>JASERS010000002.1:71375248-73875248 GCA_036711965.1 Onthophagus sagittarius | reverse complement strand
AAATTTGGTTTACATTTTTTTGAATTTATTTGTAAAAGTTCCACAAAAACGCGAAATAACGGATTAATACTGAGAAAGAAGTGTACATTATAACCAAAAGTTCCTTATATAAATAATGCATACAAAAACAGTTATAACGTTGCGTTTAGACTCATGGCCTTATATTTATAAAAAGGACGTTGGAATTTAAAAGAACTGTTACGTTCGTCTGACTGACAGTGACCATCTCCAGGTTCCGGTGGATGTCGCTACTTGGAAGATACCAGGATGCATCAACGATGTTTCTTAGCACTTTTAAAACAATGAACATAATGCAACTTCTTACTTGCTTATAAATTATATTTATTCGGGACTAGTTTCGGTGTATATATGTTACAGGTAAAGTGTGCATTTCAGTTAATGTATACATTAACTAGTCAATATATACATTTACGTAACGTTTCAGTGAAAGTATTTGCTAATCATAGAGTGTATACATTTACTAGTGAATGTGTACATATACTAGGTAGTGTATACATTTACGTTTTTATTGTCATTTCGACCTAATTTTCTCTGTTAATTTTAGTTTGTTGTGATTGTTTATCTAATTATACTTGTTTCTTTTAATGCGGTTATCTAAATTATGTAGATTTAAAAAACTTTACTGACGGTGAGTTTGTTTTCTTTTTTTTATTTTTAGTCGTCTGTTTGTATCATTTTTTTAATTATAAATAATTATTTTATTTCTATTATATTTAATGTAGACTCGGCTGAAGATGGTGTATATACACCGAAACTAGTCCCGAATAAATATAATTTAATAAGCAAGTAAGAAGTTGCATTATATTCATTGTTATACATTTACATAACTTGCAACATGGATTCACAACATAAAATCTTAGCACTTTATTCTGAAATAATTTGGGTGCTGCATACGTTAGCACATCCCCATAGTTGAATCCCATATCTCCATATCGCTTTCATTCAAGATCTGCTTACAAGTAAGTAATTTATTATATGTTGATTTCTTCCCCAATAGCCAATACATTTTCGTATATCTGATATCTTCCCATTTCTTTGAGCCCTCCAACGCAGTTTAGCATCTAAGTTTAGTCCCTGATAAGTTGCTGTCTTCGCATATGAGATCTGTTTGTCGACTACTCTCATTGCTACCTGTTGCTCCCACTTGCTTCTAAAATTAACGTAGTCCAGTTACTAATTTTATTAATTGTTGCTTCTTCATGATTGGCGTCTATGGCCAGGATGGCCGTGTCATTAGCAAAAGTAGCAATAGTAACGTTTAGCTAATTTAGGGATGTCACTAGCGCACAACAGGTATACAATTAACCCAAGTAGCCTTCCTTGTGGCACTCCTGCATTAATTTGTTTTAAGTCTGAGTAAGCATCGTCTTGTTTTATTCTAAAGGCTCGTTATAACATATAGGAGTTTAACAGCTGCGCATACCCTTTGGGCAAGAGTCTGTTACGTTTGTGTTTGAGTCCCTCATGCCAAACTTTATCAAATGACTTTCTTTTGCTCCAGCGATTTTTCTATGACATCAGTTATTCCATGTATTTGATGGAATGTCCCTCTCTAAATCCAAACTGATATGATGGTGTCAAATTTCTTTCCTCAATTATAGGATTTAGTCTTTTTAACAGTATCTTCTCAATTAATGTTGATAACATTGGCAATAGCGATATTGGTTTGTATGATGAAACTTCGTTTGGTGTTTTCAAAGCGACGGTTTTCAAAGCTACAATTATCCATGTTAATTCAAAAACCACCAAAATATAACGATGATAAAAGTGATTAAGCCAAGGTCGCTTGCGGCCGAGGTGCTACAATTATCCATGTAGATTAAAAATCCATCTAAATATAACGATGCTAAAAGATCTATTAACCATCCTATAAGACCTATAAGACCTATTAAAAAGCCACCAAAATATAATGATCTTAAAAGTAATTAAGCCAAGGTCGCTTGCGGCCGAGGCACTACGTTTATCCACGTTGATTAAAAATCCACCAAAATATAACGATGTTAAATGTTATTAAGCCGAGGTCGCTTGCGGGCGAGGCTCTGTGTTTATCTATATTGATTAAAAAACCACTAAAATATAATGATCTTAAAAGTAATTAAGCCGAGGTCGCTTGCGGCCGAGGCACTACATTTATCCATGTTGGTTAAAAAACCACCAAAATATAACGATGTTAAATTTTATTAAGCCGAGGTCGCTTGCGGGCGAGGCTCTGTGTTTATCTATATTGATTAAAAAACCACCAAAATATAATAATCTTGAAAGTAATTAAGCCGAGGTCGCTTGCTGCCGAGGCGCTACATTTACTCATATTACTTCAAAAACCATCAAAGTGTCACGACGTAAAAAGTAATTAAGTTAATGTCGCTTGCGGCCTAGGCGCTAGAATTATTCATGTTGATTCAAAAACTACCAAAATATAACGATCTTAAAAGTAATCAAAGCGAGGTACAATAATGCCAAAAGTAATTAAGCTGAGGTCGCTTTGGTTAGAACCAGGAAATGTCTTAGGGTCAATATTTTCTTTGATTACACTAGATATCTCCCTTGAAGTAGTGAAGGTTGTTTCCATAGCGTCACGATTTGGTGTTATCAGTTCTAACTTCTCTTCTCCCGCTTTATGTTTAAATGTATCTGCTAGATGTTCTGCAAATCTGTTTACTTTTTGCTCATTATTTCTAACCCAGATTCCATCTGTATTTCTAATTGGTGGAATTTAGGTCTCTTTCATTGTTTACCATAGTAATCCGTTTATTTGCGATTTGTTAGTTCATTTAGCTACCCGTTTTGAGCATTATTCTCAAAATTCTTAATAACCATTTTCAGCTGCTGGGTGGCATTATTCAGCACAGTTTTATCTTCGGCAGCTCTAGTTTGGTGCCATTTATGTCTAAATTTGCGCTTCTTGAACTAGATCTTTTATTTCGTTAGGATAGTTGATGCTCTTTGTTCTTTCATTCAATTTAAGGTTTGTCCCGTTCTGCCTGTTAAATACAGTCAATAACTCAACATCTTTATCAAGTTGTTCTTTGGATTTAAGTCTAACTGCGAGGTTAATTTTCCCAATACAGGCAAAATAAGTAAAAGAAAGGATTCAATGCAGACAAAGGGGATTTTTGTTTCCGTATGATTGAATCACTGACCGTTAGTAGGATGGGAGAATGGTTAAAATTCATATCCCACGCCTCCTCTACTTGCAGGTAGTTTACTGATATATTTCTTGTTATGAAAAAGTCAATTATGACAGGGATTTTGTTGGTATCAGTAGGCCAATACGTTGGCTTTCCTGTAGATACAGTTTCGCAATTAAATTGCTTGGTTGCTTTGTATAGTTCTCTTCCCTTAGTTGTGATGAGCCTTGATCCCCAATAGATGGGGCTTGTATTGAAGTCTCCTCCTATGATGAACCCGTAGTCTTGTGATTTTAGAAATTCTAAGTATTGTTCTTTTTTGATATTGTCTCTAGGTGGATAATAAATAGCCATAATAATTATCTCTTGCACAGTGGGATTTAGCCCACTGTGCGCTTGTTTTTGCAATGAAATACTTGGTGTCTGCATCATACATGTACCCAGTGTTCCCTCTGGATTGCAACCTTATATACCAATATCTTAGAACGACTTTGGTTCAAATACACACGGTAGGGTTGGGTAGGGTGTAGCCGTACATCAAAAGACATTTTTTTAACGACGGCCTGTATAATGAACAGTTTCTGAAATACAGTACTTTACAAACTAATTTGACAACCCTGTATATTGAAAGGAAGTAAGCCTATATCTAACACTAGACCTAGAACTAACTAGAGGAACTTTTAGGTTTTAAGTTTTAGGCCTTTTAAATTCTTGTTTAGTTGAAAATATTTTTCTTGATCAGTATAAGCGAGCTATTGTGCTTCCATTACCAAAGAAAAAGAATCCAATTGATTATATGAACTTGCCTTCAATAAGTATTTTGCCAACTCAATCAAAAATCAATTAGTTCTTTACATTAAACAGAACAGCTTCCTACCAGTTCATCAATCCGGGTTTTCAGCTGATTACAGTTGCACTACAACTACGCTAAGACTCCAGTGAACCTTAGCTTATGATGCCTTGGGTGTAGCTGATAAGCTAGAATTTTAATATTGGTGGTGATTATTGTTTCTTAACATTTTAAACAGGCTTTGGTCCAAACATGAATTTAATTTGACATTTGTGGCAACATACTCTTGTTTTAATCTTATGTGCATGAATGGTGAAACATAATTCATCATTCACAGTTTGATATTAGATTATGATGTTGTTTGATGTGTTAAACGATAAGATTTTGAAGGATTGTTAGAAATTTGTTTATTGAATAAATTTGTATCAGCAAATTGAGTATTAGTAAGGATTAAAACATTTTGATATGAATTTCCTCTGATGTATTTGAAGTAAATTGTGCTAGATATCGGGTTTGACGAGGAGTTTTGTCTGTGGACGAAATAGTTGATGTTATAATAGGTTTGTGATCTGTGTATACTGCAAATTGATTTCCATGTAAAGAATCTTTGAAAAATTGTGATAGCAGAGTAGATTTCTAATAAAGTACATTTAAATAAAGTAAAAAATTATTTAAAATATTTTTGGAAAAGAATGCTATTGGTTCTGATTTTCCATTGATGGTTTGTGTTAGAATAGCTTTCGTACCTATATTAGATGCATGAGTAGACAATCAAGTAACTACACATGCTGCTCTATGGTAGCATAGAAAATATAGATAAGATATATAACGGGAAGAAAAATAGATTTTGCAAACGGGCTATTGTACTGCCATTATCAAAGAATAAGAATCCAAAATTTGCCAACTATGTCTAAAATCTTGCGAATAGTAATGAAAAACCAATTAATCCCTTATATTGAACAGAACAGCTTGTTACCAATTCAGCTTTAAGACTGATTGATGATTTTTTGGGTGTAGCTGATAAGGGTATGCTGGTGGACGTACTCGTAGACTTCTCTAAGGCATTTAACACCACTGATTATACATTATTTTGTCGAATTATACATAACTACTTAACAAGTAGGACGTTACCAGTGGTGATCGAGGATTGCAAGAAGTTATTGTGAGTTTAGGTGTTCCGCATTCGGTTCTATTTGCACTCTATCTTTCTTTTTTAACAGTCCAGTTAACCTTTTCTAATATTACTATGCTGATGATATTCAAATATACCAATCATTCGATCGTGGTGGGAGTCATGATGTGAAGATAAGTTTAAATAGGGATTTGCAAATTATCCATAAAATTGCTAATCCTTATTAAAAGATCGGAAGATTAGTCCTAATAGCAAATATATAAAGTCGCCTATAAGTCAATTTTACTCTCATTCTGCCGAGATTGCTTGCGAGAATTACAATCTTTTAAAATTAACAGTTTCGTGTTAATACTTCATATTTAGTGCCTTGCCCGATGATTTAAAGTAAAATCGTTCCTTACATATCCTAGTAGATATATAAGGTCTTCCATAAAATGATTTTATTCTCACATCGTCAAGGTCACTTATGGGCGAGGGGCTACAATCTTCCGAAATAAACACATTTCCGTTATTATTTCAAATCTTAGGCCTTGGAGCGAAATCGTTCCTTGGTAAATATATAAAGTCTCATCGTATTCAGAATGTGCAAAATCTCCGCTTCCGTTACATCTTTGGATTCAGGAAGTATTATCAAATGTCGCACGGGCTGAAGGATATGAACTGGTTAAAAATGCCACCTAAGTATAGAACATCAATATTTCAACGGTCCTTCACATATCATGTCTATACGGTATTCTTTAAAAGGTTTGTTAAAACAGATTAAAGTCTAGAACTCGCCGTTTGTAACCAGCACTCAATTTCTCCTTTTGTGTTTATAGTACTATTTAAAAGAATTATTATTAGATTAACCTTTTACAAATTATTCAAAAATTCTTGCATTAATTTCCCCCACAACAATTTATTCAAAATATGTAATATATAACCATTAAACTCTAAATGATAATAATTATATTTGGTCATAAAGTAAAATTTAACGAAATTTAGTATTCCTAAACCCGTTGAAGCTTTTAATCTTGAGCGTTAATAGGCAATTCGTAAATGCTGCCGGAATGTTCATGACAATAAATTCTCGGTCGAAGATACGACTTTTCTCTTCACCACATCTTGTCCAGCATCCATTCAAAGTCCATTTCTCTCTCTATATCTCTTTCTATATCGTGGAAGCGCAAGCTTAACAGAATCGTCATCTCATCGTCAAAGAGACGACCCTTTCGTGATCTTTTCCATTGTTGTGTCCTCCAAAGCAACTCGGAATGCAATATTCGCAGAAGGGTTTTACGACCGAACTCGACGTCGTTTCACGCGCCACCAAAGTGCACAGGCTTCGGAGGAAGATCCCCGGCGAAGATGAAGAAGAAGGCGACGCCAGCGACGTCGTCATTCAAAAATCGTCGTAAATTATACCTGCATATAACTACTTATTATAATAATTTTGTAAAAGGGAATCGACGGCGGTCCCGAACTTTATAGGTCCTGGTGGAGAGACTCGGGACGGTGATATACAAGCGGTTTGGGGTTCTTCTTTCTTGAAAGGCAGGATTCTTTTACGACTTTGCGGAATATTAATTGCGGAATTTACGGCCTACTTATGGCGGCGGCGATGAGGTTTATTGGGACGTTAAAAATCGTTCCCAATTTTAAAAGGGGATCGGACTGGTATTTCGCTATGGAATTAGAATGGTTTCAAAATGTATGTTAAATTTCTTGGATATGAACACAATCCAAGAAATTTGTAATGTCTCTTTAAGAATTATTTATTGGTTGAAAATGTTTGATTAAATAACTTAAGTAAGAAACTTTAAAAATTTTATATAATAACTATCATAATAACCTGAAAGTTTTGCTCAAAGAAGACCGAAGTCCAACGACCCACACGTATTTCTTACTTATGTGAAGCAGAAGATTAAGTTCTCACTTTAAGAAATCTTGACATACAGGTTTTTCCGCATTCGTTACGTCTCACCTTCTTAATCAATCTGCTTAAGACATTTAAGATTCAACCAGTTACTAATTTTGACGCTTCGTGTGCAATTCGATTAGCAGTTTATTCAGAAATTGCTTATTATAATCCTTCTAATATTCTATTAGTTTGGGGATGAAAAGTTGATGTCTGTATTTATAGTGTGCACAGTAATTTGTTAAATTTTGAAAATAGTTGGGTCGAATTGCTTGGTTGAAACACAATGCTGGAAAAACTCCTAAGTACATATAAGTATTATTAGTATGTCCATAACCAAACCTAATTTAAAGAATTTGAATGTTGATGATTTTGTATGCTTATGGATTTTTGCTTGTTTACAACAGGCTTAAAATGTGTTAAACGAGAGATTTTGAAGGATTGTTGGAAAATTATTTATTCAATAAATTTAACAATTTTGTGTCAACAAGTTAAGTGTTACTAAGGGTTGAAAAAACTGTATATGATGAATTTAGAGATTCGATATTTACTCTGGGTAGAGTGTCTGCAAAAATATTTGAATTTCCTCAGTTTTATCTTGAGACCAAAAAATTAATGTGATAAAAGGTTTGTGATTTGTGTTTAGTGCAAAGTGATTTCCCTGTAAATAATGTTTAAAAATATGATAGCAGGGTTGATTGCTACTCAGGTAGCAGACTCACGTTAATATCACGTCAATTTGTTCTTATCACTGAAAAAACATTTTCCCCTAATTTTCTCCTACATCAAGCAATCCAACAATTCAATAATTTAATGGTTGCCATAATGCATACAATCACTTGAAAATGTTGATATTAAATGAATTGGTAGATCAACTAAAGTGATTTTTCAACATGGTGATCCTGATCGCTTTGCGAACGGAATTAATTACTCCGTTCGTTCTCATCCTTTTAAAACCATTCTATTATGAACGGACTCGTAAAGTTCATGACATCTCTCACAATAAGAGCACCCGGTATGAGTTTTTATACATTTGATGCAAGCCCTTTCCAGGTTCATCACCCATAATACAAAATATTTTCACTTTATAGAACTTAAATACATTAAAATCATTAATTAAAAATCCAAATAATTCAAAAATAAAATTTCGCATATATCATATTGGTGATGACGATTTTAAATCTTCAAAGAAAACCCCAACATCAAACTGAGTTGGTCAAACTTTGGTCAAACTAAGTCACAGTTATAAGAAGTTATAAGACGTTAAGAAAACACATAAAATAACCTTCAATTCCAAAATAGACAAATTCTCTAATTCTCTTGGAGTAATACTAACATGGGAGGGTGATTTTCAAACAAAGTTTTAACAAAGATTTATTGCAAAATTTAAATTTGTTTAATATTTGGTGTTTACTCGTTTCCGCTAGATGCACTATGTACTCTATTTAACTCGAAATACGCAAACTACTTTTGCTGCTTTACGATTTCCTAATTTATTGCTTAATTTGGATTGCATTAAGTCTAGGAAAAAAAGTTGCTAAATATTAGTATGATGCTACCGCATTGTATGCAGCTGTTGAACTAATTTTAATGTCACGCATCCAAACTGTTAAAAAACTTCTACCAGGTAAAGAGTTTGACACTATCTCTTAGCTGTTTTGAAAATATCTAAGTACATCTTAAATGGTGGACTGTTTGCTAAAAAATTCAGTTTTTGAATTTTTCATATGAAAATTTTGTATTTTGCCAACGATATACATGGTATTTAAGAAGCAAAATCAACTTTTATTACCATTTAGTTTTCTTTTACAAAAAATGTCTTCTGCAAGCAGTATTTAATTAACAGTTTAATTAATTTTTATACTTAAGTCAAAATTTTACATTTTGTCCAATAGTGTTTACTAATTTCGAAGCAAACTCAAACATTTTATCAGTAGTATCTTGTTATTTACGATGAAAATATTTTCTGCCAGCAGTTTTAAAAGCAGTATCAAGTCTTCTAGCAGCAGAATCAAATCTTCTAAGAGATTACAAATATTCTGAAAACATTTCAAGTCTTCTCGAATCACATTTTCGATATCACATCTTCTAGAAGCAATTCAAGTCATCTGGAACGACTGCAAGGCTTTTGGAAGCAATTTTAGTCTTCTAGAAGCAATATCAAGTGTTCTAGAAGTAGTATCAAGTCTTCTAGCAACAGTATCAAGCCTTCTAGAAGCATTATGAAGCCTTCTAGAAGTAATATCAAGTTTTATAGAAGCGTCATCAAGTCTTCTAAAGGCATTTTAAGTATTCTGGGAGTAACATTAAGTCTTCTAGAGACAGTATCAAATCTTCTGTAAGTATTTCAAGTCTTCTAGGGTCAGTATCAAGTCTATTGAAAGCTGTTCAACTCCTCCAGAGGCATCATGTCTTTTAGAGGCAGTATCAAGCTATCCAAGGCAGTATCAAGTCTTTTAGAAGCAATATCAAGTTTTCCAGAGACAGTATCCAAAATTTTTTGAAAGGAGTTTTAACCATTTCAAGTAATAACCATTTCAAGTCTTCTGGAAGCAATATCTAGTGTTCTAAAAGCAGTATAAAGTCTTCCAGGGGCACTATCAAGCCTTCTAGAAGCATTTCCAGTCTCCTGGATGCTACATCAACTCTTCTGGATGCATTTCAAGTCTTCCAGACGCAGTATCGTTTTTTGGAAGCAGTTCAACTCTTCCAGGGGCAGTATTATGTCTTTTCGATCACTCAACGTACTTTCCTATTCGGCGATTACGCGTATGAATGCTTTGCACTCATTTAAAATATTGTATGGATGCTTGTGTACCCAGAGCACCCACACATTTACCGCCTATGCTTCTGGATAATTCATTTCGGCATACTCCCTTACACTATTTAATTATCGCTGATTGAGATTTAGTCTTAAAAATCGATTAATTAAGACAGTACCAGTGTCTTAAACTTTCCATACATCTATTTCATTAAAATCACCATTAATAGTTTATCTTTAAATGGTTTTAATAGTTTTAGTAATGATCCTTTAGTTTTATAATAGGATTCTCCGAACAATATTGATTTCTACCTGTATATTAGAGCTTCTATTAGTACTTCAACTTCATACCATCCCTCATATTGAAATAAACTTAGAAGGTTTGTTGTTTTAGATTTGATTTTTTGTAATATGGGGAATAGTTTGAAGTTTAACTTCATACTCTCCTTCATACTTAATCATTTGAAGTTGGAGCTCAACCTAACTCAACCATAGAAGAAAACTTTTATATCAACCCTCATATTTAATAGTATGAAGTTGAAGCTCAACCTAATCTAACTATAGAAGAAAAAAATCATGCAATATTTTCATAAAATTTAGAAAATTCGTTAGATTGGGTTGGGTTTATTATTACCTATTCAACGATATATTAAATTTGTATGTCTAGATTTGTAAATTTAATAATTTAGAAATTACAATTTTGAGACAATGACTCACATCATCTGGAATTAATTGTAAATAAATTTCAATATTCAAAATTCCTGTCCATACATTAATTTTTTTAGAGTATTACGTATCTTTTAAAGTACAACAATTAGTGATCGATATCTTCGTAAGCGCCCAATGGAAAAAATTACTGTCAAGCTTATTATAATTAGGGAACATTTCTGTGTATTATATGTTAATTTAGAAATTGTCGGATCTTTTGTTTTTCACTTATCAAGAGATTAGTGAAAAAAGTTTTCTTGAAGAAATTTTTAATTTTGAAAAACTTCTCTATCCTGAAGCAGCTGACACTGGCAATGTTAAATAGATGCGTAATGTTATCGTAATATTGGGAAAAATATCACTTAAATTATTTTCATAGATATACTTTAATAAATTATGAGGTGACATTTCTGTTTTAGTAACTGGTTGTATTGCTTGTAATTCTTCGAAAAGCACATTACCGTCAATATCGTGATCCCCTTGATTTGCCAATAATCAAAATTTGTCAATTTTATCTGTAAATTTTTGCACCCTGCCAAAATATCTTCTTTTGAAAAATGTCTGAGTTCATTAATGTTGTGAATAATTCTAAATATTTCATTATTTTGTTTTAATAATGCAAATCGTTCAGTAATAGAGGACAAGATGGTATCTAATATGGCAAAAAAGAAAGTAATTTTGTCTTTGTTAGTAAGGATCGGTTCATTATCTGACTCATATTCAACTTGCTTTTTCTTTTTTCTTCTCCGTATATCTGGAAATGTAGGTTCCACATCTAAACTTTCAGCTATGTTCTTTGCTGAATTCACAATTGCATCAAGCTTGTCGTCTGTCTGATAGTCCTATAGATATAGTGTTATTTACTCTATGGATTCTAGAACGGTTTTCATGTTATATGACGGATCTTGCATCATTTTATTGACAACATTTATTTTAGTTAAAACATCATACCATGTAATAATGCTACATAAAAACTTAAAGGTTGCAATTTTTGTGGAAAGGTTATCTGCTTGCGTTCTTAATTCCATATCTTTAGTTGCGTCGTGAGTGATTTCCAAGAGAGCTTGATAAATTTCACGTATATTCGTTTTATCGCTTCTATGCGGCTTTCCCATCTAGTCGTTGACAACGGTTTTAAAGTAAAATTTGTTGCAAAGTAAAGTTGTATATCTCTTGAATGACACCAAAAAAATTGACTGTTTCAAATGATATCTTTGCCGCATCGTTCACTACTAGGTTTAGTGAGTGGTTAGAACATGGAACAAAAACTGCTCTTGAATTTACTTCTATAATTTTTTGCTAAAGCCCATTATGTTTGCCACGCATGTTTGCTCCATTACCATATCCCTGACCTCGTAAATCGCAAATATTGAGATTCAAAGACTGTAATTGTTTTAAAATAAATTCATAAAGTCCTTGACCAGTAGTACTTTTAACTGCACACAGAAATGTTCATTAATTTCTTCTACATTTTTATTTTTATTGTGATTCACAAATCTAATAATAATGCTCAATTGATCCATACGGCTTATATCAGGAGTAGTATCGAGAATTATCGAATAATATTTTGCGCTGTATACCATTTCCAAAATCCATTTTTTAAATGAATTATTTCATTTTGTATACCATCCCCTAAATAATGTGCAATACTCTTTTTGTCAGAGGTTTGAATACGACGTAAATGTTCAGCCATCACGTTATCAAATTTGGCAATAGTCTCTATTAATTTTAAAAAGTTTCCATTGTTATAATCATATAATTTTTTTGATGAACCTCTAAGAGCTATGCATGCTGAGATAAATACTGAATTATATATATATTAAACGATTTATAACAGATTGCCAATATTTTTTTCTATAGTATACAAGCTTTGCTCTATTGCATCAATCGTAGTTTTATTTGTTAAAGATTTTTTAAGTTCATTGTATTTTGTACTGTTTTTAATATGTATTGCACTCGTTTCGTGTTTTTTTAGTATTTGTGATAAGTCTTGCCAATCAAAAAAACAGAATTGTTTGATATTGAGTATAGCAAATAGTTTCTGTTAATTTTTTCTCCATTTAGAAGTGTTCTGATATAATAGATTTCAGAAAATTTACGACCCGAAGTATCATTCGGAAAATTATATTTAACTATTTAACAAGGAGAATTTTTTACTAATATATCTCTTGTTTTAATAGATAGAATTGAGGGCCAAGACCCTGGATCGTTTGCATCAAAACTTAAAGTAGACATCGATGGCATGGATATATAAGAACAGGAAGCTACATCTCTTTCATCATCAACCGTTTTTTGTTTCAACTTCTGTTTCTTGCGTATCTACTTTCTTCTCTACTTTTTCTATTTGGTTCGATTGCTCTGATGGTACTGTACCATCACTTTGAATTGAAACTCTTTGTTTTTTTTTTGTGAATGTGTTGATTCTATTAAAAATTTATTTTACGAGCCAATTCTTGATCAATTTGTAATTGTCTGGCTTTTCTTTTTCTATACTGAGCCCCCGACAAAGTTGTTGATTTTTTCTTTTCCGAGATCTACAAAGCCACAAGAGTGTGTTTATTTTATATTCAAGAATAATTAATAAAAATACTTAATTACATAACTTTAAATACTTACAATTTCAGAATCACTATTAAGATAAAAGATATAATTAACATTAACACAAGAGTACTTTCCAAGATATCTATTTACTTATATGACAGCAAATATAAATTTTAACTTCAACTAGCGATAATTCGATCTTTACGATATTATAACGAAAGGTGAATTGAAAAAATCTTTATTCGAAATACACTGAGGACTAATCAATAAAGTTTAGAAAACAAAGTCTTGATACTCAGCGTCTGACTCATTCTTTTTTTGTTTTCTTTTTCTTTAAGTATAATAATATCTTTGAAAGTTCATTAATTTTATTTGTATACAGTTTGTTCAGCTTGAAATTTTCTTATTTTTATTCAAAATGCCGTTATGAAGATATCGATCATTAAAGTGAGGGGCCTTGACTTTTTGGCCGGACTTTAGTGAGGTATTTCGTCGAAACGTTTCATTTATTCAGGTCATAAAATTTGTAAATCGTAATTTTTAATATGATAGTAAATACATCATTCTATATGTGTAATAATAACATCTTTAAAAAAACATAAATATACATTATCCCAGTAATAAAAAATAGTTTTTAATTTTATTTCAAAATTTATAAATTTGGCAACATTGCCGGTAAAAATTTGAATTCGTAACACAAACATTTTTATTAGAATTGGTAAAAACGTAAAAAAAAATATTTTCTTGTATGTGCTTCAAAAATGTAATATTTATCTTATGTCTTTTTATTACATCACTAGTTGTGTAATGAAATATTACCTAACTGATTTTTCTTGTTTTAGGTGGTTTAAAATTGCAAATTTTGTTTTTAGCTCAAGCAGTTTATAAAACTCGCTAGTTTTGGCAAGTATTCCATTCGTTAAACAAAATTAGTCTTTTCATAACTATGTTCAAAATTGATTATGTAATCCATTTACCAGTATTTATGATAATAATGAAATGAAAACAGTAGTAGATTTGTACTTTTTTACTGGTTTTTGTATATTAAAATTCTGCTTTACATGTTTCGACACGTGGTCATCATCAGAAGCACTACAATTTTTATTAAATAGTGTTAAAGTAAACTTTTTTTAAACTTTTGAAAAAAACTTTTTTTTTGTATAAACGTTATAAAATTTAAGATTCAAAAACACATGTTAAAATTATTGTATAAATTACGTTGACAGACATTAAAGTTTAAAAATGAAATGGGTGAAATTGCAAATAATAACCACTTTTTAGTTGGAAACACTGAATAACAACCAAAACGCATGTGTTTTTGTTATCGAGAAAATTATACAGAGTGTTACAAAATTATTCACTCTTGAAATTTTCTTATTTTTATTCAAAATGCCGTTATGAAGATATCGATCAGTAAAGTGAGGGGCCTTGACTTTTTGCACGGACTTTAGTGAGGTATTTCGTCGAAACGTTTCATTTATTCAGGCTATAAAAATTGTAAATCGTAATTTTTAATATGATACTAAATACATCATTGGATATGTGTAATAAAAACATCTTTAAAAAAACATAAATATACATTATCCCAGTAATAAAAAATAGTTTTTAATCTTATTTCAAAATTTATAAATTTGGCAACATTGTCGGTAAAAATTTGAATTCGTAATACAAACATTTTTATTAGAATTGGTAAAAACGTAAAAAAAAAATATTTTCTTGTATGTGCTTCAAAAATGTAATATTTATCTTATGTCTTTTTATTACATCACTAGTTGTTTAATGAAATATTACCTAACTGATTTTTCTTGTCTTAGGTGGTTTAAAATTGCAAATTTTGTTTTTAGCTCAAGCAGTTTATAAAACTCGCTAGTTTTGGCAAATATTCCATTCGTTAAACAAAATTAGTCTTTTCATAACTATGTTCAAAATTGATTATGTAATCATTTACCAGTATTTATGATAATAATGAAATAAAAACAGTAGTAAATTTGTACGTTTTTACTCGTTTTTGTATATTAAAATTCGGCTTTACATGTTTCGACACGTGGTCATCATCAGAAGCGCAACAATTTTTATTAAATAGTGTTAAAGTAAATTTTTTTTAAACTTTTGAAAAAAAAAATTTTTTTTCTTGTATAAACGTTAAAAATTTAAGATTCAAAAACACATGTTAAAATTATTGTATAAATTACGTTGACAGACATTAATGTTTAAAAATGAAATGGGTAAAATTGGAAGTAATAACCACTTTTTAGTTCGAAAGACTGAATAACAACCAAAACACATGCGTTTCTTTTATCGAGAAAATTATACAGAGTGTTACAAAATTATTCACTCTTGAAATTTTCTTATTTTTATTCAAAATGCCGTTATGAAGATATCGATCACTAAAGTGAGGGGCCTTGACTTTTTGCACGGACCTTAGTGAGGTATTTCGGCGAAACGTTTCGTTTATTCAGGCTATAAAAATTGTAAATCGTAATTTTTAATATGATAGCAAATACATCATTGGATATGTGTAATAATAACATCTTTAAAAAAACATAAATATACATTATCCCAGTAATAAAAAATAGTTTTTAATCTTATTTCAAAATTTATAAATTTGGCAACATTGTCGGTAAAAATTTGAATTCGTAACACAAACATTTTTATTAGAATTGGTAAAAATGTAAAAAAAAAGTATTTTCTTGTATGTGTTTCAATAATGTAATATTTATCTTACGTCTTTTTATTACATCACTAGTTGTGTAATGAAATATTACATAACTGATTTTTCTTGTTTTAGGTGGTTTAAAATTGCAAATTTTGTTTTTAGCTCAAATAGTTTGTAAAACTCGCTAATTTTGGTAAATATTCCATTCGTTAAACAAAATTAGTCTTTTCATAACTATGTTCAAAATTGATTATGTAATCATTTACCAGTATTTATGATAATAATGAAATAAAAACAGTAGTAAATTTGTACTTTTTTACTAGTTTTTGTATATTAAAATTCGGCTTTACATGTTTCGACACGTGGTCATCATCAGAAGCGCAACAATTTTTATTAAATAGTGTTAAAGTAAACTTTTTTTAAACTTTTGAAAAAAATTTTTTTTTTCTTGTATAAACGTTATAAAATTTAAGATTCAAAAACACCTGATAAAATTATTGTATAAATTACGTTGACAGACATTAATGTTTAAAAATGAAATGGGTGAAATTGGTAGTAATAACCACTTTTTAGTTCGAAAGACTGAATAACAACCAAAACGCATGCATTTCTGTTATCGAAAAAATTATACAGAGTGTTACAAAATTATTCACTCTTGAAATTTTCTTATTTTTATTCAAAATGCCGTTATGAAGATATCGATCACTAAAGTGAGGGGCCTTGACTTTTTGCACGGACCTTAGTGAGGTATTTCGTCGAAGCGTTTCATTTATTCAGGCTATAAAAATTGTAAATCGTAATTTTTAATATGATACTAAATACATCATTGGATATGTGTAATAATAACATCTTTAGAAAAACATAAGTATACATTATCCCAGTAATAAAAAATAGTTTTTAATCTTATTTCAAAATTTATAAATTTGGCAACATTGTCGGTAAAAATTTGAATTCGTAATACAAACATTTTTATTAGAATTGGTAAAAACGTAAAAAAAAAATATTTTCTTGTATGTGCTTCAAAAATGTAATATTTATCTTATGTCTTTTTATTACATCACTAGTTGTTTAATGAAATATTACCTAACTGATTTTTCTTGTCTTAGGTGGTTTAAAATTGCAAATTTTGTTTTTAGCTCAAGCAGTTTATAAAACTCGCTAGTTTTGGCAAATATTCCATTCGTTAAACAAAATTAGTCTTTTCATAACTATGTTCAAAATTGATTATGTAATCATTTACCAGTATTTATGATAATAATGAAATAAAAACAGTAGTAAATTTGTACGTTTTTACTCGTTTTTGTATATTAAAATTCGGCTTTACATGTTTCGACACGTGGTCATCATCAGAAGCGCAACAATTTTTATTAAATAGTGTTAAAGTAAACTTTTTTTAAACTTTTGAAAACAAAATTTTTTTTCTTGTATAAACGTTAAAAATTTAAGATTCAAAAACACATGTTAAAATTATTGTATAAATTACGTTGACAGACATTAATGTTTAAAAATGAAATGGGTAAAATTGGAAGTAATAACCACTTTTTAGTTCGAAAGACTGAATAACAACCAAAACACATGCGTTTCTTTTATCGAGAAAATTATACAGAGTGTTACAAAATTATTCACTCTTGAAATTTTCTTATTTTTATTCAAAATGCCGTTATGAAGATATCGATCACTAAAGTGAGGGGCCTTGACTTTTTGCACGGACCTTAGTGAGGTATTTCGGCGAAACGTTTCGTTTATTCAGGCTATAAAAATTGTAAATCGTAATTTTTAATATGATAGCAAATACATCATTGGATATGTGTAATAATAACATCTTTAAAAAAACATAAATATACATTATCCCAGTAATAAAAAATAGTTTTTAATCTTATTTCAAAATTTATAAATTTGGCAACATTGTCGGTAAAAATTTGAATTCGTAACACAAACATTCTTATTAGAATTGGTAAAAACGTAAAAAAAAATATTTTCTTGTATGTGCTTCAAAAATATAATATTTATCTTATGTCTTTTTATTACATCACTAGTTGTGTAATGAAATATTACATAACTGATTTTTCTTGTTTTAGGTGGTTTAAAATTGCAAATTTTGTTTTTAGCTCAAACAGTTTATAAAACTCGCTAATTTTGGCAAATATTCCATTCGTTAAACAAAATTAGTCTTTTCATAACTATGTTCAAAATTGATTATGTAAATCCATTAACCAGTATTTATGATAATAATGAAATAAAAACAGTAGTAGATTTGTACTTTTTTACTCGTTTTTGTATATTAAAATTCGGCGTTACATGTTTCGACACGTGGTCATCATCAGAAGCGCTACAATTTTTATTAAATAGTGTTAAAGTAAACTTTTTTTAAACTTTTGAGAAAAACTTTTTTTTTTGTATAAACGTGAAAAATTTAAGATTCAAAAACACATGTTAAAATTATTGTATAAATTACGTTGACAGACATTAAAGTTTAAAAATGAAATGGGTGAAATTGCAAGTGATAACCACTTTTTAGTTCGAAAGACTGAATAACAACCAAAACGCATGCGTTTCTGTTATCGAGAAAATTATACAGAGTGTTACAAAATTATTCACTCTTGAAATTTTCTTATTTTTATTCAAAATGCCGATAAGAAGATATCGATCACTAAAGTGAGGGACCTTGACTTTTTGGCCGGACTTTAGTGAGGTATTTCGTCGAAGCGTTTCATTTATTCAGGCCATAAAAATTGTAAATCGTAATTTTTAATATGATACTAAATACATCATTGGATATGTGTAATAATAACATCTTTAAAAAAACATAAATATACATTATCCCAGTAATAAAAAATAGTTTTTAATTTTATTTCAAAATTTATAAATTTGGCAACATTTCCGGTAAAAATTTGAATTCGTAACACAAACATTTTTATTAGAATTGGTAAAAACGTAAAAAAAATATTTTCTTGTATGTGCTTCAAAAATGTAATATTTATCTTATGTCTTTTTATTACATTACTAGTTGTGTAATGAAATATTACCTAACTGATTTTTCTTCTTTTAGGTGGTTTAAAATTGCAAATTTTGTTTTTAGCTCAAGCAGTTTATAAAACTCGCTAGTTTTGGCAAATATTCCATTCGTTAAACAAAATTAGTCTTTTCATAACTGTGTTCAAAATTGATTATGTAATCATTTACCAGTATTTATGATAATAATGAAATAAAAATAGTAGTAAATTTGTACTTTTTTATTAGTTTTTGTATATTAAAATTCGGCTTTACATGTTTCGACACGTGGTCATCATCAGAAGCGCTACAATTTTTATTAAATAGTGTAAAAGTAAACTTTTTTTAAATTTTTGAAAAAAACTTTTTTTTTGTATAAACGTTAATAAATTAAGATTCAAAAACACATGTTAAAATTATTGTATAAATTACGTTGACAGACATTAAAGCTTAAAAATGAAATGGGTGAAATTGGAAGTAGTAACCACTTTTTAGTTCGAAAGACTGAATAACAACCAAAACGCATGCGTTTCTGTTATCGAGAAAATTGATATGAAAGAAACGAAAAACGAAGCGTATCACAAACAAAAATATAAAATATGAAATGTAGGTATATAAGTCTATTTAAGATATTAAAATTTGAGATTGAAATTAAAGTTTATTATTTTTTTATTTTTTAATCGAAGGAGTAGAATTTAAAACTAGTAGAATTTTGATCGTAAATTATATATAAAAGTTGTAAGTTAAAGGATGCAAATAGAAGGACGGGTTTAGCCGCAAGGACCCCAAAATCTGCGATTAATGCTGTGGCTAATTTCACTAATCCTCGGTATTTTGGGGAAAGGGGTTCTTCAGACAATTATAAAGTGGTGGTTTTGCATGAAAGACCTGATCATTAAGGCACTCTAGTTGTGTATTTGTCTTCATAAACTTGACTATTTCGTAGACAATATAATATAAACAATCAGTCAAACAAAAACCACACAAAAACCTGAACTCGACACTTTATGGAAGAAAAAAATGAATAGAATCAATTCATTGCTACGCGAAAGACGAGGCCCGACCACTAAGAATACAGATTGCGATCACAACAACAAAGATTACCATAAATTTCATCAGAGAATAACAGACCTTTCAAATATCAAATTCAACAAAAAAGAAATGGACCTCCTCAATAAGGGACACAAGTATTCCATTCCAACATGTCAAACCAACCTACCCAAATTAGCAATAAAACTCAAAAATAACATAAACAGAGTACCGGGAGAAGACAGTTTAAGAAAGGATCTCATGTAACTCTTAAAAAGAAAGTAACAAAACACCCAACATAAAACCACAACAAAAAAAAAATACTAATTCACTTATTGTCACAAATGCAGATAAAAATGCCGGGATTGTTATTTTAGAAAAACAGTTATATATCTCTAAAATTTTTCGACGAAAATAATTTTATAGAAATTACCAAAAACCCAAAAAACTCCTTTCATATTAAGATGCTGCAGTTTTTCTAAAAAATAATGATATTAATCCATATTTCAATGTTCCGATGAATCCAAAAACCCCTATGGCATATTCTCTCATTAAATTACACAAAAATAATTTACCAATTAGGCCCATCATTTCCTCTATAGATTCAATTACATACAGAATTTGCAAATTCTTAATCCAATTCTTTAAAAATATCATCCAGTTTAAAGCTGATTATGCTATAAATAATAGATACGATTTGATCAACACCTTGAAAAGTCTAGAATTACCAAAAAATTTCACTTTACTTTCTTTTGATGTAACTAATTTATACACCAACATTCCAGTTAAAGAAATTTTAATTATAATTAAAGATCTTATCAAAGACAAATTAGAACATATTTTAAATTTACTTACAAATCTATACAGAACAAGAATAATGAAGGGCTTCCTATGGGATCCCCACTGAGCGGTCTTCTCTCCGACATATTCCTCAATATAATAGAAAATAAAATTTTACATAAAGACAATTTAATTAATAATAATGTAGTTCTTTGGCGAAGATATGTTGATGACATTTTGATAGTTTGGAATGATGATGGCATAAATTTGATAGATGAATTTCACAAATATATTAACAGTTTGCACAGTAACATTAAATTTATTTTAGAGGTTGAAAAAAACAAACAACTAAATTTTCTAGATCTTGAATTGATTAACACTGATAATTCAATTGAATTCAATATTTTCAGAAAACCAACACAAACAGATCTGCTGCTTTTAATTCATACTTACACAGATGCTTTAATACACCTCTTTCTAATGAAAATAGAAATTTAGAATTGAATATTATTAAAGAAATAGGTTTGAGTAATAATTATCAACTTTTCAAACAAAATTGTAATAAAAGTACTGGTCTTCAAATATTAAATTCAGAACCTTCTATATATAGATCCATATCATTTCCTGGTAATATAGCTTACAATATCAATTTTTTTTTTTAAATACAACATCTACATTTCATACAAAAACAATAACACTTTACATAAGTCATTATTTAATGCTAAAGATAAATTAGACATATTGGAACCAAATCGAGTTTATAAACTTGAATGTAACATCTGCGGAGCCACATATATTGGTGAGACAGGAAGATCTTTAAAAACAAGAATTAGAGAACATATAATCAAAGCTAATTCTAATTTTCGTGACCATTTAACGTTACATCACCACAGTTTTGATATACATAACAATGTAAGTTTACTTCACAAACAAAATAAAGGTTTTAAACTCGAGTTATTGGAAAGCTACGAAATAGACAAGTTTATGAAGACCAATACACAATTTGAGTGCCTTAATGATCAGGTCTTTCATGCAAAACCACCACTTTATAATTGTCTGAAGAACCCCTCCCCCAAAATACCGAGGATTAGTGAAATTAGCCGTAGCACTAATCGCAGATTTTGGGGTCCTTGCGGCTAAACCCGTCCTCCTATTTGCATCCTTTAACTTACAACTTTTATATATAATTTACGATCAAAATTCCTTCGATTAAAAAATAAAAAAATAATAAACTTTAATTTAAATCTCAAATTTTAATATCTTAAATAGACTTATATACCTACATTTCATATTTTATATTTTTGTTTGTGATACGCTTCGTTTTTCGTTTCTTTCATACAAGAGTGAATAATTTTGTAACACTCTGTATAATTTTCTCGATAACAGGAACGAATGCGTTTTGGTTGTTATTCAGTCTTTCGAGCTAAAAAGTGGTTATTACTTGCAATTTCACCCATTTCATCTTTAAACTTTAATGTCTGTCAACGTAATTTATGCAATAATTTTAAAATGTGTTTTTGAATCTTAAATTTTATAACGTTTATGCAAAAAAAAATTTTTTTTCAAAAGTTTAAAAAAGAGTTTACTTTAACACTATTTAATAGAAATTGTAGCACTTCTGATGATGAACACGTGTCGAAACATGTAAAGCCGAATTTTAATATATAAAAACCAGTACCGTCAAACGGGGTGAAATTGATAGCTTTTATTAATAATTTGTGAATTACAGTAAAACTACACTTAATTTTACGTCCAGAAAAATATTTTTATGTGTGTTTTACTGATTTCACAACCATGTTAATTGTTTGTAGGCCTCCGATGATGGCTCCTATGCCGAAACTAGTCAGGCAACAATAATAAAAACTAAAAACAAAACCAGAGTAGTATAAACTTAATTAAACTAATCTAATCCTATAACTGGTTAAACAATGGATCTCATTTCAAAATATAAACTAGCTAATACGGCTTTCCTGATCCTACGCTACAAAGAATTAACATACAAGATAAAGTCCCTCAAACAACACATAAAATTCAATAAAATAATTAAAACAGAACGACTGACTCCAACATACAGTAAATATAAATTACCCCATCACATGAACGATTCACAAAAACAACATATTAGAAACAAACACATCAACAATGAAATAAAGAAGGAAAACATGAAAATCGACCACAATAACAGATTACTCTTATTTATATACCACCTACTAACAAGAAAATTACACTACATTGAACTACAAGAAGTTTTAGTACAAGCAAAAGAATATAAAGCCAATATCCTTTTGGAAAATTGGAAAAGAAAACAGAAAAAGATCAACATACTTTTGACAGATAAAAGAAAAAACGAAAGAGACCCACAAGTCAATCAACAACACGACAAATCCATTTTCCATCCTAGATTAACAAACCTAACTGACATTGTTTTCACATCTCAAGAAGAAAAACTCCTCAACAAATGATACAAATACGCAATACCAAGGATACCTACACTGAGTCACCTGACCATAGAACTAGAAGCAGCAACAAGATATAACTCCTACGAAAAAGACCTACGACTCTACCTCACTGGTTTCATAAGAAAATCAGAGAAACATTCACAACATAAAACCAACGATAACGCTGTTGTTAACCAAGAAGTAAAAACCATCAAATCCATTAGAGAAAAATTAAAAATACATAACATCGTAATCACAAAAGCAGATAAAAACACAGGAATGGTTATCATACATAAGAACGTCTATAAACAAAAGACTGAATCCTTCCTAATTAACAATAATTTCATCGAAATAAAAAATAACCCTATTAACACGTTGCAGATCAAAGCCAAAAAGGCTCTCACTAACTCCAAGACATTCCTAGAAAAATATAACATTAGATTATCTAACATATTACCAATGAACCCAAGATGTCCCACTCTCTATTCCCTTATCAAATTACATAAACCTGATAACCCTATTAGACCGATCATATCTTCTATTGGTTCAAGCACCCACAAATTAGCGAAGATCATCAATCAATTTATATTAACCACCTTAGACTTCAGACCTTCACACACCATAAAGAATCGCCAACAACTCATTGAAGAACTGACGAACCTAAACATTTCCAGCAAATTTGAATTAATCTCATATGACATCACCAATTTATATACAAACATCCCAGTTTCTGAAACCCTTGAAATCACATATAAATTTTTTCAAGACAAACTCCATCTAGAAGACGCCAATCATTTACACAATCTTTTAAAAACCTGCCTAGCCCAAAATATCTGTCGTTTCGACAACAAATTATATAAATATACAGAAGGTATACCTATGGGTTCTCCTTTAAGCGGAATACTAGCAGATTTTTTCCTAGACAAACTTGAAAATGAATTACTCCAAAAAAGAAATGAAATAACCAAAAACATCATCTTCTGGAAGAGATACGTAGATGACATCCTGATCATTTGGAACACTAACATACAAAGCAATCCTGAAGATCTACATATTCTACTTAATGATCTTCATCCGAATATACACTTCACAATGGAACATGAACAGGATAATACTCTACCTTTTTTGGACCTAAAATTAATTAACAGGAATGATAATATAGAATTTGACATCTACAGGAAGAAAACACAAACTGACGTTATAATCCCTCATGATTCATATCATCATCACTCGCATAAAACCGCAGCATTTCACGCATACATTAATAGATTATTAACAACTCCTATGAACGAAGTTAATAAAAACAAAGAAATAACAACAATCAAAACAATAGCTTACAATAACGGTTTCCCAAAAAACTTAATTACGAAACTGATAAGAAAGCTGCAAACAAGAAACATCAATAAACAAATGACAACACTCAATAATAACATAATAAAATCAGAACCAACGTATAGATCAATCTCATTCCCAGGGAAACTAGCAGCTCCAATTCAAAAGATCTTTAGAAGATACAATATAGATATCAGTTTCAAAACCAACACCTCCATTCTTAATCTTCTAAAACACAAAGATGAATATACAAACCACCTTACTAATAGCGGCATTTACAAACTAAATTGCGACACCTGCGGTGCGGTATATATAGGAGAAACGGGAAGATCTATCAAACAAAGGGTTAAAGAACATATCAACAACGACCGGTCTAATTTCGGCAGACACCTCCTAAATACATCACACAAATTTGACCAAGAAACAGGCATAAAAATTCTACATAAAATGGATAAAAGCATAAGAATGTCCATCACCGAAGCTTATGAAATAGAAAAATTCAAATATCAAAACAAGCACATCGAATGCCTTAATGATCAAATAGACTTACTTACACCACCACTATACAGGACTCTAAAACAACCTTTCCCAACAGAACCTACTTAACATAACTATGAAATAACCCACTTGCATCCATTTTCTCTCACCCTTTTCCTCAACAGAAGAGAGCTCTAACTAAAGATTGTATACTTGGAGCTGCACTGATTGAGTTCCTTGACAATCAAATTCCTTTCTATATTTCTTTCACGACATATTTTTCCGTTTTCTCCTTTCCCTATTCCTCTTTATCCTATACTAATATTTTAAATTTAAAATTTTCCCTACCCCGTTCTTTAACCACATGATATGAACATGCGCACGAGACATAACCTTAATGCTCAACAGCCACATTGCTGATGATAATAAGTGTATTCCATCAGAGTAAAATTACATTCATTCTGTTATTGTAAAATCAACACATCAATACCTAACATCATTTTTACTGTCGACAAATTTTGTAATGTTATTTCGCCTTTCATTAATTTAATACTGACGCTGTGAGTATTGTTTCTTTTTAAGATCTAACTATATTTGATATTCACTAACTTTTATTATGCTTATTTTTTATGTGTGTTTTACTGATTTCACAACCATGTTAATTGTTTGTAGGCCTCCGATGATGGCTCCTATGCCGAAACTAGTCAGGCAACAATAATAAAAACTAAAAACAAAACCAGAGTAGTATAAACTTAATTAAACTAATCTAATCATATAATTGTTGTTCTGTTGCAAAATAATAATAACCTCCTTCTCAAAGTTATACTCAACTTGGGGCAACTTTGATTATCCATAAGCTTACATAAATTTATCAAAGTCACCCTCTACCGTTCGACATAGGAATTGTATTTTAACAAATTATTATTGTAGACATGCAAATAAACCTCTTTTGTTGGAAACAAAATTAAACATTATTTCTTATAAAAGTATGAAAACTAAAAAATTGGTAGAAAATACAGTCTTTAACTTAACATAAATGCGTAAACGCTACTTCAATCACAAATCAATGCAAACCTCACTTTGCAACAAAATTTAACATTCAAAAACATCAACTGATTTGGAAAACACATATCTTGTTCCGCGCCGTCCAGGAGCTTCTGCTGGCTGCTCTAAAAAAGCTATAATGTCCTCCAAGCTTACCGTAAACAAATCGTTAGGAACAACTTTACATTGTATTCATTTTTGCCTACTTGCCCTTCAACCTGGGCAACGTATTTATACATGGTAGAATTTCTGTTTCCAGACAACACTTTTACTAGAATGAATGTACCATTCACAATATCTCTAGGGTTAGGGGGTAAATAGTCTACTTCGTCAGCAACCTCAGAGTGTGAGTCTTCAGTGCCAGCTGATAGTTCTTCCAAAATACGATCATCTTGTTTGCTTTCGTTCGTTTCATTTGTTGGGCAAGCGACACTTTTTCCAGCTGCTACAGTTAACCGTTTCTTTTTATTTGATGGTTTTCGAACAGAGGTGCTGTTGTAACGTTTTTCCTTTAGATAGGAAACCAAATTATTATCAAAATCTGCCCCAAATTGATCACCATTATTATCACACATTGGAATTTTATTTAAAATTTTATCAGGGTTTAATGGAAAAATTCCCGTTGCCTCAAATCCAGCCCTTAAATCGTGGTCAATAGCTCATGGTGAATGAGTTCCTGAGGAATTCATTTTTTTTAGTGTAAGCCGTAGCAATTGTGGAAATGCTTCTTTCTTTCAGGAAGCTTGTTTTGGATTTTGCATTTTCCACTCCAACAATATTGACCTTCATGCAGTTTTTAACGGCCTGAAGAAAGCCACATCAAGTGGCTGTGTCAAATGGGTTGAATTTGGAGGGAGGCACAAAAAGACAATGTCATTTTGGTTACACAATTGTAAAACTTCATCAGTAAAGTGGGACGACAGGTTATCGCCAATTAAAACTTTCTTCCCAGGCACATTATTAGCGTGTGGTAAAAATGTACTCCTGAACCAATCAGTAAAGCAGCTGGCTTCAATCCAACCACTTTTCGTTCGGTTATATCTGGATCCAGAGCTGCAACAAGGATGTCGTTTGGGACCATTTTCGGTCTAGCGGTCCCACAAATGCGCGGATTTGTAAATCACGTACGGAGGTAGAAGAACGCCTGATGCTGACCCGCAAAACATGATGGAAATGGCCGATTTTGAATGATTTATAATATTTTCCGGGTATTTTTTACCTCTGCGATATAGCCACTTCTTTTTCCTAGGATCGTCAGCCATGTTAGTCTCATTATAATTGAATAAATTAGACGGAGGCACATTGTCAATGCTAATTTGCAGATTTTGAAAATATTGCCGAGATACTTCAGGGGAAACTCCTGCACGTGCACGTTTTATATTAGCTGCTAGGCGTTGTGTCAGACTAGCCTTATTTCTTTTAATAAGAGAATAAATCCAATATTGACCGGGGATATTATTTTTAAAACGGGGAACCTGTAGTCTTTGCTTGTCTAAGAACGATTTTGTAACCATTCGTACATCTTCTACACTTAACGGAAAACCCCAATCACTGCAGGTTATTATAGACTGAATTATTGCTTGTTCTTCTTCCTTACTACAAACAGTTTGTCCTCCAGGTGGTCTCACATGCATGCCTTTGTACTTATGAAATAAAGTTCCGTAGGGAATCTTGAATTCCTTGGATGCTTTGTTTATGGACCAGTTTGAATCGACTATCTTTTCTAAAGCTTTATCAATATCCTTATCATTGTAGTTCTTATAACTTCTGCACCCAACTTTACGCTTGTAAATACGGCCCATTGTGGATTCTCGAACCCTTGACCTGAAATTTAAATTAAAACTAGTCTATAGATTAAATCAAATAACATGAAATTGTGGAGATACTATTGCTTATAAACAATGGGGCGACTTTGATAAAACTATCAATCTCACCCCGAAAGCGTTATCAAAGTGACCCCACATGACGTATCCAATAATAACTTTTCAAATAAACGTTTTTTGCGCCACGTTCATATTAAGTGAACCTTAAGGGAATCTTAAATCACCTTTACTTTCATAAAATAAGTAAGCATTGATTAAATACATTATAATTTTGGGCAGTGTCAATTTAACGCTAGTTTTAAGCAATATTCCAAACTATTTGCAAAAAGATTATAGTAGATACTTACTAGCAAACTTACACGACACAACAATGACGAAACTTCACTCTTTCGTATGACCGCGGCTGATGTCGACGGACTGTATTTGCGCGAAATATGAATTTATTTATATATTAAAATATTATCGGTTATCAAAGTCCCTCCGTAAAATCAATTTCACCCAGTTTGACGGTAAAAAAGTACAAATCTACTACTGTTTTTATTTCATTATTTTCATAACTAGTTACGTAAGTAACTATTGCATATGCAATAGGTTTGCCTGGCATTGTTATTACTACAACTCATTTGTAGAACAAATCGATAAGATTATACTTTACGTACACTCAGCAGCAGAAGTCTGCGTACAAAAAACTTGTAATACTTTAATTGAAAAAATAAGAGTTATAATCTAATGTGATAAACTTGATTTTTTTTTTATTTTGTATATTAACTACATATAATTCTATTAACAAAATATGCTTCAACAAAACAGATGAATGAGATCATTGTTTCTATATTAATATGAGGTCGGATAACCTTTACGTTTAATGACCTCCCTTAAACGTTTAGACATGGAGTGCACCAATTTCTTCGTTTCGTCCGAACTGATTTTGGCCCATTCCTCAATCATAACATTTTTTAACGTTTCCTTCGACGTTATGTTGTGTTGCCGAATCCTGCGTTCCAGTAAATCCCAGAGGTGTTCGATGGGATTCAAGTCTGGCGATTGTGGAGGTGTTTTAAGTTGCTTTGGGGTATTGTATAGTAGCCAAAGCTTAGTGTTGTGGGCGCAATGTTTGGGGTCATTATCTTGTTGAAAAAAGTATTCGGGCCCCAAGCCCAAGTTTTCGATGCTAGCCTTCAAATTTTCTTTTAAAATGTCTATATTTGTTGATATTTGTTTGTTCTTCATTTGTTTGAGAAACGTGAGCTGTTGTTTTGGTACTCGGACTGGAGGATTTCTTCTCGTCCCTGTGTAATAACGTATGATGAGGCTTTTTGCATTTCAAACATCGCTTGGTACTGTTACATGTGCCTGTGAATTTGTGACTCAAGCAGTTTCGACATAAATTTTTTGTTTTTACAAATTCTTCCCTTTTCTTTTCGGGAAGATCTTGAAATTTGGAACAGGAATGTATGTAATGATCTCCAGCGCAATATCTGCACGATTTATTCTGTTCGTATTTTGTTTGTTGTATTGTTACTTGATTTCTTTTTGTTTTTTCACCAATTGCTTCTAGCGATTGGAATCGTGTTTGAAGGAAATCCATTAGCTCTTGAAATTCCTGTATCTTGTTTGGATCTTTTAGAGATTGTTCATATAATTTGTTGGTTTCGTTGTCCCATTTGCGTACTAAAATTCTGCTGATCATCGGACCCCATGCTTCTGTCACAATCCCAATATTACTAATGGCTTGTAGGCATTCTGAAGTAGTATCGTGCAGTTCTTTGATCTTCTCGGATGATTCGATCGATAATTTTGGAAGATCAAGTATTTTATCTAGTAACTTGGACAAAATTAATCGATTATTTTGGTATCGACGTTGAAGTAAAGCCCATGCGGTATCATAGTTTGTTTCGGAAATGTTGAGATGTTGTATTATTCTGCTTGGTTCCCCTTTTAGATGAGTTTTTAAGTACTGCATTTTTTCCACGTTGCTTAAGGTTTGATTATAATGGATTATTTTAAGGTAAAGGTCGTAATTCGGCTCGTAGGACCATGAACAGATCCGGACTATGCCTGGTTATCTATTGTAGGAAGGTGGTGAAGTAAAGCGAGTAGACAATTAATTCATACTGATTTTTATTATAAAAATTTTCAGTTTATATACAAAACCTTATTACTAAAATTTGCGATTGATTCCAAAACAATCGTGTTCTATTTACAAATTTAAATTAACAATTATTTTGCGTCCTAGATTCTTGTTTGAGCACTGCTGATCGATATTGATCCTTAATCGGCAATTGATCGATGGACCTGCTGAGTTGCAGCGCTTCGTCAGGAGTTATTGCGACCGCTAACTGGGTCGGTTCGAACTATGCGTTGTCACCTTTTTAATTGTTTCCTAATTTATTTCTAATATTAAATTTTTTATATTTTATTTGTTTAATTAAGATTAAACAACATTTTATGGTCCATTGTCGATGTTATGAAAACCAACCTTCCCACCCCTTTGGTGCACATACACCCCCAAACCAAAACTCCACCACCTCCGTGTTTTACAGTCGCTTTCAAATTTTCGGGATTAAGGGCAGTATTAGGTTTTCTCCATACAAGTTGTTTACCCTTAATGCCGAAAATGCAAAATTTGCTCTCATCTGTAAAGAGAACTTTCTCCCAGAATTCAATGGGCTTGTCTAAGAGTTTTTTTGCAAAGGTGATCCGCTTCTGACGATTGACCTCTGAAACAAATGGCTTTTTTCGTGCAACGCGACTGTGATAGTTAGCTTTTTTTAACGTCCTTCTCTCCGTATCTTTGCTGATAGTTTTATGAAATTCTTCTTGTACATTTTCTACTATTTTTTTTTGCCGTCAGCCTAGGTTCTTTTCTAACCTGCTGTACAATTTTTCGCTTCTCTCGGTTTGTTAAAAGGGGTCGCTTCTCTCGGTCAGATCGCGGACGTGAGAGGTAATCTTCAGTGTCTTTATAATTATTAATTATTCTTTGAATGGAAGAGTGTGACCTGCCGACAGTTTCTCCTATTTTTCGAAAAGATTTTCCCTCTTTCCATAACTTTACAATAATTTTTCTCTCTCCCAATTCAATTTCCTTTCCTTTCGTGTCCATTCTAACTTTTAGCTTCTAAGCCTCTGCTAATATAATTGACACCGATTATCTTTTATTTAAATCGGAAAGCGTACATCGCCATCTACGTATTTAAGTAAATAAGTATATTTTGGAGAAGGCGTCTTTATTTGTACGCAGAGTTTTGCATACGCATTATTTGGAGAATTTTTAATTTTAATTTTTTTTCTAACTAATATTTCTGTTTTATTGATGCATATTTTGTTAATAGAATTATATGTAGTTAATACACAAAATAAAAAAAATGAAGTTTATCACATTAGATCATGACCCTTATTTTTTCAGTTAAAGTGTTATAAGTTTTTTGTACGCAGACTTCTGCTGCTAAGTGTATTTGGCGCCACGTTCATATTAAGTGAACCTTAAGGGAATCTTAAATCACCTTTACTTTCATAAAATAAGTAAGCATTGATTAAATACATTATAATTTTGGGCAGTGTCAATTTAACGCCAGTTTTAAGCAATATTCCAAACTATTTACAAAAAGATTATAACAGATACTTACTAGCAAACTTACACGACACAACAATGACGAAACTTCACTCTTTCGTATGACCGCGGCTGATGTCGACGGACTGTATTTGCGCGAAATATGAATTTATTTATATATTAAAATATTATCGGTTATCAAAGTCCCTCCGTAAAATCAATTTCACCCAGTTTGACGGTAAAAAAGTACAAATCTACTGCTGTTTTTATTTCATTATTTTCATAACTAGTTACGTAAGTAACTATTGCATATGCAATAGGTTTGCCTGGCATTGTTATTACTACAACTCATTTGTAGAACAAATCGATAAGATTATACTTTACGTACACTCAGCAGCAGAAGTCTGCGTACAAAAAACTTGTAATACTTTAATTAAAAAAATAAGAGTCATAATCTAATGTGATAAACTTGATTTTTTTTTATTTTGTATATTAACTACATATAGTTCTATTAACAAAATATGCTTCAACAAAACAGAAACAGTAGTTACAGAAAAAAATCAAAACTAAAAATTTTAAAAATAACGGATATGCAAAAATCTGCGTACAAGTCAAGACAGTATTTATAAAAAATTCATAAATGAGATCATTGTTTCTATATTAATATAAGGTCGGATAACCTTTACGTTTAACCTCCCTCCATGCCCTCTGTTTAGGCATGGAGTGCACTAATTTCTTCGTTTCGTCCGAACTGATTTTGGCCCATTCCTCAATCATAACATTTTTTAACGTTTCCTTCGACGTTATGTTGTGTTACCGAATCCTGCGTTCCAGTAAATCCCAGAGGTGTTCGATGGGATTCAAGTCCGGCGATTGTGGAGGTGTTTTAAGTTGCTTTTGGGGTATTGTATAGTAGCCAAAGCTTAGTGTTGTGGGCGCAATGTTTGGGGTCATTATCTTGTTGAAAAAAGTATTCGGGCCCCAAGCCCAAGTTTTCGATGCTAGGCTTCAAATTTTCTTTTAAAATGTCTATATACATTTTATGGTCAATTGTCGATGTTATGAAAACAACCTTTCCACCCCTTTGGTGCACATACACCCCCAAACCATAACTCCACCACCTCCGTGTTTTACAGTCGCTTTCAAATTTTCGGGATTAAGGGCAGTATTAGGTTTTCTCCATACAAGTTGTTTACCCTTAGTGCCGAAAATGCAAAATTTGCTCTCATCTGTAAAGAGAACTTTCTCCCAGAATTTAATGGGCTTGTCTAAGAGTTTTTTTGCAAAGGTGATCCGCTTCTGACGATTGACCTCTGAAACAAATGGCTTTTTTCGTGCAACGCGACTGTGATAGTTAGCTTTTTTTAACGTCCTTCTCTCCGTATCTTTGCTGATAGTTTTATGAAATTCTTCTTGTACATTTTCTACTATTTTTTTTGCCGTCAGCCTAGGTTCTTTTCTAACCTGCTGTACAATTTTTCGCTTCTCTCGGTTTGTTAAAAGGGGTCGCTTCTCTCGGTCAGATCGCGGACGTGAGAGGTAATCTTCAGTGTCTTTATAATTATTAATTATTCTTTGAATGGAAGAGTGTGACCTGCCGACAGTTTCTCCTATTTTTCGAAAAGATTTTCCCTCTTTCCATAACTTTACAATAATTTTTCTCTCTCCCAATTCAATTTCCTTTCCTTTCGTGTCCATTCTAACTTTTAGCTTCTAAGCCTCTGCTAATATAATTGACACCGATTATCTTTTATTTAAATCGGAAAGCGTATATCGCCATCTACGTATTTAAGTAAATAAGTATATTTTGGAGAAGGCGTCTTTATTTGTACGCAGATTTTTGCATACGCATTATTTGGAGAATTTTTAATTTTAATTTTTTTTCTAAATAATATTTCTGTTTTATTGATGCATATTTTGTTAACCCTCCGTCGGGCGCAATGCAGATAATTACGAGGTCGAGCGCAACGAATCTATTAGATTCAAATATGAAAACATTTATTACAAGTTTCTTATTAAATGTTTATTATATTATTATAGTGAAACCTAATTATAAGATAATAAAGAAAATAAATATTTATTATATTAGATGAAAAATAAAAATTAATCTGATTGATGTCTATCAGCTTCATCGCCATCGATTTTTGAACTAAAACAGTTTTCACAAACCACTGCTGCATGTTCTAAACACAAAAACTGTTTGCAAAGTTTACAGAAGTATTTAGAATACCTTTGCTTTTTATTTGCTACGCAAGGTGCACACCGCTTTCTTTTGTTTGTTACTGTAGTAGATTCAGTTTCTTCGGTTTGTAATTCGTCAGTAGGTGCAAACCTCTGCAGTCTTTGTTTGAGCGAAACAGGAATTCCTCTACTTTTTGTTGCCCTTCTATTCAGATGTTCGGTTACTAATTCTTTACCTAGCTCTTTTAGAAATATACGCCGCTTTTTTCCTTCGTTTCCATTCCTTGCTTGCAGAATTTGCGCATTTATGCCGCTTATATTTAGCATCGAAAAAAAATACGACTAGGGGCCACCGACGAGTGCTTCTCTGCACATTGTAAGATTCACACATTTTGTCAACTAAATCAACTCCAGATTTGGTGTGATTATAAAAGGTTATTATGTCAGGCTTTTTATCATCTCTAGTATTGTCAATAGAATTATCAAAATGCATGCTGGAAATTAACATCACGTTTTTGCCTTTTCTTGGGATATAGGATACTAATGTGGCTTTTTTTTGAAATCCAAATAAACTTGTCTTTTCCTGTCTCTCTTTAGTCAAAACAAAATTTGGTGGAAGTTGGGGTTTTTTTTTTTATTGTGCCAACGTATGATAATTTCTTAGTTTGTAGGAAGTTAACGAGGGGTATATCGGTGAACCAATTGTTAGCGGTTATATTTCGCCCAGTATTATAAATCGGCTCACTCAGTCTTTTCACGACGACAGCAGGTTTATAGCTCACCTGATATTGTCCTTCTGGTAGTCTACCAGGATATATTTCCAAATTGTGAATATAGCAAACTTTGGCATCCACCAAGGCGAACATTTTTATCCCGTATTTATTTGGTTTGGAGGGTATATACTGCCTGAATGAGCATCTTCCTCTAAAGCCAACTAACATCTCATCAATTGTAACACATGAGCCAGGCGAATAGCTCTTTTTACAGTTTTCGACAAAAACTGTAAAAATTTCCCGAATAGGATAGGTCAACTCGTTTTCTTTCCTCCCGAGTTGTTCTGTCATCAAAGCGAATACATCGAAGAATGAACTTGAACCGCTTCACATTCATTACCAATCGAAATATTTCTATTCCATAGCCATCATCTCCCCATAACTCCTCTAAGCTTTGTCTGTTGCAATGAAGTGTACCTGCCAGATAAAGCAATCCTATAAATGCTTTAATTTCAATTACGTCTACATATTCGCAATCTCTCTCACGAGAATATTGTGAGCGAATAGTTTCAATATATTGATTTGTGTACTGAACGATGTTTTCTAATATATTGTTGCTTATGAGACAATTCCAACATTCGAGGGCAGTTTTTGCTTGCTTCGCGAATCCTATAACACCTGGTAAAATAATCAAAATATTTTGAGGTTTACGTTTAACACGCTGAGTGTATTTAGTCTTTTTCCATGTACTTATTTTGTCCTTTCCAACATATTGTTCTTCACATGTGGCAGAGTCCTCATCCCGTTCCTCCATATGATCTTCCTCATAAGTATCACTTTCGTCATCAAATTCAGGTGCTTCTTTTTCTTCATCCGACTCCATCATTAATTGTAGCATGATTTCGGCATCTTTAGGATCTTCTGGATTATAGGTTTTAATAAATTTAGCCATTGTACACTGCAACACCTATACAAAGTTAATGCTATCATTGCGTCTGAATCAATCAGACAGATGAATTGTAGTTACATAATATATAGGTGTCCTGTAATTATGTACAATCGGTTCAGTGTGGATTCCTAAGGCAAACTAAGATTTGTATCAAGTTTTCTATACATAAAACCGTTGCATTTGGCAATTACAGGACATCAAATATCTGATTTTTTTATGACAATTTGAAAACGACCATCAATTTATTTCAAATTTTCTTGATCAAACGGTTTTGAAATGTGTCATTATTTTAGTAAAATTATTATTTATTTTATTTGAGTAAAAAGTTCACGTCATAAAATTGTGTTCAGTTTTATATTTTTGCAGAAAAAAAAGTATGCCGTGTCATAATCAAAATCTTATAAAAGGCGAAATTTGAAAACAAATGACCAAACTAACTGATATAACATTTTCAAACCTGTTTTCTAAACAAACATTTGAAACATTTGAAATAAATTTCAAATAAATTGGTCAAGTCGTTATAGCAAAACATTTTGAAGAAAGCACATCTTTATATGTAACGAAACCAGATTTTTATTAACAAAAAGCTTACTTACAATTTTTTTTCGAGTTCTATTACCAGAAAGTTGAGTTCAAAAGACGATTTTTGAAAATTACTAATACTTCCGTAAACGGTCGCAATGAATCTGTGAAATTAAATTAAGCACTACGACTGATATATGTGCGCTACGCTGCCGCAAATACGACCGACAATAGTTCTCGGTATATGGTAAAGATACACCTATTCCAACTTGTGGTGATTTTATTAACCGGTTGTTATTTACAAAATTGTATCTGGTGAATCTGTCAGATGAGTTGCGCCCGACGGAGGGTTAATAGAATTATATGTAGTTAATACACAAAATAAAAAAAATTGAAGTTTATCACATTAGATCATGACCCTTATTTTTTCAGTTAAAGTGTTAGAAGTTTTTTGTACGCAGACTTCTGCTGCTAAGTGTATAATAATGTACTTGATTCATAACTTATAAGACAATTAGTTTTTTAAATTCATCGAATCGTCAAATTTCAGGAGGAGATGTTAACATCTTGAAAAGAGTCTTAGAATTTGAATGGCATTCTTGTAACGGTATTAATTTTCATTGAAACGATCAATAAGTAAACTAAGGTCGTTTTTGCGTGCGCGAACGTATGCGTAGACAATAAAAACACACTCGTTACGTGTTCAAAGCACATAAAAGGAGCGTGCTGAATGGATTCAACCGCCAACGGTAGGCGGCGCAAAACGTTTGTCGTAACCTATGGTGTTTTATACGAAAGCAAGTGCGCGCTCCGCCTTCGTCTGTCTTTTTGATGACGAACGACACAACAATAACAACAACCCAACCTCTAATTAATAAAAGATTGTAAAAAGTTTTTATTGTTCAGGTAATTACGGAAACGTCGCGCCCTTCTTCTTTCCCCTCTTCACATCAGTGGACGCCACTGGTGCCAGGCTCATAGTTAATTTGTATAATTACGCACAGCTAAAATGTTTATGGCTAATAAACTGAGAGAGCGGGATAAATAATACCCCAGCGTTACCCGGCTATTGTATACACGACGCGTGTAAATGTACAGAGAAAAACTTTTCCTTTTCTTCCTGTTTTTTGTTTTTTGTTAAACACATGTATATATGTACAATATACATAAACGTTATTTCACTAATTTAGTTGAAACGTGCGTGGTAGTTATGTAAAGAGTATTGTGGTTTAATGTTTAGATCGGGCTAAAGATTACGAAGAACGACTAAAACACAAAGGAGTTCCGGATTGAAAAAGAAAAAGAGAAAAAAACACGATAATTTTTTACAGTCGGATTTTACGATTTGGAAAATGGTAGGTTAGGTTGACTTCATTCTGTTGTTTTGTGGCGGAAGATTTCTCGTCATAATTTACAGTCGTAAAATAGGCTAAGTCGTTGTGAAAAAGATGATTTTTTTTCAACTTTACAATCTCTAACAAAGAAACAGCAAATTATTTTGAAAAGGGTACATTTTATGACTTAATCTAAAATTGGTTTCTGAATCGTTTCTGAATGTAATTAATACAAAAAGTTATTAACCAATTGAGTATGTTAATTTTTTTTGCTCAAATTTGCAAAGATGCATCAGCGATAAGATAATTTTGGTAATGTTATTTATGAAGAATTCCTAAAAGTAGTTTTTATTACTTAAGTGGAGTTATTGTTCCATTCTTTTTCTAAATGCTTATATTGGTGATATATAGATATTCTTTGATATTCTAAAATGCACAAGAAGGAAATGAAGAAATCACAAATACATGATTCATAAACAATTAGTCAACGAACAACACATTTAAACCCTTTCTCTCTCTATCTGCCTCTTTCTAGATGTATACAAAAACGGATAATAATAAGTTGCAAACAAAGTAAGACATGAAATAAATCTGAAAATGCACCTGATACGAACGGAACTAAAAAGTAAGTTGTCTTTAGAAGCTAATGCGTTTTGCTATATATGGTCTTTGCGTGTAATGTATGAAAACACAAAGCTTCTTTAACAGCTTGACCAATTAAAACAAAAATTTGTGTCACGAATTCAAATTCTATCGTCATTGCCAAATTTGCAGTTTCTGAAATAATAATTAACACTGCTAGTGTGTATGAAGAGACCTTGAGAACTTAACTTCTAAGAATTTGTTTTGTATTATTTATTGAAACTAAACTTGTGATATAAAGATATGGAAAAATTAACAGATATGCAAATATTGTACCGACGAAATCATTAGGAGATGGGCACACATACACAGTACTCTCAAAAAATTATTGCACATATTTATTTATGGACAGGAATTTTGAACATTGGGCTTTTTTAAAACTATTTTTTTGCCCTACATGGATACAATACTGAGCATTTTTGAAATCAGAATTAATTTCGGAATTAGCTGAACGCTTTCTAAGTTATTCTATAAACAGTTAATAATTAGTGATGGCATTATCTTTAACCGTATTTTCGGTTATCTAACCATACCAACCATTAATAAAACCATACATGAATATATCATTTCGTTTTTGAGATATCTTTTGAGTTAAATTTGTGACGTTTCATAAAATTTTAAATTTCCTTAATAATTTTTGAAAAATCGTTAAAAATCGAATTCTTATGATACCTTGATGAGATATTCCTTAGAATAAAGCCATACTTCAGTATTTCGCTTTGTTTTTCAAATTTAATTTGTAAATCTAAGTTCGTAGCGTTTTATTAAGTTAAAAACTTCCCTACCATTTTTGAAAAATTTTTCGGATATCTTCATTAAATTTCCTATAGTTTATAAAGAAGAGTAAGTTCTTTTATGCGCACAAAATCATATTTGAACATCTCAGTTCGCTTTTGAAATATCTCGACCTAAATACGTAGAATTTTGATAAATAATAATTTCCTTAATAATTTTTGAAAAATCATAAAAATCAAATTCTTAAAATATCTTGAAGAAATTGTTCGTAATTTATTAAGGAAAGTACCCACTTTCCTCAGAATAAAACCATTCTTGAATATCTCGCTTCGTTTTTAAGAACTCATCTTAATTTGCAGCATTTCGTAAACTTGAAAATGTCTTTAATCATTTTTAAAAAATCGAATTCTTAAGGTACCCACTTTTCTCAGAATGAAACCACACTTGAGTATCCCGCTTCGTTTTCGAGATATTAAATGTTCAATTTAAATATGTAGCATTTCATTAAAATAACAATTTCCTTAAATATTTTTGATAAATCATAAAAAATCGAATTCTTAAGATAACTTAATGAAATCTGTAAGTTATAAATCTTTAAGTATAGTTTGCAAAGAAAAGTATGTACTTTAATGCATACGAAACCATACTGAAATATCTTAAATCGTTTTTGAGATATCAAGTTTTGAACCCGCAATGCTTCTAAAGGCAGCATTAAGTCTGGAAACAGTTCAAGCATTCTGGACGCAATCATTTCAAATCTTCCAGAGGCAATATCAAATCTTACAGAAGCATTTCAAGTCTTTTGTAAGCATTTCGCGTCTTTTAGACGCAATTTCAAAATTTCTAGAAGAATTTCAAATATTCGGGAAGCAATTCAAGTCTTCTGGAAACGTTTCAAGACTTCTTGAACCATTTTAAGTCTTCTGGATGCAGCATCAAGTCTTCTAATAGCATTTCAAGTTTTCTTGAAGCAGTATAAAGTATTCTGTAAACATTTCAAGTCTTTTAGAGGCAGTGTGCAGTGTTCTGGAAGTATTTCAAAGTTTCTAAAAGCAGTATTAAGTCATCTGGAAACAGTCAAGTATTCTAGGTGCAATATCATATCTTCTATAAGCAGGATTAAGTCTTCCAGAACCATTTCAAATTTTCAGCGGCAATATCAAATCTTCAAGAAGCATTTCAAGTCTTGTGTAAACATTTCGCGTCTTTTAGATGCAATTTCAAGACTTCTAGAGAAATTTCAAATATTCGGGATGCAATTCAAGTCTTCTGGAAACATTTCAATACTTCTGAAAGCATATTAAGTCTTCTGGGTGCAGCATCAAGTCTTCTAAAAGCATTTCAATTCTTCTAGAAGCATTTCAATTCTACTAGAAGCATTTTAATTCTTCTAGAAGCAGTATCAAGTTTTCTAGATGAATTTGAAATATTCCGGAAGATTTTCAATGGGTCGAGAAGCAACATCAAGTCTTCTGGAAACAGATCAAATCTTCTGGACCCAATATCAAGTTTTTTAGAAGTAGTAGTAAGTATTCTTTAATCATTTCAAGTCTACAAGAGGCAATATCAAATCTTCCAGAAGCATTTCAAATCTTTTGTAAGCATTTGGCGTATTCTAGACACAATATTAAGAATTCTAGAAGAGTTTAAAATATTCTGCAAGTATTTCAAGCCATCTGGAAACATTTCACGACTTCTGGTACCATATTAAGTCTTCTGGATGCAGCATCAAGTCTTCTAAAAGCATTTCAAGTTTTCTAGAAACAGTATAAAATATTCTGTAAACATTTTAAGTCTTTTAGAGGCAGCGTACAGTCTTCTGGAAGTATTTCAAAGTTTTTTAAATGATGACTAAGGCTTCTGGAATCATTTCAAGCCTTCCAGAGGCAATATCAAATATTCTGGAAGCAATTCAAGTCTTCTGGAAACATTTCAAGACTTCTGAAACCATTTTAAGTCTTCTGGATGCAGCATCAAGTCTTCTAGAAGCAGTATTAAGTCTATTGGAATCATTTCAAGTCTTCCAGATTCAATATCAAATCTTCAAGAAACATTCAAAGCATTTTGTAAGCATTTTGCATCTTCTAGAAATAGTATCAAGACTTCTAGAAGAATTTGAAATATTCTGATTGTATTTCAAATCTTCTGGAAGCATTTCAAATCTTCTGGAACCATTTCAAGTCTTCTGGATGTTGCATCAAGTCTTCTAGAAGCAGTATCAAGTCTTCTGAAATCATTTCAAGCCTTCCAGAGACAACATCAAAAAGAAAGCATTTCAAGTCATGTGGAAGCATTTTACATCTTCTAGAAGCAATGTGAGGTCTTTTGGAAGCATTTCAATTATTCTATAAGCATTTCAATTGCGCTAGAAGCATTTCAATTCTTCTAGAAGCATTTCATTTCTTCTTGAAGCATTTCAAGTCTTCTGGAAGCATTCCGAATATTCTAGAAGCGATATTAAGTCTTCTGGAAGCATTTTAATACTTCTAGAAGCACTATCAAGTCTTCTAGAAGAATTTTGAATATTCTGAAAGCATTTCAAATCTTCTGGAACCATTTTAAGGATTCTGGAACCGTTTCGAGTCTTCTGGACACAGCATCATGTCTTCTCGAAGCATTTCAAGTTTTATAAAAGCAATATAAAGTATTCTGTAACTATTTAATAACTTTTAGAGGCAATATCAAGTCTTCTGGAAACATTTCAAGTTTTCTAGAAGCAGAATAAAGTATTCTGGAAGCATTTCAAGTCTTCTGGGAGCAAAATCAAGTTTTTCAGGAACCATAGGAAATCTTTTGAAAGTATTTTTCCAGAGGCAGTATCGAGTCTTTCGGAAGTATTTCAATGCAGATAAAACCATTACAGTTTGTTTCGATTTTTTTAAGACAATACGTTATTGCCATTACGAACAGCAAAGAAAGGTGGACATTTCATGGTCCATTTGGCCAATAATTCTAGAAATTCATTTCAAACACTTAAATCGCATCCACCTCACCACATCCTAGTATTCATATATTTACGTTTTCACGTAATGTTCTTTAATAAATTTCGTAATTTTTGATGTTCAAGACGTTACATTGAGATGTGATTTGTGTTTTATTATTTGGCAATATTGTTTGTTAAAAATAAAATTTAACTATGCAAATTTGAAGAACGTGGTATTTATACAACGAAATAAGTTTGCTAATTATTATAGTAATATTCTTAATACCGGTTCAACATTAGAGATGACGAGTATATAAATGATTTAAACATGAAGTTAAAATGAGGCTCATAACTTAAATTTTATGTTTGAAATAATTTAATTGATACAAACATATACAATTCAACCTACGCATCACAACAATTTATTGTCAAGTTTCCGATAAATATTCAATAATAAATCAATCAATAATTTCCCAAGAGCTTTTAAAATTAGAACCACTTTTTATTTAAATTGTGGAACGGGCGGCACGTCGGGCGTTGCCCTTCTCAGCATTGAGAGTGTGAGTTATATATTTTTATCTTTTTCTTGTCAGCAATGAATTGCTCCAATTGCCAAAAGGCGATCACTTCGGAGTCGTCCGCGATGCGGTGCGACTCATGTCAGGGCCGTTTACACGTTCAATGTGTCGGTCTGACGGAGCGTGATTTTGTTACGACGCGCCAGAAGTCTAAATCCATCAAATTCGTCTGTAATTCCTGTAACGGGAATATGTCCCATCATAAAGATATACAGGCTTTATTGTCAGCAATGAAAGCTGAATTCGTGGCGTTGGTTGACAAGTTGCGTGAGGACTTCTGCGAACAGTTGCGGAGTTTGCGTGAGGATCTTGCTGGCCAGCGGCCGAGTGATTCTAATGAGAGCATTTTCGAGGAGGTACATCAGGAATTGGTCGATCGCCAGAGCCGAAAAAAAGAGTCTTATTATGTTCGGTGTTTCCGAATCGGTACCTTTCGGGGGCCAATCGCCGGCAGCTCAACATTACCAAATGTCTTATTCCTACCAATGCTGATACGTTTAAAGTTTCTAGACTGGGTCGTTTTAATACAGCTAACGACAGGGGTCGTCCAATTAAGGTAGTCTTTGATTCGGACGAATGTGTGATCCGGTATATTCGTGAGGCTAAAAAGCTCAAAAACTTTCAGCTTACTCAAATTTAAGAATTAGCTATGATCGAACTCCTAGGCAGATAAAATATTACAATCAGCTCAAGCTTCAGTTGGAGCAGCGTACTGCTAACGGTGAACCTGACCTCCGAATACGCTATACCAATGGCACCCCGAGAATCGTAAAAAATACTTTAAACTGAATACCACCCAGTGATAATGTCTTGTCTTGTTATTATTACTTCTACTAAGACACCTACTCTTCTAAATGCATTGTGTGAGTCTTGTTTTGATGTTGTGGTCTTGTCGGAGACATGGCTATCCGATGATATTTTTGATGCGGAGTTTTGTCCCTGTGATTGGATTACGTTTCGGTGGGATCGTAACTTCGCTGAGCTTGACCTGTCTAGGGGCGGTGGCGTCTTGATTTGTCTTAAGAACACCCTAAAAGCATGTCAGCTTGTTCTCTCTGATTTATCCAGAGTGGTACCAGTAATTGATGTAGTGGGAGTAAAGATTCAGGGTGTGCGTGGGAAAATAATATATGTATTTGCTTTATATATACCACCTTCTGTCACTTTTGATGCTTTTGAACTATTTCTTGACACGTTTAATTCGCTTGAATATCTGGCTAATGAATGCGTTGTTCTTTTTGGTGATTTTAATGTCCCCTCCTATACTTGCACTGGTACCAATGATAGATTTAAGATGACCTTAACAAATTTCCGATATTTCCATAATTTTCGTCAATACAATTCAATTGTGAACGTCAACAATCGTTTACTTGATTTGATATTTGCCAATTTGAGCTGCGTAGTCACTCGTGATCTCGATCCGTTACTTGCTGAGGATTCCCATCATCCCGCTTTAGCAGTTGTTCTGCATTATGCTCCGCAGATTTCTATGTTTAAGCATCGTGGCCTACCCACCTACAACTTTAAGCGCGTAGACTATCCTTTGTTGTATCGGATGTTGGGAGAGGTGAATTGGTCGGACCTGGATGGTATTGAAGTGGTAGAAGATGCATGTCGGCTTCTTTATAACAAGCTACACGATGTTTTTGATTTAGTAGTGCCTAAAACTGTGAGAGATTCTATGAGTCGTCGTTGGCCTGTCTGGTTCACAAAGGAGATAAAAGATTGTATTCGCATGAAGGAGAATATGCGCGCAAGGCATAAGCGAACTGGTTCACTGTTTTGCCTCAATGAATTTAAACGCTACAGATCTCTATCGAAACACCTTATTACCGATGCATATAATGCGCACATGATCAGTGTAGAGCGATCTTTGATTTCTGATCCCAGTACCTTCTGGGCTTATATCCGGTCACGGAAGGGAGGTACTCGCATTCCAGGCCTTATGACGTACGGAAGCCTGGACTTCAGTTCGGGTCGAAGTATTGTGGACGCTTTTGCTGATTATTTTGAGTCCGTTTATATTCAATCTGATCCTGTTGTTGTGGGGTCTGGTTTCCCCGATCAGAGTCTTTGTTTGTCTGTGGAGAACTTCAGCTTGGAGGAGGTCGAGGGTGCGTTGAAGCGTGCAAAGAATACTCTTACGGGAGTAGATGGTATGCCGAGCTTTTTACTGAAGGACTGTGCTTCGATTCTGCTCCATTGCTTTCGATTTGCAATCTAATCCTGTCTACTTCTACCTTTCCGTCGTTATGGAAGGAGTCATACGTCTATCCAATTCTGAAGAAGACAACCCTGCGGAAATTGAGAATTACAGGCCTATATCGCTGCTGTGTGGTTTCTCGAAGATTTTGGAAAGCGTTCTATTCAAGCATATCTCATATCATTTAAATAAGACCATAAGCCCAGCCCAACACGGATCTGTTTGAGGTCGATCCACTGTCACTAATCTGTCATGCTTCGCCCAATTTCTTGCTGATGTATGTATGTATGTATGTAAGGACCCGGGAGAGTGTGCGAATGAACGCACACCACACTTAGGCCCTAATGGGCCCCTTGTGCAACTCCCACTCTACCTCTGTTCACATCAACCAGCCTAAGGTTTTTCCGAAGGCCAGGACGTCACTTAGAGGGAGGTTCCTGATATCATTTGTGGACGGCCACTTCTCCCCGAGTAACCTCTTTCTGAGGTCGGTTAAGGAGGGGTAGTCACACAAAATGTGAATTACAGTCTCGTCGTCCTGTTCACAGGCCCGACAGAGAGCAAAATTAGCAATCCTCAAGTTATGAAGATGCTTGTTTACCTTACAGTGTCCCGTGAGGAGACCTGTAGCTAATGTAAGGGTGGTTTTACCCAACCCAATGAAATACTGAGCAGTTTTCTTTGAAGGATATTCTTGCTGATGTAATCGACGCTAGAGGACAGGTGGATGCTGTCTATCTCGACTTTCGGAAGGCGTTTGATCAGCTTGATCACTTTATCTTATTAAAAAAGCTTAGTAACATTGGATTAAGTGCCCCTCTGTTGTTAATTAATGAAATCTTATTTGCTAGGTCGGCAGCAGTTCATTAATTATGGCGGCTTTACCTCCAGAGGATTTTCTCCAACTTCAGGGGTTCCCCAGGGATCCAACCTCGGTCCATTGCTGTTCCTGGCGTTTATTAACGACGTGACTGAGATCTTGGATTGTGAGAAGCTGCTGTTTGCCGATGATTTGAAGTTATTCTCGGCTCTTGGGAATTTCAGCGATTGTGAACGCTTGCAAGAAAACTTGTTTCGTGTTGAGGATTGGTGCTTTAGCAACCGTTTATCACTTAATGTTTCTAAATGTTTTACCATGACATTTTCTAAAAAATTAAACACAATCGACTGGGCATATCACCTGGCCAGTCAACTGTTAATGTCCGAACGTAAATGCTGTGACCTTGGGATGCTGTTTGACAGTGGTCTGACAATTAACGAACACATTCTTGACTTAGATTTACGGATTTATTGTTCGGAAGTGTAAAGGTCTATCCATCAGATGTTTAAGTACGTTGTTTTTTGCGTTGATCAGATCGCGGTTGTGCTTGAATCTGTACAAAAAACATTTTTTAAAGTATCTATGCTTTCGACTGGATCGTGTTTACCCGCCTAGGGGTGCTGATTACGCTTCTCTCCTTTCGCGATTTAGTTTTCTTTCACTACAGCAGCGCAGAGTTGTTTACATAGTTAAATTTATTTGGCTGGTTGTTGGAAAGGTTAACCTTTCTTGTGCCACGTCTCAACTCACGCTGTCCCCTCATGTTTTATAATTACCGTAGTAATAGTAACATTTTACGAAAATCTCTTGTCTCGTTGATGTCCGACTACGGCAATCGGGTTTCGCCGCATTGCGATATGTTTTTTGATTCCTTGAACACGGTGGTTAGGGTGACTTTGGATCACTTTGGCGTGCAGTAAATTGTTAGTGGTTATGATTATGATTGGATTATGTAGTTGTATTAGCTTTTAATTTTTCTTATAGCTATATCTTTTCATTTAGTTAATTTAAATTTAAATATTGTAATGTTATTTTTTCCTGTAACTGGGTGGTACCTGTGGGAAATAAAGTCCTATTATTATTATTATTATTATAAATTTATGAGTTAAACGTAACTAAACGACATTTTATTGTATGACTAATTGTTTTTCTTATGCTTTCAGGTTTCCTATAGCTTCAATAGAGACCTTTAGTGAAAAATTATAAATTTATATGTAACAACATCCATAGTTCATTCTAATTTTAATCAATTTAAAACAAGAATAATCGATTTGATCTTCGCCTATTTAAAGGAACTAGAAGAAAGAAGGATCAAGGACTTTAAAAGAAGAAATTAATAATACTATGCATATCTATGTGTACCATTCAACCAAAATTTAAATAAAAACCTCCATCACAACATTTACGCTACACTTTATAATAAGAATAGTTCACCTCTAAGTAATACATAAAAACATATATAATAAAAATAAAAAAAGTAATCATAAATAGTTGTGTCGTAGGATAAATTAGTGCCAGTTTTGCTTGTCATATTGTATCAATGTTCCTAGTAATTGTAAAAAGCACGTTAAACGAGAAATTTCTCTCTCTCTATGTTTCGTACACTCTCAATGTTATAATCTTGTATTCTTGACGATTTATTTAAACGAGGCTTCTTAATTATTTGAGTCGATGTATTTACTATATTTTGACGCGTTTTATGTGATGATGAAGAATTAATAAAGAATAAGATTCGTCCAAAAAATAATTAAAGGGAAACAAAATTTATTATAATAAATTGTATTTAACATCGAAAGAAAAAAAAAGTATGCTAATGATTGTTGTAAATACTTTTTAAAATGATAGTGTTTAAGATTTTTCGTCCAAAGGATAATAATGTTACGAGAGAAGATATTATGAACCGTAGATTTTAGGTATAAAAAACTTATCGTTATTTTTTATTATATTTTCGAAAATTAACGAAAAAAAAATGTGTTAATAAAAAGAAGAGGAGAAAAATTAATGTTGAGCATGCCAAATGATTTTTTATTTTTTTCCTAATACGAAAAAAAGGTGAACTGTATCTTAACGAAATATTAAAAAAAAGAATATGTGTCTATTTTATATATCATTATTGATTTTTAATCATTATTAGATTTTTAAGTAAAATTGAGAAAAGAAGATGTGGTGCTAAGTAAATCACAAAGAAGTACACTTAGTAACCTTGTGATAATTATTTATTGTGAACGACATCGTGATATATATTTTGTATGAACTAATTCTCAAGCTCGATCCGAATTATATTTAGTGGTGAATCTTTTTAGTGATGAAAATTGATTTTTTATGATCAATAGGTATTAGTTTTTTTCTTATTTTATTTTCATTTTCGTACGGTTTTTAAAAATAGTGATGGTGGCTCCAAACCGCTTTAATTCATTTTTAGTTTAAATACGATGTAAAAATCGATGTTTAAATGTAAATAACGCAACGTATTTTTTTTAACGGAGCCACCATTCAAAACTTTATCTATGTGTTGTAGAATATTGTGGTACTTATATATGGTAGAAGAATTACAACAAAAAACGTGTAGTGATGTACTTCGATAGACATATAGACACTTATCTAATAAATGTATAGTTCAGCAAATTTTTGTGTTTTAATATAATAATAAATAAAAAAAATTAATTGTATTATTATCACTTAGTAACTCCCATTTTAATCGAATCGATTTATTAAAATTTATATTATAAAGATATGGGTTCGAAAAAGTTAAGTAACATTAAAAAAACTCACCGATTCTTTAAAAGGAATTAATTAATCTAATGACGCAATAGAACTCAATCCAATAAAAGAACATGATTTTCATGTTTTAATTAATTACCCGAACACAACTTTCGAATAAATTTTATTCGAATTGTGCTTTTAAATAAATTTCAAATATTTCTTGGGATTTGTTGGTTGCTGCGGGATGTAAAGGATTTCAGTTCTAACTTTAATTCATCGCCGGATATATCTCGTTTATTTTCATCACTTACTTCTTAAACTCAGACCGTCAAGATACATAAAATGTTGGTGTGGTTTTATAATCAACTTGATTATATCGTAAATTTATATATGTATCTATCAAAACGGCATCCGGAAGTTCTCTTTCTGCACTATTTTAGTGCTTGATTACCACTGAGTAAAGTTCTTGTTAGTTATTTTATTGTATTTTTTGCATGTAGTAGAGATTAACGACAGACATACGGGTATGATTCCTAAAATCATATTATTATATACATTTTTTACATATTTATTCAAAAAGAAAAATGTGGAGATTTAATAATAACTAGAACAACGATTTCAAAGTCAAAAAAATTTACGCTCTTGGAATTTTTTTCTCTTCTGTCTCTTCAAGATGGGCATGACCCATATTTATCATATTAAGTACCGTAATTGCTGTTGAGGTAATTTTTTGAAACACTTATTTCTGTATTCAAGCGTACATCTTGTAAACCAATTATCTTCAACTGAATTCTGCTTTGGAAAATTAAACGACTTTAAATCCATATCTGTATGATGGAGAACTTCATAAAAAGGCGACTTTCCAAAATTCCTATTTTAGTAATGTTTTGAAATTTGCGTCATCTTGCCTCCTTCCTAAGTTTTTATAAAGCTTACTTTTCAGTGGTGATTTCATATTGAAGAATGAATAATTGCGCGTTCAAATGTGTTAAAATATCATACATTTAATGTATTGAACATGTGTTGTATTATTTATTCTTTTCTAATATATCCAAATAATCTATTAAAGGGACTACTGATCTTTCCTAATTCTGAATAGGGTAATCACACTGGAACAACAATTTTGTGAATTGACTGTTTTGAAACAGAATGAGACCAAATAAAATTGATGATCACTTATGCATGAACTATTCCCTGTATTTGTAGTAAATGTACGTACTGACACTTTGCTATCAGTTCCATCAGATTTATACGATTATATAAATTTATGAAAAAAAGAGTGAACAATGGCCATGCATTCAGCGTCTATGGTTCGTTTGCAAAGAAATTGTCTTCTGCCAGCAGTGCTTACAATTTTACAAGCAATATCCAGTCTTTTAATTGGCAGTTTTTGAATTTAAGATATAATGATTTTGAATTTCACAACAGTATTTAGTATTTTGGAAGCAAAATCAAGTTTTATTAAGAGCCTTTTGAAAAGTTTTCTGTTACCAGTATTTAGTCTATAATTAACGGGTTGTAGCTTATTTACGACAAGGTTTTTTTGTTTTATCCAAAAGTATTTAATGCAATTATAAAGGCATGGATTAGAAATGCAAGGATACATTTCTGCCATCAGTGTACTTGATGGCACTATCATGTCTTCTAGAACCAGTTTCAAGGCTATTGGAAACATTTCAAGCATTCTGGAAGCAACATCAAGTCTTCTAGAAGTAATATCAAGTCTTTTAGAACCATTTCAAGTCTTTCAGAAGCAATATAAAGTCTTCTGGAAGCAATATAAATTCTTCTTGAAGTATTTTAAGCTAAGGAGGTAATAAGATAAACAGGTAATATTTAGTCTTCCAGAGATAATGTCAAGTGTAAGGAAAGCATTTCAAGTCTTCTGGAAGCAGTATAAAGTATTTTAGAAGCCTTATCAAGTCTTCTGAAACCATTTCAAGTTTTCTAGAAGCAGTATGAAGTTCTGGAAGTATTTCATGTCCAATGGAAACATCTCATGTCCTATGGAAGCATTTCATGGCTTTTGGAAGCAGGATTGAGTCTTCTAATTGCAGTACTAAGTCATTTAGAACCAGGACCAAGCCATCAGAAGCAGTATCAACTCTTCTAGAGCCATATCAAGTCTTCTAGAAGAATATCAAATATTCTGGAAGCAATTCATGTCTTCTAGACGCATTTCAAGTCTTCTGGAAGCAATTTGTAGTTTTTTAGAAGCCCTATTAACTCTTCTGGAACCATTTCAAGTCATCAAGAAGCAATATCAAGTTTTCTGGAAGCATATCAAGCTTTGCATTTCAAATCTTCCAGAGGCAATATCAAGCCTTCTGGAAGCATTTCCAGTCTTCCAGAGCCAATATAAAAACTTTTGGAACCATTTCAATTCTTCTAGAAGCAGTATCATGTCTTCCAGAAGTAGTATCATGTCTTCCAGGGGTAGTAGCGAGTTTTCTGAAAGCAATTTAAGCCGTCTGATCATAATTTAAGCCTTTTGAAAGCATTTTAAGCGTTCTTAAAGCAGTATCAAGTCTTTCAAAATTAGTATTGCATCTTTTAGAAGCAATTCAATTCTTCTGGAAGCAATATATCTGTTGAAAGCAATATTACGTCGTGTAGAAGCGTTTCAAGTTTTGTAGAAGCAGTATCAAGTGTTCTGGACGACAACATACTCCACGTTCTTTCACAATTTAAGACATTTGGAAGTATTTAAAATATTCTGAAAGCAATATCAGGTCCTCTAGAAGCAGTATCAAGTCTTTTAGAACCATTTCAAATTTTCCAAAGGCAATGTCCAGTCCTCTGGAAACATTTGAAATCTTTTGAAAGCGATATTTAGTCTTCCAGAGGTATTGTCAAGCCTTATGGAAGCATTTCAAGTCTTCTGGAAGCAATATAAAGTATTTTAGAAGCCTTATCAAGTCTTCTGAAACCATTTCAAGTTTTCTAGAAGCAGTATGAAGTTCTGGAAGTATTTCATGTCCTATGGAAACATCTTATGTCCTATAGAAGCATTTTATGGCTTTTGGAAGCAGGATCGAGTCTTCTAGCTGCAGTACTAAGTCATCTAGAAACAGGACCAAGTCATTTAGAAGCAGTATCAACTCTTCTAGAGCCATATCAAGTCTTCTAGAAGAATATCAAATATTCTGGAAGCAATTCATGTCTTCTAGAAGCATTTCAAGTCTTCTGGAAGCAATTTGTAGTTTTTTAGAAGCCCTATTAACTCTTCTGGAACCATTTCAAGTCATCAAGAAGCAATATCAAGTTTTCTGGAAGCATTTCAAGCTTTGCATTTTAAATCTTCTAGAGGCATTACCAAGTCTTCTGGAAGCATTTCCAGTCTTCCAGAGCCAATATAAAACCTTTTGCAGCAAGCAGCAGCAAGTCTTCTGAAAGCAGTTTAAGCCTTCTGATCATAATTTAAGCCTTTTGAAAACATTTTAAGCGTTCTTAAAGCAGTATGAAGTCTTTCAGAATTAGTATTGTATCTTCTAGAAGCAATTCAATTCTTCTGGAAGCAATTATATCTTTTGAAAGCAGTATTACGTCGTGTAGAAGCATTTCAAGTTTTGTAGAAGCAGTATCAAGTCTTCTGGAGGACAATATACTCCACGTTCTTTCACAATTTAAAACATTTGGATGTATTTAAAATATTCTGAAAACAATATCAAGTCCTCTAGAAGCAGTATCAAGTCTTTTAGAACAATTTCAAATTTTCCAAAGGCAATGTCCAGTCCTCTGGAAGCATTTGAAGTCTTCTGGAAGCAATATTTAGTCTTCCAGAGGTAAAAGGTAAAATCCAGAGATAAAGTCTCTTAGACGCCTTGTCAAGTCTTCCGTAACCATTTCAACGTCCTCTGGAAGCAGTATCAAGCTTTCTGGAAGCATTCCAAGTCTTCTGGAAGCTTTTCATGTTCTATGGAAGCATTTCATGGCTTTTGGAAGCAGGATCAAGTCTTCTAGCAGCAGCATTAAGTCATCTAAAAACAGGATCAAGTCATTTAGAAGCAGTATCAACTCTTCTGGAGCCACATCAAGTCCTCTAGAAGAATATCAAATATTCTGGAAGCATTTCAAGTTTTCTGGAAACAACATTTAGTATTCCAGAGGTGATGTCAAGATTATGAAATTTCAAGTCTTCTGGGAGCAATATAAAGTCTTTTAGAAGCCCTATTAAATCTTCTGGAACGATTTCAAATCTTCAAAATGCAATATCAAGCTTTTGGAAGCATTTCAGTCCTTCTAGAAACATTTTAAGATTTCCAGAAGCAATGTCAAGATTTCTGAAAGCATTTGAAGTCTTCTGGAAGCATTTCATGTTGTATGGAAGCATTTCATGGCTTTTGGAAGCAGGATTAAGTCTTCTAGCAGCAGCATTAAGTCTTCTAGCAGCAGCATTAAGTCATCTAGAAGCAGTATCAACTCTTCTGGAGCCTGTCCTTTAAGTCATTCAAGTCCTCTAGAAGAGTATCAAATATTCTGGAAGCATATCATATCTCCTGGAAGCATTTCAAGTTTTCTGAAAACAACATTTAGTATTCCAGAGATGAATGAATAATTGCGCATTCAAATGTGTTAAAATATCATACATTTAATGTATTGAACATGTGTTATATTATTTCTTCTTTTCTAATATATTCTAATAATCTATTAAAGGGACTACTGATCTTTACTTAAATAACGAACATTATTGTGTTGGTGTAAGCCTGAATAGGTTAATCACACTGGAACAACAATTTTGTGAATTGACTGTTTTGAAGCAAAACGAGACCAAATAAAATTGATGATCACTTATGCATGAACCATTCCCCGTATTTGTCATAAATTATCGTAAATATATCTTCTCCACGGATCCTTTTTTTCAATAATTGTTGCTTTCTTAGCATTCAAACATCCAACAAAATCAAACATTCATCGCCAACAATATCATATATTTCATGTATTATCATTACAGTATATGTTAGAACTTGTAATAAAGGCTTCCTTAAATAACTTTTGACTGTGTATTACAATAAATATTCTTTGATAATCTTAGATTTAGAAAATAATTCTGCAGCTGGCGATTTAGTTGCATTTGTTATTAAGAAAGAAGAAAATGTTTGACGATTACATTCCCAAGAAATATTATTGCTTGAACTCTGTAACGCACTCTATGAAGAACGGAGAGAGATAAAGGTATTTTTGAACATATCGATTATTTACTTAAAGTTAATTTTATTTGATGATACCTATTCAGGAACGACATATCGAGATAATATGAGTAGAATAAGGTTTTTTCAAATTGTCCTTAGATTTGGCTAAGTAATAAGGTATGGACGAAGAAAAACAGCTACCTTCGTTATATATGATTCATGTGGAGGTCATAAACATATGCAGAATGATCTATCTGCTTACAACTAACTGCCAATTTCAGAATCGACGAAAAATTAGTGTTATCTTTTTCGTGCTTTTCAGCATAAGCCGACTAGCAATTTAATTCAATCATGTTGCTAACAAAAATAAATATACAGATAGTAGCTAGTTTGAAGAAGTAACAGGATTATTGCATAGATTGATTCATGTTATTGTTATTAAGAATGCATGGAAATTCACTAGTAGATGTAGAAACCAATAACCCCAACATTATTCTTGAATACAATACTAACAAAGATGTTTTTTCAATTGCATAACATAGCAAGTGTAAACAATCAATTAGAATTAGCAAAATCTTTGAAATACAAAAGGCTTAAAGTTATATGATAAAACGAGAGAAACATAATATTTGTGGAGGCAGCCAACATAGAGTACATATAGAGAAAGTGGCTAGAACTACCATTTACAGATTTAAGAGACATGCTCAAACCGTTTCCGACATGTCTCCCCAATGGGCTGCAAATGATACTATAGGTACCGACACTTTGCTATCAATTCCATCAGATTTATACGCTTATATAAATTTATGAAAAAAGAGTGAAAAAATAACCATGCATTCAGCGTCTATGATTCGTTTGCAAAGAAATTGTCTTCTGCCAGCAGTACTTACAATTTTACAAGCAATATCCAGTCTTTAAATTGCTGTATGCTTAGTTTGTTCGTGAAACGATTACTGCTAAAACTTATAACATACGAAGACATTATGAAAAACATACGGAACTTTCTGTACTTTCTGGTGGTGAACGCAAGGCCAAATTACACTTACTTAAAGCTAACTTAAAGTCTCAACAAAATGTGTTTCAAAAACAAAATCAACAATCAAACGACATTGTCAGTACAAGTTTAAAAATTTCTCAAATTATAGCTAAAAAAATGAAACCTTTCTCGGATGGAGAATACATCAAAGTATGTTTAATTGCTGCAGCTGAAGATATTAGCCCGGAAAAAGTTTATATTTATAAACAAATAAGTCTGTCTCATCAAACTGTTCCACGTAGAGTTGATGATATTTCCAATGAAATTTCCCTAAATCTCAATGAACATACCAAACAATTTGTGTACTACTCATTAGGTTTGGATGAAACAACCGATATCAAGGATACATCAAAACTTGCTATATTTATTCGCGGAGTTGATAATAAGCTGACAGTAACAGAAGAACTCCTTGATCTTGTGAATCTGAAGGATACAACAATGGGCAAATATATTAAAGGTGCTGTTCTAAAAAGCGCGGAAGATCGACAATTAGATTTAAAAAACTTATTGGTATTACAACCGATGGAGCACCATCAATGATAGGAAAAAAACATAGGAGCAGTTACTTTAATTGGCATATTTCAAGATGTAACCCTTTTTTTAAAATCGACAATTTACTCTGTATTCGATAGAAAATGGTCTAAAAAAGATGTGAGCAATAAAAAAATGTGCGGAAAAGTGAAAAACTTACTGAGACAAGTGTAGAACTTATCGAAAAAACACTTTAAAGTTTGGAGCGACGAAGTGACGTCACGTTTTAGGAGGTTAGCAACATTCAAACTACGCACTTTCGTATTAAAGCGGACAGAACCTTTCCTACAAATTACTTATTTCTTAACAAAGCATGAAAATAAAAACCTTATAAAATTAAAGTTTCATAGTTTCGATTTAAATTTTTTGACGTATATCAACTGATTAACTGTCGTTTGATAGAATGTGTATTTGATACTCTGAGTGTACGAAGTAATTTTTTGCGATTCAAACCTATTTCGTGTGAAACTTTTTCTTGCGACGAATTTATCTCATTTCTTGCGAAATAATTTAAAATTGTTATATTATACTAGTGTGTATACGTCATGGCTGAGGTAAGTTGTATTTGTGTACTATAATTTTAGATATTAATTTTTATTTTCATGGGCTAATAAGTTTAATACGTTTGAACTCCGGTTCTTAAAAGGGGATGATTTAGTAAATAGACTGAGGGAATGGGGTTTTATTCCAAAGGAAGGTGAGTATAAATGTCCTCAATGCGAAACACCACTTATTCTGCAAAAGTGCAGTGGAGCCTATGATGGGTATAAATGGGTGTGCAAAGGACACGTTTCCATATGGAAACAAAAAAGAAAGATGTGCGGTAACGAAGTATCGTTTCGAACGGGCACGTTCTTTACATAATCTAGGCTTGATATTTGGCAAATTTTAGGATCTTTGGGTCGATAAGGCAAACCTTACAATTCTAACAAAGGTTACAGAGATGTCATTACAGACCGCTGTTGATTGGGCGTCGTTTTGTCGTGAAGTCCTGATTGATAAGTACTTGCTGCACCCAGAAAAGGTTGGTGGACCGGATACTATTGTGTTGAGATAGATGAAAGTAAGTTTGGGAGAAGAAAATATCATCGAGGACACCGAGTGGAAGGTCAGTGAAATGCAGAAATGCAGAAACCCATTTACAACCATTATTTCCGATTTTTAGAAAGCTTATGACTGCTTGGAACGACATGGATATGTATATTTGAAAGTAAACCATTCAATTAACTTTAAAGATCCGGAAACTGGCGTGCACACCAACCCCATTGAATCCACATGGAGGCATGTGAAAAGCAGTATGTCAACGTCCAGAAGTGTTAAAAGTCATCTTCCAGGAAATCTTGCGAGATACATGTTTCAAAAGTCATGTTCAGCCAAAAAAATTTGATAAGACAATGGAGTTTTTTAGAATAGCTGCGATGATGTATGACTCAACGAAGCCTTCTCAAGAACGGGATCCGGAGGAAATTGTAGATATATTATCCGATGTCGATAACAATTCTTCATTTTGGTGATATGTTTTTTTAATGTGATATAGTTTGGCAGAGGGTGAGTTGGGTGGGTCTTTACTTGTATGGTTCGTTGAAAAAAACCTTAACATTCAGATCAGTATGTTCCACAAAATTGCTTGTGTGGATCTGAATGTTAATAATTTATGTTATTTTGATCGTTAAGGCATTCATCCATACTAGTTATCTAATTCAGGTAATACAGCCACAGGATTTAGGTTGATATCAATGAGGTTGCAGTTGAAACGAAACCTTTAAGTCATAAAACTAACATTTTAGGGCTGTGTTTTGATCGTATTTCAGATAATTCTTTTATCGATCATCCTCATTGTGATGAATGTACTGATTATGCCTTATAACTTTTGGAGTAGCAATTAGTTTAAACTGATTATGAGGATTTTGCCCAATATTCTAATAAATAATTAAGAAATGGCATTTATTGGTTATACAAAATCGCAAAAGGTGTTCAACCATAATAACGATTTTTAAAACTTTGCAGAGATATATACAAGAACTATTTTTATTGTACTGTAATTTGGCAGGGAGTGGGGTGGGTGGGTTTTTATTTGTATTGTTTGTTGAAAAAAACATCTACATTTAGAACCACACCAACAATTTTGTGGAACACAAATAAAATTTATTAAAATATAATGTGGATTGATAGCGGCTGGGTTGGGTGGGTTTTGGTTGTAGGATTCGTTGAAAAAGACAAACATTCAGGTTTACACAAGTAATTTTGTGGAATGCAAATAAAATTTAATAAAATGTAATGTGGATTGATAGCGGGTAGATTGGATGGGGTTTAGTTGTATGGTTCGTTGAAAAAGACAAACATTCAGATTTACACAAGTAATTTTGTGGAATGCAAATAAAATTTAATAAAATGTAATGTGGATTGATAACGGGTAGATTGGGTGGGTTTTAGTTGTATGGTTCGTTGAGAAAGACATAAACATTCAGATTTACACAAGTAATTTTATGGAATGCATGTAAAATTTAATAAAATATAATGTGGATTGATAGAGGGTGGATTGGGTGTGTTTTAGTTGTATGGTTTCTTGAAAAAACATATACATTCTGATCTTCACCATCCTTACAACCAAGTACATGAAAAATAAAAACGTTTCAGTCGTTATTGTTTTTCGGTTCGATTAAGACATATTCTATTAACTACACAGTCTATCAAATAACATTTTACCAAATGACATGTAACCAGTTTTTAAACTTCAAAAACTTGAATCGAAACTATAAACAGTAATCTCGATAAATTTTGTGAAAATTACTTTATTTTTAATTTAATTATTTTTAAATAATGTTTATTGTGTGCTTGGTTAAGTAATAAGCAGTTTATTAGATAGGTTTTGACCGATTTAATACGAAAATATGTGATTAAAATTGTTGCTGGTGTCATAAAACGTGACGTCACATGCAAACTTAAAAGTGATTTTTCGGTAAGTTCTACACATTTCAGCACTTTTTCTTTATTGTTAATGTCTTTTTTAGATCATTTCCTATCGATAAAAAAAAGAACCGTCGATTTTAAGTTAGGGGTTAAGTCTTGATATATTCCCTTTAATTTGCAAACATATTGAAAGCTTGGGACAAAATATATCATTTTTGAACTTATTTATTTGTCATTATTTTTTACATATAGAAAATCTATGTGCTCAGTCATTAAATATGTCTCACGTGATGTCAGTTGTCTTTAATATTATTAACAAAATAAAAAATAATTCATTAAAACACCGCCAGTTTCAAGAATACCTTCGCGAACTGGAGTATTGTGACCTAATATATTATGCCAAAATACGATTTTAAATATAAGATTTTGGAACCTCAGGGAAGAAATTAGAATACTCATGAATGAGAACGGCGAAGACGTTCCACAATTATACGATGAAAAATGGTTGTTGGATTTGTGTTTCTTAATAGATATCACAACTAAATTAAATGAACTAAATCAGAATTTTCAAGGAGAAAATAAATTAATTACGAATTGCTATCAAGACATAAAGACATTCATTGCTAAAATAAAATATTTTCAAAATCAACTGAAATCGAATAATGCCACCCATTTCCCTCACTTAAATGATTTCGAAATGAAAAATAAACCCATTTCCGAATATTCGCATAATATTAAAGATTTGCTTGAGGAATTTGAAAAAAGATTTGCCTACCTAGAAAAATTTAGAAAAATCTATTTTAATAGATTATAATTTGTTTCATGAATTTTTCTTTAATAGCATATTCAGTTTTGATTGTTTTGATTATTATGCTAAGATGTTTTCACGGTTATTTATTTTACCTTACATATATATATTATTTTTTTTGTTCTTATTGTTTTTTGAGATATTTTGTTGTTGTTTGTTTTCGTTTTTTTCCTTTTTTTATCTCTTCGTTAGGGGAACTTAATTCGTTGGTCTCAGTTTTCACTGTAGCGACCTGCCCGGTTTTCGTTGTATGAATTTGCATCATGTTTAATTTAGTTAGAATAATTTTTGTTTCTTTTTTCTACTACTTTTGTATACATTATTCACACACATTTATATATATTTATATATATATATTTTTTTTTGTTTTCTCTATTTCAAGTTTTTGTTTGTCTATTAACTTTTGTTTGTTTTTTCTTTCCTTTTCTTTTTACTCTTTTTTTTGTTGTTTCTGAATGGATGTTGGTATCAGTTGTTCATCTGATTCTTCTTCACAATCTTTCCTTTCTTGTGCATCTTCTATTGACTCTTCTCTCATGGCATCAATGGAATCTCTCCTTGATGTCGAGGATGGTGTTGGTGTGACTAATGCCGCTGATTATACGGGGATCCCCTCAACTGATCTTTTCTGAGGACTGACCAACTTCATTTCAGTTTGTCATATAAACGCGCAAAGTATTTGTGCTCACTTTGTTGATCTTTTGCTTACATTTGAATCCAATATCTTTGATGTTATCATGGTTAGCGAAACGTGGCTCAAGCCTTCGTTACCTTCTATTTTATACACTCTTCCTAATTACTATTTGTTAAGGAATGATCGTATGTTCTTACGTGGTGGGGGAGTGGCCTTGTTTATTCGAAACACTCTACATGCTACCATCGTAGAAACCTCCGATGGAACGTTGCCGAATGCGGAGTTTTTGCTTGTACAGCTGAAAACTGATTATAATAAATTATTACTCGGTGTTTTTTACTGCCCTTCTTCTATGAACTATTTTGATCAGTTGGAGGAGATTTTGGAAAGGCACTCACTTATCTATGACACTATCCTGTTGTTGGGCGACTTTAATACCTGTCTGTTGAGAAAAGATACTCGTAGTGAGAAACTTTAATTCGTTACTTCTTCTTTAAACTTATCTATCTTACTCTCTCTGCCTACTCATCATCTTCCTACCTTACATTCTCTTCTTGATCTTATTATTACTTCCTGTCCAGACAGTATACTTACACACGGTCAGCTACCTGCCTTTCAATTTTCCAACCATGATTTAATCTATTGTGCTCTACAGGTGCAGCATCTGAGTCGTTCTCGGCGTGTTGTGACTTACCGTGATCTAGGGCGAGTTGATACTAATTTGCTCTTGTCAGATGCACTGATGATTGATTGGCTTCCACTATATCGTTTAGCAGATATTGATGCTAAAGTGGACTACTTTAATTCTAAAATTATTAAGCTCTATGATATACATGCCCCGCTTAGGCAACGCAAGATGAGGCATTCGCCTGCACTTTGGCTGAGTGATGAGATAAGATCTCTTATGCGACTGCGTAACCATGCAAAGTTGGTATTTAAACGTACACCCTCTAGTACTAATCAGGAAAACTATCGAATTCTACGCAACCGCTGTAATCATATATGCAAGTATGCTAAGAGATCTTATTTCTACCAGAGGCTGTCTGGAGTCGCGCCGAGAGAACATTTTGGAGAACTATGAGGTCTCTCGGAGCGATAAACTCTCCGTCTGACCAGATGGATCTTGATTGTGAGTCGCTGGCAAACTTTTTTGCAGAGCCTCCTCTGATCATTGATGACGTAACTAAGGCGGCTACAATTAATGAAATTCTTACTGCTCCTAAATCGTGTTTCTTCTCTTTTACGCTTGTAACCGCGACCGAAGTGGGTGATGATATGGCATATTGAAAGTCCCCTTGCGTGGGTTCTGATGGTATCGGTCTCAACCTTCTTCTTCCTATACTGGATATAGTGCTTCCACCATTAACACATATCTTCAACTTTTCTTTTGAACGGTCTTTATTTCCCTCTATCTGGAAAGTAGCTCATGTCGTCCCCATACCTAAATCCAAGTCCCCTTCATGTAACACTGATTTCCGTCCGATTTCAATTTTATCCGTACTATCAACAGCTCTTGAACGTTTAGTTTATTTACAAGTCCAAGGATATCTCGAGAGGTTTAATTTACACAATGAGTTGCAATCGGGTTTTCGCAGTGGGCATAGTACGACTACTGCCCTCATTAAAGTTACTGATGATATTAGGTATGCCTGTGACAACAGATGTGTTACTGTGCTAGTTCTACTCGATTTCAGCAAGGCTTTTGATTCTGTCGACCACAACCTACTTTTGGCATCTCTTTCTGCCTACGGATTCACTCCTTCCTGTATTTCTTGGTTTCATTCCTATCTTTCCCATCGATCCTTGTGCGTACGCGCTAATTCTTCAGTTTCTTCTGCTTGTGCAATCAAATGTGGTGTTCCTCAGGGCAGTGTATTGGGACCGTTACTTTTTTCTTTGTTCGTTAATAGTGTTACTGATCATATCTCGTGTAATTATCATTTGTATGCTAACAACCTCCAAATATACACTACTACAACTGTTGCTGAATTTCCGGAAGCTATTGTGCGACTTAATAATGATCTGTCTAACGTCTTGAACTGGTCTCGGAGATACGAACTTAAGTTGAACGCAGTTAAAACGCAAGCTATTGTGTTTGGTACTCGTCAATTACTTGGTAAGATCAATCCATCTAGCTGCAGTGATCTGATGCTGGATGGTACTCTCATACGGTTTTCTGACGCAGTTAAGAATCTCGGAGTCTTTATGGATTCTTCACTGTCTTGGAGACCGCAAATTCAGCATGTTTGCAGAAAAGTTTATGCTTGCTTCCACTCTTTAAAGAGACTTCGTTGCTCTCTTCCTCCTTTGGTCCGTCGTAATCTTTGCTATTCACTTATATTTCCTCACTTCGACTATGCGGACGAGGTTTATCCCGATCTCTCGGTAACTCTCCTGGATAAATTGCAGCGGCTACAAAATAATTGCATCCGGTTCATATTTGACATAAATAGATTTGAGCATGTAACGCCGTATCGCAATTACATTCAGATGTTAACTTGTGAGAGACGTAGATCCTTTCGTTTATTAAACATTTTATTTAAAATTCTTCATAACTGCACCCCAAAGTACTTATCAGATGGGTTCCAGCAATTATCATCTCATGAGTTTGCTACTCGTTCGTGTTCTGATGCTATTCTTACATTTCCCGTTCATAGCACTGAAATTTATCACAGATCATTTACAGTACGGTCGATTGCGCTGTGGAATGGACTGCCTTCTGAAATTCGTTATATTTCTAATATTGCTAATTTTAGACGTGTTTTAAAGAGCCACTTGCTTGCCCTTCAATTGTCTGTTTCCTGATTCTTTGTTCTTTGTCTTTCTCTTTTTCCTCTCTTCAACTGCTCTCACTTGTTGGCAACTGATATCCGGCAAATTCTTTTGGTTTTTTAGCTTCTGTCTTTCTTGTCGTATCCTTTTCTTTACTTTTCTTCTTGATTAATCTTATTTGGTGATAAATGTTATTGATATCTAATTATCACTACTTGCCATATTAATCCTAGGATAATTTTGCTTTAGTAAATACTATTTTTGTTTGTTCTGTTGGGTCATTTGGCAGATATCGCTTGTGAAGTTTAAGTTTATTCATTGCTCGACTAACAATCGACAATGGGATTATGTATTTTATATTTTGTTCTTATTATTATATTTTTTTTTCTCTTCTTGTGTATTTTATGTAGTTTTGTATTTTTATTTGTGGCAATAAATGGTAATAACAATAACAAAAATTTGAACAAATGTTCAATATTTTTAATTGTCCATTTAATATTGATGTGAATTCAGCTCCAGGTAGGGTTGCCAGCTCTCCGGGTTTGACCCGGAGTCTCCGGGTTTTGACATGCAGTCTCCAGGCTCCGGTTCACTACACATTTTCTCCGGGTAAAAACGTATTTAACAAAAGAATAATGGAAAAGATCTAAAACTCTTTTTACAACAGGAAAACATATTAAGAATGGTAAAGATGATAAATATTAAGACTCAAAATATTGTCTATCGGGTAAATCGTAAACATTTGTTAAAAATTAAAAATAACGCTTAAATTTTAAGAGTAATTAATTTTAACAGAACTAATTTTTTGTTGAAGTTATAAGAAAACACATATTATTGTTATTTTCATCAAAGTTGTGCTATCTGTTGCACTAAATAAGTCCTTTTACGTAGTAATCTGTAATCGAAATAGGAAAAGGATAGGGGAATCACTTATTCGCTTCTTTCCGATGTTCATCACGTGAACTTGTTGTTTACCGCTACCTTTTATTATTAATAACGATTGCGATCGTAAAGTTTCAGTGCAATTTTTTGATTTGTTTTCTGAGTTTTAAAAAGTTTTGTAGTTATTTACAGTTTTGCAATTTGCAATGAGTGAGAACAATAACAGAGAAAATTCGAGTGCATCTACGTCATTTGAATCCTTCCATAAAAATAAAAAGGCCAAGTATGCAACGCATTTTAAGGACAGTTGGAGACAAAATCCGCTATACAAAAGTTGGTTGGTGAAAATAAATGAGTTTACAGCTAAATGTAATATCTGCAACATAAAATTTACTGTTTAACATGATGGTGAAAAATCTTTAAAAACTCATTTAAATAGTAAAGGTCATTCTAAGACCGCTAACACATTGTCCAAAAATACACTACTTACAGCGTTTTTACCAAACAAACATTCCAACGAAGATATCTACGTAACCATAATTGAAGTGTCTCAAATTTATCACGCCGTAAATCATCATCATAGTTATTTGAGTACTGATTGCGGCATTAAATTAAATTCTTATGTTTATCGTGATTCTGATTTGGCAAAGAAGGTTCATTGCGGTCGAACAAAAGCGGAAGCAATAATTGCAAATTGTTTGGGCCCTAAAAGTGTTGAACGTGTATTGGAAGAAATGGGCGCTGGTACGCCCAACTCTATAGCATTTTCAATTATGTGTGATGCTTCAAATAAGGGCAGTCAAAAGCTCTTTCCAATAGCAGTCAGATATTTCAATTTCAAGAATGGTGTAGTAAACAAACTTTTAGACTTTATTGAAAATAATGATGAATCTTCTTTATCAATTAATAATAGTATACTGAAAACATTGGAGATGTTTTCACTAAAATCATCCGATATAAGTGCATACAGTGCGGATAATGCATCTGTAAATTATGGCATTCATAACTCTGTTTACCAAAAATTGAGCGCTGAGAACAAGGGAATTGTAAAGGCTAATTGTAACTGCCACGTTATACATAATGCTGGTAGAAATGCTTGTAAAGTATTATCTTTTGATGTTGAAAATTTAGTATTAAAAATTTATGCAGAATTTTCAAATAGTGCTAAAAAAATAGAATCTCTAAAAGAGTGTTTTGATTATTTGGACATTGAATATCAAAAAATGATAAGGCATGTTACAACAAGATGGCTTTCCCTATATGCTGCTTTTGAACGTTTAATACGATGTTGGCCAGCAGTTAAAAAATACTTTTTAGAGTTAGGCGAAGAAAATTGTCATAAAAACATATGGAGTTTTTTTAGTAGTCAAGAACATGAAATGGATAATGACTTAAAACCTGATATTTCATTTTCAGAATGTTATGTTTATTTCTTGCATCATTATATGCATATGTTGAACGTGCATGTAATGAAACTGGAGAGTAATTATATAACAAGCTTAGAGTTACATAATATAATGTTAGATTTAAAGGAACAAATAGAAAGCCGACTGGAAGATCAATTTTTTGGAAGCAAAATATCAATGGCTTTGGGATATCTTACACCATCTCAAAAACAAACATTTATAAAAGAAGCTATATTAGTTTATCAAAGAACTTTAAATTACTTAAACCAGTATTATGATTTTGAAAACTCACCTTTTAAATATTTTGAATGCTTAAATTTAAAAAAAAAATAAAAGTATTGAGTATCAAAAGATATTAGAAGCTAAAAATGTTATCAAAGTAAATATAGATGAAGATCGATTATATGATGAGGTACTTCTTCTTAGAAAAACCCTTAAAACTCTACAGGATAATTCGGTTACTTTGGAATTGGGCATAGACAAAATGTGGTGTCAGATATTTGAAACTGCAGATACGCCACAATTGACGAAAATTGTCATTAAAATTTTATCGATACCCGTAAGCAATGCTTACCCCGAAAGAATATTTTCGTTAATGAAAAACTTGTGGACTGACGAACGTAATCGCATGAGCGTGGCTTTGGTAAAGGCAGAATTATGTACAAAATTAAATTTCAATATGTCATGCCGACAATTTGCTGAATATTTAGAAAAACGCGAACAAAATAATTTATTAAAAATATGCCAAAGTAACAGCAAATATAAGTTTCAAAAACGTAACTAAACTAAGTTATAAATAATGTCATGCTTTATTTATGTAATATAAAGTTGTACAGTTTTAGTGAAAATTTGTAACATTTTTGTTTTATTTTTACGTACATTATGTTTAAATTGTTGTTTTTTTTTTTTAAATTATTATTCAAAGTAAGAAAATGAAATGCAATGTTTTATTTTAGAATATTTTTTTGGAACAAACTTTTGTTGTTTAGACTATTTGTTTTTCTTTTTCGAAAAATATAAAAAGTTTATTATCCAAACTGAGGGAATGAAAATTTGATTTGCAATTTCTTTTTTTTTTTGGTCGTCAGAATCTCAGGGTGAGGTCATTTTTAAATCTGGCAACCCTAGCTCCAGGTTATTTACAACTGGAACTTATCGATCTGCAGTCCAACTCAGAAATGAAATTAAGGTTTGAGGACATCAATATAGTCGACTTTTATGGAAAATATATCCAGGAAGAAAAATTTCCTAATTTGAACGGCACAACATATCTCTGTGAATCACTTTTTTCTAGATTAAAATTAGTCAAAACCAAAGACCGTAACAGGCTCACCGACGCAAATTTGACGAATCAGTTACGTTGTGCCACACAAAATTAGAAGTTGATATTAAAACAATTTCAAATAAAATAAATAAACAAGTTTCACATTAAATATCTGTTGTAATTTACTGAAATACCTATATATTATTGTGTATATCTGTGTACATGCTAGTTTTGTGTATACGTATCTCATTTGAGCGCGAGTGTGCGCTAGAATTGAAATTTTCTTGTTCAGGTGGGTGGCGGCCCAGTACCTTGTACATTCCTAAATTTTGGCCTGAAGAGTAGTTTGGGTTGGACGTGGCTGTTTTAGTATGTGTTAAAATACTTGTTAATATCGTTTCTCAATATTAATCAAATATTTCTGGGAATTGATATGCAAAATTAATGTTAACTTTATACTCATTTTTATCAGAATTAAGGTTAACAAATACTAGCTATCTATTTTTAATTAGCTCACGATTCCCATTTGCCAAAATATTTTAAAAAATGTAATATTATATTATGATCAGTAATTTCATATTTCTTAACAAAATGCAAGATTTTACAATCTGTAGAAAGATAAAAACGTTACCTTTCTTTAACTTTGAACTAAATGTCAATGAAATTGATTTATTCGTAGGCGATTCCGATAAATACAGTCTTGAGAGTAAGTAAATCAAATAAATTGACTTTTGTTGTAGTTGGTTACCCAGACAGATACGAATAGAGATATTTCGTTTCTCTTCCAACTAAACCGGATTATTCCCCGTAAATGTGCCTACACAATTTGCAAGCACCTATTTAACATTCGTTTAGACTCACCTTATAATTATGCAAGGTATTAGTGTGTTTATGCTGGTATTGGTTATAAAACAGAACAGCAATAATTATTGTTTAACTCATTTTTGTGATTTTTGCTTGAATAAATGTCAGCTGAATATAAAATAGTTTATAGATATTACTGTGTTGTCCAACTCACGGTTATATGAGACAATTATATTTTTACACCTAGTTCCAAAATGGGTCGTAAAAGTAAGGATATTATTGCAAATATTGACCAATTTAAATAGAGGTAAAATACCTTTTATAATTATGGATCTGGACGTGTAATAAAAAAAGTAATTTCTTTGTTTATGATTTGTTCACGAAAAAATATTGGTTGTAATTAATGTTATTATTAACATTAATATAGATAGGTTGAATTTTATTAGATTTGTTTTCATATGCAATAAAAAAGCAATTTTTTAAAATTATCATTTATAACGTAAAATTAAAAAAAAGGATGAAAAGACGGAAAAACAAGAAGCTATTTTATTACATAATAAGAAAAATGGCGCTTTCAATTGCTGACATGAAAATACAAGAACTTAGAAATAATAAAACTCGACCAATAAAATTCGTTTATAGTCTATAAATTCGCCGTCGTAAAAATCTTTAAATGTGTACGTAGTGTTTTTGATAGGATATCGGGAAACGGCAACGGTTCCATAGGGATCTTTCTAATTAGTTTCTATGCACTTCTTATTTCCTTAACTTAAACCGTAAAACCGGAAATCCAGACGAAACCTCTTAAGCTCGAACTTCGAATCACACCAAAAATATCGTAATACGTAATTTATATCGACGTGAAATGTTATTTTCGTCTCTTTTGCTATTAAACTCGGTCTTTCATGAAACAATAGCCATTGTTGGAGAATACAGTAAATTAATATCGAACTCTTTAAACTGACAACATTTAAGATTTCCATTTTATTTATTTATAAATTGTATTATTTTGTTTTTTAATTTTTTGTGCCATATTAAATAGTATTTTAAGTCGGGGTAAATTAAATTTATAAATTATGACCGCACAAGGTAGACGTACACAAAGATTTTACGAGTACATTCGCCCCCTCATTCTCTTTGAATAACACGTTTATTTTAGTCATTAAACGCATCAGAGTGTAATTATCATCATTTTACTCTCCATTCATTGTCGCAATCAGTGTTTGTAGTTTATACAGTACACATTACTTATTATAATTTATGGTTAGTGTCAATCCTAAGAATTTCCATTACAATTCCTATGCTAAATTAAAAAAATCTTGTTTTTATTTTGAATATTTAAATAAGGATTTATCCATATATAGCTTTTCCAATATGAGATATATAATCCAAAATAAAATCGACGTCTTTTTTGTTTAAAGCTGAATTTTGTGAGACGAATCTAAAGAAATTTGGGTAATCTTTTAAAGGTTGATAATTTAGCATCACCGATCCGTGTTTAACCATCACAGCTTTTATTTGAGGCGCCACCTATCAAGAGATAGTCGTATTAGAATCGAAACGAAAGCTCGCTTCGAAAGTTACCTTATGAAGTTGTTCGCGGTATTCTAATATATCCGATTTTCCTTGCAGATATCTAGGTAAATACCAAAAACAAACGTTCATATATTGCCGTTTAGATGCCATCGCAAATTCTCTTCGTTCTTGAATTTGTTTTTCAAAATATTCGGCTATTTCCATTAAATCATTAACATGATTTGCAAAACCAGATGTACCCTAAATAAAATTAATCAATAATTTTTTTTTATAAAATTTATGATTGGAAAGCAATAAATGAAAGGTTGATCACAATAAAATTATGGAAAAATAACCGAGATCAGGCTATAACAATGATAGGGGCATGCGGACACAATGAAGATGATAGCAAAGTCAACAAGGATATATTCTGGACTAAATTAAGAGAAGAAACCGAAAAAGGGAAGGGAGAGATGTATGTAATGAGTGACTTGAACGGAGGAATAGGAAATAGAGATGGGAAATATGGCGATATTATTGGCAAATATGGAGAAAGTTATAGAAATAATAACGGAGTACGAATTCTTGAATATTACATAGAACAAGATCTAATAATAGCGAATACGTTTTATGAACATTGTGATGGGGAAATTAAGAATTAATAAAAATTGTTAATTTAATAATACTATTGAAAGAAATAGAAGTAAGTTGAACGGATATGCATCAGCATAATGTATCAAATAGATACTTGTTGACGGCGCATATCCGTTACGAAATGAATGTTTTATAATATTGGAAAATAAGTTAGTTCTAAGCTTTGGATCAATAAACAGTTAAATAAAATGTTATTGAAGTTTTAATCAAAAAGTACTAAATCAGTACCAACACCAAAGAATTATTTATTACAAGAAATAAATACATAACTACACTAGAGAAATAATCAACAGAAATGAGAGGTCGATTATCGACTATATATATAATCACAGAAAGACAAAACAGGTACAAAATCATAGATGTTAGAGTCAAAAGAGGCTATGAGATTAATAGTGACCATTATATGCTAGTTGCGGATATAACTAGAGATGGGACGACAGAACATAGGGTTGGTGATAAGAAAATCAATAATGAAACAATCAAATCATACAAACTAAAGGAAGAACCAATAGCTCAAAAATATAGAGAAAAAATGAGACGGGAAATACTGATGATACCTGGAACAAAAACACAAAGTCTGGACGATGAATGGAAGACACTGAAAACAATAATTATAATAATAAACGTGGCTAAACAAGTCTGTGGAACTAGCAAGAAGAACAAATATAAAAAACAAACAGCAAACTGGACGGAAGAATTAAAAGCAAAGATTAAGAAAAAAAAGACTAAGTGGCAGAAATACTTGAAGTACAAAACACAACAAAGTTATGATGAGTATAAAATTAGAAGTAAAAGAGACGGAAAAGATGAAACGTAAAGAAAAACAAAGATCTTGAGTAGAGTTTGGAGATAAGATGGAAAAGAATTCAAGAGAGAATCAGAAAGTATTTTACAGTATTTTGAAGTCACTGAGACAAGGGAGGAGGGAAGAATGTATAATAACGGATAAGAATGGCAAGGTATTGACGAATGTAGAGGATAGGATGGAGAGATGGAAAGAGTACTTCCAGGAACTACTGAATGAAGGTTATAACCTGGATGAAGAGCAAGAACGTAGAGAAGAAATTGTTTTGAGGAGGAAGGCATAGATAAAGAGGAAATAGAAGAGGCGGCTAAAAGTCTCAAAAATGGAAAAGCCACGGGCAAAGATAAAATAACGGTGGAAATGGTTAAAGCACAAGGAGAAGAAGGAAAGCAACTGTTACACAAATTAATTAAAAGAATATGGGAATGATCACTCCAATATACAAAGGAGGAAGAAAGATAGACTGTCACAACTATAGGGGAATAACACTAATAGGAACAATCACAAAAAATTATGAAAAGATATTAGAGAAACGTATAAGAAAGATGGTAGAGTAACAAATTTCCCAATCACAGAGCGGATTTAGACCAGGGAAATCAGTGCAGGACCTATATTCACCTATATTCACTCTAAAAACAATTATTGGAAGAGCACTACCAACACTACCAACACCAAAGAATTATTTATTACATGGCGATCCTGCCTCTTAAGAATCTTTGGGCGACGTTTAATAGTGAATAATAAATGTGAAAAAAAAGGTGTAATATAAGTTCAATACGAATGGCATACACGGACGACTTAAATCAATCCGAAGCAGAAGAAGTAACACAAAAATTTATATTCGACGTCTTATTTATTGCCACAATTGTTACCGTCATGGCTATATTGGGATTAATATTATTATGGGTGTGTTCGAGGAGATGTTCCTAACTAGTTTATACCAATAAATCCTATCGACATCAATCCAGGGAAATCAACAGTCAAAAGAGAAATAATGGGTTCAACAAACACCAAAGAGGAAGTAATTATCGCTCAAGCTGGCAACAGTGGAGGTGTATCAGCAGAATCGAAAGAAAAATACAACCTATTGGAAGTTACAGCCGTTGTCGTTGGAATCTTTACATTCATAATTCTGATGAGATGTATCTCTTTGCGAGGTAAGAAATGCCTGATTTCTACTGTCAGACATGAAATTGTCCAAAGTCGCGATAGTTTAGATCGTATAGAATCCAACGTTTAATATGTTGATATAATTTTAATGTCGGAAAGTAAATATTTTATAGAACTATTACAAGAAGTAAATTACAAGCTACAAATAAAAATTAATTACAAATAAATTACAAGAAATTAGACGAATTTGAAGAATCTTTACAGAAAGAATAAGAAACTTGTATTAATAAAATTGGTATTATTATTAGCGAGTGTAGGGTATTATTATTAGAGAGAAAAAATAATTTAGAGGGAGTTAAAAATCAAATAGAAAACAAAATGTCGTAAAATTTTGATTTAAAAGTTGCATCATCTCTACTTCCGATTATGGACGGTAGTGAGGATACGACTAAACAGCTGATTGACGCTATTGAATTTTACGCAGACAGTCTAAATGATACTAGTAAACAAAACCTTACAAAATATGTTCTAAAAACTCGTCTCTCATAAAATGCTAAACTAAGGCTGAATGATTCATATAATTCAGTTAACGAAATGGTAACGGACATTCGAAATAATCTTTTAAGTAAACAATCTGAAGCAGTATTATCTGTCAAATTACATCAAATTAGGCAAGATCCAAAAATTTTGATAAATATGGTACAGAAATTGAAAATCTAATGAATAATCCTACCATAACAGAAGCAAACAGTGACAGAAATACCATCAATATTTTAAAACCAATAAACGAGAAAATAGCTATAAATGCCTTTTGCCATGATTTAAGAATTATTGTTAAATCCCGTAGTTGTCTTAGTCTTAAGCAGGCTATTAGCGTAGCAAAAGATGAAGACAAAAATGTCAAATCCAATAATGGAATTTATCATTATAATTTTAATAACATGCGAAGAAACGGTAGGGGTCAACGTAATTATCTGTGGATCTAGATTTTATTCAAACAACAGACAGAACACTTACAGTCAACAACCTTCTCATAGTTTATTTCGAGGTCGTAACAATACTCGCGGAAATTCATTCGACACCTATCGCAATGACCACAACTCGTTCCGGGGAAATTCTCGTGGTAATTCACGCGGATGATCTAGTGGAAGACGTACAAATGCAATGTATTGCATAAATCAACAATCCGTTGACGAATTTTTTCGTGGCCAACACTCCCCAACCCCAAGTACTTCACACTAACGGAATCAATTTTATTGAAGCCAAATATGGGAACCGTAAAGTAAAACTCATGATCGACTCAGGTGCAACTATTAGCGTAATATTTTCGGAATTTGTTTCAAATAAAATAATTGACAAATCTAAAAAATTAAAAATAAATGGCGTTGCAGGTACCATATATTCTAGAGGTTTCACAATAATTTCTCTAAAATTTAATGATATTAATATTTCTCATTCTTTTCAAGTTATTGAGAGTGTTCACAAGGAGATACATGGTATCTTGGGTTCCGATTTTTTCTTGAAGTATTCGGCAATAATAAATTATGAATTTTTTACGTTTTTATTTCAAACAAATAGCAATAAAGTTTCTATTCCTTTGCAATCAAATTATTCCAATTATACATCCATACCACCAAGGTGTGAAATTATTGACTATTTTAACGTAGATTTTGACAATGATTGCGTTCTACATCCAAGCGAAGTATGTGAAGGTTTTTATGTGGTAGGAATTATTGTAAGACCACAACAAAACAAAATCCCAATTAGATTTTTAAATACATTGGAAAAAGAAATCAAAATTAAAAATTTTAAACCTGCTGTAGAAAATTTATATAATTTCGAATCTTATAGTTTTAATCAACCAGATGTTTCTGTTAGCCGTGTAGATCGACTTTTTAAATTAATTAATACTAAAGATTTAAATAAAGAGGAAAAAGTTACCATACAAAAAATATGTGCGAAATTTGTAGTTGTGTTTCATTTAGAAGGTGACTCTCTTACTGTAACTAATATTTCAAAACAAAACATCTATTTACAAAAGGATGCAAAGCCATCATATGTTAGACCTTATCGCTTACCACATGCACCAAAAAGGGAAATTAATAATCACATCGACAAAATGTTAAAAGATGGAGTAATAGAAGAAGCTAAATCAGAATGGTCTTCACCACTGTTAATTGTACCAAAAAAATCTGGGAGCAATGGTGAAAAGAAATGGAGAATCGTTATCGATTATCGGTTATTAAATAAACGCATATAAGATGATAAATTCCCTCTACCTAATATACACGAAATTTTAGATTCATTATCGGGGTCAATATATTTTACACATTTAGACCTAACACAAGGTTATTACTAGCTTGAACTAGAACCCAAAAGTCGACCTTGTACTGCTTTTGTTACCGATAAAGGACATTACCAAATGACAAGATTACTAATGCGTTTAAAAATTAGCCCTAGTTCCTTCTCTAGAACTATCACATTAGCAATGTCAGGACTTAATTATGAATCATGTTTCGTTTATTTGGATGACTTGATTATTTTTGGACATAACTTGCAAAATCACAATCAAAATTTGGTTAAAGTACTACAAAGGTTACGCGAGGTAAATTTAAAATTGAATCCAGCTAAATGCGGTTTCCTAATAAAAGAGTTATTATACTTAGGGCACGTTATCTCTGCAGACGGAATTTCACCGAATCCAGAAAAAATCGAGGCTATTCAGAATTATCCTGTTCCAAAACACGCGGATGAAATCAAACGATTCGTTGCACTTGCTAATTATTATAGGAGGTTTATTCCTAATTTTGCGGATATCGCATCACCTTTGAACAATTTAACAAGAAAGACTTCTCTTTTTCAATGGAATAACGAATGCGATACCGCCTTTAATACATTAAAACAAATGTTCAGAAACCCCCCCCCCCCCTTGTTAGCATATCCAAATTTTTCAGAAAGTGAACGATTTAGCTTAAAAACAGACGCGTCTGGCGTAGCCATTGGGGCAGTTTTGTCTAACGGCCGAGATAGACCTGTCGCATTTGCGGGCAGAGCTCTGAATAATGCTGAAAAAAAATTACTGTACCATAGAGAAAGAACTATTGGCAGTTGTGTGAGCAGTGAAACATTTTAGGCCCTATTTATTGGGGCAAAAAGTTTGATATATACACTGATCATAGACCATTGGTATACTTGTTTGGTATGAACAATCCATCCAGTAGATTGGTCAAATTTAGATTAACTCTTGAGGAGTTTGATTTCACAATACATTATATTAAGGGTTTAGAAAACGTTGTTGCAGATGCTCTCTCTAGAATAAACCTAGAATCAGGGGATCTAAGACAAATGAGTAAAGATCTCTTTGTACTCACACGAGCACAAGTTAAACAACAACACTCAAATACGAATCTGCTGAGCGACGTAAATGGTTCGACGAATGAATGGATTGATCACCCAGGATTTGTTGAGCTTTTGCGGCGCCCAAAAGATTCGATAGAAATAAAAACACGAAAAAAGAAAATTAACTAATCGGAAAATATATATTATGATGAAAGTTCGCGAACTATTTATATAAGTCAGATTCCTCGATTAACATCGGATCTAGATACGTCGTTGAGAGACCTGTCTCGAATATGTAGTAAAAATAAAATTACGCAATTATGTATTTTTAAAAATATTACAAATAATAATGAGCTCATAAACCGATTCGCAAAGGTTACAAATGAAATAAGAAATAAAGGTTTAAAAATATGTGTAATTTCAAACTGTGATCACACAGAGAGTAGAGAACAACAACAATTAATCATAAATGACTTTCACACTTTACCAACTGGCGGACATGCGGGTATAAACCGCACTTATAATAATATAAAAAGATATTATTCTTGGCCAAAACTGTACAATGATATAAAATCATTTATAAAACGTTGCAGTGAATGTCAAACACATAAACATTCCCTACCCAACAAAAAAACCAATTACGATTACTACCACTGCTTCATCAGCTTTTCAAAAAGTACACCTCGATCTTGTAGGGCCCCTGGACCAAGATGTGCTTAATAATAAATACATTTTAACGCTACAATGTGATCTTACAAAATTTGTAGAAGCGTGCCCCATACAAAATAAAGAAACCGTAACTGTTGCAAAAGCTTTCGTGGAGAATTTTATCTTGAGATTTGGTATTCCTGAAAGTGTGCTTACCGATCAGGGAACTGAATTTCTATCTTCAATTTTTAAAGAGATCTGTAAACTAAAAAAGCAAAGATTAAGAAAAAAAAGACTAAGTGGCAGAAATACTTGAAGTACAAAACACAACAAAGTTATGATGAGTATAAAATAGAAGTAAAAGAGACGAAAAAGATGAAACGTAAAGAAAAACAAAGATCTTGGGAAGAGTTTGGAGATAAAATGGAAAAGAATTCAAGAGAAAATCAGAAAGTATTTTACAGTATTTTGAAGTCACTGAGACAAGGCAGGAGGGAAGAATGTATAATAACGGATAAGAATGGCAAGGTATTGACGAATGTAGAGGATAGGATGGAGAGAAAGAAAGAGTACTTCCAGGAACTACTGAATGAAGGTTATAACCTGGATGAAGAGCAAGAACAGACTCGTAGAGAAGAAATTGTTTTGAGGAGGAAGGCATAGATAAAGAGGAAATAGAAGAGGCGGCTAAAAGTCTCAAAAATGGAAAAGCCACGGGCATAGATAAAATAACGGTGGAAATGGTTAAAGCACAAGGAGAAGAAGGAAAGCAACTGTTATACAAATTAATTAAAAGAATATGGAAAGAAAAACGGGTCCCGATGGACTGGGAATTGGGAATGATCACCCCAATATACAAAGGAGGAAGAAAGATAAACTGTCATAACTGTAGGGGAATAACACTAATAGGAACAATCATAAAAAATTATGAGAAGATATTAGAGAAACGTATAAGAAAGATGGTAGAGTAACAAATTTCCCAATCACAGAGCGGATTTAGACCAGGGAAATCAGTGCAGGACCATATAATCACTCTAAAGACAATTATTGGAACAGCACTAGAAAGACAAAAGAACGTATTTGTAGCTTACCTGGACCTAGAGAAAGCTTTTGATAAAGTACCTAGAACAAAACTATGGCGAAGTCTGGAAAAGTCTACAAAGTCTTTACAAACGAACGAGGAATGTAGTAATTTCAAACAACCAGATGTTAAACGAGTTTACGACTAAACAAGGGGTAAGACGGGGGGGCAGTTTAAGACCACTTTTATTTATAATTTACATGGACCAGATAATCTAAGCCAACATGAACACTAAACCAATGAATGTGAGATTTCGTAATATGGAAAGAGTACAAATACAACAATGTGCTTTTGCAGATGACATAGCTACAAGAGAAATTGACAACATGGAATGAACTATTGGCGAAGGACGGAATGAGAATGAACACGGCAAAAACCAAAGTGATGGCATTATCGAACCAAAGACCAATAATGAAGATACATATAAGAAACGAAGTGATAGAACAAGTAAGTTGATATAAATACTTAGGAGTTGTTATAGATGATACAGGGAACTAAGAGGCTGACATTGATTATAGAGTGTGTAGCACAATTAGATTATATTATACTTTAAGTAAATATATTACGAACAAGAGAGAGATCAAATGTCAAACAAAAATGAAAGTATACAAAGCAATATATATGCCAACGCTGATGTATGGTAATGAGACATGGACAATGAATGAAAGATTGAAGAGTAGAATAAGGGCAACAGAAATGAGGTACTTGAGAAGAGTGCATGGAGTGACTGTATGGGATAGACTTAAGAGTGAAAATATAAGAAGTGAACTGGAGGTGGAAAGTGTGGAGAGAAAGATTGGTGAGAGACAACTATCTTGGTGGGGACATATACAAAGAATGGACAAAAACACACAAACGCGGAAGATATGGGAAGCAAGGGTTCAAGGACAGCGAAGGAGAGCAAGACCAAGAAAAACATGGGAAGAAGGGGTAGAACGGCTACTTAAAGAAAGAGGAATCAACAAAAACAACGCAAAAGCAATGGCTATGGACCGAAAGAATTGGAAGGAGATGGTGAGGTGATGAACTAAGATGAAGAGAAACCCGACACCCTAATTGGGGTATAGAGAGGGAAAAATATATATATATATATATTTATACTTTAGCTTTCCACATAAACCAAAATTTAAAAACATCGCATTTTCTTCCACACTGTAAATATTTATCGCCGTGATCGAAAGTGTAATCGTAGTATTTGTCCTTTTGGAAGAGATATTCGGCCTCCTTCGAATGGCATTCGTGCAAAATATTCGGACTCCTAACCAAAAGCACGGAGCACTGTTGAGGGACCGCAAGCAATTTGTGCGGGTTGATGACCACGGAATCTGCACGTTCGATTCCGTTCAATTTCGAACGATATCTTTGCGAGAAAATCAATCCGCCGCCCCAGGCGGCGTCGACGTGCAACCAAATTTTATACTTGGCGCAAATACTTGCTATTTGATTAACTGGATCGAAAGCTCCACGGACTGTTGTGCCTAAAATTAAAAACAAAAATAAAAATACTGATCAACTTCGAGTTTCCAATACCGAAATAGCTATTAGTGCAAAATTTTATGATACCGATAAAACTTTAGCTATTAATCCGAAAATAGGGAAAAAAATAAAATTTTATGCAGGCTGTATCTGTTAATCTTAAAATCGTGAATTGCACTTAGTTTCGTAATAAATTCAATTATGTTTTATAGGAATATGAACAATCTCATCTAGTACTACAATCACAGCGCTGGTGGAGTCTTCAGCCGATTATGATTTCAGCCTCCCATGGAAAAATGTCTGCGCAAAAACATCAGGCACTTTGATAACAGCTGTCTATGGTCTTGAATACTTGGATTTCCAGATTGTGTAAACAATCTGTGTTAATCTTCTTGTTAAAATTACAAATTCTGTTGAATATATGTAATAATCGATCCCCATAAACGATCGCTGTTATGCTGAGGTCACACAAAACGCTACGTTATGTACAGTACATAAAACAATTATTTAAAAACTGAAGTTTAAACATATTTTACTAGACTGTACATTGCGTTTGAAAATTGTGATATAAAATAGTTATGTTGCAGTGATATTTTGCCTACTAAAGATTTTGCATAGCTTCAAAAAAGAAGTATAATCTGTCTTAACACCAACAAGTTATGATGGTTACCACTACAAAATAGAAATGGTTTTTAATTAATATTGATAATTAAATGATTAATAATAAATAATTAAACGGTTAAATGATAGTGGTGTATTTCGTGAAAGGGTTAAGAAATGTTAGAGAAAAATCCTAGAAGGGGCAAATCACAAATAAAGGTCGTTATAGTCATAGATATAGTTATCGTTATAGTTTTGGATACTGTCGTCTTTAGCGCTGGAATCAGTGGCAGGAGGGAAATAAAAATTAAATTTGTTATTTGAAAGTTTTATCGATGTTATTTTCATAAACATTATTTGGCGAACACTTAACAAACTTATACATTGATATTTAAATTGAAATTGTTGAAAATCTGCACTTTTTTACTGATATATTTTGCAAAATTCTGCCTTACATGTTTCGACCATTAGTCATCTTCAGAGGCGTCGTCGTACGATTAAGAAAGTTGTACAAAATTTTTCATCTCAAATTACGTTATAGTTTAATCACAATGAAAGGTATTCCACGACAATCACAATTTTTAATATAAATTAAAATCAAAATTTATATAGATTTAAAAGGTCAAAATTACGATTTAAAACTTTTAAGGACGTTACATTATAAAGTTAAAGTATAAAAATGTAAAAATGTATTTTTTATAAATACTTTAATACTTTTGTTTTTACATTTTTATACTTTAACTTTATAATGTAACGTCCTAAGGCAGAATTTTGTAAAATAAACTGGTAAAAAAGTACAGATTTTCACCAATTTCTATTTAAATTTCGATGTATATTACTATAGTGGTAAAATGGATACTCTAATATCTTAACCAATAATAAATAACTTAATATCTTAATGCTTACAATTACTTTCACTTCAATTCAAATATACAGATTTGTCAAATCAATTTGTAAAGTACTCTAATCCAGAAACTATTCTTTGTAGAACCCTTCGTTAAAAAAATGGTTTCAGATGCACGGTTAAACCCTAAGCTTTCCACTTCTAGGTCTAATGTCAGTTCTAGTTTCAAATATACAGCGTTGCCAAATCAGTTTGTAAAGTACTCTTCTAGATAAAATATCTTCTAGATCTAAAGATAGATCTTATGATGTAAAAGCAGAACTAACATTAGACCTAGAAGTAGAACTTTCAACCTCTAGATCTAGTGTAAGTTCCACATTTACTTTAATTGAAACATACAGGGTTTCCAAATCACTTTGTAAAGTATTCTATTTAAAAAATTATTCATTGAACTGTACTCAACCCTACCCAATTTTGTATATTTGAAGTGAAGTAAAACTAGAACTAATACTAGATTTAGAATTAGAATCATTCGGGTTTAGCCATCTTGAATGATGTATGGCTAAACCCGAATGTTTCCAGTTCTAGATCTAGAATTAAATCTAATGATATAAAACTAGAACTAACACTAGACCTAGAAGTGGAAAGATTCGGGATCAGCCTTGCATATGAAGACGCAGGGCTAAACCCAATAAGTAAATTTTTCTTTGTAGATTTTAATTTTGTGTTTAAAATAGCCGAAACATTAAAAGTAAAAAGAAACCTAACGCACCCTAACTTGTTGAAATTGTTGATCATCATCTTTTTTTATTATTTTTTCATTCATTACTTTTATAATTTTAATGTCCCATTGAGCTTTTTCGAATGTTTTTTTGAGAACACGTATTACTTATTTAGACTTAATACTGCTTCTAGGAGACTGGATATTGCTTTCAGGAAAATTGACATGTCTTCAGAAAAGTAGCTATACTTCTAGAAGATTTGATGCCAGTTATAAAAGACTTAAAATGCTTTCAAAGGACTCGATACTGCTTTTGATAGACTTATACTACTTCCAAAAGACATTAAATTCTTCTAGCAGACTTGATACTGGTTGTAAAATGTTTGGAATACTTTCAAAACACTTGACATTGCCTTTGGAAGACTTGAACTGCTTGTAAAAAACATCGCAAAAAACAATATTAACCATATGACATTATTTCGAAAATATTAAATACTATTGGACAAAATGAAGAATCCTGACGTAAGTAGTTCAGAAACTGTTAATTATACACTAACGTGCAGTGGAAGAAGATATTTTTAATACAACAGGCTAGATGGTGTTAATAACATTTTACTTTGTTTCCAAAACACCAAATACAGTTGGCAAAATACAATATCCTCATCTCAACAGTTCAAAAATTGCCAATTTAATACTAAACACTGCTGGCAGAAGACATTTTTTTGCAAACCAAGCATAGGCGTAAATACGTGGTTGTTCATGCAGTCTTGCTTCAATTCGATTGTTCTCATCACCCAATACCCTTATTCCCACCACATGTTCTTGATAATCTTCTCGATTATCGTACATTTTTATACATTTTTTATGTAGAATACCCTTATAAATATACTGTAAACGTAATGTTCTGTATATAAAATACAATATTCGATATTTCGACACTTTCGACATCATCGATACTCCGATATTTTCGATACCGATACCTTGTGAGTATTGATTGTCGGCACCAAGGTAGGTATCGATACTCTGCTCAGCATTACTTAAAATACTTCTTAGGACTAAAACCTAATTCGGAACACACGATCTATGACCGATATTTACAAGGTCTCTTTGACGCTTTGTTGTTGTATTTTCACACAACATTTAAATTGTTTTTGTATTTTTCGTTAATGCAAAAGTGAAAGATTCGGATATGGCCGTGCATCTTAAGACCTATATCTGTTATATTTGTGCTTCTGCTGCAATAAGCAGTCGTGTGTTGTCAATATATATATTTCTCTATTCGACTCTAAGAAACTGTAGTGTTCTGCTATATATTATGCAGTATTTCTTTCTAGGATAATATCTTGCCTTTCAGAACAATATGTACTAATTCGGAACAAACGATCTATGACCGATATTTACAAGGTCTCTTTGACGCTTTGTTGTTGTATTTTCACACAATATTTAAATTGTTTTTGTATTTTTCGTTAATGCAAAAGTGAAAGACTCGGATATGGCCGTGCATCTTAAGACCTATATCTGTTATATTTGTGCTTCTGCTGCAATAAGAAGTCGTGTGTTGTCAATATATATATTTCTCTATTCGACTCTAAGAAACTGTAGTGTTCTGCTATATATTATGCAGTATTTCTTTCTAGGATAATATCTTGCCTTTCAGAACAATATGTACTAATTCGGAACAAACGATCTATGACCGATATTTACAAGGTCTCTTTGACGCTTTGTTGTTGTATTTTCACACAATATTTAAATTGTTTGTGTATTTTTCGTTAATGCAAAAGTGAAAGACTCGGATATGGCCGTGCATCTTAAGACCTATATCTGTTATATTTGTGCTTCTGCTGCAATAAGCAGTCGTATGTTGTCAATATATATATTTCTCTATTCGACTCTAAGAATCTGTAGTGTTCTGCTATATATTATGCAGTATTTCTTTCCAGGATAATATCTTGCCTTTCAGAACAATATGTACTCTTCTATCAACAGTATGTTCTCTAAAGATAGTATTTAATCATCTACAGGCAGTATTTAATCATTTATAAGCATTATTTAATCCTCTATAAGGAGTATTTAATTTTCCCACAGCAGTTTTTAATTCTCTGTCAACTCTATGTAATCTGTTGGTGGTATCTTGTCTATTGCTAACAGCATGTAGTTTTTGCAAGCAATGCCCGGTTTTCCAGAAGCAGATTCTAGTCTTCCAAAATCTTATCTACTCTTCTCTATTAATCTTTAACCTCTTGCAAACAGTATCTAGTTTTCAAAATGCAGTATCTAGTCTTCCATATGCATCATTTAGTCTTTTACCACCAATATATAGTAATCAGCAAACAACATGTAGTCTCCTGGAAAGTAATATTTAGTCGTTTGCAAGCAGTGTTCAGAAAGGCAATATTTAGTGTTGCAGAAGCAATGCTTAGTCTTCAAGAAGCAGTATTTAGACTTCCCGAAACAATATCATAAGAGCAATACAATTCCTTATAACCAGTATGCACACTTTACCATTGTCAAGCTATCCACCAATAATATAGTCTTCTCCAATAATCTCTAATCTTCTATAAGCAGTATTTAGTTCTCCAAATGGACTATCTAATCCTATAAACACAACATCAGTCTTTTACCATCAATTTACAGTCTATTAGCAATATCTACTGTTCGACAAATAGAATGCAGTTTTCTGGAAGATAGTGTTTAAACTTCTACAAGTAGTGTTCAGTCTTCTAGAAGCAATACCTAGTCTTTCAGAAGCACTATCTAATCTTCAAAAAGCAGTATAATTCCATATAACCAGTTTAAAACCTTTTGCTACCATTGTCAATCCATCCACCAGTAATACAGTATTCTTCAATAATGTCTAATCTTCTGTAAGAAATTTTAGTTCTCCAAACGGAACATTTAGTCCATTACCACCAATATATAGTCAATCAGGGGTATCTTGTCTTTTATAAACTGCATGTAGTCTTCTGACAAGCAGTATTTAATGTTTTGCAAGCTTAACTTAGTCTTCTACAAGCAGAGATCAGTCTTCCAGGAGCAACATCTTGCTTTTCAGAGGAGTATCAACTTTTATATCAACATTGTGTACCGTGTTACAAGCAATATCTAGTTTTCCCAAGGCAATATATCTATGTCGTCTTTCATCACCCATGAAGTACTGCATGAAAGAATTTCGAACATTCAACTTCTTGTAGATTTTGTTTCAAACCAATACGCATTGATTTGTTCCCGTTCAAATGCAGGAGTTGACTCGCTTGAAAATCCACGTGTCATCATGCAGAACAACAGAAGCTAACATTTTTTTTTTGTCAAAAAGATGGATGTTCGAAAGAATGCCAAAATCTGCTTCTTCATAGTGTGTAATCAAAAAGTTTTCTGACTCGCTAAGCACTTCTGAGAAAAGGCCTCATTCTCAATAATTCTCTTGATTACTTTTTTTACATAATCATTTAGAAAATTTTGATCCTCAAATCTTGTCTTTCTGCAAGATATTCTCTAAAACTTTTTGTATTAAAAAAACAAATCGAAAACAAGTTATTAGTGCTGATAGATTAGAAGTTGCTTTCCCTTTAAATAATTCCTGATAATAAATTTCGTTATTTCTCTGAAGAGGGGAATATTTGAAATAATTTTATATTTAATATGACAGTAAACTAATTGTTAATTTTTATTAATAAAAACGAAATAAATATTTCGTTACAACAATTTGTTTTTTAAGTTTATACTGTCATACAAAAGACCGAATCAATAAATAAACGCGAGTATATATATAATCGAATTAGCCAATTGTATTCGATTTTCATTCACATTTTTAATCCAACAATATTCGATGGCTTTGTTCATTCCATTGTTGTGCTTCATTTTCGCAAATTTTACATATGGCCTATTTAACAGCATCCGTTTGTACAATTTTCACTGTTAGCGAATTTTTACTCAATATATTTCTGTAAACATTGTGTTGGAAGGATATTTTTCATGATAACTGAGTTAAAATCGGGATTATTACGCATAACATCAATGTATATCGGTAATACATTGAAAAGGAATGAATGATTTTTACGAATTAAAAATTAAAACATAGGAAACAATTGTATTATTGAAATCATCTGTTTCAAGAGTGGATATAATTTAGTGTTTTATTTTCAAAGTTAGTGATCTCTTCATTATGGTAGTTTATACAAAATTCTAACAATAAACCATAGGACATATGGTTTTTAATAAGCAAAATAGCTATTCTTTTATATAAACAGATTATTCTAGCGGAAAAAGCAGAGAAAGTACTTAAAGATACCAGTACAAGTTTTGTCAAGATCAATTGAGTATGTTAGAAGTCTCGTGTTGAAAGAAACGTTGCATGGACTTTAATCACCACGTGTCTTAAATTAGCTATGAGAAAATGCTTTCCTTAATGAAAAATCGGAGGCTAAAATACTTGTTCTTTGCAAGAATCCATTTACTTTCACCGCTTCAGGAAGGTTCTTATGAAAAAATTTCTTTCACGCTGGATTTTTATTTATTTACAAATTTTTTTTTAAACCCCGGATATATTGTTGATTGGCGTTATTTTTATCCTCAAAAGTAAGTCAATTTGTCTTGGTGTCATTTGAACAGTATCAGTTTGTTATATTATTCACTATGTTCTGCATTAAGATTAATAATGCTAAAATCAGCAACATACTTCTACATTAGACTTAAACTAGATTTAGCACATTCGTTGTCGTCATTAATGGATGATCTATTAACTGACTGTTGAGCATATGGCACATGAGTTGTACCCAGCTGCAAAAAGACAGATGTTTGTGTTCAATTTAAATTCTATTTCAATTTTATTGTCGACATTTATCCTTCTTTAATATTCCGATTTTTTTCCCAATTAGTAAAAGTTAATTGCACTTTTTTTTAAGTTATCAGTCCTCTTGAGCCATCGTAGCCTCCTTACTTCTATGATTTCCAATGTGCTTATTTGTATTTATAATTCTTTTATGATATCGTATTTCGCACTCGATCTATCATAATTTATCTCCTGCTGTAAATCCATTTTAGCAGCATTAAACCCTAATATGTTATAATAGTTGTCTGTGATGTTTATATAATAACAATACATCTATTTGCCAACGTATTCCCCAATAACAGGACAAAATACAAATGAAAAACAATTAAATATACATAAATTAAATAATATTACAATAATTCTAAAGAAGTAACAACATAATATATCATCGTATAATGATGTAGGTCTCTCAATGATGTAGACCTCTCCAACATGTTCCGTCGGGCTCAAAGAATCATGAATCAAAAACCAACTCTAGATAAAAAATATGGATAGTCTAATTTATCATTGATCAACTACACATGGTATTTTTATAGGCAGTTGTCTCCTTTTAGCTGAAGATGAAGAATCTAGTTGCTCCTCAATTAAACCCAGATTGGTACTAATTGGTAGATACTTGCCATTAATATGGAAGGAAATATATTTCAGAAATCTTCTATAAATTGATTGAATGCAGTAACGATGATAGGTATGATAGGAATTCCAAATTAAGCAAGCATATTCTAGTCGTGATGATATGAAGGCTTTATAGAGTTTCTTGAAAACCTCGATATCAGCAAATTTTGTACCAATATGAAACACAAATCCAAGTAATCCTCCATTCACTGAACACAACTTCTTGATATGCAGCACGAAACGCAGACTTGAGTAGAAGGTTACTTCCATATCAACCACTGTTTCGAATCTATTCAACAACTGCAGATTTAGCAAAGTTCAAACGAAGACCGAACGATTAGGTGACCTCTCCAACATGTTCCGACGGGCTCAAAGAATCATGAATCAAAAACCAACTCTAGATAAAAAATATGGATACTCTAATTTATCATTGATCAACTACACATGGTATTTTTATAGGCAGTTGTCCCCTTTTAGCTGAAGATGAAGAATCCAGTTGCTCCTCAATTAAACCCAGATTGGCACTAATTGGTAGATACTTGCCATTAATATGGAAGGAAATATATTTCAGAAATCTTCTATAAATTGATTGAATGCAGTAACGATGATAGGTATGATATGAATTCCAAATTAAGCAAGCATATTCTAGTCGTGATGATATGAAGGCTCTATAGAGTTTCTTGAAAACCTCGATATCAGCAAATTTTGTACCAATATGAAACACAAATCCAAGTAATCCTCCATCCACTGAACACAACTTCTTGATATGCAGCACGAAACTCAGACTTGAGTAGAAGATTACTTCCATATCAACCACTGTTTCCAATCTATTCAACAACTGCAGATTTAGCAAAGTTCAATCGAAGACCGAACGACAGACCGATTTATTCGAATCCCCATCATTCTCAATGTATTAATAAATTTTGATGTTTTCAGCATATACCAGACCGGTCGTGTAAAGAACAATAGCAAATCATAAATATATAGATTAAACAAGAGAGGTCCAAGTGCAGATTCCTGTGGAAGTCCAGCAATCATCAAATATTGATGAGAGCCCTTCTAGATAAAAAAGTTGGATACGACTATCCATAGATTCGAAAAGATGTTGCGATAAAGATGCCGACTTAGTTACTGTTGACCTTCCCGATTAAACCATGTTGGTATAAAGAAAGAGATTGTTTTACTCTGCTATAAAAGGTGATAGATTAACTTTTTCTAATACTTTGAGAATATTAGCAGTAAGGATATAGGTCTATAAATGTCCATACACAATCTATCCCCTTCTTAAAGACTGGAAGAACCTTGGCAATATTCCACCTATCCGGAAAGGTCATAAGTCATAATCAAATTCAATATCATTTTCAATGGCCCTGCCAGGATATAACGACCATCTTTTACCAAGAATCATCATTACCAGCTCTGTATTTGTTAGGTAACTTCGCCATAATCGAAATAAGTTCCTTTTCAGTAATAATAGGCAAAGAAAAGGGAGAATGAATGGAGAAATCTATGCCAGAAAGTATAAACTGCTCATAATTATGATGTTCTAATAACCCAAAGATGTCAACACAAAAATTAAATCAGGATCATCAAGTATTATATTATCATTACATAAAGTATTATTTAGACATTCTAGATGTTGAATTAGATTGACGAACAAAATTCTATTCTTCTATATTTTTCGAATAATATTGATAGAACTCCGATATTTGTTGCTTAACGACGTAGCAAGGACGCTTGAATTCAACCCAATAACACGGTCTACCCAATCTCAGCCATTTCTTATGGTAGTTGTCTTTAATTTTGATGTTACGCCAGACTTCAAGCGTAAACTACACTGCAAAATAATTTAGACTTCATCTAATACACCAAAAATCTTACTATACAGCATCTAATTCACACTTAAAGCCTCATCAAGGCCAGACCAATTCAAAATACAATACTTCAACAATACATCACAACTAAAAATAACTTCTCATATAATATAACAAAATTTACTCCTCTAAAATTGTAAAATATGCGAACTCTATACAGGGCGAGTCAGAAAGAATGGGAAATCCTTATATCGAAGACACTATTTTGTAATATGTTATGTTAGGCAATAATTAAAGTTATCGAAAATGAACTTTGTACAAAAATAAATACAATTTACGACAGAGCTATGTTCAATAGCTCTTCTATCTAGTTCTAGCAACTTGTAACTTTGGTACTTTTGAGAATGATCTTTTAAGACATAGGATTGTTCTAGGATGTGCAAATCGAGATTTACGACGAAAATTAATGATAAAGTCAAAATTAACACTCGAAGAAGCCGTCGATATGTGTAGAATTGATGAGATTACTTCAGTACGCTTACAAAATATTGAAAATGATGACAAGAATATAAATTAAATAAGAGAGAAAAATGGAAAAGAAGAAAATTAGAGGAAAGAATGTTCAGCTTTTAGGCAGACATTCTAAAACTATTCTGGAAAAAATCATTTTGCGAAAGTATGTAAAAAGAAACAGAAAGATAAAAAAGTTTATAATAAAAATGGCAAAAAGGGTAAAGTCAAGGAAATAAATAAAGACTTAAGCAATACAGAAGAATCAGATTCGAGTTCAGATGATGAAATTAGAAACCAAATAAGAAAGGTAATAGTGATAATAAAGAAGGTAATATAAAGGCGGAACTCAAATTTAAGATAGGAAATAATATATCTAAAATAATATGTGAAGTAGATACTGATGCTAATGCATGGTTAATTGGATATAAACAGCTATGCAAATTAATGAATAAAGACGTGATTAAGCTAGAAAAATCAGAACAGAAGCTTTACGCTTTTGGTGGATCAAAAATAAAAGTCCTAGGCAAACAAATACTGAAATGTATCCATAAAGGTAGAGAGTTTAGTGTCAAATTTTATATAGAAGAACAAGAGCATCGACCATTAATATCCGCTAAGCTAAGCCTAGATATGGGTCTTATTAAATTATGTAATGCTGTATATCAAGAAAATGACATTGAAACAAAAAATAAATTACATAATGAAGCTAAAAATATTATAAATAGATACAAAGATGTATTTAAAGTATATGGTGCTATGAAAGATCCCGTACAGTTGGAAATTGATAATTCAGTTAAACCAACAATACAGAAAGCAAGACGTATACCAATTAATTTGAGGGATAAATTAAAACGAGAGTTGGATCATTTGGAGAGGTATAATATTATAAAAAAAACTGAAGAACACACAGAATGGGTCAGTAATATTCTTTTAGTAACTAGAAATGACAAAGTTAGAATTTGCCTAGATCCGATTCCACTAAATAAAGCTTTGAAAAGACCAAACTACCGGTTTTCAACAATTGATGGAATTCTTCCAGAGTTGGGTAAAGCTAAAATTTTTTCAAGCGTAGATACAAAAAAGGCTTTTGGCATGTACAAATGACTGAAGAAAGTAGTCTGCTGACAACTTTCTGGACACCTTTTGGTCGCTATCGTTGGAAACGAATGCCATTTGGAATAGCTCCAGCACCTGAAATATTCCAAATGAAAATGCAAGATATTCTTCAAGGATTGATTGAAATCTTAGCAGATGATATAATTATTTTCGGTTGCGGTGATGACGAAAATGAAGCATTAAGAGATTACAACAAAAATTTAGAAAACCTATTAAAACGCTTACGTAAGCGAAACTGTAAATTAAGCGAAGATAAACTAAAGCTATGTAAAAAATCTCTAATCTTTTATGATCACATTTTAACCTAGAACGGGATGCAACCAGACATAAAGAAAATGAAGCTATACAAAACTATCCAGAACCTAAAGACAAAAAAGACTTACAACTATTTCTTTTAAGGATTACATACCTTAAGTAGATTTGTGCCAAATTTAAACTCTAAAACTCGACAATTAAGAATACTTCTTCATGATAAGATAGATTGGGAATGGGGAATGAATCAAATCGAAGAATTTAATAAACTAAAATATCAGGTATCATCTACCAACACCTTAAAATATTATGCAAAACGCAAGCCAGTTACTATAGAATGCAATGCAAGCGCTTACGGACTAGGAGCAGCTTTATATCAAGAAGAACATGTTATAGAATTTACATCAAGAACTCTTACCAAAACAGAGGCTAATTGTGCGCAAATTGAAAAAGAGCTATTGTCAATTGTATTTGCTTGCTTAAGATTCGATCAATATTTAGTGGGAAATCGAATAACAATAAGACCGGACCATAAACCCCTAATAAACATTTTTAATAAACCATTACTCAGCACGCCGAAGAGATTGCAACGAATGTTAATGACGTTACAACGTTATAATTTGAACATAGAATATGTTAAGGGTAAGGATAATATAGTGGCTGATGCATTATCTAGAGCACGCTTACCAGACAATAAATTGAACAATGAAAATATCAGAATTTATACAATATCAAAAACGTCTGTAAGCAAAATATGCAAAAACCTGGAAAACGAGGAATTAAAGGAGGAAGTTCGGATATCGGAAAACAGATTGAATGAAATTCGAGAAGCCACAACAACAAATATGTGTTTGCAGAGACTAAAGTCTTATATTTTGAATGGATGGACAAAAATAATTGGTTTGGTATCAGATGAGATAAAGCGCTTTTACCAATATAGACATGAACTTACCATGCAAAATGAAATAGTTTACCGAATTGATAGAGTATTAATTACCCTTCAAATTACGAAAGAAAATAATTGACATTTTACATACCAGCTACTCTGGTATAGAAGCCACCCTTAGATTGGCACGCAAAAATATTTTCTGGCCCTATAATTAATAAAATAAAAGAATGTGATACATGTATTCAAATATCCAGCTCCCAGTTCAAATCTCATGAAGTACCTGAATATCCATTTCAATATGTATCCATGGATATCCAGCTCCCAGTTCAAACCTCAAATGCAATCTCATGAAGTACCTGAATATCCATTTCAATATGTATCCATGGATGTTTTCAGTACTACCTACAAGGGGAAACAAACTAATTTTTTAATAACAGTAGACCACTATTCTGATTTCTTGAGATCTTGTACACAGATGACGGTACAAATTTTGCAAATAAAATAATTAAGCAACGGTAAAGCAGAGTCTGCAGTGAAAATTGCTAAAAACTTAACAAAGAAAAGTAAAAATGAAGACTTATGGTTTAATTTGTTACATCTTAGAAATACTCCTAATAAATTGGACACAAGTGCGGCGCAGAAATTGTTTTCTCGATTTACCAGAACTTCTTTATCTACTGCAACAAAAAACTTGCAACCTAAAGTAATTACGGGTGTTTCGGAAAAAATTGAAAGCAATAGATAATACACAAAATATTACCACGACAGAAATGCTAAACAGTTACCAAAGCTACGACTTGGACAACCAGTAGTAGTTCAATTACAACCAGAACAATCTAAAGAATGGACGAAGGGAACTGTCACTGAGGTGCTTAGTGATATATCATACAACGTTGACTGTCATGGAAAAGTATTCAGGAGAAACATCATCTTTTTTTCGATCCGATATGTCGGCTGAGTAAGACACGCGCATTGTCCGGTCCGCAAATAACGCCGTTTTAATAGTATTTTGGTGGGGAAGTTGATAATTAAAGTGTACTGTCTATTCCTTGATTGTCTTGAGAAGATGACTAGACAGGCTGCAGAATGAAAAGAAGTCGCTAAAACTTGTATAATGGAGTTGGTAAAAGATGAAGATTTCCTAAAAATATTGCGAGAAAGTATCAATTCCCAGGTGGAACGAGTTTTCGAAGAGAAAATCAGAGTGTTGGAGGAAAGAGTGGTTATACTAGAAGAGGAGAACCGAAAACTTGCTTCGCGTAGCGACGGTCTTGAGCAGTACACGCGCCGATCAAGCGTCCGTATCATAGGGCTCCCAGCCACTCGTACGAAGGAAAGGGTATTGGAGTTCTTTAAAAAGTCGCTAAAGGTGGACACGGCTTCCGAGGCAATTGATCGGTGCCATCCCATAGGTAGCCAACGAAACGGAAAACAATCCATACTGGTAAAATTCGTAAGCTATAAAGACAGAACGTTAGTTCTTTCAAAAAGTCGCTTCTCAAGGGCAGCAACATAAAAATTACAGAAGATTTAATCAGGGCAAGATACCAGCTGTATAGGGCGGCTTTAGATAAATTTGATATAAGGTCGGTATGGACTCGAGATGGGTTCGTTTACGTTAAAGCTAAAGACAAAAAGTTTAAATTGTCCACATTAGAAGACTTGCAAGTAATCTAGTATTTTGATTGTGTATGACATTTGTTTTGGTTCTTCTTTTTTTTGTTGTTTGTATTTTTTTTTAACTTATGTCTTTATACAGCGTTTATTTGCTTGGTTTTGTTTTTTGTTATATAAGAACATATATTCTTTATGCCGATGGTCAACGCACTACCTATATTATTATTGTTTTTTTTGTACTATGGGCGAGGTGCGTCTTTTGCGTACTGGGCAGACGTGAAATTCAATTAGTTTATTATTATCATTATACATATATATATATATATATATATTTTTTTTTCTCTTTTTTTTTGTTTTTATTTTTGGCGGTGATGTGGATGGGTGCGCGTGGGAGTGAGGGCTGCTTAGCGGTGGTACACATTAATGTTCGATCCCTTTTGAGCAAGTTGACTCGACTTAATGATTTTGTGCGGAATTGTGCCCCTGATGTTTTGGTTGTGACTGAGACCTGGTTACAGCCTGATACGGAGTCGTCCAGGGTTATGATTGATAATTACCGATTTGAAAGAAAGGATAGATATGCGAATGGTGGAGGAGTTGGTATGTACGTGAGAAATGGCTTAACTTACAGGAAAATCAATAAAAAATCTATGGATTCTATTATCTTATGATAAAACTAAATTGCTAACTGGCGGCGTGTACAACCCACATAGGTCACTGTATGCCTCTTTTCTTGATACTCTGCAGGATGTCACATTAAACCTTTTAAGTCACTCAAATAACGTAATGATTTTGGGAGATTTTAATATTGATTATGGCGCAATGACTGAAAGGCCGACACAGGAACTTTTATGTTTTTGTGAACAGCTATCGTTAAAACAAATAATTTCAGATAGCACGCGTGGTCATAGCATGATAGATCTGATTCTAGTAAGCAAGGGTTTATCTGTCGTGCGGTGTGGCATTCTGCGGGAAAGGTTTGCTGATCACGAGACCAGTTTTTGCGTATGCAGAGGTCCGAGACCTAAGATAGTTCCCTTTTTCAAAACCTATCGTGATTTCAGGAATTTAAATTATGATCAATTCAAAAGCGACCTATCGAGTATACTTTGGCGTAATATTTATCATTACAGTGATATTAATGAAAAGGTGCAGTTCTTGACTGATTCCCTTAAAGTTTTATTCGATAAGCATATACCTCTAATAACTAGAAGAATCTCTAAACCGCCAGCCCCGTGGTTGAATCCTCACATCAGATTCTTGATGGAACAGCACGATCAATCTTTCCGGACATTCCTGAGACATGGGGGTATTGAAAATAGGCGTGAGTATTGCTCCTTGCGAAACCTAGTTACTCGAGAGTGTCGTTCAGCAAGGAAAACATATATATCCAGCTTAAATAACACTAATCAGGCTAAACCTCTATGGAAAGTTCTAAACAGCCTAGTGGGCCAAGGAGATAAACATAACAATGATCTGATCTGCCTCCTCATTTGAGTGACGTTCATACTATCAACAAATTTTTCATTGATTCTATTCCTGAATTTGATCACGACGTTGCAGCGGTTGTTAATGACTATTTATCAAATCCAGTGCTTACTAATGAGCCAATGACTTTTGAAAAAGTCTCCGAATGGGAGGTGTTTACGGTTTTCCAGTCAATTAGTAACAATGCCTCTGGTTGTGATGGCATCAACAAGGAAATGCTGTCGTTGTGTTTCCCACTTTTGTTAGATTATATAACACATATAATAAATTTCTCTTTAGTACACTCTGTATTTCCCCATAACTGGAAGACGGCTCAATTAATTCCTCTTAAAAAGAAGCCCAACTCAGACAGACTAGATGATCTTAGACCTATAGCTCTTCTTCCAATATTGTCAAAAATTTTGGAGAAAATTATTGATAAACAACTGCGTGACTTTGTAGATCATAATAATTTGCTGCCTGAATGTCAGTCGGGATTCAGGGCGGGTTATGGCTGCAGCACTGCTTTGCTAAAGATATTAGACGACGTACATGAAGCTATAGATAGAAAAGAATGCGTAGTTCTTGTTTTGTTAGATTTCTCTAAAGCGTTCGACTCAATAAATCACGAAATTATGTTGGGTATTTTAATGTCGCGTGGACTGTCAACATCGGCAGTCGAACTGATCGGTAGTTTCCTGCGGGGTAGGCGTCAGTTAGTTGTGCATAATAGTAATGAGTCCGATCCGCTTGCTGTACATTGCGGTGTTCCGCAGGGATCGGTTATTAGTCCACTTCTCTTTTCGTTATACACATCCAAACTCATTACACATCTTAATAGCGTTCAAAGCCATTTTTATGCCGATGATACTCAACTGTATCTATCCTTTGCTCCTTCAGAGGTTAACCTAGCGTGTCTGAAAATAAATCGTGACCTTGAAAGTTTATCGCGGTTCGCCAAATCCCACTGTCTGAAAATTAACCCTCGTAAATCGCAGTTCATTTTGCTATGCAATAATTCATACTATAATGAACTCTCGTGTCGCATGAATCTAGAAATTGATAATATCGCAATAGCTGTAAAAAATGAGGTGAAGACCTTGGGGCTGATGTTAGACAGTAATATGAATTTCACATCTCACATAAATGCTTGTTTGAAATCATGCTACTTTAAGCTCAGGCTAATTTTTCAAAATCGCGACATTTTTTCTACTCACATAAAAAAACAACTTTGTGAGGTACTCGGACTCCGTGATAGGCAGAGAGTGCAGAGGTTGCAGAATGCATGTTTGCGCTTGATTTGTCGGGTCCCACGCACGACTTATTCAATATCGCACAAATTAAAAGATGCCAAATGGCTTAATATGAGTAACAGAAGGGAATTACACGCAGCTTCGCTGTTTTACAGGATTCTTCACAACGTTACGCCACCGTATCTATATAATAAAATTACCTTTAGAACTGATATTCATAATATTAATGTCAGATTTCGCAGTCGACTCACGATTCCCAAACACCGCACAGAATCCTTTAAGAAGTCGTTTAGCTATTACCTGCCAAATCTGTGGAATAAAATATTAGAGAGTGTGGCTATGTTGACTCCTCATATGTTCAAACGGGAACTCTGGTCATATCTCTTTGCTCGGCAGCACTCATAATCACGTTTGTCTATCCACGTTTCTACCGTTTCTACCGCTGTATTGTAACCATTTGTTATTATTGTTATTATTATTTTTTTTTGTTTATTTGTTTAAGAAATGTTCATTTAATTTGTTTTGTATTATTTGAGTTTTCTTCCTTTTTTTTTCTTTTTTGTTTCCCGCTCAGCCCACATTTCACTTTTCATTTATTTATTAATTATAAGTAGTATAATTAGGTTAGGTGGTAGAGCAGTCTTCAGACTGAACCTCGCCTTATGCTTCTTTCTATGTTTATTTTTTTTTGCTATGTATGTATTTCTTTGCTGAATAAAGTCCTTTATTATTATTATTATTATTATTATCCACATAAAACCTACCCAGATGAACAGATCTAAGAAAACGAACTGTCAAATTATACCAGCTCAAGTATCGACTACGCACCAAGCAAGGACCAATCACAAAATGAAGACGGGAAGGATCAAAATCAACATTTAACGATTTATAACTATTAAAATTATAGTATGGCGTACACGTAGAAAGTTAATCAAAAATCAATACAAAAGAAAAATATTTAATGAGATCTGCGGGCCTGTTTCTTATTTACAAGTGCACATTTCTGTATTGTGCAGTGATAAAAATAACTACACAAGTGCTAATGTGTAATGACTTCAATAACGCTGGAAATAAGAAATGTTATGTCCCAAAAGGGGAAACGGCAAATAGTGAAAACGATAAAACTAGACCAAGAAGAGAAAGAAAAATACTGGAGAAATATAAAGACTTTATTTGTAGTTAATTGTTTTGACTTTGCATAGCGAGTTTATTTTTGTTTTGTATAATAAAGGGATTTTATTTTATTTTATTGTGGACCGCGCGTTGTAATATATTATGTTAGGCAACACGTTACACGAAATTATATTGTTAATGTATAAATTATATAGTGTGTTAACTAATTATCGTACCGGAAATCTAGGCAACCAATATCACAGTATTGGTATTGCAACGCGACGAATATTCCTATTATTTGAAATAATTTTTTCGAAAAATGCTATTAGAAGTTGACTTTTGTATAGCAATTAACGACTGTAAAAACGTGTTTCCTATGCTTAAAAGCATCATAATCAACGTCGAAATCTAGAAAACGTTGGTTGAATTGCTGTATACAGCTTTGTAAGGAATAAACCCAACTATCGTCCGCATTCTGCGTACCGCTTCGGTAATGTGCCATTAAAATAAAGGCATCATGTTCCGGTGTGAACGTCATAACGAAAGAAATAAAAATCTGAAAGAAATTCTCATTGAACGTTTTCGTTATTTTAATTTGTTTATTGACATACCTTAAATCAATCGCTAGAAACAACGATAGCTCTAAGAAGAACTGTTTGGAGAAATATAAAGGCAGCAAAAAATGGTTAAAGAATAAAAAAATCCGGAAACACACAAAGCATACGACAATCGCGACAATAATAACCTAATAACGTTCGACCTGCTGTCAACATCTGGTTAAAATCTGGTTACTAATTTAAAAATATCGCCGTTATCTCTACACAATCAGATAGATAATCAACATTACAACGTGACGTAGGTTACGATAATTATTTAACACAGTGTATATATTAAATAGATAAAGTACTAGTTAAAACACACTAGACACCAAGATATGACGATTTAATCTAACACGTCTTATACAAATGTCGTTGGTTTTCGAGGCATAAAACAAGAAGATTAAGCATTGCAACCGGAATAAGCCAATCGTCAGTGTGTAGAGTTTTAAAATAAGAAGAAATCCGGCTATATCATTATACTCTCGTTAAAAACTTATTACCGCAAGATACAGCACACCTACATTATGCCCACTTTTTGCAAAACAAGTTACGCGAAAATGAAAATTTCAAAATTAACAAGAAATTTTGAAATAGAAATTTACTTTCAATACCCTGTGCCTCAAAAACCACCGATCGTCATAAATCGATCACCAAATACCGTCATATTTTGGTGTCTAGTATCTTCAGTATTCGTATATTCGTTCCCATTCCTTCTGACCTACGCTGTATAATTTATTGTATACTTTTCAATGCTTCGTAGTATTGTTTCATTATTATATTAAGATAAATTCAATTTCCACTCTTCGGCACATTTACACAAATAAGCTGTGTTGTCTTAAATACGATTTTGATCCCAATACGAAATTCTACATGTGTTTTCGGTAAGCGAACAAACGTAGCCACTTGAAGGCTGTTTCAAATGGTTGATTAAACTTAGCATTAATGCAACGTTTTGTGAATATGCCTCTATATCGTTTTAAATCCGGCGGAAGAACTATGATAAACTAAAATCCCGCTGATGTTTATTTTTAAGATAATAACGTATTAACTTGTTTATAACGTTACCAAACAAATCATTTCTAATAAGCTTTAAGGTAGGTTTACTTGTTTTGATCGATTGTTTTTCTGATATACGTATAGTAAGTACATCATATTAAGTTCAGGATTCAAAATTCTTTAATAATCAAACGTAATATTTTGAATTAAAATTATTATTAAAGTAATTTTTTATATGTCACACCATACACTTGAATGATTTCTTTGTAAAAGAAACTTATATTTTTTCTTCCAGTATCTCCTCAAGACTTTTATTACGTTGTATAAGATTCCCAAAGGAACGTTCTTTATGTCACCATAAACCTCTATCTTGAATATTATATTACCTGAAAAACGTCAACCCTAACACAGCGCAACAAGAAAAACTTCCATAACCGAAACCTTTACATTCACATTTTCTTGCCAATATTAAACTTATTTACCTACATTTCGTTTCCAAGAATAAGTTTTTGTTGCGAAACTGAGTCGGGCAGAAACTGAAATCATAAGGATTGATGAAAAAGTAACGAGTTAATTACGTCGATGCTCTCGTCCGGAAATTTCGAAGCGAGGCTTTCGAACCGAACGAAAACCCTAAAGGATGATGGTGCCTTTCCCCCTTCCCAAGGGGTACCGGGCATATATAGAATTCCATAACGTTCGCCGCATAGGTTCTCGTATTCCATAGCTTTTCCACAACCTTTCTCATCTAAACTACGAGAGAGGGGATATTCTCTCCCGGAAGAGTCTCTCTCTCTTCTCACCGAATTCGTTTTCATTTCGGACGTTTGAATATTAAACCGCGTTTTCGTGACGCAATCGCGTCCCATTAAACTTTAAACGGCACCACCTTTCTCGCAGTTATCAAAATCTGAAAACTCCCCGGTCATAATAACTTCACTTCAGTGCTTCAGAAGTTTTAGAAATTCTCTCCGTTCGCCCAATAAAGTTATAAAACTTACCTTTTCTTCTTACCTCTTATTATACAATTTGTTTTCTAAAATTATTATTATAAAATAATGTTTTTTTGCTTACCCATTGTGGCAACGACGGCGATGGGTGTGTTATTTTCTTGTAGTTGTTTTTCAATGAGTTTTTCAAGCTCTTTGGGTATCATTTGTCCTAGTTCATCCGTTGGAACCTCTATTAGATTATCCTCGCCAATTCCGATAAAGGAGGTGAATTTTGGGATTGAGTAATGGCATTCCTCCGAAGCGAATATCACCAGACGTGAAACCCCAAATGAACCCATCTTCTGTAATAGTGAATTATAACGATAAGGGCATCTTTTTTTCCGGTGTGATGTATCGGAGACAACCACGATCCTGACTAACAACGATCGTTTATTCCAACACATTTATTTTTGCTGATCTCTTTTATTGGTCCGAAGATAAATGTTCGTTTCAAAATCTATTTAGGTATAAGAACGCTTTGTTTGGCACAAATTTATTAAGATTTTGTTTCGATTTGTTTCCGAACGATAACATGCAATTGTGTACAATTTTCCTTTTGAAACTTTCCGGATCAGGGTAAAACGAAGTTTGTAACAGATGGCGACCGGGGTAGCTGGGCCATAAGCGATTGATAATTGAAACCCCTATCCAAACGATCGGGAGTTCGGAACTAATTCTATTATGCAAACATTAAACAACGTTTAAATCCGGATCCTAGGCTCGTATTTAACCGTTGCAAAAGCTTCTCTAGTAACTAATCGTGATCAGAACGGAAAACGAATAGGAATTAAATCTTTTTCTTTATTTGTTAAAGTAAAGGAGATTATAGATTGGCATATATGCTACACAATACGGTAAAATTTCGATATAACTGCCTAATATAGGGAAAGAAGTGTCAGTTATAACTTTAGACTTAGACCTGAAATATAGGTAAGTATAAAGCTTTGCTCAGTTTCATGTGAAATTTACCACCCACTAAAATTCTTACTACAATATTAATACTTTGGTGAAATAATGTTTTATTATCAACCAAGAAACGATGAAAGCTTTCGAAAGAGAATTTGTCAAACGAAAACTAATAGCAGAATGTGAAAGCACAGTAAGTAGAAAAATAGAAATATCGATACAGTGTAATGAAAATTTCAAAAGGAGCAGAACAAAAAAAACTGGAATGTTATTTCTGTAAGAAACGCGATCATATGAAGATCTGTAATAATTAATAAGCTTGGAATGGCAACAATGAAAAAGCCAAGACTGTGAAAGCAGAAAGTAACGAAGAAGAAGCCAGTCAATTAGCAATGCAAACAAAAAAGATCAGAGCAACAAACTGGATGAGCATTTCAAAAGGATTAATGGTTGTGATGCATGAATTACCTCACATATATGCAATACAAGTACAATAACAAGAAGACAAGTACAATAACTGTTGTTGATGGAAGGAAATTAGAAATTAAGGGTAAGGGTATATGTGAATTAGAATACATATCACGTGATAGACGTTTAGTATTGAAATTATGTAATGTATTGTATGTTCCTAAACACGACAGTAATCTGATATCGGTAGGTATGTTAGTTGATAAGGAGGTACATGTTCAATTTGACGATAAGGGTGGGTATGCTAAGATTGATAATGAATAGGTAATGTTTTGTAATAAAACGAGAAAATTATTTAGAGTAGAAAGAAATGTATTCATGATTGGCATAATATTCTAGCTCATAGAAATGTAAATGGATTAAGAAAACTAATTGAAACGTTATATCCAGATAAATACATGTAATTGTAATGACAATTTAATACATACTCATTTACTTAACCACAAAAATGAAGTCGCAGAGATGATTAAAGATTATGTAAAAATAATTTAAACAATGTTCAACAAAATTCCCAAAATAATAAGAACTGATGCATGCCTCTAGTATTACTTAAATTCAAATATACAAGGTTGCTAAATCAGTTTGTAAAAGTACTCTATTTCAGAGACTATTCATTGCAATGGCCTTCATGAAAAAAAAGTTTTCATAATAAATATAGCAATGTTCTAGTAGTGTGACAATTCTGGGAAGATGTTCGATGTTAACGTGTTGGAAATAATTATTGTAGAACCTTAGTCATACGCAAATTAACAAAAAATCAGTCCATACATTTTCAAATAATGTGTATGATACGAAAACGTTTATTCGTTTTCTTATGTTTATGGGATACCAAGACTTGATGCATTATACCATGATGCTTTATTGATACTACATATTCTGTAAAATACAGTCTTCGACCGACTATGAGTATGGGCAAACAATAGGGCCGTTATTCTCAATCAAATAGAACGACCGTTTTTCAAAGAATCAATAAAGTATGTAAAAATAAAAGACTGGTAAAGTTTTCCTAAAATTGTACTACTATAATTTTTGCAATAATTAATAATAAAATTCAAAATCCTCACTACCATACCTCTATTACGTATACAAAATTTTTGCGTAAGATCAATGAAAGACATACATGCATCTGCGTGCATTGTTCTTATTATTAGTCGAAGAGACTGTGACCTTCCGTGTTGTTCTGACGAATTTTTATTATAACCTAACTTAATTTGAGTTCAAAACACCTCGAGTGCGTTAACTAATTGTTTTGAAAAATATTCGACAATCATTTACGCATCTACTGCTTCCTGTAGTAGATGCGGGATTTTCATAAAATTCTTTTTCAAATCTGCTTCCATACTTTTCGACTTTACAACTCACATTTACTTCTGGATACTTTGTTAACAGAGTTCCAAACACGTACCTTTGTATTACAAAAAGAATGACTAAGCAAATTACTGATTTAAATAACCAACCATCAAAATAGTTTGAGTATTTTATTTTACCTTTATGACTAACAAGCATAACATTTTTTTCGAAATCAACAAAAATAGTTCGGAGAGTGGAATAATTGATATTTCTGGACATAAACATAGCATGTAAGCCCTGGGTAATCTCTTCTTTCGAAAAAGATAATCAAATTCAAAATGATTTAGTTTTGATTTAGTTCAAGTTGATCAACAACAATTGATATTGTTATTTAAAATCGATCCCTGGCAGACATCCGCTTCAGAAGTCTTCGTCAGATTTCTTCGGTCTTCACGTGCGTTGTATTTTCAGGTGGGTGTTCAAGCACGATGGCGCGGTTCCTCTAAATACCTTGTTCGAACCATAAAAAATATATCCGAATTACTGGTAGATAATCCCGATTCTGCCTCCTTCCAATCTCTCGGAATAAGAAGCCCTGGCATAGGCAAAACTTCAGCGACGTCGCACTGGGGATATTACGAGAAACAAGTACAGAAAAAGAGATTTTGTGGGCAAAAATTCATTAATTGTTAGGACGAAAATATTAAAGGTTGGAAACAACAATGGTACAGGAAGCATCACAGTTGAATAGTTGAGTTTTTTCGGTAAAAACTTTCAACATTAAATAATTGATTGTAGTTTGAATTTTAATGGATTATGGATTTCATATAAAAGTGAGTATAGATCTACCAAATTTTTAAATTTGATAGATAGAATTTACCACAAATTTGATAAATACTGCGGCATAAAATTGCTACTAATGTAAAGTTAAACTAAAATTGTAACTAAATAAAATGCAACTAAGCATGATAAAAAGCTAGGTCTTGGATTTATTGCAAGGGAATGATATTCTTGAGAATCATATTATCTATTTTCATAGTTTTTGTACAAACCATAGTCTGATAGCTACGATTTCACTTCGATTTTCCGAAAAAGATCAAAAAGACTTTATAATAACTTGTATTATGCTATATTACATTCTGTTTAGAGTGTGGTTGTTAATTCTAACGAGAGTTCTCGCTATTCTCAAAACACATTTTGTGGGAACAAATAGGTTAATTAATATAGGCTCGTTACTACCATCTTCTAGTTAAACTATGGACGGGATTATTATTATGGTTATAGCTATTTTACGCGCTCTGATTGGTTAGTAGAATATTTTATCTATAAGATAAATTTAACTGAGAGGTGGTAGTACATAATAGAGGGTTAGGTTGGGTCACTTGGGTCCATTACTACCGTCGTTTTCGAACAAACTCCAAATTCCGTTTTTCTCCTCGATATTCTCTCTTCGGCTATCATCCATAAACAAAACCTGCATTCATCACTGAAGACGATGTCATTCCATTGATGAACTTGCAATTTTTGACACCATGTAAGTATAGCTACTTTATGAGGAGGTGTGAATGGAAGCCAAAGGTGAGGACTAAAGGTCTCGTCTAATCCACAACAATCGACATTGTTATTTAATAAAATAGATGTATTAACACATTTTGTGGTGGGAACAAATAGGTTAACTAATTTAGGCTCGTTACTACCATCTTCTAGTTAAACTATGGGCGGGATTATTATTATGGTTATAGCTATTTTACGCGCTCTGATTGGTTAGTAGAATGGTTTATCTATAAGATAAATTTAATTGAAAGGTGGTAGTACATAATGGAGGGTTGGGTTGGGTCACTTAGGTCCATTACTACCAACTTTTAGTTAAATGTCTAAATGTCTCCTGATTGGCTAGTAAAACGGTTAACCTATAAAATGAATTTAACTAAAAGATTGTAGTATTACACCTTAGGCTGGTTACTACTATTTTCTGGTTAAGCTATCAAAGGGATTATTACCATGCTTACGGCTATTGTACTATTTCTGTAGTAGACGAGTTCATGAGATGAATTTAACAAAAAGGTATGTATGGTGGTAATAAACCTTTTCCAACCTTCAGTTAAACTATCTAGAGGACACTTACCATGGTTACAACGAATTTAAGTACTCTCATTGGCTATAAGCCAATATGTAACTCTTTGATAAATTTATCAAGAAGTTGTTGAAGTACTCTTAAGGTTTACCAATATGTAGTTAAGACGATTTATCTGTTACATAGAACTGTAGCTAGTACTTAACCTTGACGAATCGTTCTACATATAGTTTAGGGTTATCTTATAGGTAAATATCTCATTTAGATACCTATCAGTTTGAAGTACTGATTAAAGGTTTTCCTATTAGACACTGTCAGAAATAAAAAGAGGGTACAAAAATGAAATGAGAAAAAATCAAAATATAACTTAAAATAAATATAAAATAAATTTACAAAGGAACAGATTTATGATAATTTTATCAAACAAATATAAAAGTATTATTTATCGACGCAAAAAATGAGACAGGACGAATGTTGTCGACTTTGATGAATTGAACGTAGTCGTGGTTGTCCAGCATCTCAATGTGATTTTGTCTTTGTTTTCTAATACAGACATCCTTCCTATAACAACGTACACAACAAAGTTTTGATATAATACGATTTTAAAATTTCATTGTGTTTCAACAAGGAAAAATTTCAACTGACCCTTCTTTTGAAACGGAGTAAAAAATTATTCTTTTATGAATGCATTTTTTGTTGTATTTTAAAAGGCTTGAATTTTAAAAAATAGTGTTTTAGTTTTTGTATTTCATAATATGTACAGCGCCGTTTTAAACGTTAGGGCTAATAAAGCTACAGCCCTGGGGAGCTAGCTTCTGGGGGGCGCCTGTTTTTGCAACGAAATGCATGGTGTCCCTATCATACATGTACTCAATGTTCTTTCTGAGGTGTGGACCTTTTCTTTTGGCATTTGGCATTGAATTTTGTATGAAAAGCTTCGACGAACTTGTTTCGTTCGGCCAACCTACCCCTGGGGCGCTAAATATCTTAGAACGCCTATGGTTTAAATGTAAAGAGTTGGATTGGGACAAGTTTAGGTGTGCATCTGAAAACATTTTTTTTAACGAAGACCTCTTCAATGACCAGTCCCTGAACTAAAAACTAGAAATAGAAACAGAGCTAGAATGAAAAGGAGCGCCGTCGATTCATTCGTTCAACCTATCCTTGGAGTGCTGAATATCTTAGGACGGTTCTGGTTCAAGTGTAGAGGGTTGGATTGGGCTGAGATTAATAGTGCATCTGAAAACATTTTTTAATGAATACCTCTACAATGAGTGTTAGTTCTAGTTTTTTTTCTGTTCAAATATTAGGGGGACCGGAAAGTAATGTCGTTTTTGCGCATGTCGATATTCGATACTCGTTCGCCAGTTTGTTGTGTATCTCCAACACGTGCAGAGGTTATCTTTATATTAGTGTGAATTGTTTACTTCTAAATTATTTAAAATTAAATAGTTTTTTTTGCAAATTGGGGTGAAATGGCGTGCGAAATACAGGAAGTGCATATTCGTCATTGTATGCTGTTTGAATTTCGCAAGGGTAGTAACGCAACAGTTGCGACTAAAAACATTACCGCAAATGCCAAAGTTGGTTTTCCAAGTTTAGATCTGGGAATTTTGACCTTTCTGACGCCCATCGACCAGGAAGACCAATGTTATTAAGCAACGACGTTCTAAGGGCAGAAGTTGAAGCTAATTCATGCCAAACCATCGAAGAATTTCCGAATACCCTTAACCAACCTTGGTCGACCATCCAGGAACAGATAGGAAAAATCAGCAGAGCCGGTGTTTGGGTCCTCCATAATTTGTCAGAGCAAAACAAAGCCAACAGGTCACCACGTGCAATGCATTGATTCAACGGCACCATGCAGAACCGTTTCTTGATCGTTTGGCCACTGGAGATGAAAAATGGGTCCTATACGATAATCCAAAACGCAAAAGGCAGTGGCTCTCCCCAAATGAACCAGCACGTAGTACTGCAAACCCGGGATTACATCCCAAGAAGGCTCTTGTGTGTGTTTGGTGGAGCATCCTCGGAATCGTCTACTTTGAAGTGCTTAATCCCGGATAAACTGTTAATGCGGACCTTTATTGTCAACAATTTTATCGAGTGAACCAAGCTCTAGTTGAGAATTACCCGCCCATCATCAACAGAAAAGGGGTCATTCTTCAACATGAAAATGCAAGGTCGCATTGTGCAAGACGGACGCTAGGAAAAATTAATGAATTGGGATGGGAGGTGCTACCAAAACCTCCATATTCACCTGATATCGCACCTTCAGATTTTAATTTGTTGCGATCCTTACAGTACATTCTAAGTGACAAAAAATTTCAAACTTTGGACTGCTTAAACAATATCTCATCTCCAGATATTTTGATGACAAACCAATAGATTTTTTTCGGTCTGGTATAGAAAAATTGCCCGTTAGATGGCAAAAGGTTGTGGAAAATGAGGGTGATTATATCATTGATTAAAAATAAATATTATAAAAAAATTATTGGTTTTAATTTAACGTAAAAATACGACATTACTTTTCGGTAATATATATGGTTGTGTTGGGTTGGGTTTAATCGTGTATCTAAAGACATTTTTCTAACGAGGGCCTCTCCAATGAATAATTTTTGAAATAAAGTATTTTTAGAACTAGCAGTAGACATAGAAGTGAAATGAATCTAGCGTTAGTTCTACTTTTATATCATTAAATCTAATTGTAGAGCTAGAACTAGAAATATTCGTATTTAGCCGTACATCATTCAAGACAGTTAATCCCAAATAATTTTAGTTCTTGGTGTAATGTTATTTTTACTTTTACTTCAATACAAATATACAGAATTGGGATGGATTGGTTTTAGCCATACATCCGGAGACATTTTTTTAACGAAGACCTGTACAATGAAAACAATACTTTACAAGATGATTTGGCAATGATATGATATTTGAATTGAAGTAGAATTAGAACTAACACTAGACCTAGAATATGCTTTGTTCGTCCAACCCAGCCATTTGGAGCATTGGGACGCCAAATATCTTAGGATGGCACTCTTAATGTAATGAAATAATGTATATGGCCGTCGCTAATAATTTAAGAGTTGGTCAGAATTCTCATCTTCATTGTTGCCTAATAAATATTCATGAAGAACTCTATCATAAAAGAGGTTTTCGTAAGCATCCAAAACATAATCAGTTATTTATACCTTCACAAACTAATGTCAATTATTGAAATTTTACCAATCACGTTTCGTTCCATTTCTAAACTTAACAGTCAGATAGAAAGTTTCTGAATGAATGAGGTTAATTGTTAGACAAATTTATCTATCAGTTGAATACTTAACAAATTTAGGGCCAATTTTACCACTTCTTGATAAATTTATCTAACATTTAAAAACCGGTTCATAGACGATGAGAGCGCTTAAAATCGATATAAGCACTGCTTGTTAGTTTAACTGGAGGTTGGTAAAAATGGACCTTAATCCGCTATTGATGAACAGGTCCTTACAGTTAAATCCAACCGTTTCTAGTTCTAGGTTTAAAGTTAGTTTCTCTTTTGGCTCAATAAAAATATAGGTACAATAATCTATAAAAAATAAAACTACAACTTCCGTCCTTGATTTATACATGGTATTTACTCGAGGAAGGATAACTCGGGGATACCCGGGTTTATCTATAAACATGGAATAGAGCAACTTAAGGACCCAAATAACCTCAATTGGATTCTATTTATGATTTAAATCTATAGATCGATAGATAATATTAACCCTCCGTCTGTCGGGCGCGCTTTCTTAACACTTTCGATCGGGTGTGGTCTGTGGAGTCCAAAATAGAAAAAACTCTAAAGGACGCCAACGTATCCTCCAGTGCTAATTTCTCATAAATATGTTTTATATGATGCTTGTACTATATAATAGCCTAATACAGGGCCAATTCTAAACTCACGTTTTATGTTAATGTGATTTAAAGAAAATGCTTACAATTTAATCACATATTTTTCAAAATTTGGAAACAACGCCTATATAAAGGAAAAGAAAATCGATCTATAATAATATTTATTTAAAAATGTATAAAGCGTTACAAAAAAATGTCTTAACTAAAGAATAATATTCTATGCACAAACTGGAGGGCTTCAAACTGTGGTCTCCATATTTCCCAAACAATCGTTGCAGCACGCTGTTATGTGCTCCATGCACAACCAACATTTACAAATTTTGCAAAAATAACGAGTTTTTCGTCTTTTGCAATATTTACAGTTTCCTCTTTTCCCTGAAAATACCTGAAAGCCTCAAGGCAGAAGTACGCACACTTTTGGTCAACTGCTTATCAACGGCTCTTCTTCGCATGTTATTTTTCACTAACCCTATACCAAGATTTTTTTGAAACCGTCTGCGAGTTTTAGCAAATTCACCCTCTGGTATGTTGCCTTTGTAGATAACAAAAGCGTTAATTGCTGCTATATTGAGGAGGTTATAGAAAATTACCATTGGCCAACGCTTTGTGTTTCTTGCAACATTGTATGATGTGATCATTCGATCAACAACAACTACTCCACTTTTTGTGCTATTATAGAAAGTAATTATTTCGGGCTTTTTCCGATCACCGGTAGCTTCATCGATATGATCGTCTCGGTGCATTGTTGAAACTACAACCACATTCTTTCCTTTTTTGGGTATATATGAAACTGCAGTCATATCATTACTAAATGCGAATAACGAAGAATATACTTTCCTGTTTTTAACTTGTGTTATTTCAAGAGGTAGTTGTCTTCTATTGGCTCTAATTGTACCAACCACAGTAAGGCGGTACTTTCTTAGCAGTTTCTTTACAATTGAATATCCTGTGAACCAATGATCTATTGTAACATTTCTTCCTGATCCTAATAAATGTGAACACATTCTTTTAGTTACTGCAGCGGTACAGTTGTCAGTTTTATATGGACCATTGGGTTGAATACCAGCGTAAATTTCTATGTGTGAAGTGAAAAATGTTTTGGCATCAACAACGGCGAAGACGTTCAATCCGTACTTGTTTGGTTTACTTGGAATGTACATTCGGAAACTGCACCTACCCCTAAAGGCAAGCAGCATTTCATCTAATGTTACATACTCGCCCACAGAATAAGTTTTCTTACAATTGTCGTTGAACTTGTCAACAATAGTACGAACTGCTGCTAGTTTGTCCATTTTTTTTCTTTGACCTCTAGTTGTGGTATCGTCTAAGCGAATGCATTTCAATAAGAAGACGAACCTCCGTTTAGCCATTGTAGCAGGAAATATCTCATATCCCATACCGTCTGACCGATACTCTGCTAGATGTGTCCTTGATCCATGATGGAGCCCAGCTAAATAAAGCAAACCCATCAGCGCTTGGATTTCTACAGAGTCGGTAGGTCTACACTCAATCTTATCTTGGTATTTAACAGAAATTTTATCAATAAATAAATTAGTGTTTTCAACTACAATATCAATGCAGTTTCCAAACATGTACATCCAGCATTGAATGGGAGATAATGCGTCACGTGCTTCACCGATGACCCCCGGCAGGTGAGACACTATGTTTTCGTTGCGAGTTCTAATATTTCTAGGTGGGACCGCCTTTTTCCATTTAGTTCCATCTTTACCAAAAAAATACGAGCATCTATCACGAATTACGGGTTGTTCATCTTCATCATCCTCGCCGTCATCCTGATGCATAATATCTGCATCTTCATTTACGTTTTCCTGCTCGATTTCTGTATCATGATCACTGATACTTACAAAATCTGGATCTTATACCGAACTATCGTCAGACTCTTCTACTTCACTGCCCGTGCTAACTTCTTCATATAGTTTCTGTAATCTTTCTCTCTCCTTTTCATAAGGATCCATATCACGATGCTATCAAATAATAAATCATTTATTATTTTATCAAATGATATCAGAAAATTGTGTGATACTACTTACCTATTTGTAAGTATGCTATTTGTAGATTGCTAACTAGATATTTGATATTAGTTATAAATAATTTTTAATGCACTTTTCTATTCTCTATATTTGTAAAATAAATAACACATAACACAACGCCTCAAAATAACTAATAATGGAACGCATAGAGTCTGCGAATCTGCTTACATCTGCGAATATTGTTACACATTTGATCGGGAAGGGTCTGTCAGGACAATTTGGAATTTTGAAAAACAGTTTTTTATAGCGAAAACAGTTGACATTCAGATACTTAAAAGGTACTGTGACCGTAGAAGTTTTGAGCAAAATAATTTAAAAAATATTTCACATAATCATTTTGTCGTGGACTCGTAGACCACACCCGACAGACGTAGGGATAATAGTGTAACTTCAAAATTTGTCTTTCATATCGAAAATCAATTCCATCCAAGCTCCACTACATAAAGGTTTTACTGCCCTCAATTTTATAATAAAAACTTAACTATAATGGAAAAGCAATAAAGGTAATTAAAAGGATTCCACTTGAAACTCGCTTGAAATTTATTTCAGCCTCCCCAACCTAACTAATTTAAACCGTGGACAACAGCCAGAATGTGCAGTTCTTTAATTACATGCGATAAAATTAACGTTCCTAATTTTAAGCGGAAACAAACGAAAATATAAATATTTAAAAAAAATTTATTTTTGAAAAGGAAGAATTGAAAGCTGAAACGGGTGGTTGTCAATGCGTGCTCAAACTCCGTAAAAAAAATCCTTAACGTACAAATTCGTTTCGAAGTTTCATAAATCAAACTGGACGAGTAGTCAGTACGCGTCCGCATGTACATAGTGTGGGTGTATACCCCATTTAGTACATATACACATACATGCGTGAGAATTTATGCGTGATGGATTATGTTTCTGATAACTTCCATGGAGATAACAGGGTTTGTGAATCGGGTAACGTTTTGGTGAGTATTTAGGTCAAATTAAACTCTCGCGCGGATCGTTTATTTTTTCTTTTAATCAGAGTCATTGGTACATTCTCGATGTTGTGGGATGATAGAAAATTTACACGACGATTTTAACAACCCTAAATTACCTCCAGGCGCTTTTCGTTTAAATTTATTCCGGTTTTGAAGCAAAAATTTAATTTTCCCATTTAACTTTTCGCCAGGTGTAAACCCCCGATTACGTCCCTGTCGTTTCACACCCCTTTTCATGGTGGCTATGGGGGGTGGCAACGTGCATTTTTCCCACGTTTTGCATAATTGCAGTCGTGCCGTTGTGGCCGTGTAAGTTCGTTAAAGTTTGTACCCGGTCCGTTTTAAACGTTATACCGAACTACCATTTTCAAAAGCTCCGTTTTAACCAATTCGGAAAAGTTAACGTTTTAAATACCTAAAGTATAATCTAAAAAATTGAAAAAAAGTTTTTCGATTTTAATTTTCTTTACTGATGTTCTTTTTTATTAAACTACCTTCTTTATACAAGCTTCTTTTAAGCTAACTAAAAACGTTTTGTTTGGAAACTTCAAAGAATTGGAGATTGTAAAGAGGAAGTAAATTTTAACTGAGTATCTTTGTGTACACACTCTTTTTTGCATTTAATTTACTTCAACGTAATATAGATATTAATCTAACCACTCTACGAATGAGCAAATTTATACGCTCGATTGAATTAACAAACATCACGATGTTTGCTTATTTTAATGGATTGCGTAAACATCACGTAACTCGACCGACAGGCTAGCTTCAAGCAACAAATATCATCCAAACGAAGTACCTCAATGTTACAATTAATAAACTAACATGTTTATTTCTATAACTCCGATTAAATGTAAATTTAACAATCACCCGTCTTCTTTCTTTTTCGAATTTAAATCGTGGCGAAAACGATCCACGCATTGTGAATAGAAATCGCAGGGTAGTGGTAAAAATAATAAATTTAAGAACCGTTTAACATATAGAGTGGTTTTGGCATCGTTCGTCGTAAAGTAGGAGGCAATTTATTCAATATGTATCGGTTCGACGTATAACATGCGCCTTACCTTGATATTTGAGCAAAAGTTGTATCGAGCCAAATTGAGGGCTATACCGTTTCCGGTAGATCCTCCTGGGCAAAATATGCCGTCAGACCAACCTGCACCGATCATCCTGCACATCTCTTTGATTATACAACTTTCCATCAACGTGAAAACCGGTGCAACTTCGTAAGTGTACACACTTGCATTTAAAGCATCGGTTAACCATTGTCCGGCTAAACCATAAGGATCCAAACTAAAATGAAAGCAAAAAATTTAGTTATTTGAAATCATTTTAAAATTTTAAGTGATTCTAAAATTACATTAAAAATTTTGTCTAATTCAACTGTTAATACATGAAAATTGTTGTGCGTTGTGGGAAAAAAATTAACCAACAACAAAGTAATAATAGAATCTTAATAATAGAATACTGATCTCATTTGATGTACTAAATCTTTCCTCAAATATTCCAATCGATTTCGTTTTGTATCTTACTGATAAAATGTTCAAAAATCATTTTAATGACGATACAAACATTAATAATTTCAATAAAATCCCGAAACATTATTACCCAAAACTATTGCAATTTCAACGACAAAATTTATAAAGTCTCCGACAGTTTACCTATGGGTATGTCATTATCTCGCATATTGGCAGATATTTTCTTGGATCATTATGAAAATAATTACATTATGACAAAACAGAATCCATTCAGAAAACATTTAATTAAATGGGTAAGATATGTGGAGGACATTTTTTGCGTTTTTCGCATAGTAAATTAAGGTTTACCATCGAATTAGATACTGATCACAGTTTGAATTTTTTAGACCTAACACTTAAGAATACAGAAAATAAAATTGATTTCAACATTTAAAGAAAAACACTGCTATAGCTAGAATAATCCCATACGACTCGAATCACCTCTTATCACAAAAATTATCCAGTTTTCGATATTTCATTGAAAGAATTTTCAATTATCCTCTGCCATAAAAAAAATAAGATCTCTGAATTTAATTACATTTTCGAATTGGCGAAAAATAACAAACATCCCGCAAATATGATTAATAAAATTATCCAAAAAATTAAAATAAAACAAGATGGTTTGTTCACTAAAACTCAAAATTCCAACATTTATAAACCTATACCATTCAATTCTATTATGATAAGATTTGAAAAAATTCCGAAGGTCTTAGTTTTGAAAATGAAGAAATGACTTGCACAGCAAATTGAAGCTTCCTCTTTAAAATGATGTATAACTCGTTGTTTCAATTTGAAATCAATTCTATCTAAGAAATATTAAAGCATAATGTGTTTTTATTACTAAATCACGAATAAAATGATAAAATTTGAAATATCGTAGGGGTCTTATTTTTGAAAATGAAAAAATTACTTGTATACCGAATTGAAGGTTGAACCGTCCTCTTTCAAATGATGCATAATTTGTTGTTTCAATTTGATATCAATTCCACCTAAGAAATGCTAAATGATGATGTGTTTTTAACGTTTTAGTGGAGCCACAAAAGAAATGGTAAAGTTTCAGAGATCGTGGGGGCCTTATTTATGAATATGAAGAAGTGACCTATATATCAGATTGAAGGTCAAACCTTCCTATTTAAAATGATATATAAGTCGTTGTTTCAATTTAAAATCGATGTCGTTTTATCGATCGTTTAAGTGAAATCAAGATAAAATGATGAAATTTGTAAAATCGCGGAGGTCTTATTTTTGAAAATGAAGAAATGGCTCGTATACCAAATTAAAGGTTGATCCTTCCTCTTTAAAATGATATATAACTCGTTGTTTTAATTTGAAATTAATTCCTTCTAAGGAATATTGAAGGATTATGCGTTTTTAACGTTTTAGTAGAATCACGAAAAAATGATAAAATTTGAAAGACCGTGGAGGTCGTACTTTTGAAAATAAAGGAAGGACTTGTATATCAAACTGAAGATTGAACGTTTCTTTGAAGTAAATGTTAAAAGATGATGTGTTTTTGACATTTTAGTAGAATTAGGAAAAAATTATAAAATTTGATAAAGATCGTTGAGGTCTTATTTTTGAAAACGAAGAAATGAATTGTGTATCAAACGGAAGGTTAAACCTTCCTCTTTCAAATGATAAGCCGTTGTTTCAATTTGATATCAATTCCACCTAAGAAATGTTAAATGATGATGTGTTTTTGACGTTTTAATGAAACCATGAATAAAATGGTAAAATTTTAGAGATTGTGGGGGTCTTATTTATGAATATGAAGAAGTGACTTATATATCAGATTGAAGGTCAAACCTTCCTATTTAAAATGATACATAAGTTGTTGTTTCAATTTAAAATCGATTTCGTTTTATCGATCGTTTTAGTGAAATCAAGATAAAATGACGAAATTTGTAATATCGTGGAGGTCTTATTTTTGAAAATGAAGAATGGACTTCTATATTAAATTGAAGGTTGAATCTTGTTCACCAAAATGAAGTATAACTCGTTTTAATTTGAAAGCGATTGCAGTTTAGAAATGTAAAACATGATGTGTTTTTGTAGATTTAGTAAAATCACAAAAAGAAAATGATAAGATTTGAAAAAATCGTGAAGGTCTTAGTTTTGATAATGAAGAAATGACTTGCACAGCAAATTGAAGGTTGATCCTTCCTCTTTAAAATGATGTATAATCCGTTGTTTCAATTTGAAATCGATTCTATCTAAGAAATATTACAGCATAATGTGTTTTTAATGTTTTAGTAGAATGATCAAATTCGTAAGATCATGGAGGTCTTATTTTTCAAAATGAAGAATGGACTTGTATATTAAATTGAAGGTTGAATCTTGCTCTCCAAAATGAAGTATAACTCTTTTCAATTTGAAAGCGATTGCAGCTTGGAAATGTAAAAAATGATGTGTTGTTGTAAATTTAGTAAAATCACGAAAAGAAAATAATAAGATTTGAAAAAATCCCGAAGGTCTTAGTTTTGAAAATGAAGAAATGACTTGCACAGCAAATTGAAGGTAGACCCTTATTCTTTAAAATGATGTATAACTCGTTGTTTCAATTTGAAATCAATTCTATCTAAGAAATATTAAAGCATAATGTGTTTTTATTACTAAATCACGAATAAAATGATAAAATTTGAAATATCGTAGGGGTCTTATTTTTGAAAATGAAAAAATTACTTGTATACCGAATTGAAGGTTGAACCGTCCTCTTTCAAATGATGCATAATTTGTTGTTTCAATTTGATATCAATTCCACCTAAGAAATACTAAATGATGATGTGTTTTTAACGTTTTAGTGGAGCCACGAAAGAAATGGTAAAGTTTCAGAGATCGTGGGGGCCTTATTTATGAATATGAAGAAGTGACCTATATATCAGATTGAAGGTCAAACCTTCCTATTTAAAATGATATATAAGTCGTTGTTTCAATTTAAAATCGATGTCGTTTTATCGATCGTTTTAGTTAAATCAAGATAAAATGATGAAATTTGTAAAATCGCGGAGGTCTTATTTTTGAAAATGAAGAAATGGGTCGCATACCAAATAAAAGGTTGATCCTTCCTCTTTAAAATGATATATAACTCGTTGTTTTAATTTGAAATTAATTCCTTCTAAGGAATATTGAAGGATTATGCGTTTTTAACGTTTTAGTAGAATCACGAAAAAATGATAAAATTTAAAAGACCGTGGAGGTCGTACTTTTGAAAATAAAGAAAGGACTTGTATATCAAATTGAAGGTTGAACGTTTCTTTGAAGTAAATGTTAAAAGATGATGTGTTTTTGACATTTTAGTAGAATTGGGAAAAAATTATAAAATTTGATAAAGATCGTTGAGGTCTTATTTTTGAAAACAAAGAAATGAATTGTGTATTAAACGGAAGGTTGAACCTTCCTCTTTCAAATGATGTATAAGCCGTTGTTTCAATTTGATATCAATTCCACCTAAGAAATGTTAAATGATGATGTGTTTTTGACGTTTTAGTGGAACCATGAAAGAAATGGTAAAATTTTAGAGATCGTGGGGGTTTTATTTATGAATATGAAGAAGTGACTTATATATCAGATTGAAGGTCAAACCTTCCTATTTAAAATGATATATAAGTCGTTGTTTCAATTTAAAATCGATTTCGTTTTATCGATCGTTTTAGTGAAATCAAGATAAAATGATGAAATTTGTAAGATCGTGGAGGTCTTATTTTTGAAAATGAAGAATGGACTTCTATATTAAATTGAAGGTTGAATCTTGCTCTCCAAAATGAAATATAACTCGTTTCAATTTGAAAGCGATAGCAGCTTAGAAATGTAAAAAATGATGTGTTTTTGTAGATTTAGTAAAATCACGAAAAGAAAATGATAAGATTTGAAAAATCGTGAAGGTCTTAGTTTTGAAAATGAAGAAATGACTTGCACAGCAAATTGAATTCCTTCTTCTTTCAAATGATGTATAAATCGTTGTTTCAATTTAAAACCGATTCCACCTAAGAAATAAAAGGAATAATGTGTGTTTGATGTTTTAGTAGAATTTTTTTACTTCGAGTTTCTAGTTTTGGATCTAGTATTGGTCCTAGTGATAGTTCTAGTGTTAGTACTAGTGTTAGCTCTAATTTTAGTTCAATGTTTTTGTTACTGTTAATTAAGTAATCAAAGTCCTATGCGGTTTTGCAACACTTAGACACCATTCAGCTTATCAGCTTAGCAAAAAGTATTGAAGAAATATGTCAATTATGTATAACACAAACCAGAGGACATTTTAAACATTTTCTATAAAAAAAGGGTTTAGCTTTGTTGTTTATTATTTTTTTTTTTTGTTATTTTTTGGCACATAATTACAGTGATATATTATAAACAAGCATCAGCACCGCAACTGATTTATAGACTTTTGAAATAATATTATCCCTAAATCTAACATCACAATCCATCAAAAGACTAAGATTACGACAACAACCCGCAACGTCCAAGTCGCACCATCCAACTCAATCCCAAATTGAAAGCAAGCCTTCCGGGCAGTGCGATTACAAGTCAATAACATACCCGATTTGAAGGGATTCCACCTTAAGTTGTAACTTACAGCCATTCTAGTGAACCGACCAATAACACCTGCAATCCTACCACAAGAACATTATCCTGTTTGAACGAATAACAAATCTGAGAAGCTTTAAAATATTTGAGACAATTTTGAAGGCCAGAAGTATAAATGCTAAATAAGAGCGAATCCAATACAGAACCTTATGGTATACCGGCCATAAGTATAGTTCACCGTATCAAGTGAAAAGAATTAAAGCTGCAACCATCTTATCGTCAACTGCCCGCAGTATATCATCAGTTATATGTATCAATGCTGTACCACAACCAACATTTTTACAAAACCCAGACTGTGTCATCAGCAGAACACTGCAGCCCTCAACAAAACATCTCATCTAAAAGGACAGGTAAAATACTAATCGGCCTCAAGGTCACCAAGGTCACCATACAAAACAGGGTTGGATACCTTAGACAGTGAGATCACCTTAGCACTTTTTCAAGAGTCTAGAGAATCTGAGTTAGATAAACACGAAACACCATCAAAATATATTTATTTGCCGTTACAAATAGGAAATTATTGCTAGAGTTTAATTTAGAATTATTATAAGTCAACAACATCCCTCCCAGCAGCAACCCCTCCCAATTCAGAAAATTTAGTGATATAATATCACTAAATATATTTATCTCATGTGCATTAGCTAAACTATCCGACAATGGTAGTTTATAGGTTGAAACTATAATTTATATTTCTTCAATGATAGTTTAGACTACCTAAACTACCTGACAATGGTAGTTGGATGTTGCCTCTGCCTGGCAACACCCCAATCACGAATGACCCAATATAGCATTGCAGAATTACGCTAAACCACCCACGAACCAAACTATGCCTATTTCTCAAGTCTTATCGCTCTTTCTACATACCGCCTCAAATCTTTGTAACTACGCAAATCATTAATATTGTTAGAGTCCTTGTATTTAGAATAAGCCCTATCCATCAAAAGCATCATTTGTTTTAATTGCGGCGTAAGCTAAGGACTAAGTTTCTTAGAAAATCGTTTATTCCTTAGTGGAGCAAATTTATCGAAAATTGAAATAATTAGTTTATTAAAAAAAATTATTTTAACATTAACATCATCCAGTTGATAAATTAAAGGGAGTGGGAACGACTCTAGCTCAGCAGGAAAATTAACAAGGTTGATAGAATTAAAATTCTTGTCTTAAAAGCAGGCTCAGTAATAATAGGTACATCTATAATGTTACAGTTAATCAACTCATGATCACTTAGACCATGCACACTGTCCAGTGAAGTAAATGCAAAATCGACACAAGAGGAAACAACTATATCTATAAAAATTTCTAAGGAAGAAGTAATATAAGTAAACTCGTTCTAGTATAAGTTATAGACTTGTGTATTCCATATAAAAACATCATAAAATCATTTCAAAAGTTGCTTCGGAAATTTTTTCACAGAAAGAAAGATATTAAAAAAAAATTATGATGATTTTTTGAAGTTGCGCAAAAATTTGTTGTTTTTTGGTCTCTGAAACCATAAACATGTCAGACACTGATATAATTTTCCCTCTATTTCTTATAAAAAGACAAGTTTTCCTTTAAAAGTGTTCAATTAGGTCCACCCTGTATATGTTGGCTGTTGTGTAATCAATAGTCTAATACAGTCATTAAAGCTTGTATGGATGAGAACGATATTTATCCAATAATATTTGCATATTTGTGAAATATTAATCAACAGGCAAATAAAACCGATATAGCGCCTGGCTGAAAGTAAATTTTACAACTGTTAACTTTGTTATTGTGGCATTTTATGTTTTTTAAATATAAATTTTAAATAAACATTTTTGAATATGAAAACTAAAATCAATATAACCCATGATGCAATCATACGTTAATCACATATAATTATTAGTAAAATCAATAAGATCAATTTATTTTCTTTATGTTATTCAATATTAATTTTCCTGAAGGACGGATCAGATCTACTTTTCTTCTAACATTAAAAAAAAACTTTTAAAATACTTTTTAGAAATTAATACAAACTTTTGAATAAGCCATCTCTTATTACAGAATGTATCGTTTTCATATAAAAGAAGTTATTAAGAAAAGTCGGTAATTACTATATTTATTCACAATATATTTAAGGCTTTAAATTTACTCTTATCGATGATTTTAATATTATGCAACATTTCAAATATTTGATAGAATGCCAAACTTATTATGTATTAATCCTAGGTAATAGAATAAATTTGTGATGTTTATTGTTGAGTTAATGAGTTTGCTAGTTTGGATCAATGTAGACGGTAGATTCGTACGGAAATTATCTTGTTAGGATGTGCAGAAAAAACTTAATAATCTAGGGAAATGCTCGTCTAAATACCACTCTTACCTGAAATTTAATTTCGTACAAAAGGTTGAATGAAATAAATCAGTATGTTAAATGGATCTGTGTGTAACGTATCTTTTTCAACGAACCCAACCCGTAATTTGAAACCTACCCCAACTTCATATTTTGCCAGGAGTTTGTGAAATTGGCTATAATCTAAATGTTAATGAATGTAACCCAAAATTGTATTTTTATACAAAAATCTAAAATAAATTATTATGTTGAGTGCATCCTTGTGTAACGTGTTCTTTTCAACGGACTCAACCCGGAATTTTAAACCCACTCTGTAACCCAAAATCGAATTTCTATATGTTTATTAAACTCACTCATTAATTATGCTAATTATATGACAGAAATGTGTAGTTGTAAGGTCTCAGAAGCTATCTGTAAAGTTTATGATTTATGCAATATAAGGGTCATGTCCCTTTGAACCGAAAATTATTGCATGTAACCTGCTTTAAATCTCTTGACAGAAAACGTGCCACCTTTCATGTTTACTTATTAAAGTAATAAAATGAGGTCTTGTTTACTTGTAAATATTGTTTATATTAATCCGTACACATCCTCCTATATACTTCACATCGATGATACAAACTTTCACACAATTTTTTAATTTATTTATAAAATTGTACATACATTGGATTGGTTGTTACATCATTAATTTCAAAGAATCTCGTTAGTGGCATTGAACATTATTCATTTTTTAATTATTACTCCACAATTTTACTCATGATGTAAGGAAAAAGGCCATTATGAGCAAACAGACCTTGGACGAAATTGAAGTCTCAAACAAAAAGAAATCTCAAAAAATGTTTTCGAAATCAACCCAACTAAACCTAATCCATCCCAATCATGAGTCTGCCATTGCAAGTTTCATAAATAAGAGGTTTGGTTTTCATTAACCAGTTTATGAAAGAAATAATCTCGGCCGACTTCGAAGACGTTGGCCGCTTCAAGCTATATTCGAACCAACCTAAATGAACCTAACCCATCTCAACCTTAAATCAGCAAGTATCACAAACAATATTTGGGCGGTCGATGTCTTCGCAATCGACCGAGGTTTGGGTTTCATTAACCAGTTTATGGAAGAAATAATCTCGGCCGACTTCGAAGATGTTGGCCGCTCCAAGCTATATTCGAACCAACCTAAATGAACCTAACCCATCCCAACCATAAATCAGCAAGTATCACAAACAATATTTGGGCGGTCGATGTCTTCGCAATCGACCTAGGTTTGGTTTTCATTAACCAGTTTATGGAAGAAATAATCTCGGCCGACTTCGAAGACGTTGGCCGCTCCAAGCTATATTCGAACCAACTTAAATGTACCTAACCCATCTTAACCATAAATCAGCAAGTATCACAAACAATATTTGGGCGGTCGATGTCTTCGCAATCGACCGAGGTTTGGTTTTCATTAACCAGTTTATGGAAGAAATAATCTCGGCCGACTTCGAAGACGTTGGCCGCTCCAAGCTATATTCGAAACAACCTAAATGTACCTAACCCATCCCAACCATAAATCAGCAAGTATCACAAACAATATTTGGGCGGTCGATGTCTTCGCAATCGACCGAGGTTTGGTTTTCATTAACCAGTTTATGGAAGAAATAATCTCGGCCGACTTCGAAGATGTTGACCGCTCCAAGCTATATTCGAACCAACCTAAATGAACCTAACCCATTTCAACCATAAATCAGCAAGTATCACAAACAATATTTGGGCGGTCGATGTCTTTGCAATCGACCGAGGTTTGGTTTTCATTAACCAGTTTATGGAAGAAATAATCCCGGCCGATTTCGAAGACGTTGGCCGCTCCAAGCTATATTCGAACCAACCTAAATGAAGCTAACCCATCCCAACCATAAATCAGCAAGTATCACAAACAATATTTGGGCGGTTGATGTCTTCGCAATCGACCGAGGTTTGGTTTTTATTAACCAGTTTATGGAAGAAATAATCTCGGCGGATTTCGAAGACGTTGGCCGCTCCAAGCTATATTCGAACCAACCTAAATGAACCTAACCCATCCCAACCATAAATCAGCAAGTATCACAAATAATATTTGGGCGGTTGATGTCTTCGCAATCGACCGAGGTTTGGTTTTTATTAACCAGTTTATGGAAGAAATAATCTCGGCCGATTTCGAAGACGTTAGCCGCTCCAAGCTATATTCGAACCAACCTAAATGAACCTAACCCATCCCAACCATAAATCAGCAAGTATCACAAATAATATTTGGGCGGTTGATGTCTTCGCAATCGACCGAGGTTTGGTTTTCATTAACCAGTTTATGGAAGAAATAATCTCGGCCGACTTCGAAGACGTTGGCCGCTCCAAGCTATATTCGAACCAACCTAAATGAACCTAACCCATCCAAACTATAAATCAGCAAGTATCACAAACAATATTTGGGCGGTCGATGTCTTCGCAATCGACCGAGGTTTGGTTTTTATTAACCAGTTTATGGAAGAAATAAACTCGGCCGATTTCGAAGACGTTGGCCGCTCCAAGCTATATTCGAACCAACTTAAATGTACCTAACCCATCTTAACCATAAATCAGCAAGTATCACAAACAATATTTGGGCGGTCGATGTCTTCGCAATCGACCGAGGTTTGGTTTTCATTAACCAGTTTATGGAAGAAATAATCTCGGCCGACTTCGAAGACGTTGGCCGCTCCAAGCTATATTCGAATCAACCTAAATGAACCTAACCCATCCCAACCATAAATCAGCAAGTATCACAAACAATATTTGGGCGGTCGATGTCTTCGCAATCGACTGAGGTTTGGTTTTCATTAACCAGTTTATGGAAGAAATAATCTCGGCCGACTTCGAAGACGTTGGCCACTCCAAGCTATTTTCGAACCAACCTAAATGAACCTAACCCATCCCAACCATAAATCAGCAAGTATCACAAACAATATTTGGGCGGGCGATGTCTTTGCAATCGACCGAGGTATGGTTTCCATTAACAAGTTTATGGAAGGAACTATCTCGGTTAACTTTGAAGATGTTGGCTACTCCAAGTTATTTTCGATCCAACCCAACTAAATCTAATCCACTTAGAACATGCTATTCGCCAAAATTGATGCAGAGTAACCTCCGAGGACACCTACCTCAAAGACTTTAATCTAAATTACTTGTGGAAATTAGGATGGATCATTCGGGTAATTTATAGAAGCTAAGATGATTGGGTAAAGGGTAAGCTTCAACTAAAAGGAGGAGCCCGATGCTTTAAAGATAGTTGGAGCCGGAATAACATGGATATTAGCAGTCCGAATAAACTGCCACTTAGTCCGAGCATTAACCATTTTTCAGGTGGAAGTCATTGCTATAAGCTTTTGCGCCGTTTTGAACCTCCAAAAGGCACAATAGTTGCATTCATAAACATTTTCACAAAGAATTTTGAGGCCTCCCTGAAGTAAATCCAGTCCTTTACGTGTGGCTTTACACTTCCAAGTCATAGACAGGCGAAAGGTATATTAAAAAATAACCAAGCAAAACCCAAAAGGTTTTTGTCTCAACAAAGGACGCTTTCAAGCTTCCTGATGGATTAAGCATCCCTAAAATCCCATTTTTTCGATATTCAAACTTCATCAACTTGATCAAACTTGTCGTCTTTACAACGACGAGTCAAAAACAGATGAACACATACAAAGCAAATGCATAACCAGAGGCCGAAGCAATTTTAAGGTTCATTAAGAGCATATATGTGCCCTAAACTTCTGAAAGACTGAATGTCACAATAGATCTTAAAGGTAATGATAACGAGATGGGTTGCAACCCCATCTCATCATGTAGAAGTAAGCAACTTCTACAGTGTGGATATAACTAAGTCTTTCGACAAAATAAATTAAATATGAATTGATAAAAGTGTAACCAATGATGATAGATGGTATAGCAACAAGCGCTGAATCATCAGCGACCAAGACACTTCTAAAAACAACCGATACGAAGACGTAAGACTAATGTAGAGTCTTACTATTCTCTCGTTCATAACCGAAGATATGACACAAGATATTGAGACACAAGATATTCAAGGACCAACACCAGTAATTTTCGCGAATTTTCTTACATCCTGAAAAAATTGTCAGTATCCGCCAGCAAAACTATTTCTTCCCGAAATTTGGAGATCATTTCTCATTTTTTGACTTCAAATACATCTTTTCGAGATAACTTCTCGTTCTGTCTTCGAATGCATTTTTGTTATGTCCTCGAGCTTGCCAAGATTTCATGTTCAAACGCTATCAAATATGTAACAAGTGTGACTCAAAGAACCTTATGTGCGCATGTAATGTTAGCAGTCCATATCAAAAGTTAGCAATGGGTAGTTCATTTTCTTGACATTGTTTTACAAATATAACAGTTTTGAGATGATGACATTGTCTTCAGTAACGTGTGTCCTACATCATAGCTGATGATTCCTTTAAAAAATTAAAATCCTGTCGAAAAACATCGAGGATTCTGTCAGATGATAACTTCAAAATCCTGAAACAACTGAGTTTTTCAAAACTTTTTATTCTTGGCATTATTAGAATGACCAAATTATCTTTCAACCACTTTATTAAGCAGATTTTGCAAACACATTTTCGTACTTGTTTCGGCGATTTTTATTTCTTTGGAAAAAGAGTCGACTTTTACCTTCAATATTTTATAATATGATGGATATATGTGGCAATTTCTAACCATTCTGAGATTTTGTTAATTTCAGGTCTGCAATCATTGCTAAGGCTTCTTCTGGTGTGTATGATTGGGTTTATTAAACGATTTAATTCTTCGCAATAAGGCGGGACATTTCTCCTATTCTGCTTTATAAAATTCGTTTGGGTTGTAAATGCAAGTTTTCCTGGACAGTGAATTGCCGCCAAATCCTGTGCGTGCCTTCTTTTTGACCGAATACTGAATGCAGGACAATCATTGCAAGCCTGATGACCAGATTTTTGAGAGTTCTTGAGCAAACCACTCTGTATAACGCTTCAAAAAGGGTTCTGACAATTTTAAGATCGTTGCAAAAAAATTGCAATTTTGTCCCTCTAAAAGTTCTAACCGGAACACTCTCTGCGGGGTTAAAATATAGCACATGCGCAAACTCGTCTTATTTAATGGGGTTTTATTAAATTTCAATCTCTTTTTATGTTAACATTGACATTATTATTATTCCTACATATTTATTTACACATTCATTATGTATATATCATTACATTACCATAATGTTTAATTAAATTAAGAAAATGTAACATTTTTCATTTAAATAAACTGAATAATCCAAATATTAAATAAAATTTATAAATAGTTTACTATTTATTTTGTCTGATTAATACTAATTATATTGAAAATAAACACTACATTTGATACATTGATATTAGTAAAGTTACGTTATTGTATTGATTTCATTATAAATTCCAAAAATATAGTATAGATATGAAACCAATACGCCCAACGTTTTTAATTTTATTTGCAATATCATTCAGTAAATAAATTTTGTCCCGTTGTAGTACTTAATTTACAACTGTTGGTTTTTAATAAACTATCCCCATTTTAAATGTTATCGATTTTTATAACTAGAATGTTTTATAAACATTTACAATATAAATTAAAAAAAATTATAACAAATAAAAACTTGGACACCATACAATCGTAAATGCAATTTATAACCATTAGTCCATTGAACTAACCATGTACACTATTCAGTGGCCTATTTAGGCATAAACCGTACTAAAATCGATTACATATTGGAGGTGTTTTATCCTCTTTGCACTCTTTATAATCAATTTAAATTAATTTAAAAATAAAACGATCAATAAGTTCACCTCAGCTTCATGTAGGTTTTTCATTATTTAACTTAACCGCAAGTTAATTCAAATGTAAATTGGCTTAAAAACCCATTTCGTCGAGCTTTACAGTCTCTGTGCTCATAAAAGTTAAGTCGATAAGTTAAACGAATAGCAAGCACACATACCCGGAAAACAGTTGGTTAATAAAATAAGGGTGTCCGGTCCGGACGCTGTACTTTATGGTGCTCTTTATTAAGGACAACAACTTCTCGTGGCCGTCGCCGTTTTGTTGCACCTCGAGGTCGAATAAATTTTGCAAGTTGTCCGGGCTTTTCCACAAAACGACCTTGTCAGTTTTATTCGTGAAGACGATGTGTCTGAATAGAATGTCGACGACGTCCATCAAGAAATCGCCGTGTATTTCTTTGACGGGAAACGGCTTATAGTCAGCCATCGTTGTTGGTACACCCACTTTTGAAGGGATTTCAATGGACGCTTCATGTATTTATAGATGAAACTTTATTGTCGATTTCCCTTTTGTTGACGACGGTTTCCGTGCATTATCAAATTAAAACGCATAATTATAGTTTGGTGCAGATTCATTAAGCAAATGGGTTTTCATAACTAAATTGAATTGGTTTAGAAGCGTTAGAGAAAGATGAATAGTGATTCGAGTATTATTGTTTTAAATTTTTTTTCACAGTATGTCCCCGGATCGAGTAACTTAGAGGAAAAAAATTATTACTGATTTTTCAAACTACTAAATCGCACAAAACTCAAATAACGATAATTGTGGTAAGAATTGTGGTAATATAAGTAGATGTTAAGAAATATGATGTTATTATCATATTTCTTAACATATTATAGAAATCATATTGGCGATACATAGAACATATGAAGGTAAAAAAGACGTTTTCTTTGAATCTTTTAAATCTATACTTGAGGAGGTAACTAAGCATAATGTAAAGACGATTTTATTGGGGGTGATTACAACATTTAACTTGATGCAATATAACACGATTCAATGTAAGTTTGAGGAATTGTGTTTGTCTTTTGGCTTCCGCATCGTGACTAAAGAAACTTCTAGATTTGATTAGATATAGTATTGATAGTCACGTCAATAGTAGTAAAAAGTGGAAGCGGTTTCGAGACCCAAATGGGACCATAAAAAAAATAACTGATTGGACTACATCTCCGGTTTTGTTGGTTAATGGTAGATAACAACAGATGACACTGCTCGAAACTAAGATTTATTGTGAATTTTTTAGATAAAGAATAAGGTTTATTAAAAATTATACAATTCACTCTCGCTATTCGATGCAAAAACGTTCTGATTAGCACAGTTCGAAGAATTCGGGTTGGGACAATGCAATATAAATGAGGTAATTGCAAAATTTGCATTACACGTCATAAGCAAGTTTTGAGAAATTGCAATAAAATGTATTAAAAGTATTTGAATCCAACAAAAGTTTATAATTTTAATTTTTTGTTATGAGAACGTGAGCTTTGAGAATCAGCTTAGCATATGGTAGTTATATAGTTCTCGTTCAATCTATAGCCCACTTAGTGAAGGCTAACTATCTTTAATCATCAGTCTATTAGATGCTATGTAAAAAATAAAGACACCCACTTAAATATATTAATATAACAAAACAGTTCATTATACAAAAAACAATCAATCACAGCAAATAAATCAACAAACAAAATCAGAAACAAATAATTGAAAGAAAATAGTAGTAATGTAAATAAGATAAAATTCGATAAATCCATATAATAATAATAATAATAAATGACTTTATTCAAACCAGCGTGAAGTACAAAAGAGAAGGAACAGTATTATATACAAAATTATCAATATTATAAAAAAAAGTATCAACTGGACAGAAAACTGTCATAAAATATATATGTAACTAAATAGTAACTGCCGGTTTGAAAAGGCGAAGTTTAGAGAGTATAGTATCTCTGCTCGTACTTAACCCGTACCCTTATTTTACTATCTATCTATCTAACTAACTAAAACACAAGGACATAACTTAAATAACTTGCATTTAAACAAATGAAAGTAACAAACAAAATAACAAAAAAAATGAAAACTTAAATTGATGCATATCATCATCAATATACAAATTGATTAAATTAGTAATTGATTGTCCGGTATGGTTTCAGTACAGAAAAAAGAATTAACCTTTAAAAAACATTGAGCCATTAAACTACTACAATCGATCTGATAATAACATATATACGTTAGGGTAAAAGATGTAAGAACTCTAAACATCAGCATGTCAAAACAACACGAATTGATTTATACTAAAGACGCGTTTTGCTTTTGCAACAAGCTCGCCCGTAACCTTCTTTTAAATGAGAGCACCGACAAGAATTTCAATGAGTTTGCGATATCATTATATACTTTAGCAATTTGATAAGAGAATGATCTTTTGAACATTTCCGTTTGGTGAAGAGGTGGAGTAATGAGACCTTTGTATCTGAGATTGAGGTTATGGACATCGGTTCTGAAGGTCACCTTGTTGAGAAGGTATTCGGGAGTATTTGTACGAAGTATCTTGTGAAAGAAAACAGCCTTATGCAATTCACGTCGTCCTTTCATATTCAACCAATTCAGGTCTATTAGCTTGTGCGAAATTCTATCATACTTCCTGAGATAAAAAATAAATCTTAAACATGTATTTTGAATACGTTGGATGCGTATTTCATCGCTTTTAGTTAGACAAAAACCATATATAATATCAGCATAATTAAATTTAGACAGAATAAGTGCATCACACAGCATCGTCTTAATGTTAACAGATCTCAACAGAAATTTCACTAAAATACTTCAATCCAAAACTAAAAACTACAATATCTGTAGACGCATCAAAAAGTGGTGTTGGAGCTGTACTCATGCAAGATAGTTGTCCATGTGCATTTGCTTCCAGATCTTTAACAAACACTCAGATGAGATATGCTCAGATAGAAAAAGAGCTCTTAGCTATTTGTTTTGGAGTAAATAAATTTTACCAATATGTTTATGGAACTGAATTTGATGTGGAAACAGACCACAAACCATTAATTTCAATTTTCAAAAAACCGTTAAATAATTGCCCCATGAGGCTTCAACGAATGTTATTGTCATTACAAAAATTTAATATCAATATATACTTTAAACCAGGAAAAGAATTAATTATTGCTGATGCATTATCAAGGTGCAAGGTTTAAGAACCATTGATTGATGATATGAATATAGAAGCACATGTATGCATTGTTGAAAAAAATATAAATATATCAAATGAAAGGGTGAATGATTTAAAAGATGCAACAGAAAGTGACGTCGAATTAGGACTGGTAAAAGAATATATAAAAAATGGATGGCCGAAGATTTCGAAATTAAATAATAAATCCTATGAATTAAAAACTTTCTATAAAATTAGAAGTGAAATTACTGAATCCAAAAATGGTTTACTCTATTTCAATCAAAGAGCCATAATACCTAAATCATGGAGAAATAAAGTATTAAACGATATACATGTTGGTCATTTAGGAATAAATAAATGTATACAAAAAGCAAAAAATACGGTTTACTGGCCAAATATTTACATCGATATTGAAACATTAATTAAAAAGTGCGAGATGTGTAATAAATTCGCAAACTCAAACGTTAAAGACGAAATGATACCCCATCAAATAATAAAGCAACCTTGGCAAAAGGTTGGTCGTTGACTATTACTCAAAATTCCCAGAAATATGTAATTTAAATAAAAATCTAACAAGTGTTAATATAATTGAAAAATTGAAATCCGTATTTGCAAGACACGGTGTACCAAAATTGGTGATATCAAATAGTGGATTGGAAGATTGGAATTTTATTGGTATAACATCGTCGCCTCATCATCAACAATCTAATGGCTTGGTGGAGCGACATATACAAACAATAAAAAGAATTCTGAAAAAATGTATTGAAAATAACGAAGACATTCATTTGGCATTACTCAGTTTGAGAAACACTCCAGTCTATGGAACTTATTCACCGTCTCAAATATTAATGTCCAGGTACCTAAGAGACAATTTATTGTATAAAGAGAATTTGTTACAACCTCGTGTAATAAACAAAAAGAAATTTAATGAGAAAATTAAGGCAAATCATAAAATAGGACAAGAATACTATAACAAAAAAGTGGTTAGATTTAAAAAAAATTATATGAAAATGAAACAGTGTGGTATCAGGAAAGACCAGGCAGTATATGGAAAAAGGGCAGAATTGTGAAACAAATTAGAAACAGAACCTTTGTTATTGAAAAAGAGGATGGAGGTAATTTAATAAGAAATCAGTTATATTTAAAAACTAGATATGACAATAATGACCGTGCTGTCTGTCAAACACCTTTGATTCCTAATTCAAATTTTGTAGCAACTAGTATTTTAGAAGATTATAAGGTAAATAGAACTATTGTAGATGATAACCAAATTAATGAAAATATTAATAATGACTTAGACTCAGTTAACAAAGCTGTAAATGATGATTTAGAAATAGAACCTGTTAGAAATGATGTAGATACACAGATTATAACAAAGAAAAGAAAATCGGCTATTATAGAAGATAATAATGTTAAAACAAAACGTAGAGTAGGAAAACCAAATAAATTAAAAGACTATGTAATGTATTAGTATATATTTAACATTGTAAATGAATCGTTAATTTTAAGAAGGGAGATGTAGTATAGGCTACCATTCTTACTTGTATGTAAGCGCTGTGCGCACGATGATTTAAATAAAGACAGTTAACATCTAGCTGTGGTATGGTTAAGATCACCTTTCCTCAACTTAACTTTACAACAGGTACAACGTTTTCAGTTTTGCATATCCAGATTGTAAGGTCAATGATACATGTCTTGAAAATCTTAACTCTGAATCAAAAGTAAGACCAAGATTCCTAGCATCATCCACCAAAGGAATATTAATACCACCTATATTTATATTAATCCGGTTTCTGCATTCTTGAACATCTTTCCTTCTACCAAATAAAAGAAGTTTAGATTTCTGCGGATTAAGCACTAAGTTGTATTGCTGTGCTAGCAGAAAGAGTTCGGATAATTCGTCGTTAATTATTTTTAAAGTTTTAAAAAGATCGTTTGGATAAAAGGAAATATATACCTGTGTGTCATCCGCATAAATCTGGACCTTGCAATGTATGAAGACTTTGCTAAGAAAGGAGGTGTAAATACAAAACAACGTCGGAGACAAGATAGAGCCCTGTGCAACTCCACAGTTCAATCTGCGAGACGAAGAGTTTTCTTTATGAGGAAGTCGAACGTACTGCTGTCTGTCCGACAGATAGCTACGCATAAAATCAACAACAGAATTTTCCAGACCTATGTACTTTAAAATGGAGAGTAATAACGAGAGATTGACGGTGTCGAAAGCCTTACTAAAATCCAGCAACACAAGCAGAGTCAGTTTGCCGCTGTCTGTAGCCCGAAATATATCATCTGAAACTGCTGCTAACGTTGATGTGCAGCTGTAGCCGGCTCTAAAGCCTGACTGAATTGAAGGCAGAATATCATTTTCTTCCAAGTGTTTGCGTAGTTGGTTGTTTATGACTCTTTCGAGCACTTTCGAAATTGCAGGCTGTATACTTATAGGCCTCAGATCGTTAAAAGTGATAGGATTTTTAACTTTTGCAATTGGTTGGACCGCTGCTAGTTTCCAAGAGGAAGGAATGAACGAGTTAGAGATAGAATAATTAATGATGTGAGCAATGAATTTATTGATAAACGGCAAGCATTCCCTTATTAATCGTATTGGGAAACCATCGGCCCCTACTGCATTAGAATGCATTCGATGGAGGATGTCCTGGACGGTATCCTCAGTAACAGTTTCAAATTTTAAGGTCGCTCGTACTGGTAATGAGTTATTTAAAAAATAATTTAACATATTTAAAGTATAACCATTATTCAATCTAGGTATAGACTTTATGAAATGTTGATTAATCCTCTCCACATCAGACAAGTGGTCAGGGATAGATGAATTTGGGGATCCAGATAAACTTCGTAATACGGACCATGTACTCTGCAAATTCCCGTTATAAATAGAATAATGTAAATACTGTTTTTTTGATCGCCTTAATAAATTAGTAACTCTATTACGCATGCTACGATAATTTTCCCAATCCTGCTTACTTTTAGATATTTTATATTTACTAAGCATCTTATTTCTGTCATTCATTAGATCTCTGATATCCGAAGATAACCATGGACATCTAGGTTTCGAAATTCTGGCCGTTTTGTAGGGAGCGTGTAAATTACGCTCTATAATATTACGCTTAAAAAAGCGTAATATAACGCGGTTTCCTTCAGCTTTTTGCTATCATTAGCAAAAAGCTGAAGCCGGTAGAAACCGAAAATTGAAGATAAATTTATTTCATCATTAACTACGAAAAATTTTCTTTTACAATCCCTCCTACAAAAGACCGAAGCCTTCACGGTATAATTGGGGAACAAAAGAAAGCTACTTGTCTTAACATTCCTTTGTATTACAATAGATGATTGACAGGTGTAAACAAAAGATCCTTCACGCTTTATTGGGGAACAAAAGAAGGTGGTCTTCACGGTATAATTGGGGAACAAAAGCAAGCTACCTGTCTTAACATTCCTTCGGATTACAATAAATGATTGACAGGTGTAAACAAAAGGTCCTTCACGTTTTAATTGGGGACAAAAGAAGGCGGCCTTCACGGTATAATTGGGAACAAAACAAGCTACCTGTCTTAACATTCCTTTGCATTACAACAGATGATTGACAGGAGTAAACAAAAGACCCTTACGCTTTAGCTGAGGAACAAAAAAAGGAGGCCTTCACGGTATTATTGTGGAACAACATCTGCGCTATTTAGCACTAAATAGATAATTAGATAAGGTAAACCATCAACATTATCTGAACCCAACCTAATTATCCATTTAAGCAGGAGATTTTTATTCTTCAATCCCGTTAGCAAATCGAGTAAATTTCTACTTCCAGGATAGGATTGAGGACAAAAAGGACGGAATTATTTTTTCATAACCAATATTTCGCTTCCATTTATTGAAGCTTCTTCAGGGTTTGAATTTCTACAAATTAACAAACTCAATTAAAATAACTAAAAGCTATTTTCACAAAAACTTACTAATTGAACTTGAAATAGGCGAACACTCTTGAAAAACAACCACCATGTACAATTAATTTTCATTTAAGAACCATAAAGGTCGAACATCAGTCAACGACTATGCGAAAACAAGTTTAATAAAACACGTGTTCCTCGTGAAGTGAGAAGACGTGATAAAAAATTTTAAATTTTAAATTTGTCCTAAACACAACTAAAATAAAGTTTCAACCAGGGTCAAAGTTGTTTTTTATGTTGTTGTAAATTTCAAAAATTAAAAATTACTTAAAGAGCTGACGTCAGTCCTGAAATTAACTGTATTATAAGTGTTAACAATATGAAACATTTCCAAAAATAAACGTTTATGATAATTATCATCTTTGTCCAAAATCTTAGTTTCTTCAAAATTAAACAAATGACCCGTGTCTAAACTATGTTGTGCTAAAGTGCAACCACCTTTTGAGTTTCCAACATCACTCTTGTGTTGATTTAACCGTTTTTTCAACAACTGGCCAGTATGACCAACATAACATTGGTTACAAGAACTGCAAGGTACGCAATAGATTACATTAGATTGATATTGAACAGGAATTTTATCTTTTAATTTCGAAAAAATTTTATTTAGTTTGCATGGATAATATTCTACTATTTTTAAATTTGCGTTAGGTGAGTAAGTTTTGAACATTTTTATGAGTTTATCTGTTAATTGAGGAATGTACGTCAACTTCTTATATGGTATGGTTTCGTTAAATAGTGTTTGAACTTGTTCGTTAGTGTTGGCATTAAAGAGTAATTTATTTAAGAGTCTGTGTGGGTACGAATTATCCAAGAAAATGCTTTTTAACTTAGTCAAGTTAGTCTGTATCAAGTGAGGTTCGGAGATGTTAACAATTCTGTGCTTCATTGCAAGAACAGTATTAATTTTATGTTTAAGTTTATGAAACGAGTTAAATAGGATGTATCTACCTGAAAACGTAAGTTTATTATACCAATCAAACATAATGCTGTTGTCAACATTTCATTTACCTTAGTGTCAAGAAAAGAAACAAAGTTATTATTTTCCATTTCAATAGTAAATTGGATATGACTATTGAAGCTATTAAATGTCTCCAAGACCTGCACCTCGGAGCCCTTCGGTATAGCCAAAATGATATCATCGACATAAGTAAGTTAAAATTTAAATGAGGTATGATTTTGTTTAGACTATGATCCATGACTATTTAAGCTAAAATAGGTGAAATAGGTGAACCCATAGGAGTACCAAAAATTTGTTGGTATGTACTACCATTGAATTCAAAACAGGTGTTGTTACAAATGAATGAGAGGGCTTCGAGAAACAAGTCTCGGTTGACATTAAATTGATCTGATATAAGAAATGCAATTTTCTTTAATTATGTTAATGACCAAAGACACCGGGATGTTTGTGAACAGAATCACCACATCAAGTGAAACCACTATAAAGATTTCCGGTAACACCGAGCCCCTCAACCCTCTGACAAAATCGAAAGTATTTTTCACATTATAATTAGTCAATGTGTCGAAAACAACTGTCAACATTCTGGCAAACACCGACGCAACACCATAACTTGCTGAACTCATTGATGAAATGATCGGTCTAAGTGGAATTCCTTGTTTGTGGACTTTTGGAAGGAAATATGCTTTAGATAGAACCGTACTATACTTGGTAAGTTGTTTAAACTGTACGTCGCTAATTACAGGAAGCGAAATATTGGTTATGAAAACATAATTGCGTTCTTATTGTCCTCAATCCTATCCTGGAAGTAGAAATTTACGCGATTATCCATTTAGCGCTAAACAGCGCAGATGTTGATAGGATAATTAGGTTGGGTTCATATAAGGTAAACCATCAACCTTATCTCAACCCAACCTAATTATCCATTTAGCGCTAAGTAGCGCAGATGTTGATAGGATAATTGGGTTGGGTTCAGATCAGATAAACCATCAACCTTATCTGAAGCCAACCTAATTATCCATTTAGCGCTAAATAGCGCAGATGTTGATAGGATAATTGGGTTGGGTTCAGATAAGATAAACCATCAACCTTATCTGAACCTAACCTAATTATCCATTTAGCGCTAAATAGCGCAGATGTTGATAGGATAATTAGGTTGGGTTCATATAAGGTAAACCATCAACCTTATCTCAACCCAACCTAATTATCCATTTAGCGCTAAATAGCGCAGATGTTGATAGGATAATTAGGTTGGGTTCATATAAGGTAAACCATCAACCTTATCTCAACCCAACCTAATTATCCATTTAGCGCTAAATAGCGCAGATGTTGATAGGATAATTGGGTTGGGTTCAGATCAGATAAACCATCTACCTTATCTGAACCCAACCTAATTATCCATTTAGCGCTAAATAGCGCAGATGTCGATAGGATAATTGGGTTGGGTTCAGATAAGGTAAATCATCAACCTTATCTGAACCCAACCTAATTATCCATTTAGCGCTAAATAGCGCAGATGTTGATAGGATAATTGGGTTGGGTTCAGATAAGGTAAATCATCAACCTTATCTGAACCCAACCTAATTATCCATTTAGCGCTATATAGCGCAGATGTTGATAGGATAATTGGGTTGGGTTCAGATAAGATAAACCATCAACCTTATCTGAACCCAACCTAATTATCCATTTAGCGCTAAATAGCGCAGATGTTGTTCCACAATTATACCGTGAAGGCCTCCTTTTTTTGTTCCTCAGTTAAAGCGTAAGGGTCTTTTGTTTACTCCTGTCAATCATCTGTTGTAATGCAAAGGAATGTTAAGACAGGTAGCTTGCTTTTGTTCTTCAATTATACCTTGAAGGCCGCCTTCGTTTGTTCCCCAACCCAACCCGTTCCAACTAATGGTTAATGCTCAATAGTTAGGTGGAGTGAGTCAAAGTTAATAACTTTAACTCAATCCAATTAATATCTAGGGCTAACTAGTTAACTAATTGGGTTGGGTACTAAATAATAGTGGTCCAAGTATGGATCCTTGAGGCACATCCTATTTACACTCCATCGCATTTGAGAGATCACCATTCCATCTAATACTCTGGTATCGACCGTTAAGGCAAGATTTTAGGAAATCATACATACATCCGGTGATTACATAATAATTAAGTTTGGTCATCAAAATGGCATGATCTACCGTATCAAAGGCGCGACTCAGTTGGCAACAAATTATTTTTGATTTCTCATGATTGTCATGGGCATTTGTGAGATCTTTGACGATTCTAATAACTGCAGTGGTAGTTGATTTACGCTCTCTATAACCATGCTGATTTTCAAGCAAGATGTTATTTTTACTTAAATAGTCTATAAGAGGACCCTCTTCAAGAACATTGGAAAAAACTGGCAAAAATGGCTATGGGACTATAGTTTTCATATATGTGATCATCTCCTTTTTTATAGATTGGAGAAACTTGCTACTTTCAGCTTTGTAAAAAAAATCATTCTTCGGAACATTTATTGAAAATCATAGGTAGTATTGGAGCAATTTCGTTTGCAACTTTTTTAACAATGGGAGAAGTTAACTTGTCTGTTTTAGCTTTGAAATAACACTTAACATTTCTAGGTCATTAATCGGTGTAAAGAAACAAGAGTTAATTCTATTTTTGTTCCTTCTTTTTAAATACTCTTCATGCTGTATAGATGACTTCTCCAGGGCAGCAAGTAACAATTTTATTTCGATTGCATAATACGTGCTGTAAGCAGCAGCATTTTGGTCTATACCATTTTGTGGTTTTCGTTTCTTAGTTATTCTTTCATTGTTTATTACCTCTCACATTTTTTGTTTTTGGTATTTGGGTTAGATATAGCCTTACTATTTAGTTTCTTTTTTTTCATGATTAACTAGTTGTATGTACTCTTGTTTGCATACTTTATATATTTCGTACGAAGCTGTATCTCTTTTAGTTGCAGCGATTGTGCCCAAAGCTTCGACCAAACCTTTTTTCTCTAACATTGATTGCGAAAAGTTACTGTCCACTTTTTTGGAAAGTTTAATTCTTTTGTGCTGTATTGGAATATATTTATAAACCCTGACAAAGCATATTCCACTGTAACTGCTTAAACTATCTCTTAAAATTTCTTATGTTTTTTTACTTGTTATGTTCCCTGGTTTTCATGCTTTTATATTGCTCATCGGCTTGATGATTTTGGTCAGTTACTTATAGCAATTGGCCATAACGCAAGTTTACTGTTGTGGACACTAATATGGATAAGCATAGCTTACTGAAAACGTTATCTATGCAACGTGCAGATACTTCTGTTACTCTTGAAGATGATGTAAAGATATAGGATAATGCGAAACTACTTGTTAATTCAGTCGATTGACTTTTTAGCCTGCTTTCTTCACAAAAATTAATTTTAAAATCTCCCGCTAAGAGTATCTTATGATTTGTGTAATGTTTTTCCAGAAGCAGTAATGCTATACTCATTTGATCTACAAAAATTTGGAAATCGCTATTAAGCGATCTATACAACGCTATCACAATCACATTTTTCTTAACAATCTCCACTGCTACTATATGTATTTCAATGCTAAGTTCTTTCAATTCGCTTAGTTTTTTAGTTTTGATACCATTTTTCACAAGAATGCCAAGAATGTTCCTATTTATATTAATTCCTCTTGTAACCAATGCTCTGTAACGCAGGCAATATCAATTTCATATTTATTCAAAATCATTTCATAAACGTCTATTTTCTTAGCTAAGGATAATGTGTTTATATTCAAAATCGTGAAACTAATTTTTTTTACTGGATTTTTTAAACGAGATCCGAAAAAACTTGAAAAGCTTTACAATTAGGCCACAAGGCCAAAAACAGGGTTTTCGACTTGATATAGCAATTTAAAATCTATGCCTATCTTAAAAGATTTGCTAATTTTATTTGGATTTTGGAGGAAGTCAGCTCCTCAATTATTATTTCTGAAGTATTTAATTTTTGTTTTAAATAGTCTTCTAATTGACTTTCCTCACTTTCCTCAATTTGTATCAACTCTACCCACATATAGCCAGGCTTTTCTTTCTGTGGCTTTAATTATCTCCACATCATTTGTATTTGTGCCTCAAATAATTTTCTATTTTTGCGTTATGCATTTTTTATTTTCTATATGTTTAACTGGTTCATTCACGTGAAAATGAAGCGATTTACCTTTAACATGTCTTGCGATATGAACATATGACGTTCAGATGCGATATTGTTGAATTTTCTGTGTTTATAATGATATTTTGATTATTTATTACCGTAATTAGTCTGTAATTAGTTTGATTATTCGCAAACTTTTTAAAAATTTCTTTATACTTCTCTTGGTTTGGTTCTTATTTCTCTCATGGAGATTGCGGTATTGCTGCCAATCTTTTTTGAGGCATAACTTGAGTCAAAACGCACTGCAAATTTCTAGTTTTAATAAATTGTCCCTTTCACAATCATTCACGGTTAACATTGTATATAAAAACTTAATTATATGATTGATAAATTGAATTTGAAAATTTATCAATTTAGAAAAAAGTCTAAGTATATACAATTTATGAGTTTTGAAAATTTTAAATTATATAGCTGAATTTTGTGCATTTGAAACGTTTATTTTAAATTGAACATCACAGTCTTTATTCCTTATTTCACAAAAAAAAGAATGAACAATGAAAAAAAGTATTGTACACTGGACCCAATCGGATTTCCTTAATAACCTTAATCCCCAAAGAGTTTGTTGAAGAGATCTCCATCGGAATAAAGGATTTCATTAAAAGCGAACAAAAGCTCTAGAACTCTAAATTTACAAATTCAGTCTTCTTTTCGCCGTCGGCAACTTTTGAACTGCTGCCGATAATTAAGTGCAAAATCTGGAGAAATGGGCATTCGTCGTCCTTCCTTTGGCTTCTTCCTCTTGTACCTCGAACAATCAAGTTCAAGTTTAAACTTTTACAAAGTCCCTTCGTCGTTTGAACGATACGGTGCATGTACTTAGGGAATCGACTCTACCTCGCATGCATAAGTTATAGTCCCGGGCGAGGAGTTGTCTTTGTGGACTTCACTTTGGATGCCTCTCACTTTGACAATTTCCTTCCGTTTGTATTGGCCGTGGAGTGTATCTTTTCGAGATATTGATCCGTTACATTAGTTTCTACTTTCGTACAAAAGAATTTTCAACCCATTTTCTATTTAGCAAGAACATTGTTAATACGAGTAAATAAGTTTAAATCGGTTTCTTTCTTTTACGTATATAGTTTGAAATTGTAGTAAATCGTTAGTAGTGAATCGGATCGCTGGAGGCGAAATAAAACTCTTCTCTTAAGAAAGTTTCCGTTAAAGGAGAGATGTATGGCGATTTACCGCACCCCTCTATTAGGTGGATACAAGAACGGAATGTGGAGACAATGCGAATACGAAGCGGATAGTTCTTGAACTTTGACCGTCGCAATTGCTTCAATGGGAGTTGGTTGCATTGTTGCGGTGAAATAAGTGATATGAGTTGGTCATTAAAGTTCCATCCCGCTTTTGTAATTTTCCCAGTGTCTAATAAATGTTAACCACAAAAGTGAGTGAAATTGAATAAAATATTAAGTGTTAATTACTTATTTCACTCGTTATCTTTAGACGTAACGTTAAAAAGCTGTACTTTAACACCTATAATTTTTTATTGATAAAAACTTAAACGCAATAACAGCAAAATTAGAGCTGGCACCATCATTAAAGCTAACACTAGACCTAAAACTAGAAACTTTAGGGTTTAACCGTCTAAATAGAACGAAAAACTTAATGTATTAACAATTATCATGACAATCTCAAAATAAACAGGTCATTATTTTAAATTTAAAATTGAAGAATTAAATTGTAATTGAAGAGGAGGAATGTGAAAATGAATTGCCACCAGCAGCGATGACGAATCGGTGTAACCATTTAGATCATTACATGCTCGTCGCTGGGAGAGCGTTAGCAATCTGACACATTATCACTGTATATTTATTTGGTTTTATAGGACAAGAATTTAATCAGCCGTTTTTGGACTCTTTCCAACCTAGTGATACAAGCGGGATATTGAGGATTCCAGATTATGCTACCAAAGCTTAAGATGCTGTTAACATATGCAATATACGAGAGAAGAGGTAAAGGTAGATAAGGTCAGAGTGAAGGCGGGCAGGAGGGCAGTGAAATATGAAGAAGGAATAGAAGGGAGGCCAAACTGAAAGATCTTGAGGGAGTGTTGGAGGGAAATTAGAGAGGGAAAGGTCAGATATGGGAAAGGAGACAGAGACAATTATTACAGGAAAGTGGGCTATTTGGTAACTATGATAAATGGTAGACGAAGGATGGGTAGGGAGATATAGAGGGAGTTGAGAGATAGAGACCGTGATGTCCTGAGACAGAAAAGAAGGACACAAATAAAAGAGGGTAGGAATAACGAAGGTTACAAGGACGTAATTACGAAAACGCTGCCTAGATATTTAGTATTGGAAGGAGATGAGGAACGGAAGAAATTTTAGGCTAGGTTAGCAAATATTGGAATATATGTTGAATGGGTGCAGTAAGTTGAGGGAGAAGGAGACGAACCAAAAGCGGATTTTGGGGACGGAAATGACGATGGATGAGTACTAAAAACCATCGTTCAACAGTTCAGCCAAAAACGTCTTAACTTTGTTCTTGAAGGAAATCGGAGCGAGACCTTTGAATGGATCTAGTAGCGAGTTATAAATGTTAGGCATACAATAAAAAAAGCTATGTTTTAATAGTTCTAAGCGGTGGAATATATGTCGATGGGTGCAGTGAGTTCAGGGAGGAGGAGATGGACCGAGAGTGGATCTTGTGGTTAGGGGGAGAGGGAAAACCATGGATCAGAGGAGTGATGAGGAGCCAGAAGGCTGCTGGGGGTGCGGAATAATTGGGTTGAGGAGTTGAGGATGTGTAAATGGAGGAAGATGCTAAAGGGGGAAAATAAAATCTCAATGAGGGAAAATATTGTAAAGAAATAATTGTACACAAAAACTCTTATATAACATATGCATTATACATACTTATTATAGCGTCGTGGTTAGTGAAATTCTCGGAAGATCGCTTTATAAAGCTCAACATTCTATTCGAGTGGTTCCCAAACTGGTCCATACGGACCCGAGGGGTTCCTAGTCATTCAGGTTATTCAGGGGGTCCTCGGAAAATTAAAATCAACGTCAGGGGATCCGCGTAAGGTTTAATAAAAAATAAATAAATTGAGACATATTTTTTAGTGGTGTACTTAAAACAAGTCATACCGAATACGAGTACTATCGGTACATTGTGTTATTCATCGACATCATTTGGTGGCAAAAACCTTAGTGGACGTTTGCATGAATCACTACATTATGTCATTAGAGCAGTTAATAAAATCAAAAGGAATGCCTTAAATGAGAGTTTATTTGCTCAACTTTGTTTGGAAAATGATGATGACTATAATCGTTTACTACTTAGCACAGAAGTACGATGGTTGTCTAAAGGTGTGTGTTTGAATCGCTTCTATTCGCTTTTTGATTCAGTGCTAGAATTCCTGGAAAGTAAAGACAATGATTTGCGTCATAATTTAATTATCTCGAAAAATGACATCGCTTATATGACTGATTTATTTTCCAGATTCAACGAGACTAATTTGAAACTACAAGGTGACACACTAAATTTAATAAAAATTAAAAGTGTAATATCTGCCTTTATTGCAAAACTTTTGGTATACAAACAGAACCTGGGAAGAGGAGAATGTTCTCAGATTCCAAATCTTTCAAAATTGCAAAATGATTTGCTTGCTTATTGTCAACACTTAACGGCTCTCCATTCGGACCTTATTCAAAGATTTTAAGACATTCTTCACTTGGATATTCCCGACTGGGTGTTGAACCCTTTTGTAAGTAGTCAAACTCAGAGCACAAATGCAGATGAGTACATGCCAGTATAGGAGCAATTTATTGAATTATCCACAAATGAAGAGCTGAATCCAATGTTTAAGCAAGGATACGAAAATTTCTGGTTACCAAAAGAGATCCCAATTTTATATCTAGCATTATGGGTTAATGTACAAAAGCTGTTGATTGCTTTTCCGTCTTCGCATTTGGTAGAACGTGGATTCAGTGCCGTTATGAGCCTCGTCACAAAGAAAAGAAACAGACTGGAAATTTGTAATCGGGGGTATTTGCGATTGCTACTGACAAACATCGAGCTGGACATAAATAAACTCATAACATCCCATCAGGTTCATACAAGCTAATAATATTTTATTGTATTTTAGTACAAAAGTTATAATCAGTAAGTACTTCTTCAACAAAATGTTTACTTTATATTTTATTTTTACGTCACCATTTACCATTAAGACAACAAAGTTAAAGTCTTCATTTTTCTATTATGTATTTAATGTAGTTTTTCACCCTGGGGGTCCGTCGGCACGGTTTGACTGAGAAAATAGGTCCGTGGGCCAGAAGACTTTGGGAAACACTGTTCTATACGATAGAAGAACCACATCATCCACATGAACATCAAAAAGAAGTTTTTGATCTAATGTTACACCAAGATCAACTGTAGATGTAACTCGACGAACTTTTCAATGTCAAGACTGTAATCATATTTTTGTAATCCTTTTTCCTGGTTAACAAGATGGTGTGGCACTTGGTGTGATACTGAAATTATAAATCCTCCCAAGATCTGACAGTAATTTAACACAACCGTCAATGTTTTGAATAGAAACGTAAATTTCTCAAAAGAATTTCTAAAAGTCATAAGTGTATGACTTAGAAATTTACGCTTTTTTACAATATTGTTAAAAATATCGTTTATGTAAATTAAGAATTAGTAATGGACTAAGATAACCTTACTGTACTTCGAAACTGGTATATTCCTCAAATGTATCTATCATCCCTTCTCAGCCAACCTATCACCTTCCTTCGTCCTTGACTTGATCATCTCGTCTTGCACCGATAAGATTCTTGTTCATCGTCAGCTACCAGCTCTGCAATTTTCCAACCATGATCTTATTTATTGCGCTGTCGACGTGCGAAATGTAGTTTGTCCTCAGTGTAATCTATCTTACCGGAATTTCAAACATGTTAACCATCAAGAACTTAACTCTGATGCGCTGAGAATAGACTAGAAAGCGTTATATCTTATGACGGACATTGATGCGAAAGTTAATTATTTTAATTACAAAGCAACATGTTTGTATGACAAAAATACTCCGATAAGGCAAAGGAAAGTGTAACATTTTCCCGCCCCCTGGTTAACTAATAATATTAGGGGTCACATGAGCGAACGTAATAGAGCAAAAATGTTGTATGACGTAACCCGTTAGTTAATGATTACAACTGCTATCGCTCTCTGTATAATAGGTGCAATCACAAATGCAAAAATGCTAAAAAAAATATTTTTATTGGAAATTATCTATGTCGACACCAACTACTTTCTGGAAGACCTTGCGATCACTTTGCGTTACTGACTGCAAACTCAAGCAATACACGCCAGATCCTAAATTGTTAGCCAGCTATTTTACCGAATGGCCAGAAAGATAGATAGATACCTTAACTCAAATCATTCGTGCATCAGAGAATGTGAGCATGGATGATACTCGTGGTTTTTCATTGACTATGATTGACTTATAGGTTGTTCGTGATGCTCTCACTCAAACCCGTTCTACTTACTGTGGTGCTGACCTTATTTGTCTAAAACAAATTTTACCAACACTAGATTCTGTTGTGCCTATGATGACCCACATTTTTAACTTCTCCATTGAATCATCTTCCTTCCCATCTATATGGAAACATGCTCAGGTTGTTTCCATTCCCAAATTGAAGACTCCAATTTTAACTAGCGAATATCGTCTTATTTCAATCTTTTTTATTTTGTCAAAGTTTCTTGAGCGTATTGCATACACCCAGGTTTATGATTTTCTTGAGGTGCATCGATTGATCAGTGATAGGCAGTCTGATGAAGATTATGGATGAATAAGACTTGCTTGTGATAATCGTCGTCTCTCTATTTTGGCTCTGCTTAATTTCAGCAAAGCTGTTGTCTCTGGCGATTACGATCTTCTTCTTTCTATTCTTTCATCTATGGGTTTTTCTTCCTCGAGCCTTTCATGGTTTCAATCATATCTTTCGAATCGCACACTGTGTGTCCGTATCGATTCAACCTTTTCCAATCAGTTCGAGCTTTCTTTTGGTGTGTTCCAGGGCAGTATTCTCGGTCCGTTGCTGTTTTTATCTTTATTGATAGTGTCACCAAGGTTATTTCTTCAAATTTTCATCATTACGCGAATGATCTGCAGATTTATACCGATAGATCAGTTGATGACATTCCTCAAGCTATTGAGCGAATTAATAATGATCTTGCCAAAATGTCTGAGTGGTCTAAAGCGTATAGTTTGAAACTCAATGTTAATAAGACCCAAGCCATAATATTTGGTACAAAGCCTTTACGGAGCAAGATGACGGTTGGTGACACCGTCATTACATTTTCGAATGTAGTAAAGAATCTTGGAGTTCTGATGGACTCTGCATTGTCTTGGCGCCCCCAGGTTCAGGCTATTTGTAAGAGGGTTTACTCCTGTTTTCACTCTCTCCGTAAATTTAAGTGTTTTCTTCCTGCTTACGTTTGACGAAACCTCTGTTATTCACTCATTTTTCCACGTCTTGATTATGCGGATACGGTTTGTACTGATATGTCGATATCCTTGTGTAATAAACTCCAGAGACTAAAAAATAAATGCATACGTTTTATTTTCGATTTTGGGAAATATTGTCATATTACTCCTTACCGCAATAATTTACATTTGCTTACGTACTTAAACCGTCGATAATTTTAAATTCTTATTGTCACACGAGCATTCCACTCGTTCGCAATCAGACTTAATATTTCCATTCCCAATACATCATACGAATATATACCATGGGTCGTTTACGTATGGCGCATGACGTATATCCCTCTGGAATGGTATCCCCATGGTCTTCCCATGGTCTCCCCAATTTACTCAACTCAACTTTGTGGAAGTCTTTACTCGGTGTACACTGCCAATTTTACACCTACGGGAGTACTGCTCAACATCATCTAGTTTTGCAGTCAAGTTCCTTTCTTGCTGTCGTAAGTGAGTATTTTCAGTAGTTAATTGATCAACAATTTTCATTTTTCCATTGAATTGAATCATTGAATCATCATCATTCAAGCATCTTTTCCAAATAACTAATATGATTGTTATTTGTTTCACCTCCGCTTTTAATTTCCTCGGCCAGTTTGTTGTATAAATGGACACAGATTCATCCCATGTTGTGGCCATAAGGATGGAGCGTCTTGTCAACACTCATATGCATACCATGTATGCATACACACTATCAGCTAAATTAGAGTTAAAACCAACACTAAACTTAATACTAGACCTATCACTAGAAATAGTTGGAATTGTTGAAATTAAATAAAATATTAAGTATTAATTACTTATTCTACTCATTATCCTTAGACAAAACATCAAAAAGCTGTACTTAAACACCCATATTTTTTTCTTACAAAAACTTTAACTTCATTTGCTTAAAAACAATTTAAAATCCCGACTTTGAGCAATTAAAATTCCCGTACCACCAGAGAAAACGAATCGGATCCCAAGGTTCTGGCAGCAAACAGCGTTAATTAGTGTTGGGGGAGAAATATTTACAGAGTGTCAATGGGTTCGTTAGAATCAACGTCCCGTGAAACACCACAGTGCCTCGCCAGTATCGATTGATTCAAAGTGGACTAGAATGAAGAGCAGATGTTGAAAGAGGTCTCGTATCGAATCGATGAGAACGACTTAGATACATTGTCTTTGAGCTTTTTTATTGATAACTTACGATTCTTCTGTGCTTGCTTTCTCTTGTGGTTGAGCTTTTTTTTATTGTGTCCACGTCGAAAACTCTCTCGAGTTCACTTACCACGCGATCGAAAGGATCCAGTTTGTTTTATTCCTTTGGGACGCAACCTGAAAATAGATGTCCAAGAACTAACTGAATTAAAGAATTGTGGCTTTGCGAAAAAGTTTTTTCCGCTATTTATCTTCAACAAATATAGAATGTTTAGATTATCAGTTTATCACCGAATCTACTTAGGTATTCAGATGAAGTTTCACTCAAGCGAAACTTACTCACATAAAGGTTTGAACTTTAATCAACCAACTCCCTCAAGAGAATTTCTTGTAAAAATGAAAAATAGTTAATTTAAAAATTTTAATTTTGGGGTATCATGTAAATAAACCGGGATGATTAATTTCATAAAATATCACCATAAAATTCATTTTGTAAATAAATGTTTTTATTTGGCTCATACAACGAGGCCGTTTTTAGATATTACCAATTAACTTCATATCAAACCAAACGAGTTTTTAAATTAATTGAAAAATATATTTTCGCAAACGAACGGCGCAATACAAAAAACGTTAAATTTATCGTGTGCGGATTTTGCAGAATTTATTAAATTCGTTTTTATTTTTAGATTTTTTTAATGAAGGTCTTATTGAATTTCCGTGCTATTTGCAATTAGTTTCGACTGATGATACTAAATTGAACGAAATATGTGTAGTTGAAGTGTCGCACTTCAACTGCAAATAAACTCCGCTTAATTATTTCGAGTTGATGTAATATTAACAACTAATGTTTGGAACATAATGTCTATACATAATATATGCATATACACACAACCTAAACAAATAGCAAGTGTAGGTACTCAAGAAAATGACAATGTTAATTATGTATATGCAAATTTGCAGAATGGGAAATAATATTAATAATTAGAAAGTGCAGAATGTGCCGCAGAACGGTTTATTATGAAGAATACTTAATGTTTTAATCCGTTTTTTAATTTTTTTTTAATCAAGAAATATTATAACAAGGATAGAATCTGATTTATCTGAGAAACTGATCTTGCTTGGGGATGAAGGCTTAACATAGATTAATATGTTTTGAAATTGTTATCGTCTGTTATTAAATGTAAAATTATGTTTCAACATTGATAACATAAAAATAAGAAAAAAACGAAGGATTTAAAAAGTGGATATGATTAAAATAACGGAGATGATGGGATGATTTAAGGGTTAAATTGAAGACGAAAATACGCTTTTTAAAATGATATAGGATAATTTATGTTTGAACGAGAACTTATTGAGATAAAAATTAAAATGTGTAAGATTACATTTCAAATTAATTAAATTTCAAAAAATCGCTTATCATCTTAAGTGGAATCGATTTCAAATTGAAACAACAAGTTATACATCATTTTAGAAAGGATGGTTCAACCTTCACTTTGATATACAAGTCATTTCATTATTATCAAAAAATAAGATCTCCGCGATCTTCCAAATTTTATCACGATTCTATTAAAACGTTAAATATACATCATAGTTTAACGTTTCTTAAGAGGAATCGATTGCAAACTGAAACAACGAGTTATCCATCATTTGAAAGATGAAGGTTCAACCTTCAATTTAATATACAAGGCATTTCTATGTTTTCAAAGATAACACGTCCACGATCTTTTAAATGTTATCACTTTTTTCGTGATTCCACTAAAATGTCAAAAACACATTATCATTTAACATTTCCCAGGTGGAATTGATTTCAAACTGAAACAACGAGTTATGCATCATTTGAAAGAGGAGATTCAACCTTCAATTTGGTATACAAGTCATTTCCTCATTTTGAAATATAGGACCCCCACGATCTTTCAAATTATATGATTTTATTCGTGAATCTACCAATACATCAGAAAACGCATCATGTTTTAACATTTCCTAGGTGGAATCGATTTCGAATTAAAGCAACGAGTTATACATCATTTTAGAGAGGAAGGTTCAACCTTGAATTTAATATATTTCTTCATTTTCAAAAATAAGACCCCAGCGATCTTTCACATTTTATCATGATTCTAGGTAAAACGTCAAATACACATTATCCTTTACGATGTTTTAGGATGAATCGATTTGAAATTGAAAAAACAACATACACATGATTTGAAAGATAAACAAACGTTCAATCTTCAATTTGATACTCAATATATATCTTCATTTTTAAAAATAAGACCTACATGATCTATCTTTTACATTTTATGATTTTTTGTGACTCTACTTAAAACCTCAAAAACACACTATCCTCTAACAATTCCTCTATGGAACCGATTTCAAATTGAAACAACGAGTTATACATCATTCAAGAGAGGAAGGTTCAACCCTCAATTTGATATACAAACCATTTCGTCATTTTCAAAAATAAGACCTTAGCGATATTTCAAATTTTATCACGGTTCTTGTAAAACGTTAAATACGTATCATCTTTTAACACTCCTTAGGTGGAATCGATTTCAATTTGCAGCAATGATTTATAAATCATTTTAACGAGGAAGATTCAGCCTTTAATTTGATATACAAGACATTTCTTCATTTCCAAAAAAAAATCTCCACGATCTTTCAAATTTTATCGTAATTCTATTAAAACGTCAGATACACATCAGCATTTAAAATTCTTTAAGAGCAATCAATTTCAAATTGAAGAACCGACTTATAAATTATTTCAAATAGAAAAGTTCAATCTTCAATTTGATGTATGAGTCATTACTTCCTCTTCAAAAATAAGACCTCCACCGCTTTTCAAGTTTTATTATTTATTTTGATTGTAAGAAAACATCAAAAACACACCATCTTTTAAAATATTTTAGGAGGAAGCGGTTTCAAATTGAAGCAACAAGTTATAAATCATTTTAAAGAAGAAGGTTCAGCCTTTAATTTGATATGCAAGCCATTTCTTCATTTTCAACAATAAGATCACCACGATTTTTCAAATTTTATCATGATTCTATTAAAACATAAGATACACATCAGCATTTAAAATTCCTTAAGGGCAATCAATTTTAAATTGAAGAAACGACTTATAAATTATTTCAAATAGGAAAGTTCAATCTTCAGTTTAATGTATGAGTCATTTCTTCATATTCAAAAATAAGATCTCCACGGCCTTTCAAGTTTTATTATTTATTTGTTTTGATTCTATTAAAACGCCAAAAACACACCATCCTTTAAATTTTGTTATGAGGAAGCGGTTTGAAATTGAAGCAACGGGTTATAAATCATTTTAAAGAGGAAGATTCAGCCTTTAATTTAATATATAAGACATTTCTTCATTTTCAAAAATAAGATCTCCACGATCTTTCAAATTTTATCATGATTCTATTAAACCGTCAGATACACATCAGCATTTAAAATTTCTTAAGAGCAATGAATGTCAAATTGAAGAAACGACTTATAAATTATTTCAAAAGGAAAGTTCAATCTTCAACTTGATGTATGAATCACTTCTTCATTTTCAAAAATAAAACCTCCACGACCTTATTAATTTTAGAATCAATTTTATCATGATTCTATTAAAAAGTCAAATACACATCAGCATTTAAAATTCCTTAGGAGCAATCAATTTCAAATTGAAGAAACGACTAATAAATTATTTCAAATAGGAAAGTTCAATCTTCAATTTGACGTACGAGTCATTTTTGTATTTTCAAAAATAAGACCTCCACGGCCTTTCAAGTTTTATTATTAATTTTGATTCTATTAAAATGACAAAAGCACACTATCCTTTAAAATGTTTTAAGAGGAATCGATTTCAAATTTGAAGCAATGATTTATAAATCATTTTAAAGAGGAAGGTGCAGCCTTTAATTTGATATACAAGACATTTCTTCATTTTCAACAATAAGACCTCCGCGATCTTTCAAATTTTATCATGATTCTATTAAAACGTCAGATACACATCAGCATTTAAAATTCCTTAAGAGCAATTAATTTCACATTGAAGAAACGACTTACAAATAATTTCAAATAGAAAAGTTCAATCTTCAATATGATGTATGAGTCATTTCTTCATTTTCAAAAATAAGACCTCCACGGCCTTTCAAGTTTTATCATTTATTTTGATTGTATTAAAACATCAAAAACACACCATTTTTTAAAATTTTTTAGGGGGAAGCGGTTTCAAATTGAAGCAACAAGTTATAAATCATTTTAAAGAGGAAGGTTCAGCCTTTAATTTGATATACAAGACATTTCTTCATTTTCAACAATAAGATCTCCACGATCTTTCAAATTTTATCATGATTCTATTAAAACGTCAGATACACATCAGCATTTAAAATTTCTTAAGAGCAATCAATTTCAAATTGAAGAAACGACTTATAAATTATTTCAAATAGGAAAGTTCAATCTTCAATTTGATGTATGAGTCAATTTTCAATTTTCCAAAAATAAGACCTCCACGGCCTTTCAAGTTTTATTATTTATTTTGATTGTATTAAAACATCAAAAACACACCATTTTTTAAAAATTTTTAGGGCGAAGCGGTTTCAAATTGAAGCAACAAGTTATAAATCATTTTAAAGAAGAAGCTTTAGCTTTTAATTTGATATATAAGATATTTCTTCATTTTCAACAATAAGATCCCCACGATCTTTCAAATTTTATGATGATTCTATTAAAACGTCAGATACACATCAGCATTTAAAATTTCTTAAGAGCAATCAATTTCAAATTGAAGAAACGATTTCTAAATTATTTCAAATAGGAAAGTTCAATCTTCAATTTGATGTATGAGTCATTTCTTCATTTTCAAAAATAAGATCTTCACGGCCTATCAAGTTTTATTATTTGTTTTGATTCTATTAAAACGTCAAAAACACACCATCCTTTAACTTTTGTTAGGAGGAAACGGTTTGAAATTGAAGCAACGGGTTATAAATCATTTTAAAGAGGAAGATTCAGCCTTTAATTTGATATACAAGACATCTCTTCATTTTCAACAATAAGATCCCCACGATCTTTCAAATTTTTTCATGATTCTATTAAAACGGCAGATACACATCAGCATTTAAAATTCCTTAAGAGCAATCAATTTCAAATTGAAGAAACGACTTATAAATTATTTCAAATAGGGAAGTTCAATCTTCAATTTGACGTATGAGTCATTTTTGCATATTCAAAAATAAGATCTTCACGGCCTTTCATGTTTATTATTTATTTTGATTGTATTAAAACATCAAAAACACACCATCTTGTAAACTATTTTAGGGGGAAGCTGTTTCAAATTGAAGCAACAAGTTATAAATCATTTTAAAAAAGAAAGTTCAGCCTTTAACTTGATATGCAAGTCATTTCTTCATTTTCAACAATAAGATCCCCACAATTTTTCAAATTTTATCATGATTCTATTAAAACATCAGATACACATCAACATTTAAAATTCCTTAAGAGCAATCAATTTCAAATTGAAGAAACAACTTATAAATTATTTAAAATAGGAAAGTTCAATCTTCAATTTGATGTATGAGTCATTTCTTCTTATTCAAAAATAAGACCTCCACGGCATTTCAAGCTTTATTATTTGTTTTGATTCTATTAAAACGTCAAAAACACACCATCCTTTAAATTTTGTTATGAGGAAGCGGTTTGAAATTGAAGCAACGGGTTATAAATCATTTTAAAGAGGAAGATAAAAGAAGAGGAGATACACATCAGCATTTAAAATTCCTTAAGAGCAATCAATTTCAAATTGAAGAAACGACTTACAAATTAAAGTTCAATCTTCAATTTGATGTATGAGTCATTTCTTCATTTTCAAAAATAAGACCTCCTTAAAAATAAGACGGCCTTTCAAGTTTTATTATTTATTTTGATTGTATTAAAACATCAAATGCACCCCATCTTTTAAAATTTTTTAGGGGGAAGTGGTTTCAAATTGAAGCAACAAGTAATAAATCATTTTAAAGTGGAAGGCTCAGCTTTTAACTTAATATGCAAGTTATTTCTTCATTTTCAAAAATAAAACCTCCACGACTTATAAAATTTTATCATGATTCTATTAAAACGTCAATTACATATCATCCTTTAACATTTCTTAAGAGGAATCGGTTTCAAATGGAACCAACGAGTTATACATCGCTTCAAAGAGGAAAGTTCAACCTTCAATTTGATATACCAATGATTTTTTCATTTTGATAAATAAGACGTCCACAACCTTTCAAATTTTATTGCTTTTTTTCCTAATGCTACTAAAGCGTCAAAAACACATCATTATTTAACATTTCTTAGGTGGAATCGATTTCAAATTGAAACAACAACTTATATATATATCACTTGAAAGATGACGGTTCAACCTACAATTTGATATACAAGTCATTTCTTCATTTTCAAAACTAAGACCCCCACGATCCTTCAAACTTTATCATTATATTCGTAACTCTACTAAAACATCAAAATCACATCATTCTTTAAAATATCTTAAGAGAAATCGATTTCAAATTGAGGAAACGAGTTGTAAATCATTTTAAAGAAGTTTCTGTCCTTAACTTGAGTCATTTTATCATTTTTAAAGGTAAAATAACCAAGATCTTTTTTATCATGATTCTATTAAAACGTCAAATTCTCATCATTTTCTAACATTTCTTAAGAGCCAGTTATAAACCATTTATACATCATTTGAAATAGGAAGATACAACCTTTAATTTGATATTCAAATGATTTCTTGATTTCCAAAAATAAGACGTCCACAACCTTTTAAATTTTATCGCTTTTTTTCCTGATTGTACTAAAACGTCAAACACACATCATTTAACATTTCTTGGGTGGAATCGATTTTAAATTGAAACAAGTTACACATCATTTGAAAGATGAAGGTTCATCCTGTAACTTGATATTCAAGTCATTTCTTCACTTTTAAAGATCTTTCAAATTTTATGATTTTATTTGTGATTCTACTAAAACATCAAAAACATATCATCCTTTAAAATGTTTTAAGAGGAATTGGTTTCAAATTGATGCAACGAGCTTTAAATCAGTTTAAAAAGAAAGGTTTAATCTTTAAATTAATATGCAAGTCATTTCTTCATTTTCAAAAATAAGACATACACGATCTTTCAAAATATTAAATATTTTAAACAGTAAAACAATAATAATGGGAGAATCAAAAAAATCGTTATGGCTAAAATAATGGAGATAATGGATCAAATTGAGGACGAAAATGCCGTGTTCAAAATAATATAACTGACGTTTCAAATCAATTAAACTACAAAAAATCATCTGGTCTTTAATAATGGAGATAAAGGAATACATGATGGGTTAAACTGAAGGTGAAGATGTCTTCTTTAGAAAGGTATTTGATAATCACTCTTATGCATGAATTATTGAACAAATAAAATAAACAAGTTCATTACAATATTCTCAAATATTTACACATAAAGCTACAACAACACCTCCACTTTTCAGACTGAAGAACTTCTATGTAAATTTAAAGAAGAAGCATTTTACAAAACAATAGCTGGTAGGGATATTAAGAATAATAAACTAAATTGATATTAATCTGATAAAATGATTTAAACTATTCATAAACATTTTTATGATCAATTTGTTTAAAACGTTACAGGAAACTCTAATATTGTGCAGGTAAGGTTTTAATTACAAAATATTGAATTGAACAAGAAATAAAAATATGCATAGGCATGTGTGCACAAAGCAAATATATTTAAAAAATGGAACCAAAATAAATATTAAAACCAATATATATCATGGAAATAAAAATAGCCTGTGCAAAAGCAGCGAAATAAAATATATTCTGTGTGAACAAAATGTTGTCAGGATGAAAAATGGGTATAAATATTTTAATTTTCTTTCTAAGTTAACTCGCAAGACCTATTAATTTTTAAATTTTTTTTTATTAACCTTTAATTTATTAATTAAATTTGATTAAGTTTATTTTTGATTTCTTGTATTCAATTGTATCACACATTTCAAACACATCAATTCGAGCAATAACTTTATTTAAATCATAATAATATACAACGCGATTTTATTAATATTTCAACTATAAGAAATCAATATCGGTCAGCAATGCAAACCATTCGCTCATAATTACAATTAATCCAATTATGCCGTAGTTCAGTGCAAATACTAATAACACTTGAACCAAATGATGTTCCAACCAAATATATCACTTGCTACGTAACTATTAAAATATGATGACAAGCGGGAATAATGAAATCCAAATGTATTTTATATAAAAATAATGTAAACATAATAATATTAACCCAACAAATGATTTAAAATGTTTTGTAGCTACATATTTCCAATATAATATATTCATTAAATTGTTGAATAATTTAGTGTTTAATGAAGATTATTTACATCAATATGATACATATTACATTCATTACCCAAATGGCTTCATTAAATATTCTCTAATAATTCCATTGATTCCACCGATCTGTTCATAACATTTTATTTAATTAATGTACGTTATCTACTTTATCATTCTGAAAATGATTTCAAAATTTGATCATCACCTAAAACGTCTGATGACATTTTCTTTATTAGTAAGATAAAAGAAAATACTAAGATTTAAGCTTTTGTCATGTTTATGGAAAAACTCCGTAGGATTCCCTTGAGAAATTAGAAAGACAATAACGATAAACAATGTTGATGAATTAAAAAGGACAAAATAAATGAACTCATTTGCACTTTTAGTTTTGCTATGGCTTAGATTGGAGTGCATCAATCCACTCGTGTTTGTAAACAAGGAGTTTAATAGAAATGGCGAATTTGTAAAACCAACGTACCGGGCCTTCCAAATTCGGTTTGATGTTGGCCCTCATGGCTCGATTCTGGACGAGAGAACAATTCGTTTGTGAGTGTTAAATTTCGTTAAAATGGGTTTTGTGCTTAAGCGAAAACCTACTGGTACAAAATTACATCAAGAATTACAAGAAACCCAAAAAATGTGGATGTAGTTTGGATTTTATGTCCAAAATTGAATAAGGTAAACGATTATTGAACTACTATACTATTTAAAGCCAACCGACACTAATAGAGGTGGAGTCGTAGGAGTTAAGGACGTAACTATTGGTATCAAGCGTTTGGGAAAATAGTTTTTTATGAATCGTGTATAAAAGATGGTAATTTTTAGATTAAATCTTATCCCTCAGTCAAATATCTATTTAATAACCTTAGACAATGATTTAATGTTAGAGAATTACAAGAACAAAAGAGATGAAGCAATTAAAAGAGCAAAAAGAATCAGATCTCTTCTTCTCAATTTAAATGCTATTAAGGAAATATTTATTCGTGATATAGATTGTAAAGAAACTGATTCTATTGAAACTGCAACTTTTCTGGATTTTCTATACTTAGCAAATGTATTTCGAGGGGGTTGTTCAAGACTTGATGATTTTTGGTCAACTCATGCTTTCGGAATAGAAATATTAAGTGTAGGGATGATTAAAAGAAGATTTAGATTTCTTCTCAGATGAATTTATTTTGATGAAAAGAAAACGGTGATGTACTTTGTGATAGGATACAAGTTGCTCTCAATTGAGTGAGTTCTGGTGTGACCGACAAGGACTTTCTGTGAATCCTAAGAAGACAGAGTTGAAAATGACATGGAGAGCTCACCCAGATAATAGAGTAAAAGAAGCGTACGTTGCATTCAGAGAATGCCGGAGGACTGTAGGTAAGACATGGGGGCTGTCACCTAAAATTGTCTTCTGGATTTATATAGCTGTAATCCTATACTCCTAGATCCTCCTAGACCTATGCTTACATATGGTGGAGTAGTATGGTGGTCAAAGACTAAAAAGACTATACTTCTATGTTACAGGTGCGCTGCAGTCTACTTCTACTGCAGCCAAGGAAAACATTAATTATTCATTCAAGAGGTGGCACTGATTAAAATGTGATTGCATGCAGCAGGAATTCTAATAGATGCAAGAAATAGTAAAAATACTCTTGAATGAAATAGTGAGTTATTCGCCAATTCTGGAATGTACTTCACACTCCTACAACACATTTTCAGGAAGAGTTATCTCACCCACCCAAGCTCCAGAGAAACACAAAACAGTTTAAAAATCTGCACTGATTTACCTGATAGAAAGACATCACATATCTATTAAATTAGGTAAAGGTATCAACGTCATACAGACGGAGCTAATTTCCATATTACTAGCCGCTGATTTTATTGTCAGATCCAACGTGGAAGGTAAAACTTTTACAATTTACACTTACAGTAACTGGTGGGACAAGGCGAAAAGCTGCTATCTGTCTAAAGAACTGCTACGTTACCCATCAGCAGAGACTGCCCTGTCCTTCGTAAGACTCGGTAGAATCGCCTTACGAATTATAACGGGATTTGTCACAGGTTGGTAAACAAATATTTTTCAACCTTAAGCTTGCTATTAGTCCCTCCGTTGCTTTTGTGAACGAGACCGTGTAACACATCTTGTGTGATTGCCCCACTCTGCAACACCTCAGAATGAGAAATTTTGGAGAGGAATGGCCGAGTACGGATGGCATCTGGAACATACCTCTAAGCTGTATCCTAACCATCGAAAATTCCTTAGGCTGATGTAGCCGGAGAGAGTGCATGAAAATGTACAAGGGACCCGCTGGGGCCTAGGTGCTGTATGCTTAAGCATACCTTCCCCCTTTCTATATATTCAAGGCATCGGCGACCTCAAAGGTGAGGAACACATAAATTAGCTGCAGCAAGAGCAGTATTCACTTCTTTTATGGAAAATTGTAAGGGTACGTTTACGTTGGAGCTGCGATAAACGATAAGAACAGCGCTAAATTCGTTTCTATGGATTTGGATACAGCAATTCGTGCTTTAATTGGTCGCTCCAACATTTGCTTCAATATTATTGGCTTTTTTTGGTAATATCGTCGCTCGTATCATTTATCATAGCTCCAACATAAACGTACCCTAAGTCTTGCTATTATATAGAATAAATTAATGAATTTCTGCGTTGTCTTCAAGTAATGTAGTAATCGATGAAAAATAATACAAATTGTATTAACTTGATTTAACTTAAAGTGTTGAGAGCATTGTTTTTTTCAATAAAATTTCATCTTGTTCATCAGAAAATGTAATTATCGATAAAATGGCAGAAATATTATCGTTGATAACTGATTTACCAGCTTAAAACTTGTAAAAATAAATTATTTTATGTGGGGACAATAAATACCATAATTTTACAATAACACAAAATTAGGGGTGGACGTTGATATATTGAAAATGATAACTTCACTTCAAATAAAACCATTAACGATTTTGTATAGGTGCTTTTTTGGAAACATTTCAAAAGACTTCAAAGCAATATTAAGTCTTTTAGAAGCAGTGTCAAGTCTTCTAAAAGCATTTTAAATCTTCCAGGGACAATATCAAGTTTTTGAGGTTTTTAAGGAAGCATCTTGGAGAGAATATTAAGTCCTCTGGAAGCATTTCAAGTCTCCCAGAGACAACTTCAAGTCTTCGGGTAGCTGTTTAAGCCTTATAGATGCAGTATCAAGCCTTTTGAAAACGATGTAAGCATTCTGGAAGCAGATCAGGTCTTGTATAAGCAGCATCGTCTTCTGGGAGTATTTGAAGTCTTCCAGACGCAATACTAATTCTTCTATTACCATTTTAAGACTTCTAGAAGCAGTATTAAATCTTCTAGGAGACAATTCAATTATTCCGGAGACGATATTAAGTCTTCTGGAAGCATTAAAAGTCTTCGAGTGATAATATCAAATCTTCGGAAAGCATTTTAAGCTTTCTAAATGCGGTATCAAATCTTTTAAAAGCATAGCAAGTATTCTGGAAGCAGATTAGGTTTCAGTTCAGATATCAAGTCTTCTACTAGCATTTCAAATCTTCTAGAAGCAGTATCAAGTCTTCTGGGAATATTATAAAACTTCTGTAAGCAGACTGAGTCTTCTAGATGCAGCATACAGTCTTCTGGAAGCATATTAAGTCTTCTGAAAGAATTTTCAAGTCTTCTAGAAACAGTATAAGCATTACATATCTTCTAAATTCAGCATCAAGCTTTTTGAAAACATTTTAAATCTTCCAGAAGCTGTATCAAGTCTTCTGAAACCATTTAAATTCTTCTGGATTCAATATGAACCCCTCTGGAAGTATTTCAAGTCTTCCAGAGACAACATAATATCTTCGGGAGGCATTTTAGGTCGTCTAAATACAGTATCAAGTCTTCTGAAAGCCTTACAAGTTTTCTGGAAGCAGCTCAAGTTTTCTAGATGCAGTATCCAATCTTTTGAAGGTATGCTAAGTCTTGTGGAAACATTGCAATCTTCTAAATTCAGTATCAAATCTTCTGGAAGCACTTCAAGTCTTCTGGGGGCAGTTGAAATCTTCTAGAAGTAATTTTCTGGAAGTATTCTAAGTCTGCTTTTAAACAGTATCAAGTCTTAATCTCATAATCGCTGTAAGATTAATGGAGATCTAGCATAACCACATTATCTCAGATAAGGTATTTGAGAACGACTTCTTTTGAGTTGAAGTAATAATATGCTGGGTAAGCATCATATCTTTTTGAAAGTGTGTACAGTTTAGAAAAAAACTTAAATATTATTACGGTTATTCTTGTTTGGTTTAGCAACATCTGAAGTAACTATCCTGTAGTTTTTAATTTTGTTATAAAAGAGGACACCAAAATCAAAAATGACCGTAAAGAGCAATTTGTACATTGCCAAAAGGTCTTAATAAATTGTTCTGGGCACTGCATCTCAGAAATCTCAAAGCATCTAATTGATTAGCCATAATGATCACTACAACCTGTATTATCTCCACTCCGTTCCAACACATAGAGGCTCTGAAAAATGTCATGCCCTTTTTTTAACAGTTTCTTATACGTATTTCCTTTCTAAAAAAAAATATGCAAACTTAGTACGGCTGACACCTTATAAGTCTTTCTTTAGTAAAGTCAGAGCCTTTACACAAATTGAATCATCTCCGTTTATTGGAGTTATACCATTTAGATGAACTTAACAACCGTATTGTCTTTTGTTTCCAGATGTCAATGTTTATGTGGTTTTCAGAGTTTTTTACTATATAAGTAGGTACTTTATTGTGTGCAATAGCTTACAATCTAACTACCAAACATATAATAGAAATCTAAATCTATAATTTCTATTATTATAATAGAAATCTACCACTTTTCCCGCCCTTTCTATCTCAGTGCGTTTCCTTACTGTCACCACTTCAATCATCCATCTCCTTCCCTCCGCTCTCTCCCCCAGCACTCGCCACCAATCCATCACCTCCTCACTCAAGTCATCAGACTCCACCAGCAGATGGTGTAAAGACTCCATGTCCTTCCTAGATAATGTCTACTGTTTACTTCTTCATTGCCATACCTAAACCTGGCTACCATCCTCTTTTTCTCCTCGTCCCCCTCCCTCATTAGGTATTTGGGTATCCTCACCTTTAGAATTTTCTTGTATTTTGGGTGGTACCTAATTTCCCCTATCGCTGTTCGTCTCTTTTACCTCTGTATCTCCCTATCCCTGTCGCCTACCTTACTTCCACATCTCCATCCCCTCCCATCTTCTGTTGTTTATCTCCACCTCCAAATAACCCGTTTTTTTGTAATATTCCTTCCTCTCTTCCTTGCCATATCAAATGCTCTCCTCCCTAATTTCTTTCCAAAACTCTCCCAGGATCTTGCCGTAAAGTCTTCTATCTATCCTCTCTTCATATTTAGTTGCTCTTGTACCCGCCTCCACCTTCATTTCATCCACAATATATCCCGGTGTTTTCATAGCCAAAGTCAGAACCGACCTCCTGTACCGATTCTGTACGTCCTCCATAATATCCTGCCTCTTCCACCCTCAAATTTTTATTCCGTACATCATTGTACTCCTCACCAGTCCACCAAATTTGAACTTCCTCTTCCTGATGATTCTTCCAAACGCTTTGTCACCCCATTCCCTGACCTGTCCCATCATCCTATTCGCCCTTTTAGCCGTATTTCTTACATGCGCCACATCCTTGTCATCTTCCTTGAACCTGTACCCTACATATGTGAATTCTCTCTCGTTCTCAACCTCCCTCCCTTTTCACATCAATTCCGCCCTCCTTCTTCTTCCACCTTTGCAAAACTTCATCTGCTTCGTCGTTGACTCACTCACCTCTAAACCCTTCGTCCTAAGTATTTCCCAAGGTTCCTACCATTCCTTACCACCACCCCTCCCAAACGCCCCTTTGCCAGTTTGTCTTCCACCTCCGCCGTATAACATACAGGACAAAAAGGATAGGGCTCACAATCAGAGAGCATATTTTTAGAGCCTTATAAGAATGTGTCACAATTTCCTTTGCCAATACTTATAATAAGTGAGGGTAAATCTTCGTAATCTCCGACTACAAAACCGACTAAGACTGTAACATAGTAATCAGCTTGATAAAAAGAAATATTTATCTTTTTCTTATTCAGGGTGAAATGCCCTCTGTTAAGAAAACCTCTTCTAGGATTCAAACTTCAATATTTCCGACATCTGCAAACAACTTAAATACGTTTAATCTCCCACCTTTTCCCGATTTCATCAATTACCTGGCTCAGATGTTCCTATATCTTATTCCAACGTACCCGTTAGCTCCCTTAAACGTTTGCATACGTTTCCTAGCTCAATAAATGTTTTTTAAAGTCGTTCTAAACACAACTCCAATTCCGAAGTAACGGAAAACTATCAATTTTATCCTACCACTATCAATTTACATCTGGGGATTCGATAGCTTTTGATATAAAGTTTTTTATTCCTTATCTATATCGATTTTCTTCTTTTATGAAAAGATGAATAAAATTTTTACGATTAGTAATTATTTCCTTGAATAAAAACGATCCAATAACCACACCAATTGCATTAAGTTTAACCACCCAAAGGGGATTAATCGATTTTCTATGCGATACTAAACCGAACTACTCCATCCAAATCCTTAGAGAACCGAAGTTACGCCGCAACTACAAGAAGACGAGTATATGCCATCTTGATTAGACTACCACCTGTATTTACATTATCGAAAAGCCAAACACGTTCCAACGTAAAGTTCGACAGCATATCCTTAATCTAAACAGTTACAAAATCGATAATTCCCGCATAAAAATATCGCTTTATTTAATTTTATTTGACTCTTTTTTATTTGATGGTCACTCAATAAATTATAACGCCTTCATTCTTTTATGCTTTGAACCTATTAGCCTTCAGTGCTCTTTTCCTAGAAGCGTTGAGAGCAAAAATCCAATTACACGGACGCATACTGAAACTCACACACACCGAAACCTATGATGGCATCGTCCGGAAAATGAGGAAAAAGGGAAGGCGAGCTCGAGAGCCGGATGACGCCACCCTCTCTTTTCTAGTGCCTGCAAGTTCGATTAGCAAAATGCCGGATTTGTCGTTCGGGCTGACGTCGAATAGATTGATCGATCCGAAGTCTTGCGAATGCCAGAGCCACAATTTATTTTTAAGAATACCGCAAGTGATCATTTCTATGTGGCACCTATCGAATTTCCGGCAAGAAATTGTTCCATGAAAACATTATTTAGAGTAATTGGGGATGTTGTAAAATTTATGGAGTTAAGAAACAAAGGTTTTAGCAACTTATTCGTCTTTCCCGGATGAGAACAGGTAGAAACTGAATGTCGAGACAACAGTGGTAAATAAAGTGCAGTGTGTTGCACCGGGGGTGGGTGGTTGAAGTTATGGCTTCTAATAAACTGTGCCGCGAAAAGGGATGAATCCTTCACTTGGACGTGTTTACGGCTTAATAGCAACTTTCAGCATGGGGGTTTCACGTTAATAGGTGGTTAGACGTAATTAAAAAGAAATTCACTACTAGAAAATAAGATGGCAAACTGTTGAATCTAAAGTATCAAAAACTTAAATTTACTTTGTTCTTATTAAAACTTTGACAAATACAGACGAAGTTAATAATGAGTTTCCACTTAATGCTCGTCACGTTTGGAAAGATCATTTTTCTTCAACTCTTTTTGATTTATGACCCTATGTTACGCCGATTAATGTTCGTTTTAACTACCCTTGATTAAAAGTGCTACTAGATGACAAAAACTCTTTTATAATAACTATTTGGTCTTTTTTCGCACCATTAATTTTTACGAATTTATTTATTAGTGTATATAAATTAACGAGAATGCCGCAACAATTTGCGTATATGTTATGTGCGGTCGTGACCATTCAAACGAAATTTATCGAGTTGGAAAATTTTACCGATATAATGGGTTGTGGTTATCTGATTTATACTTTCCTAACTTTTATATGAGTTTTCTTGGTAAGTTTCGTATAATGGGTGTTATAAAAAAACTTTTTAAATCCCTAAGTACATTTATTAATACACTCATTAATAAACTGATTTTACCCTAAAAATTTGTGTTTGCTACAATTTGGTTTATTAAATTCATTGACGAATACGCTCGGAACTTTATCTATAGTTCCCAGCTGTCAGTCTAAAACTTATTCCGGTCTCATTTCACTATTTATCAACCATTTTCATGACGGAAGTTGGCCGCTCCACGCTTATCTCTCGCTACGTATGTGCTACATGATAGTGGAAGTTACGAATTGGCGGTGCAATGTTGTGCAGATAGCGGGAGCTCTCTTATTTATTGTATGGCGAGGATGGTTGCACGTCTCTTGAAGCGTCGTATTTGTGTCTGAAAAGCTTGAGGACCAACACCGAGAAAGTCGTCCTCTATTATTATATTACCAAAGTTTAATTTAAAAATTTTCCCATTATTTCCCAATATAACTTTTTGATTGTATAAGTTTTTAATCAAAATTATTAATTTGTTCGCGTTTTAAATCGTGCATCTAATCTAGTAGAAAATAACAACGTAATAAATCTGAAAGAAGTCGTTTTCATGATCTAGACGAAGATTGCAGCTGAGATACACCTAAGGGAGGGTGACATCACCGAGGACAGTAGATCGTACTAAATTGGGTACGTAAGAATATGATAAATGGGTAACGCTAAAAGGAATTTACTCCCTGTTAGAATGCGCGACTTGATTTATGGCCGGGGATGGCGTAAGTATGCCCAAAATCGCGGCATTGAAATATGTACCAGCATGAAAAGTTTGCGACGTGCTATGGTAGTTGTGAAAAATGGACGTATGGACGATGCGATGAAGGCGTCACCTACAACTATTAAATCGATGTAAAAAAAAATACAAAAGAATAATGAAGTTAATTTCTATTGAAGTAAAAACTTATTATAATCAAAAAGTTTATTAAATATGTTTTCTTTATGTCACCTTATATTAACCCTCTATTGCATAATGTTCCCTTTCGGGAACACAACATTCTAAGCCAATAAAGTGGCCATATGTTGTATTAAGCGGCGAAACTGATAGATACATTATGAATATCTAGTATAGTTGTCTACCTTTCGTAAATTTTTTGTCCGAGAGGTGGTGTTTGTGTTGGTGTGTTGCATTTATATACAATTCGCGTCGAATCAATGGCCACTTGATCATTTTGATTGATTTTAGAAGATCAAATCTAGTTTCTAGGGTTATTTTCTGGTAAGTATGTATTTTTTATACTTAGTTTCAAGTGTTAGGAGTAGAATAATGCATAATTCGATATATTTCGTTCGTTCCTTTTTTTGCAGCAGGTCATAACTTGTTTGTTCCCATTTGGGAACATTATGCTCAAAAAGTTAAAGTGTGCAATTATTTCTTATTTCTACACACAGACGATCCACAATGGATTTTCCGGGCGATTTTCCAACAATTAGACCAAGCGCTTTTTATGGAAGAAAAAAAGTTCAAGTTGATGCAATTCGAGATATTCCTTCAGATAGCGAGGATTCTGAGCTATCAGATGATGATGAAGGTAAATTTTATGCCAGTAAAAATAGTTTGGTCTTGATGTTCATATGCATATTTTTCTCTGCAGTGGAAGTACAGGTTCCTCACGACTTAGATGATGACGAGATTGAATTCCAGGATATTGAGGACCCAGACGACATACCTTTGACGCAGTTATTTGATATTCCCCCAAATACGAGATTTTTCTTTTCAAATGTTGAAAATGTTACTTGGAAATCTTCAAAAACTAATAGAGATCCACAGGGTAATAAGTTTTTTGGAGAATGTGATCTTCCAGAATATATTTTAGAATTACAAAGTGCATATAGTCTATTCAAATTCTTTATGTCTGATGATTTTATATCTATGGTGGTTGAGCAAACATGTTTGTACAGCACACAAAGAAGACCTGACAGGCCTTTGAGAACTGATGCTAAAGAAATTGAGCAGTTTTTGGGGATAGTTATATGGATGTCTTTGATAAGGCAGCACTCAACGCGTAGGTACTGGTCGGCCAATACTAGAACACCACAAATAGCAGACATCATGCCTCTCAATAGATTTGAGGAGCTGAAACGTTTTTTGCATTTCTCAGATAATACCTTAGCCACTGGAAGCACACATAAAATTATGCCGGTATTGAATCAAATAAAGAAATCCTGCCAAAAAATCCCTTTTGAGGAAAATTTATCCTGTGATGAACAAATTATTCCATTCAAGGGAAGAACATCTTTAAAGACATATAATCCCAAAAAGCCACACAAATTGGGTTACAAAATGTATGTCTTATCAGGAGTAAGTGGCGTCAGTACAAATTTTGAGCTTTGCAATAGTAAAGCTGACAAAAATCTATTGCCAGGGGAACCAAATCTTGGAGCTGCCAGCAATATCATCGTCCGTTTATGTAGACCAATTCCGAGAGACAAAAATCATAAGGTTTACTATGACAATTATTTTTCTGGTATAAATTTGTTATCCTATCTGGGAAAATTAGGCATACAAAGTGTGGCAACAATAAGATCTAATCGGCTGAAGGGCCTAAAAATGGTTAGTGAAAAAGAAATGAAAAAAAAGGGACGAGGCTCACACATTGAGAAAACTACAAATGTTGCTGGAGTAGATGTTCATGTTGTGCAGTGGTATGATAATCGATTAGTTACATTAGTTTCTACATTCTCTGGTACATTTCCACTTACCAAAGTAAAGCGTTTTTTCAAGTCGGAGAACTGCAAGAAAGAAATTGATCGTCCCGACATTGTTTCAATCTACAACATGCACATGGGAGGGGTAGATTTACAGGATTCTCTATTAGGATTTTATCCCATAAAATTGAAGAGGTTCATGGTTACTTTCAAGAAGAATCAATAAACAACTAAACAAGAATGAGAAGGTTTCTCTATTGGAATTCAAAACAATACTAGCACAAGATCTATGTTTAGTGGGAAAAATAAAGGCAAAAAAGAGAGGCCGACCTAACACTAGTGGCGCCAATACGCCCATCGACTCGCCCATTCCTTTCACACCTAAAAGAAAATGTTTGGAAGCACGTCCAACAAGAAACATAATATTGGATAATACTGGACATTGGCCTTTACAGACAGAAAACCGAGAAAGATGCAAAAAACCTAACTGCAAGGGTAAATCCAGAACAATGTGCGAAAAATGTGGAATACATTTGTGTTTAAATAAAGTAAATAATTGCTTCAAGTCATTTCACATCATGTAAAAAAAAATGTACTTTGAGCCCACAATGTGCCCATTTGGGAACACATTTTTTTTTTCTCTACAAATACAAATTTTGAAAAAAAAAACTCATAGGTGTCTTATTTCTATGCACATTTATCACAAAAAATGCAAAAAAAAAATTTTTTCAAACTATAAAATAAATTATGCAATAGAGGGTTAAAACATTCAAACCAATTTTACTCGATAAAATTGTGAAATAAAGTTAAGATGACATCGATATCTTGATCATCTTCTGCTGAGTTGGCAAAGAACTAAACAAAGGGAAAGTAGTTACTTCTAATTATCTGATCACTGAAGTTATAATAGAATCTCGCGACTTTCGGGATAATTTCGTGTCAAACTCTGTCTAATTAAACTTTTGCTTAAACAAAGCAATGAAGGAAATGAGGACGAATACAATCAAATTCGTTACTATTGTTGCAATTAATCAAGTTTTATTTGAAAATATTTAATTTATTTATTGTATAGACTGTAGTAATATAAGATTGTTGAAGTAGGTTAAATGATGGTCGGTGAGTGTCCGGTGCAATGACTTCCGCGTCGTAGTGCTGAATAGACATTTTGGGCGACCGCGGAAGAATACTCGACACTAGCGATAATAAAATCAAGTAGTAATTAAGTAACGTTAATGTAAGCAAGACCAATAAAATGAGATATAATAATAGGGATTATTTTTCTTAAACCTAACCATCTTCCCCCTGAACCATAAGATGTTACATGGCGACCCTGCCAGCCGTTGACCAAAGAAATTGAAAAAAAAAATGTATAATAATTATGGGTTACAATCAATCCAAGCAAGAGAAGGAAATAATCATATCACAAGCTGGAAACAGTGGTGGTACTTCGGCAACGACAGAAAGAGTCTTCACATTATGGGAGATGGGTACCATTGTTATGGGCATTGTAGTTATTTGCATTCTGGGTTACATGGTATGGAAAAGATGCAGTAAGAAGATGGAAAGAAAAATTCGGCAAGAAGTTATGAGAAGCCAGGAACTCCTAGCGTTGAACGTTGTGAGTACCAACAAATAGTGTGAAAATCAAAATAAGTTGTACATTTTAAAATGAACTTGGTATTATGTCAATCTTAGACGAGTTTGAAGTGTTATTAAATGAGGTTAAAACGTATAAAAATAATGTTTTAATAGATAATAAAGAGAGACGCAAATATTTAGAGTCAACTAACAAACGCTGAAATGATTTAGTTAAATTTGTGGTTAGGTTAGAATTATTAAAAACAGAAACTAGTAAAAACCCTTCGAATGTTGATAAAATAGCAGATATAAAATTTTATAGATTAGGATTAGATAATATAATAGATGAAATTCGTAAAGTTTTAAGCGATAGATTAGACAATATTAAAGAAAACACAATGGGAGACAACTTCGATTTAAAAACAGCGGGTAGTTTGTTATCACTTATGGACGGTAACGAGGAAACTACTAAAAAGTTAATAGATTCGATTAAGTTATATTCGGAATTTTTAAAACCAGAGCATCAAGAATATTTAATAAAATTTGTGTTAAAGACTCGTCTATCGGAAGCTGCTAAAGTTAGATTAGACCCAACTTATAACTCGGTCGAACTTTTGTTTCGGGATATTGAGTCAAATTTTATATCGAAAAAATCAGCTACGGTACTTGCAAATCAATTGTATAATTCTAGACAACGCGAAAAATCTATTGAGAATTACGGTCAAGAAATACAACAACTGTTAAGTGACTTAACTTTAGCCCAAGCTGAGGGTGACAATAATTTAATACGTCCACTTAGAGTAGTTAACGAAAAAGTTGCAATCAATTCTTTTTGTAACGGTCTTCGAAATCATAAAGTCCGAACAATAGTTAAGGCTCGAAATTGTACTACGTTAAAAGGCGCTATTAATACCGCTAATGAAGAAGAAAGAAATAAACCATCATCTTCACAAATTTTTTCTTTTCGTAGTAATGCTCGTGGAAATAAATCAAATCGAAGAGAAAATCAAAGATCTCAAAATTTTCGTGGTAACTGATCGAAATCATAATTATTCTAATCAAAATTTTTCGGGAAGAAATCAATACCAGGCAAAGAATAACATTCAGAATGGAAATAGAAATTTTTCGGGAAATTCAAACAGACACGGACAAAGAGGATTTTATCGCGGTTATCATTCAAACCGGGGTAATTCTTCGTTCCGAGGTCAACCGTCAAATCGGGGGACTGACTATATTCTTAATAGAACTTCAATATAATGACGTAACCAATGGAACTCAATCCGCAGATGCACAACAAGAGGCACCTGACCGGTTTTTTCGTCAATAATAATTATGTAACCCTAAATATGAACGGGATGAATTACGTGCGATTTAAATACGGTACGAATGATTTATTATTACTTATAGACACCGGAGCAACCATTTGTGTTATTTTCTCAAAATTTTTAAATAAAAATGAAATAATTAATTCGAATCATAAAGTTAATATTAAAGGCATTTCAGGTTCAGTGACAACGTTAGGATCATGTAATCTTCTTTTAAACATAGATAATGTAACTATTCAACATGAATTTTTGGTAATAAAAAATATAGGTTATAACATAAACGGTATTATTGGAGCAGATTTCTATATTGTATAACACTCCTCTTTTTTAGATTGATAATCTAAAAAGAATGTTTTAATATAGGTAAAAACACTGATATTAAAATGTTGATTCTATTTGCAATTTGTAAATACTGAAAGTAGTAAAATATACAATTAAAGCAGTTATATTGTAAGCAATATTAGATTACATTTATAAAGGGTGAGTCAATAATAGTACTAATAGCAATTTTCCATCACCATACTAATAGTATGGATCTAATAGTATGGTGATGGAAAATTGTGGGTTACAGGGTGTACCAAATAGTATCTGACCGAAACTCAATTTTTTGAGTTTTTGAAAAATTTTTGAGAAACCGAACCTTTTTTTTTAAATGAAGGAATTGGTACAAGATACTCTATGTAACTTTTGTTTATAGGGATAACAAGGAAAAAATTGTATCATAAATTTTGTCAATATTATCATAAAATTACACGAATTTTATACTCTAACTAAATTGGACTTTTTTTTATAAAAGTCCAAAGAATTTATTAACACTAGAATTAATACTAAAGACCAGAATGAAGTATACAAAATTGAGTGCGGAGAATATGATTAATGTATATTTTCATTGAACAATCTGGGCAAAATTTGTATACACGTTTCAAAAAACACTTAATTAAAGATTCTTCAGCTGTACACAAGCACATAAACATCTTGAAAGATAATATAAATTTTAGTTGTGTTTCTTTACTGAAAAAAGACAATAGAAATGCCGATTCTGAAGCGGAAAGAGCCCCGCAGAACTGCGATGACGTCACAAACTGTGTGTGCGCATGCGTGTGAAAATATATGTGTATATATGTACAGATGGTACAAATTCGATGTCCGAATAGGCTGTCTTGGAAACTGCTAGAAAACTTGATGTATTTCCTTGCTGAATACTTGATATTGCATCTAGAAGACTGGATACTGGCTCTAGATGACTTGATATTCCATCCGCTGTAACCATTCCACCTATCCTGCCACAGCTTATCCGTTCTAGCCTTAAGCTCATTTGCGTCTTTACCTCCTTCATATAACAAACATCTCTCCTCGACCAGCTACTCGAGAGGTGGCATACCAGCAATGACTTCCGTATATATGTACAGATGGTTCAAATTCGATGTCCGAATAAGCTGTCTTGGAAACTACAAGAAAACTTGAGGTATTTCCTTGATGAATACTTGATATTGCATCTAGAAGACTGGATACTGGCTCTAGATGACTTGATATTGTGTCTAGAAAAGTTGATATTGCTTTCAAAAGACTTGCAATGTTTCCAAAACATTAATACTGCTTCAAACAGACTTCAAACAGACAAAAATATTTCCAGACGACTTATAATACCTCCAGAAGACTTACAATGCCTCCAAAAGACTTGGAATGCTTCCAGAAGATCTCATGTTATCTTTAAAAGTCTCGAGATGTTTCCAGAGGATTTGATCTTGAATCTAGAAGACCTGTTTTGCTACCAGAAAACTTGATAATGCCCCTAGATAATTTGATACTGTTTCTAGAAAACATAATATCTACTTATATAAGTTTAAAATGTTTCAAGATGACTTACCGTGCTTCTAGGCGACTACAATGCTTCCAGATGAATTGGTATTGCATCTAGAAGACTTGAAATGACATACAGTGCTTCCAGCAGACTTGAAATGCTTCCAGAAGATTTGGTGTTCCTGTTAGAAAACTTGAGATGTTTCCAGAAAAGTAACTAAGTGATTACCTAAGTAGTAACCTAAGTACCTAAGTGATTTGAGACTGCTTCTAGAAAACTTGATATTGCTTCCAGAAGACTTGAAATGTTTTCAAAAGACTGATACTGTTTCTAGAAGACCTTCTTTTTTTTTATTATTATAGAGGGGATTAGGAAATCTGCACGACAGACATCTGGCCTATGGGTGTAAAACGGCCAAAAGTGACGGGTTGGAGTGTAGAGAACACTCCGACCGTCTAAAACCCTTCCCCCTCTCTTCCCGGAACCGCCCATCGTGGCATTTCATCGGGGAAAAAACAAAACCGAAACCTCTTTCATCTTACATCTCCCATTATCTTTATCGCCGTCTACAATAATGAAAACAGGGGGTTTACACGATTGGGACATGGTTTAATCCATTGACAGATGACTCTCCCAGTAAATTCCGTACCTCATTTCCATTGGCAGCATTACGGTACACAGACCAAAAAAATAAAAACAGACATTTCCAATTACTTTTTGCCAAGAAAACAAATCCTACCACATACCTGGACACGGGGTAATTTGAACCCCCCCGAGTCCCCTCTCGTTGTTCCGATCTCTTACTGCCCTTCGTTAGGCCTCTTCCTCGTATACCAAGCTTTCTCATCAGGAATAACTTGGGAGGAAAAAATAACTCGGGTAATTTTTAATTTAGTTTATTCTAATATCATACATATCTGGAAGTGTTCCCTCCACTCCCATCCTCCGTTCGTCCATACCTTCACGGCGACAATTCCCATTCCATTCTCTCTTTCTCCTTCATTATCGTCCTGCACATTGTCGTTATTGCGTCCCACTCTTCTTCACCCTTCAACATCATCGCCCCCATGTTTCTCACACAAACTCTCTGGCCGCACTTCCTCTCACACACCACTCTCGCCCCCTCAAAGTGACAACACGCGAAAAGAGTGTGCTCCACCATGTCCCCTTCCCCACAGAACCAACACACATCGTTGTCTGCTTTTCCGATCCTATACAGGTACGCACCAAAAACGCCATGACCCGTCAACGCTTGTGTTAAATAAAAGTCCACTTCACCCCATTTCCTTCCTCTCCACGGTGCTATATCAGGTATGAGCACTTTTGTCCATCCGCTGTAACCATTCCACCTATCCTGCCACAGCTTATCCGTTCTAGCTTTAAGCTCATTTGCGTCTTTACCTCCTTCATATAACAAACATCTCTCCTCGACCAGCAACTCGAGAGGTGGCATACCAGCAATGACTTCCGCGGCATCCCCCGACATTGTCCGGTAAGCAGCTATTGCTCCCAACGCCAGCCTTCTGTTCACTGCCCTGATCATCCCTTCATACTTCTAGTATTTTATGGCCCTTCTCCAAATCGGTGCCGCGTACAGTATCACCGACACAGCCGCTGAGATAATAACCTTTCTCTTGCTTGCCATCAGACCGCTCACCTTGGGCATTAGCCTCCTTAGTAGATTTGTCATGTAAGTCACCTTCTTTATCACCTCCCTTACATGCACCGTCATCCTCATGTCTTTGTCGAAATAGACCCCTAGATATTTAGCGCTTGGTACTGTCTCGATAATATTTGTAATTTCCTCCTTCCTTGTAGAAGAATCATCTCGGTCTTGGCTTCGGCCACTGAAAGCCCCATATCGTTTAACTTTTGGATCACCCTGTTCACAGCATAAGTAGCCCGGTCTTCTAATTGGATTCTGTCCCTAGCCCTCACCACAATCGCTAGATCATCTGCATATGCTACCATTTGCACTCCCTCCTCCATGTTTAGCCTCAATACCGCATCTTAGAATAAATTCCAAAGTGTCGGACCCAAAATTGAACCCTGTTTCTAGAAGGCCTAAAATGTTTGCAGATGACTTACAATGCTTCCAGAAAAGTTAATGTTGCTGTTAGAACAGTTGAGATGCTTCCAAAAGACTTGATATTGCATCTAGAAGACTTAATTTGCTACAAGAAGACTTGATACTGCCTCTGGATTACTGTTTCTAGAAAACTTAATATTGCTGCCAGAAGACTTGGAATATTTCTAGAAGATTGAAACTGCTTTTAGAAAACTTAAAATATTTCTAGACGACTGACAATGCTTTCAAACGATTTACAATACTTCCAGATGACTTGAAATACTTTGAAAAGATTTGATACTACTCTGTAAGACTTAATTCTGGTTCTAGTAGATTTGAAATGCTTTCAGAAAACTTGATATTGTTTCTGAAAGACTTAAAACTGCCAGAAAGAAACTGCTATACTGCATCTAGATGATTTAAAATGGTTACAAAAGTCTCGACATTGCGTTTAGAAGGCTTACTATTGCTTCCAAAAGACTAATTTATTTGACACCGAGGGTATTTTCATTGCAAATCGGCAGGTAGTAAAAAAATCGTTTCCGATATTTTAATTTTTTTACAGATGTCTACAGATTACAGATGACTTGATATTGCCTTTGGAAAACTTGAAATGCTTCCACAACTAATTTATTTGATACCAAGCGTACTTTTATTTTATTGTAATGTTTTCATAATTTCGAGACTTCTTAGTGCTCCAGACTTATCATTTCTTGTGTCTCTTTTATCTTCTTATATTTTATCTCTTTTATGAGCTCCTTTTCGCAACGGCATTGTTACAAGCGCAATTTTTTGTAAAAAAGCAGTGTCATATGCTGATGAACAGTGACATGTACTAATATGCTGTCAAACCGCTATTTCGGCTCGAATAGTTTGAGTTTGAAGATATAGGCTTCATGAACCGCCGTGCTTTAGTAATCTGAGGACTTTAGTGTGATGGATGCGAGCATTCCATCTATCAGAGAGAGTAAGAACGTGCCATCTATAAAAGAGTGTTAAAAGCATGGGTACGTTATCTGTCGGAGAGTGTCAGAAGCATGGATTGCATCATTTACCGGAGAATGGAGAATGTGCCATTTATCAGACCCGAGAGTTCTTGGAGGCATCTAGCATTGGGGATGAAGATGAACAAAACAGAATAATACAAATTAAGAGCATAGGAAGTTAGTAGATATGTCACACACAGTTTATGGAGCAGACATCCAAAATATCATCTACTCACATTGTAGATGAGAGAATATAACTAGGATTAAATCAAAAACAGCAGCAAAAACTCACACATTTAGTTTAATAGTAGTATTATGAATTAAGAAAATTGGAAGTGATCAGATATGTCATACACTAAATTATGTTAATGAATTATGGTAAAATACTGCTGTTAGAAATTAGATAGATGCTGGCCTTGTATTTGGGTAACCTAATCTATGGGTAGTTGTATGAACATCGATCATTTTTGTATTAAATGTAAAGCACATTTAGGAAAAAAAATCAAATTTAAGCTCTCCACGCCTCCCACTCTCCGATGGATGGCTATGGCGTGTTGCATGCTTCCGACACTCTCCGATATATGATGTGCTCCATGCTATTAACTCTCTCCGACAGATGATGTATACTGATGCTCATTCACAATTTGTGACCTCATTGCGGAGCCAATTCCGCTCCAAAAACGGCACTTCTATAGTATATATTAATACAATAGCATTTTCTCTGTTGTAATCTTTAAAACTGTTTTTTTATGGTTAGTCTATCTTCAAAATTCATCAAAACGATGTTGGAATCAATTATTTTCAAGGCAATATCTCTTTATTAGCTTCATTCTTTGATCACTCTTCCTTCACAAAGTGTTATGGAAGTTGCTTCATAATTATATGAACCCATCTTTCATTGTATTTTTTTTCTCTTATCGGCGCCCTTCTTTTCCATCTGTGGATGTGTTCTTATCTCTGTCTGTCAATCTATCTCCAATTATTAACAATACAACCCAATACAAGACAACCCTTTTTTACGAAGTTAGGAAAATACGCTATATAGACATCCAGCATCTTAAGCGGCCGGATAGTACGGGGTTTGGATGATATACACAGACTTACTAAAAGCCCCTTTCTAATTTTCTCCGGAAACATTCTTCCAGGCTTTCTTTAGAAGCTTCATCTCTGGCCTGTCCTTCGCTATCTTGATTTTGTTAATCTGTTCCCTCAAAAACCTTCATCTCGCATCATCCATGGCTGAACAAGATAAGCAGAAAGAAACACAAGTGTCAGTATTTTAAAGGTATTTTTACAATGGCATGCCTCCTATCATCCAATTGTCCTATATCTACCAACTCATACAATGCCAGTCGGTTAGCCATAGGACTCCTCACAGGGAACTGTGATGCAAATAAGCACCTTCAAAATATGACGCTTGCTGACTCCTGTCTCCGTCAGATCTTGTGTGATTGCTCCTCTCTGACTGACCTTAGATTGAGGACACTCTGGGAAGAATGGCCGAGCACAGATGACATTAGGAATATACATCTGGGTTATATAACCTTTGGTAATGTTAGGTTGCTTGATATGACTGAAGATAATGCTGAAAATATGCAAAAAGGGGTCCGATAGTGCTTAAGTGCGATGTGCGAATGTATTTTTACAGTGGCATGCCTCCTATCATCCAATTGTCCTATATCTACCAACTCATCATACAATGCCAGTCGGTTAGTCATAGGATTCCTCACAGGGAACTGTGATGCAAATAAGCACCTTCACAATATAACGCTTGCTGACTCCTATCTCCGTCAGATCATGTGTGATGGCCCCTCCCTGACTGACCTTAGATTGAGGACACTCTGGGAAGAATGGCCGACCACAGATGACATTAGTAATATACATCTGGGTTATGTAACCTTTGGTAATGTTAGGCTGGTTGATATGATTGAAGAGAATGCTGAGAATATTCAAAAAGGGGTCCGATGGGGCCTAAGTGCGGTGTGCTAAAGCATGCATTTCAGAATAGTTATAATAGCATCCCTCCTCATCGGTTTATTTTTCTATGGTTCCTTCGATTTTTGCCTATCTGCTCTTTTCTGCCCACGATATGTATGCTATCTGTGCTCTCTATTTTAAGTTTTTTTCAATCATTTCACCTAAATATTTCAGCGAGTTTTTGAATTCGACTGTGTCTTATCAAAAGTGACTGCTAGATCCAATTCATTTATATTACTCACTATATTATGCATCGCCAGGTATGCAGTTTGCTCAATATCTTCAACTTGTGCACAATTAACAACTATGATCGCAAGGTTGTTAGCATAAGCGTTCAATTTTACATCTTTGCCATCTCGCTTTTATTCTAGTATTTGATCGAAAATTTTCAAGGCAATAGAATCTCTCTATTAGCTTCATTCTTTGATCACTCTTCCTTCACAGTGTTATGGAAGTCGCTTCATAATTATACGAACCCATCTTTCATTGTGTTTTTTTTTCTCTTATCGACGCCCTTCTTTTCCATCTGTGGATGTGTTTTTATCTCTGTCTGTCAATTTACCTCCAATTATTAACAATACAACCCAATACAAGACAACCCTTTTTTACGAAGTTAGGAAAATATGCTATATAGACATCCAGCTTCGGATCTTAAGCGGCCGGATAGTACGGGGTTTGGATGATATACGAAAACTTACTAAAAGCCCCTTTCTAATTTTCTCCGGAAACATTCTTCTAGGCTTTCTTTAGAAGCTTCATTTCTGGCCTGTCCTTCGCTATCTTGACTTTGCTAATCTGTTCCCTCAAAAACCTTCGTCTCGCATCATCCATGGCTGAACAAGAAAAGCAGAAAGAAACACAAGTGTCAATATTTTAAAGGTATTTTTACAATGGCATGCCTCCTATCATCCAATTGTCCTATATCTACTAACTCATCATACAATGCCAGTCGGTTAGCCATAGAACTCCTCACAGAGAACTGTGATGCAAATAAGCACCTTCACAATATGACGCTTGCTGACTCCTATCTCCGTCAGATCTTGTGTGATTGCTCCTCTCTGACTGACCTTAGATTGAGGACACTCTGGGAAGAATGGCCGAGCACAGATGACATTAGGAATATACATCTGGGTTATATAACCTTTGGTAATGTTAGGTTGCTTGATATGACTGAAGATAATGCTGAAAATATGCAAAAAGGGGTCCGATAGTGCTTAAGTGCGATGTGCGAATGTATTTTTACAGTGGCATGCCTCCTATCATCCAATTGTCCTATATCTACCAACTCATCATACAATGCCAGTCGGTTAGTCATAGGATTCCTCACAGGGAACTGTGATGCAAATAAGCACCTTCACAATATAACGCTTGCTGACTCCTATCTCCGTCAGATCATGTGTGATGGCCCCTCCCTGACTGACCTTAGATTGAGGACACTCTGGGAAGAATGGCCGACCACAGATGACATTAGTAATATACATCTGGGTTATGTAACCTTTGGTAATGTTAGGCTGGTTGATATGATTGAAGAGAATGCTGAGAATATTCAAAAAGGGGTCCGATGGGGCCTAAGTGCGGTGTGCTAAAGCATGCATTTCAGAATAGTTATAATAGCATCCCTCCTCATCGGTTTATTTTTCTATGGTTCCTTCGATTTTTGCCTATCTGCTCTTTTCTGCCCACGATATGTATGCTATCTGTGCTCTCTATTTTAAGTTTTTTTCAATCATTTCACCTAAATATTTCAGCGAGTTTTTGAATTCGACTGTGTCTTATCAAAAGTGACTGCTAGATCCAATTCATTTATATTACTCACTATATTATGCATCGCCAGGTATGCAGTTTGCTCAATATCTTCAACTTGTGCACAATTAACAACTATGATCGCAAGGTTGTTAGCATAAGCGTTCAATTTTACATCTTTGCCATCTCGCTTTTATTCTAGTATTTGATCGAAAATTTTCAAGGCAATAGAATCTCTCTATTAGCTTCATTCTTTGATCACTCTTCCTTCACAGTGTTATGGAAGTCGCTTCATAATTATACGAACCCATCTTTCATTGTGTTTTTTTTTCTCTTATCGACGCCCTTCTTTTCCATCTGTGGATGTGTTTTTATCTCTGTCTGTCAATTTACCTCCAATTATTAACAATACAACCCAATACAAGACAACCCTTTTTTACGAAGTTAGGAAAATATGCTATATAGACATCCAGCTTCGGATCTTAAGCGGCCGGATAGTACGGGGTTTGGATGATATACGAAAACTTACTAAAAGCCCCTTTCTAATTTTCTCCGGAAACATTCTTCTAGGCTTTCTTTAGAAGCTTCATTTCTGGCCTGTCCTTCGCTATCTTGACTTTGCTAATCTGTTCCCTCAAAAACCTTCGTCTCGCATCATCCATGGCTGAACAAGAAAAGCAGAAAGAAACACAAGTGTCAATATTTTAAAGGTATTTTTACAATGGCATGCCTCCTATCATCCAATTGTCCTATATCTACTAACTCATCATACAATGCCAGTCGGTTAGCCATAGAACTCCTCACAGAGAACTGTGATGCAAATAAGCACCTTCACAATATGACGCTTGCTGACTCCTATCTCCGTCAGATCTTGTGTGATTGCTCCTCTCTGACTAACCTTAGATTGAGGACACTTTGGGAAGAATGGCCGACCACAGATGACATTAGGAATATACATCTGGGTTATGTGACCTTTGGTAATGTTAGGTTGCTTGATATGACTGAAGATAATGCTGAAAATATGCAAAAAGGGGTCCGATAGGGCTTAAGTGCGATGTGCGAATGTATTTTTACAGTGGCATGCCTCCTATCATCCAATTGTCCTATATCTACCAACTCATCATACAATGCCAGTCGGTTAGTCATAGGATTCCTCACAGGGAACTGTGATGCAAATAAGCACCTTCACAATATGACGCTTGCTGACTCCTATCTCCGTCAGATCATGTGTGATGGCTCCTCCCTGACTGACCTTAGATTGAGGACACTCTGGGAAGAATGGCCGACCACAGATGACATTGGTAATATACATCTGGGTTATGTAACCTTTGGTAATGTTAGGCTGGTTGATATGATTGAAGATAATGCTGAGAATATGCAAAAAGGGGTCCGATGGGGCTTAAGTGCTATGTGCGAAAGCATGCATTTCAGAATAGTTATAATAGCATCCGTCCTCATCGGTTTTTTTTTCATTTAATTTTAATTTGTGCATAACTAACAACTATGATCGCAAGGTCGTTAGCATAAGCGTTCAATTTCACATCTTTGCCATCTCGCTTTTATTCTAGTATTTGATCGAAAAAGATAGTTCACAATATGGGTCTTAGGATAGAACCCTGTGTGAACCTTTTTCAATTATTTAACAATGATTATTGGGCAGAGTAAACACCATGGATAAGAAAACTCTTAATTAATAAAATTTAATAAAAAGGGACATGATGAATACTAATACTATTTAGGGCGTATTCTGAGAGGAAAGTATGACTCTTGTTACTTTATTGAAAACACTAGTCATACATCAGTAATGTAGAAGTTGACATAAAATAATAAAAAAATATGAGTCATTAAAACAGCAGTAGATAACACAGTTTCGTATACACAAATTTGTAGGGTTTAGAACAGAAACACGCGATCCTGAAAGATGATTGAAAAGTGAAATGAAAACATCAAAATAATAGGGACATTAGGATAAATAATGACGAACTATACTTGACAATAGTTGAAGAGAAATTACAATAGAAAAAACTACTTAATATACAGGCTGTACGTAAATGATTGCAACAAACTTCAAGGGGCGATTTTTTAATGAATTTGTTAAACAACCGATTGTTGATCAAAAGTTGAAACCGATTTCTTAAGAAAAGATCTTATTATTCTTTGGAAGTTTTTTGTTAAATGTTCTTAGACATTTAACCATGAGTATTTTTGAGTGTCTTATTAAGACTTTGAATGTCTAAGTAATTAATCAAAGTAAACGGGTATAGGGCTACATCGCCTCAGGGGAGTCGAATACGCCCATAGTTCATATAAGTATCGTTAAAATTCTCTACATATCGGATTAGATCTTAAATATCGGATAGCTTGTATACATACAAAAAGATGGCTCGCGTTATGGAAAAAAAGAAAGATTAAATACTTACAAGAGAATTTTAGTACAACGTACCTGATCATTAAGGTATTGATTTAATTTTTCCATTAAAAACTAAATAGCATTTTAATCCATGGAATTAATTTTATCTTAGCCCAGTTTAAAAATGTTATTAATTATTTTCAGAATACTTTACGTTCGGAGGTTTCCCAATGTAACATTTTATATTATTAACCCATGGTGTATAAGTAATAACATTAAATATTCTCGTGCAAATCCCAGGTAAACAGTGTTGAACAAACTATCGTTCGCCTACTTTGAAGAGTTTCTAGATAAATCCTTGCTGATTTAAATATTCCATCGGTTCGATTTTCACGTTGGCGCAAACGGGCTGTCCCAGATTCGACGTGGAAAAAGAAGGATCCAAGCGCATATCTTGGTATTTTTGTTTGAATAATTTCCCGTTATTTATTCAGGAAATGTTTCACTTGGAACTGGTGTGCACATTCTGCTTTCAACCATTTTTCTCAAAAAAATTTTTTTCAAACATTCTCAATTTACGTAATTATGGTAGTAAAAGTTGCGTAATTTTAATCAAATTAGTAAAGTGATGATATTTTTTTTTAATTATTAATTAATTTATTTTAATTTAATTTAATTATTTTGTTTATTTTCTTTTTCAGTTGAAAGCTTCACATCATTTATAAATGTATACACTACATTTTCGTTTCGTTCCTTTGCAGAAGCTTTTTATAAAAAGGTCAATCAGTAGTTTGAGTGGAGAAGTTGGAGGAAAAGTACTTTTCAACGTTGGTTGCAGTGGAATCGTGTCGGAGCGCCACCGACGACTTTGGCCGGCTCGGGTTATCGCCGCAGGAACTCGGATGAAACCGGCACCACCGTTGAAATGATCCATTAAAAATGGATACGTTTATCTACCGATTCCATTTCCACTACGTATGCCAACGTATATAAAATTTACGCGAGTTGGTCCTTTATCACTGCAAATGAATTATTTATATTTAATAGAGTTGTTTGTTCCTTCAGTTGCAATTTTATTCAGTTTTGTTTTTATCGAAACCAAAATAAAGAAAACCACCAAAAACCCTTTTAAATAAACAAATTTATGTTTACATAACATTTTGAACTTACAAAAGCAAATATGGAATGTCACATTACGTTAGAAGATGAATAATACATATTTAATGGAATTGTTTGTCACTTGGTCTTTCTCTCCCCCTCTTCTATACACACACCAAGAAACATCACTCTAACTTTACCCCCTGAATTGGGGGAGGATGAATTTAAATATCTAGGGGTTGAAGGGCTCGAAGTTGACTCCCTTCTCGTCAGTCAGCAGGTTTTCACCTCCATCGGGAAAGAATTTATTGATACGGAGATGATCATTCAACATTTTATGATTTGGGGATTTTTTTATAAGACTAAATTTTATAAAATTGATTTCTTCGTTGATGTTTACTTTGGAAGTAAGAGAAACAATAAGGTAAGTTTGATGTATTGAAAAGCCGATTTGTATTCGGAACCGCCGTGACGTGACGATTTCTGAGGTGTAAATTGATTTTGAGGAAAAATCCGAAGGTACTAAACTTATACAATATAGAAGTTACGAGTTAAAGTTCCAAGTTCCGAGATTGCAGTTATAAATTTTTCGCCCGGCTTTCAATACTACAAAGAAGTTTAGTAAATATATAAGTTCATGTGCGCTTTACCTGAATCTTGAGACTTTCGATCCTACCGAAACTTTAATGTTTCCTTTTTTCTTTCATTTACTAAAACTCTATTGCACGAACTAATCGATAAACTTTTAACTTATTATTGATTAAAAATTTTGTTTTACTTTTTATTTTTCTTTCAAATTTTGTTCCGTTATTGAAATATAAGAAAATTTTCAAAATTAAGATGGAAAAAAGTTTTGAAAAAGAACAGTAACAAAAAAACAGCTTAAAAATGATATATGGATTGAATATGCATGAGATACCACTAGAAGGAACTGTCAATATTAGCAAACTGACGGTATGATTGATAGTGTAGGAGCAATACCGACGGAAAATGAAAAAATGATTGAAAGGTTGGTGCAAAAATTAAACTGTATAAGTCGTATTAGTTTGGTCACATCTGTTTGAGATCTACAGCAGAGGGAGAATAACACAACATTTTCTTCTTCGTTTCTTTCAACACATTTGTTCGTTTGCATTCCTGACATAGTAAGAAACATTCGTTGGTATTCATTGGTACTGTATTTCAATATATTAACAATTCCTCACTTACAAGTCTCTGTTTTATATAAGAATATCCTCAGTTCTTATTAATCTATCCATCCAGGATGGATATGATTATCTCCAGATGGTTTCTGCTAGATAGAGTCTCGGCTTTTTCAATACCTGTTAGTGTCGTAACAGTTTAGTTACTAAAGAGAAATGGAAAATTAATGGAAAAACAGCACATATTAACATGTCTGTGATTAACTAGTCATTGGACGGCTTCTTTCCGAGATGCAGCTGATAGGTTTAATATTAGCATAAGCATAAGTTCCCTACAACCTGTAATTCAACGAAAAATTTATTTTATAAGCAACCTATTAGACGAAGTAAAGAGAGACGTACTGAGACAATGAAAGGAGATGCAGAAAGACATTTTCGTACAAATTAATATCCTACAGTGATCAGAGATGATCATCTCTCATCCTTCATTTTGTTTTTTATTTCTACTGTTCGAGTTGTGGCAAAATACGGTGCTAGTTCGCAATTAATTGTTAATAAGAAATCATAATTTTTTGTTTATAAATTGATACGTAATTCTCTGTTCGAATAAATCAACTGTAAACAAGTTAGCAGACTACAAAGTGATGAGTAGGAGCTTTAAGGCATAATAGCTCATGATATATGAAGTTTTTAAGATAATGTACAATATTTGGAACAGCTCATGTTATGAATAAGTTAGCAGACTTCAAACTGATGAGCAAGATGTTGGAGACATAATAGCTCACCCTGTCAACAAGTTGGCAGTCCTTCAAATAACATATAGTCTGTGAAACAGAATTGACTCATGCCATCAACAAATTTGCAGACTTTAAGCTGATGAGCAGGCCTTTGGAGATATAACAGCTCTCAGCAGTCTTTAGGATAATGTACAGTGTTTAGAACAGGAATAACTCATGGTGTCATCAAGTTGGCAGACTTCAAACTGAGAAGTTGGGCCTTAGAGACATAAGTCTTTAAGATAATGTATAGTGTTTGGAATAATAATAGCTTAAAAATCAAAATAATGTATAGTCAGTGGAATGGTAATAGCTTATTCTGTTAGCAAGTTTGAAGACTTCAAAGTGATGAGCAGGACTTTGGAAATATAACAGCTCATGCTGCCAACAAGTTGGCAGACCTCAAATCGCCAAAAATGATTCTGAAGACATAATAGGTCATGCTGCCAATAAGGTAGTAGTTTTTGAGATAATGTACAGTGTTTTGAACAGTAAAAAGATAGTATACAGGTGTCCGGTATCTTCCGAATCAGAGGTATAGTCTGTACCACGAGAAGTGAAGGTGACTCATCGCCTAAACGTGTACGGAACAGACGCGCGCGCTAGAAATCATTTCACGCTAACACACGACAACGCGCGAGCATAATATTTGTAACATATGCGCAAAATTCTTACGGAAATCGATGAGTCACATTCACTTCTCGTGGTACAGACTATATATAGCGAGGTAGAGCACATCATTTTGAGACGGTTTGTCTAATAAAATTTCTTCACATTGCTTATAACAACCGCACGGGAACTGTTTAAAAGACGTCTAATAGCAACTTTCGGTGGAAGCTCATGTTCAGTCAAGTCGGCAGTCATTAAGATAACATATAGTCTGTGGTACAGTAATAGTTTATGCTGCCAACAAGTCTGATGAGAAGAACTATAGAGACAAAAAAGCTCATGCTACCAACAAGTTGACAGTTGTTAAAATAATATATAATCTGTGGAACAGTAATAGCTCATGCTGCCAATAAGTTGGCAGACTTCAAGCTGACGAGCAGAACTATGGAGGCACAAGCACTCATAGTGTACAGTGTTTGAAACAGTAATAGTTCGTACTGCCAATAAGTTGACAAATTTCAAATTGATGAGCATGACTTTGGAGACATAATAGCTCATGCTGCCGACAAGTTAGCAGTTGTTAAGATAATGTGCAGTGTTTGGAACAGTTTTAACTCATGTTTCTAGCAGGTTAACAGACTTCCAAAAGATGAGCAGGACTTTGGAGGTGTAAATACTCACATTGATCCTATCCAAAACTTTATTACACCCGCTGTGAATATAAGACGAATGCAAAATGTTGGCGTGGGGATAATTCGCCATGATATTCAAAGACATTAACAGCAGTAAGTGATGACACAACTAAGTAATGGCAACAATAACATAAATATGGTTGAAAAGTTATCAAAACTCCATGGCTTTCTAACATAGAAACAAGAAGCTTTCCAGCATTGCATGCGTCCATTAATTTCCAAATATGAGGGCAACTACAACAAATAGGCACAGGAAAGTATCTAAATAGTTTGTAAAGAATTAAATTCCCATAATTTATTTTTGTAATTTTTGTAATTTTAAGTTTTTCATTCATTTATGTTATTGACTTTAATTTTTGTCATTAAATTGTTGTTTTTCATTGTTTCATTTATTCGGTTTTCTTTTGGTTATTTTTGGTAAATTACAGCTAGCAATCTAAAGTTTATTCAATCACAGTTCATTGTAGAAATAATACTAATAATAATTTAAATAAATTAAACAAAAAACTGTCAAAATGTCATTGCCTTCTAACAAAAAAACAGACCGTTTCTAGCATTTTACCTATGATTTTTATAAATTCCTCAATAGCAAGAAAACTATAATAAATAGGTATAGGAATGTTTATAGACAATTTGTAGAGAATTAAATTCCCTTTCTGATAAGGTATGAAAATATGGAGCGTTCCATTTAAAATTCTCGATTTTCACGCAATTGCATACAAAGAAACGGTAACTCAATTTTTGACCAGCCTGTATAAGACATACTGAAATAACAAATGACAATCTATATAGCAGCATATGAAGAGTTATCTGATGAAGAATTAACATTGGCTGAGATATGGGCTTGTAAAGAGCATGGTGATATTTGCCAGAAAACACTTAAAATCAAAATAACTCAAAAACAAAAAACGGTATTCACCAACAACTGTTATGAAAGTCAACATATTTTCTTATGTATAATTGAATGGTGTAATAAAAACTATAGCATTCCATTTAAAATAACGAAGTTGAGGTCTACTTCCGGTAGACCGGAAGTGCCGGCCATCTTGAAAATATTTTAGATTAATAGATCGGAATGAACAACACATGTTACCAAAATTTCAAGCCTCTACGAATAGTGGAACCTAAAAAAGTTCTAATGAACCAGTTACGTGAGACACCCTGTATATTAAGTTTTATTTTATAATAAAACTTAAAAGAAACGAAACCAAGTACGTTTCGACCATAATAAAGAAAATGTCAAAAAAGTACAGATGTTTCAACGATTTTTAATTGAAATCGAAGAATTTTAATTGAATTAAAATGATTTGGAGGAAGCTTCTAATTAATTTGGAACTAAATTGAAGGTATTTATTATAAATTTTATTGTTTGAATCGATTTTTAAACTTCAATAAAATATCTTTTTTTACCAAGACAGCCCTATAAACTGCTGCGGACGCTCTTTTTTCGTTTCTTTTTTGGTACGTATTCTGAATCTTTTAAATAATCGGCGCCTAAAGTTGAAGAGATGTGATAGATATTAAAAGGAGGAAAAAAAAGCAAAATTGGAAAGCGGAGAAGAAAGGAAAAGGACAGGGAATGTGAATGAAGAGAGAAGGAAATGGGATAAGGGAAGAGTCCCACTTCTTTCTCTCTTCCTTCACTTTCTCTTTCCAATACTTCCTCGCCCGCCTTTTAATTCTACCTATCCCTTCAACCCCCTATTTAAACGTATACACTCAGCAGCAGAAGTCTGCGTACAAAAAACTTGTAATACTTTAATTGAAAAAATAAGAGTCATAATCTAATGTGATAAACTTGATTTTTTTTTATTTTGTATATTAACTACATATAATTCTATTAACAAAATATGCTTCAACAAAACAGAAACGGGTATGCAAAAATCTGCGTACAAGTCAGGACAGTATTTATAAAAAATTAATAAATGAGATCATTGTTTCTATATTAATATGAGGTCGGATAACCTTTACGTTTAATGACCTCCCTTAAACGTTTAGGCATGGAGTGCACTAATTTCTTCGTTTCGTCCGAACTGATTTTGGCCCATTCCTCAATCATAACATTTTTTAACGTTTCCTTCGACGTTATGTTGTGTTGCCGAATCCTGCGTTCCAGTAAATCCCAGAGGTGTTCGATGGGATTCAAGTCCGGCGATTGTGGAGGTGTTTTAAGTTGCTTTGGGGTATTGTATAGTAGCCAAAGCTTAGTGTTGTGGGCGCAATGTTTAGGGTCATTATCTTGTTGAAAAAAGTATTCGGGCCCCAAGCCCAAGTTTTCGATGCTAGGCTTCAAATTTTCTTTTAAAATGTCTATACAAGGTGTTCCCGTGACTCGGGGCATAAAATTAACCACATATACTAGAGCAAAAATGATGACGATTCGCGAAAAAATTATTATAAAAGTCTTTAAATGGCCAAGATATGGGCCATCAAAGTTCAGAAATTTTAACACATTTTTCTAAATATTTTCAAAACCATTTATGGTAGAGGGTTGAAATTTGGTACAGAGTAAACAAACATCATGTAAAATCATTGAACCAATTTTGACTTTGATCGGACGACGGCAACCATGTTATACAGGTGTTCCTAAAATTTGTTTGCTCAGAACTTTTTTGTTTGTTCGTAACCCTACATTTTTTTTGTACTTTTTAATAGAAAATTTATTTTCGAAACTTTTTTCACTCTTTGAAAATTTTGATAACATTAACCGTTTGCGAGTTAAACGCGAAAATATTAAGCTTCGATTTCAATGGTAACACTAAACACAATAATTTTCGAAAAAGTTGGCCATGGCAATTAAAAAAAAAACAAATTGAGCCGTCAACTTGCTTATGTAGTTTAAACATAAAGTTGTTTGTTAATGAAGTTTTTATTAATTTTGCGTGTTCAAAATGGACAATTACACATTTAGTGAACAAACTGACATGATTTTGACATTGGGAGAATGTCATGGAAACGCCGTAGCAGCCGCTAACCGTTATCGGGAGAAATTTCCGAACCGCAGAGCGCCCAATCGAAAAACATTTTTAAGAATTGAAACCCGTTTAAGGGAAAATGGGACGTTTAAGCCGAATTTTAGTAACAACGGTAAAGTCAGATCAGTCCGAACAACCGAACTAGAAGAAGATATTCTAGACTACGTACAAGAAAATCCTACAGCTAGTACTTTGGATATGACGAGGCATTTTTTAACGTCAAAAACAACTATCTGGCGTGTTCTTCACGAGCAACAGCTTTATCCATATCATAGTTATAAAGTTCAGGAAGTTCGACAGGCTGATTACCCACTACGACTGCAATATTGTCAAATAATGCAGCACAAAATCCAAATTGATGATCAATTTTTAGAAAAAATACTTTTTGCAGATGAATCGACATTTTCTAAAGATGGAATCATCAATTTGAGAAATTCACATAGTTGGGCGGACGAAAATCCAAGATTTAAGAAAGCTTGGAAATCGCAATGGAGGTTTTCTCTTAACGTTTGGGCTGGCATTGTGGGCGATGTCATTATAGGACCCGTTTTCTTGCCGTCAAGGCTGGATGGCCATACATACAGGGGACATTTAGAGCAATTAAATGATTTTTTAGATGACGTTCCTTTAAACACAAGACAAGAAATGTGGTATATGCATGATGGTGCTCCTGCGCATAGTACACATGCTGTCCAAGAATTTCTATGTGAACGGTTTCCGGAACGGTGGATTGGACGAGGAGTGGATGCACCGATAAGTTGGCCCCCCCGATCGCCGGATCTTACACCTCTAGATTTTTATTTATGGGGACATAGCATTAAATCGCTTGTGTACTGCGTTGAAATAACTTCAGTTGGTCAACTGAGGTTACGAATTGTTGATTCCTTTGATCAACTTCGAACTGAAATCAACGTCCTCAGCAGAGTGCGCTTTAATTTAAGACGGCGATATCAGGCGTGCATTGAAGCCGGCGGGAGTGTTTTTGAACATCTGCTTTAGTATTTTTTTTTGTTCTGTTTTATTTATTACCATTTGTTTATAATTTTATTGTTCTTGTTCATATTTTTGTTAGAATTTTTATTATGTTCTTGTTTGTTGTTACCGCGAAAATTAAATTTATTGTTTTGGAAATTACATTCTTTTATTCAATTAAAATAAATTAACACTGGATTTAACTAAATCTACACTGAGAAATTTATGCAAATAATGGTTATTAGATCAGTTCGTTTTTCAATTGTCATCGCCTTCTCAGATCTTGCGGAATATGTTTTATTTGTTACGATTGAAATCAAAGCTTAACAGTTTCGCGTATAACTCGAAAACAGTCAATGTTATCAAAATTTTCAAAGAGTGAAAAAGTTTCGAAAATAAATTTTCTATTAAAACTACAAAAATAAATGTAGGGTTACGAACAAACAAAAAAGTTCTGAGCAAACAAATTTTAGGAACACCCTGTATAACATGGTTGCCGTCATCCGGCCAAAGTCAAAATTGGTTCAATGATTTTGCATGATGTTTGTTTACTCTGTACCAAATTTCAACCCTCTACCATTAATGGTTTTGAAAATATTTAGAAAAATGTGTTAAAATTTCTGAACTTTGATGGCCCATATCTTGGCCATTTGAAGACTTTTATAATAATTTTTTTTCACGAATCATCATCATTTTTGCTCTAGTATATGTGGTTAATTTTATGCCCCGAGTCACGGGAACACCCTGTATACATTTTATGGTCCATTGTCGACGTTATGAAAACCAACCTTCCCACCCCTTTGGTGCACATACACCCCCAAACCATAACTCCACCACCTCCGTGTTTTACAGTCGCTTTCAAATTTTCGGGATTAAGGGCAGTATTAGGTTTTCTCCATACAAGTTCATCTGTAAAGAGAACTTTCTCCCAGAATTCAATGGGCTTATTTAAGAGTTTTTTTGCAAAGGCGATCCGCTTCTGACGATTGACCTCTGACACAAATGGCTTTTTTCGTGCAACGCGACTGTGATAGTTAGCTTTTTTTAACGTCCTTCTCACCGTATCTTTGCTGATAGTTTTATGAAATTCTTCTTGTACATTTTCTACTATTTTTTTTGCCGTCAGCCTAGGTTCTTTTCTAACCTCCTGTACAATTTTTCGCTTCTCTCGGTTTGTTAAAAGGGGTCGCTTCTCTCGGTCAGATCGCGGACGTGAGAGGTAATCTTCAGTGTCTTTATAATTATTAATGACTCTTTGAATGGAAGAGTGTGACCTGCCGACAGTTTCTCCTATTTTTCGAAAAGATTTTCTCTCTTTCCATAACTTTACAATAATTTTTCTCTCTCCCAATTCAATTTCCTTTCCTTTCGTGTCCATTCTAACTTTTAGCTTCTAAGCCTCTGCTAATATAATTGACACCGATTATCTTTTATTTAAATCGGAAAGCGTACATCGCCAACTACGTATTTAAGTAAATAAGTATATTTTGGAGAAGGCGTCTTTATTTGTACGCAGATTTTTGCATACGCATTATTTGGAGAATTTTTAATTTTAATTTTTTTTGTAACTAATATTTCTGTTTTATTGATGCATATTTTGTTAATAGAATTATATGTAGTTAATACACAAAATAAAAAAAAAATGAAGTTTATCACATTAGATCATGACCCTTATTTTTTCAGTTAAAGTGTTAGAAGTTTTTTGTACGCAGACTTCTGCTGCTAAGTGTACAATAATTTCATATCCATAAAATAGAATTTATTAATTTGTAACTAACTTCATTAACATATTCGTGCGCCAACTAGAATCTAACTTAACCTCAAAAAATCAGACGTACAACCATAATCGAAGAGACGATTAAAAATTAAAATTGAAATGATAAGTGTTAATGTGTTAATCATTAAACATAACAATTTTGCAATTAAAGAATCTCACGAATATAACACGATTATAAACAACCCATAGAAGAAGGAATATATTTTTCAAATATATATTTATTAAAGTAAGTTATTCAATGTACTTTTATGTAGGAGTTTGCTGTTTTTATAAATTTGATTGTGTCCGTTAACGAAATTTAATTAATGTATGTGAATTATAAAATGAGTTGTAGATTGATTTTGACATAATCAAATTTAACCCTCGCAGTACTGACGTTTCGCCAACCGTTGCGGACGGTGCCTGGGTCAACCGAGACCCGAACAGTTTTTGTTTACGTAGAATATAAAAAATGAAGCCTTTGCCATTATGATTTTGTATATTACATACATATTTATGACAAACATCACATTTTGATTTATATTTATTGTCATTTCCAATACACAAGCTACATCTTGAGCGTTTCTCTAATGTTGTACTCATTTGTTTATTTATTTTTCGGCCTGTACTTTCGATGGCGTCCACAATGTGTCTCGAAAATACTACTGCATTGGTTTCAAATGCTCTAGCTCTAGAATCTATGTTTGCAGCAACTAACTGTTCAGACAAATTTTCTATAAATTGTTTTCTTCTTGATTTTATGTTACCAGTTGCCCAATCCGGATTTTTGAGTTGCCATAGTATAAATGCATTATAGGCTGCAATATCTATATAATGTAAAAAAAGCGACAGAGGCCAACGTCGTGTACATCTCCGGCAAGTGTATTCTCTTAGAATTTTATCTAAAACATCCACTCCACTTTTTGTTGAATTGTAATAATTGATAATATTAGGTTTGTAATTATTATTTTCGTCAGAAATAGCATGTTCTCGATGAACGCTCGAAAGTAAAACTACGCATTTTCTTGGTTTTGGGATATACGACACAAGTGTTAGATTTTCAGAAAATATAAAATCGGAAGAGAATTGAGCTCTTCCGGATATTGTTATCAAAGATTTTGGTAAATCCTTTCTATTTTTCCGCATTGTTCCCACTATAAATATGTTATCTTTGAGTAAATCCTCTGCAAGTGAGATATCCGTAAAAAAATTGTCAGTTGTGATAGTTCGATTAGATCCCTTCCAAAACTCTGAAAGAACTCTAACTACTCGTTGTCCTTGTCCTTTCTCCGGTGTGTTTCCGCATTTTCCTAAATACACTTCAAAATTACAACAATAATATGTAGTAGCGTCACATAGGGCCCATAATGTCAGCCCATATTTCCCCGGCTTGCTCGGCATATACACCTTGAATGGACATCTTCCTCGAAATGTTACTAATTGTTCATCAATAGTGCCTACATTAGACGCTCGGTAATTATCTCTGCAATTTCTTGTTAAAATATTTGTAATGGTTCTCAAAGCTGCCAACTTATCGGTCATTTTTCTTTCTTCTCGTGTCTGAAAGTCGTCAAAACGCAAAAATCGTAAAATGTTTGTAAATCTATCACGAGACATAGATGCTCGATAAATTTGTCGACTATAAGCAATCTTTTTCTTCCATAGATCTTTTTTACTTTCACGTGATTCCCGAAAACGGCCAGTAATTAGTAAAATCCCAAAAAATGCCTTCAATTCAACACGGTCTACCGGCTTCCATATATTATTTGAAAACATTTCATAATATTTAACCGCTTTTTCATTTGTATAAGTAATTATAATGTCCATGATTTCATCATTTATAAATAAATTAAAACATTGTTCCATGGTTTCTACACCCTCAGAATTTGCTGTGAGTGTAGCATCATATTTACCAAATTCTGCATCTCTGTTTGTGGGGGAAATATATCTCCATGTTCGTCCACAAACATTTTGGTCTTTACAGTGTGACATATTATTACTATTTTCACCACTAAACTCATCACTTTCATAATCCTCTTCTTCTGGTACTGCATCACTAAAAGTCAATGACGCACATTCATCATCAGAAGACACTTCATTGTTATAATCATCATTATTATTTACAAAATTAGCAAACATTTTATTTTTCGATGTAGATCGTTGCTCTAAAATACACCTTCTGTGAACTAAATCAAGAATTTAATGGCAATTGTATTGTCGCTATAGCCTCTTACACAGAGAGACGCCTGGCGCTGTAAAGAAACGGTCGAGACATATTTTTTCGTAGTTTTTTCGTCGGGACGTCCGTTTGACGCCGATCTAACTTAACGCACTCCTTGAGTAACGACAAATCTATTTATTACAATTTCTCGCAAATATTTATTTGGGTCCAAATAGACCCAGGCACCGGAATACGAGGGTTAAATAACAGACAAACGGGCAATAACAGTCTCTGTCAGACTCCGCATGTTTGTGTATGTTCCAATAAAAGCACGTTTCGGGTTAAAGTTTAAGTCCTCTTCTAATGTGTAGGTTAGATATAACGCGATTTCGGATTATTGGAAGCTGGAGAGTACGCCGGGTTTAAGGGCTAAATTGAGAGGTCACTTAATGAACAATCTCGTTTTATTTTGATTTTTTTAAAGGTGTTTTCTTTCTTTTTGTGGTAGGGCTAATGAAAAACATTAACGGTTATCAATTGCAATGATTTGGCTCAATTTAATTCTGTAGTAAATATCTCTATTATGATTTTATATTATATTATTCTTATTGTTTAAGAGTTAATAAACATACATTATTATTAACTTAATTGTTCAGGTCTATTAGGGAAGTTATGTTAATGTGTCTGTCTTATTTACGTTTCGATACATTTTTTCTATGATTTGGTCTGAAATTAAATCAATCTACGGGATTATAATAAATAATAATAATAATAAATCATTTATTGTTCATAACTTAATAGCAAAAACTTCTATAACATTCTTTACATTAAAAAAAAAAACTAAAGTATGAACAAACGGTGTTGTTCGACATTCCTTGTCGTTCCTCCACAAACACCAACAGCAACAAAAATATTAACAAAAGAAAAGAAGTTATACAGAAAGAAAGTAACCTATTAATACAAAAAAAATATATACAGGGTGTCTCACGTAACTGGTTCATTAGAACTTTTTTAGGTTCCACTATTCGTAGAGGCTTGAAATTTTGGTAACATGAGTTGTTCATTCCGATCTATTAATCAAAAATATTTTCAAGATGGCCACCACTTCCGGTCTACCGGAAGTAGACCTCAACTTCGTTATTTTAAATGGAATGCTATAGTTTTTATTACACCATTCAATTATACATAAGAAAATATGTTGACTTTCATAACAGTTGTTGGTGCCTACCGTTTTTTGTTTTTGAGTTATTTTGATTTTAAGTGTTTTCTGCAAATATCACCATGCTCTTTACAAGCCCATATCTCAGCCAATGTTAATTCAAAAACGTTTTGTATTGGTATGATAACTCTTCATATGCTGCTAAATAGATTATCATTTGTTATTTCAGTATGTCTTATACAGGCTGGTCAAAAATTGAGTTACCGTTTCTCTGTATGCAATTGCGTGAAAATCGAGAATTTTAAATGGAACGCTCCATATTTTCATTCCTTATCAGAAAGGGAATTTAATTCTCTACAAATTGTCGATAAATATTCCTATACCTATTTATTATAGTTTTCTTGCTATTAAGGAATTTATCAAAATCATACGTAAAATGCTAAAAACCGTTTGTGTTCTTGTTAGAAGGCCATGACATTTTGACAGTTTTTTGTTTAATTTATTTAAATTATTATTAGTATTAATTTTACGATGAACTGCGATTGAATAAACTTTAGATTGCTAGCTGTAATTTACCAAAAATAACCAAAAGAAAACCGAATAAATGAAACAATGAAAAACAACAATTTAATGACAAAAATTAAAATCAATAACATAAAAGAATGAAAAACTTAAAATTATAAAAATAAATTATGGGAATTTAATTCTCTACAAACTATTTAGATACTTTCCTGTGCCTATTTGTTGTCGTTCCCCTCATATTTGGAAATTAATGGGCGCATGCAATGCTGGAAAGCTTCTTGTTTTTGTGTTAGAAAGCCATGGAGTTTTGATAGCTTTTCAACCATATTTATGTTATTGTTGCCATTACTTAGTTGTGTCATCACTTACTGCTGTTAATGTCTTTCAATATCATGGCGAATAATGCCCACGCCAACATTTTAAATTCGTCTTACATTCATGGCGGATGTAATAAAGTTTTGAATAGGATAAGAGACGTATCTCTTAGTTTTGGAAAGATCAAAATAATAAGAAACCATAAATTTCTATCACCAGCAGCTTAAGATAATAGAATAAATGTTTTGTCATATTTTATTGCTTTATCAAATTCGTCGGTAAGAGATGCTTCGGTCGATTTAGATGAATAATATTTTACAAGAAAGCACTGTAAATAAATAGACTCTACTCTCTAGGAATATCTCGCCCATTATTACGTCGAAAGTTACGCCATATTATTGTTTTTCATTGTTTCATTTATGCGTTCTTCTGCTGGTTATTTTTGGCAAATAAAACCTAACAAACTAAAGTTTATTCAATCGCAGATCATTCTAGCAATAATACCAATGATAATTTAAATAAATTAAACGATAAACTGTCAAAATGTCATAGCCTTCTAATAAAAACACGAACGGCTTCCAGCATTTTGTATAGGATTTTGATAAAATAGTCAATATGAAGAAACCTATAATAAATAGGTATACCAATATTTATAGATAATTTGTAGATAATTAAATTCCCGTTTAGATAGGCTAAAAGGATATGGGGCGTTCCATTTAAAATTTTCGACTTTCTCTTTTTCTTTCTTTTTTTTCTTTCTTTTCTTTCTTTTTTTCTTTATTTCTTTTTCTTTTTCTTCTTTTCTTTTCTTCTTTCTCTTTCGACTTTCTATTTTGTGAAATCTCACCTATACCAATGCGCTACGGAGTATTTCTGAGCTCTAGAACCCAATGCATTACGAACGAATGAAACCCAACGAGTTGCAAAACCCCATTACAAAAATGGGAAGTGTTACGCTAAATCCGCTCGAAAACTTTGCGACTTATTGAGTCATGAAAGTGATTCTTGTGGCTTCAGCTGGACGGTGTGGTTTTGGAAGACGTGTGGCTTCAGCAGGATGACACGATCTGCCACACCGCGGTGTGAAACCATCCATTTATTGGAGAAATATTTTGTGAAATCTCACGACTATACCAATGCGCTACGGAGTATTTCTGAGCTCTAGAACCCAACGCATTACGAACAAATGAAACCCAACGCATTATTAATGAGCAAACTCAGAGTTGCAAAACCCCATTACAAAAATGGGAAGTGTTACGCTGAATCCGCTCGAAAACTTTGCGACTTATCGAGTCATGAAAGTGGTTCTTGTGGCTTCAGTTGGACGGTGTGATTTTGGAAGACGTATGGCTTCAACAGGATGACACGACCTGCCACACCGCGGTGTGAAACCATCCATTTATTGGAGAAATATTTTGTGAAATCTCACGACTATACCAGTGCGCTACGGAGTATTTCTGAGCTCTAGAACCCAACGCATTACGAACAAATGAAACCCAACGCATTATTAATGAGCAAACTCAGAGTTGCAAAACCTCATTACAAAAATGGGAAGTGTTACGCTAAATCCGCTCGAAAACTGCGACTTATTGAGTCGTGAAAGTGATTCTTGTGGCTTCAGTTGGACGGTGTGGTTTTGGAAGACGTGTGGCTTCAGCAGGATGACACGACCTGCCACACCGCGGTGTGAAACCATCCGTTTATTGGATAAATATTTTGTGAAATCTCACGACTATACCAGTGCGCTACGGAGTATTTCTGAGCTCTAGAACCCAATGCATTACGAACGAATGAAACCCAACGCATTATTAATGAGCAAACTCAGAGTTGCAAAACCCCATTACAAAAATGGGAAGTGTTACGCTAAATCCGCTCGAAAACTGCGACTTATTGAGTCGTGAAAGTGATTCTTGTGGCTTCAGTTGGACGGTGTGGTTTTGGAAGACGTGTGGCTTCAGCAGGATGACACGACCTGCCACACCGCCGTGTGAAACCATCCATTTATTGGAGAAATGTTTTGTGAAATCTCACGACTATACCAATGCGCTACGGAGTATTTCTGAGCTCTAGTGTAGCGTTTCAAAAAAAACGAATAGTGTTATACAACAAAAAAAGAAATCTCGACTATCCAAACAAAAATATAAAGTCTCAATAAACGCCACGATATGAGAAGGTCCCGGCCAATCTCAAAGGAGAAGGGGTGGATTTAATAATGGAATAGGGCGCCAGTGGATCGCCAAATATACCTTCACAAATCCAACTGTAACAGGATCCACACTGTGACAATTAGTGTGACGACAAAACAAAAAAACGTAAATAAAGAGTAATAATAATGTGTAATAATAATGTGTAATAATAATGTGTAATAATAATGTATAATAATAATGTATAAAGTAAAACAAAATGAAGAATGATTAAATAAAACAGACAAAAATAAACATGTATATATAAATTCAAAAATCAAAATCAAAATTAATCAATGGTATACTCGAGCAACCGAAGATTTTACAAAAGAAAAAAAAATGTTACTTTTGACATGAAAACGCAATAAAAATACTGTTTATTTCGTATATAAGAAAAGAACTAAATCTAAATATTGATATCGGAGCTCAAAATGATGTTATATTTTGTTGACGAACGGCGGGCTTTCCCTCGACAAATTAAAATAATAATAAAAATCTGACCTTATGGTTATGGTAGTGGTTTTTTTTTTCTTCCTTTTAGATAGTTCCAATAAATTATATCGATTGATAATCAATAAGGACAATAACGGTGGCTTCAAAAGTTGTCGGACGACACGTGAAACCGCAATTGTTTAGACCAAAACAAAAAAGCTTAAAAAAAACGTAAGAATATTATACTAAGAAAAACTAAATACCTTACCGTTTCGTCCGATACAATAATCAATAACAAAACGCTTTTCCCAAATAAAAATCTCGATGATAAACGTTTTTAAACCGCTCCACGCGAATTAAAATTTATCCTCACCAAGGAGTACGGCGAAAGTAACAATTCACCAAATCTTCCGTCGAAAATATCAATTTTTACCTCTGATCCCAATTAAATAGGAGGGTGCTACACTACTAACCCTTAATTTGAAGGTAAAATTGAAAATTCAATTCGCGTTACGGAAAACTCTGTTCACGTTAGTTATATCTTTTACCAGTCCCCTTTTTCTCTCACCATCCTTCGACCCGAAATTCGTCTCGCCAACAAAAAAAAACCCGATTTACCAAAAACGTGCATAAAATCAAAACAGAAAAATATACCCCGAAAATTATGAAACCCAAAATGCAAAATTTTAAAAATAATAATTTGTTTAAATTTAAATGCTTTCTTTTAATTTAAAATAATTAAACAAAACGTTACACTAGAACCCAACGCATTACGCACGAATGAAACCCAACACATTATTAATGAGCAAACTCAGAGTTGCAAAACCCCATTACAAAAATGGGAAGTGTTACGCTAAATCCGCTCGAAAACTTTGCGACTTATTGAGTCATGAAAGTGATTCTTGTGGCTTCAGTTGGACGGTGTGGTTTTGGAAGACGTGTGGCTTCAGCAGGATGACACGACCTGCCACACCGGGGTGTGAAACCATCCATTTATTGGAGAAATATTTTGTGAAATCTCACGACTATACCAATGCGCTACGGAGTATTTCTGAGCTCTAGAACCCAACGCATTACGAACGAATGAAACCCAACGCATTATTAATGAGCAAACTCAGAGTTGCAAAACCCCATTACAAAAATGGGAAGTGTTACGCTAAATCCGCTCGAAAACTTTGCGACTTATTGAGTCATGAAAGTGATTCTTGTGGCTTCAGTTGGACGGTGTGGTTTTGGAAGACGTGTGGCTTCAGCAGGATGACACGACCTGCCACACCGAGGTGTGAAACCATCCATTTATTGGAGAAATATTTTGTGAAATCTCACGACTATACCAATGCGTTACGGAGTATTTCTGAGCTCTAGAACCCAATGCATTACGAACGAATGAAACCCAACGCATTATTAATGAGCAAACTCAGAGTTGCAAAACCCCATTACAAAAATGGGAAGTGTTACGCTAAATCCGCTCGAAAACTTTGCGACTTATTGAGTCATGAAAGTGATTCTTGTGGCTTCAGTTGGACGGTGTGGTTTTGGAAGACGTGTGGCTTCAGTAGGATGACACGACCTGCCACACCGCGATGTGAAACCATCCATTTATTGGAGAAATATTTTGTGAAATCTCACGACTATACCAATGCGCTACGGAGTATTTCTGAGCTCTAGAACCCAACGCATTACGAACGAATGAAACCCAACGCATTATTAATGAGCAAACTCAGAGTTGCAAAACCCCATTACAAAAATGGGAAGTGTTACGCTAAATCCGCTCGAAAACTTTGCGACTTATTGAGTCATGAAAGTGATTCTTGTGGCTTCAGTTGGACGGTGTGGTTTTGGAAGACGTGTGGCTTCAGCAGGATGACACGACCTGCCACACCGAGGTGTGAAACCATCCATTTATTGGAGAAATATTTTGTGAAATCTCACGACTATACCAATGCGTTACGGAGTATTTCTGAGCTCTAGAACCCAATGCATTACGAACGAATGAAACCCAACGCATTATTAATGAGCAAACTCAGAGTTGCAAAACCCCATTACAAAAATGGGAAGTGTTACGCTAAATCCGCTCGAAAACTTTGCGACTTATTGAGTCATGAAAGTGATTCTTGTGGCTTCAGTTGGACGGTGTGGTTTTGGAAGACGTGTGGCTTCAGTAGGATGACACGACCTGCCACACCGCGATGTGAAACCATCCATTTATTGGAGAAATATTTTGTGAAATCTCACGACTATACCAATGCGCTACGGAGTATTTCTGAGCTCTAGAACCCAACGCATTACGAACGAATGAAACCCAACGCATTATTAATGAGCAAACTCAGAGTTGCAAAACCCCATTACAAAAATGGGAAGTGTTACGCTAAATCCGCTCGAAAACTTTGCGACTTATTGAGTCATGAAAGTGATTCTTGTGGCTTCAGTTGGACGGTGTGGTTTTGGAAGACGTGTGGCTTCAGCAGGATGACACGACCTGCCACACCGCGATGTGAAACCATCCATTTATTGGAGAAATATTTTGTGAAATCTCACGACTATACCAATGCGCTACGGAGTATTTCTGAGCTCTAGAACCCAACGCATTACGAACGAATGAAACCCAACGCATTATTAATGAGCAAACTCAGAGTTGCAAAACCCCATTACAAAAATGGGAAGTGTTACGCTAAATCCGCTCGAAAACTTTGCGACTTATTGAGTCATGAAAGTGATTCTTGTGGCTTCAGTTGGACGGTGTGGTTTTGGAAGACGTCGGCTTCAGCAGGTTGACACAACCTGCCACACCGCGGTGTGAAACCATCTATTTATTCGAGAAATGTTTTGACCATACAACGAAACCCAACGCATTATTAATGAGCAAACTCAGAGTTGCAAGTCTGCAGAAACGACATTGAAAATTTAATGAAAAGAGCAAAGCTTTGTGTTTAGAGTAACGTCAGTCATTTGCCAGATATTTTATTTTAAACTTAATCGGAACATAAAAATAAAAATAACACCTCTCGCTGAGAAACTTGCAGTTTTATTGTTAAACTAAATGGGATGTTCTTATTGAGGCATCCTTTATATTAAGGATTTGTTGATGGATTATTTTAAAATATTATTCTAAGCAGTAAAAACTTTTAAAGTGCCCATAAAGTTTCTGATTGTCCACTTTTTCTTTTTCGATGGTGAAACTGGGTTTCTGGTTAGATAGAGATTTTTATCATTTTCGTCCCATTTGAAAATTTCACGTGTCGTCAGACGTTTGATTTACGTAACTGGAAGTGACCGCACGAACTCGTCGGTGCTGACTTGTTCACATAAACTGTGCAATCGGGATTTAATGTCCGATCGCGTCCGTGAATTACAAATTTCGATAGCCCTCCATCCGCCTCTATACCCACCCTCGTACGGGGTGCAGATATAAATTCGGAGGGATCCGGTGGGGTTGTTACAATTAGGTTGAAATACGACGGGTACGTTTCGGCGCTGTCGAACGCATTTTACAAAACACCGAAATATCTACGTGTTGATTATCTTTGGCTCCGTCCTTGATTAACTCAAACTAAAAAAAAATTTCAACTAAAAAAAATAAATAAATTGTTAGTGAAACCGCTACATTTAAAGAGAATACAAACTCAATATGTCGTTGGTGAAACATTTTGGATCGTTCACTGTGACATTGGGTTATTGACCGCGAATAAAAACATTACATACGTACATTATAAATTGGCAACTCTCCCTATTTCTGTCCGAGGTTGATTTATGACTACCGTTTCATCCGCATTTGCTGCTTCCGAACTGGACACGCAAATATTTATTCAGCATACCCTATCCGGATTTACTTTTTAAAGCTTCCAATAAATTGTATTTTATCTGTACGCCTATAAAATTTTTTGATCAGGCGGAATAGAAAAATTGGTAGCTAGAAACAGGATCCGTGTAACAATCGCGTGGTTAACACTTAAAAACCCTAATTTATCCGAACGTATATACCTATATAAGCGGGTTAAACGTATGCGACCATAAATTTTAGCCGCGAATGTTTCAATAAGACGCCCGTGAAAATATGGGACATTCAGGATTTAAATTAAGCCATAGATTTCGGCCACACGTTCTACACTGTAAATCACAAAATCTTCTGAGGATTTTCTTCTTAGTTGCCCTGATTTTATCCTCGGTCATTGTATACACCTGGCAAAAAAACAATTTTTTTTCATACTTGATCATGATTTTATTAACACTGATTAACGTAAACCTATCGTAAATTGAATGAACTCGTCCGGCATTTCCTCGACATTTATGTAGTACATAAAACAAAAGTGCAAATGGGGGTATTTTGTGTCGACGGCTCGTTTGCATGCAAACGCAAAACTGCATTAAGGCCAATTCAACCAACCCGAATACAACGTAAAATGCCTTTAAATATTTTTCCCCACACGAACGGATGTGTCTAGCACAGACCAGCGTTACGTCCTCTTTCAAATATAAACGACACACGCTTTGGGAGTAATAAAAGAGTACCTATGAAAAATTAGGGGAAGTTTTCCGAGATTTTTACTTCGTACGAAACAACCCGCAGAATATCCAGTTCATTTTTAATAAGCATCCCCTTGCGACCAACTCGAATACGCATACAACTACGCCTGGATTAAACTTTTTGCACAGTTAGTTTCAAAACGAAGCTTTAGTTCCAACGGCGTAATTCTGATAATTGCTCCAACTTAAAAAAAAAATAGTTTTTAATAATCCCGGCTTTATGCGTGCAGATTGAATCGTCGTCTCAAGTATAAAAGTCAAAAGGACGAGTTCAAAACATTACCCATAACAAAAACCCTCATACAAGATATTTACAACACACAATTCGACTTCTTCGTTGTGTCCCATATTTCGAGTGCTCGCTTGAAATTTAGGGCGGATATATAGAGGGGGAAGCCACAAAAAAAATCATCTTTTGAAATAAACAGAATCCAACGTTGTGTGAATCTAATGCCGCGCGAAGAAAGGTTCCCGCGGAAAGCTGAGTTTGAACACCTGATTTATATATTTAATATACACCACACTTATTTCGGGGAAAGCTGCTTAAATAAACAGTAATATACCGACAATTTACAGTTATATGTTACCTTTAAAGCCGGGGCGACGGTGTAAATTACGTCAATTTTAGAAAACGAGTCGTGGGAACTGTCTGTCATGAGACTTGCGGCGAATATAAAAAAATTGTGTTGAGGAAAAAGGCACGGAGACCGTTTTTATGTACCTCTGATGGTTTTTTATGTGTGGTTTTTATCTCGGGTATTACGTTAACAACACGGCGCTACCCAAAAGGAGATTTTATGACTGTTTTTACAAAGATTCTCTGAGTGGAAATAGAATGGAAAAGGTGGATAGAGAGAAAAGTAAATAAAAAAATCAATTCAAACATTTTAGGAAATAATTATTAAAAGAGCATCTCATATTTTTTTTATTATATCTACAATTACTTTAATACTATTATTACTGACATATACTATGATTTTAACCGGAGTAATATTTATCTGAGCTGATGCTCTCTGATGGTTAATGTTTACATCTATATGTCATGTTCTAATGCATTTTGACGATATTTTGAAATCAATAGAGTCTTAGTACTCAGAGAGTTCATACGTGCATCTACAATGTTTGACTATAAATTGTCTGACTGATTCTGATTATAAAGAAGATATTCACTTTATGGTACTGGAAACTTAAAAAAGAAAGAGAGGATATTGAGTTCTTCCAGTGAATATAAAGTGAGAGGCTAGAGACGATTTTCACTAAATGGTTGAAGAGCTTGAGGGTTATACTGAAAGGTTGTTCAAGGAACAGTTCAACGAAGCTCATTCTAATTTAGAAAGAAGAAACGCAACTCTGAGGAGTCATAAAACATATGTACACTTTGTCTAATCTGTCATCATAATGCATCACTTCCCTGCACTACACTGCACTGACGGTTATCGGAATCGCTGCTTATGCCCCATAACACAAGTCATTACAACACATTGCGGTACATAAATATAAATTTAACCATAGTAAAATCAGGAATACGTTTATCTTATTCAACGTAATGCAGTATTACGCTGTCTATTTCCTAAAATCATCGATGTTTACGTGATGGGATGCCACGTCACATTATTCAACATAATTCTTTGTATTTGAAGGTAAACAAATTTCATATGACAACACCTACTCTTAGAGCCTTTCAAAAGAATGGATCATGGATTGTTTAGTTGAATTTGAGGAAGAAATGGAAAGAACGTTTGAATGATCACCATATTTTACACTTTAAATAAGAATCGATATCTACTACTTGACATGGTTTTATGTGGCAATGTGATAGAATTTGGCATAGCACAACACATCAGCTGGATGTGTTCAAGATATACAAACTTATACGGAGAATTGGTTATCATTATGACAGTCGAATGTCACACAGTCTGTGACATTCGTTTATTCTACCCAGATAGATAACGTTAACAAATTTCACTCTGCTGTCAAAGCTCTTAACGAACATTAAACTTGCCCAGTGAAGCATTTTTCAGATAATTTGGGGCAATAAACTGCGAGACAAAAATCAACTTGTCCTCTGCGCATACCCGTATTCAACATTATCGGCTATATCCAACAAGTTGAGAAGTGTCTTTGATTGACAGGGTCCAGGAAAGACAGCCATTATAAATCTAATGCTGATGCGTACAAATTTTAAAATAATCCCGGATTTGACAGTGGCGATGTCATTAAACAACTTCGCATGACTCATACCTTTTCTCATGTCCTTCCTTAGCTCGCACTCCAATCCTGTGTTTGGTCATCGCAAATTCTACACTAATTACTAGTTATGGTCTCTCAAACGCTGCCTTCTTGAGCTAGTTCTTGTATTGTTTCATTGCCAGAAAATCCATAGTGATCTGGGACCCAGATCAGGGAGACTCTGTTATCACAACTCAGTTTATTTAAAGTGCTCTTAGTTATTAACTGGAACCGACACAATTTTCACAGCTTGTAGCACCTGGAAAGCGACTTGACTGTTTGAGAAAAATCGTATTGTGTTTTTCACCCTTTTCTGTAGAAAAATTTTAGCTCCCATGTAAATAGCAAATACTTCTGCCTGGAATACAGTACAACGGCATTTTTAATCTATCTGAAGATTCAAGTATCTGCCTGAACCAGAGAATCTTCATTATTAATCCAGGAATACTGCTTAAGTAGTTCAATCTGGCATCCAGCATTAAGAACTGCCATGTTACATCAAATTTAGCAGCATCGATAGGCTTTATCAGATATCGACAGACGTTTTGTAAATGTAATAACTATTAACATATCTTAGGTTGTAATGTGAGTTCGAAGAGCCAGGATTTTAAGACATGTTATGAAGATCCAAATTAACAATAGGTTTATTACTGTACAATTCCATCACCCTATACAATTGCATTGTTGAAGATTATAGTATTATTATGGTAAATACAATTGAAAATTTACTTTATACAAAATGTTCTAAAATACATTCTAAAATACAAAACGTTCTAATTTGGGTGATTTCCTTGACAGAGTCACACTTAGTAAAACTGATCTGGCATTGGAATCTCGAAGAGTATTATTAGTTTCCGTGGGCTGGATAAAAATAATGCTGGCAAGCAGAGTTGTTTAGGCTAAAGTGAAAGATCACACAGTATACGGAATTATGGTTAAAGGCTGTTCACAAAGTGGGGTATTCTCACTGCTTTTCTGTTGCTTAACAGTTGTTCTCAGTGTTCATAGTCTGTTATGCCCATGATACAGCTGTTCTGTTAAGGGATAAATTAAGATTATTTTTTTTACAGAATGCAGCATGCGTTTAAATATCTACTAAAACTACTGAGGTTGTTACACAATCCAACACCATCCAATTTCTGCAATGGAATGCTCCAGAGGTAAAATATCTTGGTGTTATCTTTGACAATGAACACGTACATTAGTTGCAAAACCAAAAAAGTAACAATTGTCGAAACTGTCTGGTGAAACTATTCCTGTGTCGAAAGGCAATTCGGAATACTTGGGGATTAATTCCGGGGGTTACAATGAATATCTGCACTTCTGCAATAACACCCATGGAATATCACGGTGTTATAGTGTGTTGCCTAACACTGAAACATGCACATAAAGCTAAATGCTGCATCAATTGCGACGACACATTATGAAAAATTTGTTGGCTCTAGATATTTTATCTAGAAGGTGGCAACGAGGGCATTGTTTAGATTGCGATTAATGATTGATAAACAACTGTTAAAATTGGAATCCCTTGAAGCTTGCACAGACTACACCACACTTACATAACAACCTAAGCTCGGAAAAATGTTGACCATTTACTCCGATGGATTAATAAAGGACATTGGAGGTTTTCATGGAGCTCCTCCACCGATAGCAGGTAGAAGTATATGCTGGCGATTGGTAAGTATCGAACAACATCATCATTGGTGAAGTTTTGTCGGCAATCACTGGAGGAGGCAAATGTATACAACGTCATGGAATTAAACGACATGATCATGCGGACAGATTGGCGAAACAGGCAGCACTTAAGTCACCGACTTCCCTTGAACCATTTGTACCTAGCTGTTAATACTGCATCAAAGCTGATAAACTTCATCTCTCATCGAACTTTTTGCGATGGATATGGTGAGACTGCAGTTGCTGAAATTACATACATACAAGAGGTAAGCGCTCACCACTATACTTTTTTTTTGTCCCAAATATCCAAGTCATTCATCACTCATTTCTGATTATGATCTCATTCAAGACAAATTGATATTATTAAAATCAATCCAAACCCACATAATGGTACTAATTAATAATATAGTATTTAAAATCTCTGCAACATTTTCTGCAAACAGTATCTAGTATTTACCAAGGTACTGTAGGTAGAACTGGTATGGAACTATATACAGCTTATTAAAAAGTAGATATGGGTAGTAAAAGGCTTTAAAAAGATTCTGTATGTAGATGACTAAGCTGCTGGTGGAGAAGTAAGCGATTTAAGTTAGAATGAGTCGAAATCACTTAAAATTTGTGTTAGTTTGTTAGTACTCCAGCATTTTTAAATATTAGGCTTCTTTCCTTCAATTTCATAATGGAATATAAGAAATAAATATCAAATTGCTTTGATTTGCTAATCTAACAGGTTCTATTTTTTTTAATCATCGATCCAACACAAAGCCAAAGGTGAAACGTATTCTTTCTTTTATGATAACCAATCACAAAGTGAACCGTGCTTTGCCAATATTAAGATTCTGCCATCTAACATTTTTGTCACAAATAACTGAAAACAAGTTGAACGAAAACCAACAAACAATAAAAGTTAAATTCATATACTAATTACAATCAATTGTATATGTCACTAAGTCAATTTATATGATAAACGTATTCGAGGGTTTCCTGATGATGACCTAAACGAGGCCGAAACCGGTAGAATGAAAACATTTGGATTCATTTTAAATAAAAAGTACAAAAAATAACAAACTTTTCATTGTTTACAATATAGATAGAAAAAAGAATCCTTAACAATATCTAACATTTTTGTTATACCATACAGTGTATCCCTGAATCGGGTTGCAAAGAAGACAAATATTATTACTGATTTTTCAAATTTATTTTAGCATGAATTATGCGACAGATATGTTTATTTCACTAAATTGCAAATTTTATACTTTAAATGTAGAAATTAACCCATTTTTGCTAAACCAAATTTAGGTTCACAACTAATACTAGACCTAGAACTAGAATCAATATGGTTTAACTGTATTAAGAAATTTATGGTTAAACCCTAACGTTTCTAGTTATAGGTCTCATGTTAGTTCTGAAGCTAGGTTGTAAGTATTATAGTATTAGTAATACATTTAGTTCCGGAAGAATTTAAAACAATCGAGAGCAAAAATTAAGAGTTTCGGTTTGGCTGTGCGGCTAAACCAGAATCATTTTATTCTAGGTCTAGTGTTAGTTCCAGTTTTAGTTCGCTGCAACGATTTAAGACTGAATAACAACTAAAAAATAGTGCTACCATTAAGGCTAAAGCTATAACACTAGATCTAAAGCAAAACCGTTTTGCTTTAGCTATTTCTCTCTTAAGACGGAACCCAACCCAACCCTTTTTTAATGGGGTGGGGGAAAATCTTCTAACAGACATCTTCCCTGGGGTATTGGGTGGCTAGAATGTGTAGGTTTGGGACCGAAACCTTGACCCACTAAAAGCCCCTTTCCTTGTCTTCTTCCGGGAACCGCCGGGAAGACGTTGCTTTGGAATTTAGCTCCCTCGTCTTTCTTGCATTTCTCCGTTTCACATTCCGTTTATTGATTCCATTTATAACAAAAAGAAACATTATTTTTATCAGATTAATCGCAATATACCATTGCAGGATATATCTGAGCCTTTTGTGTCAGCCTCTCGTTGCACTAATACTTCAGGAACCTTATTACACCTTCTGTTCACCCCTGATTCTCGTTTCTCCTTTGGTTTACTCTCATCGAAGTGTGGGAAACAGTAACAAGAAGACAACTTCATTAACTTCTACAATATTTGTAATATATTTTTGTGCCTTTCCTCTTCGAAGATGTTTACGTCCGCTTTAGCAGTTCTGCGTTGCTTCCTCCTTTATTTCCATTGTGACAGCGAATTCCTCGATACTTTTCCAACTTTCTTCACATTTCAACATAGAGTTAACATTCCTGGTGTTTGAATCGAAAGAACGATTCCCAGCTTTTTGCAGAGTTCTTCAGTATTCTCTTTTCATCTCATACATTCGAAAATGTGTGCTCCACATTGTGCACTTTACCTTTGCAATATATGCACATTTTATCAACGATCCTCTTATGGTTGTAGAGGTATGCTCTAAAGCACTCATGCCCGCTGAGGAATTGGCTCAGCAAGTAATTTACGTCTCCCCACTTTCTATTAATCCATGGCATCAGTTTTGAAAGTAGCCTCTTCGTCAGAGGTCCTTTCCCGTTTTCATTGCCCATCTCGTCTCCCACTCGATTAATATCTGCGCATTCATTTCACCCCGATCTGTTGTTTCTTCCATTATTCTATTTCTCCTTTTTGCCAATAAGTCTATGGTTATTATGCTTCCTATCACCTGCTTCACTCGTCTTTCGATTTTATTGGTCTTTTTAGATATTTTTTAGGTTCCAAATGTTTCACGCCTTGTATCAAAAATCCATATAAAATTAGCGAATAAATAACAGCGCGGATTAAGTTCCTCTTTTCTTCTGTCGGTCCGTAGGTTGATCCCATCACGCTGTTGTATTTTGCTTGTAAAGTAACGCACTTATTCATGCCACTTTAAGCCTTTTTCTAGTATGACCCGAAGTATTTCACTGCATTTTTTGATTTAACGGTGTGTCCCGTTATCTTTAGCAAAGAGGAGGTGGAGCTCTTTGCATCTTTTGCTTTTGACCAGGATGACTTCTGTTTTTTCCATGTTAGTAATCACCCTCTGCATTGAACCCAACCCAACCTAGCTTTAGAACATTTTTTCTAGTATTCAACATAAATATGTTAGTTTTAGATTCCTTTTATGAAATCAAAAATATTGTAAAGATTGGTATAAACAATGGTTTTTCACTAACAGATCTCCAAAATGTTTACTATAGAGTTCACAACACCCAGATCAATAAATTAATTTATCCACATTACAAAATGATTCCTAATCTTTTGGCGTTAGCTTATCATCCTTCTCTACTTGGTCCTCTTAAAGAGAGACTAAATAAATTTGGCTTTGCTCTGGCTTTTGTCTCAATTAACAAAATATACAAACACAGCATTAACAAAACATAGACTTAATAATGATGAGCTGAGCGGTGTCTATGAGATAAAGTGCCTTAACTAGGACTTCCTCTGCAGAGTTCATAAAAATATAGACATTGTTAATGTTAAATTAATGAAAAACCTTCGAAAATGTAAGGAAATTTTTTAGTTCTAATTTATGAAGAACTATATATCAGCATCAACAATAAAAACGATAAACTGATGAATAATATAATAGACATTAAAAATTTTAAGCAGTTCGCCAAATTTATCTGATTTAATATTTAAAAAAAAAACTTTCGCGCATTACATATTTGAACTTCACAACGCCCTCCATTTTCCTCCCACGCATACATTGTTGCTTGACCTTTTCACTCTTGGTTGTGGCTGAAGAAGGGAGAAGTTATTCCCGAAACATATCGCATTGATTTTATAAATAAATCTTTTTCATCGATCGAATAATATCGTACGAAAAACTTAATTTTATAGTTTCTATGGTTAAATATCATAAAATGAACATCAAAAATTTTCGATTTAGAAAACAGTTTAATTTTTACATAAATATGGGTATAATTAGTTAGAGTATGTAAAAATATTAAATATGTCCAATAGTAATAAATAAATAAATAATTTATTGTTCTCAAGAAGTTACATATGTGGATTATTATTATTAATAGTACTTCCTACCGTACAATCTTGGAACAATCCTATGATGGTGGTTCAGCCTTCGCTGTTCTTCCACCACCAACGTAAATAAAATAAAACATAAATTAAAATATATAACGCAACTAATAACGAGACGATGTGGCCAGAGAAATTTATGAAAGAGAATAGAGCGTTGCAAATCTACGAAGACAGCATAAAACAAGAAAGAAAATAGAAGACAAAAGATCACAAAGAGGTAACAGAAGAATAAGAATAGAAAGAATAGGGAAGAATAGTTCATGGGCTCAGAACACACACTCACCCCTTTCAATGAAACATGCACGGAGATGGGCTGACACTCTACGTTTCCACAATGTAAAGGATGCACACTCCCCCAAAGATAATAGTAAGCTATTATATATTTTGAATATTTGATACTAGAAGCATTTCTGATATGCTACTGATTTATGGACTGGTGGGCTAAGCCTTCCTTTAAATCTTATATTGATAGAGTACACATCCCCTCGATATTGTATTTTTTCGAATAAGTACGGTGGCGTCTGGGTGAAGATTACCTTGTAGTAGAAACAGGCTGTATGCAACAAACTTCTGCCTTGCATGTTCAACCAATTCAACTCCGAAAGCTTCACACTAACATGATCGCGTCTCTTCAAACCAAATATTAAACGAATACAAGAATTTTGAACCTTTTGTATTTTTCTTTTAAGATTGTAGGAGAGAAATGCAGAGTACAATGTATCAGCAAAATTAAATAACGAGAGTACCAAACTGTCACAATTTAGTACAAAGAAAATTTCTGTAAGAATATTTAATTTTTAAGCTGCCATATGCTTTACGGACACAACTATTAATATTATCATTAAAAGATAAATTTTCATCTAAGATATCACCTAGGTTTCTAACACATTTTTTAAATTGAAGTGTATCATAGCCTATCATAATGTGCATCCTATTAGCTAAATGTCTTGTATTCTTTGGACCAAAAAACATAATTTCAGATTTCTTAGGATTAAGATGTAACGAATGACGCGTTGAAATGAGAGAGAAGAGATCGAAGATCTGAGTTTATTCGTGCACATGCTTCCTGCAAGTCTCTAGAAGGGGAGGAATAGTATAGTTGTGAATCATCCGCATAAAAGTGATATTTACAATAGGTTATATGATTAATAAAAGTGGACGTATATAGCGTATAGAACAACGGTGACAAAATTGAACCCTGAGGCACCCCTGAGTCGGTCATCAAAAAATCCGATGACTTATCTTCCAGAACAACTGATTGTGATCTTTCAGAAAGGTAATTATCTATTAACCTTACCGCATTAGATTGAAGACCATAATAACGCAATTGCGCCACTAAAATTTTACGATTTAATGTGTCAAAAGCCTTTGTATAATCTAACAAGCACAAAATGGTAATATTACCTTTATCAGTCTCTCGCACTATATCATCAACGATTTTAATCAGGGCAACCATATCCACACCTAAAACCTGATTGCGTTTCTTGTAACAAACTATTCGCCTCAACATACTCAGAGAGTTGGCTCCACATAATTCTTTCGATCAGCTTGGACATTGCAGGCAAAATACTAATAAGTCTTAAGTCTGCATAAGTAGTTGGACTCTTGACCTTAGGCAGAGGTCTAACCATCGATTTCTTCCATGGTGCAGGATATCTTCCGGATGTAAAGCAGCAGTTAGCTATATCCCTAATATAGGGCACAACATGGGGGCGAGACATCTTAATAACTCCCAGACCAAGCCCATCACTACCGACAGCCTTGCTTCGAATCACTAATAATGTCTCAATAATGTCAGAGTCATGCACCGAACGAAAACTAAAACGTGCGCTGGAGTGTCTACTGAAGTTATACAAATTCAGCAAATTCTGATCAGTCACACTGATAGCAGGGACCGACCTAATAAAATAAGAATTTATCAGATTAGGATTCCCAAGAGATAAAGGGATGTCTGTAATTGGTATTCGAAACATATCACACTTCCTCAAAGTATGCCATGTGTTATTTGAATTTGCTAGCTGAAACTGGATATATGCCCTTTTTCCTCTTTGAACTGAGGACGTAACTAGATTCCTTAGAGACTTGTAATAACTCCACTTGGCAGGGATTTTTAACCTTGAGTATTCATTAAAAGCTTCGTCCCTTAACTGATGCATTAGCTTTATCGTATCTGTTATCCAAGGTGAAGAAGATTTACCGATCCTGACACTTTTAATCGGAGCATGATGATCTAAGACAGCCATAATACTCTCAGTTAGAAAATTCACATCTTGCATATCAAAAATATAAAAGAAAGGAATGAAGTACAGGTCGGTTAGAAAATCATTAGCATCTATATGCTTATAGGCCCTAATAAAACTATACGCGCTGTTCTTGCACGAAGGAAATTTTAGAGTACAAGCCACCACACTATGATCAGAGACACCCCCCACCGGCAAAACGGCAATGATATCAAGGATTGAAGGTTTTGTTCCCATTACTCGCGTAGGAGCGTCAATAATTTGAGTTAAACCACAAGAATCATACAAATCTGTAATAGCCAGTGTTTTTGCATCTTTAACACATTCCATGTTAAAGTTTAAGTCGCCCATTAAAAAGATAGATAATAGATATAATTAGATAGTTGTTAATTAAATCTCTGTATTATAAGCGACGATCAAAGTCTTGTTTGCTACAAAATGATGCTTCATAACCTTTCTATTTTCACTATGAATAAGTCTATTTCATCAACTTATTATTAAAATCGTTACCCTTACTTTTCAACCATTGTCGGTGTATATTAAGACATAACCATATAACTCAAACTTGTTGATATAGTATTATAGCGTATTTGTGACCATTAACTCAATTCTCATTTCGTTCTTCCACATTCGTCGATCCTCTCTTCGTCTTTCTATTATTATAATAGATCGGCATTTTTTTTCTTTGTTGACTAACACATAGCTCACAGTGTATACACGATAAATATTACCTCTATATTCTTTAACTAATATCAATATAATTTTCACCAAACCCTCGAATATTATCATTTACTCCACTAGAGAAAGCGTGATGGAAGAACACCACAAGCAAATATTTGTCGTTCAATAACATAGTGTAAGCGCATACATTGTCCAACAGGACGACATTTTCAGCCTTACTCCGTGTCTCATCACATACAAGAGAGGATAAAAAGTTCTCCTCTGGGTTAGGTGGTGCGATGCACGTTTGGGATAAAAACAACGACCACGTCTGACGGTAACGTAGGTGAAGTGAAAAATCGATACGGTAGGGCTTTCATCGAACACGCTCCGACTGACAGAAAAAATCGCCGGTGCTTCAGTGTTTACAAGCACCTCTCACCTGAGGCGCCAGAACCATTCTATACGGTACGATCAATTTTTACAACAATAGACAAGCATTTCAATGCGAGAAGAGAATTCCGGAGCGTACCTTCTTTCATCGACGCAGTCTACTGGAAGGATAATAGAGCTACGTAAGAATTCTAAAAGGGCTAGGAGATCGTACACACCTAAAGCCCATCTTTAAAAGGTATAATTTCTAAGTTGACCGAGTTTCTAAAAAAAATGTTTCTCTGGTTTGATTATAAACGTGTTGTTCTTGTACGAAGTAAAATATGAATTTTCCTCTCTATGATAAGCGAATGGCGGTTACAAAACTAGCGGAGAGGATAAATCCGTTTCCATTTAAACCTTACCCATACGTCACCCGGAAAGAAAATAAATTACATTAGTTTTGAACAATGCACCTGCAATATAACAACCCGACGACCATAAATTCGCCCATAAATTCCCTTATCGCGTTTTGTAAAGTCATCGTAAGCCCTCTCCCCTTTTCCGAGCGAAACATGCGGCCTCCAATACGTGTTCCTCCGCCTCCACCATCAAGTATCCACGATATAATTTTTTGTTACTCCCGCTGTATATTATTGAAAACGAATCGCTCGTGAAAAATCGAAATTCAACACAATCCCCGCTCATTTGCTCGGCGTGAACGGCAGCTAAATCCAGATTTGTTAAAATGTGTGTCCACTACACGGGCATTTTCATTTATTTCCGGTTATTTTGAAATATTCAAACGAATATTTCGTTTTTATTTCGATTTTCGGGCTCGGAACATGTTGTTCACCAACGATTTTGTTTTATCTTTTTTTATCCTAGATTTTCATTACTTACACCATCCTATTATAACATATAAACTCATTGTAACAATTTGAAAACAATACAAAAGCTTTTTTTTGTTGTTAACGAAATAACATCAAAACGAAGAACCCAAATTGAATCATTTCCAATTAATATAACCAACGAAACTGTTCTGTTTGAATAACAAATCCCAATTTTGAGTTCATTTAATAAAGTAGTGTGTACGTGTGTATGTATGTGTAGGCGTTTGGAGGACGTTCTAGGTCCCTTCATTCGGCTTGGGTCAAGGGTCAAGCGGCACACCTAATTTAATAACAAACTTAAACGGAACCTGGTATGGTAGAGAAGAGGAACGAACAGGAGAGGGTGGTTAATTAGATGAACCTAATTCGAAACGTGCGCGAACCGGCTCGTCTGGTTGTAGTATCCACGTCGGCGCATTTTAGACGTGATGTTCGCGACCGCAACCGCACTATTCGTGTCGTTAATTAATAGAATCAGGGAGCGTACGCACCCTCTTTATGTTACCGATTGCTATTGCATGATGAATTTTCCGACCAACCTTGTTGGAAATGACGCGGACCGGACCAGATGATATGAAGGACGTAAATGGCTGCTAATGAATCGTACTACGTACGAACCCCTTCGGCTATAATTAACAAGTACATGTTGCTCAGAAATCCATTCACAATTTATTTCTATGGTTAGAATTTATGTAGTAAATTAATTGGATACGAATTTTTACATCAAACGTTCTTTAGCTTCTATTTCTAAAGTCTGCGCAATAATTGAACAAAACAAAATTGAATAAAACAAAATTGAACAAAACAAAATTGAACAAAACAAAACAAAAATTAACATTTTTCAAGAAAAACCTATTTCCGTCTTCTCTAATATTCTTTAATACTCCTCTATGTTTAGTATAAGAGATAAAAATAACCCAAATATTGTTTTTGATACAAGAAGTAAACTCGGCCGATTTCGAAGACGTCGATACGATTGTCGATACTTGAGACGTCTTTGAAGTCGGCCGAAACTATTTCTTAATCATGTACAATATTTGGGGCGTGCGACGTCTTCAAAGTCGGCCGATATTCCGAAGTAATATTCGTGATATAAGAAATAATCTCGAAGTCGGCCGTCCCAAATATTGTTGTGATTAAGAAGTATTGTATTTTGATTAACAATTTTAAAAAGTTTTTTCCTAGTATACAGCTGAATTGAGTAGTGTTGGATTGGGTTGGGTTCCGATAAAAGTAGTCCTCGATGCATTTTTAATTCTTAGGTGGCTGATGTCTTCTAAGTCGACCGAGTTTACTTCTTACATCAAGAACACTATTTGGGGCGGCCGACGTCTTCAAAGTCGGCTGAGATGCTTCTTCCATGGAGTTTAAATAGAACAGACTTCGAACTTGTTTTTTCTAGTTTACAGCTAGATTAAGTGTTGTTGGGTTGGATTGGGTCCATTAAAAATCGTCCTTATTGCCTTTTCAATTTTTGGACGGCCGACGTCTTCGAAGTCGGCCGAGATTATTTCATCTTAAGTAATATTTATGATGTAAGAAATAATCTCGGCCAATTTTGAAGACGTCGGTCGCCCTAAGCATTATTATCAATGATGTAAATCGAAAAAAGTATTTATTATTAAAACGACGTAATTGATAAATTTAATATTTATTTATTTCAATCCTGACATGTTTCGACCTTATCAGTCTTCTTCGGAGGATTCTAAAATAACAGTCAAATGAAATATACTTTATAATGAGGTTATGTTAAAAACATGTTCAAAAAATGATATTAAAAGACTTTACTTATATTGTCAAATAAAAATTGAGAAATTCTAAAAGTAAATTTCAATGTCAAGGTACGGTTCATTAACAATTATAAACAATTATCAAAAATTAAATGAAACACATTAGTACGTTATTAACGTTGCTGCACGAGACACCAAACCCGAATTCCTCACGTCTGCGCGAGAGAACAGCAAGAAAACCATTGCACTTGCACATGAGGAGGAGTAAGGAAAAAGGAGAGGAACAAAGTTTTAGCCACATAGGATCAATTTCCAAAATATATAAGAAAAATAATATTGCAAAATTAATAAAGTGGCTGATTTATTAAAATTCTCGAATAATTTGGAGGCGGGGGGGAAGAAGGGCAGAAAAGGTTTAATGCATTAGATGTTATATGTTAAATGGGGATTTCAGTTTTTTATATAATGGTGTTTTTTGGAGTTCGACTTGGTCATTGAGACATATGTCTTTTTCTTTCTTTTTAAATTTGTCGATTTCATATGCTTCATATAGGAGAAGTCTGTGGCTTTTTTCTAAATTATGTAGCAATTTGAAGTTGGTGCTTATATCAAAATCATGTTTTGTTTGTAATATGTGTCTTCCAAAGTTTGATTTAGGATTTTTCTGTCTCTCCTATATAGGTCGCTTTGCAAGTGCTGCATTGTAGGCTGTAAACACCGCTTTTAGAAAGTTTATCTTCTACATCTTTTGCATTGATTATTGATTTGCCAATGGAGTTATTATTTTTGAATGTTAAATTTACCTCATTATTATGAAATATCTTCTTAATGTTGTGTGCAAGTTTTCCGCAGTAAGGTATTGCCCTGTATGGTTTTGTATTTTTATTTTCTTTGTTTATCAGGGTGAGTGTTGTATTAGTTATTTTATTTCTATTTCTTTCGTATTTTTTTATAAGTTTATCTGTGTATTGTATTGGAAAATTATTATTAGTTGTTGTAGCGCGCTCTGCAAGACACCACGGCTAACTATTGTCATTTAGTTATATAAAAAAAATACTTTTGTTTGTTTATAAAAAAACAACAACATAATAAATAATCAAACTGCTGACAAGTAAAAATCTCAATCTTTTTATAATAAATAATATAGGATAGTAAACCTTAACTGTACCCTATATATTGGTGACCCCGACGTGATGTAAAAACCTTATCATACATTACCAGTATGTATGATAAGGTTTATCCCGGAACCCAGAAGAGAGACACCAACACTCCTGCCAGCAGCCGTATTGAACACCAATCAACCTAAACTGCCAGATCAAAAGCATCCAAAGGCTTGGCGTTCAAACCCAAACAACCAATCACCTACCACCGCCCGCTATGCATCAACTATTTTTATCATCCATCGAAGGAAACGTCCATGAGCAACCATTAACCGCTTTTGGTAGTTGTCCCAAGGATCCTGGAAGCGGAACTCGATTAAGTGTTACAAAGTGAAAATTAATTCCCATTCTAGTGACTGTTCTCAGAATTAAGAAAAACACTCACCTGTGGAATAAATCGAATACTGTTCTATTGTTCAAATGTCACAGCACGTAAGTACACTATACTTTCTGCTCTAAGGGAGAAAAATAGAAAAAGGAAGAGGAAAAGGAAAAAGTTACATTTTAAATAAATTAAAATTTCTTTTTTATTTTAAACCTTAACCTTTTCCTTTACATAAAATTATTAGACAACTCAACGTCAAATGAACTTCAAAATATATGTAACTTAAAATTACCACCCTTCTGGTCTTCCAATCCAGAAGTGTCGTTCCGTCAAGTGGAATCCCAGTTCGTACTGTCTAGGATCCACTCCGAAAAAACACGATATCACTACATTTTGGCAAATTTGCCAACCGATGTAGTAAATCTGGCGCTAGATCTTTTACAAGATCCCTCTACCGAAAACCACACTTCATTAAAGAAGTTATTAATCGACTAACATCGAGCGAGGAACAACGCCTTGGATGTTTTTCTTTCAGGTAACGAAATGGGAACCCAGCGATCGCCGGAATTCTTTCGACAGCGTTCCTCGACGATCGCTGATCCCCATTTGGTACCCCCTAAACTACTAATCAAAATTTGGTTACGTCGCTTACCCCAACCAATTAATCTCGCGTTGACGTCTTCCGGTAAAGAAGATGCAGACGAACTTCTTCGCCTTGTAGACAAAGTGTGGGACGCCCTATCGTCCTCCACACCTTCACCATTACCTTCTACCCTGTCAAGATTGAATGTCGAACTTCTCGATACTCAATATCCTGACGCTCAAATTATTAGAAATGAACAATTCAATGACACTGAGTTAACACATCTACTCGATAAGCAATTTTCAGCAACCAAACCATTACGATATTTGTTATCACAACAATCAATCTTACCGTCAAACATCAAAGTATGGTGCGAAACCTCAAAAAATAAACCTCGCATCTACATTCCTCAAAATTATCATAAACAAATTTTCGACAAATTTCATTGCCTAACGCATCCAGGAATTCGTTCAACAGTTCATTTATTAAAAACCAGATTCTTTTGGCCTCACATGTCAAAAAATATATACTTATGGACAAAATCTTGTTTGCAATGTCAACGCACCAAAACTTTTAAACACACCAAATCACCACTTCAGCGAATTCCAATACCAAGCTCACGATTTGAACATATTCACATCGACATTATTGGTCCACTAGCTTCGTCTCTTGGTTGCACTTTTGTCCTTACTGTAATCGAACGATTCACACGTTGGCCAGAAGCTTTCCCACTAAAAGACATAAGTTCTGATACCATAGCAACTTCTCTGTTTCGGCATTATTTCAGTCGATTTGGTATTCCTTGTACAATAACTCACGACCAAGGACGACAATTTGAATCAAAATTATTTGCAAAATTTCAATCATTGTTAGGCACCCATCAAATACATACTTCACCATTTCATCCACAAAGCAATGGAATGGTAGAAAGATTCCATCGAACTTTGAAAGCTGCGATTATTGCACGCGGTAACACCATCACGTGGAACAATGATTTACCACTGATAATCCTAGGTCTTCGATCATCACTGAAAGAAGATTTAGGATGTTCATCAGCGGAACTAGTTTATGGCCAGCCTCTTAGACTACCTGGAGAATTCTTTATTCAAGATAGATAACCTCCTGAACATGAACCTTTCCTTTCCAGTCTTCGAACTACCTTTGCTGACCTCAAACCAATTCCTGCGACCAGACATGGTAATCAAAAAACCTTCATACATAAAGACTTAGTCTCGACCAACTACGTTTTCACTAAAATCAACGGACTTAAACCTTACTTAACACCACGATACGAAGGACCATTCAAAATTCTTGAAAAACATCAAAAATATTTCGTTATATACAAAAATAATAAACCGACTACTTTAAGCATTGATCAGCTTAAACCTGCCTTTATGCTAAACGAAGACATAAACTCAATTAATAAATCAATTCTCTTAACAAACAAACCTGAAAGAATTCGTTTCAACATTTAGTTTAAACGCTAAACAATTTAACAAAATATTATTTACTTTATTATTTTTCTACTTTTCTTCCGTGGGGGGGAGTAATAATCAAACTGCTGACAAGTAAAAATCTCAATCTTTTTATAATAAATAATATAGGATAGTAAACCTTAACTCTACCCTATAGTTGTTATATTTTTTATAATGCTTATTTCTGCATTAAAATCATTTTTTGTCATGGGCGTATTGTAAGCTCTGTGTAAATAATTATGTAATGCCTCGTTCTTGTGTGAAATGTGGTGATAGAAATCATACAGTATAATCGCATCTGTTTGTGTTCGTTTTCTAAAGATGTTGAATGAGATGCTATTTTTATTTCTCTTCAATGATATGTCTAGAAAGTTTAATTTATTTTCTTCATCTTCCATCTCTAGTGTGAATTTTATGTTTGGGTGTTTATTATTTAATTCCTGTTTCAGTAATTCTATCTCATTTTTATCTTCACCGTTCCATATCAATAAAATGTCATCGACATATCTTTTCCATATAATTATTTTGTTTAGGTCCTGTGTACTTAAAAAGTTGTTTTCAAAATTATTCATAAAGATGTCCGCAAGAAATCCACTGATTGGTGAGTCCATAGGTAAACTTTTTTCGTATCTGTAGAATTTTTCATCAAATTGGAAAAAATTTTGTTTAGTACAAAATGTTAGTAATTTTAAAATTGCTGACTTTTTTTCTTTATTGAGTTCAAGTGCTAGTTGGTTGGATATTATGTTAATGGTTTCAGTAATCGGTATGTTAGTATATAGGTTTACTATGTCCAGAGATGCCATTAAGAATTTTTCTGGTAGACTTTTGTTTTGTAACTCTTTTATGATTTCTTTTCTATTTTTTATGCTGTAATCTGTTTCTTTTATTACAAAGTTCTTCAAGAAATTATTGATAAATTTGCTAATTGTTTGGGTGGATGTATTATGAGAACTTATTATGGGCCTTCTTGGGTAATTATCCTTGTGAAGTTTAATCAATGAATATAGTTTGGGAATCTTAGGGTTCATAGGTGTCAAATTTGTTATCATTTTGAGTTCCAATTGTTCTTTTATTATGTTTTTAGTTTGTGTGTGGAAAGAGTTAGTAGGGTTACTTTTTATCTCGACATATGAATTTTCTTTGAAAAAATCTAGTGTTTTGTCTATATGTTTTTCTATCGATAAAGACCAATCCCGCATTTTTATCACCTTGTGTGGCAACAACATTGTATTTCTTTAATTTATGTTTTATGTTATTAATTGTTCTTTGTTCGTTATTATGAATCCTTTCTTTGTTTTTTATATAGATGTTATTTTTATCTTTTTCTTTTCTTCTCGTCTTAGTGGGTCCTCTATATCCCTTTTTATATCTTCGTCTCGTTCCAATCCATGAGCAGCTGCTTCAATTTCTATGCTGAGATGTGCCAGGTTTAAATTTAGTTTGTTTATGTTGTATTTATGTCCCTTTTGTAGAAGAATTCTTTCAGGTGTGTTGAATCTGATCTTACTGAGGTTTGTGTATCGTGGAAAGTATGATATTTTGTTTAATGTATCCTCGTTTACTTTTTGTGTGTTGTGTGTCTCTTTCTTCCTTTTGAGATTTTCTAATTTCTTGATTTTTCTATTCCATGAGTCCTTCAAGTTTTGAGTCTTATATTTTTTTGCATTATTTATTACTGTCTCTAGCTCCAGATAATGTAAGTTATTTGCAAGTATCTTATATGTTTCATATAATTGTTTATTATTTTTATCAATTTTCTGGTATTGTTCTTTATTAAGTTTATTTAAATGTTTTCTTCTAATTATGTTCTTTTGATGTTCTGTCATGTGATTAGGTAGTTTGTATTGTACAAATTTGGGAAAAAGGTTTTCTCCTTTGCAAGTTTTTATAAAAGCTATGTGTTGATTGGTGTTCCTGATTTGATATGTTATTTTAGAATATCTTCGGATCGTATAAGCAATATTAACTGATTCTTTATTAACGGTTTTGTGATCCATTGTTTTCGTCGTATAGTTTTATAAGACTACAAAACCGTTAATTATTATCAATACTTGCAGCGGCCGACATCTTCGAAGTTGGCCGAGAATATTTCTTAATCACAAACACTAATGATTAAGTAATGAATAAAATCATTGATGGTTTAAATGTTGACTAAAAATGTTTGACGTTTCGGATGTTATGTTGCAACATTCTTCAGAAACTGGTATCGAAGAGGAAGAAGTCTTCTTCATCTTCACCACCATCTTTTTTCACCACCATCTTCATCACCACTTCTTTGTTTGGTCGAAGAGGGGCACCAAATAGACCATCTATGTTATGACTGTATAGAAAATAATAAATGATTATAGTAACATACAGGGTGAGTTATTAGTATCCTGGCGGACGATAGTCACTAAACCGTTTGAGAAAGTAAAGAAAGCTTCAGACAAAAGTTGTTTGACTCGCCACTCTCTATTACCTAAAATATTCAGTTATACAGAGTATTCTGTTTAGGCGTAACTGACAGTATATCACTTTTTTTAAGCAACAGTCTGTATATTTTATCATACTATGAATACTACTAAATTAATTAATATAACCGTATATGTCACTAAAACATATACTTCATAGTTTCTGATATATTCAATAATTTCTCCAAAATGTACTCATTACAGGACGTTTTTCCGATTTTGGCTTGAAACAATGTCAGATAATAGTCCAGACCTGTATGTACATGATAGTATCCAAAGGTATTAGATTCACTATACAAGATGCTCATAAAGTTCACTCACTTTTGATGTTCTGCAAATAGCGTTTTCTTAAATTTTTTAAATGGAACACCCTGTATTATTTTGTCCCTCTATTACCCTGTATATTGCATCCTAGTTGAATTGTCCATCAAGTTCCCTTTAATTAGCAATAATTATGTCATATTAAGGTTTTTCTGATAGTTACAATTTAAAGAAAAATGTGTGATAAAACATGGCATTATTGTACTCAATTGTATTCTGTCTATTATTATCAGTTTTTTGTTACTAATATTTTATATTAATAATTTATAATGTAAAATAATATTGCTGCCATATATCAAATTTAAGTGCTACTTGGAACTTGAAAGTTTAAGTGCTACTTACATGAAATTTAAAAAGATTTATGTAATAACAGCCAGCATGTGTTTATTTTATTTTTATTTTATTTTATTATATTCGGGATACATACAGGGAGGAACCCCAATTAAGTATCCTCTAACAAAACAATGTTATTGACATATCAGAGCAAATTACAAAAATAAACAATAACAAAAATCAACAATAAACGCTCAAATTCCGTAAAAATGTTTTGAAAACAATAGGCGAGACAATGAATAAATCAATATTGTTACAATGGGTATTGAAAAAGTGCATTAAACGTAGTAATGGTGAGTATGCATAGGCTAAGGACCTAGAGGCTGGTAGATAGAAAAGTGGCTGTATTCGGGTTACATAAGACGGTGCATTAAAGCGAATCTCCCGCACGAGTTCTATAGAGTCAATCAAACCACGAACCAATCTGTAAAGAAACATCATATCAGCAACATCTCGCTGACTCCTTAAAGATGTGATTCCAAAAACCAAACAACGCTGGGCATAAGAGCAATACGGAAGGTTAAATTTGTGGGCCAAGAATCTAACAAACTTTTTTTGTAGACTCTCTATGCGATCAATATATACAGCGTATGAAGGGTTCCAAACCACCGAAGCGAAATTCAAAATACTACCAACAAACGCTGTATACAAGGACATGATGGTCTGGATATTGGTAAAATGACGTGATACTCGAATAATAAATCCCAATCTTTTAGAGGCTTCAGACATAACCATATCAACATGACCACAAAAAAGCAATTTTGAGTCAAGAGCAACACCCAGGTCCCTAATTTGGGATGTAACATTTACTGGATGTGTTCCCAAATGATAATCAAAATTTATATGATATCTCTTTCTGCTGAATATGATACTGTAGCACTTATCATAATTCAAAAACAAGTAATTTTTTAAGCAATACTCTTCAAAACGTACCAGATCCTGCTGCACTGTTAAACAATCAGACATGGATCCAATTCCGGAAAAGATCTTACAATCATCGGCGTACAGCAAAAAATTGGAATGACGAAAGCATTCGTTAATATCATTAATATAAACCAAAAACAAAATCGGCCCAAGGTGACTGCCTTGCGGTACGCCTGACGTAACGGACTTAAAATTAGAAACAAAACTGTCCACCTTAACTGCTTGACGTCTGTTCGAAATGTAAGAAGCAATCCATGAAATCAAGCCATTCGACAAGTTGAACTTAGCGAGTTTTTCCAAGAGAATACGATGATGTATCTTATCGAATGCCTTACTAAAGTCCGTGTAAATGGTGTCAACTTGAAGACCATCATTCATGGATCTCTGGATATAGTTTACAAACTCAACAAGATTCGTTTCAACTGACCGTCCACGCAGAAAACCATGTTGTTGATGGATAAGTTGAGGTTGAAGATTTAAGTATAATTTATTGTATATTAATTTTTCAAAAACTTTTGAAATAATAGATAGAAGCGAAATAGGACGGTAGTTATTGACAAGGTGTTTCTTACCGGATTTAGAGATCGGTATTATATGCGCTTTTTTCCATTCCGTTGGAAATATGGAAAGTTTCACAGAATGAGAAAAAATATGAAATAAAGGTGCAGCAAGTTCCTCCGCGCAGCGGACGATAAGCTTACCCGGTAGACCGTCCGGACCAGGACCCAATTTGGGATCAACACGACCTAAAAGGGATGCTACATCTTGCTGTGAAAACCAGGGACAAGTTTCACCAACCAAGGTATCAGAGAAATGACGATCATCAAGTTTCCCATCAATATATACAAAAGAGAAGTACTCGGAGAATAGTTCACAGATTTGTTGCCCGTTATCAGCAACATTGCCAGCATATTCCATCTCGGCCGGAAAGCAAGCTCCACCACGCTTCTTGCTCTTGACAAACGACCATAGATGAGAAGGTGAATCGGTTAGAAAATCTTGTATGCGTTTAAGGTAGGAGCTGTAGTCAGATGCAATTAACGCCTTAGTTCGTTTACGCAATAATTTAAAAGACAGAAAGTCGTCAGAATAGCCCCATTTCTTCCATTTTTTGTGAAATTTCAGTTTTTCTTTGATAGCCTTTATGGTTGATTGGGAATACCAATGAGGAAAATGACCACTATGTGTGGAACTACGCGGGATAAAGTCGCCCATGCACCGATTTAGAACCGAATAAAATGCCATAACGCATTGATCAACATTCAAGTTATTCAAGACAGAACACCAATCCACGGCCGATAATGCACTTTTAAGACCATCATAATCTGCGCGATCAAACCGCCAACCAATCTGGTGACAACTTCTCAGACAACTAGTCCGGCTTAAGCAAAAAATAAATTCTACGGCAGGATGATGAGCATCCAAATTGACTAGCGGGTCATCGCAGGAAAAAACAGAGTTAATTAAATCTGAATTACATAAGATTAAATCTAGTGTTCTACCATTACAATTTACAATGTTGTTGTACTGAAAAAAATCACAATAGGAAATCATAAGAAGGAACTCTTTCGCTCTGGCATCCAAGTCACCCACAGGAATGAGACCACATCCAGAGGAGACGGTCCAGGAGACACACGGAATGTTGAAATCCCCGACGACCAATATCGAAGTGTCCGGAAAGTGATCGCGCACATCTTGAAGTTTATGCAGAAAAACACTAAAAGGAGCCGGGTCATTCGGTGGCAGGTAAACGCAACAAACCAGCACTCGCGTATTTTCACAGCGCACAGATAGCCACAAATCTTCAGCACCCGTCGCAAGCATTGGCATCGGGGTAACCGGAATATCCTTACGAACAGCCACGAGAACACCACCACCATCAGACTTTTCACAATCAGAAGAACTTCTATCACGGCGAAAAATAACGTAGTTGTCACAAAGGATCTCAGCGTCGAAGATCGAATCATTCAAATTTGTTTCAGTAAGGCAGATGAAGTCATGCGCAAGGTTCATAGAATTTATGTAACAAGTTTCGGTTTTCGTTCGTAAGCCTCGCACATTCTGGTAATAGATCGTAAAAAAGAGCATAGAACAAACAGAAACTATTTGAAATTACAGGAAAAGACGGCAGATCTAAAGTTTCTTTAGATCAGCATCCGACTTAATGACCATTACCCTCGCCCTGTCCTCACGACGAACGTGAATTACGCAGTTCCTCAGCCAGCAATACTTATATCCCTTCTCTCGACATTTTTCCTTCGCATTTCTGAAGAGTGTTGCATTGAGAGGTGTAAGATGTTCGTTTATAAATAACTTCTCCGTCAGATCGTTAATGTTGATTCCCGGGGACTCAATATTGTTGTGTTTACGATACATCTTCGCAGCAGATAAAAATTGATCTCGCAAGTTTCGAGATAGGAACTTGATTACGATACCTCTACTTCTTTTGTTGCCGTCGACACCGTTCTCCCCCAAAGGATTCCGAGAAGGGAGTCGGTGTATAGCGTCAATATTATTTTCGGTGACAGGACAGTTGATAGCCACACCGATTTGAGAAACAACAAACTTAAGATCTTCGTCCTTTTTTTCTGGAATACCCGATAAAATCAGATTATTCAGCCTAGAGTACTGCTCCAAGTGCTCAACGCGAGATGTAAGATCGGATACAACGCTCTTCAATTTAACGTTCTCAGCAGCCACTGACTCGAGCCGCTTCATCTTATCCCCGAGGCCCTTCAAAATGGTCTCAAAATCATCAATCTTTCCACCATAAAAAGTAATAGACTTCAACAATTCATCGTATTTTTTATTCATATCCCTAATGTCTGTTTGAATCGATTTCAGAACCTGATGCAATTCAGTAACTGACGAAGCGGATGAGCAGGACGGCGGAGCAGGATCACTGTCAACAATAATTGAACAATTTGCACTTTCCCTACAATCCCGGCACTTCCAAAATACCCCATCAGTTTTATAATGAGCCAGATCTGACTTAGGGATTCCAACGCAACTAGCATGAAAAAATTTGTCGCATCTCCCCGAACATTGTAAACCCGGAGGTCTCGAAGAAATACTCTTGTTACACTTCGTACAGTCACGAGACATGGTGATTCTGAACGAGCCTTAAAACGGGTCGTTGGAAAGCGAAGAAAAACTGGTTCTTTTCGGTATTTCGCACAGACAAAGCAAATATAAAGTTAAATATCTTCAAATAAACACGATATAAGGCCTTTCCAATACCATAGGCACCCACGGAGAACCAACAGGCACCACACTACAGCAGAAAATCCAATTAAAAACGATAATAAACACGGAAAAACCAACCAAAAGTTGGAGAGGTTGAGAAACACGCGACTCAGCACCGATTCACATTTGAATAATGTGAAAACAAAAAAAAATGTGAAAAATAATGTGTTGGTGAAAACAATTTCAGATAATATAAAGTGGTGAATCAAACAATTTTTGTATTAAACTTTTAGTTTGTCAATCGGTTTAGTGACTATGGTCCGTCAGAATACTAATAACTCACCCTTTATAAAGGATAGTCCATTATTAATGGGACACAGAGCAACAGTGAATTTCTTACATAAATTTATTACGATTTAGCCCAATTTACTCTAGTCCAATTGTTAATAATAACGAAGATACAGATGGTTAAAGTTAATACTTTATTTTCGTTTTTCTTAAATAATTTCGTATTTTCTTACATTATGAACATGAAAATTGATATATTAGCATTTTTTAAGACTATGAATAAAAATTTGGTATTAGTTTTGATCTATCATTCAGATAAGTAATTTATATTTGATAATTTGATGCAAGGAATTCTCTGTGTCGCATTAGTAATGGACCACCCTCGATAAGTGTAACACAAAATAGCGAAATTTGAAAAATTTATCTCTATAATTTTTGAAATTTCTATATACAGGTGTCTGGAAATTGCGTCTATATACTGAAAGTGGTAATTCTACATTTAAAATCATTAAGAAAAGTTTACACAAAGCCCTCAATGCAATTGCTATCATTAGGGATTCCTAAAATTCTTTTATAATACCCCTTGACTTGTTTTTTTAGAAGGCCATTTTAGAATATCACCTGCCATATTACTTAATTAAAGAACTACTTTTGTTATGATACAAACTACTTATTTATAGATCGAATCTGTTAGCCACATCCCAGAATGACACACTGTGATGGCCATAAAACCATAAAAAAGCACATGTCTTAAGATACATTCTATTAGCAATAAAACTATACACATTTGTATACACACATTTGAGAGTGATTCTGCAAGCGAAATTTAGTTAAGCAATGCACTCTCAGAGAGTGTTTGTGTCTACTAGTGTAGACGAATAGTGCATTTGTTGATGCAACATTTTAAATATTTGCAAGCCACCTGGAATGTTTAAACGAGGAAAGAGGCATTTTGGTAATTGTCGGTCCTATAAGTTTCAAAAGATGCCCAAAATTAGCAGTTGTGATCCACAACAAATTATCAAGTCGGCAAGAATTTTCTGAATTTAATTCTGACAACAGCGTTTTATAAATTCCAAGATCACATTATATCACAATGGAAATGTATACAATACGCCTGGTTTACACTATTAGTTTACTGATTTCATTTTTGGTCGTAGTGGACATGAATTTAATGTAGACACATGGTACATTTTATCAGCAATAATTTCCGCGACCAGTTTGAACATATAACTGCATAATTGCAGAGAATTATTTCTGACTAGTGTTGCAATTTTGTTATTAGTGGACATGTACCTTTATAGTAGTACATTATTTCAATACTAAAATCAACTGTTTATTACCATCATCTGTGCTTACTATTTTTTGATAAACTTAACCGAGTAAATTTATCAATCAAAGTATAAAGGTTTGCTTATTCTAAAACCTGACAAAAATTCCACATCTATGTAACTAGGAACCACCTAAAAGTAATTATATACTACCTTAACTACCGTAATAAGCAATAAGCAATAATTTCTTACGGTTGTCCTCATGTGCTCGACAACGCTATAAGAACATTTATTGATTGATTCTACATTACTGTCGATCGAATCACTACTACAAAAACATCCTGCCATGATTACATAATTTTCGATGACTATTTCGCTAACGGTTTCCTATTCGTCCATTTCAAATGTTATAAACTTTTTTACCTGCACTGAGCTGCACTAAGTTGACATAACCTTGCACTTACTTACACTTAATGGCATTATGGCATCATACTAGTGCCATATCGTGCATAGTAGGGATAACCCAACGAACATAGCTTGTGTATTCTGACTAATTCTGCCACTTCGAAATTTTGACATTCGCATACGGTGTTATTTCTATCGTCGGGAGGTTTGCAGAAAATGTTAACTCAGTGTTAAATTGCTGTATAATCGTGAACTACTTGCCCAAGTAAAATTGCACGAATGGATGTTGTTATGAACGATTACGGTTAAATTTGGGTGAATCAAGCAAACATTGTGATCGCATCCCTGGGGCATATTGGTCCATGCAATCTCTACATGGTGTCGACGTTCATCAATCATATTCCAGACATATTCAATCAGCGACAAGTACGGAGACCGTGCAGGCCATGGCAAAATCTTAAATAAAGAACCGGTGTTACATTCCAAAATCTTCGTTTAAGTGTTGGTGATTTGTTTAATTGTTGTAGATTGTGAGTTGCATTAATGTAGTCATTTTTTTTTAACGATTATTTTTACTGTATATTTTATTATTTTGTAAAATTTATTTCAGTAACACATTCTGGATCTTCCTTCTTATTCCCTTTTTCTCCTAGAACTCTTTTTAAATTTTCTTCATTTCTTCTTTTCTCTCTGAGAGGGGGTTGCCAAATTTTATTTGCGCAGGTGTAATTTTTTTTTTAATATTGCTTTTGGTATAAAAGACCTTTCAATACATTTTCTCCTGCTTCTCTGTTACCAGTTCGATAACGTTATTTTGCGGGTGATATTATATAGAAGTATTTCGCCATTTTTGGGTTTTGAGTGAGTTTCTATTTTCCATTTTTGTGGGATCCATCACCCGTGATAAAGTTTTGGAAAAGTGTGTTTCTTTTCACAAATATTTCGGTATATCCGGATTTCAACGTATTTTCGAATTACATCATTTATTTTCTGGTTAATTAAACCTCGAACATCTGAGGTTTTATCGAGGGGAGCAAATTTTTGGTATTAATTTTTTTTGGAACTTTTATTTCCAATTTATAGGTGGAACTATTTTCTTGGTGGGACCAATTGCCCAAGGGAAATTTCTTCTTCGTTGCTTCCTGAAAGCATTTTCATCATTCTCATACCTGAGAAACAACTGAACAACCTTACCTGTCCTGAACCAGAAATGTTGCTGAAGAAGACAAGTTCAAAACAAGGGGGATACAAGGTCAGATAGGTCAACATTAATTTTTTTATTACATCTGGTGTCAAAGGAACCTTGTAAACTCGAGTATAAATTGTTGTTAAGAAAATCTTGATCAATTTAGTTTTTTTTGTTCAATCGATTTAATTTAGTTTTCTTATTTTTTTTTTGTGAGTTCCTGTTAGCGAGTATTTTTATTTTTGTCTAGCGTTGAATTTTGATTTTCAGTTAAGACTTTAGATTGAGCTCAACTCTACGGAGTCTAGGCGCGAGTTAATTTTTTAGTTTTCATTTTTCTTTCAAATTTTGATTTTTTTTTTTTTAATTTTATTTTTGGTCGTTGACCTCGCTAACATTAATATATTTTTTGTTGTTGTTGTTGGTTTAACCTACAAAAGTTTAGAGTATTATTTTCTTTTAATTCTAGTTTTGTTCATTTGAATTTAATTTTGTTTTACTTACCTGTATTATCCTACGGGATTTATTCAATATATATATTATTTTCTTGCAACTCATAATCTACGTGTATTTTTGAATATTTTTGTTGTGTTGTGTTATATGTTTGCATCAACATTTTATAACCTGTTCTAACTCACGTCACAGTTCGTGTATCACGCGGGATAAACTGTGTGGCGCCATACAAATATCCCTCCCCTTCTTCACTGGGCCGGTCGAGGACCCGCGTGCGTCTCAAGGTGTAAACATATTCTGTGTTTGTCATTGTCGGTACTTTTTATTTTTTTTTGCACTAATAGATTTTTTTTGTTAACGTGCGATTTTGGCGTCATACCGGTTCCAAAAACATTCTTGTGCAAACAGCAATATGGAGTCTTGCATTATCCTGTTGGAAGATGGTATTCTGCAACGTCTGCATGTCAGGTATTAACACCGGTTACAGAACGTTGTCAATGTAACGACTTGAGTTCAATGTACCTGGAATAAACCCCAGGTGTCAAGGCATCTGGAGGTTATAGTTTATGGTCAATGTCGCCACACCTTACAACCATCATTCACCTATAAACAAAATCTTGATTCATCACTGGAGACGATGTCATTCCACTGATGAACCCAGCCTTACCGTCCATGACACCATGCAAGTCTGGCTGCTTATGGGGAGGTGTTAATGGAAGCTGAAGTCGTTGATAAGTGTTGGTTCAAACCTCATGTCCAATCTACAGCAATCGACTTTGTTGTTTGAAATCGATCCCTTGTATCCGCCTAAGAAGTCGGTTATTACAGTCCACCTTTTTAAATTTATTTTCTACCTGTGTTTTTTTTTGCATACAGGGATATTAGGTTTCATTTTTTATTTGGTTTACTTTATTTAACTATTTTTCAACAATAGACTCTGGGGTTCTTTCCTTTTCTAGTCATATTCTCTCTAATTTTCGACTCAGCCATTTATCTTTTTGTTGAATTCTTTATATCTTTAATAATTATTATCCTTAAATCTTTTATTTTTTTATCTATATCATTTATTTAACGTTTTTGCTGATTTTTCTTTTAAAAAACCTACTTTGCTCAAGTAAATTTTTTTTGCATCGCAAAATTTTGATTTCCGCATTTCAACTAACAACAAGAAGACCTGTTCGCTTTCGTAACACGAGACTCGTAGAGTCAAGTCGTAATGTCGTATTTCAAACGCGCTGCTTTTCAGGACAATTCTTCCAGCAGGACGGCGCCTCTGAATACCTTCTTCGGACCATAAAAACCATATCCTAGCAACCATGTGGTCTCGATTCAGCCTTCTCCCAATTTCTCGGTATTACAGACCGCGCTTCTTTCATACCAATAATTCGGCCCCTATTAAAATACATCGATATAGGCAAAATTTTGATGATGTCGCACAGGAGATGTTACAATTACCTCACACTCTAACATTTTCTGGGCAGAAATTCATTAATTGTTAAGAAGAAAATATTGAAAATTTTCATTATTTCTTTGTTGATAAGAAAGCTTTATTTGACTGATATTTCAAAATTTTAATTTGAATTTTATAAATTTAATTTATTTAATCTTTTAAATGAATATTGTATAAAACATATTTCCATGTTAACCCACATTGATAATAAAACTGAATATATAAATATAAACAAGACGAAGAAGTGTCAGGGACATCAGGGACAGGGGCAGTCCCTGTGCCCCTGTCCACAGGGAACAACCAAGAAGATGAACGGATGATACCTCGGATCAACCAAAACACATACTTTTCCATCCGCGAAGCATTACGAATTACCATAAACAAAGTTTCTAACGAGGAAATGCATAAATATTCGTAGGTTCATATTCCCTAATGTATGTCTGATTGAATCCTCTTGTGTGCGGTATAATTGAATAATGAGATGTCAACTCGGATAAATCAGAGATGCATTAATACCACCCACATTCATTGGACTCGTTTACAACTGTAACGTTACCATTATTTAGGCCACATGAATATTTAAAAATTCATTTCGCTTTAAAACGCATTAACGTGATCTATGATTTAATTGTGTTTCGTTAAGGTTTGGTTTGCGTGTGCTCACCCAGTTTAATGGACTCAAATCGGTTCGAATCGGATCGGGCAATTGATCACGAAGCCCTTAGAGTGATAATTCGTCCAATTAAACATGTGTGTGTACAAATGGACTATGTATATCTAGAGATGTACTGTAATTGGAGCGTAAACACGGATTTTAGAAAATTAAATTCCTGGTTAAGTTTGACACTATTTTTGATGATAAATTATCGATTTCATTTTGGACATTTTAATTTTTCAATCGTGTTTGGATTGGCTGAGTTATGCTAATAAGAGACGGAGGAGAGTTTCTCGTGTGCGGAATATATATCAGATATTACGTCATATGTTCCGGGCATATGGTGCAGAAATTTAACCGGATCCTTTCATATATATTCTAATGCATCCTTCAAAGCGAAAAGAATATTACCCTTCACGTACTGAAACACTTTTGCATCTTTCTATAGCTACTAATATGGTTTTCACGATTTATTTTATATATTTCATACTTTATATTTCTTTGATATCATCACGACTTTCTCCCATCATAAAAAGAAATTGAACTTACAAACTTAATATTTTTGAGATCTATTGGTTTTAATTTTTTACTGCAAAATAATATCACATTGTGGTATATTCAATCATAAATGCAAAATATTTTTGTATATTGTACAAGTTGTCGACGCTACTTAGAAAAGAAATACAGTTAAAGATATGGGATTAAATTATGTGAAATATAAAGAAACGTGATTAGTTGGCTCATTAATATGCACGTGATAGCGCCGAGTTATAAGTAGATAAATGTAATTAATACTATTCGCGTCATCATCCATTAAGTTTTAATTCATAACAAAAGTTTAATTGAAAACGCTGCTCTACTAAACATCTATTTATTTTCTAAATAATGAGTAATAATTTAATACATGTTTTTTTCATACGTACCGAGTAATAGAGCTAATTATTATTGCCTAAACGCATTACCTAAAATGATGACCACTTTCAAACAACAATAACTTTTAAACGTGTTGCTCCATTTGAATAAGATTTTTTGTGAAGGAGCACCTTTATCAGACGATTTGGATTAGAAAGAAGATGCACCACACAATCCCGTGATGAGCGATATTTTGTAACGACCATATTACAAAATCAGCGATCACAGAGACTGGCGTTGAGAATATCGTGTTGTTCGGTTACAATTTGCATGAAATCATATTAACTGGACCAATGCAGAAAGTTGAAAGGTGTTGTTCTCAGACGAGCCAAGGTTCGACTTGTACTCTCCAGCAGAAGAGCCTTATGTTTAGTGCAACTTATCTAGAATACTAGATAGGATCTATAATGATTTAGGTAGTAATCTGCTTCAAAGCATGTGCAGTACTTTGCTTTATCAACGGTAATCTAACCATGACTCTGCATAAAGAAGAAATTTTAGTGGAACACTTAGTTGCCTTCAATCCATTTATGGGTGAAAACTTTTTATTCATGCCCCATATAAGCTATAGGTACCTTCTACCATATCTACCATATAAACTTGGCATTCGGATGCAATTTTCTCAAATAACAGACCCCCTAAATTGGAATGCATCCGTTCAAGCATAGTACTAGTACCAACGGTAAATCTGGTTATCTTAATGTTGTTGGTTATCAACTTTGATATTGATTTTTTGAACAGGGGTAACGTAACTGTCTTTCGCTTGTTGCTCAAAGGCATTTAGCACGGTTAACCATAAGACTCTTTGTATCAATCCTTAGATATATAGGGTTCAATAACAAAGAAGTATATTTAATGCATGATTTTCTTTTGGAGAGAGAAAAAGCAGTGTCTGTGGATAGCCAATAGTCTGATTTTCAATATTCAATATTCAGCTTCGTTTAAGTACACTCAATTATATCATTAATTTTCGGTTCATGATTTTAAAGACTCTTGTGCATATATTAACAGTTATGTGAGTTCTTTTATCACCATTGATTTAAACCATACAATTTGTATTTAGACCCAAGAAACAAATACAAATGAACTTGCTCAATTAATTCGCATGCCTTATCGACTGATTTTATTTGCCTTACTGAAATGTTTCGTCTTTTTGGTGGCGGCGTCCTCATAGCTGCCAGAAATGACTTCCATACCGTTCCCATGCAGAGTCTGCAGGGTGGTGCGGAGGACTTATGGCTGAAGGTTCGATGCGGTCAACTAAACTTTCTCTTGTGTTGTGTTTATCTTGCTCTTTCTGCTGATGAAGCGCTGAATCTATTTTTATCCAGTTTGTCTGTCGTGCGCAATGTCTTTCCGGATAGTATGATTGTGGTTGTTGGTGATTTCAATATGCCAACTATCTCCTAGACTACATCTGAAGATAATGTACTCATTCCCACAAGGAATTTCGATCGTCGCGCCATTGATTTTGTTAACGTTTATTCATATTGTAACCTCACTCAATTTAATTATGTATCAAATGTTAATGCTAGAATTCTCGATATCGTTTTATGCGCTAATGGCCATGTCGAGGGTCTACATCTCTGCAAAGATCCACTTGTGGATCCAGACTGCCACTATCCACCGCTTGAATTTTTGATACCAGGTACGTTAACTTACTTTAGCAATGGTCCGAATGTTCGCTTTCTTTTTAAGAATGCAAACTCCGTAGCTATCAAGTGTTTCTTAAACAGTATTGATTGGCGGACTGTTTTTGCTGGGATAGTAGTGGAGAGCATGGTTGAGGTTTTTTATAATAATAATAATAATAATAATAATAATAATAATCCTTTATTTCCTACAGGTTTACACCACCCAGTTACAGGAAATCAATAACACAATTCAAAAAAATATAAATGTAAGCGCATACTTATAGCGATATAAACAATACACTATATTACAAATATTAAACATAGTACCAAAAAGCCAAAAAAAAAACAACAAAGAGCAAATAACATTAATAAATAATCAACGAAACATGTTAAGCAAACTCGACAGCAACCCCGATCACGGTGCTCAAAGAATCAAAGAATAGATCACAGTGTGGCGCCACTCGGTTAGCATATTCACACATGAGCGAGATAGGGGATTTGCGTAATAAATTAGTCCGACTATAATAATTATAAAATATAACATTTGTACGCGAATTTAGCCTAGGCACAACAAATAATAATCTACCCAATAACCAGCTGCAATCTATATCTCCCTGCAAGAGCTTATACAAAAATTTGATAGTGGCGACTACCCTGCGTTGCCGTAAAGAAAGGAAATTAAATCTCGATAAAAGTAGGTTGTAGTCTAAGCCGCGAGGCGGGTATACAAATTCAGAACGGAAGCATAAGTATTTTAAAAAGGATCTTTGAATCGACTCAAGTATGTTTGTATAATATATGTAAAAAGGGGACCAGACAGTTGCGGCATATTCTAAACGTGATCTAATCAGCGCACAAAACAAAGAGCACAAGCATTGCACAGATAACTCCCTACCATTACGAACTATAAAACCATAAATATTGTAGCACTTGCTAACAAGGGTTATAATGTGTTCATTAAACGTAAGACCACAATCGAACAAAACACCAAGGTCACGGCACTTAGACTCCGATTTTAACGGTTGATCGTTTAAGTAATACACATAGTTAACCGCGCCTAACTTCTTAGTAAAAGTCATGGTAAAAGATTTCGATGCATTAACGGATAAGCGATTACACCAGCACCATTCCTGCACTCGCACAAGATCACTTTGTAGGCGCTCACAATCAGTAACATCGTTTATGGACGAAAAAATTTTGAGGTCATCCGCAAACAAAAGCTTTTCACAGGCCAACACATCCGTTAAATCGTTGATGAATGCCAGAAAAAGTAGTGGCCCAAGGTTGGAACCCTGCGGAACACCTGAAGTCGGAGAAATACCCTCAGAGATGAAGCTTCCGTAACGAACAAACTGCTGACGACCCAGTAAGTAAGATTTCATTAACAGTACCAGTGTTGGACCAAATCCAAGATTATGCAGTTTGTTAAGCAAGATGAAATGGTCCAATTGATCAAAGGCCTTCTGAAAGTCCAAATATATAGCGTCGACTTGACCTCTAGTATCAACGATATCTGCCGTATATTGAGTGAAGCAGGAGAGATTTGTGACGGTAGAACGTCCAGAAACAAAACCATGCTGGTAGGGGCTTAACCAGGTTTTTAAGTGGAATGAGATATGCTTGAAGAGAATACTCTCAAAAGTCTTGGAAAAGCCGCACAGCAACGAAATAGGTCTGTAGTTCACTATTTCCGACGCGTTGCCCTTCTTTAAAATTGGACAGACGAAAGATTGCTTCCATATGGATGGAAATGTAGAGGTAGCCAATATTAAATTGAAGATCTTGAGGAGCGGCTTGGCTAAAATGGAAGCACAGTCCCTTAAGATGAAACTTGGAATCCCATCTACTCCGGCAGTACTGGCATTTTTAGCATGCTTCAATGCGTCAACAACCTCCTCCAATGTGAAGCAGTCAATGGACAGTAGGTTATGATGGGAATGGTCGACATTTACATTATCGTTCACAGGGTCTGATCGAATATAAACTGAACTAAAGTAATCTGCAAAAGCATCAACGATGCTTTGACCTGTAGTAAATTCCACATTGTCTCTCTTCATAATGCCGGGAATGCGTGTATTACCCTTTCGAGATCGTATAAATGTCCAAAAACTCCTGGGATCGGAACATAAAGAATTTTCAACTGAGCTTATATATGAAGTGTAAGCTTTATTTATAAGTTGTTTTGATAAGGTTCTAAAATGCCTATATTCATATAAAAAATGTACCGATTTGTATTGTTTATATTTCTTACGCATTTTCTCCTTAGCGCGAATACAATCTTTTACCTCCTTGGTGAACCAAGTGGGCCACAGGTGACTAGAAGATCCTCTTATGGTCTTAGGTACTGCGGCATCGAATGCATTTCTCAACCTTTCATAGAAAAGCGAACACATGTCTTCCACATCGTTGGAATATTCAAGGCAAGACCAATTCATATCTATCAGGGTTTGATACAGTAGTGGATAATTAGCTCGTTTAAAATTATAAGCACTAGTAGCATGGTGTTCAAAGTGACAAAGTGTTGGCTTGCATATAAATTCACATGATAGAGCAGGGTGATGGGAATCCTCATCGAGAAGTGGATTATAATCACGATCAAGTCTGCAGTCCACATTGGCAAAAACCAAATCAAGTAGGCGATTCTTATCATTCAGGACAGAATTAAATTGATGAAAATTATTAAAAGATTGGAAGTTGGCTACAGCTGTCTTATATCTGTCGTTAATAACAATCGATGCATATGAAGGCACATTGAAGTCACCCATAACTACGCAAACATCATCAGAACAGTAGAGTGCATTAAATAGATCCAAAAATATAGTTAGTTCGTCAAAAGTAATCGATGGAGGTATATAGAGTGAGAATATATTTATAAATTTTCCATGAGCGCCTTGTATTCTAATACCTACTATATCAACCATCGGGACGGCATTGAACAGATGGGATAGATCCAGTTGTACTACCCTAATGTTACTCTTCACACAAATCAGAACACCTCCTCCCCTAGATGCACCAACAGCAGTAAAACTACGATCCTTTCTAAATACAACATAAGCCGAGGGACAAAACTCAGCATCAAATAATGTTAATTACATAATTAATAGAGATGTTCCTAAGCACATTCTACCTAAGCAACGTTTTCCTTGTTGGTACAAACGTTCAACCATTCGAGTTATTAAGAAAAAATTACATTGCCATAGAAAATGGAAATCTACTGGCCATAGCAGAGATTACCTGATTTTCTCTGTTTTGCGCTGTAGGTCTAAGAAGCTTATCGCAGTTGACTATAGAGATTACTTAAATTCAGCTCAGGCGAGAGTCTGAGCTGCCCCCCTCTTGTTAGGTCCAAGAGGGGGGCATCGTCTGGCATGCCATCTACTATGTTTTCCGCTGATGGGTCAATGGTTTGCTCAGGTTCTGATATCTGTCATGCATTTGGAGAGTATTTTGCTTCGGTTTTCGTGGATAGTTCCATTGACCGTTCAATGATCCTCTATGACCTGGATGTGTCACCTTGGTTCTCTGCTGACGCAGTTCTTAATGTTTTAACCCATCTAGACAAATTTTCTAGTCCTGGCCCAGATGGAATTCCACCTTCTTTTTTGAGAGAGTTTGCTGTTGAACTATCGGCCCCACTTTTCCTTATTTTTTCGCAATCCTTACTGGAAGGTATATTCCCTAGCGCATGGAACACAGCGTTTGTGGTTCCAATATTTAAAGCCGGGAATAGGCAGTTGATATCAATTTACCATCCGATATCTACTCTTTCATCTATCCCCAAGGTGTTTAAAAAAATTGTTTATATTTATTTCAACCACTCTATTACTCACTCTCTCATTACCGAACAACATGGTTTCTTTTCTGGCCGATCGATTGAGTCTAACTTGGTGTCTTATGTTAACTTTATAAATTCTGCCTTGAATGAAAACTCACAGGTTGACGTAATTTACACCGATTACTCTAAAGCCTTCGACAAGATCCATCATGGTATTCTTATAAAGAAGTTGTCCTCTTTTAACATTCCTGCTAGCATTGTACGCTGGATATTGTCTTATCTATCGGACAGAAGTCAGGCCGTTAAGATGGGTGGTTTTCTATCTGATTTCAAACCCATCTCATCTGGTATGCCTCAGGGAAGTCATCTTGGGCTTACATTATTTTTAATTTACATAAACGACATTTCTTCTTGTATTAAATTTTCTAAATTCCTGCTTTATGCGGATGATAATAAAATATTTACTAGAGTCAGCTCAAGTCTTGACTGCTTGAGGCGTTAGGAGGACCTCGATCGTCTGCATGAGTATTGCCGCGTCAATAAACTTTATCTTAACTATGACAAATGCCAAAAAATAATATTCACATGGAAACGTTGCCCCATTAATTTTAACTACAACTTTAATGATAAAGCTATAATCTCTACTGATAAAGTGAAGGATCTTGGCATTATACTTGATGCCAAATTAAGATTTCACCTTCACATCGAATTCATGGTAGAGAGAGCTCTATGGAACTTAGGGTTTGTTATTAGAATAAGTAGAAACTTTACTAATTTTACAAGCATAAAATCCCTTTATATGGCATTTGTCAATACTGTATTATCCTATGGTTCCATAGTGTAGAATCCGATGTACGCAGTGTATCGTGGTCGCATCGAAGCTGTTCAACGACGTTTCGTACGCTATTTGGCACACATATTATCTTCCCTATTGCGATTATGATAGACGCTGTACGGTTTTTAGCTTTTTGTCTTTGCGGCAGCGTCGAGTTGTTTCGGACTTGATCTTTCTTTTCAGACTCGTCAATGGCATACTGAACGCTCCTGATCTATTGGCTGTATTGAACTTTAATGTACCACAGCGATTCACTCGGCACAATACTAGATTTCATTTAAGCTTATCTAATACGAACGTTCATCAGAACTCGCCAGTTGTTTTGCTTCTTAATACGCTGCGCTCATTTAGAATGTTATTGTTGCGTAATGTTTAGAACTCTTGCAATGTAGTGCAATTGTGTATTTTTTTCTCTTTCATTGCTTGTTATTAGTTAACTTATTAATGTTATTATTATTCTCATATTATTGTTCTGTATTATTGTTGTTCACTGTTTTAAACTGTTCTTTACGTGGATGCTTCGCTGGGGATTTCTTCCCTGTTTGCATCCCACATAATAATAAATAAATGAAAAAAGGAACTACGCATTAAAGTGAACAATGATCTCCTGCCAATTTAGAAATCTGCCTGCACCATATTTATTATATGTATTAAAAAAGTAAAATTTAAAAGGTACAGAATAGTTGGATTAGACTAACATTTGGTTCAAAACTCAGAGATTACGTGAGCTGTAAGCTTGTTACTCTTAAATGGTTAAACATGCGCAGGGGAAGGTTGCTACATACCTTATATCAATACTATAATGTAATGGCATTACAAAAACCTGCGTATCTGTAAAAAAAAAACCTTTTCGTGTTTCCTTTCCTCCATTTACCCAAGTGGTCTTTGAACGAACTTCAACTTCCGTATTTTGCCTCCATGTCACCGCATCCTTCTATAAACAAAGCTTTGATTCATCATTGAAGACGATATGATTCCATTGATGAACAAGGCTGTGTTCGCCTTGCCCGTTATAAACATAGGTTGTAACTCAAGAATCAAAATAGATACAAATAAATGTTATTAACAAAAATTGTTCTTAATTATTATCTTAGTTATATCAAAATACATGAACAATTACCAGATAAAGTCAGTAATGCGGTATAAGTTCCTTATGTGTGTAGCAGGAAATATCAAAATTTCAAAATCATTTTGAATGTTTTTATAAACAAAAATTGATCAAAATAGATGTCATTAGGAATAATTGTTCATAATGTTTTATTATAGTTGTTTATTAAGGTTAAGGTCGTGAATTAATATATGAGCTGTATGTACTGCTGGTTAAACACTGCTTTATTAAAGTCAGATGTGCAACCAGTAACATCTAGTTGGGCAAATCTTATTACAACTTTAATGACAATACATTGTAATAACTTATAATACAATACCCTCCCCCTTAACTTAATATACCCTATAATCCTTAAACCTAACGGGATTTTTATATTGTCTATACCATGGGTTACAGTAACATTTGTGGGCTGAGAGTCTTCTATTACAGGTTGAGACTCTTCTGTAGCTGGTTCAATTATTTTTGTTTTATCAGTTTCACGTTCAGTATGGGTTTCGTCACTTGCAGGTTGTGTTACTATTTGAGGTTCATTTACCGATTTTCTTAAGTGAAAACTATTTCGTCTAATCATCGCGCCATTTTTGGTTATTAATTTATATAATGGAGGTGTCTTCTCGTCCTAAATCACGTTAGCTGGTTTTCATTCTTTATCCATTTGTATAGTTATAGAATCATAATCCCCAGGTTTAAAATTTAATTTTTATATATTATTTATCTTTACTTGCAATTTGAATGGATAGGTAGTTATGTTCTTAAAACTCTTAACATAAGCATTTCAGCCGGACTACATTCTGTTGCTGTACAAGGAGTAGTTCTGTATTCAAGTAATAACACTTTTCAGTTCTCTCCTGAGCTAATACTTTTCTTTAATATCAGTTTAGCAATGTGTACTCCTTGTTCTGCTATTACACTTCTTTGATATTTAGGATTTGAATTGATTATTTTGAAATTCGGTATATCAGAAAATTGTCTCATTTGATCTGAACCAGATGCTACATTACGGGTATTATTATTATTGTATGTCATAATCAGAACGCGAAGATTTTAGCTTACACGTCCCCTACCAGAAGAAAGAACTTATGCGGAAATTAGAGATGGTCTTAGATGCCTCTAAACATAGAGGAGTGGGGCGAATTTTAGATCCGTTAAAATCGCCGTGCTCTTGTCATAATATCCATTCCCAATATTTGGAACGGTCCATTCCCAATAACGATGATTTTAAATGCTCATCTAATTTTATTCAAAATGGCCTAATGTCATCTACATATGTAGATTTTGATGTTTTGTTGCAAATGATTACTGGTTCCGCTTCATGTCATCTTGCAAATTGTAGCATTGACTCGTGGGTTTGAGTGGAATCCTGGGGTTCTGAGGAACACAAGTTGAAGAACACTGTGGTAAACCTTATTTCATTTTGTTTGATTTACTTGTCATAGTTTAATTAAATTTCGTTGACATCCTTAGTTCCTGTTGAGGCCTGACAAGTTATGTTACCGTTCAGAGCTTGTACCTTTGGTGGTAATAACAATAAGAATTTGAACAAAAAAGAACAGAAATGATCATAACGATCGACACTGCTGTAGCTCGTTATGTTTAAAATTTCTTTTGTCTGTACAATCCACAGAAAGTTTCAAAATGTAGAAAAAAAATACATTAACATTACTCACCATTGGTAAAATTGAAGAGGCTCCAAATAAGGAAGGGGCCTCCTCCTACAAATATTGGAAAGGGTAGATCTTATTCAAATCGAGCAATACATTAAATAGTTATTGTAGCTTGAAATTAGTCATCATTTTAGGGGTTGCGTTTTTTTATTCCATTGAATATATTAAAATAAACGTATTTTTTTTTCCTAAACTACTTAATTCCTCAAAGCCAAAAAAATATTTTCTGAAATAGCCAAATTTGCTCACCCTGTACATATATAAATATGATATAGATACAATTCTAACGTGATTCGAAAAAATCAATACAATTTTCGTTTGTATCACAAAACTAATTATTGAAGAGAAAATTTATTTGGTTGATAACAATATAAATATTTACTATTCTAATTTTTTTCAATCATCTATTAAAATAGTTTGTGGATAAAATTGGATTTAGTAAAGTTAAATTGTGAAGAATTAAATTAATAAAAAAAGGTTGAGTGGAAAATAACCGGGAGGTATCTGATCAATGCGTGAATATGAATATTAAAATTTTCTGCTGTTGCACGTATGTTATCGAAACGTGTACACAAACAAGAGTTTGAATGTTTGAGGTTGAATCGCAATTAGCCGGTATTTGGTATAATTAAAACTAGTTTGCCCCGCTTATAATTATTCAACGGGAAAGGCAAATATATTACACCGCACTAAAGTTTCTAATTTTCCATCTACCCCTCCGCCATTTATAAACATATTATGACATTAACTTTATAAATTTTGAACAACTACCTAAAAGCTTTTATTTTATTTTTGTCCTAAATTTAATTTAATTTGCTAAAAGCTAAAAAAAGTATCCGTCCTTTTTTATATTTTCTTTTCACTTACTATAACCCGGTGAGTTTAGATCAATACCATATTAATAACTAAAACTATTGATTCTCATTAAATTTTCAAAGTTTTATTACGAAGAAATATTAGACAAGGTTCCCTTAATATTTTATACAGGTAATAATAAAAACGTCGTTCTGCGTTTGCCGTTATTCAAACGAAACTTATTATTATTTTACAATGTTTTAATGGACGAAAAGATTAAGTACTACTAAAACGTTATCTATAGTTTATTAGCAGATTACCTTCGCTCTAATTTACATCAATCTGTTGGAAAATGCCGGAAGCTTAGTTTACTTCCGCAAGCTTACTAACCGTTTGAATTTTGGTATACAAACGCACCAATCAGTTCATTAGTGTGACAGGGTTTCACGTGCACACGACACGCCGTTGATATATCGGTGACATTTCTCTCTCTACGTGTGCTGCAACACCAGGCAGTTAAGTCCTCCTATATTTTGAAACCTGGAAAGCTCCAACTGGTTACGACACGATAACGTGAAAATAGCAAAAGTCTTTTATCTTCGATGGTCACACATTTTTGCAATTGTTCGTTTCAATAGATTTTATTTCATAGACACGTATCTTTTGTTGTCTTCTAAAATCAATGTTCCTTGTTACTATATTATAGAAAAAAATAATTAAGAAATTTCTTAAATAATAATCTTTTAATTGATTGTGTGGAATACAGACTTCTATAATATAGTGCAATATTTGTTAAAATTTACTTCATTATCAATATTTGTTTTAAATGTGAAGTTATGACCTCACATTTAAAAGCAGGCACATTAGTTACAAATAACTGTTCATATTGACGTGGCATGCTCCAGAAGATGAGTGGAAAAATCACTCGAAACCGGTAGAGCAAAGAATAAAAAACAAATCCATCTAAAAACATGGTTTTATTTAAATTCAAGTAATATAAAGATGGAAACGAAAAATCTTTCAAATGAACAATATTTAAATGTAATTAGTACCGTCCCTAAGATATTTGGCGTCCCAGGGGTGGGTTGAATAAATGAAACGAGTGCGCACCTTTTCAAACAAAATTAAAAAAAAAAGATTCTAATTCTAGGCATAGTCTTAGATCTAGTTTTACTTCAGTTAAAATATATGGGACCAAATCAATTTGTAAAGTACTGTGTTTAAGAAATTATTCATTGTATAGGCCTTCGTTAAAAAATATCTTCAGATGCACGGCTAAATCCAACTCAACCCAACTTTGTATGTTTGAACGAAAGTAAAACTACAAATAATACTAGACTTAGTTCTAGAATCATTCGGGTTTAGCAGTTTTTAGGAGACATACGGCTAAATCCGATTGTTTCTAATTCTAGATCTAATGATATAAAACTGGAACTTAGTTATCAATTTTCTACCATTAATACACCTCTATATTTGTGAAAAAACTATTACTTTTTATGATGAATACAAGCTGTACTTCCTGTTCATCATCCTCTAGTGACTCATCTCCTGATTCCCGCAATTCAGCTTCTTTTAACTCACTTCGGGATAACATGGGTGAGATTACTGATGGCAGTCTTGATGCTCTCTTGGGTGCACCTCTAACTGACCTCTTCCGTGGCCTATGTCATTTTATTTCGGTTTGCCACATAAACGCGCAAAGTCTCTGGGCCCATTTCGATGATTTTGTAGTCACATTTGAGTCACATATTTTTGACATCATCATGATTAGTGAGACATGGCTCAAACCCTCCCTTCCTTCGTCGTTATTATCGCTCCCAAATTATCGCCTACTGAGAAATGACCGGGAATATTCACGGGGTGGGGGCGTTGCGTTGTTTGTTCGCGACCATTTCAACATCAATATTATTGCTTCATCTGATGGGTCACAACAAAACGCAGAGTATCTTCTTACTGAGATAACGTTAGCTAGCAGCCGCATGCTTTTGGGCACGTTTTATTGTCCACCGAACCTTCATTATTTTGATCAGTTGGAGGATGTACTGGAGAGGCACACTCTTAATTATAATACTACTCTTCTTATGGGCGACTTCAACACTTGTCTCTTAAGAAACGATCTGCGCTGTGAAAAACTTAAATTCATCACCTCTTCTCTCAATCTTTCTATTTTACCGACACAACCCACATACCATTTACCAACATCTCAGTCGATGTTGGACCTTATTTTAACGTCCTCTCCAGACAACATACTTTCTCATGGTCAGATTCCAGCGTGTCAGTTCTCCAACCACGACTTAATTTATTGTGCACTTGAGATTGGATGTTGTGTGATACCTAGACGTTCTATTCCGACTCGAAACTACAGTGGAATCAACAGCGAGTCATTGATGTCTGATGCTTCGACGATCGATTGGTTTAAATTATACCGCATGTCGGATATCAACGAAAAGGTTAACTACTTCAATACGCAACTCAGGGAATTGTATGATTGTCATTCCCCTTTGCTTCCACGCAAAACAAAGCACTTACCTGCGCCCTGGCTCAATGGTGAGGTTAAAGATCTTATGCGCAGACGCAATGCTGCAAAAACTCTTCTTCGAAGACATCCATCCAATACTAACTGGGAAACCTACCGTACCTTGCGTAACCGCTGCAACCACCGTTGTAAGAACTTAAAAAAATTGTATATTTATCGGAAATTGTCTTATGCTACCCCTAACACTTTCTGGAAAACTATGCGTTCGCTTGGTGTGGTTGAATCACCTTCTTATCATGATGGTTTTGATTGTGATTCTCTCGTCAATTATTTTGCCGAACCTCCCATTACTCTCGATGACTCAGTTAAGGCATCAACTATTACCGCTATTATTGCCTCTGCTAATGTCAATTCCAAATTTTCCTTGGAGCTGTTTGACTAGCTTCAAGTCCGCCAGGCTCTCAGTCATTCTAAGTCCACTAGTGTTGGTGCTGATGATGTCAGCATTAAGCAGCTCCTTCCTATTTTGGATGTAATCATTCCTCCACTACTCCACATATTTAACTTCTCCATTGAGACATCGACCTTCCCCTCTATTTGGAAACTAGCTTACGTTGTACCCATACCTAAGCTTAAATGTCCCACTTGTCTGAGTGATTTTCGTCCTATATACATTATTTCTGTAATTTCTAAAGCACTAGAGCGCTTGGTATATATGCAGATGCAGCAGTATTTTGATGAGCATAAAATTATCACTGATTTTCAATCAGGTTTTCGGCCAGGCCATAGCACGACATCGGCGCTCATCAAGATTACTGATGATATTAGATGATATTAGTGGTTGTGATGATCGGCGTTTGACCTTATTGGTCTTGCTCGATTTCAGCAAGGCATTTGATTCTGTTGATCATGGTTTGTTGGTGGCAATTCTTTCTTCTGTGGGTTTTTCGTCGAGCTGTGTCGCGTGGTTTCAATCGTACCTTTCTAATCGTTCGTTGTGTGTACGTGACTCCTCATTATCTTCGTCTATAGTTGCAAGCCACTGTGGTGTGCCCCAGGGCAGTGTCTTGGGTCCACTCCTATTTTCAGTATTTATAAACTCCATTTCTAAAATAATTAAGTGCAACTTTCACCTATATGCAGATGACCTCCAAATTTATACAACTGCAGCTGTGGATGCACTTCCAGCAGCGGTGATGCGGCTTAATAGGGATCTTGCTAGCGTTCTGGACTGGTCTAGATACCATGGCTTGGGTTTAAATGTGGCAAAGACTCAGGCTATTGCTTTTGGATCAAGGCCTCTGGTAACAAAATTTTACTCCCTTAACAATACCTATTTGTCACTTGACGGTAATATTATACAATTCTCTCGAACTGTTAAAAACTTGGGTGTGATGATGGATTCTGCATTGTCCTGGCAGCCCCAGATTCAGTCTATCTGTAGGAAGGTCTATTTCTGTTTCTACTCCCTACGCAAGCTTGGTTGTTTCCTTCCACCTACTGTTCGTCGTAACCTTTGTTACTCTTTAATTCTTCCCCATTTGGACTATGCCGATACCGTATACCCGGACCTTTCGATTGGTCTTCGTAACAAATTAGAGAGGTTACAAAATAATTGTGTGCGCTTTATCTTCGATCTGAGAAAATGTGAGCATGTTACACCTTATCGTAATCACCTCGAAATGCTTACCGTTGAGAACCGTAGATCTTTCCGTATACTAACTACCTTATACAAGATTCTTTCCTCTCAGTCTCCAATCTATCTGTTCACTACATTTGAGTTCATGGCCTCTCGCGGTCTTCCTACTAGAGCACAATCTGGTGTCTCACTCATGTTTCCGATTCATCGTACCGAAATATATCACGGGTCATACATAGTGCAAGCTATAACTCTCTGGAATAACTTACCCACTGAGTTGCGGGAAGCCCGTAGTTTTTCTGTATTCAGAGCATCGCTTAAAGATCGCTTGTTGTCACAACAGTTGTCTCAGACTGTTTCCTGATTTAATCTGCCTCTTCTCTTTCCGTTCTCAGCTGACAGCTTTATTTCTTCTTCACCAATCATTTTTTTTTGTTTAATTCGAGTCTCTTTCCTTCTTGTTCTTGCGTACTCTTTTTCTAAATTAAAAATTTATGTATAAATACTTTATACATAAATTTATTATTTTTTTTTACTTATATTCGCCATATCAATTTATTTTTTTTTAACACACATTGCTGATTGGGTCGTTTTGAAAACATCGCCTCTGGCGATAAATCGACCTTTTGTTAACCTTGTACCAATGTTAAGGAATGATGTGTACATTTTTTTTTCTTTTATTGTATATCTTGGTGGCAATAAATTGTATTGTATTGTATTATTGTAAAAAATAATAAATTCATAAAACCACGTCTATCAGTTAAATACTTGAAAATAATATTAGGCAATGGCCTAAATATATCCAAGCATTAAAACACCAAAAGAAGCAAAGCAAGCAGAAGAGTCAAATATTTCCTACAAGCCTCTCTAAAAAAGCTAACACATATTAATATGGCAATAAAGACCTAAAAACCCCATGTGCAAACCAATTAAAAAATCGTTTGTACAATATATGTAATGAAGACCTATATGCACAAACATCAGACCAACACAACTACTTAAAGTTCGATAAAACAAGAAAAAAGTTTATTAATCAAAAGTACTGTTCAAAAAAAGCAGAAAGAGATAACGACAAGATATTGGAAGAATTATATATAAAACTTAATAAAAAAGGACACTTATCGGATTTAACTCTACAATAGACAAAAACGTTAAGGTTTTTTTTAGTCGTGCAGACTGATGGAGGATGAAAAGGGAAAATGAAAAACCAACACTTCAATAGAAAGAATGGATGTGAGTTAAAAACCCTAAGATGAAACACAAGCGAAAGTGAGAGGTTTGTATAACGTTCGAAGTCTGCGATAAAAAGAAAGTTACGTGACTAGACTAACATCGGGGTAGAATCCGGTCAAATAAACTAACTTCCTATCATCGTAATAGGGAATTAATAGTTTAAATAAAGTGTAATTCTCTGTACGTTACTTTGCGGAACAGACTTGTCCCACTGGTGCATGTGATTATCTCCACTAACGCGACAAATTGTTTCAAGAACAATTTGCAGTGGTAAGACTTTACTGATAAATACTGTGGGACATTTCCGGGGTCATAGTCTGGAGGGTGAAAAATTTCAAGACCGGATGAAAGTACTAAACCCTGTGTAATAAAACCATAAAAGGGTTTGACGTTTACAAACAATTATTAAAAACCAAAACAATTATTTTTCAATTAAACAATAGCTGAGTTATAAATATTTCAAAAACGCTCTTCCATTCTGTCCAAAAAAGTCTGTACAAAAAAGTATTGATTTTATGAAAGTTTCTTGCCTTTTGCAATAAAAATGTCTTCTGCCAGCAAAATTAGCTTTTAATTAACAGTTTTTAGAATACTTACGTTATCCAATAGTATTTCATATTTTTGAAGCCAACTTAATTGGTTTATTAACAGCATATTCTTTTTTGCGATGAAAATGTTTTCTTGATTGTAAACATTTCTAGTCTTTTAGAATCATTTCAATCTGTCTAGAAAGACTTCAACATGTCTGGAATCAATATCAAGTCCTCTAAAAGTATTAAGTCTTTTCAATGCATGTTAAGTCTTCTAGAAGAAATATCAAGTTTTCTGGAAGCATTTCAACTGTTTTTTTGGAAGCAATTTAAGCCTTGTAGATGCATTTGAAGTCTTAAAAGTTGTATCAAGACTTACACACTAACGAGTCTTCTGGAAGCAGTATCAAGTCTTTGGGAAGCATTGCAAGTCTTCTAGAAGAAGTATCAAGTCTTCCGGAGGCAGTATGAAGTTTTTGGAAACTGTTCAAGCCTTTTAGAAGCATTTCAAGCCTCTTAAAAACTGCCTAGTTTTTAAAAGCAGTACCAAGTCTTCTGGATTAGCATCGAGTCTTCTGGATCAATATTTCGGCAGTATTTCAAGTCTTGTAGAAGCAGTTCAACCCTTCTGGATCGATTTCAAGTTTTTTAAAAGCATTATAAAGTCTTTCAGAGGCGCTATCAAGTCTTCGGGAAGTATTCAAGTCTTCTAGAAGAAGTTTTAAGTCTTTCAGGGGCAGTGTGAAACTTTCTGGAAGTAGTTGAAGTCTTTTAAAAGCAGTATCAAATCTTTAAGAGGTAGAATCCCGTCTTCTGAAAACAGTATCAAGTCTTCCAGGAGTTATCAAGTCATCTCATAGCAATATTAGAGTCTTAAGTAGTTTAAATCTTCTGAAAGCATTTCAAGTCGTCTGCAACCACTATCAAATATTCTGAGGGCTCTTTAAGTCGTTTAAATGCATTTCCAGGTTTCTGAAAGCATTTTAAATCTTCTGGATTGCTTGAACTTGATATGCTTTCAGAAGACTTGGTGCTAGAAGTCTCCTAGAAACATTTCAAGTCTTCTGGAAGCAGTTCAAGGTTTTTGGAAACAGTATCATGTCTTTCAGAGGCAGTTTGAACATTTCAGGTATTTTGGATGCAGCATCAAGTGTCCTAGAAGCACTGCCATATCTTTATTCAAAATGCGTGCTCTCCTTTTTCGGAGGACATTCGCAGCAGACTCTGGGATTGTATTAGGAAGAAAAAGCCAGTAACAATTTCGTCGACTATTATGCGTGATTATATGCTGGTTGCGCACCCAGAGTACAAAAATTGTATATAGCTAACATTTTTCCGAAAAATGAAATGAGAAATCATCAATGTTTCTTGATATGACTGAAAACTATGCTTAGTTTTAACATTAAGAATGGGAAAAAAATATGAAAGGTCATCAATTAAAATGTTGACCTAAGAACGCCAAACCCTTTAGAGGTTTCACATTACTGGCCCAATACTTTCATCCTGATTTGGAATTTGTCACCCTTTAGAATGACTGTTGCGCTGTGACATATATTCAGTTTAAACAATAAAAAGTATGATTCTTCTTACTTGCCAGTGTGGTGAATTGGAATAAAAACACATTTTATTTCTCTAACGAGAAAAAAAAAATTGGACGTTTCATCCCTATTTCTACCCACGGGAAAAAAGTACATTTTTTTCAATCAGTTGCTTCAACAAGGCCAAAATGCATTGGTATGACATTTGGTAAATTGATGGGAATTTTGAGAGTATGGCAACATCATTAGAACTGAAAAAGGTCAAGGTGACACACAAGAACTCAACTAGTCTTGGGCAAGGCTGATAAAAAATGAGTACCTTAATGATTAGTGATTACTTATTTAAAGCAACTCTCTCTTTGATATGGTGTGAGTCTATCTTTGAAAAATGAACTCCTAAGCATTTCTCAATTAAACGAGATGAAGGAAAATAAACTGGCATTCATAATAAACTTCAAATTACTCAGGGCATTAAAGAGATCTATCTGGAAGCTCCATTCTCTACCTTTCATCATAAAGTCTCTGCTGTTGCTGATGCAGATATGAGAAAGACAAGACACTCTTCCAGACCAAGGGCATCTGCATCTCACTATAGAGAGACTCCAACAATGATTGCAACTTTTAAGCAAAACGAGTTATATGTGTCATAAACTCAAACACCAACAACTTCGGCACCAAGTCCTTAAACTTTTACGAGGACATATCAAGTTTCGGAAGGTGGATTTATTAATCCACCTTTATTATCAGGAGGTTTTATTAAACCTCCTGATAACAATTTATGGAAAAATTTAACGTAGTCCATTTTTTTCAATTTTTAAACCAATTATGGCGTCATCGATGTTTTTTTAATAGATATCGGCGGTGAAACCTTTAGATTCGTCTCAACGATTTTTCCATAAATTGGTTTTAATTGATTTATCGAATTTATCCGTTACTTTTGGGAAGCACGGTATATACTGAAATATAGGTACATATATTTATTAATATTTCGTAATTGCCCCCACAACTACTCTCTTTGTGACGTCATGCGCAAAACCATCGCATTTTCGAATGGTTGATTGGTTCGAATGTTTCGAATTGTTGAATATGTTACCTTATGTGTCTAGTATCATGGGTGGACCAGGTTATGAATGTAGCTGATAGGATTTCAGATGTTACGGTTAACTAAATGCTACCTCTTTTATTACTTTCATGAATTTAGTAGTTCCTGCGACTTTTAGGCGGTGTAAAGGAGGTTTTAAGACACATGCAAAGTAATTTTTTTGTGGTTTGTATCTGTTCATTTGGACAATGGTATGTTGGGCAATCTTGCTTAACCTTATTTATTTCATAGCATTCGAGTTCCTTCATTGTGTATCCTCCGCTTGTTCTCATTGTCATCAGATTCATGTTATGTATTGAATAAGAGATGTTATTTTCATTCGAAAATTCTCCTGTCCTAATCTTATACCCGGCTGATAGCTATCTAGGTCGCTCTATATGTTCCACATTGCAATTTGTAAATGCCATTGTCTTCTAATTCGTTGATTTTGTCTTTGTTGTTAATAAGTAATTTATCTAGTGAGTTGTTGTTTTTACATAACTAGTTAATTAGTGTAGTCTTGGTAGTGGGATTTAATTTTTTTTATTTAATATTAATAAATCTTTCTATTATATATTGAGGGTAATTCTTATTAAAAGCAATTTATTTTATTACATTCAATTCTTACATTTTTTCCTTAGTTAAGTTGGAAGTGAAGGGTCTGTTTATTAAAGCATGAAGAGCGGAGTATTTATGAGAATGGTCATGATATGATTCATATGTATGTGTATTTTTTCCGTAAATGTCGTATATTAAATATTTCCCGTTTCCTTCTACTGCTATGTCCAAAAAATTAAATCTATTATCTTGTTCAATCTCCATCGTGAAGTCATATTACTGTGTAGTCCGCTAATGTATTTAGAATGTCGTCAATCTCGATGCTATCTGTAATGTCTATTACGAATGAAACATCATCAACTTACCTTTTCAAGAAAATAATATTCTTATTAAATGGATTTCTAAGATTAATGATCTCGGTTTTCCAACATATCTAAAAATATGTCGGCCAGTAACTTACTTAGTAAGAGTGCGTAACTAGTTTTTTATAAATACCTGCGTTATTCTTAAGAAAAAGATTGAAATAAAACCTTCTGATGCTTAAATTCCATCGAAACTTAGAAGTGTTGTAATTGGGAGGGTACGAAACTTAATATCTCATTGTCGATATTTATTTATTTATTTATTGCTGCCAATGGACACAAAACGGGACAAACCCAAAAGATTGTATCACTACATTGACAAAAACTACTATATTACAAATACATTGTGCGGTTAATTACGAATAAATTAACTAAAAACAATAATTATTCTATAAAGCAGAAAATAAAATTAAGAAAAATAAAGCATACATTTGTTTACGCTACAGTAATGTTGATCAGTGCTTTCTGTAACTCAACGGCAGTTATCAAGCTCTTAAATTTCCTATATGTATTACTAAACACATCTATACCGTTGCCAGTAGTATGGAAGCAATCGCCATCCGAATCATAGGAGAATTTTGAGATAAATTTGTTCTCGGAATGGGAGTATAAAAAATTGACTCATGCCTTAAAGATCAGGAAGGTATACGTATATTCACACATCCCAATAATATCGAGGAGGCACATCTATTGTTGACAATCTTATGAAATGTAAGAGCATCGTTACAAAAGCGGCGCTGGTGAAGTGGAAGAAGTTGGAAAGAGCTACACGCAGAATTATAATCTTTATAGCTTAAATTAAATTTATAGGTTAAGTGCTTTAGAAACTTCTTTTGAATTCTTTCAATTCTATTTATATAAGTGTGATACTGCGGGTTCCAAATGGTAGTGCAAAAATTTAGTACACTGAATACGTAAGCAAAATATAAAACTTTTACTGCTTCTACGCTTTTGAAACATTCTGTGGATCTTATGACAAAGCCCAATATTCGTAGCGCCTTTCCAACCACTCCATCAACGTGACCAGAAAATGTAAGCTTGTTGTCAAACGTAACACCAAGATCTTTAATTTGAGATGCTCTAGATAAGACATAGCTTTCCAATTTGTACTCATATCTGATGGCATTCGAACTTCTTGAAAAAGATATAACATTACATTTAATAGGATTGAGTGTCATAAAATTATCATTGCAATAGACTTGCAGTGCGTCAATGTCACGCTGCATCCTCGAGCAGTCGAGTAGAGAGGAAATACGTGCAAACAATTTCAAATCATCAGCATACATTAAGCACTGGGAGTGTTTTATGACTGTGAAAATGTCATTGATGTAAATATTGAAAAGGAGAGGGCTAAGATGGCTACCTTGAGGTACACCTGACGGGACGGACATTACATCAGAATAGTATCCATTAATAGATACTACCTGAGTTCTTCCACGTATATAAGAAGCAATCAATCGCAACAAATAGTTATCAATTACCATAATCCGAAGCTTTGACAACAGAAGATTGTGATCAACGCGATCGAAAGCCTTACTGAAGTCAGTATAAACGGCATCCACTTGAGTTACTTGATCAAGAGCAGTAAAAATATAATTACTGTACTCAAGCAAGTTACTCTCGACCGAGCGACCCACAAAAAAGCCGTGCTGTCTAGTATCAATTTTATTTTTAGTGAAGAAAAATAGCCGTTTGTAAATTCGCTTTTCAAAGATTTTGCTTAACACAGATAATAAAGATATTGGTCTATAATTGGATACATCACTTCTATTACCAGATTTAAAGATAGAAACTATATGTGCCTGCTTCCAAAAACGTGGAAAAACTCCAGATTCAATGGATTTGTTCAGTATAATAGTTACAGGTAGCGACAAAGACACGTAACATTCTTTAATAAAAATTGCTGGTATACCATCCGGACCCGGAGCCTTTAAAGCATCAATTCCTGCCAGTACCTCCTCAACCTCAACCTGATCGAAGCAAGTTGCAACTGTACCACTGATGTCGGACGTGACACCAGACACCGCATCAGTCTGGTTGATTGAGTACACAGAATGAAAAAAATCTGCGAACAATAAACAGATAGACGAAGAATCGGAAGCTGTGCAATCATCCAGGTGTACCGCAGACGGTATATTATTGCTGCCCTTTCTTCGTTTTAAGAATGACCAGAAATGTTTGGGATTGTGCGTTCTATTTATTTCTGCACGGCTAACATAATTTTTATAATCCCGATCAATAAGGAATTTTGCTTGCCCTCTCAGCAGAGAAAAGGTAAGATAATCCAGAGAAAAGGTAAGATATTGATTATAATGGGAGTGATGATGATATAAGATTGTATGAGATTGATTTTAGTTTCGTTTGTGTCGTTACTATTCTATTTTTAATAAAAATGAAATGAATTTTCCGAAGCAAAGTTATTACACAAAAGGATCACTCCTTTAGGGACTGAGATTACATAGCCGACGCTGAGTGTTAAATCTCGAACCTCTGAGAATCGGGGGTATAGAATCCCCGATCATTCTCAATTCGTCGTTCGCCCACGATGCATTCGATTTAAAGTGTGATAGGGAATTTACGGAATAACCATAAAAACCGATTGCAAAGACAAAGTCATATTGAAAACTTGTCTTAAGGTATTAGGTATTTAGTTGAAGTACGCGATAATTATAATAAAGCCGGTTGCTGAATATAATAATCATTATAATTTTATTATTATTATAAATTATAATAAATCATTATTTGGAAGTTTGACGACAGCATAAGGAATATGATAAATTGTCGGATAAAATTTATAGATAAAGCTTTCAAAAATTGTAGACCAATAGTTTAGTTTCTATGGCAAAAGAGAACAACTACATAATGTTAGCAAATCTAGAAAGAAAAAAAATTGGTCTAATATTAAAAAATTTGGTACGCTAAAACTAACAATTATGATTTTCATAAAATTATTATACAGCATCTATAGGAGATAAAAGAAGTTACCTATAAAAGCAGCAGTATTAAATTTAGCTAACATCTCAAAAAGAATTTTGTGATAAAGTTTATCTAAAACTACGCCAAAGTTCGTATAAATGACGTCAAAAAGCTTACAAACTCGACCAAGTTCGTCTTCATCGACCGTTCGCATAGAAAAGAATCTTATAAATAAGTTGAGAATGAATGTTTTAGAATAGTAAACCAGATTTTCGACGTGTTTATGTAACATAAGCATTAAAATTTCAATCCATTAAAACTGATTACAATTATTAATTGAAATAGAGGAAAATTACAACAAAATTCAAAATTTAAATAACAATATAGTCTTTAAAATGCGTGTAAAACGAAAGACGTAATATAATTATTCTATATCCAAAGTGACTTCATTCTATAAGCTTTGATCAAAGCTGAGACTTTCACTGCAATAGATAAATCTAGCCTCTTCAACATATTCCTAGTGTCTTTAGCAATTTTGCTCATTTAGTGGATTCTCATACCTAGATATTTGTTATCTGTCGTGAAGGTATAACCTCTAGAATCTTGTTACAATATTGTAGCTAATTCATTGTAGTGTTTTATTTTGATGTCGTTTTATGCTAAAAATCAGCTAAAAATGGATTATTTATTATAATAATTGAACAACTAATACGAACAACAAGGTCTATTCCTTTAAAAGTTGTGAATGACTATTTATTATGAAGAATATTAACAGTAAAATATTGAACGTTATCCTCTCGGCGTATATTGTAAAAGAAGTTATTTATTTGCCTATAAATATTTTTAAATTCTCTGTAAATGTCATCAGATATTACCGTGAGCTAGGAAAACAAATTTTAAATCGGGTTTGCCGATAATATCAGCAGCATCTACCATTTCGAGATGGAGGCTTAGATGGCCATTGCGGCTGAAATTGAACTGGCAAGTTTCGTAGATAAAGACACAGAGAAACTTCGTAAAATGAATCGAAAAATAATCGCATTATCGACAAGAAATGGTTTTTGGCGTAGAAAGAAAATCTGGGAAACACCAGATGTTTAGCGAGAGAAAAATAAACAGAAAGGAACGAACGTATAACACATAAATGAAAAAAAAGTACAACGAAGTATGTGGCAGAACCGAATCGGAGGACGAAATTATTTGTGTCAAAAAAAGATTTAAATTATAATAAGTTTACTTATTTAATTGTCAAGAAAATACCCTTATCATGATACTGGGGTTAAATTGCAAACAATTACTCTAAGGCCAATGACGTTTCGAGTCTGCAATACATCCGTCGTATATGTGGGGTATAAATCACACGAAAAAGACGAAATTCTAGCACAGAATTGCGACAATTGTGTCCCAACACCTAATAGGGGATTTGAACAATTGTAACGACAAATATTTATGTTCCTTGTTGGTTTATCGAACAAATAGATTAAAACTTATTACATTAATGCTATTGAGGAGTCCGATATCTAATTGTATCAAGCTGTGAAATTGATTTACAAACTCGTCTACAACACAACATTTTTATATTTGTATTTTTATTCATTGCAAGAAGTTTTGCAAATTAAATACTTAAATCTTTGTTGACAAACCTTTTAATAGCAGTAGAGTGCAATTTGCAATTGCTAACAACGATTTTCGTTGTAATAGTGGGTTGAAATTGAAACAAAAATAAAAAATTTTGCAAGCCTAATTGCATCAGATAGACTGAACACATAAAATATCAGTTTATTACATTATACACGTATTCTCTCATCAAAGAGATGAGAGTAATTCAATACGGTTCTCGATTTTGGAGCCGGTTTTAATATAACCGTAAGCTACTAAAAATTATAATCTCTCATCAAGTGCAACTAACTCAACTGAATAAAACAAATTTCTTTGCCCATTTATCATCCCTTCTTCTATTAAGAAGATACCTTTAGTATCTTTTTCTTGCTAATTTTTGAGGACATGTCTAATTTAGTTTACCTAGGATTTTTTGATTGATATCAATTATGATAAATAAACATTAGTACTTTTATTATGGCATATTTTACTTTTTTATTATTGAAACTTTTACCAGAAATTGCTTGCCAGAAATTGGTTTACAAAATTTTGATCCGACATCTTTGATGTTGAGATTGTGCAATATTCTGAAAGTTCCATTAAAGGCTGTAAAATTTGGTATTAATTAATGGCAAGCGCCGAATGGGAATTTATGATACCGACATGATATCCGGTTGAAATGCACTGGATGTATGCAAAAAGTTAGTTAGATAAAAATTTCATATCGATACTCAAAGAATTGCAACTTTTTGAAGAAAACAACTCGATATCGTCTCACTAAAAAGGGCGTCCTCGCGAAACTAACGAATATGAAGACTCCGTTCCAAATTCCGTTTTTTTTGGCTGCAATTGGATGAAATATGTGACACAGATAGTGCCAACGCGAACTATCTAGCGGTGAATTTCACCTTATAATCTCAACTTATACCGACCTTTACTATGCACTTCTTTATAATAACATCACAAAAGATCCAAACTTATATGGTGCTAAGTGAAGACAATGCCAGAAAATAATATTTAGCAATGAATCGCGTTTGTGGCGAATTAATCGATGAGATGATAAAAATTTCCATAGTCAACCGTGCAGATTAGATTTTGTTCTTCGCGGGACAACACCTGTTCTTTTTTTGTGTATAAATCATCTCTACTAGTCATCTATAAGCAAGAAACACCTTGCAGGAACTTCGTCGTCGTCGATTGTAAAAGAATTTCCCAATATTACACCTTCAAGGTTTTTATCACTATAGGGGAATGTTTACTTAGTTTTTGCTTTCTACAACTTTATTTATATTCTTGAAGAAGTCTATTAAAACCCATGACTGTTGAATGTAATAATGAAATAGGAGTGTGCAGCAAATGTTTACTTAAAACACTATGTAACTAAGACTTACCTTCATGTCTGTTGTTCTAATTGAATGGATGATTTATGTAGTTACGTCCTTCCAATTCAAATGCCAACCTATTGAAGAAATTGTTGTCACTCCTCTTCTTGTTGTAGAGAGAAAGTTGATGAGAAAATGTGTGGTAATCCAATGTTTCACCCAATTTTCATCGGTCTAACTTTTCTTTATTTTTTAAATCTATTTTCCAGAACTTCACCAGACTCGTAATATATGAATTTTAGCTTTAGCAGAAACTATAGTTACGATATTACCATGTGCTTGTACTGATTCACATAAGATGCAACATTACTTATTGTATAGGAATCCCAACAATTTTGTATCCACATAAAATATTTCCAAAAATATAAGAGCTTTTGCTTTTACAAAGTAAAAAATTTGCGATTTAAGAAAAAATTTGCAATAAAAAACCACATTCTTTCAAACTATAAACACCCTACTGTATGATGATTGACAGGTGTAAACAAAAGGCTCTTCACGCTTTAATTGGGGAACAAAAGAAATCGGCCTTCACGGTCTAATCGGGGAACAAAAACAAGCTGCCTGTCTTAACATTCCTTTATATTACAATAGATGATTGACAGGTCTCTTCACGGTTTAATTGTTGAACAAAAGGAGTCGACCTTCACGGTATAATTGGGGACCAAAACAAGCTACCTGTCTTAACATTCCTTAGTAATACAATAGATGATTGACAGGTGTAAACAAAAGCTTCTTCACGCTTTAATTGGGGAACAAAAGAAATCGGCCTTCACGGTCTAATCGGGGAACAAAAACAAGTTGCCTGTCTTAACATTTCTTTATATTACAATAGATGATTGACAGGTCTCTTCACGGTTTAATTGGGGAACAAAAGGAGTCGACCTTCACGGTATAATTGGGGACCAAAATAAGCTACCTGTCTTAACATTCCATCATACTACAATAGATGATTGACAGGTGTAAACAAAAGCCTCTTCACGCTTTAATTGGGGACAATAGATGATTGACAGGTGTAAATAAAAGGTGTATCATGGTTAATTGGGAACTAAGAAGTCGACCTTCACGTTCTAATTGAGGAACCGTACGGAGAAAAAGAGTAAACTTGAGGTCTTAACATTCTAATCTTGCTCAATATTTTTGTTAGGGATGAGAAAAACGAAGATTTTTTCGCAGAACTATTAGGACTGGAAATATTCCGTTATAACTTCAAGCGCCTTTCGGTTATAATTTAGATTAATGCAAAAAAACAGTCTTAAGGATTAAAAATTAGAAGGGGGAGTAGCATCAGAACCATGAGACAAACTTAATGAAACTTTCTGTCAGAATTAAAATATTTAACATGAAATAACAAAAAATATAACAGAATCACTATTTTTATTTGCAGTAATTTTACAATTGCAATTCGCAATATTAACAGATCATATGATTTTAATTTGGCGATCATTTGACCTCTTTGTGTCTAGGTTCAATTTGTATCATCGCTTTTCATTGTGAGTATAGAGATAACTGTTCGTACACTGTGATATCATGTTTTACGTTTTATCATTCCCGCTATATAATAATAGGTATTGTAGTCCTGAAAGCGTAATATGACTCGCCATCTAATGACGGTATAAAACGAAATTATTAAAATAATAATTGAATGTAAATAAATAACATTGTGAAAACATTTTGTAAAAACCCGACAACATTTCTCATTAAAATATTATTTATTAAATATAATAATTTAATTTATGTTGGCCATATAAGATCACATTGATGCCCCGATGTAGTATCAATCCCCTTTTTAGTGACCCGTTACAGCAACATTAAAGAGGAGAAACCACAACTTCTTTCAAAAATAATCATGTTATTAAGTTAATTTTTATTAATTAATATTATTAACACAACGAACAGTTATTTAAGCTGTAAACTAGATTTTACATCAACATTCAAACAAAGAAATGTTTGTTTTTTGAGTTACTTCCATAAATTTCCTTAGTCATCATATCACTAGTGATATTTAAGTTCTTCTATTAAGAAGATACCTTTAGTATCTTTTTCTTGCTAATTTTTGAGGACACGTCTAATTTAGTTTACCTAGGATTTTTTGATTGATACCAATTATGATAAATGAACATTAGTACGTTTATTATGGCATATTTTATTTTTTTATTATTGAAACTTTTACCTTTTCAACGAAAAATGTTAAAGCAAAAGAATTGCAAATGTACTGACAGAAGCTAGTGCCAGAAATTGGTTTACAAAATTTTGATCCGACATCTTTGATGTTGAGATTGTGCAATATTCTGAAAGTTCCATTAAAGGCTGTAAAATTTGGTATTAATTAATGGCAAGCCCTGAATAAGAATTTATGATACCGACATGATATTCGGTTGAAATGCACTGGATGTATGCAAAAAGTTAGTTAGATAAAAATTTCATATCGATACTCAAAGAATTGCAACTTTTTGAAGAAAACAACTCGATATCGTCTCACTAAAAAGGGCGTCCTCGCGAAACTAACGAATATGAAGACTCCGTTCCAAATTCCGTTTTTTTTGGCTGCAATTGGATGAAATATGTGACACAGATAGTGCCAACGCGAACTATCTAGCGGTGAATTTCACCTTATAATCTCAACTTATACCGACCTTTACTATGCACTTCTTTATAATAACATCACAAAAGATCCAAACTTATATGGTGCTAAGTGAAGACAATGCCAGAAAATAATATTTAGCAATGAATCGCGTTTGTGGCGAATTAATCGATGAGATGATAAAAATTTCCATAGTCAACCGTGCAGTTTAGATTTTGTCCTTCGCGGGTCAACACCTGTTCTTTTTTTGTGTATAAATCTGCTCTACTAGTCATCTACAAGCAAGAAACACCTTACAGGAACTTCGTCGTCGTCGATTGTAAAAGAATTTCCCAATATTACTTCTTCAAGGTTTTTATCACTATAGGGGAATGTTTACTTAGTTTTTGCTTTCTACAACTTTATTTATATTCTTGAAGAAGTCTATTAAAACCCATGACTCTTGAATGTAATAATGAAATAGGAGTGTGCAGCAAATGTTTACTTAACACGTTGACGGACAGTAGAAACAAGTGAAATTCGAAAATTGACACTATATGTTTTTGTAATTTTTAGAATATTAGAAGTATAGTTTTACTCTTTCTGCTTAAATACACTTAATTTTGATTAATTCAGCACCTTTAATTAGGTTGCGGCTACAACCGTCATGGCGCCAGCGGACTCTAGACACTATGTAATGGGACGATGGCGGCTATAACAGCAAAAATTTAAAAACGTAAATGACAGGTTTAATGACTGAAATAAGCAATTTTTTGTGAGCAACAAAGTATTTTTGGGAGTTTTACACGAAATGTTAGTTCATGATCAAACAAAAATAAATAAATGACAAATAAATTTATTATAATTTTACAATTATTATACATTATTTTCGGTATGCCATGTTTCAAAGCATGGTGCAGGACACAGTGCAGGTTTTGATATGCAATATTTCCTTATTTCCTTCCTTACTCCCTGTTTATAACACTGTTTACAACGCTGAAAATATGTTTTTCGCTGATAATTTTCAGGAGGAGAAATATTCTCAGGAAAATGCTGTGTTCCATTGTTGTTGATTTCATTGGTTTGGATTCGTGCACGTTTAAATTGAACCAAAGACCTTCCATCCTGTTTATAATCTATGCCAGTTAGAGATCGTATAATTGCTTCCCTGAATTCTATAAACTTCATTTGAGAACCTGTCTTTTCTTTAAAGATGTAGTAAGAATTCCACACTGCTACATCCAGTAGATGAAAGATTATCTTTTTATACCATCTAATTGTTTTTCGTGGACAGGAATAATAGGACATCATCTGATCTGCTCTGTCGACACCTGACATATTCTGATTATAATTCACTATTTCAATTGGTTTTCTCTTTTCCTGTTGTCGACGGTTAGCTGTGTTTATCATACTTGGGTGGTAAGCTGTTGTTAGACATAGCACATCCCGTTTATCTTTCCATTTGGACACGTATGTCTGATTTTGGCGTCGCCATACATGTTCTCCTTTTCTAAGCTTACGACCTGTTATTTCTTGCGGCAGACCCTTCCTATTTACACGAAGAGTTCCTGTCACATGTGTCTTTTTGCTCAGTAATTTGTTAGCCAATGGTACGCTGTTGTAATAGTTATCCATGAACAAATGATGCCCTTTGTTTAAATATGACTGCATCAATCGCATCACAAGACTTTCAATAGTTGTCATGTTTTCTTCGTTTTCTCGATGGCCTTTGTATATTTCTATGTTCAAAACATAACCTTGGGCAGAACAAAGTTCGTACAATTTAATTCCGTATTTTGCCTTTTTGCCTTTCATGTACGTGCGAAAAGAAAGCCTTCCTCGAAATAATAACAAAGATTCGTCTAATGATAATGCCTCATTTGGTGCATATGCATTCGCAAACTTTTTTATGAGCAAATCAAGAAATATTTTTATATTCCTCAAACGGTCGTTTGAATTTTCTTCTTCTACACAAAAGCATCTCAATATTTGCTCAAACCTCCTTCCAGACATTTGTGAAGGAAAAGCTGGGTGGTAATGTAATGCATCAATGGAAAAGAGTTTTCTAATACTGGAGAATTTTAGCTGGGACTGAAGCAAACACAAACCCAAAAACTTTCTCATTTCAATCGTATCAGTATTTTTGAAATTTGCCTTCCTACTATGCCTTGTATGTGGCCGTGTTTGATTGCAAAGTTTTAGGCCGTAATCATTCGTAGATTTTATAATCATTTCCATTACTTGGTCATCCCAAATTTTTTCAAAAACCTGAATTGGAGACACATTTTCGTCTATATCCAAAAGAATCCCAGCCGCATCTGCATCAAAAGAAAAGTTTCTTATAGGTGTTGTATTGATATGCCATGTCTCATCATTTTCTGGTTCTTCTGGTGCTTCATATTCCTCATCTGTAGTTGATTCATTTTCTTCACTACCCGAACTGTTATTTTCAGCACAGTCAGCATCAGGTTCAGATTCACTGTTGCTTGACCCACTACCTGTTTCCTCAAAAAGCTTCAGCAGCCTAGCCTGTTCTTTTTCCCAACTGGCCATTTTCTATAAATATTGAATAAAACATTCAATTTTATTTTATATTATTATTTATTGTATATTATTTATACATTTATTATTTACATTATTGTTTTTATATTTCAAATGTAATATCATAAAAAACAAAAAGTAAACAGTATAACTATAAATATCGCTAAATGAATCAAAAAATGCTAAATTTAAATTTTTTTATTTCTATTTAAAGTGTAAAATCAATCATAAACAAATACTTACCAGTATAAACAAAAAATATCGTTAAATGTATCAATAGCAACTGTAAATTGAAAAGAAAACAAGATCGCACTACTCCGTTCACAACCACGTGCATACTCAATGTGTTTACCTTGCATACTAAATTTTTTTTCGAAAACATGACACTAGGCTTCTACTTGTACGCTGGTAAGTGCACATTTGTGCTGCTACAGCCGCAGTGTCTAAAAACGACCGTTTCGTATTGGACGGCTATTGCCGTCATGTCACATAGTGAACTTGAACTTGACGGCTATAGACGCAACTGTCCGTCAACGTGTTAAAACACTATGTAACTAAGACTTACCTTCATGTCTGTTGTTCTAATTGAATGGATGATTTATGTAGTTACGTCCTTCCAATTCAAATGCCAACCTATTGAAGAAATTGTTGTCACTCCTCTTCTTGTTGTAGAGAGAAAGTTGATGAGAAAATGTGTGGTAATCCAATGTTTCACCCAATTTTCATCGGTCTAACTTTTCTTTATTTTTTAAATCTATTTTCCAGAACTTCACCAGACTCGTAATATATGAATTTTAGCTTTAGCAGAAACTATAGTTACGATACTACCATGTGCTTGTACTGATTCACATAAGATGCAACATTACTTATTGTATAGGAATCCCAACAGTTTTGTATCCACATACAATATTTCCAAAAATATAAGAGCTTTTGCTTTTACAAAGTAAAAAATTTGCGATTTAAGAAAAAATTTACAATAAAAAACCACATTCTTTCAAACTATAAACACCCTACTGTATTATGATTGACAGGTGTAAACAAAAGGCTCTTCACGCTTTAATTGGGAAACAAAAGAAATCGGCCTTCACGGTCTAATCGGGGAACAAAAACAAGCTGCCTGTCTTAACATTCTTTTATATTACAATAGATGATTGACAGGTCTCTTCACGGTTTAATTGGGGAACAAAAGGAGTCGACCTTCACGGTATAATTGGGGACCAAAATAAGCTACCTGTCTTAACATTCCATCATACTACAATAGATGATTGACAGGTGTAAACAAAAGCCTCTTCACGCTTTAATTGGGGACAATACATGATTGACAGGTGTAAATAAAAGGTGTATCTAATTGTATAATTGTATCTAATTGTTCTAATTGAGGAACCGTACGGGGAAAAAGAGTAAACTTGAGGTCTTAACATTCTAATCTTGTTCAATATTTTTGTTAAGGATGAGAAAAACGAAGATTTTTTCGCAGAACTATTAGGACTGGAAATATTCCGTTATAACTTCAAGCGCCTTTCGGTTATAATTTTGATTAATGCAAAAAACAGTCTTAAGGATTAAAGAATAGAAGGGGGAGTAGCATCAGAACTATGAGACAAACTTAATGAAACTTTCTGTCAGAATTAAAATATTTAACATGAAATAACAAAAAATATAACAGAATCACTATTTTTATTTGCAGTAATTTTACAATTGTAATTCGCAATATTAACAGATCATATGATTTTAATTTGGCGATCATTTGACCTCTTTGTGTCTAGGTTCAATTTGTATCATCGCTTTTCATTGTGAGTATAGAGATAACTGTTCGTACACTGTGATTTCATGTTTTACGTTTTATCATTCCCGCTATATAATAATAGGTATTGTAGTCCTGAATGCGTAATATGACTCGCCATCTAATGACGGTATAAAACGAAATTATTAAAATAATAATTGAATGTAAATAAATAACATTGTGAAAACATTTTGTAAAAACCCGACAACATTTCTCATTAAAATATTATTTATTAAATATAATAATTTAATTTATGTTGGCCGTATAAGACCACATTGATGCCCCGATGTAGTATCAATCCCATTTTAGTGACCCGTTACAGCAACATTGGAGAGGAGAAACCACAACTTCTTTCAAAAATAATCATGTTATTAAGTTAATTTTTATTAATTAATATTATTTACACAACGAACAGTTATTTAAGCTGTAAACTAGATTTTACATCAACATTCAAACAAAGAAATGTTTGTTTTTTGAGTTACTTCCATAAATTTCCTTAGTCATCATATCACTAGTGATATTTAAGTTCTTCTATTAAGAAGATACCTTTAGTATCTTTTTCTTGCTAATTTTTGAGGACACGTCTAATTTAGTTTACCTAGGATTTTTTGATTGATACCAATTAAGATAAATGAACATTAGTACGTTTATTATGGCATATTTTTCTTTTTTATTATTGAAACTTTTACCTTTTCAACGAAAAATGTTAAAGTAAAAGAATTGCAAATGTACTGACAGAAGCTAGTGCCAGAAATTGGTTTACAAAATTTTGATCCGACATCTTTGATGTTGAGATTGTGCAATATTCTGAAAGTTCCATTAAAGGCTGTAAAATTTGGTATTAATTAATGGCAAGCGCTGAATAAGAATTTATGATACCGACATGATATCCGGTTGAAAATCACTGGATGTATGCAAAAAGTTAGTTAGATAAAAATTTCATATCGATACTCAAATATATACATATGGGGAAAAAAGAGTAACCTTGCGGTCTTAACATTCTAATCTTGCTCAATATTTCTGTTAAGGATGAGAAAAATGAAGATTTTTTCGCAGAACTATTAGGAATGGAAATATTCCGTTCTAACTTCAAGCGCCTTTCGGTTATAATTTTGATTAATGCAAAAACAGTCTTAAGGATTAAAAAATAGAAGGGGGAGTAGCATCAGAACTATGAAACAAACTTAATGAAACTTTCTGTCAGAATTAAAATATTTAACATGAAATAACAAAAAATATAACAGAATCACTATTTTTATTTGCAGTAATTTTACAATTGCAATTCGCAATATTAACAGATCATATGATTTTAATTTGGCGATCATTTGACCTCTTTGTGTCTAGGTTCAATTTGTATCGTTGCTTTTCATTGTGAGTATAGAGATAACTGTTCGTACACTGTGATATCATGTTTTACGTTTTATCATTCCCGCTATATAATAATAGGTATTGTAGTCCTGAAAGCGTAATATGACTCGCCATCTAATGACGGTATAAAACGAAATTATTAAAATAATAATTGAATGTAAATAAATAACATTGTGAAAACATTTTGTAAAAACCCGACAACATTTCTCATTAAAATATTATTTATTAAATATAATAATTCAATTTATGTTGGCCATATAAGACCACATTGATGCCCCGATGTAGTATCAATCCCCTTTTTAGTGACCCGTTACAGCAACATTAAAGAGGAGAAACCACAACTTCTTTCAAAAATAATCATGTTATTAAGTTAATTTTTATTAATTAATATTATTTACACAACGAACAGTTATTTAAGCTGTAAACTAGATTTTACATCAACATTCAAACAAAGAAATGTTTGTTTTTTGAGTTACTTCCATAAATTTCCTTAATCATATCACTAGCGATATTAAACCTTTTAAGTCTAGGATTGATATCACAGTTTCCAAAAGCAAAAAATTAAAGGAACTACAAAAATTTTTGGGCATGATAAATTTTTATCATAGATTTTTACCGAACATTTTTAATATTTTATTAATGATGATTATCAACGATGAATGTTCATTTCTAACCATCACGTTATTCACTTAAACAAATACTAACAACCTCTTTGTCAACGAGCATGAAATTTTGCTTACAGCAGCTACAAATCTTCTAACTAAACCTACAGTTTTAGTTGATCGATCCTCTCATGTTTCATTATCACTTACCACAGACGCGTCCCTTAAAGGTATAGAAGCAGTACTCCGTCTCAAGTTTTCAACTTTCGAACGAGAGCTTTTCACAATATATTCGCCCATAATTTTTTTTAAACGTGGAAATCATTTTGAAGCTTTTCAAGACAAATTCGAATTTGGACAAAATCATATTTACAATACTAAAAGGTATATAGGTATGCCTTTGTATATCATACAAAATTACCAATTTTCAAAATTAAACTACCAAAAGTTCGCTTTAAAAACATTCCGCTCCATACCTTTGATGTACTTATCTCTTTCTTTGCGTATAGGAGAAGAAAATGCTTGATGCGCTGAGTCCTGATCGGATATGACGTGTCTAAAATTATAATGATTCTCATCCCACCGGGAGTGTGGGATTCCCTTGACCTCGGTCTTGTTGGTGAAGGATACCCACTAAAAACTCTTTCATTGCCTTCTTTCGAGCGGAAATACTCATTCGGGCTTAGTGGTGGAAAACACTTCTTCTATCTTTTCATCACACATTTTATTATAAGTAACATGTTATATCACATACACTACACACACGCAGATTGTTTTCTCTTTCGCACAATTGAAGAAACGATGAAGAAAGATGAAATGCAAATAGAAGTTTTGTGATCTAAGCAAGGTTTTTGATTCTGTAGACCATAACATTTCAACTCTTAACGAAAATTGATAAACTAGGTTATACCTAGTTTAAAGAAAACAGAACTTAAATGAACTAATCGGTTATTATCTTCATGATAGACAGCAACAGGTACCACAAGGTTCCGTACTGGGCCCCATTTTATTTTTATTGTGTATCAATGTCTTGCCTCAAAATATACAAGCGGATTCGAGGTGGTACATTTAAAGATTTTCAGGACCTAGATCAAAAGGGAAATAGAACTTTAGATACAGCCAACAATTGGTTTACATCAAATTTTTTACATTTAAATAGGAAGAAAACTCATATACTTACCTTTTATACCAAAAAAAATTCAGGGGATAAAAAAATCGAACAATCAGATTTCTAGGTTATTATCAGATTATCGGAAACCCTTTCTTCGAGTGATCATATAAAAGAATTAAAAAAGAATTTAGCGAATTCCGTGTATTGCTGTATTGCCTGCGAATTGTATCATATTTAGTGACTATTATCCGTTGGGATACTAATAACTCACCATGTATATTTCTTTCTTTTTGTTTGACGCATTAATGCCCAGTTTATTCACCTTTAGTTAAATTTCAAATAGCCAATCATGGCAAGTGAAATTACAGTAACCATGGAAAATATGCATTAGATAAATATAACCGAAGGTGAATAAACTGGGCCTAAATGTACCATATTTTGTACATTTTGACAATAAAGATTGTTATTGTTACTAATCACCTTTCTCACAAAACACTTGATTTTCTCCTCGCTGCTAAGCATAGTGGCAATCACATAGTTGCCCCGGTGGTTAGGTGATAGTTGTTGTCTTGATCCACTCCATCTTGGACATTGGCAAAATGTATGTTCTTCGTTATTGATTTCATCGCAGTTTGGACAACGATCACTTTCACTACGTTAATGTATTCATAAATGCTGTTTGCAACAACCGTGTACTGTACTGAGTGGTGCAAAAGCTGATTTCACCTGATTTCCTTTGTATCCAAGTTTCATTTCCACTGCCATTCTTGTATGATGTCTTGTTCCGTTCAATCTTTCGCTCTCTTCAAGATGATAAGTTTCATCGGTGGCATTCATATCAGAACTTGAAAAGCTTCCGTGGATTTTATTGGATACTCGGAGCAAGATTTTGCTATCTTGATCTCCAATTTTTTTATTTATTTTTTTGATTTCGGTCACGTTCACCCACGTTCTACACGCATACAGCAATTATACAGCAGAAATGGATGTTTTTTTAGCCTTTCCAACCGAAATCTCGATGTGATGGAGACAGGTTCAGGTCTTTACCAATAAACACATCTAAATATTTTACTGCTTTTAGTGTTGTAATTGTTGATCAGATTACTTGAACGTTTATTTTCCCCCTGTATTTTTTACTTTTAAGTTGCACTGCTTCTGTCTTATCTTCGGCTATATGTAGACCCTTACCTTCTATTTTGATTATGATTTCCTTTATGGCTTTCTCCGTTGTAACCGCTATAGCCAGATCATATAATTTGAGGGAAATAAAACCAATGTCGGCTTAATGATGTATATTAAGTTTATAAATTTTCGGTGCTACACGTGTTTCGCCCTTGATGGCATCAACAGGCACGACTAGAAAATAACATAATGAGAGTTTTTACAGAGCTCATGTTATAAAATATAAAAAATATATAAAAACATTTATAATTACCGTCAAACCAATAAAAGACAACAAGAGAGCGTTGATTTTTTCGGTACATTGTATGAGAAGAAAGCTGGTGAAGAAGTTGAAACAGTAATTTGTTGTTATTGTTTTAGTAAAAAAACTTTTTTTTTTTTTTAAACTTATTATTGAAACACGTGTTTACCGGTAGGAAATACACGTGGAAAAATTTTTTGTTGAAAAATTAAGCCGAAAAATATTAGCACATTAAAAAACGTAAAATTTTGAAAAATAATGCCGAAAAAGTTAAATTAAATTTTGAATGAAGATTATTAAGATAAAATGAAATAACAAACACTAGAACTTAAAATTACTTGAGTCACATCATCTCTGTACGGTGTCTGATGTTGGACTGAAGATGCGCAGAAGGAACCACAACTTTTAGGTTAAATGTATCAAAAAGTGAAATTTGAATTTTTTTATGAAAAAATTTATAACATTTTTATGAAAAATCTATTATGATTAACGTCGCGTCGGTGATGTCGTTGAGCAGCGTGTCAGGATTTTCTTTGTTATAAGTATAAATGTAAAATTCCTCAAACAAGTCTAATTGTTTAGATTTGTCTATGCTTTTCAATAAAGTGATGTTATTATGATTGATACAGTGTTTATGTAGTTGAAGATGTTTAAAAACATTAGAAGATTGTTTTGTTTTATGTTCCTTAAATCTGGTAAGCAGATTCCTTCCGGTCTGCCCCACGTACTTATGGTTGCAATCACCACATTGCAATAGATAAACTCCACTCTTCTCTAAAGAATTAAAATTATGTTTATTATTAGTCAATGTTTTACCTAGACTGTTACCTGACAAGAGCGCCGGAGTAATGTTAATATCATGAAAGCTTTTATTAAGTTTGGTTAAATTTTGATTATAAGTAAGTGCAATATATTTTTTGTTGAGCTTAAAGTGAGGATAAATTAAATTAATAATGTTTTTATTATGTATGTTATTGACAATGGATTGTAGAAAATTGTGACTGTAACCATTATTCTGACCGATTTTTATGATATTAAGTTCTGTGTTAAACCTTTCCAAACTCATAGGAACATTGTATAATCTATTAAAAAGAAAATAAAAAGCTGCTTTTTTATGTGAAATGTCGTTATTAGATTTGAATGGTATGACACAATCTGTGGCTGTTGGTTTTCTAAAGATGTCAAAGTTGATGGTACCGCTTTCGATGTTTTTAATAAGTGTTAAATCTAGAAAATTAAGACGATTGTTTATTTCTTTTTCTAAAGTGAACTGTAGATTATTAATATGGTTGATAGTATTGAATAAAGCTTTTAATTTGGCTGGGTTACCTGAGTATATGATGATGATGTCGTCAACATATCTCCCATAAAACTTAATATCTTTAGTGAATAAGGAATATTTATCTGAAAAAAGTTTTTTCTCTAAATTGTTAACGTAAATATCAGCAATGATGCCTGATATTGGTGAACCCATGGGTAGACCATCAGCAATAGAGTAAATTTTATAGTTGAAGATAAAATAGTTTTGTTGACAAATGAATTTAATAATTGAACAAAGTTCTGTAACGTTTTTTTCCTTGATGAAAATTGAGTCCTTGTATTTATTTTTTATGTGTTTATTAATAACTTTGATACATTTGTTTATGGGAACGTTTGTGTAGAGGTTTTTGATGTCAAACGAAACAAGTGTAGTGCCACCATCAACCTTGACATCCTTAAGTTTATCAATAAGATCTAAAGAATTTTTTATACGCTGTGTCATTAAAGGTTCAAACTCATTAAATAGGAATTTTTGTATGACTTTTGCTATTTTTTCTGTGGTAGTATTTTTATTACTGATAATGGGCCTGATAGAAAGATCTTTTTTATGCAGCTTTGTCAAACATTTCAAAGTAGGTGGAAGAGGGTTCATGTGAACTTTGTTGAATGTGTTGATGTTGAAAAGGTTTAAGCTGTCTTTACAATTTACCAAGAGTTTTTTAAATTGGGAGTTAAAATAAGTAGTAGGGTCTTTTTTAATTTCAGAAATGTTATTTTGTGTGAAAAAGTCATAGGTTTTATCTAAATATGTTTTGTTGTCTAAGATAACAATTCCAGCGTTCTTGTCTCCTAAGGTAATGGTGAGGTTGTTTTCTTTAATTCTTTTCTTGAAATTATTTAGTTCCTTAAAGTTAAAATTATTAAAGGAGGTTTTTTTGAAATTTCTAGGAATATTTTTTATTATGTTTTCGTTTTTCTGAATGAAATTTTTATATTGTGGGTGTTTATAAAGTTGTGCTTCAATTTCTATTGCAGTGATAACAGGATTGAATTTATTGTGAAAAGTGAATTTATGACCTAAAGAGAGTTAGCTCACTTCTGAATCGTTAAGTGTAACTAAGCTAAGATTGTTGTAAAGTTGTAAAGTTAATTTTCTAGATTTAACACTTATTAAAAACATCGAAAGCGGTACAAAACCAACAGCCACAGATTGTGTCATACCATTCAAAACTAATAACGACATTTCACATAAAAAATCAGCTTTTTATTTTCTTTTTAATAGATTATACAATGTTCCTATGAGTTTGGAAAGGTTTAACACAGAACTTAATAACATCATAAAAATCGGTCAGAATAATGGTTACAGTCACAATTTTCTACAATCCATTGTCAATAACATACATAATAAAAACATTATTAATTTAATTTATCCTCACTTTAAGCTCAACAAAAAATATATTGCACTTACTTATAATCAAAATTTAACCAAACTTAATAAAAGCTTTCATGATATTAACATTACTCCGGCGCTCTTGTCAGGTAACAATCTAGGTAAAACCTTGACTAATAATAAACATAATTTTAATTCTTTAGAGAAGAGTGGAGTTTATTGCAATGTGGTGATTGCAACCATAAGTACGTGGGGCAGACCGGAAGGAATCTGCTTACCAGATTTAAGGAACATAAAACAAAACAATCTTCTAACGTTTTTAAACATTTTCAACTACATAAACACTGTATCAATCATAATAACATCACTTTATTGAAAAGCATAGACAAATCTAAACAATTAGACTTGTTTGAGGAATTTTACATTTATACTTATAACAAAGAAAATCCTGACACGCTGCTCAACGACATCACCGACGCGACGTTAATCATAATAGATTTTTCATAAAAATGTTATAAATTTTTTCATAAAAAAATTCAAATTTCACTTTTTGATACATTTAACCTAAAAGTTGTGGTTCCTTCTGCGCATCTTCAGTCCAACATCAGACACCGTACAGAGATGAAGTGACTCAAGTAATTTTAAGTTCCAGTGTTTGTTATTTCATTTTATCTTAATAATCTTCATTCAAAATTTAATTTAACTTTTTCGGCATTACTTTTCAAAATTTAACGTTTTTTAATGTGCTAATATTTTTCGGCTTAATTTTTCAACAAAAAATTTTTCCACGTGTATTTTCTACCGGTAAACACGTGTTTCAATAATAAGTTTTTAAAAAGAAAAAGTTTTTTACTAAAACAATAACAACAAATTACTGTTTCAACTTCTTCACCAGCTTTCTTCTCATACAATGTACCGAAAAAATCAACGCTCTCTTGTTGTCTTTTGTTAGTTTGACGGTAATTATAAATGTTTTTATATATTTTTTATATTTTATAACATGAGCTCTGTAAAAACTCTGATTATGTTATTTTCTAGTCGTGCCTGTTGATGCCATCACGGGCGAAACACGTGTAGCGCCGAAAATTTATAAACTTAATATACATCATTAAGCCGACATTGGTTTTATTTCCCTCAAATTGATCTTATGATGTACCTGGAGGAAGAATTAGCAAGATCATATAATAGCCGATAAGACATCATTGAAAAGCACGCTCCATATGGATCCCTGTGGAGAGCCACCATAGATAGCATATTTATTACCCTCATAGGTGACAAATCTTTTACTTAGATATTCTGTGATTATATTTATCAGATATGTAGATTTTTTTTTTCGACGCATTTAATTATTTCATTCCAAGAGACTGATCCGAATGCATTTTTAACGTCAAGAGTGATCAGAATGCACTTTTCTTTTTCCCCTTTCAGAATTTCTCACAACCCTTGGCTACATTTAATACTGCTTCGATTACGGACACAATCAATAGTCGTTTCTGAAAATCCGTCCTTATCTTCTATCACCTACAGATTGCCATAGGGGTACAACATTCACATTGGTCGATATTTATTTTGTCTTGCTTAGATTGAATTCTTGGTTTTTCGATAAGGGCCATCCTTTCCTCCATCCAGGTCTTAGAGCAACGTATTGGTTTTCATTAGTTTATTAAAAATGCCAGCAAGAATCTTGAGCTCACGACGCACAGTGGTTCAAAATGGCAAAAAGTGACGCATAGACCTTTAGAAATTTATTACGTTGATGAAATTTGGTATATAGGTATTATAACAAATATGATGATTTGTATCAAAATTTAGACCAAATTAGTTAACCGGAAGTGACACTTTACCTGAACACCCCACCTCCACATTTTCATATAAAGTTGTAATTTAAATTGGTGTAGATGAATGCCATTTTGTATGATCTATTATAATCTTGCAAAATATCCAAATATCAAATTTCAATCAATTCGCGTAACCGGAAGTGTACCGGAAGGTACTTTATCTGAGCACATCTCCAATTTTATTCATAAAAATTGTCACTCTAAATTAGAATAAAAATAAATAAAATGAATTGTAAAATTGTAAAATTTCTAAAATTGTAGTTTCTATGGCCCTCCAAAATATTCTGACATCATAGTTTGGTCTTGTTGTGTAATTGGAACTAATAGAAAGTAAAGGAATAAAATATTCTATAGAATAGATTCAAGTAGTTTGGACGATATAAAATAAAAAAAGATATGTAATGAGAATAGTATATAGAAGATAATATACCTACATGTATTGGTGCAGAAGATAAGTATACCTACATGTATTTATGCATAGGTAATTGGTTATGTGTAGGTATTATATATAGGTATATATATATATACAAAAAAATGAAATACAACCAGTTTATTAAATTCAATAAACATACTTTACTATATTAAATGGTGTCTTCAAATTCTTCTGCGAAGACTGGTAAGGAACTTTCCTCATCGAATTGTATGTCGTCATCAGAATCTGAATCATACGATTCATTCAAAGGAGCATCTTCAAAATCAGCAGTATCATCTATGTGTAGTTTTTTTGTTGAAGATTTACTCTTTGCAGATGATCTATTAAATGCTCTGAATATTTTAAAAAATAAAGGATCAGACGTTAACATGAATCTGTTAAAAATATCTTCAAGTGTATCTTTGCGTGATGTTTTTCTTGAAAAGTCGGTCCTATATTTCTTGAAATCTTTGTTTCTAGACTCCAGTGGTTCTTCACTTAGAGCACCTATAAATAAAAACTATAGTTTTCTTGTTTGTTGTCTATTCAAGTATAATTTACCTAATGGAATTGATACAAAATGTTGAATATATATCATGCCCGTGAAACAAAATTTTATGCACAGTTGGAGAAAATGTGAATGAGGGGTATGTTTTCGAAAACTTTTGTGCTGTTGCAATGCCGTACATTTCATATTTCTTGAAATTAACTACTGTGTTGCAAGATATTGCCGCTAAAAGATTTGAAAATCGCTCGATAATTTCAACATCAATTCCTGTTATTTCTGATGTTAATTTACAATCTTGAAAGAATCTTCTGGCGGTATTCCCATCATGGGAAATTCCAAAACCTGGCTTGGGTTTGTCTATAATTAGGCCAGTTTTTTCCTTGAACAGTTTTTGAATTTCCTTCTTCCGCACATCTGTTTGCTTGTTTTCGTCCAATCTAAGAAGAAATTAGTCATAGAAAATAAAGAAGTATTAGAAGTAAATCTCTTACTTATAGGCACATCGTAGTAAAAACTGCATCATATTAATTTTCGCATGTAATGGCGATATACCAAAGCCAAAAACAGTTTTGTTAATTGCTCCTTTGTCTGGAAATTTATTTAAGTCTTTAGGTCCAGCTAAACATACTGGACATCTCTAAAATCATTTAATTTTAGTTATCCTATTGACAAAAGAATTCTTTCGTTTCTGTCCCACGTTTAATATAATCATGAACACACTTACCGAAGTTGCGGGATTTTTAATAATAGCGTTGATAACTTTTCCATTTATCATGGTGAACAGAAAACTATGTGTCATTTCCACCTCGTATGATTCCGACATCTTAATCATTGATGGCCTTAAATTTTCTATTACTGTCATCATTCTTGTGTACTCTGCCGTTATGGAATTTGGATCTTCTTTACAGAATGCCATTCGTATTGGCCTACATAGACTAAATTAAAAAAAAAAACAGGAGATTAGAGCCTGCGTTACAATATTTTATATGAAAAAATACCTTGACGAATTAGGAGAGTCATTATTCCAAACAATGACCTTATCACCTTCTATAAATAAGGGTAATATGTGCGTACACATTACGGTGTCATCCGAATTTTCTGGATTAATAAACCTTTGTTTAAATTCAGGATGACCACTGCTGCCATCCATACCCCATTTAAATGTTATTTTCAACCTGTTTGGGCAATTTTCTATTGGAATATTTTTCAAAATTCTTTCGGCTGTTCTGTCCACCATATGTTGAAGCGATACCTTTGCCTCTATTTCCGAAAAGTTATCGGGATTTAAAGTGGGATAGCTTTCTTTTTTAGCTTTCAATATTTCGTGGTATGTTGGATATATATCAACTTCTATAAAATAAATACAATCAAGTAAATTAGGTCTACATACTTAATAAAATGAATATTACTTTTCCACAATGCTGCTGAACGCATATTTTGATACTGAGCCTTTGTTTGTTTGCCATTTATAATAAATAAGGCTATTGCTTCTTCCGGAGAAAATGGTTCGGGAGCACTGCGCTCCACAGCGGACAATACGTCTTCTGGGACTAAGCTAGCCAATTTTACAGCTTTTGCTGCATCGATTTTATGCTCTTGTCTAAGGGCAGATGTGGCGGCATACGCTAATTCTTCAGACGTGTAACTATCTCTTATTTCTAAAAATAAATTTTATAGCCACATTATATCAAACACGTGCTGATCTATTACCTTTGGTTACTCTATTTTTTTGAGAGGTTGACAAATCTGCAAAACATTTTCGTTTCGAAGGTCCAGGTTCTGACACATTCTCATCACATAATTTGTTAAATGGTTTGTCATCTAACCAAAGTTGATTTTTGGCAACAAATTTTTCCCAAGAATATCCAGAATTTCTCCATTTTTCTGCCCATTTCTTTAAAAAAGATTTTATTTGGGTTTCGTTTGGAAAAAGTCCGCGCCCGTTCATGTATGTTAGTATTTCGTTAAATACCTCTGTTTCAGTTCTATTACTAAAACCTCCCTTAAGAAATTTATTGCATAGATCTATACGCGTAATTTCAGCTGTAATAAAAAAATACATTAGCAAAAATAATAGCACTATACTATACAGGATATGATATGAAATAAACTATTACCAAAAATTTAATGAACTGTTAGCTATACTTACTATAACTTGATCAGTGATAGTGGCAATGTGTGAAGCGGAACATCAATATCATCTCACTTGTTGATTATATTAAAGGAGAAAAGATTTCTAATGATATCGGGGAATGACAAATTTGTAGCAAATTTTTTTCCAACTTTTGAGGGTTGTAGTTACCTAGGGGTGTCGATGTGCATGTGGTTCTTGTATATAAATCATCTACCTTAATTTTCGGAAAACAATCACTTCCCAAAGTTTATCGCATTTGCAGCGAAACACTATAAAATAAATCAAAAGTTGGATCCAGATGGTTTTAAATTATTCACCACTGATAAGATAATACTCAAAATTATATTTACAATCAATAACTGCAGCGGGCTGAAGCTGGCGTAAACATTTATTATGACTTATTTCCTAATAGTTGCGTATTTTACGGATATGTAGTGTTAAAATGTAACATATTTTCGACAGGCGGATCATGGTGGGTCTAAATCATATACCTCCAGGTACGTAATACTTTAAACTATATTTACGATGAAAATTCAAAGCGGGCATAGGTGGGCGTCGAGACTTATTACAGTTTATAACTTAAAAATTGTCATAATTCATGATACACTTTTTCATAATGTTAGCTGATAATCAAGGCATCAATTGAAAAACTGTTATATACATATGATAATACTTACCTAAACGCTTGGATTCCATATTTTCTTCAGAAATAACTATCACTCGAAACGTCACAAAATTATCTTAATGTGCGCTAATGAAGCGATAAGGCAAAGTGACCTAAGAACCTGCCCGACCTCCTTATAAGCAAATCCATCTTACTCAGGTAGATTTGCATATAATTGACTTTGGGTATCGGTTTTTCTTGGAAAAAAGTGTTATTTATAAAAGGGCTTTCCCAAAATTACCTAGGGGTAAATTTGTTTTTTACCTCTATGCGTCACTTTTTCATGTTTTGAACCACTGTGCGACGTCCTTATCATTTTGAGTGTTATGGAATCTTTACCGGGGGCTTTACGGTTTTTTATCCTACCCATCAAGGCAGTTATTTCTTCTGCTGATGCTTCTTTTAATTCCTGCAACCTTTTTTTTCTGGCATTGTTCCTCTGTCTGTTTTCTTTTCTTCATGGGAAAAGCATTTCAATATGATTTCTTCCTAATCCAGATGTATAGGAGTTGTATTTCTTGTTCTTTTCAAAAAGATCCTGTTGGCATCCCCCCAAGTATCATCATTTAGTTCATCGCACAGTTTTAGCCATGCTGCTGTCTTTGCCTTCTTCTTTGGATGTAAAACGCTTTTCCCTTAACCTTTAGAGGGCTGAGATTTTAGCTAATATATTATCTGAAGGAAATCGACACAAAATGTATATACATATGATATATTTATCATATACAAAGCACTGATAACATAGATCACTACTTAAGTGGCGGTCCCGGTCCTCTAAAAGTTAAAAGATATATCTGCAGCATCTATAGTAGATACTTCAGTTCTTTCGGTATGCCCACCAAGATCACTAATGATCAACGACGACAATTTGAATTATCAGTTTTAAAAATCCAATAACTTTTAGGTACACATACTTCCGCTTATAACCCACAAAGTAACGGTATGGTAGAACGATTTCACCAGACTATGAAATCAGCAATTATTGCTCAAAGTAATTCTCACAGATCTGGTGTATGGCAAGTCGCTCAGATCACCAGGAAAATTTTTCATATGTAATCAATCAAAAAATGAATCTGGGCCATTACTTTCAAGTCCACCAGGTATGAAGGTGCCTTCAGAGTTGTTAAGCAATATTAAAAAATTTCCATTATTTTCGTTATCTATTCCCATAATGCTCGCATTCAATTTTGTGCATATTCCATTTAATAATGATATCTTATATTCTGCTAGTCTAAGAAGTGAATCTCCAATATTCTACTGAAGTTTGTTTATCAGTTTTTTAAATCTTGTTGAGCTTTACTAAGGACCGGATGCAGGTGGTATACAGAATCCATCCAACGTTATTAGTAGTTAGAGCTTCCTCAAAAACTTTTCACATAATTAGTAGATTATTTATTATAATTTGATTACAAATCAGTTTTAGCATAGGTAGAAGACTTCATGATTACTACAGATAAAGCCCGATTTCAATAAGCACAAAATAATTTCATTAGTTTCTAGTTAATTGTACATGTAATAATGTGACTTTGGAATAAATGTAAACCCTGTTGTTTACACAAGATTTAATCAATATTGCATATTAGATACAATCAGCACCTACCCATAAATTGCACAATAGCATAATCTCCTCGGATTCGATGAAATCTGTATTATCCTATTGTATTATACGAGAATTGGGATTAATATCAAACCGATATTGTGTAGATATCTATATGTTTATCAGATAATATTATTATAATCGTAAGGATCGTTTTAAGTGTTCACTTAACTAGAAATTAGCCTTTAAATTACAATTACCGCCACCAAGTTATAGATTAACGGACACGGAAATTAACATTTCACCCGTGTTTCACGTAATTAACTATGATTATTAATTACAATTCGCCTAGAGGCTAAGAAACATGTTGCATGTAACCTTACCATTTATAACCGAAATCAGTTTTAAGAAACCTATTAAGATTTAAAGTTTAATCCCTTGTTATATAACCTGAGAGTATTTGCGTGCCAAACATCATTATTATTTGAAGTGTATGAAATAAAAAATAATTTACCGTTCGTATCTATCGTTTTGATAATAACGGGAAAAGGTAAAAGAAATAGAAAAGGAGTACATACATACCCGTTGGAAAACGGACGTTACTTTCATCAAAATAAAATAAGATGAAATCCGGCGTGTTGGTGTTTCGCTTGAATTCCCGAGAGTTCTGGCTGAGTAGCTACCGGTCTTCCTTCGAAATACTTTTAGATTCTAGGTCTCTTGTTAACACAACACACATCCACCAGTGTACGTCGATTTCAAACCGTCCATTGATTTCTAGTGTCCGTTTTTGTTCAAGTTGACATAGTAGTGTTGAAAATGTTCCGGGTCTCGGGACAGATTAACTAGCATCATGATACGTGATAAGAAACGTTTATTTACAAAATTTAAATTACATTCACTTTCACATTAAACACGCTTATTAAGAATTATACTACAATTTTGAGTCTTCCGTAAAATAATGCTTTAATATCAACTAAGAAATGATGAAATTAGTTAAAAAAAAAAAAGAAAAAGGTAGTAGTGAGTTGCATCCCTACACATAGCTATGCATGCGTTAACTCTTTTACCCATGCTCTCTATTATGTGGTCGATGGACTCCTGGGATATCTCGTTCCATGTAACCTCTAGATCAAAGGTCTTCAACCTATTTAGGACCAAAAATCTGTTTCATATCGTCGGAAAGGCCTCAATGCTTTACATCGCTTTAACAAAGTTTCAGGAAACGAGTTTTAATCAACATATTTTGCATAAAAATCAAATACGGATCGAACTTGTCTTTCAGTTCCGAATTACACTTCAAATCGATAAGCTCCATCTGACAATTTTCTAGAATGTCTTCAACGGATACACTGAACGATCTGGTAAAGAGATTGATGTAATTTTCATTATCTCTAAAGTCAAAAAACATTACGCGACATATTTTTCCACATCTATATAATCGAAACTCTTCAGTTTAGGAACGTGCGTAAACTCGTTTTTCAACAAATGATTTTTTCTAAAATTCAGTTTAAACTTCACAGTGTGGAGTAAGTTGTTGGTGAGATTTTCTTTTCCTTGTCGTTTGGTGTTCAAGTCATTGAGGTGCAACGTGATATCTATGAAAAATCTAAAGTCGCGCAGCCAGTCTGGGTCATTAAATTGAAGAATTGATATGCCCTTTTGCTTCCATGAAAGAGACGGCTTCCTTCTTCAGTTTAAAAAGATTAATTTTGTGTGAAAAATTGAAATTTTCTATTGTTGGGGCCGTGTGATTTAATGAAACGTCATCATCTCATCAACTTTTGTAGAGTTTACACAAAGATTTTGTTGATGAATGATAAAATGGTAAAAAGGAAGATCTTTCCGTTGTTTCTTCATAAAAAAAATGAGCACTTTTTTCCCACCTCGGATGCCCTGTCTGTCACAAATGCAGAAAAGAATTGAGAATTTCTTATTCTAAACTTCTTCTTATATTAAACTTATAAATACTAAAATATCATCCGCATGTTTCATGCCAGATTATGATTTGTCTTTTATATGGGTTATAATCATTTATTATGTGGTTATTTTCTAGCTCAATTGTACATATTTTTTATTAATCATACAAAAGTTTTAAGTAAATTGAGGATAGAGCTGACTTTGTTGTCATCCTTTTTTTGCATCTTGATTAGATTCTAAAATATTTCTAATATTTCATTTACTGATATCTTAATCTAAAGGTTGCTAACATCGAATGACAACATTTTAAACTTGTTTGATGGCTCCATCGTCTTAATTACCTCCGAAACCTGATCGCAGTTATTAATAGTACAATTCGATTTTAATTGGTATTAGAATTAATTGAGCTTATAATTGGCCGTATTGGCATATTCGCTTTGTGGATGTTAGGAAAGCCGTAAAGTTTTGGCGTTTGTGTATTCATGAGTAATATGTTGGTTTTATCGATCAGGAATATAGGAATATAGTTCCTTCGTTTATAGTTGCTGTATTTTCTTTGATTAGTTGTTTTGTTCTTTTGTAAAAGTTTACCGTTGGGTCTTTATTTAGGTTTTTAAAGTTGTTTTCCTTGAGAAAATTTGTCTTTTTCATATATTGATCTCTCATAATAATCATTTCTGCGTTTTTATTTGTAGGAGTTAGGATTAATTCATTTTTTTTTAATCTTCTGTCTGACGTTCTTAATTATGCTTTTTAAATGTTCCTTTTCTTCCTTTATTAAGATTGGTTGAATTTATTTTTTAATATTGCTTTATTTTTCATGTCCTCGCCTCTTATTTCTGCTAGTATTTCCAATACATACATACAATACATCAATCGGTTCAAAGCTCTCGTCCAATTCACAATAATCGACCATCTTTTTCGAAATCTCCCAGTGTCGAAATGAGAAACCCGCAACTTTCATACCGCAAAAACCATTGAAGTGAGGTAAATGTAATTAGAGGCATATATTAATAAATATAATATATGATATATGTTTAAATAAATATATGTAAATTTTCTGTTACTATCATAAATATTGTTATGTAATTGTAATATCTTGCAATTTCATTTTCATAAATTAAAATCATCTCATACTTACAGCCAAAAAACTGATGATTATTTTTATTTACCTTCTTGGGTAACGCATTTATCATTTAAAGGATTAAGCGAACCCAGTAAAGAATTTTTTACTGCGATTTTCAATTTAGAGAAGGAATTTATTCGTTGTAGGCAAAAAATTTGAAAAAACCATGAGTTAAATGTATTTAAATTAAATTGACGATTTAATCATTATTGATTGATTTAAATTGAATGAAATTAAGCAAGTTAAGAATTTTGGTTTAAATTTGAGGATTTGTTGCGAACGTCCATTGAATATAACATTTAACAACATTTAACCATTAACAAAATTATTTAAAATATTTTCTGGTGTGTAAATACCCCAAATTTTATACAATTTTTATTATTTAGGACGTTTCGGCAATGATTCAGTTTTTTCCTTAAAACTGGATTCTTCTTTATCATCACGTTTACAAATCTCATTATAAAGGATTTTACAAGATTCGTTAGATTGGGTTGGGTTGAGCTACAACTTCATATAATTCAATATGAGGAATGTTTGTTTGGTTTGGTTGGGTTCGGTTTGATTAAGTTGGGTTAGGTTGAATTTCAACTTTATACCATTCAATATGAGGGATAGTATTAAGTTGAAGTCCAACCCACCCCAATCTCTAACATTCCTTATAAATCAGAGTCCATTACAACTTTTAGAAATAAACTGTATAATTCGCAGACACAGAATTGATAGATTAAATAGTACTAAGTTATTTTACTCAGGGATTCATTCCAAAACATGAAAGTGTTCATTATAACCGGAATCGTTGTAGGCAAATTTATTCGAATTATGCTAAACAGTTTCGAGCGAGATCCTACAATTTTCCAAAATGAACGATTTTATGTAAATTTTTCAAATCTTGAGCCTCGTCCGCAAGTGACCTCAGCGATTTGAGGTGAAATCGTTCCTCGTACATTTTGGTAAATATAGAAAGTCTCCTATAAGCCCATTTTATTCTTTAATTCGATGAGGTCGCATGGGGGCAAGGTGCTACAACCTTCCAAAATGAATGACTTTATGTAAACAAATCCAACGCTTCCAAGCGACCTCGGCGATTTGATGCGAAATCGTTCCTTTTGTAATTTACAAGGACATTTACAAATACTTATATATTTGTAAATGTTATTATTTGAGGCGAATATGATACAGTATATCAAACAGAAGTAGATTCGACATTTCAATTTTTCCCCTAAAATTGCTTTTTTTTGCGTGAAACTTTCATAGAATTAATGTATCTAACAAAGCAGTCATTTCCGGTATAAACGGAAGTGATATAATGCTGCTACACTTAAACGATGCTTTTTTTACCTGGCATCGATTTGCCAGTTATGTACCAAATTTTTCGCTATTAAATATTTTCAACGCTGCTGTATGAATTACCAATATTCGTTTCAGGAAATGACGGATGGCATGCGAGTTATATGTTTATATGTTATATGCGAGTTATGTTTCACGTAATGTAGGAGTAAATTTCTTGCACAAAGAACGTAAAATCAAAAAAAAATATATCGAAAATTAATTCCAAAGGATGATGTCAAGTTAGAATCCGGAATCTGAAGAACTGGTTCTCAACGCAATAGAATATGTTAAATATTTGACAAATATCTACATATTTAAACAACAAGTTCTCTGTATACAGCACTCTTCACGCACATCAACTGCATCCTTGTCATTTCCAACGTGTCCAATATTTACAAAGTATTTAGACTGTCCAACATTTAGATTACCCTATATTCAACACCCTATATGTCGATAATAAGGTATTTGCGAATCCATGTATATTAAGACTATTCGCTATTACCCTTTTGGTCTTTTAATCATATGGCAAATTATAGATGTATGTATATCTTTAAAATGTATATCATATATCTTTATAACTTTAAATGTATGTATGGGTCATTCTCAGAAAGGATGGAAAACAATTTTTAAGAAAAAAGATCATATAATTGCTTTTCTAGGTTATATATTTACAAAAGAAAATTTATTAGCATAACACAAGTTTTGACGTTGAATATTATTTCGTTATATTGACAAATATAACGAAATATATATTCCGTATAAATTTATTAATATATAATATAATTATATTAATTATATAATTAATATATAATTATATATTAATTAAATAATAATTTAATTTCAAATTTTCTTTCTAATTCGTGATTAAACTCAATGGCGTATCATCATAGGATGATGATGAATCTGTATATACAGCATTATAACCTAGAGGTGTTCTATACTCGATAGATCCCAAGTTATAGTGTGAGCAAAATTCGCCGGATTCACAACACAAACATGTCAGTTCTGTGAAAGTAAGTCTATTTCTTCTTTTTTCATCCAATTGACTTCATAAACTTTCATCGTACCTTTAAACGTTGGAGTATTTGCTGGGATCAGTTCGTCGATAATAGGGATTAGTTTTTCATCGATACCAAAACTTTTGATCCCTTTTATTACGTTTTGTAAAACATTCACTAATGTATCATAATCTGGTATGTCTGTTCCTTGCGCAACTTCTGAGTCTGCTCTACATTTGATACAGCCTCTAATACCGTCAGATGCCTCTTTTCCATGACCGCTTTCACTGTAATGCCGTCGAATTGTCTCATCTCTGCTTGCAATTTTTTGTGCTGACGTATGGCGATAAGATAAAACATCTTTCTATTTTTATATTGGGTAGATGGTCCATCCGATAATAAATTAACATCTCTTACTCTAGGCACAATCATTTCTATATCATCAAAAACATATCCTATATGCACGTATATGGCTAAGGATTCTTGGCGAAGGCTATTTGATACAGTACAGTTTGAGATATGTTTTATTGCATTATATATGGGTGCTTGTAGTATACAATTACGATATGAACTGATATCTGTGGCTTTGACGAACCAAAGTGTGCAGATTGTACTTCTTCAGTATATTTGCAGCAGTAATTTGAAGAAAAATCCACATGGATCAAGATTTCTTCAACAGACAGATTCTTCTTTACTGCGTTTATATTTCTGAGGTGCAACATATATGTGGTCTTCCTTGTTTAAAGCTAAGAAGACGTATCATGTTTCTATATAACTTTAGAAATTACCACATTTGAGCACTGTTTTATTTTTCATTAACTTAACTAAATATTGCGTACATTGACAAATAAATATTTACAGTATATAATGCATCATAACTGTTAAATGTAACTATAACCGCTACCACTTAATATTAATAACGGAGTTGAAATTCACGGAGTTGAGAAAACGACCTTTAAATTTTTTTTTTAAATAAACTTGATTTGATTTTATGCCGATAGTTGTATACTGCATTGGTCTACCTTTTACTAATTTAATAATGTAGTTATAGTAAGAAAACGTTTAAACTTTACTTTTTATGATAAGTAACGGAGTTGAGAATTCGAATGCTCAGAAACGTAATACAGAAATAAGTCAGTATCTTGAATATATTCAAAGTGTTAATTTTATATATTTTAGCAGTTACAGCGTCGCACCAATATTAACCTCCTTATGATTGTTTACGACAAGCCTAGTAACCATTCCTACAGGAATATGTTTATATAAGAAAACAATAAGAACATGTAGTAACGGAGTTGAGATTAAGACGAGGGACACAACGTTTTCGAGATTAATCTAAAACTGAAATCTATAACATATTTCAAACCATTCTTAAATCTATTCGTTAATTACCCCAAGTAAAAGAACAGTAACAAAATAATATAATACTGTTTCTTTTCCGATTTAGGAATAGTTTTACTTGCAACGTTACCGTAGGGACACCTGAATGATTAAGGAAGTGTGAATCAATTTTTAATAATTTCTTGGTATTGTGTGCATAAAATATTTGTTACATTAACATAACTTAATGAAATGATACTGATGAATCACACAACATAGCTTCTTGCTCGAATGAATGCAATACATGCATACGTTTTAAAGGTTTGATATCAGAGGGATACTTTTTTTGTCTTTCTGAGAATGAGCCGTATATCTTTAGTTATTTAACTTTATCTATTAAAGTTAAATAAATCAATAACTGGTTTCAAATAAACCAGTTTCATGTTAGTTATTCTCTTTTCTCTGCTTTTGACAGTGTTGATGGGTGTCAAAATCTTGTTTGAGCGATCTTTATTTCCCTCTCTCTTGAAGGTTGCTCATGTCCACAACCTTCTTTTGGCATCTCTTTTTGACTACGGAACATAAAACTATCATTGATATTCAATCAAGTTTCGGGCCAGGTCATAGCACGATATCGGCGCTCATCAAAATTACTGATAATATTAGACATGATTGTGATGATCGGCGTTTGAGCTTATGGGTCTTGCTCGATTTCAGCAAGGCATTTGATTTTGTTGATCATTGTTGGTGGTAATTCTATCTTTTGTGGGTTTTTTGTCGAGCTGTGTCGCTTGGTTTCAATCGAACTTTTCTAATCGTTCTTCCTTAATTGTATATGACTCCTCATCTTCTTCGTCTGTGGTTACAAGCCAATGCGGTGTGCCTCAGCGCAGTGTCTTGGGTCCACTCCTATTTTCAGTCTTTATAAACCCCATTTCTAAAATAATTAAGTGCAACTTTCAACTATATGCAGATGACCTCCAAATTTATACAACTGCAGCCGTGGATGAACTTCCAGCAGCGGTAATGCGGCTTTAAATGCGGCGGTTTAAATGTAGCAAAAACTTAAGCTATTGCTTTTGGACAAGGCCTTTGCTAAGAAAAGGTTGGTAACATCCTTAATAATATTAATTTGTCATTTGATGGTAATATCATACAATTCTCTCAAACTGTTAAAAACTTGAGGTGTGATGAAGGATTCTGCATTGTCCTGGCAGCACCAGATTCAGTCTATTTCTGTTTTCACTCCCTACGCAAACTTGATTGTTTCCTTCCACTTAATGTTCGTCTCTTTGTTACTATTTAATTCTTCCCCATTTGGACTATGCCGATGCCGTATACCCGAACCTTTCGATTGGTCTTCGTAACAAATTGGAGTGATTACAAAATAATCGTGTGTGCTTTATCTTCGATCTGAGAAAGTTTGAGCATTCCTCGAAAAGCTTACCGTTGAAAATCGTAGATCCTTCAGCATACTAACTACCTTATACAAGATTCTTTCCTCTCAATCTCCAATTGAGAGGAAAGATTGAGATCCACCAGATTGTGCTCCTACTAGAGCACAATCTGGTGTCTCATTCATGTTTTCCGTTCAACGTACCGAAACATATCATGGGTCATACACGGTACAAGCTATAACTCTGTGGAATAAGAATTAAGTGTGAATTATTGGGAATTCAACCAAAACGGGGAAGAATCAAAAAACCTCCTTTAACCAAAACCAAGCTTTCGATAATATATTTTTATCTTCTTCAGGGTATGCTACAAATAATAACCGTTAACAATTTTTTATAGAAAAGTAGTCTAACTTACATTTAGAGATCACAATATATGTAAAAACATGTTGTTAAATTAAGGGTCCCCAAAAGTCATCAGAACAGAAGCGAACTATATTTCTCGTCAATTGTATCGTTCAAGACAACATCAAAAGGAAAGAGCTTGGTTAAGATCGAGAAATCACTAGATATAAATTCACGAAAAGAAGAAGAGACTCAGCAAACAAGGATGGAACAAGTCTTAACAATGACAGAGACAAAAGTTGCTCTTAACACCAAAACTTACCATGGATATGAAAATTTGAAATTTAAAACGACTAAAAGTCACTGACAAACGGCAGAAGGCCGACGCAAAGGTTAAAGTTGGCTCAAAGGAACACAAATATAAGAATTTATGATATATAAACAAAATTAAAAAGGCAAGACAAGGGGCCGAAACATGCCTAGTAGAGAATTTTTGAATATAAAATGGTCAGACTGACAAGCAGTATAAGCAAATCAACGCTGAACAGCGGTATATTAATAAATTATATATAAATTAGTACATAGGTAAAACCCACTCATTGTAAACCGAATTGCAGAAGGGAGACAGTTGTGAGATGTTAGAATCGAACAGAACCCCACGAGAGGTCTGACAATACCGAGTTGTTATTAGGTTTGTTGGTCAATTCAATGAGGTGACAATAGATCTCACTCAACCCCTGTGATTCAGTCCTGAAGTTGACAGTGTTGTCGATAGAGACAATGTGGAACATTTCCATAAATAATCTTCTACTATAAGAATTTTCTCTGCAAAGAATCTTAGTATCATCAAAGTCGAAATTATGCCCGGTGGTAACATGATGTTCTGCGAGGGCGGTACCGCCTGATTTCATTGTGGCACAGTCTCTACGATATTGAGACAAACGAGACTTCAGATATTGAGAAGTAGTGCCCACATAACAACTGTCACAGCCCTTACAATCAATTCTGTAGACCAAAGTACAAATTCTGTAGTTATCTGTGGAATAACTTACCCACTGAGTTGCGTGAAGCCCGTAGTTTTTCTGTTTTCAGAGCTTAGCTTAGAGGTTTATTGTCTCAACTGTTATCTCAGACTGTTTCCTGATACAATCTGCCTCTCTTTCCGTTTTTAGCTGACAGCTTTATTTCTTCTTCTCCAATATTTTTTCGCTTAATTCGAGTCTCTTTCCTTCTTATTCTCTTATATTCTTTTTCTATTACTTGACATATAAACTTATTTTGTTACATATATTCCACATATTAATTTATTTACTCTTTTTACATACCGGTACATTGAACATCGCCTCTAGCGATAAATCGACGTTTTTTTAACCTAACCTGGTACTAATGTTAAAGAATAATGTATACATATATTTTTTTCTCTCTTATTCTGTATCTTGGTGGTAATAATACATTGTAAATTGAGTAAATTGTAATTGTAAATAAGTTGAATTCAGTTAAAACGCATGATTTTGTGTTTAGAACACGTCAGTTACTATGTTGGATGGTAATGTCATACGGTTTTCTGACACAGTTAATAATCTCGAAGTACTTATGGATTCTGCACTGTCTTGGTAACCGCAAATTCAACAAGTTTGCAGAAAAGTCTGTGCTTGCTTCCGCCCTTTAAAATGATTTCACCGCTTTCTTCCTACTGTGGTCCGTCGTATTTTTGCTACTCACTTCTATTTCCTCACTTTGATTATTCCGATGTCTTGGTAGTTCTTCTAAATAAATTGAAGCGGCTACAAAATAATTGCATCCGGTTATGATCGCATTGGTAATTACATTCAGATGTTTACCTATAAGAGTCGTAGATCCTTTCGTTTATTAACCATGTTATTTAAAATCCTTCATAACTGCAGCCCAAGGTGCTTATCAAATAGGATCCAGCAATTATTATCTCTGAATTTGCTACTAGTTCGTGTTCTGATACTATTCTTACATTTTTCATTCATAGCAGTAATAGTATATTACAGTACAAGTGAGGAAACTACACTCACGCGTATGTCAGATTTCGGGATTGAACAAAGGAATTATTTTGTTTGTAGTAAGATTACTCTGCAATTTTTTCTCCTTGTGCAATCAAATATGATGTTCCTCGGGGCAGTGTCCCTTACTTTTTTCTTTGTTGATAGTGTTACTAATTATATCTCGGGTAACTATAGTTGTTACTTATTATCATTTGTATGCTGACAACCTCCAGATATATGCTACTAAAACCGTTACTGAATTTCCGGAAGCTTTTGTGAGATTTAATAACGATCTATCTGACGTCTTGAACTGGTCTCGGACATGCGGACTTAAGTTGAATTCAGTTAAAACGCAAGATATTGTGTTTAGAACTAGTCAATTACTATGCTGAGTAGTGTCCTACAGTTTTTTGACACATAAAAATCCGGAGTGCGGAATCCACTGTCTTGAAAACCGCAAATTTAACATGTTTGCAGAAAAGTACATACTTGCTTCCACTCCTTAAAACTCCCTTATATTTCCTCACTTTGACTATGCGGACGCAGTTTATCCCGATCTCTCGATAACTCTTCTGAATAATTTCGAGCTACAAAATAATCTCTTTTCCAAGATTAAAGACCCTGACCCTTTAATGTATAAATCTAACGTCATTTATCAAATTAATTGTAAAGAATGCACTGGGGTATACATTGGTATTACTGGTCAATGGCTAAAGAGACGCTCTCACAAAAGTGATTTTAATACTAAAAAAACTCAATGTGCACTTGCTAATCATATGATTACTTGTGGTCACAACTTTGATTTTGAAACCCGGTCGTTCTCGATAGTGATAAGAATTATTACAATAGATTATTTCTTGAGATGTATCAGATTAATATGTGTGATGATACTGTTAATTTTAGGACGGATACTAACAATTTAAGTAACATTTATTCTTATATTAGTTAATTTGAGAATCCATGTTGCAAGTTAAAATTTTTAATATATGTTAAATTTTAATAAATAAAACTTCTTACTTGCTATTTATATTTTTATATTAACGGTACTAGTTTCGGGAAAACTAGTTTCCCATCATAAGCCGAATCTGCATATACAAAAATAGTTAAAACAATAAATAAATAAACTAATACAAATATAAACAAAATTGAATTGAACTTACTGTCAAGTTAATAAAACTATAAAAAATGTATAAAAGACGAACACAACACTTTAAAATTCCTGTAAATTGACATTTTACAAACAGATAATATGACGAATACAGAAAGACTGGTCCTGTTGGGAATGAATGAAGAAAACTTGTTTTTGAAATCCAGTATTATGCTGTTATGTCCTTTAAATATGTATAAATAGGTCTTTCATACAATTGAACCTGTTCATTAAGTAATGTTTTTTTTTATATTTAACTTTATGTTTGTGGATTTCTAATGATTCCAATAAGTCCAATTTAAAACCTTTTCCACATCTGTGAACAAGATGCACATTTTCGTAATCTATTTTGTGATTTGTTTCTATTGTATGTTTGTAAACATTTCAATTTTCTTTTGTTTTGTGTTCATGGATGCGTGTTTCAAGTTTTCTTCTTGTTTGTCCAACATATATAGAATCACATTCTAAACATGTAAGAGAATAAACACCACTTTCTTTCATTTTGTCATATTTGTTATTGTGATAATTAGAAAAAATTTTAGTAAATTATTATTGTTAGCAAAAGCCAAAGTGATGTTGTATTTTGAAAAAATCTTGTTTGATTTGAAAGTAATATTATTGAAAGTTATGGGTTTATATACACGTTCTATCTTTTCTGGTTTTACATTTAGTGGATGTGTTTTAATTTGTATTTTTCTAAAAATATTATTTATAACCTTATTAGGAAAACCATTTATTGCTGCTAGATTGTATATATAGTTCGATTCTTTAATTTTATTGTCTTGTGACAATGGGTATTTTAAAAGTCGGTTAATTAAAAGACGGAAACTGGCTAGTTTTTGGTTTTGAGGATGAGCGGAGTCATATGGGATAATTGTTGAGATCATTGATGGTTTGTAATAGATATCATATTCTATTTTTCCATTTTCAAGACGTTTTAAAGTTAAATCTAGAAAATTCAATGTATTATTTTTCTCTATTTCTATTGTAAATTTAAGTTTATGATGTAAATTATTTAAATGTTTCAAAAAATCTTTCAACATTTCCTCATCTCCCTCCCAAAGACAGAAAACATCATCATCTTACCCAACAATTAATACAAGCGCTGTAAGGATTAGAATTGTTGATTATTTTATTATTCTCAATATAATCAAGAAACAGATCAGCAAGAATTCCTGAAAGTGGCATTCCCATTGGTAGACCTTCTGTAATATAAAAATTTCCGTTGAATGAGCAAAATTTTTGTGTAACGACATGTTTAAGAATTATGTTCAATTGTTTAATTTTTCTAATTATCACAATAACAAATGATAAAATGAAAGAAAGTGGTGTTTATTCTCTTACATGTTTAGAATGTGATTCTAATATATTGGACAAACAGGAAGAAAACTTGAAACACGCATCCATGAACACAAAACAAAAGAAAATTCAAATGTTTACAAACTTACAATACAAACAAATCACAAAATAGATTTTGAAAATGTGCATCTTGTTCACAGATGTGGAAAAGGTTTTAAATTGGACTTATTGGAATCATTAGAAATCCACAAACATAAAGTTAAAAATAAAAAACATTACTTAATGAACAGGTTCAATTGTATGAAAGACCTATTTATATATATTTAAAGGACATAACAGCATAATACTGGTTTTCAAAAACAAGTTTTCTTCATTCATTCCCAACAGGACCTGTCTTTCTGTATTCGTCATATTATCTGTTTGTAAAATGTCAATTTACAGTAATTTTAAAGTGTTATGTTCGTCTTTTATACATTTTTTATAGTTTTATTAACTTGACAGTAAGTTCAATTCAATTTTGTTTATATTTGTATTAGTTCATTTATTTATTGTTTTAACCCTTACTTAGGCGCGTCAAAAAAATAACATAATTGGTCGCGCGGTGTATTTTAAGCACCACCAATAATGTAGTGAAGTTATCAAGTGTTTCAATGAAATACTTTTATGATTTTGGTTTTTATTTATTTAAGATATAATAAAATATCGTTTATAGGAAATAAACTACCAAAATAACATAGACTTTATTGTGACTAAAACAGAAATGGACGTTTAAAAAAAAAATTAAAAGAAAATAAACATAACTCTAAATAATAAATATAAATTAATACTTTGATTCCTAAAAAATATTCCAGAATATGAAATACTCTATCAATTTTCATCTTCTTGGATAGTGTCCTCTGAGCATTGTTTACAACATAAGCATTTTTTGCTGTGCTCCTTACACACAAATAAATGGCAAAGATCACACCGCATAGTTGTTACTCTATTCTTCCTTCTGCCGCAAATATGGCATCTGCTTCTAATTTTTGGTGGTGGTTCGTCTTCTCTTTCCCTCTCTTCTTCCTCCTCGACGTGTTTCTTAAATATTAGTTTTATATCTAAAGGTAAACTTTTATTACGGAGACGATCACGGAAATAAGGCTTCATAAGGCTAATAGCAAGTGTTTTTAGAAACAGTCTTCTTGTGACTGCTTTATTGGAAATGTTATTATACAATATTTGAGCGTTTATTCCGGAAATATTTAGCAAGTGAAAAAATGTACAAAAAGGCCACTTCTTTGTTCTTCTTGATACTGAGTAGTTTGAACAAAGTTGATCAACGGTATCTACACCGCCTTTCGTCATGTTATAGTCGTGAATTACTTCTGGCTTCTTTGTGTCCTCATTTAGGGAGCTGTCATTACACATGGTTGAAATTAAAACAACAGATTTATTTTTCTTGGGTACATAGGAAGTAATTGTGATTTCTTGCTGGAAACCAAATAAAGAGGACCCAACTTCTCTCTTTTTATTAGGCAAAAACTCAGGAGGGATTTCTTTCTTATTTTTTCGCAACGTCCCTAGGTATGTGATTTTATTAGCAGGTAATGACTTTGCTAACTGATAACTGCTATACCAATTATCGCATGTTAGATTCCTATTCTCTCCTTTTACATGATCCACTAATCTTGAAACAATATCTGCAGGGGTGTTATTGATAAAATAAGGCCCATCTGGCTGCTTTCCGCAATAAATTTCTATTTTACTAGTGAAGAAACTTTTAGCATCGCAAAGTGCAAACATTTTGATACCGTATTTTGCCGGTTTGCTTGGTATATATTGTATAAAATTGCAACGCCCTCGAAATGGAACTAACATTTCATCGATTGTCATGTACTCGCTTATGCAATAAGTCTTTTTACAGTTTTCGTTTAGAGCATCCAATATCGATCTAATTGGTGCTAGCTTATCCAGTTCACGTCTTTGTTCCCTTGTCGTTATGTCATCAAATCTCAGAACTCGTAATATAAAAAGAAATCTCTTATAGTTCATGCAGGCTCGAAATATCTCAATACCTGTACCATCAGTTGCCCATAACTCCAAAAAAGTTGTATGATTGGCTCGTTTCATGCAAGATAAGAAAAGTAACCCAATAAATGCTAATTTATAATATATATATTTTTTAATATATTGCATTTCATTTTTAGATATATATTTGCAGTCCCTTTTCCTTTGAAATTTCTGTTTTATACTATCTATATATTTATTTGAGTACATAATAATTTCATGTATCATTTCTAATGAAAATATTTTCAAAAAACTGTCTATCTCGTTTTCTATATCGCGAGCATCCAATTTTGGCTCTGGCAATATTTTGACTAAATTACGTGCCTTTGTTTTTACTGCCTTACGAACTAAACTTACTTTAGACCATTTCGTCGTCTTATCTTTGCCAAAATAAAATTTATCACTGAAAATTTCAGTATCTAAATTTTCTTCTTCACTATCATCGGTTGAAATTTCAGAATTGCTGCCATGCTCACTAAACGACACTTCTTCATCATCCAGATCATCGTCCTCTTCGTCATCTATTTCTACAAATGTTTCGTCTTTATCAACGTCTATAAGGAGCCCCAGCTCTTGATTTATTTCTTTCTTTTTTGAACTTCTGGTTTCCATCTTATCTATAATAATAGAAATAAATAAAACGAAAACAGAAAAAATTATAAAATACCAAATCCGTAATAAAATAAAAATGTATAAAGATGTATACAATAAAAATAATGTAATAATATAAAAATGATGTAATAAAATAAAAATGATGTAATAAAATAAAAATGATGTAATAAAAATAATTGTAAAAAAAATAAAAATGTACTTACATAATTGGTCGTGCGGTATGCTTTAAATACCAACTTTTCTAAAACTCAAAATAACCACTTTCTAGCACGTTTTAACAAGCCGACGTGATACACCGCTAAACACAACAGTGAGATAGTAAGGTACCTAGCGGCGCAGAGGGAGAAACGCCATATAACTATTTTTATTGGACATTTTTTGTAAATGGTGTACAAAATACACCAGCGCGCCTAATTAAGGGTTAACCATTTTTTGTATATGCAGATTCGGCTGACGATGGGAAACTAGTACCGTTAATATAAAAATATAAATAGCAAGTAAGAAGTTTTATTTATTAAAATTTAACATATATTATTCTTATGTTATTCATTGGGATAAAACCAGAAGGGATATTGGTGTAACGAGTAGTGTTGATGATTCTTTGATTTTTTAAATTTTCATTGTTTTTAAAGTTTTGATACTTTTTTTTTGTTTGATTTCATTTTTAATTTGTAATTTTGTCACTTTTTGTTAATGATAATTTTTAATTAATGATAATTTTCATAGGATTCTTTAAATTTCAAATTCAAATTTTTAAATTTTGGCGGTTTTTAAATTGTTCTGTTTCATGTACTGGAGTGGTGGATGAGGCGCAGACGTACTTGACTTGTTAACTGGTTTTAACTTTTCTTCTGTTTTTATCTGTATACACCACGTATTAATTCACGAATCTTCATCCATCTTAATTGTTAACATTTAAAAGAGTTTTTTGTTTGTTAATTTTGCATTATCTGTGATGCCAGATCAAGAAATGTTTTGTAGTTTTTTCAACCTTCACAACTTAATTTGACTATATTTGTAAGTAAACATTTTGTCTTTTGAAAAGAGGATTGAGTCAGTTGCATTTTGTAATAATTGTTTACAGTAATTGCCAGTGGAAGAAACAATAAAGTTTCGAAATATTGCAAGTAATAATTTAGTCCGATTCTGAATTCTGAACGTCTCACCCATCAATCCCTTAATTGTAGCCAACAGTTTTGCGATCATAAAACTCCGCCTAGCGCTTCTACAAAATAATTGCATCCGATTTACTGTGAGCGTCAAAAAAAAGTAAACACTAGCTGTTTACTTCTAAAAACCCTTTTTACTACGATTCTGTTAACTTACAATAAAAATTTATATACCAAAATTTACAACTTTATTTGTGAACAATCCTATCGTAAAAAATAGTTAAGCAAAAAACCCTACAAATATGGTAAATCCCCTTTAGAGTAAAAATACCCCGATTTTTACGCGTCAAAAGAAAGTAAACAGCCGGTCCGGTTGTTGTAAATTCATTTCAGATTTAGGGGAAGTACCACACTTTTCGTATAAATACTTATAAACCCCTCCCAGGACAACTTTAGAACATTTTAGAAGAAACAACAAGTGGTTGAACGTCGAAATTAATTATAAATACCAAAAATCATCATGGGAAAACAAACAAGTATAGAAACGCGTAAAATTATATTAAGTTTAAATAAAAAAGGTAAATCCTTACGCGAAATAGCTAAAATAATGGGACGAAATCACTGCACAATAAAAAAAATTTTGGATAAATACGCAAAACATCATACTGTAGCCGATTTACAACGCGTTGGACGACCAAAGCGACTTACAGGAAGCACAGGCTAGAGCAGTGGTAAGAGAAGGAAGAATAATCCATGTTCAAGTGCGGTTAAAATAGCAAACGACATATCGCAGATAGCAAACACAACCATAAGTTCCAGTACCATACGAAGAACACTCCATGGAAGTGGCCTGCATGGAAGAACACCCCGTAAAAAGCCTTACATATCGAAAATAAATAAACAGAAACGTTTTGATTTCGCAAAAAAATATCAAACCGAAGCTCCAGATTTTTGGAAAAATATATTATTTAGTGATGAAAGTAAATTTGAAATTTTTGGTAAAAGAGAACCACCAAAGATATGGCGGCCAAAAAATGAGGCCTTCAAAGAGAAATTTGTTACCAATACCATCAAACACGGTGGAGGCTCGGTTATGGTCTGGGGCTGTATGGCGGCGTCAGGGGTCGGATATCTAGTTTTTATTGAATCAACAATGAATAAAATGGACTACTTAACCATTTTAAAGAACAATATTTCCCCGAGTGTTAATGAATTGGGCTTATCAGAGAACTGGATCTTCCAACAGGATAACGATCCAAAGCACACTTCCAAAATTGTGAAGGAATGGATGCTATACCGAGTCCCTAAAACCCTTGATCATCCACCGCAGTCCCCAGACCTTAATCCTATAGAACATCTGTGGGATCACCTTGACAAGAAGATCAGAGAAAGGACAATTTCAAATAAAGACGACCTTAAAAAAGCTTTAACTGAAGAATGGATGAAAATCCCTCAAAATATTACAAAAAACTTGGTAGAATCCATGCCAAGGAGATTAAGGGAGGTGTTGAAGGCCAAAGGAGCTCAAACCAAGTATTAAAAGTTAATATTATATTTATTTTTGTACTTAATACCTATTAGTTCCGAATTCTGTTTACTTTCTTTTGACGCGTAAATTCGGTAGATATTTACAATAATCTGAATTATTACGGGTAATGATTTGTTTTTTTTTCATGTTTCTATTGATTTAAATATAGTATAGATGAGTTGTGAAGACTGCAATAAAACTTTTTGATTTTCGTTATTAACTGTATTTTTATTAACCTTTTAATAGAAAAACTACAGCTGTTTACTTTTTTTTGACGCTCACAGTATGTTTGACCTAAACAGATTTGGGCATATAACACCCCATCTTAATTTCATTCGGATGTTTACCTATGAAAGAGGTAGATCCTTTCGTTTAACCCTGTTATTTAAGATCCTTCATAACTGACCCCAAAGTACTTATCAGATAGGTTCCAGCAATTATCATCATCTTGAGTTTGCTACTCGATCGTGTTCTGATACTATTCTTACATTTCTCGTTCATAGCACTGAAATTTATCAAAGATCATATACATGTACAGTCGATTGCGCTGTAGAATGGACTGCCTTATGAAATTCGTAATATTTGTAAGATTGTTAATTTTAGATATGTTTTAAAGCTTACCATTCAATTATCTGATTCCTAATTGTTTGTCTTTTTCTTTTTTTTTCTCTCCTCTATTACTCTCTTTCACTTATTGGCAACTGATATCCGGCAGATTATTTTGGTTTCTTTTAGCTTCTCTCTGTTTTCGTGTTTTCTTTACGTCGAATTCATCCTCAGTAAATATTATTTTTGTTTGTTTTGTTGGGTCATTTGTTGGGACAGAGATCGGTTGTGCGATAAAATGATAAGTTTAAGTTTATCCATTTTTTTTGTTTAATTTTGTATACTTATTTTTGGCAATAAATATTAAATAATAATAATAAATATATAAAATATTCTATAAGACGATTGTTGTCGACGGCGCAACAATCCAAGGTGAACGATTTTATGTAAAGATTTCAAATCCACTCATATTATTTATCAAATAAACTGACTCTTTGTGAGAAGAAATTCATTAATTACTAGGAAGATAATATTGAAAATTAGAGATAAGAATGGTATAAGAAACATAAAGGTTGAGTTTTTTCGTCACAAACTTTTAACATTTCTTAGTTGATAATAAAGCATTATTTTACCGAATTTACAAAATTACAGCTTAAATTATAGTGAATTATAAATTTCACATGAAACTGACCATGTTTTCAAAATTAAAAATTAACTCTAACAAAATTAATTAAATCAAACTCAATCATGCAGTTACCGATTTAAAATCGTCACGGGTTAATGCCCACGATCTCGAAGCCCATAGAAATCGACATGCTGATATGGTTTTGACGCGAATTAAACGAAATAATAACTGAAAATCGATTACAAATTTTCCAGCAAACCGATTATTAAAGTTGTTTACTCGACGCAAAGATTTTTTTGTTTTTTAAAAACCTATTTTCCAGATTCGTTTTCGTAGACAGTTTGTTTTGTATCTATAAAAGTTAGGGGATGGTTGAATTTATCGGAAACATCACCTTGTTAACAGGTGTTCCAGCAACCCGAATCGATATAATAAAAGTAAATGTATCGCCAAATCGGCCCTGTTAACCCGACCGTAACAGAATGCACTGTCGATAACAGTAAACCCAGCGAGCTCTGGAAAACCCGGGTTATTGCAGAAAGAACGAGTTGAGGGTTGATGGGATGTTGGGATGTTGGGATGTTGGTGGAGGTGGTGAGTTTTTGTAATTGTTAATGCAGCACAAGTTTATAAATTAAAACTTGCATTTTTGGGAGGTGATACAAGTGATTTAAAGTTAAGGGGTTGATTTTCTCAAGAAGTTTTTATAAATTTAGTTCTTTAACACAAGATTACGATATAAATTGGTACAAAAATCGTTCTTCTTTAAGTTATTCATTACATAACTATTTTGTTGTTGATGTAATTGATTGTCAAAATGTATTAAAAAAATAGAGATGGTTAGTCCCTGAAGAAGCTGCGATTCACATCAATAAGTGGGGACAGACGATCGGCAACCATCGGTTCCCTTCGAAGGGCCTCGTCCTGCTGGCAGAGTGGCGCTGTAGTCAATACCGCAGTTGAGAGTGTCCTGGCAGGATCGTGTAGTTCCGAGTCCTGCCGATACTAGAAGTGCGTCTTTGAAACTCTCTCGCGAAGGTTCGCGGTAAAAATTGTGATTTTGAATTAATTTTTTTAAAACAAAAATAATTAGTTCAAAACTTGCCAATATTAAAAAAAAATTAGTGGCTGTTTTTGTTTTGTGAAAATTTTTGTGATCAAAAAATTAAAATAATATATTAAAAATTAATGTGTATTTGAACCCTCCAAGTTTCCGTAGTTATCCCAAAACTAATTAGGATTCTCTACTTCTCCTTTTTCGGTAAGTCCAAAAAAGTTCAAAAATAATTAATCATGTTTACATTTTTCTCCAAGTTTTTCCGCGAAAAACTTTCTGCAACGTGTCACAAACACGATGATTTATTTATAAATTTATGAATTAGATTTTCGCCTTCACAATTTTATGTGCGATATAAGAAAAAAAATTCCTTTAGTGTTCTCCATCGTTCACTTTGACGTATTAATCGGTTAGTTAGATCGGTCGCGTCCATTTGGTTGATTATTTCGAAATCGGCTTTCATTGGAATCAGTTTACCGCAGAACTCCGCGCTGCTTTTCTGCCTGGAAGGATTCCAAAACACACCGCTCCATTGCTCCTGTCTGCAACTGGAACGCTGTTTCCGCAAAATAGTTACTTCCTGCCGCAAAGTAATGGCTCCGTCTGAAAATGAAAACGTTAATATATAGCCTTTACTTTTACTAGAACAAAACTTACCGTTTTGACTCATTAGTTTATATTTATTTTGATATTTTCTTCAGAATGAATTATTTTGTATTATTGAAATATCTATTATGCCTGATTTATAATCCCATCAAATGATGATTTTAGAATGTCTGACTGTAACTAACTGAATAAATAATACTATATCAATGTGTACATATAATAAATATATTAGGATTGGCGGTATCATATTTAAATTGAATTCACATCAATGTGTACATATAATAAATATATTAGGATTGCCGATATTATAGTTAAATTGAATAATTTAACCATTTAACCAATTTGGAATAATATAAAAACATAATTTACTTACTGACTTATGTCTTTAATTAAAGTAAAACTACTGTCACTAAAGAGTAAATCTCTTCAGCTTATATTAAGATGTCAATATTAAATTCATAGCATTTACAGTTGCCCAATAAAACGCAATGTCCAGCAGTAGTTATACACTGGAATAAGAAAAGGTGGGGTATTACAGAAAAATAGAAGGCATATTTAAAATCAGCAATCCAAAATTAATCGAGAACTCTCAACTCGTCAACCTAGACAATCGACCTAGACAGGGTAAGAATAATATCGTCTTATAGAAGACTTTACACATAGTTCTGTAACACTGCGTCAGGTATCCTTAGCTCTTATGCTAATTATGTTAGGAATTTCGTTCAAACGCAGATTTGTACTACTATATATGACTGTATTTCTGGAAAATAACGCATATACTGGCTGGTCCAAATAAATATGACGACACAAAATGGAATTTTTTATGGAATAGCCTGTACTTGAATTAAATGCTATAACTTATATCTTGTTTTTATACTATTAATGCAAAGTTGTCAAATTATTAGATTTTTTGTGAAAATTTTTGAAAAATCATTAAACTTTAGCCATTCGTCTCTTAAGAGGGCTAACCCTAATATTTCTGGTGCTAAGTCTAATGTTTGTTCTAAAGCTAAGTTGAGTTTGGTTGGGTTGAGTTTCGTCTTCAGAGACGTACGACTAAACCCTAATGATTCTAGTACTAGATCTAGTGTTTTAGTATCAGCTCTATTTCTCGTTTCTTATTCAATCTTAGATTATTGTGTATTTGTATTAAATTTAAAGTAGAACTAACACTAGACCTAGAATTAGTAAGTCTTAAACTCTTAGACTTAGACAGAAATTTTCTATAATGAAAGAAGAAGGATAAAATCCTTTTTTTCACAATGATATAAATGTTTATTTATTTCTTTTCAATCTGTATAAAGAAATAAATAAATATTTATATCATTGTGAAAAAAGGATTTTATCCTTCTTCTTTTATTATTGATATACACAATGAACCTGAAGTCAACAATCGCCAGAAATTTTCTAGTTCTAGGTCCAGTTTTAATTACTGCTTAGCTCTAGATTATTTAAAATTTTTCTGGAACTAAAAACATAACTAATACTAGACCTACAATCCAGCTTCATAACTACGTAACACTAAATGTTAATGTTTCTAGTTCTAGATCTAATATTTATTCTGAAGCTAGGTTGGGTTCAGTTCCATCTTAAGACATAAACGGTTTTCGGCCGTGCGCCTTCAGACGTACGGCTAAACCTGAATCTTTCTAATTCTAAGTCTATTGTTAGTTCTAGTTTTATTTCTTATTTAGCTCAATATTTATGTTATATTTATTTATAATACATTTATTGACAAATTTGAAAATATATGCAATACAATTAACAAAACGAAAAACTTAACTTATTTGTTAAAAAGGGCCGAGTCAATGTATTTATATAGGATACTATTGTTTTCCATCGACCCTTTGAAAACCAGGAAAAATAATAAATAAGAAACAATAAGAATAAACAAATGTGAGAGTAAATTCTTGTAAATTCTTCTGGAACTAAAAGTATAATAATACTAGATCTACAACCTAGCTTTAGTACTAACACTTGACCTAGAGCTAGAAACATTAGGGTTTAGTTTAGAAGACACACCGCTAAACCTGAGTCTTTCTAGTTTTAATTCTTACTTAGAAATTAGAGCTTAAAAATATAATGTAGAGCATATCGAAATTTACACAATAAATACGAAATGAGTCTCGACTGCAGTGGAAATGTAACAAATTCTCCAGGTTCAACGTCGTAGTAACATAAATAAACGAATGATTTGAATCATGAAAGTATATTAAATAAGATATCAGTACTTTGTCGTACCTCTATGAAACCGTCTTCAGGCACGACTAAACTGAACTTTAGAAAATATAAACATGAAAATTAATGAAGTATATTAAAAAATATTACCATCGTGAGCGATCATACAGGTTAATTCAAAAGAAAAAAAAACCTGACAGACTTTTAGGACAGGTAATGCATAAGAAATTAATATAAATGGTCTTAATATGCATTGGTTTGCAAAAGCCACCTTCACCTAATGTAAAGCATCAAAAATTAACCATTATCTGCACCAAAACACCTTTTATAAAAAATACTTTCATCAAATGGGCAAAATTTTCGTGTAAAGTAGTCAATTATCTATCAATTCTCTTTGATTCTCTTTGAGTCTCTTTGATTGAAAAACTTTGATTAATGCAGCGGTTTTTAACTAATTTACATGTCAAATAATTTTATCAAAATGAAATAACATAAACAACAAATTTATTTTGTGAAAAGGTAATAATTAGAAATAATTTAAAAAATCAGAGTATATGCTGGAATTGTCGACCTTGCGATTCGACACACATTTATATCCTTCAAAGTAAGGATTTTTTCTAAAAATGTTGCCTTAAACAAAGTTTTTTTAAGTTTTTTTTTTAATAAATACGAAATTAGTCTCGACTGCAGTTGAAATGTAACAAATTCTCCAGGTTCAACGTTGTAGTAATATAAATAAACGAATGATTTGAATGATGAAAGTATATTAAATAAGATATCAGTACTTTGTCGTACCTCTATGAAACCGTCTTCAGGCACGACTAAACTGAACTTTAGAAAATATAAACATGAAAATTAATGAAGTATATTAAAAAATATTACCATCGTGAGCGATCATACAGGTTAATTCAATGAAAAAAAAAACCTGACAGACTTTTAGGACAGGTAATGCATAAGAAATTAATATAAATGGTCTTAATATGCATTGGTTTGCAAAAGCCTCCTTCACGCAATGTAAAGCATCAAAAATTAACCATTATCTGCACCAAAACACCTTTTATAAAAAATATTTTCATCAAATGGGCAAAATTTTCTTGTAAAGTAGTCAATTATCGATCAATTGGTCAAACAATTTTATCAAAATGAAATAACATAAACAACAAATTTATTTTGTGAAAAGGTAATAATTAGAAATAATTAAAAAAAATCAGAGTATATGCTGGAATTGTCGACCTTACGATTCGACACACAATTCTATCCTTCAAAGTAAGGATCTTTTCTAAAAACGTTGCCTTAAACAAAGTTTTTTACAACAAATTTGATTGATAATTGATCAGATTAAGCAAAAACATTGCCTCAACGGTTACAAAAACGATTTCATTTATGAATTTTATAAAATATGTATGTCTTCGGTTTCAAAAAGTTCAATAATATTTCGGGTAATAATATTTTATATAATAAATCAATATTTTTTTACATAAAATTCACGAAACGATAAAATGGTCTTTTACTAAACAACCTCATTAAATAGAATATATCAAAAACGTGTTTGACTTGAAGGAGGCAAATTTAATATTATAAGTAACAAATAATGTTAATATGATAAAATGCAAATCAAGGTTAATTCACGATAATGAAGGAAATTTTCAACAGAAGATTCATGAATAGTTTGTACTGGTTGAATTTGATTATGTCATACAATATTAAATATCCTTTAGTTTTGACTTTTTTTTTAATATTTGATAATATTAATGGATTGATTTCATTGGATTTATGACCACTTGCTTGGAGGCGTCTATAAAGTGCAAAAGTTTCCTTGGTTATATGTTCGTTATATCTCATCAAAATATTTCGTCTTTTTTGACCTATGTAGAATTGCTTAACTTGCGTTAGCGGAGTTGTCTTCATCAACCATGAAAATGTCGTCCACGTATCTAACATAATGTTTGATATCACTGACAAATATCCGATATTTTTCAGGAAATAGATTGTTTTCAAAAAAGTTGATGAAAATATCAGAGATTATTCCCGATATGAGAGATCCCATGGGCAAACCAGACTTGTACTATTATATATGACTGTATTTCTGGAAAATATCGCTTATACTGGCTGGTCCAAATAAGTATGACGATACAAAATGGATTTTTTTATGGAATAACCTGTACTTATTTACATATGCTTATTAGCTAGTTGTCTCAAATGCTATAACTTATATCTTGTTTTTATACTATTAATGCAAGGTTGCCAAATTATTAGATTTTTTGTGAAAATTTTTGAAAAATCATTAGGCTTTAGCCATATGTCTCTTAAGAGGGCTAACTCTAATATTTCTGGTACTAAGTCTAGTGTATGTTCTAAAGCTAAGTTGAGTTTGGTTGGGATGAGTTTCATCTTCAGAGACGTACGACTAAAGCCTAATGATTCTAGTACTAGATCTAGTGTTTTAGTATCAGCTCTATTTCTTGTTATTCAATGTTAGATTATTGTGTATTTGTATTAAATTAAAACTAGAACTAACACTAGACCTAGAATTAGTAAGTCTTAAACTCTTAGACTTAGACAGAAATTTTCTATAATAAAAGAAGAAGGATAAAATCCTTTTTTTTCACACTGTTATAAATATTTATTTATTTCTTTTCAATCTGTACTACACGTATTTCGCTTTTTTCGTAAAAGCGTCGTCAAAAAATTATTGAAAAATATGAATTTTTGAAAATAGTGAAGTTAACAAACAGATTGGTTGGTAATTGAACACCTTTCTTTGAAATTTTTTGTTAAAAGAAAATGTGTTTTTAGTTTGACATTATTAATGTTGAAATGCAAAAGTCTGAATTATTATTAGTAATAAAAACATTAATAATGAACGCTGATGTTAACGTTAAATTAAAATTGTTAAAGCCCAAAGGCGGTGTGACTGTAATGGCTGAAGGCTAAGCGTGGTATTTCTTTTGTAAGTAAAAATTAGATGAAGAACGTATCGAAACGTAGATATAAGCAATACAATAATTTTAAATTAAATAAAAGATTGGTATTTGCTTCTTCAACGTTTAATGACGAGACTTCAAGATCATCCAATGTCTTCGCAATTTTCTCTTCGCTTAATTTCTTGCAACCTCTGATGTAACTGACGTTGTACCTGATGACGCTTTTACGAAAAAAGCGAAACACGTGTAGTATAGATTGTAAAGAAATAAATAAATATTTATATCATTGTGAAAAAAAAGGATTTTATCCTTCTTCTTTTATTATTGATATACACAATAAATCTGGAGTCAACAATCGCCAAAAATTTTCTAGTTCTAGGTCCAGTTTTAATTACTGCTTAGCTCTAGATTATTTAAAATTTTTCTGGAACTAAAAACATAACTAATACTAGACCTACAATCCAGCTTCATAACTACGTAACACTAGATCTAGAGCTAGAAACATTATGATTTAGTGCGTATTTTAAGATGGCTAAATGTTAATGTTTCTAGTTCTAGATCTAATATTAATTCTGAAGCTAGGTTGGGTTCAGTTCCATCTTAAGACATAAACGGTTTTTGGCGCCTTCAGACGCACGGCTAAACCTGAATCTTTCTAATTCTAAGTCTACTGTTAGTTCTAGTTTTATTTCTTATTTAGCTCAATATTTATATTATATTTATTTATAAAGATTTATTGACAAATTTGAAAATATATGCAATACATTTAACAAAACGAAAAACTTAACTTATTTGTCAAAAAAGGCCGAGTCAATGTATTTATATAGGATACTATTGTTTTCCATCGACCCTTTGAAAACCAGGAAAAATAATAAATAAAAAACAATAAAAATAAATAAATGTGAGAGATTATACAATTATGTTGTAAATTCTTCTGGAACTAAAAGTATAACTAATACTAGATATACAACCTAGCTTTAGTACTAACACTTAAAAAATATAATGTAGAGCATATCGAATTGACACAATAAATACGAAATGAGTCTCGACTGCAGTTGATATGTAACAAATTCTCCAGATTCAACGTTGTAGTAATATAAATAAACGAATGATTTGAATGATGAAAGTATATTAAATAAGATATCAGTACTTTATCCTACCTCTATGAAATCGTCTTCAGGCACGACTAAACTGAACTTTAGAAAATATAAACATGAAAATTAATGCAGTATATTAAAAAAATATTACCATCGTGAGCGATCATACAGGTTAATTCAAAAGAAAAAAAAACCTGACAGACTTTTAGGACAGGTAATGCATAAGAAATTAATATAAATGGTCTTAATATGCATTGGTTTGCAAAAGCCTCCTTCACGTAATGTAAAGCATCAAAAATTAACCATTATCTGCACCAAAACACCTTTTATAAAAAATATTTTCATCAAATGGGCAAAATTTTCTTGTAAAGTAGTCAATTATCGATCAATTGGTCAAATAATTTTATCAAAATGAAATAACATAAACAACAAATTTATTTTGTGAAAAGGTAATAATTAGAAATAATTAAAAAAAATCAGAGTATATGCTGGAATTGTCGACCTTACGATTCGACACACAATTCTATCCTTCAAAGTAAGGATCTTTTCTAAAAACGTTGCCTTAAACAAAGTTTTTTACAACAAATTTGATTGATAATTGATCAGATTAAGCAAAAACATTGCCTCAACGGTTACAAAAACGATTTCATTTATGAATTTTATAAAATATGTATGTCTTCGGTTTTAAAAAGTTCAATAATATTTCGGGTAATAATATTTTATATAATAAATCAATAATATTTTTTTACATAAAATTCACGAAACGATAAAATGGTCTTTTACTAAACAACCTCATCAAATAGAATATACCAAAAACGTGTTTAACTTGAAGGAGGTAAATTTAATATTATAAGTAACAAATAATGTTAATATGATAAAATACAAATCAAGGTTAATTCACGATAATGAAGGAAATTTTCAACAGAAGATTCATGAATAGTCTGTACTGGTTGAATTTGATTATGTCATACAATATTAAATATCTTTAACTTTTGACTTTAATATTTGATAATATTAGTGGATTGATTTCATTGGATTTATGACCACTTGCTTGGAGGCGTCTATAAAGTGCAAAAGTTTCCTTGGTTACATGTTCTTTATATCTCATCAAAATATTTCGTCTCTTTTGACCTATGTAGAATTGCTTAACTTGCGTTAGCGGAGTTGTCTTCATCAACCATGAAAATGTCGTCCACGTATCTAACATGTTTGATATCACTGGCAAATATCCGATATTTTTCAGGAAATAGATTGTTTTCAAAAAAGTTGATGAAAATATCAGAGATTATTCCCGATATGGGAGATCCCATGGGCAAACCAGACTTGTACTATTATATATGACTGTATTTCTGGAAAATATCGCTTATACTGGCTGGTCCAAATAAGTATGACGATACAAAATGGATTTTTTTATGGAATAACCTGTACTTATTTGCATATGCTTATTAGCTAGTTGTCTCAAATACTATTACTTATATCTTGCTTTTATACTATTGCAAGGTTGCCAAATTATTAGATTTTTTGTGAAAATTTTTGAAAAATCATTAGGCTTTAGCCATACGTCTCCTAAGAGGGCTAACCCTAATATTTCTGTTTCTAAGTCTAGTGTTTGTTCTAAAGCTAAGTTGAGTTTGGTTGGGTTGAGTTTCGTCTTCAGAGACGTACGACTAAACCCTAATGATTCTAGTACTAGATCTAGTGTTTTAGTATCAGCTCTATTTCTCGTTTCTTATTCAATCTTAGATTATTGTGTATTTGTATTAAATTTAAAGTAGAACTAACACTAGACCTAGAATTAGTAAGTCTTAAACTCTTAGACTTAGACAGAAATTTTCTATAATGAAAGAAGAAGGATAAAATCCTTTTTTTCACAATGATATAAATGTTTATTTATTTCTTTTCAATCTGTATTACACGTGTTTCGCTTTTTTCGTAAAAACGTCATCAAAAAATTATTCAAAAATTTGAAATTTTGAAAATAGTGAACTTAGCAAACATATTGGTTGGTAATTTAATACCTTTCTTTGAAATTTTTTGTTAAAAGAAAATGTGTTTTTAGTTTGACATTATTAATGTTGAAATGCAAAAGTCTGAATTATTATTAGTAATAAAAACATTAATAATGAACGCTGATGTTAACGTTAAATTAAAATTGTTAAAGCCCAAAGGCGCCGTGACTGTAATGGCTGAAGGCTAAGCGTGGTATTTCTTTTGTAAGTTAAAATTCGATGAATTTCTAATTTCAATCTTCTTCAACGTTTTATGACGAGAGTTCTAGATCATCCAATGTCTTCGCATTTTTCTCTTCGCTTAATTTCTTGCAACCTCTGATGTAACTGACATTGTACCTGATGACGCTTTTACGAAAAAAGCGAAACACGTGTAGTACAGATTGAAAAGAAATAAATAAATATTTATATCATTGTGAAAAAAAGGATTTTATCCTTCTTCTTTTATTATTGATATACACAATGAACCTGAAGTCAACAATCGCCAGAAATTTTCTAGTTCTAGGTCCAGTTTTAATTACTGCTTAGCTCTAGATTATTTAAAATTTTTCTGGAACTAAAAACATAACTAATACTAGACCTACAATCCAGCTTCATAACTACGTAACACTAAATGTTAATGTTTCTAGTTCTAGATCTAATATTTATTCTGAAGCTAGGTTGGGTTCAGTTCCATCTTAAGACATAAACGGTTTTCGGCCGTGCGCCTTCAGACGTACGGCTAAATCTGAATCTTTCTAATTCTAAGTCTATTGTTAGTTCTAGTTTTATTTCTTATTTAGCTCAATATTTATGTTATATTTATTTATAATACATTTATTGACAAATTTGAAAATATATGCAATACAATTAACAAAACGAAAAACTTAACTTATTTGTTAAAAAGGGCCGAGTCAATGTATTTATATAGGATACTATTGTTTTCCATCGACCCTTTGAAAACCAGGAAAAATAATAAATAAGAAACAATAAGAATAAACAAATGTGAGAGTAAATTCTTGTAAATTCTTCTGGAACTAAAAGTATAATAATACTAGATCTACAACCTAGCTTTAGTACTAACACTTGACCTAGAGCTAGAAACATTAGGGTTTAGTTTAGAAGACACACCGCTAAACCTGAGTCTTTCTAGTTTTAATTCTTACTTAGAAATTAGAGCTTAAAAATATAATGTAGAGCATATCGAAATTTACACAATAAATACGAAATGAGTCTCGACTGCAGTGGAAATGTAACAAATTCTCCAGGTTCAACGTCGTAGTAACATAAATAAACGAATGATTTGAATCATGAAAGTATATTAAATAAGATATCAGTACTTTGTCGTACCTCTATGAAACCGTCTTCAGGCACGACTAAACTGAACTTTAGAAAATATAAACATGAAAATTAATGAAGTATATTAAAAAATATTACCATCGTGAGCGATCATACAGGTTAATTCAAAAGAAAAAAAAACCTGACAGACTTTTAGGACAGGTAATGCATAAGAAATTAATATAAATGGTCTTAATATGCATTGGTTTGCAAAAGCCACCTTCACCTAATGTAAAGCATCAAAAATTAACCATTATCTGCACCAAAACACCTTTTATAAAAAATACTTTCATCAAATGGGCAAAATTTTCGTGTAAAGTAGTCAATTATCTATCAATTCTCTTTGATTCTCTTTGAGTCTCTTTGATTGAAAAACTTTGATTAATGCAGCGGTTTTTAACTAATTTACATGTCAAATAATTTTATCAAAATGAAATAACATAAACAACAAATTTATTTTGTGAAAAGGTAATAATTAGAAATAATTTAAAAAATCAGAGTATATGCTGGAATTGTCGACCTTGCGATTCGACACACATTTATATCCTTCAAAGTAAGGATTTTTTCTAAAAATGTTGCCTTAAACAAAGTTTTTTTAAGTTTTTTTTTTAATAAATACGAAATTAGTCTCGACTGCAGTTGAAATGTAACAAATTCTCCAGGTTCAACGTTGTAGTAATATAAATAAACGAATGATTTGAATGATGAAAGTATATTAAATAAGATATCAGTACTTTGTCGTACCTCTATGAAACCGTCTTCAGGCACGACTAAACTGAACTTTAGAAAATATAAACATGAAAATTAATGAAGTATATTAAAAAATATTACCATCGTGAGCGATCATACAGGTTAATTCAAAGAAAAAAAAAACCTGACAGACTTTTAGGACAGGTAATGCATAAGAAATTAATATAAATGGTCTTAATATGCATTGGTTTGCAAAAGCCTCCTTCACGTAATGTAAAGCATCAAAAATTAACCATTATCTGCACCAAAACACCTTTTATAAAAAATATTTTCATCAAATGGGCAAAATTTTCTTGTAAAGTAGTCAATTATCGATCAATTGGTCAAACAATTTTATCAAAATGAAATAACATAAACAACAAATTTATTTTATGAAAAGGTAATAATTAGAAATAATTAAAAAAATCTGAGTATATGCTGGAATTGTCGACCTTACGATTCGGCACACAATTCTATCCTTCAAGGTAAGGATCTTTTCTAAAAACGTTACCTTAAACAAAGTTTTTTACAACAAATTTGATTGATAATTGATCAGATTAAGCAAAAACATTGCCTCAACGGTTACAAAAACGATTTCATTTATGAATTTTATAAAATATGTATGTCTTCGGTTTTAAAAAGTTCAATAATATTTCGGGTAATAATATTTTATATAATAAATCAATAATATTTTTTTACATAAAATTCACGAAACGATAAAAAATGGTCTTTTACTAAACAACCTCATCAAATAGAATATACCAAAAACGTGTTTGACTTGAAGGAGGCAAATTTAATATTATAAGTAACAAATAATGTTAATATGATAAAATGCAAATCAAGGTTAATTCACGATAATGAAGGAAATTTTCAACAGAAGATTCATGAATAGTTTGTACTGGTTGAATTTGATTATGTCATACAATATTAAATATCCTTTAGTTTTGACTTTTTTTTTAATATTTGATAATATTAATGGATTGATTTCATTGGATTTATGACCACTTACTTGGAGGCCTCTATAAAGTGCAAAAGTTTCCTTGGTTATATGTTCTTTATATCTCATCAAAATATTTCGTCTTTTTTGACCTATGTAGAATTGCTTAACTTGCGTCAGGAGAGTTGTCTTTATCAACCATGAAAATGTCGTCCACGTATCTAACATAAAGTTTGATATCACTGGCAAATATCCGATATTCTTCAGGAAATAGATTGTTTTCAAAAAAGTTGATGAAAATATCAGAGATTATTCCCGATATGGGAGATCCCATGGGCAAACCAGACTTATACTACTATATATGACTGTATTTCTGGAAAATATCGCATATACTGGCTGGTCCAAATAAGTATGACGACACAAAATGGATTTTTTTATGGAATAACCTGTACTTATTTACATATGCTTATTAGCTAGTTGTCTCAAATGCTATAACTTATATCTTGTTTTTATACTATTGCAAGGTTGCCAAATTATTAGATTTTTTGTGAACATTTTTGAAAAATCATTAGGTTTTAGCCATACGTCTCTTAAGAGGGCTAACCCTAATATTTCTGGTTCTAAGTCTAGTGTTTGTTCTAAAGCTAAGTTGAGTTTGGTTGGGTTGAGTTTCGTCTTCAGAGACGTACGACTAAACCCTAATGATTCTAGTACTAGATCTAGTGTTTTAGTATCAACTCTATTTCTCGTTTATTATTCAATCTTAGATTATTGTGTATTTGTATTAAATTAAAACTAGAACTAACACTAGCCCTCTAATTAGTAAGTCTTAAACTCTTAGACTTAGACAGAAATTTTCTATAATAAAAGAAGATGGATAAAATCCTTTTTTTTTTCACACTGATATAAATATTTATTTATTTCTTTTCAATCTGTACTACACGTGTTTCGCTTTTTTCGTAAAAGCGTCATCAAAAAATTATTGAAAAATATGAAATTTTGAAAATAGTGAAGTTAAAAAAAATATTGGTTGGTAATTTAATACCTTTCTTTGAAATCTTTTGTTAAAAGAAAATGTGTTTTTAGTTTGACATTATTAATGTTGAAATGCAAAAGTCTGAATTATTATTAGTAATAAAAACATTAATAATGAACGCTGATGTTAACGTTAAATTAAAATTGTTAAAGCCCAAAGGCGGCGTGACTGTAATGGCTGAAGGCTAAGCGTGGTATTTCTTTTGTAAGTAAAAATTAGATGAAGAACCTATCGAAACGTAGATACAAGCAATACAATAATTTTAAATTAAATAAAAGATTGGTATTTGCTTCTTCAACGTTTAATGACGAGAGTTCAAGATCATCCAATGTCTTCGTATTTTTCTCTTCGCTTAATTTCTTGCAACCTCTGATGTAACTGACGTTGTACCTGATGACGCTTTTACGAAAAAAGCGAAACACGTGTAGTACAGATTGTAAAGAAATAAATAAATATTTATATCATTGTGAAAAAAAGGATTTTATCCTTCTTCTTTTATTATTGATATACACAATAAATCTGGAGTCAACAGTAGAAGCAGTAGCAGTAAGCAGTAGAATTTTCTAGTTCTAGGTCTAGTTTTAATTACTGCTTAACTCTAGATTATTTAAAATTTTTCTGGAACTAAAAACATAACTAATACTAGACCTACAATCCAGCTTCATAACTACGTAACACTAGATCTAGAGCTAGAAACATTATGATTTAGTGCGTATGTTAATGTTTCTAGTTCTAGATCTAATATTAATTCTGAAGCTAGGTTGGGTTCAGTTCCATCTTAAGACATAAACGGTTTTTGGCCGTGCGCCTTCAGACGCACGGCTAAACCTGAATCTTTCTAATTCTAAGTCTAGTGTTAGTTCTAGTTTTATTTCTTATTTAGCTCAATATTTATATTATATTTATTTATAATACATTTATTGACAAATTTGAAAATATATGCAATACAATTAACAAAACGAAAAACTTAACTTATTTGTCAAAAAGGGCCGAGTCAATGTATTTATATAGGATACTATTGTTTTCCATCGACCCCTTGAAAACCAGGAAAAATAATAAATAAGAAACAATAAAAATAAATAAATGTGAGAGATAATACAATTATGTTGTAAATTCTTCTGGAACTAAAAGTATAATAATACTAGATCTACAACCTAGCTTTAGTACTAACACTTGACCTAGAGCTAGAATCATTAGGGTTTCGTGTCTAAAGACACACCGCTCAACCTGAGTCTTTCTAGTTTTAATTCTTACTTAGTTCTAGATTATTGTAAATTCTTCTGAAACTAAAAATATAATGTAGAGCATATCGAAATTTACACAATAAATACGAAATTAGTCTCGACTGCAGTGGAAATGTAACAAATTCTCCAGGTTCAACGTCGTAGTAACATAAATAAACGAATGATTTGAATGATGAAAGTATATTAAATAAGATATCAGTACTTTATCGTACCTCTATGAAACCGTCTTCAGGCACGACTAAACTGAACTTTAGAAAATATAAACATGAAAATTAATGAAGTATATTAAAAAATATTACCATCGTGAGCGATCATACAGGTTAATTCAAAAGAAAAAAAAAACCTGACAGACTTTTAGGACAGGTAATGCATAAGAAATTAATATAAATGGTCTTAATATGCATTGGTTTGCAAAAGCCTCCTTCACCTAATGTAAAGCATCAAAAATTAACCATTATCTGCACCAAAACACCTTTTATAAAAAAATACTTTCATCAAATGGGCAAAATTTTCGTGTAAAGTAGTCAATTATCTTTCAATTGGTCACTTTGATTGAAAAACTTTGATTAATGCAGCGGTTTTTAACTAATTTACATGTCAAATAATTTTATCAAAATGAAATAACAAACAATAAATTTATTTTGTAAAAAGGTAATAATTAAAAATAATTTAAAAAATCAGAGTATATGCTGGAATTGTCGACCTTATGATCCGACACACATTTATATCCTTCAAAGTAAGGATCTTTTCTAAAAATGTTGCCTTAAACAAAGTTTTTTTAAGTTTTTTTTTTAATAAATACGAAATTAGTCTCGACTGCAGTTGAAATGTAACAAATTCTCCAGGTTCAACGATGTAGTAATATAAATAAACGAATGATTTGAATGATGAAAGTATATTAAATAAGATATCAGTACTTTATCGTACCTCTATGAAACCGTCTTCAGGCAGGACTAAACTGAACTTTAGAAAATATAAACATAAAAATTAATGAAGTATATTAAAAAAATATTACCATCGTGAGCGATCATACAGGTTAATTCAAAAGAAAAAAAAACCTGACAGACTTTTAGGACAGGTAATGCATAAGAAATTAATATAAATGGTCTTAATATACATTGGTTTGTAAAAGCCTCCTTCACGTAATGTAAAGCATCAAAAATTAACCATTATCTGCACCAAAACACCTTTTATAAAAAATATTTTCATCAAATGGGCAAAATTTTCGTGTAAAGTAGTCAATTATCTATCAATTGGTCTCTTTGATTGAAAAACTTTGATTAATGCAGCGGTTTTTAACTAATTTACATGTCAAATAATTTTATCAAAATGAAATAACATAAACAATAAATTTATTTTGTAAAAAGGTAATAATTAAAAATAATTTAAAAAATCAGAGTATATGCTGGAATTGTCGACCTTACGATTCGATACACATTTATATCCTTCAAAGTAAGGATCTTTTCTAAAAATGTTGCCTTAAACAAAGTTTTTTTAAGTTTTTTTTAATAAATACGAAATTAGTCTCGACTGCAGTTGAAATGTAACAAATTCTCCAGGTTCAACGTTGTAGTAATATAAATAAACGAATGATTTGAATGATGAAAGTATATTAAATAAGATATCAGTACTTTGTCGTACCTCTATGAAACCGTCTTCAGGCACGACTAAACTGAACTTTAGAAAATATAAACATGAAAATTAATGAAGTATATTAAAAAAATAATACCATCGTGAGCGATCATACAGGTTAATTCAAAAGAAAAAAAAACCTGGCAGACTTTTAGGACAGGTAATGCATAAGAAATTAATATAAATGGTCTTAACATACATTGGTTTGCAAAAGCCTCCTTCACGTAAGTTGGGTTTGCGGTTGGGTTGGGTTTGCGGTTGGGTTGGGTTTGCGGTTGGGTTGGGTTGTAAAGCATCAAAAATTAACCATTATCTGCACCAAAACACCTTTTATAAAAAATATTTTCATCAAATGGGCAAAATTTTCTTGTAAAGTAGTCAATTATCGATCAATTGGTCAAATAATTTTATCAAAATGAAATAACATAAACAACAAATTTATTTTGTGAAAAGGTAATAATTAGAAATAATTAAAAAAATTAGAGTATATGCTGGAATTGTCGACCTTACGATTCGACACACAATTCTATCCTTCAAGGTAAGGATCTTTTCTAAAAACGTTACCTTAAACAAAGTTTTTTACAACAAATTTGATTGATAATTGATCAGATTAAGCAAAAACATTGCCTCAACGGTTACAAAAACGATTTCATTTATGAATTTTATAAAATATGTATGTCTTCGGTTTCAAAAAGTTCAATAATATTTCGGGTAATAATATTTTATATAATAAATCAATAATATTTTTTTACATAAAATTCACGAAACGATAAAATGGTCTTTTTTACTAAACAACCTCATCAAATAGAATATACCAAAAACGTGTTTGACTTGAAGGAGGCAAATTTAATATTATAAGTAACAAATAATGTTAATATGATAAAATGCAAATCAAGGTTAATTCACGATAATAAAGGAAATTTTCAACAGAAGATTCATGAATAGTTTGTACTGGTTGAATTTGATTATGTCATACAATATTAAATATCCTTTAGTTTTGACTTTTTTTTTTAATATTTGATAATATTAATGGATTGATTTCATTGGATTTATGACCACTTACTTGGAGGCGTCTATAAAGTGCAGAAGTTTTCTTGGTTATATGTTCTTTATATCTCATCAAAATATCTCGTCTTTTTTGACATATGTAGAATTGCTTAACTTGCGTCAGCGGAGTTGTCTTCATTAACCCTGATAATGTCCACGTATCTAACATAAAGTTTGATATCACTGGCACATATCCGATATTTTCAGGAAATAGGAATCAGGAAAAGTTGATGAAAATATCGGAGATTATTCCCGATATGGCAGATCCCATGGGCAAACCGTCCTTCATCATATAATATTTATCGATGAAAATGAATAAGTTTTGTTTACATAACAAAACTTGTCGATATCTTGAGGTTCTATCCCATTGAAGTTGTTTATGTTTTTTAAAACAGTATTCTTCATAATAAACATGGTTTCACTAATAGATATAACAGTATATACATTTTTGATATCAAAGGAGATTGGTTTAAGTTTCTGTATAAGCTGGTTGAAGTTTTTTATGTTATATTTTAGAGAGGAGTTAAAGTTGAAAACGAAATCTGAAAAATTTTAGAAATTTTCGCTGAAGGAGTGTTGGCATTACTTATTATCGGTCTGATACAATTTTCTGATTTGTGTAAATTTATAAATTTGTTATGCCTGGTAGTAAAGGATTCATTTCAAAAATATTAAAAATACTTACATTCAATATTTGTAAGCTCCCTTTATTTTTGTTTATCGACTGTTTAAATTGTTTGTGATATTGTAGTGTAGAATCTTTGCTAATACTTTAGATGTTATTTTGTTTAAAAAAATATAGAATCTTATCAATATATGTTTCCATCAAGTATTATTGCTTGCCTTTTTATGTCCTGGTGTAATGATCAAATTATTGTTACCAATTTTTTGTTTAAACTTTTTAACATTTGAATGATAACTTTGTGATTAACATTTTATAAATAGGAATCCTTGAATATTATTGAACTTTTTCTTATTGAATGTTTGAAGACGTACGGCTAAAAATAAACTTACAAATTTTACGTCTAGTGTTAGTTCTAGTTTTAGTTCAATACAAGTCGCTAAATCTAACACTAGACATAAAACGAGAAATATTCCTTCTTTAAGACGGAACTCAACCCAACCCAACTATGTTTCAGAACTAGCACTAGACATAGAACTAGAAAACCCTAATGTTTCTAGTTCTATATCTAGTGTTAGTACTAAAGCTACGTTGTAGGTTGTAGGTATAGTATTAGTTATACTTTTAGTTGCAGAAGAATTTACAACAGTCTAGAAGTAAATAAGAATTAGAACTAGAACTAACACTAGACCCAGAAGTAGAACGATTCAGCATGGGCTAAACCCAAGCTTTCTATTTCTAGGTCTAATGTTCTTTCTAGGTCTTAGTTCTAGTTTTAGTTCGATACAAGTATACAACAATCGAAGAGTAAATTAAACATAAATATAGAGCAAGCACTAACGTTAGAGCTAACACTAGACCTAAAACGAAAACATTTGGGTTTAGTTGTACCTTTTTTAAGACAGAACTCAACCCAATCTAACTTAGTTTCTGAACTAACACTAGATTTAGAACTAAAATGTTAGGATTTATCCGTCTTAAGACACGTACGGCTAAACCTTAATGTTTCTAAGTTAGCAATGGTTGACTCCGTGTTTATCATCCCGAATTAATCCAAAAATTAAGAAAATTTCTATTGACGATAAAATATTTTATTGTAGCTTTCGGTGTATTATAATTGTTTCGGCTCTTTAATTAAAGCCGTCATCAGATATACGATTGAAATGAAGAAGAATTAGCCATACCGTCAAACTTTAAAGAAAATGAAATGTGATTCCATTCGAAATTAGGAAAACTATTCTTATTAAATTAATAAATATATTTATATTTAATTTTGTACTTTTTATTAAGACGAAACGGTAAATTAGGTTCTTAAGGTAAATTACTTTCAATTTGACGTAAAAAAATAAACCATTTCGTCTTAATAAAAAGTACAAAATTAAATAAAAATATCTTTAATTTGTTCAAGACGAAAAAACATTCCTTTAATAATAAAACTATTCTTATGTTGCAAAATATAATGTGGTTTATCAAATTCGAGGTTATACGTTGACTATTATTCGCTTATATTAGAGTTTACTATTTCTTATACGTGTATCAATCGACTAATAAACAGATAAAATCAAATGATGTGAGCTATCGATTAAAAAGTGACTTACATTAGGTAAAATTTGAGTAATTTCGACTCACATGATTTGATTCTTATTTAGCTTTAGATTATTGTAAATTCTTCTGAAACTAAAAATATAACGTAGAGCATTTCGAAATTGAAACGATAAATACGAAATGAGTCCCGACTACAGTTGATGAAAGGTAACAAATTCTCCAGGCTCACCATTGTAGTAATGTAAATAAAAGAATGATTTAAATGATGAAAGAATATTAAATAAAATATCAGTACTTACCTCTATGCCACGGTCTTCAGGTACTACTCAAACGAACTTAAAAAATATAAACATAAAAATTAATGAAGTATATTAAATAATATTACCAACGTAAGGGATTATGTAGGGTGATTCAAAAAAAATTCTGACAGACTTCTGAGACAGATAATATATAAAAAATTAAGATAAGTGATCTTAATATACACGGTCTCGCAAAAGCTACCTCCACGATATATAGGTCATCAAAATTTCTTTAAAATTAACCATTATCTGCACTAAATAAAGTATCTTTTATAAAAATATTTTATAAGCCACTGCTAATTTTATTAGACGGGCAAAATTTACACAACAAACTTATTTTATGAAAACGTAATAATTAGAAATATTCTAATAAAAAAAACAGAGTAAGGATCTTTTCAAAAAATTTAGCCTTAAACAAAGTTTTTTACAACAAATTTAATTGATAATTGATCATATTAAACAAGATCATTGCCTATACGAGTTACAAAAACGATCTCATTTTGAATTTTATAAAATGTGTATGTCTTTGGTTTCAAAAAGTTCAATAATATTCCGAGATTAGATTTTATAAAAAAGTAACCGTCATACAATAAATCAATAAATTTTATGTACGTAAAATTATAAAAATACTAAAACATTGACGAAATAAATTCACGAAACGATAAAATGGTCTTCACTTAACAACCTCATGCGATAAAATACACCAAAAATGTGCTTGACTTGAAGGAGGCAAAATTAATATTATAAGTAACAAATTATGTTAATGTGATAAAATACAAATCAAGATTAATTCACGATAATGAAGGAAATTTTTAACAGTTTCATGAATAGTCTGTACTGGTTGAATTTGATTATGACATACGATATTAAATGAACGAAAAATTAATTATAAATTAATTTAGTTTTGACTTTTTTTTTAATATTTGATATTATTGATATTCGCTTCATTGGATTTATGACCACTTACTTGGAGGCGTCTATAAAGTGCGGAAGTTTACTTATTTATATGTTCTTTATATCTCATCCCAATGTTTCGTCTTTTTTGACCTATGTCGAATAGCTTAACTTGCGTTAGCGAAGTTGCCTTCATCAACCATGAAAATGTCGTCCACGTATCTAACATAAAGTTTGATGTCTCTGGCAAATATCCGATGGAGAGAAATAATCCTTTATTGGCTACCGACCGTCGACACGTAATGCCCAGGTCTTTCCGCCTTAAATATCCGATATTTTTCAGAAAATAGATTGTTTTCAAAAAAACCTTGACGAAAATAGAGATTATTCCCGATATGGCAGTTCCCATGGGCAAACCGATATCTTATGATTTTATGCCATTATAGTTGTTTGTGTTTTTCAATTCAGTTTTTCGCTATCTCTAAAGAAAACGAAGATATTGGTTTGTAAAGTAGATAGGAAATTACGGGAAGTTTGCTGCTATCGTCGCACGGATTGTTCACATATTGTCAACCTCCAAGATAATAGACGTTTTGCAACTGACAGAGTTGTAGAAAATGATTCTATTCGTGCATCTTAATTTATTGTTGGACTTGTAGGCGATTTTCCCGTTAAATTTTATATTAAAATATTCACTGTTCGAATAATAATTTTTAACATTACATATCCACCAAGTATTTATTTCGTATTTAGCTTTTTTAATGGAATATCTCATTTAAACTCATGTTTAACTGAAAAAAAATATGAGTGAAAACGTTTTTGACTAGTCCTATAAAAAAATGAGTACTCCAGCAGTAATATTACATACATAGTCCTTTGTAGTAAGAGTTTATGGCAGAATAATAGCTGATGTTGTGTGGGTAGTTGTTACAAGTTTGATTTCAGAAACTTGTATCTCCTTGTATCATTTCGTAGAAATCTGGAATAATCCGGATTAGAACTAGCAGATACAAGAAGTTGGACTGTAAACATATTTGAATAAAAATTTCTTAATATAACCAAAATTTTAAATGAAGTAATATGACTGGATTAGGTAATTCTGGAACCATCGTGGAAATCTATTTGTGCTAAATTATATTCATCATTATCATCCCTATCGCCTTCAATAAGATCTTTAATAAGATACTTAAATATTGTATAGAGAACACAACTTTTGTATTAGTTTGAGGCATAAGTAAATAATTGGTTATCATAAAAAAGAAGTTATTGTTCTTAATTTTAAATCTGTATTAAGTTATCTAAAAAACGACACCATATTTATTAATTTTTTTCTTAAAACTTTTTTAAATGAAACTTATAAATAATCTAAAAGTTTCAACGGAAAATATCTCTACTCTAACTTTAGATGTAAATCGAATCAAACTTTTCATAAATCAAGAAGTTATTTTTAACTTTTTGAATCGTGGTAAAGTTATTAATAGACGTTATCATATTTATTGATTTTTTTCCCCAAAACTTTTTAGATAAATATGTAAATGTTATGAAGGTTTCAAAAGATATATCTCCAACAAGTTACAATATTGTAAGAAAGAATTTGTTTTCAATAGCATTTAGGTTCTTGATTTAATATAAAATAAAATCAAATATTTATAAAAAAGCGATTTCTCATTATATAAGATAGTTTAACTTTTTTTTATTAATATTAAAACCTAATAATTTTTTTTGAAAGGGAAATATATTAATATTCTGTTCAAATGTTCATCATATACTATGTTATTTACTCATTAAAAGTAGTTAAAATTCTCTAACTTTGACATTTATACCACGTTTATAAAAATGTTTGGAACATTTTTAGGGAATTCCGCGTCTGCTTCTCCACATAACCCTAGACATTTTCTTGAATAACTATGCGAAGTATGCAGCTTTGTTTCTTTTACTATTATTATTACTATTATCGTCATCATCTAATATATAACTCATCTTAAAAAAAGTAACATTACCTTTGTGTAACATTACAAAAGCGACTAATGTATCTTAGAAAGTTCATCGATTTTTTCCGCCGAATACAAATAGCTTGTCATGAGTTGTAGAGCTGAGTAATTTACTGAATTTACTCTTCATTTTTTTAGTTTGCTACCATATTTTAAAGTTTCTAATAATTTATATCCGCTAAAGTGCTACTTAGAGAAACATTTTCTTTTTGTATTCTTGTTGTAGTATATAACATCACTGCATATTTTCTTACATTAAATAAAAATAAAGACATTTATGAGACAAATACAAAACTTGTATTAAATTTCTACTCAATAAATATTAACCTGTCTACTTTTTCCAAAATACACTATAAACCGGTTATAACGAACTAACATAATAGTCCCAAAAATGTCTTTTTTTACATAATCTAAATAAATTTACCTATGACGAATTAAATTATAACGAACTTTTGTGTATAACAAACTAATTATTATTGAAGTTACGTTTATAATGCACACTTCGAGTAAATCTCTTAGCAAAATACTTTAACACTATTTAATCTATCGATTCTATGCCATCAATGAAGCAAAAATGTTTGATGAAGATAACGACATGGCACATACAGTTTATTTCTAAAACTTGTATTGACCCGTGTTTTTTGAGTAATGTTATGAATTGAATTGGTTGGGGTTAAACTCCAACTTCATACTACCCGCATATTGATTGATATGCATGATTAATACGCCAATCTTGATTGACATGTATAATTGGTACCTAACTTAATCAAACCGAACGCAACCAACCCAACCCGATCTAACAAAATCTTCCAAGTTCTTCCAAGTTGCGTTGGGTTGAGCTTCAACTTCATACTGTTATGAAATAAATAAGGTATATTATAAATTAACACAAAATTTAACTGTGATCAAAATGTGGCATTTTCGGAATTTTAAACGAATGACGAAAGTGTTGCTACTGTCATGTATAATGAGACATGCAAGCAAGATGATGAAGAGGCAGTTTTTATGATGACATAAAAATTGTATGAAATTTGTTGTATACAACAACTCCTCGCAACAAATCTTCAAACTTAAACTAAAATTCCTAAGATATATAACCATTTAAATCATCGACTTTTTAAATTTTGAGGATTCGTTATATCCGAAGTATACAGCACAAGGAAAAAATTAATTTCGACACAAGAATTAAATATTGTAGAATAATCTTTTTGCATCAGAAGCAGATTAAAATTGTAGTCATATTTGATTTGTAAAAATGTTAAGTTTAGTTTAAAAGAAAGTATTTAGTTAGTATCTTATCCAAACAATAATTTTAATTGATTTTTTTGTTTAGTAGAGATGATAGGAAAAGCTTCGTATTTTTTAAAGTTTTTTTTACATTGGGAGTAGTAATACCGTTCTGAATTTTTTTAATAGTTATCTACGCGGAAGAAGCCAGTATATAGTTATCCGATGAGGACGCATCGGATACTACTACATTGAGATCGGGTGTGCCACAGGGCTCTAACTTGGGTCCCCTTTTATTCACTGTTTACACGTCTCAAATGCTTATGTTTGAAAACTTTTCTTCAAAATTTCATATTTATGCCGATGATACACAGCTCTACCGCAGTTTCAATTTAAGTAATGTGTTGGAGTCTGTTGCGGATCTAAACGGTGATTTAGAGAGATTTCTGTCCATTAATAATAAGTTAGCACGTCGATTTGCCTTTTGCCAGATTTCAATCCAGTCATTCTTTTTTATGTTTTTTTTTGTATTTTTTTTTTATTGTTCTTTATTATTTTTATTATTGTTTTTGTTTGCAAATATTTCAAGTATCCGTCACTGTATAATACAAATAATACAAATTTAGTTTTGAGAATAACGGGTTTTCCAGGAAGACCAGGACGTCTTACTTTAAGGCTTACTGATGGAAATACCCTTTGGCAAATTATGAATATTATACTCTTTATTTATTTACTTGATTTTTTTTGTAATTTTCTTTTTATAATTTAGTAATTGCCAATAAACTATTATTATTATTATTAACTTAATTAAACCGAACGCAACCAACCCAACCCGATCTAACAAAATCTTCCAAGTTCTTCCAAGTTGCGTTGAGTTGAGCTTCAACTTCATACTGTTACGAAATAAATAAGGTATATTACGAAATAATACAAAATTTAACTGTGATCAAAATGTGGCAATTTGGAAATTTTAAACGAATGACGAAAGTGTTGCTACTGTCATGTATAATGAGACATGCAAGCAAGATGATGAAGAGGTCGGCAGTTTTTATGATGACATAAAAATTGTATGAAATTTTCTTGTATACAACAACTCCTCGCAACAAATCTTCAAACTTAAACTAAAATTCCTAAGATATATAGCCATTTAAATCATCGACTTTTTAAATTTTGAGGATTCGTTATATCCGGAGTATACAGCACAAGGAAATAATGAACTTCGACACAAGAATTAAATATTGTAGAATAATCTTTTTGCATCAGAAGCAGATTAAAATTGTAGTCATATTTGATTTTTAAAAATGTTAAGTTTAGTTTAAAAGAAAGTATTTAATTAGTATCTTATCCAAACAATAATTTTAATTGATTTTTTTGTTTAGTAGAGATGATAGGAAAAGCTTCGTATTTTTTAAAGTTTTTTTTATACATTTATGAGCAATAATACAACCCAGCTTAATAAAGCAAACTAATCAGAACTCATATTTCTATAGGGATTGTTGCAATTTTTTTCCATATATATCGATGCAATTTTGAATTATGTGCATCCACCATTGAATTGGATATAATGCGTCGAGAGGTTCACAATGACTCTTGGGAGAAAAAACATTATTTTTTTGGTGCTAGTTCTAAAATGTGAAGGTGAGACAACTTTTCCAACTACGTCTGTGCCAAAAAAAAATTAATTAATAGTAGAAAACAAAGCTTCTCTCTGTTCACCTTTCCTTCTTCATCCGCTTCTTTTCATTAAAGTTTTCATTAAAAACACATTCTAATATATTTTTGTATGAATTCCTGCATATTTTTTGAGCCTTAACTGCAGATTTTTCAAAATATGAATTCACCAATCAATTAACAAACCATATAACGCGATCTATCATTACTGATAAATTCAATTACAACAGTTTTTTTGTTTTGAAAAACCAAAATTTCAGTTTTCTTCATTAATTACTTTAAAATTGACATATATTTTGTTGATTTTCGCTATATATTTGGCTTTGTTCATATTTAACATTAATTAATATAATTAATATTAATTTTAATGAAGAAACATTTTTATATTTACAATTTTAATCAAATTACCTCAACAAAGATGATACTTTTCTTATAATATTCCCTATTATTCGTACATTACACAAAGTGGCATTACGAAACTAACAATAAGATCGAAAACGTTCACTGAAAGGGTTGTGTTGTTAATTCAGCCGTTACGTAATTAGTAATCACATAAAGAACTCGATATGGTGATGAAACGTTAATCACTAGACAAAGGAATTCTGCCTTTACCTAGAGGCTTATTAAATCTATTTGTATACGGTATTAAAATTATGTGATATGTTTAGCTTATACAAAAACCCAACTATAAAATTTAAGAATACATATTAGAGATGTGTGCGTGAATGACTTTTCACGCGGGTCACGTACACCACTCACGTGAATATCAAATTTGACTCACGTCACACACGCGTGACTCACGTCAATTCACGTAGCTCACGCTCGATCTGGTGATCAATTAATCGTGTTTTAGGAAAAAGTCATCAGATTTTCATCAACTATTTTCGAACTTTTGTTCATTTTTAAGAAATGTATCGATTTTCAGCTGAAATAAATCAACATTTTATTTATTTATTACCAACAATTTTTATTAATATGTATAATCAGTGTTGCCAGATTTTGAATACATCCTCTATTGTATTGCAAATACTAACTTTTAACGATATGCAAATATTATTGTAAGGACACTTACAATAATTAACTTTTGTAATAAGACGATACGATTTCCCCTTTATTCTCCATGGCGTCTTAAAATTAGAAAACAAATCGGTTTCATTGCAACTGGTGACCATAACATTGGAAACAGTAGCTCATGCTGCCAACAAGTTGGCAGCCTGTAATATAATGTACAATGTTTGGAACAGTAATAGCTCATGCTGTTAATAAGTCAACAAGTTACACTTCAATCTGATGAGCAGGACTTTAGAGCAATAATGTGTACACAGCATGAAGCAGTCTATCATGCGAATATGATTAAGACAATACACAACAAATTTATTAAATATATTTTCTACAAACAACACAAAAATTCTATTGATTTTTAGTCTCATGAATTTACTCGGAGGGATTTCGATATGACAAAATTGTCGTATAGACGGAGGATGATAAGTCTTGATTATCTGTATAAGATACTAAACAATAAACTGGACTCTATCAATTTTGAGAGATGTTGGTTTTTATTTCCCTGCATATTCGGGTCGCCTTAGAGTTTTGTGTAATGTAAAGCGTATCTTTACGGAATTGAAGAAGAACCCCCTTTAAATAAAACGGTAACTTTACAGAATAAAATATCAGCAGAAAACTCACCACCAATATTTTTTGTATTATACAAGGAGTTCAGAAGTAAACTTTTTATGGCGCTCAACTGATTAAGTGTTGGTTGTTAATTACTTTTTTATATTTTGGCCTGATTTTAGAGATTTTGGATGTTCTATTCTAAAACTAGTTGAAACATGTAATTATGGTAACCTATTTGTTTCATCTAATGTTTCATCAAACATGCCTGTTTATTAATGAGCAGGTCTTTGGAGATATAATAAGTCATGCTGCCAACAAGTAAGGTTGTCATTAAGATAAGATAAGGCTTATGATGCCATACTTCAAATTGATGAGCATGACATTGGCGACGTAATAGCTCATACTGCAAACAAGTGAGCAGGCTTTAAGATAATATACGATGTTTGGAACTGTAACGGCTCATGCTGCGAACAAGTTGGCTCACTTCAAATTAATGAGCAGGATTTTGGAAAAAAGGCAACTCATGCTGCCACTAAGTGGCAGTCTTTAAAATAATGTACAGTTGTTTGAAACTGCTTATTTTATCAACAAGTTGGCAGAGTTCAAACTGATGAGCAGAACTTGGGAGACATAATAGCTGACGCTGGCAGATATTATTTTGTTTATCTGATACTTTATTCGAAATTTCAATTAAAAAATGAAACGTTGAAAAATCATCCGAAATGTGAAATTTCTCTAAAGTTTTCACCATTTCACTAGATCACGAAAAAATCATCAAATATATTGAAATTAACTGATCAACTTATTCGTAACATATGATTCACAATCGACAGTTTCATGGTCTCTTTAACAACTTCCAAATTTCCAATTAAATCGACGTTGTTTGAAATTGTGTGATCTATTGCCGATATTTCTGATGGTTTTTGAATCGTGAGTGTTGGAAAAAAGTAGAGTAACTTTTAATTTTTGTAAATTAAATTTTAAATTAATGCTTTTTCTTAGGGTTTATATTACTATGGTAGTCTATATTATATAGCATTTATATAGTGAAGATTTCATATTTCATAAAGCTGGCCTTATTTTATTAGAAGTAAAATAAAGTTATAAAACTTGGGTTGGAAAAAAGTAAAACAACTTTCCCGGTCTTAAACATGCGTCGCGGTGTAGCTGTTTGTAAAACTGTGAAAGAAATGGTTATTAATGATTTTAAAAACCATGTTAAACAAAGTGATATCGCTCGCAAATTCTCTTTACAAATGTGTACTATTGCGAATTATTAAACAATATCGTGAGACGGGACTTTTGAACACTTGAAGAAAAAGTCTGGACGTCCCAGAAAAACCAATGAATACCTTGATAGAATAATTGTAAGAACAGCTAAAAAATATCCATTTTATTCTTCAGCCAAAATTTAGGATGATTTACAAGAAACACACAATTTGGAGGTATCAATTCGTACAATATGCAATAGATTAATTGAAAATAAACTATTTGCTCGAAGACCAGCGAAAAAACCACTTCTATCAAAAAAAAAAAAAGCCGCACGACTACTGTTTGCACGCACCCATCAAAAGTGGACATACAACGAATAGAAAAAGGTATTGTTTAGTGATGAATCCAAGTTTAACTTAATTAAAAGCGATGGAGTGCAATATGTGAGGCGTCTAATAGAAAAAAGGCTGACTTTTAAGTATATGTAGCGAACATTAAAACATGGAGGTAGTTGTGATGGTTTGGGGATGTTTCTCCGGTTTTGGTGTAGGCACCGTGTATACACCGTATTGTGTATATATATATAGTGTATACACCGTATTATGGGAATAATGGACAGATTTATGTACCGTGATATATTAAGAAATGTTATGGAACCTCATGCTGACGAAAATCTGCCAATCTCTTATAAATTTCAACAGGATAACGATCCGAAACACACATCTAAAATCGTAAAGGAATGGTTTGAACAAAATAAAATAAATTTAATGACTTGGCCGTTACAGTCACCAGACTTAAATCCTATAGAAAACCTATGGAAAATAGTTGACGATAAAATTCGGAATATAATTTACCAAAATGGCGACAAATTGTTCGCTGCTTTTGAAAGTGAATGGTGTAAAATATCGAAAGAAACCATTGACAATTTAATACACTCAATGTCACGAAGGTGTCAGGATGTTGTTAATAATAAAGGAGATTGTATTAAGTACTAAAAAATCTTTGCTTTTTATTCAATTTAACTGTTATTTACCTAAAAATTGTTAAGTTGTTCTACTTTTTTCCAACTCAACTTTTGCAAATCTGTTTAATTTCTACAAAAATAGAGCTATCTATGTCAAATTTCGGCTAAATGATTACTACATAATACACATTGCCATAGTAATATAAATCTTTATGAAAAATATAAACTTAAAATTTAATATAGAAAAATTAAAAGCTTTGGGAAAAATCACGTCGAGGTACATGATTTATGATAACCAGTACTAATTACTAATTATTGTATACATTCGAGAAATACAAATTTTAAATAAATTCTTGTATTTTCACACATAATATTTACATTGTTAAATATTGCTTTTTGTATTCTTCGTTAATGCGGAGCAGAACAAGTTCGATATACCGGTCTGTCCAAGGTTCGTTAAAACATTATTATTAAACAAAAATTGATTCATGTGAGTGATGCAGAAACCACACATAACCCATCGTGACCCGTTGGGACTCACGTAATTCGCACATCTTTAATACATATATACCTATAAATATACACCGATTTCAAAGATTTTAGTAATGATTATGATAGATCATCTTTCCACGTTCCAAGTACAAACGCTTTTTGCATATTTAGTGAAAGTATTATTTTAATCAATTTTTAAGAATCACGACTTTTCCTTTAATGCTCATTTATTTTGAGAAGTCGATGACTTGCAAAGAATGAAGTACTTTTTCTCTCCCTTTTCGATTTGTGTTGTTTTTGTTAAAGCGCATAATAATTTCTTTGGTATCAATTTTTTGAAAAAATCCCATCAGACTCGTATCCAATTTTTCCTAGTACAATATGAGCATTTATTTCAATTATGTTTCGACAGAATAAAAACGACAATTAGCTGTTATGTGGCATCAATTTAAACCTTCTTAAATTTTTGCTCCAGTTCAAAAATGCAGAACTTCATCTTTTTTATCTTTAAACTAGTATGTTGAATGTGTATTATTACCTACAATATAGTGCCATGTTTTCATTAGACTTTAATTGATGATGTTGTGGGACCCTTGTTTGTTTAAAGATGCTTCTTATGTTAGCTGTTATCCCTTGTTCTGGTTTCGAATTGTTGTCTTTGGTTTCAAAAAGGTTCGCCTTCGTCACTTGCAATGGATTTAACTTTATTATTTTCGACGTTGCCATCAAATCATTTCCCTACTTGTAGATAAAAAATATTACTACCGGAAAAACTTTATGAGAAAAAATGTAGAACTTCATTTTTTTTATCTTTAAACTAATATGCTGTATGTGTTATTACCTACAATATAGTGCCATATTTCCACTAGATTTTAATTGATGATGATATAGGTCCCTTTTTTGTTTAAAGATGCTTCTTATGTTAGCTGTTATCCCCTGGTCTTATTTCGAATTGTTGTCTTTGGTTTCAAAAAGGTTCGCCTTCGTCACTTACAATTGATTCGACTTTATTATTTTCGACGTCGCCATCAAATCATTTCCCCTCCTTGTATATGAAAAATATTACTACCGGAAAAACTTTATGAGAAAAAATGTAGAACTTCATCTTCTTTATCTTTAAACTAATATGCTGAATGTGTATTATTACCTACAATACAGTGCCATGTTTCCATCAGATTTTAATTGATGATGACGTGAGACCTTTTTTTGTTTAAACATGTTTCTTATGTTAGCTGTTATCCCTTGTTCTGGTTTCGAATTGTTGTCGTTGGTTTCAAAAAGGGTCACCTTCGTCACTTACAGTTGATTCGACTTTATTATTTTCGACGTCGCCGTCAAATCATTTCCATCCTTGTAGATGAAAAATATTACTACCGGAAAAACTTTATGAGAAAAAATGTAGAACTTCATCTTCTTTATCTTTAAACTAAAATGCTGAATGTGTATTATTACCTACAATACAGTGCCATGTTTTCATTAGACTTTAATTGATGATGATGTGGGACCCTTTTTTATTTAAAGATGCTTCTTATGTTAGCTGTTATCCCTTGTTCTGGTTTCGAATTGTTGTCTTTGGTTTCAAAAAGGGTCACTTTCGTCACTTACAGTTGATTCGACTTTATTATTTTCGACGTCGCCATCAAATCATTTCCATCTTTATAGATGAAAAATATTACTACCGGAAAAACTTTATGAGAAAAAATGTAGAACTTCATCTCTTTTATCTTTAAACTAATATGCTGAATGTGTATTATTACCTACAATACAGTGCTATGTTTTCATTAGACTTTAATTGATGATGATGTTGGACCCTTTTTTGTTTAAATATGCTTCTTATGTTAGCTGTTATCCCTTGTTCTGGTTTCGAATTGTTGTCTTTGGTTTCAAAAAAGTTCGCCTTCGTCACTTACAATTGATTCGACTTTATTATTTTCGATGTCGCCATCAATTCATTTCCCTCCTTGTATATGAAAAATATTACTACCGGAAAAACTTTATGAGAACAAATGTAGAACTTCATCTTCTTTATCTTTAAACTAATATGCTGAATGTGTATTATTACCTACAATATAGTGCCATGTTTCCATTAGACTTTAATTGATGATGATGTTGAACCCTTTTTTGTTTAAATATGCTTCTTATGTTAGCTGTTATCCCTTGTTTTGATTTCGAATTGTCTTTGGTTTCAAAAAGGTTCGCCTTCGTCACTTACAGTTGATTCGACTTTATTATTTTCGACGTCGCCATCAAATCATTTCCATCCTTGTAGATGAAAAATATTACTACCGGAAAAACTTTATGAGAAAAAATGTATAACTTCATCTTTTTTATCTTTAAACTAGATGCTGAATGTGTATTATTACCTACAATATAGTGCCATGTTTCCATTAGACTTTAATTGATGATGATGTGGGACCCTTTTTTTGTTTAAACATGCTTCTTATGTTAGCTGTTATCCCTTGTTTTGATTTCGAATTGTCTTTGGTTTCAAAAAGGTTCGCCTTCGTCACTTACAATTGATTCAACTTTATTATTTTCGACGTCGCCATCAAATCATTTCCCTCCTTGTATATGAAACATATTACTACCGGAAAAACTTTATGAGAAAAAATGTAGAACTTCATCTTCTTTATCTTTAAACTAGTATGCTGAATGTGTATTATTACCTACAATATAGTGCCATGTTTCCATTAGACTTTAATTGATGATGATGTGGGACCCTTTTTTGTTTAAAGATGCTTCTTATGTCAGCTGTTATCCCTTGTTCTGATTTCGAATTGTTGTCTTTGGTTTCAAAAAGGTTCGTCTTCGTCACTTACAGTTGATTCGACTTTATTATTTTCGACGTCGCCATCAAATCATTTCCATCCTTGTAGATGAAAAATATTACTACCGGAAAAACTTTATGAGAAAAAATGTATAACTTCATCTTTTTTATCTTTAAACTAGATGCTGAATGTGTATTATTACCTACAATATAGTGCCATGTTTCCATTAGACTTTAATTGATGATGATGTGGGACCCTTTTTTTGTTTAAACATGCTTCTTATGTTAGCTGTTATCCCTTGTTTTGATTTCGAATTGTCTTTGGTTTCAAAAAGGTTCGCCTTCGTCACTTACAATTGATTCGACTTTATTATTTTCGACGTCGCCATCAAATCATTTCCCTCCTTGTATATGAAACATATTACTACCGGAAAAACTTTATGAGCAAAAATGTAGAACTTCATCTTTTTTCTCTTTAAACTAGTATGCTGAATGTGTATTATTACCTACAATATAGTGCCATGTTTCCATTAGACTTTAATTGATGATGATGTGGGACCCTTTTTTGTTTAAACATGCTTCTTATGTTAGCTGTTATCCCTTATTTTTATTTCGAATTGTCTTTGGTTTCAAAAAGGTTCGCCTTCGTCACTTACAATTCATTCGACTTTATTATTTTCGACGTCGCCATCAAATCATTTCCCTCCTTGTATATGAAACATATTACTACCGGAAAAACTTTATGAGCAAAAATGTAGAACTTCATCTTTTTTCTCTTTAAACTAGTATGCTGAATGTATATTATTACCTACAATATAGTGCCATGTTTCCATTAAATTTTAATTGATGGTGATGTGGGCCCCTTTTTTGTTTAAAGATGCTTCTTATGTTAGCTGTTATCCCTTGTTCTGGTTTCGAATTGTTGTCTTTGGTTTCAAAAAGATTCACCTTCGTCACTTACAGTTGATTCGACTTTATTATTTTCGACGTCGCCATCAAATCATTACCATCTTTGTAGATGAAAAATATTACTACCGGAAAAAGTTTATGAGAAAAAATGTAAAACTTCATCATTTTTATCTTTAAACTAGATGCTGAATGTGTATTATTACCTACAATATAGTGCCATGTTTCCATTAGACTTTAATTGATGATGATGTTGGACCCTTTTTTGTTTAAATATGCTTCTTATGTTAGCTGTTATCCCTTGTTCTGGTTTCGAATTGTTGTCTTTGGTTTCAATAGGGTTCACCTTCGTCACTTACAGTTGATTCGACTTTATTATTTTCGACGTCGCCATCAAATCATTTCCATCCTTGTAGATGAAAAATATTACTACCGGAAAAACTTTATGAGAAAGAATGTAGAATTTCACCTTTTTTATCTTTAAACTAATATGCTGAATTTGTATATTACCTACAATATAGTGCCATGTTTCCATTAGACTTTAATTGATGATGATGTGGGACCCTTTTTTGTTTAAACATGCTTCTTATGTTAGCTGTTATCCCTTGTTTTGATTTCGAATTGTCTTTGGTTTCAAAAAGGTTCGCCTTCGTCACTTGCAGTTGATTCGACTTTATTATTTTCGACGTCGCCATCAAATCATTTCCCTCCGTGTATATGAAAAATCTTACTACCGGAAAAACTTTATGAGAAAAAATGTAGAACTTTATCTTTTTTATCTTTAAACTAATATTCTGAATGTGTTATTACCTACAATATAGTGCCATATTTCCACTAGACTTTAATTGATGATGATGTGGGACTCTTTCTTGTTTAAAGATGCTTCTTATGTTAGCTGTTATCCCTTGTTCTGATTTCGAATTGTTGTCTTTGGTTTCAAAAAGGTTCGCCTTCGTCACTTACAGTTGATTCGACTTTATTATTTTCGACGTCGCCATCAAATTATTTCCATCCTTGTAGATGAAAAATATTACTACCAGGAAAAACTTTATGAGAAAGTTGCTACGAAACACACGATAGCGACGTGCTAATTAGCTAAAAGTGAGATACAAAGTCGTACCTTGTATCTTACAAATATTGCGCGCTCCAGGGTAACTTGAAAAGTATGAAGTTGGGTTTTCTTTTCAGCTAGTACAGTATTAATTTTCGAGCAGTAATTTCAACTTGTTTACCTAAACTTTAACATGATCAATATTTAAGGTTTTAGTTATCTCAGGAGCAATTTTATTAAACAGCCCACAAAATGATTATACATTTTAGATAAATGCTTTTGTTCGATTCTTGTAGCTAATTCTCTTTACTTAAATTCTGCTTGACTACTCCATAATTATGGATTGTTTTATACGCATATGAGTTGGGCTATTATATTATCAGTTAAATTAACCTCCAGAACGCATGGTGTAGAGACGTTCAAGGTCACGTAAGCACACTCTTTTTAGTCACGCAATTGATAGATACACTTCGTGATAACATTCAGTAAATTTATTATATTATGATTTTTAGCATATCCTCAATTTTTTTTATAGACCTTTAAAAAAATATTAAATTATTTCAATTTTGAAAAAGACTAAAAATATTTTCATTAATTTTTATACAATTTTTTTTAAGTCTTTAAAATAGTTTATTTTATCAAAATCACATGTTGACTCAAGTACCTAAAATCTGTTTTCATAAACATACAGAAATTGATAAAAATGCGGCACGTAGGGTGCGAATATGTGCACTAGAAGGTGTCGTACAAGGAATTTAAATATTTATTTCGTGTGAAGCATGCAATGTAAGTAAGTGCGTGTTCAAGTTAAATGCGCACCTTATCGTGTCAACTCAGTAAATTATCCTCCACTGACATAAGAGTTATTGCGTGTTTTCGAAATGCGCAAGGTGGGATTCTATCAAGATCATAACCGAAGCAATCATCTCTGAAGTGAGGCAAAGAAATCAACTTTAGTTTGCCGATGAATTACTGGCAGCCGATTCTGCCTTTTCGCAGCTTTACGGCTACTTTCCTCCACAGTTAGAAACTAAATTTTCTTACATACAAGTAGGAAATTAGAAAAGCGGTTCTATTGACGATCTAAATTGCAACTTTTTTCGCTGTTTAATCTTCGCTGCATCAAACTTTTTAACTTTTCTGCATTCGATCATACAATCGATTAAATCCTAAGAGTGCTGATTCTGACGATCAATTTAGGTTAAAGTATAGAAATGTCTTAAGATGTTATGGGCTTGATTAACTCATAACTTAATTTTACGAAATATTTGTTTATTCATTAATCATTTCTTCTTATAGGACCTATGAAAATTTGAAAATTCCAATGTTCATTTGCATATCAGGTTGCTGTTTTTTGGCATTCCATTTCCTCTTCTGCGAGCTGCGACGGCTTTACTCGCATGTTCAAGTTTATCGTTTAATCTATTTTTTTAATGCGCACAAATCAAAAATCTTAGCTATGTGTAAAAAGGTTATAAAAACTCGATTTTATCATTTACTATGAAATAGTTTATAAAACAATTCGTTAAAAGTAATAAAATATAATTTTTTTAAAATTTTATTTAACATATAATGCAAATACATACATCGATACTTTGATGTGTTTCGGGTATTTTCCTATATATTTTAAATTTAATTTCATAAAAGCCACAATTTTTAGATTCAAAAAATGGGTAGATTTATTCAATTTACAATAATTTATATTTACAATATTTCAGTGAACCAAAACATTTCCGATTGCTCAGAAAATATCTAAATGAAACCGTACATATATTACAAATCAATTCGATGAATAAATATTCGTTGGGTGTTAATAAATTTTATTATTTATAATTATAATTATTCAATTTTTAACCATATTTGCTAATTAAATTTCGAAACAATTACGTAAAAAGTATTAATTTTTCCACATTTATTCTCTATACAATTTGGTCTGGTTTCGTTTCATTGCCGTTTCAGGTCGGGCTGTTTAAATACGAAACGGTACGATAACGTAGAAATGCCAACTCGACGGCGCGGCGCAACGTTGGCCACTTTTAATAGATTTTCACGGGCATATTAATTTAGCAAAATAAACTTTATAACGTAAATTCGCGTTTGCTGGGCGAAAGTAAACAAAGGCGTGCACTAACGAGACGGGCTAATTGAATAAATTTGGACCGCACAAACAAACCGACCCCAGGGCTACCGGGTTCTGCATTATTATTTGTTCGTTATTGGTATACGTGCATTTCTGGTATGGTATAAACGGTGCATTACATTAAGGGATGGGTCGAATTAGCCATAAGGTTTTAGGGTGAACCGGAGCTCTCTGCGAATCGAATCGAATCGGCTCGGTCTAATAACGAGACATCATTAAGCTGTAAAGGTTCGGTTACAGTTTCATTGCCCAAGCATCGGAGACCCTTCGATATTGGTTTTCAAGTTTCTCTGCTCCGTTTGGCAAACCGCAATAAAAAGGGATTAAAAATTGATCACGCCACCAAACCTAATTGAAACCTGTTTGCAGTTTTCGTTGCCCCTTGTACAAACACGATAAAAATAGTTAATTCTCTTTATTGTGTGATATTGTATTTCTAGGAAAAAGTGTTTCATTCATAATTTATTAAAACCGCTTGTATGAAGGCGTGATATTGCTTAATATAATTCATAACTGGGTCATGGTATTAATTACAAACGTAAATTATTTTTTATAAAAAAGGACGCCCCCAAGGATGGTGATTACCTGGCGATAACATGGAAAAACGTGTAACATCCGTGTGCAATAAAGTCGAAATAGAAAACGGCATCCTGTACATTCTCCGGAATGTGTAACGCTTGCACGATAATGTCGTGGATATTAATGAGAAAGATTTCGATCTGACTTTTACTATTCTACACCCACGTCGTTAAATTTCTCCGTATGCTTTATACGTTTAATATTTCCTAAAAACTTTTTAAATCACGAATAATCGATATATTTAAATTTGAAACTTTGGGAATACGATTGGGCTTGTATATATTCGATATTTACCCAGATTCAACAATCGATACCTGCGGTATATTTTGTTTCGTCGGAAAGTTTGCGGGCTATTTACTGGCCGACTTTGAAAGTCAACCACCCAAGTTTGCCCGGACATTTATTTGTCTGACAAATCGGTTTACACGAAGTCAACAAGCAACCAAGCAATGTACGGGGTTTTACGCAAATACCTATTTACTGTTCTCGTACATTGTCGGAAGACACAACAACATATAAATGCCTCCAAATTAAACCAAAGAAGGGAATGTTAATTTACATTCTTGTTAACACTCAAGTCACAATTCGTGTGATGCTTTAGAATTACATTAAAATTTACATTATACGTGAGTATTTCATGTTTTAGTCTGATTTCCATTTTAGCCATCATAATTTATTAATATTTAAAGTAAAAAGTTGATTCTTAATTTCATTTCTTTATTGAAATTCTTCAAGAACTAATAAAAATTATAAAGTAATTAGAAAAAAACATTCTAGTAACTTAAAATTTTTTAGATGGGACAATACTAAATAGGAAAAATTAAAATTGTTTGTTGATAAGCCCATACTAACACACGGTTATAACCAAAATAACTCTGCACGTTAAAGCCTACGTCCTCATTAGCAACAAATTAAGGGAAGGATAATCAGATGCCAAAACACAAGTAACATGTAAAGCATATAACAACAATGATTAAAAAATCTTGGGAAAAGCAACCCAATGGATAAGAAAACAACTTCCTTTTTCGCTATCCGAGCTTTCGCAATTATTTTATTGCTTCATCAGGGAAACACTACAATATTAAGGACGTAACTCTCGTGGTGTAAAGTTGTTAATTATAAAACTATAGATTGAACTTATCCCTTCTGTATCCGTTCTGAAATTTACTGAATTTTTGTCTTTATTAATGTAAACCATTTCAAGGAAAAGACGTTTATTATAAACCGACTCTCTGTCTAAAATCTGAATGGTAAACAAGAGCACTTCTATTTTCATTTCTACCCCTACAATCATTCCGAGGTTGTTTAAGTCTATTCCCGAAATACTACGCTGTCGTACCAATGTACGTTCCTTCACAATTAACGCAAGGAATAGAGTAAATGATGTTAGATTGATGATTTTTTAATCTTTGTATAGATTACAACCGGTACTCCGTTTGGTTTTACGTTAAATATGGGATTTTTAGAAGAAATTAGAAGATCCTATGGTCTTCATACCGCTACATTATTAAAAACAAGGATGACTCTTAACACCAAGTTGGCTTCATTACAAAATCGCAGACATTTTTTACTTGAATGTCGACGTCATGGAATTATACCTACACACATTTCAAACGGTTCAAGAAACCTCCAATTGTTGTTGGAAGGTTCAAGAGGGCATATTACTAGAAGAATAGCTGATTTTAATGACAGGGTTAGCAATAGAGTACTTAATTTTGAAATTGAAATAACCTTTTTTGATATAAAACGTATTGAGGATTCTATAAAAGAGACCAAATCTAAACTTGTTGAACTTTTACCCACTCACATTTTAGTTGAGTTTGAACTACACATCAAATTCTTTTGTTAAAAGATTTAATGCGGTTAAAAATGTTAACATTAAGAAATTCAAAAACTTATATAATAGTAACAATCAGTTCGATAGATTATATAAAAATAATAACAATTGGTTCATAAACAGAAGTGATGTAGAGGTACCGACTGATATAACTAACCTTTTGTCTCTTGGTTCAAAGTTTGGTGTCGCACCGTCTGTCTGATATTTCTGTACCAAGAATGTTAGCTGATATCAAATCTATAATTAAGTTAGTACCAACTAATGTTCAAGACCTTGTTAGAGCTAGATGCACTAATTTAACGACTAATTTTTTGTTAAACACATCACCTCCTAATCCAATTAATTCATTTATTATGAAAACTCTAAAAAAGACTATTTCCTTCATCAAGGAAGAAAGAGATGATCCCTTGTTATTGCTTAAAGCTGATAAAGGTCAAATTACAGTCGCTATGAACAAATCAGAATACATTACTAGTAGAAAACTTGAATCAAGAATTCAGGAACATGAAACTAAAAATACCTCAAACGTTTATAAACATGCAATTGAGAGCGGTCATAATATTAGTTATAATGATGTATCTTTGTTACACAGATCTGATAAGAGCTATAAGCTTGATCTGCTTGAAATTTTCGAAATTCTAAAACACAAGTCAAAAAATGTTTAATTTTAACGATCAAATTCAACTACAATACAAACCTCTTTTCCTTTTTTTAAAAAGTTTGGACGCATGATTTTCTTGCTCCTTGTTTTCTTTCATTCTTCTAGTTTTTAATTTTTGCATTTCACATCTCTCTCCAACATTTTTCATATTGTTACCTGTTCTTTTCTGGTTTTGTAAGCTATCCTCTGATAATATGAACAGTCTTCTCTTCTCTTCTAACGCTATGATCTCGTGTCTTCTTATAATTGTGTTTTAAAAATTCTTTGTCCTGTGTAAGTTTTCTCATATTAAATTTTTCTTTAAATATTTATACGATTATGTCTCTTAATTTTCTTTTATAGTTATATCTTCTCATTGACATGTTTTGTAAAATTCCACGTGTTTTCCCGTAGCCTATATTTTTTAGTTTTTCATTTTATATATCTATTAAGTTTTTAATTAAAACATACGATAGGTTCAGCTGAAGATGGACTTATAAAGTCCGAAACATGTTCTGAGAAATTGAAAATTAAATAAATAAAACAAGTTGAAGATACAATTTTATTAATTTTTGCATAATATATGTTAATTTGGAAATTTTCGGATCTGTGGTTTTTCTTTTATTGCGAGTTAAGTGAAAAGAGTACCGGAATTTTGAGAGTATCGGCAACTTTGTCCACTTTGCGATTATCTTTCTCAAAAACTATTTGACGAATAAATTTCAAATTTGAACTGGTCCTCACCTTTATCCCTCTTACAATCAAACTCGTTTTATGAAGCACTCTTGTGTTTCATCCATGTTAACAGCTTCTTCGTACTTATTATTTGCGTTATCAACAAAATGTTGCTTTTCTTTAGTTTTCTTAGCGTATCTAACACAATTTTGCCAAATTTGTGGCGTAATTGAAGCAATTGCATCGTGACACAAATTGTGAACGTCGTTAATTTTATAGATATCGTTGTTCTTTGCCAAATTGTTTTTAGCATAGGCCCATATTAACTCAATTACGTTAAATTCACAATGTGCAATAGGAACTAAAGTAATTTTTCCTCGTCGCCCCTAATTTCTTGTACCAAAGTATCTAACAAATAACGTTTCTGATAATGATAAGGACGTGACAGTTGTAAAAGCTGTGGTCTGGTCATCGATGAAAATGAAGTAGGGTAGCGTCGCATTTCTGTTCTGAAGCCACCTGATGATATCCCTTTTCTTTTCATCATGATGTTGCATTTCTAAAATTAGAATCCAACATAGTATGGTATGGAGCTTGGTCTATCATAATAACTAATCTTGCAGGACATATGGATATTACATTGATTGTGGCAGGGGTAAAGGTGATACGGAATAGATTACGCAAAGGAAACTGATTTGAATTACATTCTGCAATTTTTTATTATCAATTACATTATCAATTTTCATAATAATAATCATTATTATTATTATTGATGTATGTTAAAATAAAATTTTACAGAAATCAGTCCCACGCTATTTTGTTTAAATTTATATGCATTATTCATGTTTTATATACAAAAAGTACTTATTGAATTTGTAATAAAATAATTTAACCTAAAATTTTAAATATCGTTTTCGAAGCTAGCTTTTTTGTTATAAATCGCGTGAGCGCGCAAAAAGCACTATATAGTAATAATTATTCCCCATTTATGAAATTGTAAAGAAATTACATGACAATTATTTGTGTCTTGTTAGCATGGAAAGATGCTAAACGGTGCTATAAAAACATCCGTTAAAGTAATTTCCATTTAAAATACATTGTTACTTTACGCAATTCTGTCCATAATGACGTACTTTACGAACTGAAAACGTCTTTAATATATCGATTTTACAAACGGGAATAAATAACTATTATCTATAACTGCTTGGATATGTCATCATTATCACATTTAATTGAGGTGATTAGAGTTACGCAATGAAGCTTATTGCCTCACTAGTTTCATCAAGTAACGTATTCTTAGCCTAATCAAAATAAGCTTAATTTATTGAAACAAGCAACAATATAAAAGAAAATGCTGTACAACATTAATCAAACATAATACAAACATTAATCGTTATATTTTTAGATATCGAAACAATTATTCCAGATGAAATGGCTGAATTTTTAGTTGTTATTTCCACAGAGAATGTTATTGAAATTGTTAATTCAACTATTAAATTCAAAATTGTTAACGAAACATTTTATATTTATTATATAAAAGTCAAAATAGACCTTTTAAAAGAATGATTTTTAAGTAACTTTTAGCGTTCGGAGATAAAATGTTGTGTATCACCCGTGGACTACAGTATAATTATAGTACTCGTGTGATTACATTCGTAATTAGATGATATAAAATTTCTTCCAAAAGAAGCTGTTATGATAATTCTTCTCCCTATTTAGTCGAGAAGAGATTCGATTGTGAGTGTTTCGTCACTGATTCGTAAATTCTTCAGTTGGATATTTTCCAATGTAAATTAAACACTGGAAATTTATTTTGTTGGCTGTCATTTAATGTAGATGTTACGCTTCGAAAGGACAAAATCGAATAATCCGATTTTCCCAAATTTACATTATATATATAGCACGAGCCGAGCATCCTCCTTCGACCACATGTTTTCAACGAAAAATACAAATAAAACAGAAAATATAAATTCATACTATGAAACTTAAAATAAATTCAAATAATAATAAAAATAATAAATGCCTTAACATACCAGCCACCTTGAAATAGGTAAGCTGTTTAAAAAATATAAAATAAAACTAAGTATGTCAACCAAACCAACAAAAAGAAACTTGATTTTTTTTAGCAATGTAAATATTCAATTAAATTGTAATAAAAAAAATAAATGTAATCTAATCATGTGGTAACAAATACAATCGGACGATACGTCTCTTGAAAATGGTTCCATTTCCAAACCTGAGTCATCACGCGAACTATACCATCACGACCAGAATGGAGTTGTTATACGCTAGCTAACGGCCATTTACTGGTAGGGACGTTATTCGATAGTAATACCATGGCCCAACCTTCAATTCTGATCCCTTTGTCGAATTCCATTTCAATCTTTTTTGAAGTTCGGGCAAAACTTCTTTCGACCATCTGTTCCAAAATTTTGCAATTAGCAACTGTTGTTACTGGTAGCGGTCCAAACGATTCACTGGAATGTTGACCACCGAAAGTTCTGGCAACGTTGTTAAAGGTTTGCCTATCAGGAAATGGCCAGGTGTCAAAGGAAGGTAATCGTTAGGATCACTAGACAATGGAGATAGAGACCATAATTTAAATGGACATAATTTAAATGGCAATCGCCCAATATTTTATTCAAATGAACCTTTGTTGATTTTATATTAGATTCCCAAATACCTCCAAAATAATGTGGATTTGGTGTTTATACCACCAATTAATACTCTCGTTAACAAAAAAATAAGAAAGTTAATTTTGTACATCTTTCATTTGTAAAGATACATAAAGTTCTTTTATGGTTTTAGCAGCCGAAATAAAATTAGTAGCATTGTCGCTAAACATTTTGGTGGGTTTTCCCCGTCTTGAAATGAATCTTTTAAATACATTTATGTACGCTTCTGCTGACAAATTGGTTACCACCTCTAGGTGTACCGCTTTTGTTACCATACAGATGAAAAGATATATATGCTTTAATCAACTTTGAATTTCTAGTAAATTTATCTTTAATAAGTATAGGCCGTTTTTAATCGTTTGCTTACATAATTTATTTCCTGAAATGGGCCAAAAATATCTCTAATAGTGCATAACAATTGATTAGATCCACAATGAAGTAATTTTTTATGATAGTAATCAGTTATTAATTTAGGCAAAATGTGATTTTTAGGTAGCAATATAGGATGCACTTTATCAAGATGAAAATTGGAATGGTTTAATCGCCCGCTTACACGAATTAAACCATCATCCGCAAGAAAAAGGTTCAAAGATTTCAATAAACATTTTTTAATATTCCTTTGTTTAATTAGTAAATCAATTTCTTCCGCGAAACTATCTCTTTGGTAAAAATAACATAACTTTAACGAAGAGTTACGTACTTTATTGGTAGTAAGAAAACTCAAATTTCTATCTTTTGACTTTAATTGACAATTTCTGATAAAACGCAGTATATAAGCAAAAACTCGTTGTAATTTTGAAAAAGTAGTCTTTCTTTGGAATAATTTTGTAATAAATTCATCAACATTAACACATGCTACTGTAATTTTGTCTTGTTTCATTTCTGGTAAATCCAAAGCATCAGGACATTCCGAAAAAATATTCCTTCGTTTAATTAGTAAATCAATTTTTTCCGCGAAACTATCTCTTTGGTAAAAATGACATAACTTTAACGAAGAGTTACGTAATTCGTTGTTAGTAAGAAAACTCAAATTTCTATCTTTTCACTTTAATTGACAATTTCTGATAAAACGCAGTATATAAGCAAAAACTCGTTGTAATTTTGAAAAACTAGACTATCTTTGGAATAATTTTGTAGTAAATTCCTCAACATTAACACATGCTACTCCAATTTTGTCTTGTTTCATTTCTGGTAAATCCAAAGTATCAAGACATTCCGAAAAAATATTCCTTTGTTTAATTAGTAAATCAATTTCTTCCGCGAAACTATCTCTTTGGTAAAAATGACATAACTTTAACGAAGAGTTACGTAATTTGTTGGTAGTAAGAAAACTCAAATTTCTATCTTTTGACTTTAATTGACAATTTCTGACAAAACGCAGTATATAAGCAAAAATTTGTAATTTTGAAAAAGTAGACTTTCTTTGGAATAATTTTGTAGTAAATTCATCAACATTAACACATGCTACTCTAATTTTGTCTAGTTTCATTTCTGGTAAATCCAAAGTATCAGGACATTCCGAAAAAATATTCCTTTGTTTAATTAGTAAATCAATTTCTTCCGTGAAACTATCTCTTTAGTAAAAATAACATAACTTTAGCGAAGAGTTACGTAATTCGTTGGTAGTAAGAAAACTCAAATTTCTATCTTGACTTTAGTTGACAATTTCTGACAAAACGCAGTATATAAGCAAAAATTTGTAATTTTGAAAAAGTAGACTTTCTTTGGAATAATTTTGTAGTAAATTCGTCAACATTAACACATGCTACTGTAATTTTGTCTTGTTTCATTTCTGGTAAATCCAAAGTATCAGGACATTCCGAAAAAATATTCCTTTGTTTAATTAGTAAATCAATTTCTTCCGCGAAACTATCTCTTTGGTAAAAATGACATAACTTTAACGAAGAGTTACGTAATTTGTTGGTAGTAAGAAAACTCAAATTTCTATCTTTTGACTTTAATTGACAATTTCTGACAAAACGCAGTATATAAGCAAAAATTTGTAATTTTGAAAAAGTAGACTCTCTTTGGAATAATTTTGTAGTAAATTCGTCAACATTAACACATGCTACTGTAATTTTGTCTTGTTTCATTTCTGGTAAATCCAAAGCATCAGGACATTCCGAAAAAATATTCCTTTGTTTAATTAGTAAATCAATTTCTTTCGCGAAACTATCTCTTTGGTAAAAATAACATAACTTTAACGAAGAGTTACGTAATTAGCTGATAGTAAGAAAACTCAAATTTCTATCTTTTGACTTTAATTGACAATTTCTTATAAAACGCAGTATATAAGCAAAAAGTCGTTGTAATTTTAAAAAACTAGACTATCTTTGGAATTATTTTGTGGCAAATTCGTCAACATTAACACATGCTACTCTAATTTTGTCTTGTTTCATTTCTGGTAAATCCAAAGCATCAGGACATTCCGAAAAATATTCCTTCGTTTAATTAGTAAATCAATTTCTTCCGCGAAACTATCTCTTTGGTAAAAATAACATAACTTTAACGAAGAGTTACGTAATTAGCTGATAGTAAGAAAACTCAAATTTCTATCTTTTGACTTTAATTGACAATTTCTTATAAAACACAGTATATAAGCAAAAAGTCGTTGTAATTTTAAAAAACTAGACTATCTTTGGAATGATTTTGTGGCAAATTCGTCAACATTAACACATGCTACTCTAATTTTGTCTTGTTTCATTTCTGGGAAATCCAAAGCATCAGGACATTCCGAAAAAATATTCCTTTGTTTAATTAGTAAATCAACTTCTTCCGCGAAACTATCTCTTTGGTAAAAATAACATAACTTTAATGAAGAGTTACGTAATTCGTTGTTAGTAAGAAAACTCAAATTTCTATTTTTTGACTTTAATTGACAATTTCTGATAAAACGCAGTATGTAAGCAAAAACTCGTTGTAATGTTGAAAAACTAGACTATCTTTGAAATAATTTAGTAGTAAATTCCTCAACATTAACACATGCTACTCTAATTTTGTCTTGTTTCATTTCTGGTATATCCAAAGTATCAGGACATTCCGAAAAAATATTCCTTTGTTTAATTAGTAAATCAATTTCTTCCGCGAAACTATCTCTTTGGTAAAAATGACATAACTTTAACGAAGAGTTACGTAATTTGTTGGTAGTAAGAAAACTCAAATTTCTATCTTTTGACTTTAATTGACAATTTCTGACAAAACGCAGTATATAAGCAAAAACTTGTAATTTTGAAAAAGTAGACTCTCTTTGGAATAATTTTGTAGTAAATTCGTCAACATTAACACATGCTACTGTAATTTTGTCTTGTTTCATTCCTGGTAAATCCAAAGCATCAAAACATTCCGAAAAAATATTCCTTCGTTTAATTAGTAAATCAATTTCTTCCGCGAAACTATCTCTTTGGTAAAAATGACATAACTTTTACGAAGAGTTACGTAATTCGTTGGTAGTAAGAAAACTCAAATTTCTATCTTTTAACTTTAATTGACAATTTCTGATAAAATGCAGTATATAAGCAAAAACTTTAAAGATAAATTAATTTCTCTACCATAGTACCCCTAGAAATGAGATCCGCGGGATTATTTTTATAAGCTACATGAAACCAACGTTTTGAATTAGTTAGTTCTTGAATAACCGCTATTCTATTGGCAACAAAAGCTTTAAATTTGTTAGGTGTGGAGTTTATCCATCCTAGAACAATTTTAGAGTTTATAATAATAAAAATAATAAATGCCATAACATTAATCTTAAGTTGATTTGTTCTCACTGCAAATAGTTAAAATTTAGTTTAAATAGTTTATAATATAATATTAAATAGAATTCCGAGAACAATTCGTGAATTTGACATAACCATTGAAGACGGTACTCAAATAAATACGATAGGGACATGATGATGTGGTATCTGCAATTTATCAACGTAAACAATGATTTTACGTTATTTCGTGACCACTTAATGCTATTTAGTGACCACTTGAATCGTATACAATACTCGGGGGAGGACTTTGCTGTGGACCGCAGAGAGATTTGCCAACAGATCGCATGTCGGGAAATATTACGTTCAAAACCCAATAAACTTAACACACTTCATGCTAAATTATGTAATTTTCGGGAATTCACATTTATTTCCTTACATCAATAATTGGTAATTATTTATTGATCGATGGAATAGGCCACGAGTGGTTTAGAAACTTCTTAAGACCACGCTTTTCTTTACAAACTTATCCTGTTTGTTCTAAACTGATATCTTTCTGTCCGAGAAGTAATAGCATGTTTTAGTTAGCTATCACATTTATATTTGATATTAATTTCTTTTTCATTCAGCAAAGGAATCTTATTTATACAAATTAGACGGACAATTCTTTCTGACTGTATAAAAATGATTCATGACGTAGCTTTTTATTATTCACTCTTTCCGTCGAAATCGTATTGACTTTCATATTGTTTATAAATTAACTATATAATGAATAAGCAACACTGTTAATAAACAATGGTGCTTCGTTTATGAAGAAATTTCGATGAAAAATACCCCACTATTCGAACGAGAAACAATACTCTTAGGAAACGCGACCATTTTTTCAAGGATTTCAATAAAACGACTTCCTTTTTTCTATACCAAGTTTTCAGAATTTTTTTATTTCTTTATCAGGGTTCGATCTACAAATAAATTAATCTACTTACAAATGGAAAGCAATTCAATTAGTTCAAGCAACATAGGCATTCAATCACATCTAAAAGCGCAAACACGAACTTTTTTTAATTGCCAACTTTTTTTAACCAACTTTATCTTAATCTTTAATTCCAAAGTAAAACGGAACACATTAAATCTTTTATAATCCAAAATGTCTGTGATTTTGAAGAACTTAAACGTTACAACTAAGTTACCTAATTTTACTAAAGCGCAACCATTTTCAAAAAAGAAACACAAATCAAAAAAATTATAAATAGATATAAAAAAATTATTAGCCAATTGTTGGATAGAAGGTGACTATAAATTGAGTTTAAATTATTGATATCACTTCTAAAGTTGACGGATTGGATACTTCTTTGTTAATATAGACTATCATACACAGGTATACATGTTCCCTATCTATGATAGTTGTATTGTTAAAATCGAAATGGTGGGCCCTCATTAACATGTTGGGCCACTAACGCAGTTAGTTCTACTCGAAAGATAATTTGTAGTGGTATCGATGTATGCACCATTGCAATTATTACAAGGTATTCTGTAAATTACGCGAGACTGGGCTAAAAGGGGAACAGAATCATTAGTTTTAGAAAATAAACAAGACAGAGGTCTATCATTATTTACCATTATTTTGCAAATTTTATGGAGTCGCTCTTCAGAACAGACATCAACTGCGCTCAAGTTGAATGAAGGGGAACTTTACATATCTAAAATTAGAAACACTTGAGACGTTCTTTTGAGAACCGTTCGATTTGTCTGTCTTATTGAAATTAGCAGTAGATAGATGAAAATTATTTTATGATTGAGTATACCAAGCAAGAGACCATGAAGATAACCGTTGTTTAAGAAGATAGTGTGAAATCTTTTTAGATTTTCTTTAAGGAACTGTTGATTAGAGAACAGCTTTAGTCTGTTACACATTGCGATGACAACATTGATTTTTTTATTAATAGGGTACACAATAAAACCTAACCCAACCTCTATCTCTACAGTGAACTGAGCGAATAATATCATCATCAAACTTAAAAATGAAAGGAAAAATAATATCAAGTGAAGAAATACAACAAACAATCCATCGCAATATTGGCGAGGATGAGGCTCAAGGGACTACCCATAGGGGTGCCAAATTTCTGACTAAATCTTACCATCAAAGGAACAAATAGAAGATTCAAAGAGGGAAGTTATTATCTCAATGAAAAGGTCTTCGTCGATTTAGATCACTGGTTGTACAATGTCTCAATTGTCGTTATAATTTGTTTTATTAATGATAAGGGAATATTACTAAACAAAGAGACAATTATATTGACCCTCTTTGGGTCTCCAGGTGTTTAATAATATGCAAACACTTTTAACTTTTAACTTCTTATTTTTATTCAGACTTAATGTTGACCTGACTACATTTGTGCCAACAATCCTTTTGCTCAGTGTTATTGTAGCGCCGCGTCGATTTCCTCTGTGCAACTTAACACTTTCGTGCATTGGACGTTACTTGACCTAAGTTATTTATTAAAACTGTTTAATTTACATATTATATGTCCATCACACAATATCCAAAGAGATCAACTCAAAATTAGACAGTAGGGTTCTCCTTTTCATTTTTAATATTACATTCTTCTTCCTTTTCATTTTGTATCTTTAATGTTACACGAAGCTCTGTCTCTGAATACTCCCACTATTAGAGCTTTTTTCCATGTTTTATTCATTATTGAATCTTCATTAATTGTTGAAATTTGAACATGTATCTTGATTTTGCGACCATTAGCAAAATGAATTTTATGTCATATTCGTTGTGCCATAATATTTTTCAAATCAAATTTATGCCCAGATCATTAATAGTATTGATGGTATCGACGTGTTTGTGATGACCGGCGTTTGACCTTATTGGTTTTATTTGACTGTTGGTGGCAATTCTATCTTCAGTAATAATTGTAATAATTGGTAATCGTTCCTTCTGAGTATGTGACTCCTCATCTTCCTTGTCTGGGTTTAAAAGCTATATCAGACATTGCACAGCAGTGTACTTCGGGGCAGTGTCTTGGGTGCACTCCGTTTTCTATCTTCATAAACAGCAACACTAAGATATTTAAGTACAACTTTTACCTATATACGGATGAAATTTCACATATACGAACAAAATTTATACATCTAGAGCCTTGGATGAATTTCCAGCAACCATAATGCGGCTTACTGCAGATCTTGCTAGTGTTATTCTTTGATAAATCAATTGTACTCCATCACTTAACACTCGCATGATTCTCAGTCGTTTACGATTTGAGGGTTATCATGTATTCTGCATTATCAGTCTATCTGCAGAAAGGTCTATTCCCTACACAAACTTGGTTGTTTCCTTCTACCTATTGTTCAATGCAATCTCTGTTACTGGTTTATTCATCCCCATTTAGACTAGCCAATTTTGACCTGAGAATGTATGGTCATGTTACACTATATCTTAATCATCTCGAAATGCTCACCATTGAGAAGCGTAGATCTTTCTGCATATTAACTACTTTATACAATATCATTTCCTCTCAATCTCTAAATTACTTGTTCACCCCATTTCAGTCTTTGCATCCCGCGGTCTTCTTATAGCACAGTTTAATATCTTATTCATGTTTTCCGGTCATCGTGCCAAAATGTATCATATATCATTCACTTTGCAAGCTAAAACTCAGTGGATTAATTTGTCCACAGAATTGTGGACGTAGCATTTACATATCAAGGGCTTCGCTAAGAAATTGATGTTATCTTACCAACCATACTCTTTCTCTTTGTTGGTTTAATTTGCCGTTTCTTTCTTATTCTATCCTGGATATTCTTCTAAACTTCTGTTATTTGACATGTAGACTTCTGTTTCTTTTCATAACTGCCATAATAAATATTTCTTCTATATTCTATCTCTTTTATGTTTCTTTGAATTTTATACATACATTGTTAGGTATTTTCGAAAACATCACCTCTGGTAATAATTTGTGTTGGAATTCAAAGATTGTAGAGAAGGAATGTTGTAGAGTCTGCAAGCGACCTTGGCGAAGTGAAAATAAGATCGTGGCTTTCTATTTTCGCTAACTATAAGATGTATAAGGAACGATTTCACCTTTCATCTCAAATCGCCGAGGTTACTTGCAGGCGAGGCTCTTCGTTTGAAATATCAATAGAAAGCCGACATGTTTGGAAAATTGTAGCACTACGCCCGCACGCAACATCAGCGGAGTGAGAATAACAGTGTTTTATAGCAAGTTTTTGTATATTTACTAAGACATACAAGAAATGATTCTATATCAAATCGCCGAGGTGGCTTACCGACGAGGCGCCGGTTTTGACGTGTTTACATAAAATCGTCCATTTCGGAAGATTGTAGCGCCTCGCCCACAAGCGACCTCGGCGGAGTGAAAAAAAATCGTCTTCTAAAGGACTTTATGTATTCAGTGAGATATGCAAGGAACCATCTTACCTCAAATCGCCGAGGTCGCTTGCGGGCGAGGTGCTGGTTTTGAAATGTTTGCATAAAATCGTCCATTCGGAAGATTATAGGGCCTCGCCCGCAAGCGACCTCGGCGGAGTGAGAATAAAATCGTCTTCTAGGAGGCTTTATATATTCACTAAGATATTCAAGGAACGATTTCATCTCAAATCGCCGAGGTCGCTTGTGGGCGGGATGCTGGTTTTGAAATGTGTACATAAAATCGTCCATTTCGGAAGATTATAGCGCCTCGCCCGCAAGCGACCTCGGCGGAGTGAGAATAAAATCGTCCTCTAGGAGGCTTTATATATTCATTAAGGTATACAAGGAACGATTTCGCCTCAAATTGCCGAGGTCGCTTCCGGGCTAGGCGCTGTATTTGAAATGTTTACATAAAATCGTCCATTTCGGAAGATTATAGGGCCTCGCCCCCAAGCGACCTCGGCGGAGTGAGAATAAATCGTCTTCTAGGAGGCTTTATATATTCACTAAGATATTCAAGGAACGATTTCATCTCAAATCGCCGAGGTCGCTTGTGGGCGAGATGCTGGTTTTGAAATGTTTACATAAAATCGTACATTTTGGAAGATTGTAGCGCCTCGCCCGCAAGCGACCTCGGCGGAGTGAGAATAAAATCGTCTTCTAGGATGCTTTATATATTCATTAAGACATACAAGGAACGATTTCGCCTCAAATCGCCGAGGTCGCTTGCGGGCGAGGCCCTGGATTTGAAATATTTACATAAAATCGTCCATTTCGGAAGATTATAGCGCCTCGCCCGCAAGCGACCTCGGCGGAGTGAGAATAAAATCGTCTTCTAGGAGGCTTTATATATCCACTAAGATATTCAAGCAACGATTTCACCTCAAATCGCCGAGGTCGCTTGCGGGCGAGGCCCTGGATTTGAAATGTTTACATAAAATCGTCCATTTCGGAAGATTATAGCGCCTCGCCCGCAAGCGACCTCGGCGGAGTGAGAATAAAATCGTCCTCTAGGAGGCTTTATATATTCATTAAGGTATACAAGGAACGATTTCGCCTCAAATTGCCGAGGTCGCTTCCGGGCTAGGCGCTGTATTTGAAATGTTTACATAAAATCGTCCATTTCGGAAGATTATAGGGCCTCGCCCGCAAGCGACCTCGGCGGAGTGAGAATAAATCGTCTTCTAGGAGGCTTTATATATTCACTAAGATATTCAAGGAACGATTTCATCTCAAATCGCCGAGGTCGCTTGTGGGCGAGATGCTGGTTTTGAAATGTTTACATAAAATCGTACATTTTGGAAGATTGTAGCGCCTCGCCCGCAAGCGACCTCGGCGGAGTGAGAATAAAATCGTCTTCTAGGATGCTTTATATATTCATTAAGACATACAAGGAACGATTTCGCCTCAAATCGCCGAGGTCGCTTGCGGGCGAGGCCCTGGATTTGAAATATTTACATAAAATCGTCCATTTCGGAAGATTATAGCGCCTCGCCCGCAAGCGACCTCGGCGGAGTGAGAATAAAATCGTCTTCTAGGAGGCTTTATATATCCACTAAGATATTCAAGCAACGATTTCACCTCAAATCGCCGAGGTCGCTTGCGGGCGAGGCCCTGGATTTGAAATGTTTACATAAAATCGTCCATTTCGGAAGATTATAGCGCCTCGCCCGCAAGCGACCTCGGCGGAGTGAGAATAAAATCGTCCTCTAGGAGGCTTTATATATTCATTAAGGTATACAAGGAACGATTTCGCCTCAAATTGCCGAGGTCGCTTCCGGGCTAGGCGCTGTGTTTGAAATGTTTACATAAAATCGTCCATTTCGGAAGATTGTAGCGCCTCACCCGCAAGCGACCTCGGCGGAGTAAAAAAAAATCGTCTTCTAAAGGACTTTATGTATTCAGTAAGATATACAAGGAACCATTTCCCCTCAAATCGCCGAGGTCGCTTGCGGGCGAGGTGCTGGTTTTGAAATGTTTACATAAAATCGTCCATTTCGGAAGATTATAGCGCCTCGCCCGCAAGCGACCTCGGCGGAGTGAGAATAAAATCGTCCTCTAGGAGGCTTTAGATATTCACTAAGATATTCAAGCAACGATTTCACCTCAAATCGCCGAGGTCGCTTGCGGGCGAGGCCCTGGATTTGAAATGTTTACATAAAATCGTCCATTTCGGAAGATTATAGCGCCTCGCCCGCAAGCGACCTCGGCGGAGTGAGAATAAAATCGTCCTCTAGGAGGCTTTATATATTCATTAAGGTATACAAGGAACGATTTCGCCTCAAATTGCCGAGGTCGCTTCCGGGCTAGGCGCTGTATTTGAAATGTTTACATAAAATCGTCCATTTCGGAAGATTGTAGCGCCTCACCCGCAAGCGACCTCGGCGGAGTAAAAAAAAATCGTCTTCTAAAGGACTTTATGTATTCAGTAAGATATACAAGGAACCATTTCCCCTCAAATCGCCGAGGTCGTTTGCGGGCGAGGTGCTGGTTTTGAAATGTTTACATAAAATCGTCCATTTCGGAAGATTATAGCGCCTCGCCCGCAAGCGACCTCGGCGGAGTGAGAATAAAATCGTCCTCTAGGAGGCTTTAGATATTCACTAAGATATTCAAGCAACGATTTCACCTCAAATCGCCGAAGTCGCTTGCGGCCGAGGTCCTGGATTTGAAATGTTTACATAAAATTGTCCATTTCGGAAGATTATAGGGCCTCGCCCGCAAGCGACCTCGGCGTTGGGGGAATAAAATCGTCTTATAAGAGGTTTTATATATTCACATTTGATGCGAAATCGTTCCTTATTTATCTTATGAGGAACGATTTCGCCTCTAATCGCCGAGATCACTTGCGGGCGAGACTTGTGCTTTAAATAATATCTTTGTCATTTGTCATATCTTTATTATAATTTAAGTTATGTTGAATATTTTATAGATATCAAAATGGAAATAACATTTAGCATTGCACCCACTTGTAAATCGTCCGGTTATCGTCGCAGCACTATAAACGCGCTATTTATGACGTTTTAATGGGGCGTAATTAGATAACGTTGCTAATGGAATTGGGGACATTTAACGAGAGTAGGTGGGATCAGTGGACCATTCTGTGGGCCAACTATACCGTGGCCTTTAGTATAGTCTATAACTTCCGAGTATCCAAGCTTTAGTTGGAGTAATTTACCATTTATGTGTGCTTCCGCTAATGAATGGGCCGAAAGGTTGAGCCGAAATGTGCAAGTTGTTGCGTTAAGTTGAGATTAAAAGTTTTAAAAACAAATTCGCTTTAGTAAAACTGCTTTTGGTCGGATCTTATTAACCGGTCGGCAGTTTAGTTGTTGACGAAAAACTAATTAATAGGATTAATTTGGTTGGTGCTTGTAAGCTATCAACCTACTTAATTTACCGTAACGATAAAGCGAAGGGAGGGTTGTTTGCCTAAACCCCGTAAATATGTCGCTTCGGCTAAGCGCACACCGAAACGTTCTCTTTAAAATGCCTCGAGTTGCGTACCGAAGATTTGTTATCGCTCTAAATTGCACCATTAAAGCGATCTCGAATTAAAGGTGAGGTAGGGGATTAACGAAGTTTGATGTTGGCGTAAACTGCAAGTTTCTGTCTTGATATCGCGGTGTAGTTTATCGCCACCATTACGTAATCTTATCGATAAAAATAAATCTAAACGTTTCACTCGAATAAAATCAGTTTTATTTTTCACTTTTGAAAATACTCTTTTCGGAGATATTTATAGTTATATATGGAATACTGACAAGATAAATTCAACGTAAATCGGACACGTTTTAAATAATGGAAACGTCAGAATGAACGAAATACAAATATTGAGCGAATGTATTTCGTATATCCACTAAAACACCACGTAGTACGAATGTGGATGTGGTTCTAAACTTTATTGTCACCTTTTCATTGATTTTTTATGACTTTTTCAATGTAATTGATTATTTTTAATGTTTTTAACATTAACCGCAAAGAGCAAATTCGCAGCGACCGAGAAATAGGATAAGCCAAAGAATTTGGTCATAATCTAAGACGAGGTGCTCCTGGAGGACTTGTTTGGAAATGTCCTCATTATTTCAACGTTTCAGCTAGCTGTAATGGTTACGATTTACTCTCGACGTCAAAGAATTCCAGTGGTATAATAAAATAAGCCCAACAGCTCTTGAATAATGTTTCAACGGTGAAATCTAAGTGCCTAAGTAAAATAGAATTTATTTCAAATGTTATTGAAATGAAATTGGGTTCAGTCAAAGAAATGATAATAAATTATAAGAACGATTTTATATCGCGTGAAGTTTCGCACGGTATTAGGAGATAAATCATTAAACGCACTTAATTTATTTTTTGAAATTTCCTATTTTCTGTATTTTGTTGAGTTTCTCTCATTACGTATAAATTTAATTTATTCAATTGGATAAGTCCATATGCGCCGGTTTTTGAAAATGCGTATGGATGCTGGATGCTGAAAAGAAACTGAATTCAGTATAGACTCAAACCACGAATGGCGGCACTCCAAAAAAAAAAGCATGAATTGGTCTGAAAAGGTCTGAAAAAATTGAAAATATCATACTTGTTCTCCAAAAGGGCATCGCAGCAGATGTTGGAATCAAATTGGGAAGAATAATTAAAAATGATAACTTCAACCCAGATAAAATTATTAACAATTTTGTATGAATGCTTTTGGAAGCATTTCTAATCTTCTGGAAGTCTTCCAAGCACCCCAGAAAAAAACTTGATACTGCATGAAGACTTATCTAGAAGTTTTCTGAAAGCAGTATCAAGTCTTCTGGAAGCATTTCAAATCTTCTGGAAGCAATTGAAGTCTTCTGCAAATAATTCTGTGTAATCAAATCTAAACACAAAATTTGACTTCTTCAGATATTTATGCACAAAAGTTGTATAAATATCAGAAATAGATCAAGAACAAGACAATTTAGGTCTTCTTTTAACAAAGACCTAATACCGAGTAAAACAAATGGAAGGTTGATGATGGAACATTCTGAGCCAGAATATTTTAAAACTTTATGACCAGAATTGTTGTGATAGTAACAAAGCTTTGATAAAATAGACGGGTGAGTGGTCGGTTATGATGATGATTTATACAATTTTGATAAAATTCTTTTATGTATAAGAATTATTCGATGTTAGTTGTAATTGTATTGAATTTAATTGGTTTTCCATTGTCAGTGGTTTTCTGTTAAATATTTTGAATATTATTTTGATACGAAGAATAAATTCTGACATTGATTTAATCAAATTTTGTACATTGACTTTGTCTAACGAAAAAATAATCAGAAAAGGTTGAATTTTATTCAGATATTTGCGATTTATTCTAATAAGGAGGAAGAATAAGAATCATCTTTACCTGATTTTTTTCTTCCATACAATTCAGAGGTTTTTTGACATTTATTTCGCTAGTATACATCAGGTAGTTAGAATAATCTCTACAGATTGATTTGCTACAACAAGATTATATATGGTTTTGTCGGAATGAATACGAGATAACAAAAATTGTACTTCTATCTGAAGCAACCATATTTCAGGTTTACTTGTCCAGAAAGGTAGAAGTTTTAAAGATGTAATTTTTCAATGTAAAGAGCACCTAAGTCATTAGGTTCATTGTCCATTCTGAATAAACCTGTGAAAACTTAATCAAAGTCTGTGATGAATTCCAAAAATCCAACATTCAAAAAGTTATGTTGATTACTTCATTTCAACTTATCTTGATGTACTGAACCAAATTTTTCTATCGGGGTCATCAATTTTATAGTAGATCATGTTTTATTTAATAATTATCATGAAATAATTACTACTATAAATTAAAAAAAAATTTGAAAATATAAAATGTTCGTTCTAATTTGATGTTGTAAACAGCTTATTATTTTTTGCGAATAATCTCGAGAAGATATGCTGTGGATTATCCACCGCTATCTCCGAACCTCACGGCACCTGATTTTTTTATGCATGTACCTGGAGGGAAAAGCTTTCGCAAATATACCTTGGACAAATCCACAACTCGAGGAAAATATTCGTGCCGATGTTAGGGCCATAGAGAACGTTGATTAGCACTTAAAAATTTATATGAAAGCACTTACTCTATGGAGAGGTTTTCTAACAGCATTTCAAAAAAATCTTTTTCTCTTGGTGTCTTTATATCATTAGCTTTGTTTTTGAGGCGTTTATTTTAAAACTATACCTTCAGCTGTATTCTTGTAATAAGATTTAAGTCTCTTATACTTTCAGCATGCACTATCTCGTTATCTGCTTAAAGGAGATTATTGATGTTGATAGATTATTCTTATTCAAACTTCTAAATCACTTATGGCAGCAACAAATATTCTTTCCAACTATAAGTGCAATACATATCCTTGCATAACTCCATTTAAGATGTTATTTGTTTTGATGTCTTATTATCACATTGCAAGAAGAATTATAAGAAGTTGCCCCATCATCATTTTTACAAATCTTTCTACAATCTTTTGGTATTCAAAGTTGTTCAAGCTTTTTCTAAAAATCGCAATAATTAATCTTAATTAATTATTGTAATTAACATATTGAGTGTCGTTCATATTATTAGGTAGTCGAATGAAAGTTTGTTTTAACTAGTAATCTGGAATTCTTTCATACACATAAGATTGTATGAAAGAATGAGAACATGTTTATGGTTAGAACTGCGAATTGTAAGCACGAAGAGCAAAAATATATGCAGTTATATGTGCATGCGTTCTGTTAATTATATGCATTCCTTATTACAAAATATGCACACATGTGCAGAAAATTGTCAAGAAGTAATGAACTTTCTTCATTCATTTATAATTTTATTTTCAAATATTTAGTTCTAAATCTTTTGTCTTTTATAAGATCTTGATTACATAAATGATTAAGCCAGAAAATCCGATTTTTTGAAATATCTCGAAGCCTTATTTAAATCATTGTAATTGTAGAAGCTGATTTCTCTGGGGACATTGAAGTAAAAAGTTCCCCTTGCCTCTGCAATTAATAGTAGAAAGGAAATAGGAAGTAAAATTTAAGTAGCATTTAATTCCTTTTATAAGTGCTAATTACGTTGAGATTTTGTAGTTGAAATGACGCAAATAAGGCTTGCATATATTGAAAGTTTTTTTTGGCTTAATCATTTATGTAATCAACATATTATAAAAAGCAAAATAGTTTCAGAACCAAATGGGCTATTCAAAAATTATAAATAACGCCCATCAAGCTGAATCCTGATTCTAGCTAGACAAAATTATTTGAATTGCTTAATAAGGGTTGAGTTAGAATCCAATGATGTTTGCAATGAGTTTTCACAAATTTCATTAACTTTTTGAAAATTATTTGACAGTTTTGCATGAACATTGTTTGCAATGAACTATTAACGCTAATATATAACTAGGCTCAATTGAAATATGAAGACTGGTAGAATTGGCAAAAATCTCCAAACTGTCAACAATTTTAAGAGTCTTACTACAAAAATTAATAAAATCTGAAAAATTAAAATCGATGGAGAAAAGTCTTGCATAAAAATTACTCGATATAATATCCTCTAAATTTGTATAATATTTATCATACAAATTTAGAGTTTTTCGTTAGAGTTTGGCTATTACACTTTAGTAATAACGCTAAAAACTCAAAAATATCATAATTCATGATTTTTATAACAAAATTCTTTCGTTACTCATAAATCAAACTGTATGGTCGAAGACAATAAGTCTATAAGTTGTCTCTTGGAATTGTTAAAAATTTTAAAAAAATTGAAGAGTTGCCATAAAAACTAAATTTACAGAATAAATCTTTTGTGGAATTACATTTGCACGAATGAAGTATAGCTTCTTAAGTCTACAATCCATAAATTTTGACATTGTTTTTTGACTTTAATCCAATTTCTTTCTTCTAATTTTAGTTCTGTATGTTGTATCCGTCATCTAGAATTTTGAGAAAATGAAAAAGTGTTGATTGAACTAAACAGAATTACAATTAGAACTAACACTAGATTTAAAACTAGAAGCTTTCGGGTTTAGCCGTGCGTTTTTCGAAAAAGTATTTGATATTTCACATGCCATTTTGATCGAGAACCTGTTTCTGAAGAAAGTTGCACATTTGTCCATCTAGAACCAGGGTTTAGCTCAGTGTAACATTTATAAAATTCCGTTTGACAAATTATTTATAAAACCTAAATATGCTCAAATGATTTATTTTTACGTTATTCGTGAAAATAAACGAATAATCCTTTCTTTTCATATTCATATTACCAAATATGCATTTTGCATATAATCATAGCTCTATTTATGGTAATGACAACTATAACAAGCTGGATCTTGTAACTGTTGTAACGCCACATATATCAAGTTTTTTAGAAGCAGTTCAACTCTTGAGGAAGCATTTTAAGTCTTTTGGAAGTAGTTCAAGTCTTCTAGAAGTAATATAAAATCTTCTAGATATTGCAATATCAAATCATGTCAAATCTTCCAGAAGCATTTCAAGTTTTCCAGAAACACTATAAGGTCTTTTAGAAGCAATGCAAGTCTTCTAGAAGCAATATAAAGGTTTCTAGAAGCAAATCAAGTCTTTCAAGTAACAAATCCTCTGGAAGCAGTCCAACTCGTCTGGAAGCATATCAAGTCTTCTGAAACCATTTCAAGTCTTCCAGAGATAATATCAAGTCTTCTGGAATCATTTCAAGTTTTCTAGATACAATATCAAGTCTTCTGGCAGCAATTCAAGTTTTCTGGAAGTATTTCAAGTCTTCTCGAAGCAATATCAAGTCTTCTAAAAGCAGTATCAAATCATTTCAAATCTTCTAGAAGCATTGCAACTCTTCTGGAAGCAACATCAAGTTTTCTAGAAGCAGATTAATCCTTCTGAAAGCAATGAAAAATCTTCTGGAGGCAATTCAATTCGTCTGGAAGTACATTAAGTCTTTTGGAAGCAGTATCAAGTCTTCTGATATCATATCAAGTTTTCTGGAGGTGATATCAAGTCTTCTGGAAGCATTTCAAGTCTTCCAGGGGCAGTTGTAAACCCTCTGGAAGCAGTTCAACTTGTCTGGAAACATATGAGGTCTTTTGGAAGTATTTGAAGTCTTTTGGAAGCAGAGTCAAGTCTTCTGAAACCATTTCAAGTTTGCCAGATATAAAATCATGTCTTCTGGAAGCATTTCCAGTTTTCTAGATACAATATCAAAGTCTTCTGGAAGCATTATCTATAGTACTTCTACTATTTCAAGTCTTCCAAAGGTGATATCAAGTCTTCTAGAAGCAGTATCAAGCAATTTAATGTCTTCTAGAAACGGTATTAAGTAATTAGAAGTTTTCTGTAACCATTTCAAGTCTTCCAGAGATAGTATTAAGTCTTCTGGAAATATTACAAGTCCAGAGCAGTACTAAATTTTCTAGAAGTATTTAAAGTCTTTTGGAAATAGAATCAAGTAATTTCAGGTCTTCTACAAGCATTTAAGATTTGTTAAAAGCATCTCAAGTCTTTTAGAAGCAGTATCAAGTCTTCTGGAACCATTTTAAGTTTTCCAGAGACAGTATCAAGTCTTTTGGAAGCATTAGAAGTCTTTGAGGGGCAGTACTGAATCTTCTGAAAACATTTTAAATGTTTTGGAAGCAGTATCAAGTCATTTAGAATCGGAATCAAACAATTTCAAGTCTTCTATAAGCATTTCAAGTTTTCTAAAAGCATTTCAGGTCTTCTAGAAGCAGTATTAACTAATTGAAAGTCCTCTAGAAGTATGCCAAGTTTACTAAAAACATTTCAAGTTTTTTGAAAACATTAAAATCTTCTAGTATAGTATTAAATCTTCTGGAACCATTTCAAGTCTTCCAGAGACAATATCAAGTCTTCTGGAGGCATTTAGAAGATGTGCAGGGGCAGCAGTAAATCTTCTGGAAGCATTTCAAGTCTTTTGGAAGCAGTATCAAGTCTTCTAGAAGCAGTATCAAGTCTTCTAAAAGCAGTAGCAAGTAATTTCATGTCTTCTAGAAGCATTTCAAGTCTTCAAAAAGCTTTTTAAGTTTTCTAGAGCCAATATCAAGTAATTTGAAGCCTTTTAGATGCATTTCAAGTTTTCCAAAAAGTGTTTAAATATTCTAGATGCAGTATCAAATCTGTTGGAACCATCTTATGTCTCCTAGAAGCAGTATCATGTCTTTCAAAGACAATATCAAGTTTTCTGGAAGCATTAGAAGTCTTCCAGGAGTAGTAAATTTTCTAAAAGTCTTTTTGAAACAGTACCATATCTTCTAAAAGCAGTTTCAAGTAATTTCAAGTCTTCTAAAAGCATTTCAAGTTTTCTGGAATTGATTATTAAAAAAAAATAATTACTACTATAAATTACAAAATAAATTTTAAAGTAAAAAATGTTCGGTCTAGTTTGATGTTCAAGATATCTGGAACTTATTATTTTTTGTTAATTATCTCGGGAAAATGTGCTGTGGATTATCCGCCGCGAGCTCCGAACCTCACGGCACCTGATTTTTTTGTAGGGATACATGGAGGGAAAAGTTTTCGCAAATTAACTTTGGATAAATCCACAACTCGAGAAAAATATTCGTGCCAAAATTAACGCCATGGAGAATATTGATTAGCACTTACAAATTTATGTAAGAGCACTGTATACGGAGGTTATTCTCAAGAAAATCTTTTTTCTCGGCGTCTTTGAGATATCAAGTCTTCTGGACTTGATTGATTCTGGACTTCTGGAACCATTTCAAATCTTTTAGAAGCAATATCAAGTCTTTGGGACTATTTTCGGAGCATTTAGCCCAAGTGCTAGGATAAAAAATGAAGGATTAAATCGTCAATGAAATTGGCTTATACTTTTTCTATAATTCAGTGAATAAACACTTTTATGGTAATCAGATTGAGTTAGAACTAAATTTAATTACTGGAATTAATTTGTGACCGATCATAACTAATGCTAATATAATTATGATCGTGAATTAGAGCTGTTTACATTATCATACATCATCACCCCACCTCCACCACATCTTGACATGTTAATAAGATTGCAGTCAGATAATTATATTTTACAGCCAATGTAAATGTATGCCTTGGTTCTGCACCAAGAAAAGTCGATACATTTTATTATCTTACGTCACCGGTTTGCGTGACGACTCCCGATATATAACGGAAAACTTCGGCGGTTTCAAAAGTTTTTCCATAAATAAATTCAAATATTTCATGGGCGATCGCGTGAAGTCAATAGTTACACTAACCCCTCTTCACACATTACGTTTTCAGCACAGTTCCATTTATTTTTTTCCCACAAGTAAGTTTTATCACGAAATAAAATTTTTATTCTTTAATTTGATTTATAATGTTGATATAAGTAAACAAATTCAGAATTGCTACCAAGAACATCGGAATGTTGACATTCTAACCGTTTTCACCCTCTTCAGTAAGTATTTTCTAAGCTTGAGCGCGAGGAGGACTTCGTGCGTGCTTATCTCTCAAAGAGATTAAATTTCCAAGAAACGGAATTTAAATGGAGGTTCAAAATGTTGTGTACAAATAGAGAAAGGGAAGAAATTGGGATTAAAACTTTTTAAAAGCTACGCTGTGAGAGGATTAATATGAAAGATATCTATTTTGTTAATCTAAGTTGATCGTTTGATTGAAATCAAAGTTACTTCAAGTATTATTAAGAAAACGACTGTAACTTCCGGTTATCGAGATGTTGAAATTAGCTTCTCCCTAAGTCCTTTTGTCGACACTTACCATCAAAGATGTCAGATACGAAAGTTTCCGGTCGGGAAACTGTAGAAACCGTGACAGATATCGATTGCTTCCTTCTATTACCTTATGTTTTCCTTTAAGACAGAGTTAATTGGTTTGACGAAGAATATTGATTTTGTTTACGTCGGTAAATTACTCGCTGCCAAAGAACGAATTAACTTATTATTGTCGATTAACATTATTCCGGGATTCGCCTCATTTATTCTATCTGAGAGACTTTTAAATTAAATGTTTATTTATAAACATGGAAACTAGCAGGTTTTCCATTGAGATTTTATACAGACATCTTGCTTAATGCGATTTAATTAGGCACTGGAAATGTCTGATGTTGGTTGTTTTCATGCAAATTTTATGACGACTAAAGTGCATTGTCTTAGCTTAGCTCGTCAAGTTTTAATCAGCTTTATGGGGAACGATATGCATGTATTCAGTTCTTGACGACGAACGTTGCTGGTGTACTTCTTCCATATTCAACGCAAGATGTAAGAACGATGTTTGTTAAACCTTCGTAATTATTACTCGTAAAGTATTGATTTTGTATTAGACTGTAAGACGTAAAATCGATGCGACAAGCTTAGTATATGCCAAGGATTAAAGGCAGTTATCAGTCTTCGTCCTTATGAGATCTTCTCGTGCCACCAACTCAAGGACGTCTCCGGGAATGTAATTACTTTATCTCGGATCAGCCGAGCATCATTAAGGGTCTTCCTCAGAAGGTATTTTTTGGAACTCCCAACCGAGACGTTTACTACTTCACAGTAACGAACGTTTAGCAGTTTAAAGACATTAACACAGATTTAGTGGGTCTTAATTTGAAATGATTCGGTTAACTCTTTCAAAATGACCAGTTACTTCAATTGACGAAAATTTACATTTTAAATTAAGCGGATTAAATCTATTCTAAGCGGAAATCTATTTTTGGCACGTTTTGCTTTTGTTTCAATTCGTCGATTTAATTGTGTATTCAATTTAATATTAAACAGTAAAACTGTGTTAGTCTGTTTAACCATTTGATTATTCATTCATAAACGTATTATACTAAAATAACGTTGCTATTATTATAGGATAGATTATCGACAGTAATTCTAAATTTTCATAAATGCTCAAATTCCTGTACGTGAAAGCTTTAATATTTAGTAAAGTTGTACAGGAATAATATTCCTTTTAGCTCGTTCATAGTTATTGTAATAGTTTATAGGGTGTTATAATATATGCAGTACACGAGTGGCGTGCTTTACCTGTTTGGCTGCTCTGAATATAGTTTAATCAAACAAGGTTTCACGAGGGATTAGAACGCGTTGCTTAATAATCTGTATAATAATCGACTTTTTGGTCGTGGTAACACGATTTTGAAAATGTTTGAAATTGCGATTCATTATGCTAGAAATTATACAAATCTTAGGGTTGGTTAAGCATCAAAAATCAATAAATAATTTAGTTTTATGTATGTATGTAGATTCAGTTAAGGGTTAATTCTTTCATAGCGCTTAGGTCCCTTGTACAACCCCACAATTAACAGTTCTTCATTCAAAAATCAGAAAACCAACACAACGGTTTTATGAATGTTAATATAAAACAGAAAGGCAAATTCCTTATATCCGAAAATTGAGACCATGTATTAACAAAAATTAATTCGCTTAATTACGGGAGGTTGCGATAGTCACAAACAATAAGACTTACCGACTCGTTTACCACACCCTCTACAAGAAGATGTGTTTGCTATTTAGGGTTGGTAGCAGAAAACCCATTCTAAAGGTACTACAATTCTAAAAAAATACTAGATTTTTTTATTGATTTGAACTGATCACTTAAAGACAAACACTTCGCATTATTAAACATAAAAAGGACAGGAACTTAAAATCTTGTTTATTTCGGAATCTGAAGAATCAGACACAGCAAATAGAAAATCAGCCCGGAACACATTGTATTTAAATAGTAATATCCAAAAAAATGTTACTTCTGGTTTTACTTTTAAAAATTTATTAGAAATGCCTTACATGATTCGGGTCTGGAGACCATCATCAGAGGCGTTGTCAAATTAACATTACAAGGATCATAAGATTAAAAGTAATACAAGATGTTGGTTGTGGAAAAATTAAATGCAAATATTGTTTTTTGTGATAGAACGGAAAATCAGAATCGTAAAAATGTAAAAACATCAAAACTTTTATGCCCGCTATGTCGATGTGTAGTGAGGAGCTCACTACACATTAATTTGACGATGTCTCTGATGATGGTCCCCAGACCGAAACATGTAAGGCATATCTAATAAATTTTTAACAATTAAATCAGAAGTAACATATTTTTTGACATTACTCTTTAATCTCTAAACTGGTTATAATGATGCATATTCATCCCCATATCTTTCAACCCTGTATTTAATTGGTAAATTGTGAAGTGTCTGGACTTGAAATGTTTACATAAAATCGTCCATTTTATAAGGTTGTAGCGTCTCGCACGCAAGCGTACTTAGCGGAATGAAATAAAGTCGTCTTATAAGAGACTTATATATTTTCTGGGACTCCCTGAGTATTAGATATTAACATAAAATCGTTCATTCTGGAAGATTGTAGCCCTTCATCCGCATGTAATCTCGGCAGAGTGAGAATGAAATCATCTTATAGGAGACTTTATCTTTACTAAGATATACAAGGAACGATTTCGCCTCAAATCGCCGAGATCGCTTGCGGGCGAGGCGCTGGAAATGAAATATTAACACGAAATCGTTTATTTTAGAAGATTGTAGCGCCTCGCCCGCAAGCGACCTCGGCGGAGTGAGTATAAAATCGTTTTATAGGAGACTTTATACATTTACTAAGATATACAGTCAACCCTCCTATAACGCGGTGAGTGCGTACCGCGTTCTATGGAAACCACGCTATAAGAAACTCGGATTTAACCGTACAAACCAGGGTAATTCGTAGTGCGTTCTATGGAAACCGTCTACCGCGTTGTATGGAAACCGCGCTACAAGAATCGCAGAATTAGTACAAATCACATTATTCGTACCGCGTTATATGGAGACCAATAAGGACAAGATAAATTATAAATTATTTTTATTGAATTGAAGAGTTTATATAAAGAAATGATACCAAAACTAAACCGAAAAACTATTTTCCAACAAAAACAAGAAAGACTTTTATAAAATTTAATCTTTCAACACTCATCCTCGCTGTCAGATAATATGAGTCGCCTAACTCGTCTTCTTTTAATAGGCAAAATGTCTTCCTCATTTGGCTCATCTTCACATTGGTTTTCGATTGTAGCTTTTTTTTCTAACTCCACTAAAACCTCTCTATATGGAGCTAAGCAATTTCTTAACTCTCTTTTAAACTTTGCGCTACGCACCGTTGAATGATTAGTTTGAATGAAATGGAGTTCTAATTCTTTAGCCAAATTTAGCCCTTTTTTCACATCTTGTAAATCGACATTTGGCACCCATTCGTTTTCCTTATTTTCGTTTACCAATGGATTTGAGGTGGGTGCATCAATTAAATCCATCAATTCATCCTCATTTAAAGTTTCTTCCCCGAGTACAAGTTCTCTTACATCCTGATGATATGTTGTAAATTCTTCATCGCCTAAACGAGATGCAATGTTTACTATTTCTGTAACTGGGAGTGAAATTGTGGAATCATCTTGTATTGTTTGAACCATTTCAGGTAAAAGGGGTTTCCAACACGCATTAAGCGTTGATGGTTTAATTTCCGCGCAAGCCGATGACACGGCTCTAATACAATCTAAAATAGTAAATTCCATCCAAACTTGAGTAATGGTTTTATTTTCACTACTTTCTAATCTGTCGAAAATGGTTTGGAAAATTTGGCGTGTGTAATACATTTTTAAAGTTTGAATGACTCCTTGGTCCAAAGGTTGTATTAATGACATGCAGTTAGGAGGGATGAAGACAATTTTTACATTTGGATGATCCAGTTGTATGTTGTGGCAACCAGCGTTATCAAGAACCAATAAAACTTTGAAATATAAATTTTTTTCCATCGTATGGGTTTCAACTGCCGGGATAAAACAATTCTAAAACCAATCCTTAAATAAATCTTGGGATTTATTATCATAGGTTTTATCATCAGGCTCCCTGAAAGATTGCTGCACATATGAAGGGTGACACGTTCTTTTGAAGGTTTAAACCCCTGAGCACGCCTTTGATTTTTCAAAATGACGGTCCTAGATAGTAGTTTTTTCTGATGAGGTGAATAGCCTCCTTCATTGATAATTCTAGCTAATTCCAGCTTATAATTCTCGGCAACTTCAGCATCTGCTGAGGCCTGTTCTCCTTGAAACTTAATATTGTGTAATGAGTACCTTTTTTTTAGTTTTTCAAACCACCCTTTACTCGTGACAAACGAATGATTTTCTAGCTCTGCAGAAGAATGCCCAATATTCCTTAAATGCTCATAGATTTTAAGTGCTTTCTGCTTGATAAGATTTCCACTGATAGGAATCTTTTTGGCTATACAGTCTTCCAACCAGATGATTAACGCCCGTTCCATTTTAACTATATTAGAATTTCGTGTGCGAGTGACACGTTTCGCATTTTTCTTTAGGATTCGAATTGTAGATTCATTCAACTTGGTTGATTTTGCAACCGACGATAGATTTTCCCCACCTTCTAAACGATTTAGAAATTCGATTTTATCTTCAAGAGATATAAACTTTCTTTTTAACCCTTTCCTTGTTTCTTTCGTGTTTGACATGATGCAAATCTAGGGTTAATAATGACTTTATTATTATTATATTAGAACAAATGAAGAATATTACTTACAGTATTGTGTAATGTTGTCCAATTATAAACCACAAATTAAGCAGCAAAAAACTGAACAAACGGACGGTGCAGAAACATTTTTAGAAAGACTTGGTCACTTATAATTCAAATAGGCCCTAACGAACTAAATATAGGCTAAACATTCTTAGGCTACGCGGAAGGAACTTATGGGATGCTGTTGACGGAAACCGCGCTGTAAGAGTATCGTATTGTAGGAGGGCTGTTGCATTGTCAGCTTCGCGTTATATGGAAATCAATGGAAATGTGGATAAATGGTTAGTTAATTGCTCAGAGATTGATTTACCAGAGGAAGTAAAACAATTCTTGGCCTTAGGCCCTAAATTTGTATATCCTATAACTAATTAATTCATTATCAAATAATGTAAAAGATAGTATAAGAGCCAGAAGTACTACATTCTAACCAATTTTTTAACTAAACAACTTCTTCCAACGAATTTGGATTCATATTTAATTTTCTGTCAACAACAAACCAAAAATTTTTTAAAAGATAACCCTGATATTATAGTAACGAAGGCAGATAAGGGCTCAACCACGGTAGTGATGAAAAGGAACATATACATTAAAAAAGCAGAAGAAATGCTAAAAGACAACAACACTTACAAATTAATAGGTAACACTGATAAAACTAATTTCATTCAGAACACTATTAACAGTTTATTGAAAGATCTCTTAAACAAAAACTTTATTGATGACTTGGAATTTAAAAAACTTATAAAACATAACACCTTAGTATCCAAAGCATATTTCTTACCTAAGATACATAAACCCGATATTCCTCTAAGACCCATAATTTCGTCAGTTGGTGCTGCAACATATAATATTTCTTCTTACTTAGCTAAAATATTGACTGTTGCTTTTGACTCAAGAACTAATTTTAATGTGAGAAACACTTTTCAATTTGTTGAGGAATTGAGAGGTTTCGAACTTCCTGAAGGTTATGTTATCATTTCTCTCGACGTTGTTAGTCTGTTTACCAACATACCCACCACATTGGTGTTAGAAATTATAGAAGAGAATTTCCATTACATCTCAGAAAATTATGATTTTGAAAAGGATTTATTCCTAAAAACTATATCAACAATTTGCACTAATACTTATTTTACTTTCAACGGTGTTACTTACCAACAAATCTTCGGTACACCTATGGGTTCTCCGCTATCACCTATTTTGGCCCAAATTGTTATGGACCATGTATTAAAAAGAATTTTACCAACGTTAGAGTTTGAAGTTCTGTTTATAAAAAAATATGTAGATGATATCATAACTGCTATCCCGGCTAATTACGTTAATTCAATTTTGAATAGTTTTAATAAACACAACAAATTCATACAGTTTACTCTTGAGACAGAAGACAACAACTCAGTTCCGTTTTTGGATACTAAGGTCATTCGTGATAAAGACAATAAAATCAAATTTGATTGGTACACAAAACCAACGTTTTCTGGAAGATATATCCATTTTACATCTAAACATAAAATAAAACATAAAATTAGCACAGTGTTAGCTATGAAATATAGAATAGAAAAAATTTCAGAACCTAATTTAATTAATATAAATTTAAATAAATTAAAAACTATTTTTATAAACAACATGTACCCTCCCAAGTTATTAAACAGATTACTTTTCAGCACTGCTGCGTTTGACCCTGGTGTGGATGTTGACTCAGCTATTGATAACATTAATGAACCCACTCTATATAAAAAACTCATTTACATCCCTGAGTTAACTGACAAACTAACCAAAATGTTTAAACATTGCTGTAATCTTAACAACTTAAAGATCGTAGAACATTATCCTTTAAAATCTCAATCAATTTTCACAAACCTTAAAGACCCCACGCCCTTACTATACAGATCTGGGGTTATCTATAACATCTCATGTGGTGGTTGTGAAGGTTGCTATGTGGGACAGATTATTTTTGGAGATGTTCCACATAGCAACCACAGAAAATACTATCAATTACAGAACTGATATCAGCTCCTTAAGTTCTATATACGCCTTAATTTTTGATTTTTGTAGAAATGAATTTAAAAATTTAAATAATTCAAACATTTGAATTTAAATTTCTGGCGCTTCCCGCTTCACGTGAAGTTGCCGTATTACTTTTACAAGGTGGTTGCACTGTCATTCATATTATAAAAAAGCGCTATGGTGTGTAACAACGTGTTTCTTGTTTTTCTCAATAATTTTAAGAATAATTTTGGACGAAATACTCTGGTATTTAATGTTTTATTTTAGCCAGTTTCATTACAATTGTAAGTGTTATTTGTAATTACTTACTTTTTATTAACTTGTAATTTTGTAGAAAATTTCACTCCCTGAAGAAGATTCAATTTGAATCGAAATATAGGACTGTTCAATTGATTGTCATTGTTTCTTTTATCCTATCCTGAACCAATATTTACGAGTTGCTAACTGGGATAAAAAAATTATCTCATAAAGTTAGTTATATGGAAACTGCGTTCTAAGAGTACCGCGCTATAGGAGGGTTGACTGTATAAGGAACGATTTCGCTTTAAATCGCCGAGGTCGCTTGCGGGCGTAGCGCTGGATTTGGTATATCAACAGAAACCGTTCATTTCTTCCGTTCACTTTATGCGGGGTGTTATAAAATTGTTGGTCTAACTATATATTAACTTTATATTATTAATACTATTCTTTTTTGTTTGTTTTTCTATTTTGATTTTTTTTGTTATTATTGTGATACATTTGCTGTTGAAGTGTTCTGCACTAGCTGATCATCGAGCGAGTCAACTTGCAAGTGTGTCTCATACTTTATTTATATATACATATATAATCTTTTTTTTTTGTTTTCGCATATTATTTTTTGAATCCTTTTTTTACATTAATTGCAATGGATGCTGATATCAATATCTTATCCTTATACTCTTTTTCATCTTTCTTCTTGCAACTTTTCTCTTGAGTCGTCCCTGTCGACATCATCCGATTCATTCGGTGACGTCGATGACGTCGATGTTGATTGCAATGCTTTGAGTCCTTTTACTGGGATACCTCCAGCTGATCTTTTCCAAGAATTTAATAGTTTTCTATCTGTTTGTCATATTAATTCACAAAGCTTGAATGCTCATTTTGATGATTTCTTGGTAACATTTGAGACGGGCGTATACACGAAACGATCGTGTATACACGTGGGGTGTATACCGTCGTTGAATCATCTGATGGGTCGTTGCACGGTGTCGAGTTTTTACTTATGGAGGTGAAGACAACTAATTATGTGTTATTACTTGGTACTTGTTATAGGCCTCTACTTACTAATTACTTTTGTCAGTTGGAGGAGATCCTTGAGAGACTTCCTCTCAATTGTAATACAATACTCTTGCTGGGAGAATTCAATACCTGTTTATTGAGAAATGATATACGTTGTGAAAAACTACGTTTTATTACTTCTTCGCTAAATCTAACCATGTTGCCTTCTCTTCCAACTCATCATCTTCCTTCTTCACGTTCTCTTCTGGATTTAGTTATTATATCCTGTCTGGATGATGTATTAACTCACGGGCAGTTACCGTTGTTTCAATTTTCTAATCATGATTTAATTTATTGTGCATTGCGATTGCGACGTCTGGTTTCTTCTCGGCGTATTATATGCTATATATATATATATATATATATATTATATCCATCGGTTGTTTGATGCGTATAATATTGATTGGTTACCTCTTTAGAGATCGGGGGACATCGATGTTGAGGTTGAGTATTTTAACTCGAAGAAGCATGCTCAAGTGCGACAACGGAGGGTGAAGCATTTGCCAGCACCTTGGTTAAATGATGTAATAATGTATACCTTCAACTGCGAATCGTGAACAATATCATATCCTACGTAATCGTTGTAATCATCTGTACAAAAACGCTAAAAAAATTTATTTCCGCTGAAGATTATCTTGTGCCAACCCTAAAACTTTTTGGAAAACCATGCGATCTCTTGGAGTGATCAGATCTCCCGACGATAAGAAAACTACTTTTGATTGTGAAACTTTGGCTAAAAGTTTTGTTGGGTCTCCCTTGGTTATTGATAATACAGCAAGAGCTAGCACTATTGCTAATATTCCTGCATCATCCATTTCCTGCTCGTTTTCTTTTAACTTAATCACAGCTTCTGAAGTGTGTGACGCCTTGTTATAGTTTAAATCTACTAATGTGGGAGCGGATGGAATTGACCTTAAAATGCTCTTACTAATATTAGATGTTATTATTACACCATTAACCAATATTTTCAATTTTTCTTTTGAACGGTCTATATTTTCCTCAAACTGGAGGATTGCTAATGTGATTCCTATCCCTAAAACTAGATATCCCTCTCATATTAGTTACTATCGTCCCATTTCCATTTTATCTACATTGTCAAAGGCTATTCAACGTTTATGTTATTTACAAATTACCAGATATCTAGAGGAATTTAAATTAATCAATAAGATGCAATCTGGATTCCGTAAAGGACATAGCACAGCTACAGCACTTATTAAAATTACTGATGACATTAGATCTGCTTGCGACGAACGTTGTGTTTCATTTTAGTAAGGCCTTTGACTCTGTTGACCATACTATTTTATAATCCTTACTTATTTCTATTGAATGTTCCTCTTCTTGTTTATCCTGCTTCCAATCATATCTTTCCTTTCGATCTTTATATGTGCGTATTGGATCTGAGTTCTCTTCCAGTTATGAAATTAAATGTAGGATTCCCCAGGGCAATGTTTTAGGACCCTCGCTCTTTTCGATTTTTATAAATGGGATTACTGATAATATTTCATGTAATTATCATTTGTATGCTGACGACCTTCAAATTTACACTTCAACACCTATTGATAACCTTGAAGATGCTGTACTTCGTCTTAATAATGACCTTGCCAGCATTCTTGAATGGTCTAATCGTTATGGGCTTAAATTAAATCCGTCGAAAACGCAAGCCATTTCTTTTGGCGCTCGTCCTCTACTATCAAAGATGAACTTTCACTCTTCCCCTCAAGTGATGCTTGATGGCAACGTTATTCAATTTTCGGATACGGTTAAGAATCTTGGTTCGATTATGGATTCGACACTGTTCTTAAGATCTCAGGTACAGAGTGTTTGTAAAAGGGTTTATTACTGCTTCCACGCTTTGAGAAAACTTTGGAGTTTCCTCCCGCCTGTTCTTCGTCGCAACCTTTGTTACTCTTATCTTCCCTCATAATGATTATGGTGACCTGGTATATCCTGATCTTCCTTTAACTCTCCAGAATAAATTGGAGAGACTTCAGAATAATTGTATTCGTTACATCTTTGATCTGGGGAGGTTTAAGCACATAACGCCATATCGTAATTATTTGCAGATGCTTAGATACTTTACAGAATCGCAGGTCTTTTCGGATACTTTCTACTTTGTACAAGGTTCTGCAGAGCTGCACTCCTACATAATTATCTGACTCATTTAAGTTTTTATCGTCGTATGGTTTGTCCACCCGATCCAGTTCTGATACCATCTTAATGTTTCCGGTTCATGCTACTAAGATTTTTCACAGATCTTTTACAGTACAATCGATTGCGTTATGGAATGATCTACCTGTCACTATTCGCAATGCAACAAGATTCGAGTCTTTTAAAAATTTATTCGAATGCCATCTTCTTACTCTCTAAGTGTCTTCTTGACTTCTTTGTGTTTGTTGTCTATCCTGTGTGATGTAATTGATGCTCCATTTCTAATCTTGTAAATTATATCATATTATCGCAACTAGCCATAATCTCCGAGTTTAATTTTATACACAGTAGTAGTTGGATCTCTTGGAAGATATAGCTTACAGCGATAAATTGATCCTTTTGTCTTGATGTTTTTATATGTTGCTAATGTATACTTTTCTTTTTGTAATTTCTTTTTTGAGGCAATAAATGTATTATTATTATTATATATAGATGGTTTATACAATTAAAAATACGCAAGAAAGTGTACATAAACAAATTATGCCCTAAAATGGTTTTTATTTTCTTTATGTAATGTTTTTCATGTAAATCATAACAAAGGGACTTTAAATGTCCGCATACTTAAAAATCAAGAGGATTTAAATCGGGAAACCGTGCATTCCGCGCTAAGGTACACCACGCCAAATCCTTCTTCTAGCATATATGGCATTTAAAAATTCGCATGCTGTGAAACTGAAATAAACCGGTGCACCGTAATGCATGAACTACATACGTTCTCCAACATTTAGTGGAATAGCTTCCAGCAAACCTGGTGAGCAAGTCCTTGTATTCTTTGCAGGTGGTACTGATAAAACTGATTAGTTCTTAAAATCCTCCACCCACTCAATTTTGCAATTTTCTGTTATTAAAGTCGCTTTAATTAATGTTTCATGATAATTTCGAAACAGTACTGAATATAAATTAGTTTGTACTAAAACACTAACAATTGTACTAATTGTGGCAGCCCTGGCTTCATATGGATCATATGAAAGTAAGTAAGGAGATTCAAATCAGTTTTCCATTTTGTTAGAAACTTAGTAAATCTCTTTCGTTTAATTAAGAATAGAGCAGAGTTTTTTTTTTGCCTCCATTTTTCCATAAAGTTGATCACTTTTGAAGGTGTATTGGTCTATAAACTTTATTTACACACATGTACAGTGTGTTAACTAATTATCGTACCCAAAATCTAGGCAACCAATATCACAGAATAGGTATTGCAATGCGACGAATATTCCTATTATTTGAAATAATTTTTTTGAAAAATGCTATTAGAAGTTGACTTTTGTATAGCAATTAACGACTGTAAAAACGTGTTTCCTATGCTTAAAAGCATCATAATCAACATCGAAATCCGGAAAACGTTGGTTGAATTGCTGTATACAGCTTTGTAAGGAATAAATCCAACTATCGTCCGCATTCTGCGTACCGCTTCGATAATGTGCCATTAAAATAAAGGCATCATGTTCCGGTGTGAACGTCATAACGAAAGAAATAAAAATCTGAAAGAAATTCTCATTGAACGTTTTCGTTATTTTAATTTGTTTATTGACTTACTGCTTAAATCAATCGCTAGAAACAACGATAGCTCTAAGAAGAACTGTTTGGAGAAATATAAAGGCAGCAAAAAATGGTTAAAGAATAAAGAAAATCCGGAAACACACAAAGCATACGACAATCGCGACAATAATAACCTAATAACGTTCGATCTGCTGTCAACATCTGGTTAAAATCTGGTTACTAATGTAAAAATATCGCCGTTACCAAACCAACATTACAACGTGACGTAGGTTACGATAATTATTAAACACAGTGTACAAGTTATAATATAATAAACAATAGGTAACATAATATTATAAACATAATATGTACTACATAATTAGAAGTAGGTGTAAATCCTGGTTGCACAACGTTAAGAATTAAAGAATTTATCTTGGGAGTTCAACCAACAAGGGGAAGGAAATGAAAAACCTCCTTTAATTGGACCACCCATTCGATAAACGTATTCTTAGCTGTCTCTGGGTTGTAATGTACCCTGATGAAGATACACCCTTATAACTAAATTCCTGTGCTTAAGAATGTAAAAGATAGGTAAAATCTAAATAAATTTGGTATATATCTCAAAAAAGACGGTTAAAATGCACTTTTATCACACGGAATGAGCATTTTTAGTTTATTAGCGAGAAATCTGTTATGGAATCCAACGTTTAGTTAACTTAAGCTCAGACTTTTTTCAAGGCGGCGCCAGTCGATTTCTTGAAGTTTCAGCTTTACATCACTTGCTCTAATCGCAAATGATATCTCTGCTTTCCGTTTTCTTTCATTCTTTGGAAATGTCCGTCGAGACATCGAAAGAATGTTGGAGGCATGTTAGCTCACTTCTTTATTGATTGCAATTAGAATGATTCATTTTTAACTAATAGTATAAGCAAAGCATAATTTATTTAAAGCACACATTTCTTGCGTATTATCTTGAATATAACCGTATAAGTACCATATTTATTAATCATTAAACGAATCGGCTGTTTATCTATCTTATGTATCTACATCCCTGCCTTTATCGTTATTGCAGTACTATTTATAGATTGATTCTTACTAATTCGTTTCATTAGGTACTAATTGATTCTTTATCCAATCGTAAACAGAATTTTATTGTAATTCAACGTTTGACAGACTTTATTACTTAACATTTTCTTGTTTTGAGATTATGTATTTCCTATAAATATAATTATATAAGCTTCGCTATTTTTACATGAAATAATGCGGGTATTTTTTTAAAAATTGCTTTTAAAAAGTGGAAAATGCTGCTCCACATAGTAATAATTCAATACAACACAATCCATAATTAATTGTAACTAATCTATCAACAGTGTCAATCATGGAAAGTTGCCAAAGATTTCCTGAATCAAGAGCAACAGATGTTTACATTGCTTCCGCGGCTAATTACGCAAGTTAATAGACGGAAACGAATTGTTTACCTTGACCATAGCAAATTGCGTAGCCGATTTTCTTATTAAAAAATTTTCTTTTAAGAAAATGGATAACGTTTCAACGTAATATGTACAAGGTTAATTAGAAATGTAATGTGTAACTATATAATTCGGCACAATTTTGGATGACACATTTAATGGACAATTTTAACAACTATCCATCAAAGTTAGGCAATTGCTTCGACATTATTAAAACCTCTCACCTTCTTGAAACCCTCACTTCTCATTTCTTTTAATTGGAAGCATATTACTTTAATTGGGATTACGATTTAAGCAAATTCAGAATTGACATTACCTATTCTAGCGTTTTGAAATAATAAATCAAGATCAACAGAAAACTATTCTACCACACCCTTAAGACTACTTACCCCAAACTTGTATAAGTTGATTGAAAGCTAACGCCAGGTTATTTAAGTTGAAAAGCAAACTCCTCGCGTACAACTAAACTTCCTCCCTTAGTTATTTAGAAGCTGAACATAACGCAATAGAAATACCGCGCTAAGAATTTAGAATGCTCACAGGTCGAATGCTTAAACTTTAGATTAATGTTAGAAATAGGACAAAAGCTATTTGAAAAGTTTTACCGGTACGACAAAAAAAATATCTTTATGAAGTCGAAAACGAAACTTTTGGTATCTAAGTAGGATCGTTGATTTTGACGAAAACCACTTTTTTCCTTTCCCAAGACAGCATATTTCCAAGTTATTCGAAGATACATAAACCGAAGAGGTAAAGTTCACCAAGAACGTTGGCGTTTTTAGAGATTGAAGTTTTTCCTCTCTGGAGGAAACTAAAAGTGGATGGAACCGTTTCTTGTCAAATCCCGAACGAGAAAGGGTCTCTTCTTGAGCGTTGCGAGATAAAATCGATGTTTCGAATTTTAAAACTCCCAAATCTAAATAAGGGATTGAAGTAGTGGACCCTGGGGGGCAAAACTCGGAGGAATAAACGCCCCCATGGCGGCCAGATTAAAGGACAAACCGCTTTGAATAGGACTCACGGGGAAGTTATCCTTCGAAAAAAAGAAGGCCTGAAGACCTCTCAAACGAGTGCGCATTTAAAGAAAAATTGTGAATGGTGTGATTTTAATGAGGATTTCCAAGAAAAAACGGAACAAATTTTTTTAATCAATTCTAGTTTGCAACTTCAAAGTAGACTTGGTGCCGAGAAATCGATTTAAACTTAAAATGCCGAATTTAATCATAGTCGGGCTTTTAGAATCTTACAGCCGTAATTGAAAATAGTCACTGAATTGATTTAAACAAAGGTAAAATTATTTTCTTTTGGGTGTAATGTGTAAAAAATTAATTTTAATTTAAGACTTATAATTAAAGTTTATACTGAGAAATGGGTTTTAAATAAGAAAACTTTTCGTCGACCAATCATAATCCGGACGTTTAAAGTCATTTATTTGCCACAAGTAATTGAAGGGAAACAATGGCCAGATTTAAACGAACGTCAACATTTCTCCTGTAGAGAAGTGTTGGTAAGAACTCGAAGATCAATCAAATGCGCCTTCAAAATTGGACCTGAAGCCATTTGCGGCCGGTGTTTTATAACTTTACCGTTCTCGGACGTGAGATAAATTGGTGCGACGAGCTTAGCCCTCTGTTGGTATGGGCGCTAACGTTGCCATTCTCGCTATTTCAAATATTAATGGTCCTTTACGGTGACGCTTGGGCTATAATTAAGTTTCCCCAACTCGCCGGCTTTCGAATCAATGTCGGTCGGATTAATTAGAGTTTTTCTGTTTTAAAGACGACCGCAGATGGTGGTGACCTGTGAATAATTAGACCGATTTATCATTGATGTAATTCGATCAGCTTCATTTTCTTTGTCAAATAATACATCAACATTATCCAGACTAATATCTACATTTACGATGATGTTACTTTTTTTAGTCATAACCCATTGTATTGTTTGTATTCGTGCTGGCTAATAAATCGTTCTAACGTTCACATTACATAAATGGATCCATAAATGTCCACATAAGTAAGTAAACATTTGTCCAGACGACATCGCTACGAATTTATAATGCAATGTACATAAATCATAGAATCATGGAATGAGGATCGTATTTACTCGACGACGACCCTCTGACCTTATCTACGACAACTGGGTACGTTTTTAAAGCGATCTCTGAGAGGCGCAACCGCCTCTATTGATCTAGTTTGAAGTATAAAAACTTTACCCTCCAAACTGCAATCAACGTCTGGTTGGGTCCGAACAATCGCAATTTGACAAACTGTTTGCTTCGGGACCGTTTTTCCAGTAGAGCGTTGAAATTTCTTACAATTTAGTTCGTAATATAGATCTTTTCAGTAAATTGTACAAAAATGTTCAATGAAAAAGATCTTTATCGAAATGCTTTATCTTGAACGTATAACCCTTTATTTCTTGAGATAATAGAATATGTTCAATTTGCTGCTAACTTAAATCACACACAAGATTTCTGTAACTCTTTCATATTATTTATACACAGTTTCCAGCTTCATATTCGGAACAATTCACAACGGAAATATAGAGAATATAAATGTACAAGAGATAACGAATTTAAACGACAAATAAAGACAACATTTGACAACATTTGTCAACATCTACTAGAATAATGGCTAAAAGTTTGTAGAGAAATCGAAACTGACTACGATAAAACATTGGCAAAAAATAAAAATGAAGGAAGTGTTGGCCAAAATATAGAACTGGCCAATTTAACAAAACATATTGGCCTATTTAAATAAAGACGGCGATGTTGAACACCAACATTTCATAAATGAATTGGGATTAAGGTATTCTAGATTTCTAAACAGATCTAAACAAAAATATGATCAAATTCCGGAAATAACACAAGAAAAATATTCATGATTTTGATCTTAGAACAAAGAAGGAACTCAGACAACTTAATTTACAACTATACAACACAATACGCATCATGTTTAACTTCTCCATACAAATATTTTGATCAATATGGAAGACGGGCACAATTATAGCAATTCTCAAACCTGGTGTTAATAACTCTTCCTCAAGGCTACTGTCCTATCACCTTATTATTTGTTAAAGCCAACAAATTCTCCAGGTTCATTGTAGAAATATAAAAAGAATTGAATGATGAAAGTATATTAAATTGAAATATCGGTGCTACATTTCAGTATCACTATGGTAACATCTTTCGGCACGACTAAAATAAACGTTATAAAATATAAACATAAAACTAATCAAATATATTATATTATTACCATCGTGATTTTTTGCTGAACTTTTTGAAACTTAAGACTTACAAATTTTATAAATTCATACATGAGAGTAATTATATATTCATTATCCTTTGCTGTGTTTATCCTTTGCTGTACTATGTTTTCCGCTGATGGGTCAATGGTGTGCTCAGGTTCTGATATCTGTCATGCATTTGGGAGAGTATTTGCTTCGGTTTTCGTGGATAGTCCCATTGACCGTTCAATAGCCCTCTGTGACCTGGGTGTGTCACCTTGGTTCTCTGCTGACGCAGTCCTTAATGTTTTAACCCATTTGGACAAATTTTTTAGTCCTGGCCCAGATGGCATTGCACCTTCTTTTTTGAGAGAGTTTGTTGTTGTCGACCCCACTTTTCCTTATTTTTTCGCAATCCTTACTGGAAGGTACATTCCCTAGCGCATGGAAAACAGTGTTTGTGGTTCCAATATTTAAAGCCGGGAATGTTGCTTGAATCTATTCTTTCATCTATCCCCAAGGTGTTTGAAAAAATTGTTTATAATTATTTCAACCACTCTATTGCTCACTCTCTCATTACCGAACAACATGGTTTCTTTTCTGGCCGATCGATTGAGTCTAACTTGGTGTCTTATGTTAACTTTATAAATTCTGCATTGAATGAAGACTCACAGGTTGGCGCAATTTACACCGATTACTCTAAAGCTTTCGACAAGATCGATCATGGTATTCTTATAAAAAAGCTGTCCTCTTTTAACATTCCTGCTGGCATTGTACGCTGGATATTGTCCTATCTGTCTGACAGAAGTCAGGCCGTTAAGATGGGTGGTTTTCTATCTGATTTCAAATCCATCTCATCTGGTGTGCCTCAGGGAAGTCATCTTGGGCCCACATTATTTTTAATTTACATAAACGACATTTCTTCTTGTTTTAAATTTTCTAAATTCCTGCTCTATGATAATAAAATATTTACTAGAGTCAGCTCATGTCTTGACTGCTTGAAGTTCCAGGAGGACCTCGATCGTCTGCATGAGTATTGCCGCGTTAATAAACTTTATCTTAACTAAGACAAATGCCATAAAATAACATTCACATGGAAACGCTATCCCATTAATTTTAACTACAACTTTAATGGTAACGCTATAGTCTCTACTGATAGAGTGAAGGATATTGGCATTATACTTTATGCCAAATTAAGATATCACCTTGATATCGAATTCATAGTAAAGAGAGCTCTACAGAACTTAGGGTTTGTTATTAGAATAAGTAGAAACTTTACTAATTTTACAAGCATTAAATCCCTTTATATGGCATTTATCAATATTGTACTATCCTATGGTTCCATAGTGTGGAATCCGATGTACGCAGTCTATCGTGATCGCATCGAAGCTGTGCAACGACGTTTCGTATGCTGTTTGGCACACAAATATTATCTTTCCTATTACGATTGTGATAGACGCTGTACGGTTTTTAACTTTTTGTCTTTGCGGCAGCGTCGAGTCGTTTCGGACTTGGTCTTTCTTTTCAAACTCATCAATGGCATGCTGGACGCTCCTGATCTGTTGGCTGTATTGAACTTTAATGTACCACAGCGATTCACTCGGCACAATACTATATTTCATTTAAGCTTATCTAATACGAACGTTCATCAGAACTGGCCTGTTGTTCGGCTTCTTAATACTTACAATCAAGACTTCAACCACGTCTCTCTATTTGGACTCTCGCTGCGCTCATTTAAAATGTTATTTATGATTAAATAAATAAAATTCTTTGTACTTTAACTGGTATTATTTAATTTTTGTCTAACTAGTTTCGTCTCTACGGCATCCTCAGAGACTCTACAAGAAAAAATTGAAGTACAAACAATGTAAATGAAGTTCAAAATAATTTTTAATAATTCAAAATATAATTCAAAATAATTTAAGGGACATTTTAATAAGTTTTTAATACTTACATGTCTTAAAGAACACGTGTGAAATTTATAAATTTGTACCTAATTACTTCCTTAATCTATGTGAATTTTATAAATATTTAAACAATTATTTTGTAAACTCATTAGTTAGTACATTGAACTTTGTTGACGTTAGAATTATAAAATAAAATTATGAAATTAATTTAATTAATAGATTTAATAAATTTGTTTATCATTTTTTTAAATTTGAATTTTCAATACTTTATATAAAATTTACCATCTCTTTTAATGAATCGTCTACATCTCTTACAAATACAAAACCAGTTTTGCTATACCATGTTTAATCCAGTTCATCTTCTTATTTTATCGCCATTATCAATTTTAACATGTCATTGAACGTACTAAAATTTTAATTTCATAATTTTATTTTATAATTCTAACGTCAACAAAGTTCAATGTACTAACTAATGAGTTTACAAAATAATTCTTTAAATATTTATAAAATTCACATAGATTAATAATTAGCTTGTATATCTAAGATAAATTACTTGTAATTATTTTGAACTTCATTTACATACATTGTTTGTACTTCAATTTTTTCTTGTAGAGTCTCTGAGGATGCCGCAGAGGCGAAACTAGTTAGACAAAAATTAAATAAAACCAGTTAAAGTACAAAGAATTTTATTTATTTAATCATATTTATCATTACTGGTAGAATGGATATTTTAAACTTTTCAACCTATAAAATGTTATTGTTGCGTAATGTTTAGAACTCTTGCAATGTAATGCAATTGTGTATTTTTTTCTTTTCTCCTTTTTTCTCTTTCATTGCTTGTTATTAGTTAGCTTATTAATGTTATTATTATTCTCATATTATTGTTCTGTATTATTGTTGTTCACTGTTTTAAACTGTTCTTTGCATGGATGCTTCGCTGCTTCGCTAAATATTTGCTTGCTTTCTGGAATGGAACCGTTTAACAACCTTAATAGTTAATCTTTCTTATATTTAGGAAAGCCTCGAGGTCCAGAAAGGTAGGTTAATGAAAGAACTAAGCCAGATTTTTTTATTGCGTTCTTGCACAAAAAATCCAATGTCTTGAGTTCTTCGTTTGAATCAATCGAGTTTTTGTATTTTAGAACAAACGATCCATCTCTTGTTTGTAGCTGTTTTATATTTGTCAGAAGTCGTCGGTTGCTGTTCGACTTTTTGCTGGGATTTAAAATCTTTCCATAAATAAAAATCAGTAAAATTCATAATTTTAATTTCTGGCTTGTTTTTAATTTTTAATTTTACTCTCTCTGGATGTCTGGAAAAATCATCAATTCGTCTTTTTAAGAATATATAAAATGAAAAAGCTTTGGTTTGGCTTAAAACGATGTATTGAAACGATATTCGGCATCGACAGAATGATCGACAAAATACATAAAAATCTTTAAATGATTGAAAAAATTACCGTCAATGGACACGTTGTTGTGATGAGTATATGAACAGCGGAAAGGACCTTTTAGATATATACATTAGAAATGTTTGATCTTACAAATTTGAACCTGAAAAGCTATATTAAAATAAGTCAAGTGTAAAATGTAATGAAATGGAACTTGAAAATTACCTTATTCTTAAAACCACTCACGCTAATTTTATCTTATGAAATATTTGAAAAATTTAATCCAAAAATTAAAAAAAATGATGCCAAAAGTTATGCCAAAACAATATTCGTTACAAATTTTGAATTTTTAAGATTGATGTTTGAAGATAATAAAATTACAAATAAAATTAAACTTGAGTCACCCTTATCTTACGACATATTTAAGCGGACTGAGTATGCGTTTATGAATTATATTAGGTTATGTTAAATTTGTAAAATGACGGGAGATTTGAATTTGAAATTTTAAATATTAAAAATTATCGTAACATTTTTAAGAAGAACCTGTGTTCGTTAATTTCTGAGAGATCATTCAATAGATGTTTTTCATTTTCGTTTTTATATTTAATAATGAAAAATTCCTCATACAGATCCAGTTTTTTAGATTTACTGATGTTTTTGAGTAGTGATATGTTGTTAGTTTCAATGTTATGTTTATGAAGTTCTAAGTGTTTATAAACGTTAGAATGTTGTTTGCTTTTATGTTCTTTAAATCTGGATAAGATTCATCTTCCCGTCTGCCCCACGTATTTGCAATCACAGTCTCCACACTGAATAAGGTATACACCACTCTTTTGTAAATCATTAAATTTATGTTTATTGTTGATAATTAATTGGCTGGTTTTAACACCGGACAATAAGGCCGGAGTGATGTTGTATTTGGTAATATTATTTGCAAATTTGGTAAGGTTATGGTTATAAGTAAGTGTTAAAAACTGTTTTTTAGATTGAAAGTTAAGATAAACTAATTTTGTAATGTTATTTTTATGAATATTATTAATGATATTTTGAAGAAATTTAATACTATAACCATTATTAATGCCTATTTTTATGATGTTGTTAACTTCAATTCTGAAACTGTTTTTACTGAGAGGTACATTATATAGTCTATTAAATAAAATATTGAAAGCAGCTTTTTTGTGAGCTGTACAGTTATAAGAGTTAAAAGGGATAACACAATCAGTAGTAGCTGACTTCCTATAGATGTCGAAGTTGATAGAATCTTCATGTATATTTTTGATTATAGTAAGATCCAAAAAATTAATGCGGTTATTCTCTTCTATTTCCAAGGTGAATTCAAGATTGCTGATGGTGTTGAGAACATTAAACAAGGCTTTAAGTCTGGCTCGGTTACCTGAGTATATGATGAAAATATCATCGACATATCTGCCATAAAATTTAATATCTTTAGTGATGTTAAAGTATTTATTAGAAAAAAGTTTATTTTCAAGGTTGTTGACGAAAATGTCGGCGATTATACCCGAAATTGGGGATCCCATGGGAAGACCATCTGACATAGAGAAAAATTTGTTATTAAAAATAAAAAAGTTTTGTTTACAGATAAATTTAATGATGGAGCAAAGTTCTTCTATGTTTTCATTCTCAACACCCTCAAACTCATCTAAATGGTTAATTATGTGTTTTTTTAATAATCTTTAGATTTCTCTAAAGGAATATTAGTATATAAGTTTTTTATATCGAAAGAAATAAGGGTGGTGTTTCTATCAATCTCGACATCTCTAATCCTGTTAATGAGTTCAGTTGAATTTCTCAATCTATTTTTCAAATAGGGTTCAAAAAGGTTATGTAAAAACTTTTGAATAACTTTTTTCTTTCTGTTGTAGTATTAACGTTACTTATAATAGGCCGTATTGAATGATCTTTTTTATGAAGTTTAATTAAACATTTAAGTGTTGGAGGTAAAGGATTCATTACTATTTTGTTAAATGTGTCTATTTTAAATAGTTCAAGGCTTTTTTTACAATTCTTCAAAAGTATTTTAAATTGAGTATTGAAATTAGGCGTAGGGTCCTTTTTGATTTCGTTTATGTTGTTTTGTTTAAAAAATTATAGTAAGATTATTAGATTTAATAGTTTGTTTTAAAGATTTTATGTCATTAAAGTTTATGTTGCTTTTAAATTTAAAGTTATTGTTTTTGTTTAAGCTCTTTATGATATGTTCATTTTCTGAGATAATATCTTTAAAATTAGGGTGTCTAAAAAGTATCTGATTTATTATGAATAGAAAACTTATGACCTAGATTGAGGATTCTCCTTTCAGGGTTATCCAGTGTAATGGAGCTCAAGTTATTGACACGCGGGGCAAACGAGAAGGTATCATTAAGGTTTATTTTAAAATGGTTAACACTATCTGTATGAGAAATCTTTCTTACAATAAATTAATTGTCATCTAAATTAATATCTAAGCTATTATCGTTATCGTGAGTATTGATGTCTTTCTTATTGGACCTATGCAAAAAAGTATTATTTTGATGTGTATTATTTGTCTCACCGCCAATAATTTTTACTTTATAAGGTTTTTGTTTAGTTGTGTGATGTTTTCTTTGTGCTTCTTCGTTCTTTTTATCCTTTTCCAATCTTCTAAGTTTGTTTTTCTTTGTGTTTAAGAATAGTTCTATTTGGTGATAAAAGCTATCAGCGGCCATAAAACTGTGGCCGGGCTCAAAGTGAGTTTACCAGAATTTCACAGGCTGATATATCTGAAGAATTAACCATTCTAACCAAAAATGTCAAAAAGCACCAGTTCTTATTCTGACTTGAACAATTATCCAACCAAAATACGAAGCGATTGACATCTTTTTGACTTAACATAAAAGCAAAAAAAAACGTTAATTATATTCTCCTTTTTTCGCCCGGAAAGAGATTAGTTCCACAGAACTGCAAATGGTGGTGGTTTCTTTGCGCTGCCCAAAGCAACAAAACTTTCATTATAGGCAATAAATTTTTTACTGAATAATAACTCTTTTAAAGCTATCTATTCGGGCTATCTATTTATTTTTCTTGAAAAATCAAAAGATTTTTGAAAAATGTAATTGCCTTTTATCACAAACTACATTTTTCTTGAAAGTTATCTTCACATTCCTCTTGACCAAGCTTTGCGAAAGAAATTCTCCTTAACACGAACCCTATAGGAATCATAAGAGACTTTTATATCTAGGAATTTACATTTAAAATCTTCAAACATCAACGTTACTGAAACGTCTATATTGTTTAGTCTCGTCTACAGTAAGAAACAGCAGGATTAAAATAATCGTATAGTCGTTAACGACGTTATTATTAATTTTGTATTTATTTGGCGTTCTGCCTCTCCCATTAGCTATACAGTTTATAACATTTTTAGAAGTTTTCGAAAGAACATCATGTAAGAGCCTATCATTTCTTTTGAAACACAAGTGTGGTTAGGAAAAAGGTTTTGCACACTTCTTTTGATTCGCCTTTTTCATCCTTTACAAAGTATTTATTAACTAATACTCGAAATAACTAAAAACTAGAAAGATTCAGGTGCTAAACCAAATCTCTCAACTTCTAGGTCTAGTGTTAATTTTAGTTTTACTTGCAAATTAGTACAAAGATGTTATACATGTTTAATGAACTAAAAGTGGAATTCACATTAAACTTAAAACTAGTAACATTTGGGTTTAGCCCAAATGTACGGCTAAATCCTAATGTTTCCAGTTCTAGGTCTATTATTAGTTTTAATGCTAGTGTTATTTCTGGTTGCAGTTTTTATTCAATGTTAGATTGTATATGTTCCATTGAACTAAAAATAGAAACTAACACTTCAACAAAATGCTTCATCATATTGTTCGAAGCTCGAACGCAAACATCTACTGTCAACATTAGTTTAATGTAACTAGTAAATGATTAGCAAATAGTATAACGACATTATACTTTTTGTCGCTATAACAAATATAAAATGAATTCCTTGTATTTTGCATTTATAATACAAATAAAGTACATTAACTACGTGTCGTCTGCATATTTTAGCTCGCTTTTTATTGCCGGTGAATTCGTCCCTTGTGTAGTTGTTTTCCGTATGTTACTAGACAGGTCTAACTTTCTTTATGCATTAGAATTTCTCAATTTTTGTTCTAATCCAGAACTTTATGGCAAGTATGTTAATTGCTTCTTCAGGCCTCCAGATGAAAAACCAAAATGTTTCATTATTTCGTATTGTTTAACTCTATCAGAAAACATTATTATGGATTATAATCGATTAAAAATAAAGTTGATTCATTTTTCGGAAAAACAAAAAGTGATAAACAACTTTTTATGCTAAATGTTGGCAGTGGAAGTGAACTGGCCAACACTTCCAAAACGCCTCTCCTTATTTAAATAAAGACGACGATGTTGAACGCCAACATTTCATAAATGAATTGGGATTAAGTTGCTCTAAATTTCTGAACTACACTCAAATATGATCAAATTCCGGAAATAACATAGGAAGAATATGACGCCAAAGTAGCCAAAGGAAAGTATTCATGATCTTGATCTTAGAAAGAAATGTTACCCGGACAACTTAATTTAGAAGTACACAACATGACACGCATCATGTTAAACTTATGCATATAAAATTACATATTTTCATCAATATGGAATATATAAGAAGAGCTAATAACTCCCTTCCTCAACGCCACCGTTCTATTACCTTATTACTTGTTAAAGCCAACAAATTCTTCAAGTTCACAACTGTAGAAATACAAAAGATTGATTGTATGAAGAAAGTATATTAAATAGGAAAATCGGTGCTACATTTTGATACCATTATGATACCATCTTCACGTACGACTAAAATAAAAGTTATAAAATATAAATATAAAACTAATTGTTGTGTTCTTTCCTTATAATAATGGGACGCACTCTCGTTTAAATCACTGGATATTAAAACCACCTTGTTTGTTGGACATCTTATATTCAACTCAAACTCTGAACTTATAAAACAAGTTTCCCCAAAACGTAAGTTACGCATTTCGCGCATGCGTCAATAAACTTAAATAATATATTCCTTATAATATACTACACTAATCAAATATATTATATTGTTACGTCGCACAGTGGTCCGAAGGGCAAGAAAACCCAATCCAAAATATTATTTTGCTGTTAGCAATTAGATATCAATATGAAACTTGGTATATCATTAAAAGATCAAAAGGGCATTCTTGTGTCAAAATTTGCATTTGGTACGTATTTGGCAAAACCATACAAGGTGAAAGAAGCACCCATACAAGGTGTAGTAAAAGTTGTTTGGATCATATTTTAGTTAAGTACTCTCTCTCTCGTGAAAATTTTCTATCAATAATATCGCATTCCAAAATTACGGACCACTGTCCTGTGTTTTTACAGGTTAATCTCCCTAATAGTTGTGATAGTATTAATAAAAATATTGAAACTGATTGTTACAGAAACATAATTAATTATGACAAATTTATTAGCACTATGGGTACACAAGATTTTACGAATCTTCCTTTAAATATTGATGATGCAATTCAATTTATATGTGATAAAATAACTAAACACAGGGATGATGCTTCCTTCAGAAAGAGAATTTCTGCCAAAAATAGGAAGCGTAAGCCTTGGATTACAGACGGAGTGATAAAATCTATAAATGTTAGAGACACTTGTATAAACAGTATAGATTAGATGCTGACAACGATCAGATTAAAACGGCATATAAGCAATATAACACTATGTTAAAAAAAATCATTAACAGCTTAAAGTATGATTATTATACTAGAAAAATTTGTAACCTGAAAAATGATACAAGAAACCTGTGGAAATGTGGGAAGGAATTAACTGGAAAAAATAAATCGCGAGACGGTATATCATGCATTAAGATTGATAACAATACTAAAATATATGACGACTTGGGTATTGCAAGTGAGTTTAATGTGTACTTTAGAGACGTCGCCGATAATTTATTAAAAAAAAACTGTGGTGTATCTGATGATCTTGATCTCAAACGAATAGAACGTTGTAATAATTCATTTTTTATAACGCCTACTACTCAGTATGAAATTACGGATATTGTTCAAAAATCAAAGAACAAAAACTCGGAAAGTTATACATTTGATTGCATCTCCGTTAGCCAATTTATTTAATAGATGTTTTGTATTAGGTTATTTTCCAAGTGCTTTTAAAAAAGCAGTGGTCGTGCCTGTGTTTAAGGGTGGTGATCCTCAATGTGTCAATAACTATAGACCCATTTCTTTAGTAAATAACTTTGAAAAAATTTTTGAAAAAATATTAAAAGTACGTTTGATAAGTTTCCTTGATGAAAATAGTATTCTTTCTAAAAATCAATATGGTTTTACTGAGGGTAAATCAACAAGTGATGCTATTGCTGAACTTGCAACAAAAGTGAAAAATAGTTTTGAGAAATCAAGGCCTTGCCTGGCTGTTTTTTTAGATTTAGCTAAAGCCTTTGACACGGTTCTTCTCAAGTTCTTGTTGCGTAAACTTGATATTTATGGGGTGAGAGTCGTACCTTAGAAATTAATGTGGGACTATCTGCATGACAGGTCTCAGTGTGTGAGGATTGGTCAAAGTCATAGCTGTTCGGTATCGATGAATGTCGGAGTTCCACAGGGAATGGTTCTGGGTCCGCTTTTGTTTTTAATTTATATTAATGACTTGCTTTCATTATCAATCAATGGAGACTTAATCTCTTATGCGGATAATACCGTTCTGTTTGTGGAAGGCCGTTTTTGGGCGGATGTTGAAAATAGAACTATAGCAGATTTGAAATCGATAACTAGCTGGCTGAGTAGCAGCAAGCTTAATTTAAATGATACCAAGTCAAATTTTATAAAGTTTACTATCAGGAAGGACACCACTGGCAGCTTTTCAAGTCTTCCAATTCATGAAAAGGATTGTTGTGTGGACGGTTGCAATTGTAAAAGGATTACATCTGTGCAAGTTGCTACTTATTTAGGTGTGTTGATTGATAATCATTTGAGATGGAATGCTCATATTGCGAGGATTGTTGACAAGATTCGCCGTAGTACCTACATGTTTAAAAAATTACGTCATGTATGCGATTTAAAAACTATTAAGATATTTTACTTTGGAGTTATACAATCAATCCTCCAGTATGGCATTTTGGCATGGGGCTCTGCGGCTAACTCTTACCTTCAGAAGCCCCGATATCACTTCCGGTATCACTTCCGGTATAATCAGCATTAGTTATTACATATATTAATCCCATAGAAGTTTGACACAAAGAAACTTATGAATCGTTTAAAATTTTAGGGAAAAATAATTTGAAATGTCGAATCTACTTCTGTTTAATATGCTGTCATCTTCAATTCAAATACAACTACAAGATCACAGATGAAATTAAGGTCCCGCTTATCACTCTTAATTTGATGTGATGTCGGAGACCATCATTCGTGGGTTTGAAGCTTGCTCATAGTAGAATCTTTCCAAGACACTAACATTCAGATTATTCAAAAATAATTATGATATTTCATATGGTGTAATATAATGTACAGGGTGGATCAAATTATTTTTTTTTTTTAAAGAAACTCCTTTTTTATAGCTTGAGAAAAGCAAACTGTGTTACATTGGGTTAGGTTGGGTTGGTTTCAGTTTGGGTTGGATTGATACAAATATAGTTGTTACAGGTAAAGTGTGCATTTCAGTTAATGTATACATTAACTAGTCAATGTATACATTTACGTAACGTTTTAGTGAAAGTATTTACTAATCATAGAGTATATACATTTACTAGTGAATATGTACATATACTAGGTAGTGTATACATTTGCTAACAAATATCTGTAAAAGTTGTTCCAAAGGACGGTATAATTTTCATAATAGACGGAATTGCATGTGATGCAATGGTAAGTAAGTATAGTAATAAATACATTTTTGAAATAATATCAAAAAGCAGAAAAATAACTGGAAGCTTTTTTGTACTAAGATATGTAACAAAAATTTAAATACGGATTTCTTTAATACAAATGTTTATTTCTTAAAATAAAAATACAAAAACAAGCAATATAAAGAACAAATCCGTTCATCTATTAATGCAAATACAACTTTTATTTATTACAACATGGTAAACTTTGGTGGCACTTCGAATTGCACAAAATTTTTTTCTTTACACATGTGCATCTATTACCATTACATTTTGTTTTGCAATTGCATTTTACAAATCCCTGTCCACTTCCTACCGATTGCTCTGTGGCCACTGTTCTAAGAGGTAATTGTTGTGGTGGAATACCATCGATGTTTAGTATCTTCTCTGGACATAGACTAAATTGGGATCTAGTGTAAAGACCTTTCAAAATACCATTCCTTGTTCCTATTTGAAAATAACCATCATCGGTTTTTTTCATTATACATCCTAAGATTGAACGAGAATCTCCTCTTCCCCTGTCTACATCTGGTACTTTAATCCGGACAGTCATTCCGTTTTCTGCTGGCATATGAGAAGCATCAGATATTGTTTTCATACGTGTAGCTTGAAGTTTTAAATTTTCTTTGGCCTCATTTCTGTTATTATTAATTTCATGTAGACGCACGCAAACATTACAAATGGAATTATCTTCCGACAATAACAAAACCTCACATTTTCTACACTTCTTCTCTTTCAATATATCGTTATTTTCTTTATCAACGCACGTTGTTGCTATTTCCTCTTCTAGCAAAATTTCTTCTTGTAAAGCTTCTTCTAAGGTTTCTAAAGAACTTTCTGGGATAGATTCCTGTGAAATAGCAACATTGCTATGAAAAGTGATTTCAATTTCACCTTGTTCTTCTGTATTAGACGCATTAGAAGTTTTTATTAATATGTCCAAGTCATCCTCAGTATTAATTACTTTAATAACATCTCGTGGTAGTGAAGAAGAAGTAAGTCCAACCTTCCCTGTCTTTCCAAACATTGCGTCATATGGACTTCTTTTGATTCCTGCATGAAGCGCCCTATTTTTCATAAATTGCACGAAACCCAAACCTGAAAAAAGATTTACATGATACCGCTTTTTATTGTAGAAAAAAAGAAAGATTTGATTGAAAGGTTTTTACCTTTACTCCAATGGCTAGATTTTTCTTGTAGCATCCAAGTGTTCAACATCTTGATTGGCGCGTTCTACACTGCCTTGCGATTGACTATGTCGCGGTTTACCATGAACAATTTTTAATTCAGGCCATAGTTGTTTTAAATCTTCTATTATATTGTTTACAAATTCTCGTCCATTATCAGACTGCAGTATGGATGGGGCACCAAATAATAAGAATATACTAAGTAGTTGACCTGCTACTTCCAATCCCTGCTTACTTTTAAGTGCTCTAAGTATCACAAATTTCGTCAGATGATCTTGATAGACTAATATAAATTTAAATTCTCCGTCAGGTTGTGATTGAAAGTCTATTAAGTCTACTTGGCATCTAGAGTTAAAGTGTGAAAATATCATCGGTTTAACCACCAACCCTTTCTTTTCGTTTTTTCGCTTTTTCAAACATAATTCGCATAAATTTAGAAATAGTTGTATTTCTTAAGTTGTAATATTTTTATACCTTTGTTGAATTTCCTTCTTCATACGGTCACGTCCACCATGGCCTATTGATTCGTGAACTTCATGCAACACATCAAATAATTCTTCAACAACAACATAATACAACACTTTATCATTTGTTATTGGTACAACTAGCTTTTCCACATTTTTAATTGTAACGACATCGTAATGTTTTAGCAACCAAAAATGACGGTTTGCCTTCCGAGCTCAGGCCTTTGCAACTTTCACTTCATCTACTAAATTACGATATTTTGATAAACTCATTCGAAAGCTATTACTCTTTTGTGAAATATTTTCAATACAACTATGAAATTTAATTGTCATTTCATTTTTATCCATTTTACTAACTTAACAAGTTAACCGAAAGATAAAGCCTTATTTTGAAACTTCCTGAGAACACTGTGTCTTTTTTACATTGATTTTAAAGCGAACAAATATTATAAACTAACCTATTTTAGCATTCAACAGAACTGTTAAAGAATAGGTTAAGTTGGTTGGTTGGTTACCTATCGTTGTCTACGTTGTCTATCGATCGAAGTTTTTTAGTTATAAGTTATTTTGATTTTTTATATTTCAGAGTCTTCGCTTCGTTTTTTATTTAAAACAACTTCTACAACTTTTGTTATATAATACATTTTAAACGTATATTAAACTTTAACTGAGTATCGTTAGTAATTGTATACATTAACTAGTAAAAGTTTACATTTTGTATTTTATATACACATTAACTAGGTAAATTAGTTAATGTATGCATTGTCTAGATAGTGTATACATTCACGTAATGAATGCTTTAACTGTAACATAGTGTCAATAAAGTGACTATAGAACCGGTACAGAATGTACAAAATATACAGCATAATAAAAGAAACAACAAGAAAAAACTGAAAAAAAAAAGACAGAATGTGATATTGAGCACAATAATTTGTTTTATTACACATCAATTTACTAACGGAACTAATACTAAAATTTGGGATTAACATTAAACTTGCAACCCAACCCAACCCAACCCAATCATCCTAAGAAGCTAGCTTTAGTGTTGGTATTAGCTTTACTTTTAGCTGTTATTCGGTTTTTGATTATTGTATACTTGTACATACAACTAATACTCGAAATAACTAAAAGCTAGAAAGATTCAGGTTTAGGCGCCTGAAGACTCGGCTTAACCGACACTTTAGGTCTGGTGTTAATTTTGGTTGCAGTTGTTATTCAATGTTAGATTGTATATGTTCCATTGAACTAAAAATAGAAATTCATAGTAGACTCTTTCCAAGACGCTAACATTCAGATTATTCAAAAATAATTATGATATTTCGTATGATGTAATATAATGTACAGGGTGGATCAAATAAAATTTTTTTTTTAAAGAAACTCCTCTTTTTTATAGCTTGAGAAAAGCAAACTGTGTTACGTTGGGTTAGGTTGGGTTGGTTTCAGTTTGGGTTGGATTGATACAAATATAGTGCCAATAAAGTGACTATAGAACCGGTACAGAATGTACAAAATATACAGCATAATAAAAGAAAGAACAAGAAAAAACTGAAAAAAGACAGAATGTAATATTTAGCACAATAATTTGTTTTATTACACATCAATTTACTAACAGAACTAATACTAAAATTTGGGATTAACATTAAACTTGGACTAGAAACATTTAGGATTAACCATCCTAAGAAGCTAGCTTTAGTGTTGGTATTAGCTTTACTTTTAGCTGTTATTCGGTTTTGGATTATTGTATACTTGTACATACAACTAATACTTGAAATAACTAAAAGCTAGAAAGTTTCAGGTTTAGGCGTCTGAAGACGCACGGCTTAACCGACACTTTAGGTCTAGTGTTAATTCTGGTTGCAGTTGTTATTCAATGTTAGATTGTATATGTTCCATTAAACTAAAAATAGAAACTAACACTTCAACAAAATGCTTCATCATATTGTTCGAAACACGAACACAAACATCTACTATCAACATTAGTTTAATGTAATTAGTATGACATACAATTTCATGAAAATAGTCTTAAATGATTAGCAAATAATGTAACGACATTATACTTTTTGTCACTATAACAAATATAAAATGAATTCCTTATTTTGCATTTATAATACAAATAAAGTACATTAGCTACATGAATGCATATGCTTGTATACGATGCATATTTAATACGAACAAAGGTCAAAACACAGCCAAATTGTCGTCTGCATAATTTAACTCGCTTTTTATTGCCGGTGAATTCATCCCTTGTGTAGTTGTTTTCCGTATGTGAGTAGACAGGTCTAACTTTCTTTGTGCATTAGAATTTCTCAATTTTTGTTCTAATCCGGAACTTTATGACAAGTATGTTAATTGCTTCTTCAGACCTCCAGATTAAAAACCAAGATATGTTTCATTATTTCGTATTGTTTAACTCTATCAAAAAATGTTATAATGCATTATAATCGATTAAAAAATAAAGTTGATCCATTTTTCGGAAAAACAAAAAGTGATAAACAACTTTTTATGTTAAATGTTTGAACTAACAAGAAATAAAAATCTAACTTTGGAAGACATATAATATTTAACAAAGAACACCAATTTAATGAAACAAAAAACACAACATTACTTCATAAGAAAAATAAAAGTAACCTTTTGGAAATACTTGAACTTTATGAAATTAGAAAATTTAAACATAATCATCCACAAATTTTATGTTTGAATGACCAAATTAATTGCACAGAAAAACCTTTATATATGTATTTGAAAAATCCTTTTACTCCACCTAAAAATAAAAATAAAAATAAAATTAAAAAACCCTAACATACGCAATAACATTTTCCCATTTTTCCCAATTTATAATAGATATTTGAACTTTTGTTTTTGGGAAATATTCAATTTTAATTTTATTTTATTTTATTTTAATCCTATTTTAATATATCACATTGACACATGTCATAAATCACAACATAAATAAAAATAAAACGTCAATACGATCAACAATTTTTTAAAAATGTGTATCCTGAAGATGGTCTAAACGTGACCGAAACCGGTAGAAACATTATATGAAATACTATCGTCTTAATAAAGTGCAAAAATTATTAAATAAATATTATAAAGTTTAAAGACTATAAAGATATAGTCAGCAAGAAAATTTCTATGAAATAGTTTTTACGGCTAAAACAGCAAAATCTAGAAAAATGTTATGTTAAAAAATGTTGTGAATTTGCTAAACGTCGTCCAATGTTGGACATGAAAATTTCTCAACAAGTCGGAAATGATGATAAGTCTGTCAAAAGTAAAGCATGATTTCAGTATTAATAAGCTATCTCGGTCTTCAACGTTCACGGCTCTATTCTCAAAGGAGTTCGGTTAGATAACATCACTATGAAAATGGTAATGAATCCAGACCTACGACGTAAATCGAATAAAAGCATTAAATTTTTTATTTGAGCAAAGTTATTATTTTATATTAGAATGTTATAAAATTTACAATTATTTTGTATGTTGGTCATGTATGAACGTAACTTATGCAGTGCCGTCCTAAAATATTTGGCGCCCCAGGGCTGGGTTGGACGAGCGAATGGTTGAGCGCCCTTTTTGCATACAAAATTTCAAAAAATCTTTCCACTTCTAGGTCTAATGTTAGTTCTAGTTTTACTTCAACTCAATTATACAGGGTTACTAAACCAGTTTGTAAAGTATTCTAGTTTAGAAACTATTCATCGTAGAGGCCTTCTTTAAAACATGTCTTCAGATGCACGACTAAACCCAACCCAACCCAACCCTGTAAATTTGAATCAGAGCTGTCCTAAGATATTCGGAGCACCAGGGTTGGGTTGGACGAATAAAAATCTCCCCATTTTTTGTATACAAAATCCAATGCCAAAAGAAAATGTTCGCACCTCAAAGGGAACATCATGTATTTCATTATAAAAACGCCTTCTCCGGAGTTAGCTCCCCAGGGCTGTAACCCTATTAACCTTTATATTTAGGTCGGCGCTTATACAACTTATTACTGATGAACACTTTAACGAAATTATTTAGTAATAATAATTTGAAAATGTTAAAAAATATACGACATTGTCAATGAACAGAAATTAATGATAATTATAATTAGTGTCAAAGAAACACTTTTTTTTAGAAATTTCTTTTCTGAAACATTCCATTTTCTTAAACTTCCATTTTTTTCGTTTAAAGTGTATTTTACACTATCTAGAATGAGAATCCAATGACAGAAAACATTTTCAATCTGAAAGCTTCATTTCTATAACGCTTTCAGTGCCGACACGTGTTCAATCCACTTTAAACGTCTTTTTCTGAAAACTACATTTTCCAATCTTCACGCATGATAACTCCCATGTTTTTTAACGTCTTTATTTTTGTTTCTATTAAGTACCATTCAAAGTTCTTCTTTTTGAAAAAAATATTATATTAATAAATATGAGATTTCTAGTAATATCGGTACCATTTCCAAAAGAATGAAGGGTTTCTTAAAAATCTTCTACACTTCTCAAGTTTTTGAAGTTAGAAAAGTAATCGTAATCAAAATTCGATAATTCAACTTTCGTTTTAGTTCCTACATCTAACAGGTCTAATTGTAATATCTAACACTTTTATTTCCGCGTTGTGATAAATTTTAAACCATTATAGATAGATTAGTTATTTTTGAGTCTTTCTAGACCCGAGGTTAATAAAGATATTACATTAGTAAATTTGATGTTGAATATGTAGTGTTTAGTTATAAACAGTACTAAAAATTCTTTAGTAGCATCTGATAAGAAATTCTCGGAAATGTAATGTAGATAATCTACATCCATCATAACTGTAGCTGTAAGATATGTGTTAGTAACGAATTCTTAGTATTGATAAGCCAGTTGTAATTGACATATGCAAGTTGGAACTAGGAATCTTAAGGGAGCAGAAGAGAGTCTCAAAAATACCAGCGTTATTATTTGTGCATATATCATTTCTCAATTAGATAGTACAATGTATCATGCTCAATGCTCAATCATGCTCAAATTCATACTCAAGGAATCATGCTGTCTAATAAAACCCAAGAGAGCACACGTAATGTGTCTTGAACAACAGTGAACCACGACTAGAAGGTTATACAGGCTGACACAATATTTTGAGAATGGATGATTGTGACCTAACTGTTGAATAAAAAAATATTTTTATGTTATCATACATCATTTTCAGCTGTACAGGTTGTTTCCCTATTCCAGGACCCTACTCAACTTAATTTTTTTAAATGGTCCTGTCTTAAATGTTATAAATGCATATCTTGTTTTCAAATTTTGAATGGCATGTTATTAATTTAATTAATAAATTAAATAAAGTTCTAATATAAGTTATAATGTATAAGCTCGAGCACACATGGTATCTCTATAGGAAAACCCTAACGGAGTACAACTCGGCTATTCATAAAGCCAATAGGAAAACTTGACAAAGCTTGTGCGAAGGCTTAATAGGTAACATGATTATAATTGCCCGCCTTCATGAGATCATGGCGAAAGACTATAATATCGATCTAGGCCACTTATGCAGTCAAGATTGCCATCTTATAAACGCAAACTCGGAATGTATGGAAATAACCTGTCCATCTAAGAGGGTTCGTAGTTTAGCGTGAAAATTTTTTACACCCAACATAGTTAGATGTATAGTAGACTTATTTCCAGTTATAGTATCCCTTTAGCTATATACCTACGTTATAGAGGAAAGTAAAGGTGAACTTCAAATCTAAAGGCGTAACTTCCTTACTCCTAAAAGGGATAGAAAAGGTAATTAACTTGTACCTTAGGAACGGAGTGCTTGTCGCCAATACACTCCTATCAACTCAATATGTTTCCCAAAAAGCAAAATCAACGATTACTACTCTTCATGTTTTAATAAGCACCATAGACGAGACAATTGCAACTAAAGAAATAGCTTTACGTGCTTTTATAGACATAGAGGGTGCTTTTCATAATACCTCCTAACCTCCCTTTTGCTCGGAAATATCGGTCGACAAACAATCAGGAACCATCTTAGACATGCTGGAAAAATGTAAAGAAATTTAATACAAGAAAATGTAATGAAAAATTTAAAGGCATTAAGATTATGCCAAACGAAAGCACTTTCATCTATTATGGTACCTGATAGTGGATGTCTTAACAAATACCTTAACAAAAATAAATACACGACATGATACAATCATAATGGATGTAATGCAGATAGCCCTACTACTTACCAGCACTTGCTGCAGGAGTAAATGGTTCAGCATCAATACTAACAAAATAGAGATAGTCTCTATGACTCGGACAATAGCTGTAATTAAAAGCAACCTCCATTAAAGGTAAAACTATATACCTCAAAATACAGGCCAAATTTCTAGCATGATGGCCAATCTCTAGATGGTAAATTAAACTGGAACTCCTTCTTAGATAAGGTGACGAAAAATATTTGCATGGTCAACGAAATCGGAGTTAGGATCTCAAACCACGAATGGGTCATTTTCAATACTTAAATCTATGGTCTAAGTAACCAAAAACAAATCATAAGACAGCACAACAACTTCTGGCATAAATACAACGAGCAAATCATAATTTAAGAAATCAAAGTTATACTTTAACAGATCAAAAGTAAAACTTTAACAAATTAAAATTTCATCTTCATACTTTTTTTAGTGACTATTTTGATGTTTGTTAAACTAAAATTAGAACTAACACTAGAACTATCACTAGGACTAATAGTAGATCTAAAATTAGAATCTTTCCGATTTTGCCGTGCGTTTTTTGAAAAAAATGTTTGTAGTTTGGGTTGCCATGTTGCAACCTTCTTCAGAAACTAGTTCAAAGTGGAGTTTTTGAAGAAGCAAATACAAAAAATTAAGGCAACCTCCTTCACTCACTTCCATTCTTGTCAATCCCAAGCTACCTCGTGCCATGTTACTTCCCCACAACTTCTCTTAAGCTTATCTTCCCAGCTGATAGTTGGTCTTCCTTTTCTTTTTTTTTGTCCATTGGGTACCATTCTAAGATTTTCTTGATACTACGTTTTCAACATTTACTAAATATAAAATTTATGTTTGACTTTTTTTGCTTTTTATCTTTCTTCGTAAGCAAAATCAACGATTACTACTCTTCATGTTTTAATAAGCACCATAGACGAGACAATTGCAACTAAAGAAATAGCTCTACGTGCTTTTATAGACATAGAGGGTGCTTTTCATAATACCTCCTCACCTCCCTTTTGCTCGGATATATCGGTCGACAAACAATCAGGAACCATCTTAGACATGCTGGAAAAATGTAAAGAAATTTAATACAAGAAAATGTAATGAAAATTTAAAGGCATTAAGATTATGCAAAACGAAAGCACTCTAATCTATTATGATACCTGATAGTGGATGTCTTAACAAATACCTTAACAAAAATAAATACACGATATGATACAATCATAATGAATATAATGCAGAAAGCCCTACTACTTACCAGCACTTGCTGCAGGAGTAAATGGTTCACCATCAATACTAACAAAATAGAGATAGTCTCTATGACTCGGACAATAGCTGTAATTAAAAGCAACCTCCATTAAAGGTAAAACTATATACCTTAAAACACAGGCCAAATTTCTAGCAGTAACTCTAGATGGCAAATTAAACTGGAACTCCTTCTTAGATAAGGTGACGAAAAATGTTTGCATGGTCAACGAAATAGGAATTAGGGTCTCAAACCACGAATGGGTCATTTTCAATAATTAGACCTATGGTCTAAGTAACCAAAAACAAATCATAAGACAGCACAACAGCTTCTGGCATAAATACAGCGAGATCTTGCCCGATGGCTACTCTTAAAGCCCTACTCGGTCTCATAGCATTCTATCTATATATAAAAAAGGGACATCCTTAAGTGCCTTAACATTGAGAACTGTCTCTTAACTCAAGTTGATGACACCTAAAAACCTCTAGAACTCTACTCTAAATCACTTAATTAAATTTTAGAATGATTTAAGTTGCTTAGATGTTTATAATTACTCACAAGTGCTTAAGCTTGTATTGCACGCCACTGATATTGATGATAAGTAAAGAAATTTTGCAGCTGTCTTTAGCGAGATTTCCAATCATTTACAACATTGCTTTGAAAACAACCCATCCAGATGGATAGATAGACAGATAGTCATTTATGGTCACCAACAAAAGAAACAACCCATATAAACTTTTATACAGTGTACACATATCAGTTAATATTGATATTGTAGACTTAATCTTTCATTTATGATACAATTTAACAAATCATAATTTAAGAAATCAAAGTTATATTTTAACAGATCAAAAGTAAAACTTTAACAAATTAAAATTTCATCTTCACACTTTTTTTAGTGACTATTTTGATGTTTGTTGAACTAAAATTAGAACTAACACTAGCACTAACACTAACATTAACACTAGAACTATCACTAGGACTAATACTAGATCTAAAATTAGAATCTTTCCGATTTTGCCGTGCGTTTTTTGAAAAAAATGTTTGTAGTTTGGGTTGCCATGTTGCAACCTTCTTCAGAAACTAGTTCAAAGTGGAGTTTTTGAAGAAGCAAATACAAAAAATTAAGGCAACCTCCTTCACTCTCTTCCATTCTTGTCAATCCCAAGCTACCTCGTGCCATGTTACTCCCCCACAACTTCTCTTAAGCTTATCTTCCCAGCTGGTAGTTGGTCTTCCTTTTCTTTTTTTTTGTCCATTGGGTACCATTCTAAGATTTTCTTGATACTACGTTTTCAACATTTACTAAATATAAAATTTATGTTTGACTTTTTTTGCTTTTTATTTTTCTTCGTAAGCAAAATCAACGATTACTACTCTTCATGTTTTAATAAGCACCATAGACGAGACAATTGCAACTAAAGAAATAGCTCTACGTGCTTTTATAGACATAGAGGGTGCTTTTCATAATACCTCCTCACCTCCCTTTTGCTCGGATATATCGGTCGACAAACAATCAGGAACCATCTTAGACATGCTGGAAAAATGTAAAGAAATTTAATACAAGAAAATGTAATGAAAAATTTAAAGGCATTAAGATTATGCAAAACGAAAGCACTCTAATCTATTATGATACCTGATAGTGGATGTCTTAACAAATACCTTAACAAAAATAAATACACGATATGATACAATCATAATGAATATAATGCAGAAAGCCCTACTACTTACCAGCACTTGCTGCAGGAGTAAATGGTTCAGCATCAATACTAACAAAATAGAGATAGTCTCTATGACTCGGACAATAGCTGTAATTAAAAGCAACCTCCATTAAAGGTAAAACTATATACCTCAAAACACAGGCCAAATTTCTAGCAGTAACTCTAGATGGTAAATTAAACTGGAACTCCTTCTTAGATAAGGTGAAGAGAAAGGCTTGCATGGTCAACGAGATCGGAATTAGGATCTCAAACCACGAACGGGTCATTTTCAATAATTAGACCTATGGTCTAAGTAACCAAAAACAAATCATAAAACAGCACAACAGCTTCTGGCATAAATACAGTGAGATATTGCCCGATGGCTACTCTTGAAGCCCTACTCGGTCTCATACCATTCTATCTATATATAAAAAAGGGACATCCTTAAGTGCCTTAACATTGAGAACTGTCTCTTAACTCAAGTTGATGACACCTAAAAAACCTCTAGAACTCTACTAGAGTAGTGAGAGTATTAAGTTGAGTGAGAGTATTATTAGAGTAGAGAGTATTAAGTGATTTAGAAATCACTTAATTAAATTTTTGAATGATTTAAGTTGCTTAGATGTTTATAATTACTCACAAGTGCTTAAGCTTGTATTACACGCCACTGATATTGCTGATAAGTAAAGAAAATTTGCAGCTGTCTTTAGCGAGATTTCCAATCATTTACAACATTGCTTTGAAAACAACCCATCCAGATGGATAGATAGACAGATAGTCATTTATGGTCACCAACAAAAGAAACAACTCATATAAACTTTTATACAGTGTACACATATCAGTTAATATTGATATTGTAGACTTAATCTTTCATTTATGATACAATTTAACAAATCATAATTTAAGAAATCAAAGTTATACTTTAACAGATCAAAAGTAAAACTTTAACAAATTAAAATTTCATCTTCACACTTTTTTTAGTAACTATTTTGATGTTTGTTGAACTAAAATTAGAACTAACACTAGCACTAACACTAACATTAACACTAGAACTATCACTAGGACTAATACTAGATCTAAAATTAGAATCTTTCCGATTTTGCCGTGCGTTTTTTGAAAAAAATGTTTGTAGTTTGGGTTGCCATGTTGCAACCTTCTTCAGAAACTAGTTCAAAGTGGAGTTTTTGAAGAAGCAAATACAAAAAATTAAGGCAACCTCCTTCACTCTCTTCCATTCTTGTCAATCCCAAGCTACCTCGTGCCATGTTACTCCCCCACAACTTCTCTTAAGCTTATCTTCCCAGCTGGTAGTTGGTCTTCCTTTTTTTTTGTCAATTGGGTACCATTCTAAGATTTTCTTGATACTACTGTTTCAACATTTAATAAATATAAAATTTATGTTTGACTTTTTTTGCTTTTTATCTTTCTTCGTCATGCTAATAATTCATCTAGGCATTGATGTTCACTCCGCTTGTCAATTAATTGCAAAACCTTATTGTAAAATGCCTCCATTTATCGGGCGAAGAAGATTCGATCTGGTCTACGATGTGAAATACCCAATATTGTTACCATCTAAACATTTAACATCTACATCTAGAAAATTTGCACCCTGGTTATAGAACGTTACATACGCTCATAATAAATCAATTCTAGATTATGTCACCACGCAGTGTAATTTATGAAGTAATATCCATATGTTTAAAATAATTTCGATCACGTCCGAAATCAATCACTCCATTGATGGCTGATTTACCTAATTTCAGTATACAGCAAATGAAAGCGTTCATACTGCTGATGTTGATTATGCCGGCCCTTTCTTTATCACTACCAGAAGATATCGAGGAGCAAAAATCTTTAAAGCGTATATATGTCTCTATGTTTGTGCTGCAACTAAAGCTGTTCATCTAGAATTAGTCTCTAATTTGACCGCCGACGCTATCTTATCCCTTTTACGCCGATTTGTTGCTCGACTAATTTCGTGGGCGCATATCGTCAAATAAACCAAATATTTTACTCTTATCTTTATCTTTTTAATCATTTTGTTTGTTAAAAACCATATCACGCATTCATAAATAATGACCGGTAAGACGGACGTTTTCCACAATCATCTCTTATTCTTCATTTCGGTGTTTGATTTCCATATATTTTTGTACCTGTTTATCATTTGCCATCCCTTTGCTATTCTATGTGTTATTTCTTTTCCTGTATTTTTAGTTGTAATCTTTTGTCCGAGATGTACGAAATGCTCTGGTTTGTCGATTTCATTTCCATTAACAATTATTTTGTTTTTCTGTTCACAATTTACGTACATTTCTTTTGTCTTACTCATATTTCTTACTTCTGCTTCGTTTTCCCCATAAGTACTATGTTATCAGCAAACTTTAGTCTGTTCAACCATTGTCCATTTATTCTTATTCCCAAACCTTTCCATTCTTTTTCTACAAACATTTTTTTCTAATGTTGCATTGAATAGCTTTGAAGAAGTCACATCATCTTGCTTTAATCCATTTCCTAGAGTTATCGCCTTTTAATTATTGTTCATTTTGATGTTTAGTTTTGAATTTTACTAGTTTAGTGTACTGATCTTCTTCCATACCAAATGTATGTATGACCTGTAAGATTGTTTCTGTTTTTACATTATCAAACGCTTTCTCAAAGTATCTCATAGGCATTCGATTTTTTATGGAGAATAAAATAAATACAAGTGTATTAACGATGAAGTTTGTTTATTTAATTCGGTGCAACCGGTTTCGGAATAACTTATTCCTTCTTCAGGCACGACGTCAATTTAGAGGAGTTTCATGTCATTTATCATGGTTTTGGATAAATCTTTGGAGATATTTTTCATTTTCTGTGTCAATAATTACGACCGCGACTTAAAATTATGTAAAAAGTTGTTAAAAGAAATAAAATTTAAAACAGAGTCCATCTGTTTGGAAGAATAAACTCTTAAATATACTTTTTACATAATTTTAAGTCTTAACCGCGGTCGTAATTATTTACACAGAAAATGAAAAATATCTCCAAAGATTTATCCAAAACTATGATAAATGACATGAAACTCCTCTAAATTGACGTCGTGCCTGAAGAAGGATCAAACTTGATCGTTAATACACTTGTATTAATTTTATTCTTAAGTAAGCGATGAATTTAGAATCTATGATTGCTAAATAACATGGAGAAGTTTTTCTTAAATCTTGTTTGATCATCGGATGATGTAATTGTTGATCTGATCCCTTAAATCTTCTCAGATTGTAAAGATGAATAAGGCGATTACGAATCATCAGAAACCGTTACTTGATGAATAATATGATAAGAAACGAATAAATAATAATGTTTTCTGTTTATTTCATAAAAGAACTATTTAAAAATATGTTAATAAGATCTAAAGTAAATTGATTACAAATATTAACTACAATTACAACATGTGTTTACATTGTTAAATGATACAATGATTTTAGCTAATTAAATCAGTTCCAAACATTTAATTTAATTAAATTTATTTTAATCTTATTGAAATAACAATTAAATAAAACTAACACCATAACAGTTTAATATTGAACCAGTTTATATTCAGATTGTGACAATAATGATACGAGTCAACTAATTCTATCTAATAAAATTAAAAGTAAGACGAACCTGCAGAGGATGATTTCCCCTGTGTGACATTACGCTTTACTTTAAGTCTCTTGGGATAGCTTTCCCGGTTTTAAATGCAGTTAATTGGCCACCTTAATAGCTTTTTAGGGTAGACGGAGGTATTGACGTTAACATTAATAGAACGGGCTTCTCTCTCGAACTAGTTAACATTAATTTTAACGAGTATTTGCGAAAAGTGGTATATACCTACGGGGTTTTGATATAGGGCCTCTTGACGCGGATAAATGTGAAGGGTAATATTTTACGAACCGTTCGGATTAAGTCGTTCTTTATGTTGACGTAAATAAGGCTATAAAATTTCTCGTGATATGTCCATTTTTGAGAAGGAACATCCATCAAAGTTTGGGTTACTAGAAGGATGTGTTGTTGATCTTTTGCTATTATAAATCGCTACAATATAATATAAACTTATAAAACGGGTGGGTTATAGATGTCTACATTAACAAGTCGTTTTTGTTGGAGGCAAATCCCAACGGCTTAAAATAAATGGTGAAAGTGCATGTAATTTTCAGGTCGACTCTGCAAAAATTAAATTAAACTCTGTGCACAGGTCCAAGGGGAGAAAAGGGAGGTGTTACATAGTCAATTAAAAAGAAAACTCGTTTTTCAGCCAAATGGGAAAGGAAACAACGGCGACGTACAAAAAAGAGTTGGTAAAGCCCGTAGCGGACCGACCTCGTTTATTCTGTCGAATTATGGGTAAGCTGCTTTGGCAGAACTTGCCCAAGTTGAGTTATTAGCGTGGAAATGCATTATTATTGTTCGCTCTCTACCAGGTGCGGATACTCGTACGGTTGTAAACAAGTAATCCGTGAAAATTGGTTGCTCCCGAAACGAAATACGAATAAATACGGATTTTGTGGATGATTGAAAGCATCGCGTTGAAGAGAACTTATACTATTAAAAATTAAATTATTAACAAAGCAATAAAAACGTTTCACTCGATGGTGTCGCATCGAATATTTATCATAGCAGTCAGTTCGGGTAGTTCTAGTATTGGCATAAGCAGGGGTTTGAAACCACTTACAGACATCTAGGCCTTGTCAGTACATAATTTATGTTTCATGCCCCGGCATGATACGCCCGTGTAAGTGCTATTAACCCCAATCTAAACTTGGGCACAGCTGTGCTCAAATTGTACGTATTACGGTGCCGTTTGAAGCTGGAACTGTCCTAGAAATTGACTTAACCCGTCATTATTAATATCGACTCGAGCATATACCGTTTTCATGCAATGTGTCCTAGAATCAAGTTACAATGAGAGAAAAAAATTTATTACCGATTTTTTAAAGTTATCTGAGCATAAATAATGTATCGGATGTGTACACATCATAAATTATACGAATTTTATACTTTTACTAGAAAAATTAACTAATTACTCCCATTTTTATGTAATAAATGAACTTTTTCCTGTATGGAAAATTTCTCAAGTACAAACCATAAAATCAAGTTTTTCTATACGACGTGAACCGTGAATAACCATGAAAAATTAGACTTGGAACTAGAAAAATTTGAGTTTAACCATCCTAAGAGATGGGCGGCTAAACCCACATGTTTTTTGTTGTAGGTTTAGTTGTAGGTTTTTAGTTTGGTTTTAGCTCTTATTCTGTTTTAGATTAATATATACTTATATCGATTTAAAATTAGAACTAACACTAGACCTAGAACTAGAAATTTCAAGTTTAGCCGTGCGTCTAAAGTTCTAATTTTAATTCTTGTTTAGCTCTAGATTGTTTTAAGTTCTTCTGGATCTAAAAGTATTTCTAATACTACAACCCAGCTACACAACTAACACTAGACCTTGAACTAGAAACATAATGTTTCTAATTCTAAGTTGGGTTGGATTTGGTTCCGTCTTAAGAGACGTACGACTAATGGTGGTTCATGCAACGTGTTTTAGTTTTAGTGGTAGTTTTAGTCTTAAACGTTTGCGTTAGCTTTAGTTGTAAGGAAAGATATTGATTCATGCAATATTTAAGCACCACATATTAAAGCAAAATTTTGACGTATAAACACTCGTGTAAAATTAAAAATACAAAAAGAAATCTGGATAAGGAGTGAAACCGTTTTGTTTTTTAGAAATATTTTGTTTCTAATATTATTTGATAGTAATCATAGCGATTTAATATGACTAGAAAGAAAATTGTTGTCGCTGCTAGTGCAATGTGTTTGAATGCAGCATAATTAATCGCACAAAGATTGAAGAATAAAAGACGGTGGCGTTTTGGTAGAAGGCCCATCAATAAGAATCGAGAATTAGAGGAGAATTATGCCACTCTTATTAGAAATATGTTAGAAAAGGAAGAGGACGATTTACAATTTTTTAAATATGTCCGCATGTCATTCGAAGAGTTTAAACAGTTGTTAAAACTGGTTACACCTTTTTTATCAAAAACACCAAATAAAGGTACAATTTCACCATCTGAAAGGTTGATAATAACCCTACAGTAAGTTTTTATTTACACCGTGTGCATTAGCTTTAATTGTAAGGAAAGATATTGATTCATGCAATATTTAAGCACCACATATTAAAGCAAAATTTTGACGTATAAACAGTCGTGTAAAATTAAAAAAACAAAAAGAAATCTGGATAAGGAGTGAAACCGTTTTGTTTTTTAGAAATATTTTGTTTCTAATATTATTTGATAGTAATCATAGCGATTTAATATGACTAGAAAGAAAATTGTTGTCGCTGCTAGTGCAATGTGTTTGAATGCAGCATAATTAATCGCACAAAGATTGAAGAATAAAAGACGATGGCGTTTTGGTAGAAGGCCCATCAATAAGAATCGAGAATTAGAGGAGAATTATGCCACTCTTATTAGAAATATGTTAGAAAAGGAAGAGGACGATTTACAATTTTTTAAATATGTCCGCATGTCATTCGAAGAGTTTAAACAGTTGTTAAAACTGGTTACACCTTTTTTATCAAAAACACAAATAAAGGTACAATTTCACCATCTGAAAGGTTGATAATAACCCTACAGTAAGTTTTTATTTACACCGTGTGCATTAGCTTTAGTTGTAAGGAAAGGTATTGGTTCATGCAATATTTAAACAAGTACATTCAAGTATAATTTGGACATATAAAGTCGTGCCAAATTAGAAATACAAAAAAAAATCTGAGTGAAAAACGGAAGAAAAGAAAACGGAATGAAACCATATTGTTTCTAACACATTCTAACATTATTTAATATGAATAAAAATAAATTTGTTGTCGCTGCTAGCGTAATGCGTTTAAATTAGGGATTACAATCTCGGGATATCGGGATCCCTGCATCCCGGGATTGTTCTTATAATAACCAATTTTTCCGAATCTTTGATTTAAATGTCGTTGATCAATGATGGTCAGAAAATAACAAAAATCACCAACAAAAAACCAAGTTTATTAATGTCATCATTAATCACAGTGAGTTTCAAATTATGAGAAGTTAGTTTGACTTTTAGATCGGTTCTTATTTGTCATCGAGACATAAATCTTAATAAACTTAGACTTGATACTGTCCATAGAAAACTTAATACTGCTTATAGAGGACCTGATACTGCTTAAAAAGGATTTGAAATGTGTGCAGAATACTTCAAAGAAATGCTTCCAGAAAACTTGACATTGCCTTTAGAAAACTAGAAATGTTTTCAGAAAATTTCATATTGCTTTTCGGAGACTTAACGCTACTTTCAGAAGACTTGATATTGCCTCCAAACAACATAATTCTGCTCCTGGATGACTTGAAATGCTTCCAGAAGACTTGATACTTAATTCAGGAGATTTGATGTCGCTTTCAGAAGACATGGATTGCTTCTAGATGGCTTGATGTTGCTCTTTGAAGACTAATACTGTTTTTCTTTTGCTTCCAAAACATTTACAATAGTCCCAAAAGATTTACACTGCTTTTCATCTTGTTCTTTTTTACATCTTTGGACTTCATGGTGCGGTATGTTACGTCTTCTCTAATTTTCTCCAATATGTTCTCCATTTCCAAGTATGTTATTTTTTGTGTTATTAAAAGCCTGTGTATGAATTTAAGAATTGTATCAATTTCAGTTTGTTTGTGGTATAGGTATCTAAGTTCTTTTCGCATTAGTCTTTTTTCCAATTCAAATTTGTGTTCTGTTTTGTTGCTTGGGATCTTGATTTGGAATGATTTAGGAGTAATTCCTTTGTTAATGGCTGTGTGTAGGAATTGGGTGTTGTCTTTAGTTTTTTCTCTGTTTAACATCTTGTGCCTTAAGTTTTGGAGAATTACGGATAACTCCGCATTTTTTAAAATGGCTAGGGTTTTCTCCAGTATCATCGTTAAAGTATAAATTGTAAAATAGATAAGGTTCGACTTAAAAACGATGTTTATTAACAGAATATATCGGTGCTACACGTGTTTCGCCCAGTTTTTAGGGCATCGACAGGCACGACTAAAAACAAACACGAATCGTAAATTGTAATTACGATTTTAATAGTTGACTTTACATTGGTGGTGGTATTTGCTCTAGTTTGTATGTATGTATGGAGTGAGGAGTGCGTATTCTATACGCGGCACCTAGGCCACAACGGGCCCCTTGTACACTGACTCCCTCTAAGAGGTTTGAGATGATAAATGCGAGTATAACTCGATTTTTTGGCTGATTCCGCTTCCTGACCGACCCCCCACCAAACCGGGCGTGCTATGGCACAGGCCCAGTGTGGGTTCGCCCCTGTCAGGTGCCGCTCCAGGAGTACCACATCCTCGTGGACCCCTACGAGGTGCAGGCCTCCAGGGCGCTAACGCGCATTCAGCCATTTTTGCTCAAACCCCTTACACACATAGCTCTAGTTTGTAATTTAAGACTTCTAACCAGACTTTGTCAAAAATGTTTCTTGAGCAACAGCCAAAAATAGGCTGAGCAGATTTTATTTTTATTTCCATTGCTGTTTATTGGTAATTGATATTCTATGCACGTTGTCTATGGTATCAGGGCCTTTTCTTCTATATTAGGATTTACTCTTTTTAATAGTAATTTTTGATGCAGTTTTGATAGTAAATGTAATAGTGAGATTGGCCTATGTGATGTAACATCATAACATCACAGACAAGTTTAGGTATCAGGTATCTACCAGATTTAAGTATTATTATTATTTCAGCAACTTTTCATATACTTGGAAAGTATTTCTGCTTATATGGCATCATTAGTTATGTATAATAGTTTTGTATTCGCTCGTTATGTTAGATGTTTCAATGTTTCGCCATTAATTAGGTCATAACCTCCTGATTTTAGCTCTTAACCCAATTTCCATTATTATTTCGAATTGGAAATGTATGTGTTTTTTTTAATTTAATTTAGTTTTATCACTAGGAATTCTATTGGCTTACCATTTGAACATCTTAATGAATTATCCTTAAATTTAACACTGTCAATGTTCTTGCAACATGACGGTTACCTAGCTCATCATTGATGCTATGGTTAAATTTACAATTTGCCAAATGGCCCCTCTTAAGGCCAGCACAATCCTGATCTTTCAATTATGGATTTTATTTTTAGGGGCGATTGAAATAAACTGTTTACATGTAAACACATCCAACGCGTAATTTATGCTGAGATAAGTTTGAAAAATCAGTAACAAAATTTGATTTCCCTCGTAGAAACCCGATCCGAAGATATACTGTTTGTATGTGTGTCATCCAAGATTTCTATAAATTCTGATTCGACATACAAAATTCACATTCGAAGCGATTTTAAGAAAACCAATAAATTTTAACTGTCATTTCCAGTCGTTTCGAGGACCGGCTTCCGGGATCCATTACGAAAGGAGGGGCATTAACGGAAAGAGGCTCCTTAAATCTAATTGAACCCGATAAGTAATTTATACCCTATCTATAAATATTTTCCGAAGGGGAAGTTTGGTTTTAATTACCCCATTCTTGAATATCGTTTTAAATCCCATTTAAAATTCAAACACTAAATTCCGTTCTGGTCTCGAACATAATTCAGATCGGATAAAAAATTGTAATTATCTAGATAATATTGATTTGGCGGTACAGGGTCAGCCCGGAAGGAAGTTTATACAACCTGGACCTTTCAAAAGTTTAAATTACAATTTCCATAGTTCATTAGTGGCGCTTGACATTCGCCCATTAAACTTTCAGAAGCAATTTATCCGAGGAATGGGTGAAGGTCAAAGGGCCCGGCCTTGTTTACTTGCCTACTGCTTGAGGTTTATTTACGTTTGTAATGAAGGCAATGGATAAACGACCCTTGAAGGGAAACCAACCACCTTCATTTTGTTGTATATAATTTAAAGATTTGCGGTTAATTAATTCTTTTAAAACCCGAGAAAACAACTTTGAGAATTTAATTAATACTTTATAAAAGTATCAAAAGATTTTTGATGAAAGAGCTTTTAGGGTACCTCTCTGTAAGCGTACCCAACATTTATTCAACATTTCATTTCAGCCACAAATTGCGTGCACATGTGTACAGTACGTGAGCGAAAATTTCAGACGAACGTTGAACAACGTTTATTATTCAGTATACGAGTACGCGGCCGGTCGAATATTTCCAGTCTATCGCAGAATGCGAACTGCATAACGTATCTGTCATATCTACTGAGGGTTTGCATTTCTGATGACGAGTTATCACCGTGGACTATGGACGAAATGCTTTTGCATTACGGATTTCAACCGTAACAGAACTATTCGGATTGTGCAATAGTTCCCGTATGAAAAATAACATTTACTAGTAGCAGGACTGCAGAATTTAATAATTCAAATTTTACTGCAGTGGAAAACGTTTATTATTCAATACCACACAACCTCCACGGTTAGATACGTTTCGTAATAGAATATATTACGAAACTACGAGTGTGTGTTTAGAAAAATGTATTATTCTAATAACCTAATTCTAATAACCAAAAATAAATTGGATATGATTCATCAAGAATAAAAACACGTCAGTTACTCGTTTGAAATTAATTATTTCTTAAGGTGAAGCGTTCACCGTGTTAGAAGTCACCTTTATTATTAAGGGTAACATTTAAAATTTAACTCCCCAACTGTGTGGGACTGAACTATATAAAATATTCATGTGCAAACAAAATTTAAGTTCTATTCACAATTTTTTAAATTGATATTATTATTTTTTATAATCTTATCTTTTATTTTATTATTATTCACCCAAAAAAAATGTTGGTCTAAGTGTTCTGACAGAAGGATATAAAAATTAAACTACAATTTAATTCGATTAGGTTGATAAATAAATAATAGACCTCTTGCTCAGTTAAAAATTAAATATACTTAGGACCGGTTTCGACAAAAAAATTTTGTCATCCTCAGCTAAATCTACAAGCGAATGTTTAAAATGAACACAAACGAAAATATATATATATATATATATATAAATAAACTTACAGTCAATAATTCAATAACAATGAAATCGGCTTATTAAACAAAGGACATAAATATGCTTTAAAACCAATAACTAACTTACATCTAAACGCCATAGAAATTGATTGCATTATTAATAAATTACCTAACTATGTTGATATCAAAAACGAAATAATACCTATTATAAAAAAGAAGGAAAGACTAAATAATAAATATCATGAACATCCTTCACCACATACTGTGAGCGTCAAAAAAAAGTAAACAGCTGTTGTTTTTCTATTAAAAGGTTAATAAAAATGCAGTTAATAACGAAAATCAAAAAGTTTTATAGCAGTCTTCACAACTCATCTATAGTATATTTAATTCAATAGAAACATGAAAAAAAAAAACTAATCATTACCCGTAATAATTCAGATTATTGTAAATATCTACCGAATTTACGCGTCAAAAGAAAGTAAACAGAATTCGGAACTAATAGGTATTAAGTACAAAAATAAATATAATATTAACTTTTAATACTTGGTTTGAGCTCCTTTAGCCTTCAACACCTCCCTTAATCTCCTTGGCATGGATTCCACCAAGTTTTTTGTAATATTTTGAGGGATTTTCATCCATTCTTCAGTTAAAGCTTTTTTAAGGTCGTCTTTATTTGAAATTGTCCTTTCTCTGATCTTCCTGTCAAGGTGATCCCACAGATGTTCTATAGGATTAAGGTCTGGGGACTGCGGTGGATGATCAAGGGTTTCAGGGACTCGGTATAGCATCCATTCCTTCACAATTTTGGAAGTGTGCTTTGGATCGGTATCCTGTTGGAAGATCCAGTTCTCTGATAAGCCCAATTCATTAATACTCGGGGAAATATTGTTCTTTAAAATGGTTAAATAGTCCATTTTATTCATTGTTGGTTCAATAAAAACTAGATTACCGACCCCTGACGCCGCCATACAGTCCCAGACCATAACCGAGCCTGCACCGTGTTTGATGGTATTTGTAACAAATTTCTCTTTGAAGGCCTCATTTTTTGGCCGCCATATCTTTGGTGGTTTTCTTTTACCAAAAATTTCAAATTTACTTTCATCACTAAATAATATATTTTTCCAAAAATCTGGAGCTTCGTTCTGATATTTTTTTGCGAAATCAAGACGTTTCTGTTTATTTATTTTCGATATGTAAGGCTTTTTACGGGGTGTTCTTCCATGCAGGCCACTTCTATGGAGTGTTTTTCGTATGGTACTGGAACTTATGGTTGTGTTTGCTATCTGCGATATGTCGTTTGCTATTTTAACCGCACTTGAACATGGATTATTCTTCACTTCTCTTACCACTGCTCTAGCCTGTGATTCTGTAAGGCGCTTTGGTCGTCCAACGCGTTGTAAATCGGCTACAGTATGATGTTTTGCGTATTTATCCAAAATTTTTTTTATTGTGCAGTGATTTCGTCCCATTATTTTAGCTATTTCGCGTAAGGATTTACCTTTTTTATTTAAACTTAATATAATTTTACGCGTTCTATACTTGTTTGTTTCCCATGATGATTTTTGGTATTTATAATTAATTTCGACGTTCAACCATTTGCTGTTTCTTCTAAAATGTTCTAAAGTTGTCCTGGGAGGGGTTTATAAGTATTTATACGAAAAGTGTGGTACTTCCCCTAAATCTAAAATGAATTTACAACAACCGGACCGGCTGTTTACTTTCTTTTGACGCGTACTAATCGGGGTATTTTTACTCTAAAGGGGATTTACCATATTTGTGGGGTTTTTTGCTTAACTATTTTTTACGATAGGATTGCTCACAAATAAAGTCGTAAATTTTGGTATATACATTTTTATTGTAAGTTAACAGAATCGTAGTAAAAAGGGTTTTTAGAAGTAAACAGCTAGTGTTTACTTTCTTTTGACGCTCACAGTATAAAAATTATAAAATCTATAAAACAAAAACTTAAAAGTAACAATGCACTATTCGTAAAAGCTGATAAAAATGCTGGTTGTGTTGTAATATACAAAAATGACTATGATTCAAAAACTTTAGAATTTTTAAAAAACAATTTATATATTGAAATACCTAAAGATCCCCTAAATTTGATCCTTTCTAGAACTAGAAATATAATCAAAGAAATTAACACGTTGAGTGCCATATGAGATCGCGTTGGTCTTATGTTGTATTGGAACGTAGAGACTGCGCGAGTCCACCCTGGTCTCATATTAAACAATTTTACATTTGGCCGTGTGTGACCACGGTGGTATCACGTAATGCATTGAAATACATGTGGTAGCAGAGTAGACGGCAGAAGAAACGATTTATGTCATTGGCCTGTTATTGTGAGACCAATATGTCACCACGTGGCATAGGGAACTGTAATATGTAAATAATGCAATAAAGTTAGAAAAAAACAAATAGAAATAGAAAAATTTATTTTACCTAATATAATAATACAAAAAAATATATAATTCTTAATACATTAATACAACATAGATATAATCCATAAGAAAACATAAATATCATTCGAAAACATGGATATAAATCTTAAAAAAAACAGAAAATATGGTGTGTGTATACTAAATTTTAGAAGCTGTATGTGCTTCAAAAAAACAGTTCAAACAAAAATATTGATCGCAAGCACTACATTTCAACGTGGTTTGGGGAGTTTTCCTCGATGCTTGTTCTCTTCCAGATTCGTTTGAAATTTTCTTGTAGCATATTACACACCGACGTCTTTTAGAACGACCAACATCTTCTAATTTATGCTCTATTTCGGTCATGTTTTCAGATATTTCTTCCTGTCTCGCTGTTTTCAACAGACCACTTATGACTTCTTCTTTGAACGCAGTTATTGATATTTTATTATTGGTTATTTCTTTATACGCAATGTAGGCATTTACTATTGCACTTCCAGTTAATAACTCGAACGCCAATTTCCTATACCATTTCATACTACGGCGAAGGCAGGTATTTAAGATTTTAACTGATCAGATATATCAATATATGATTTATATTTATTGTATACAACCACATTTTTGGGCTTTTGTATTTCTTTACCTCTTTTGATTAAAGTAACCATTTCATTTCCATATCTAGTGCTCAATACTAATACGTCCCTTTTATCTCTCCATTTTTCAACTACTATTCCTTGCTTACATTCTTCAGCTATTACTTCTCCAACTTTTAACTTTTTATCTACAACCCTTTTGGGGTTATATTTTCTATTAGATCGTAATGTTCCAATAAGATGTGTTTTTCTATGTAATAGTGCATTAGCTAAACTCACTGATGTGTAATAGTTGTCAGTGCATAAAGTACGTCCGCTGTCTAAAAGATTTGTCATCAAATCCATTACAACTTTTGTAGGCACTGACACATGACCAACCTTCGATTTGCCGCAGTATACTTGGAAATCATATGTGTACCCATCTTTTAGGCACAGCTTAAATAATTTGATTCCGAACTTATGTCACTTATTGGATATATATTGACGAAATTTCAGTCTTCCTCTAAAAGGTACAAGAGTCTCATCTATACAAACGTACTCGGAGGGTGTCATTTGGCACTGAAATGATGTCCGAAGCTTGTTCACAAGTGGTGTTATCTTGTGTAATTTATCATCACTAATTTCCTCATTATTACTAAAATGTATCATTTTCAGAAGTAACTGAAAACGATTTCTGGACATTACACTTGGGATTGCATTTTTGTACAATCGTTTCGTTTCCCAGAAGAAAGTTCTGGGAAAGAACACAACCCCATCCACAAAATAATACCAATGAAATGTTCTATTTCTGTAGGGTCTGTGGGAGTCCATTTCAGAATACGTGCGTTTGGTAAAATATTACTTCGTTTACACTGTTCAGCGTATCTGTTTGTTTCTTCTACCTAAAATATATATTATTATGTTATTTTAATAGAAGATTTTTTGACTCACGATTAAGCTTATGATGTCGTCATTCACAAAAACTTTGAAAAAATCATATGGCAGTTTGTCGTATTGTTCATACAGAGCAATACTAAAACCAGAGTTTGGGACACTAAGCTGTAAGTTTTTTAGATTTTTCCCAGTTGCATGAGCCCACTCAAACTCATTACTCTGGTTATTTGCTTCTTTTCCAATATCATTATTATTTTTTTCATCACCCAAGTCGTCATAACGCATGTTTCTTATAACTTCTTCTATTATTTCATCCATGTAATTGGGGCTTTCTATAATTTTTTGTGAGGTAGACGGTTCTGGTTTTTGCGAAGATGGTGTACAATTATTTTTTTTGAACCGTTTAGATTTAGACCGATAATCGTCCTCGGATTCAGAACTTTCTGTAACCGGTTCGTATATTTCGTCGTCGTCAAAAATATTTGCCTCACTTTCTTCATCAGAAAGCAACTCTTTCCATAACTTCTTCAGACGTGCTTGTTCTTTTTCGTATGACATATTCACATTCACAATTACACTCACAACATCCAAACAAAGACTGCGAAAAGTAATACTCGATCGCCGTAAACACGTGTATGAGAGATTTTACAAGTTCAGACAGGAATTACGTGATGACACATTGGACTCACATGGCTACTCGAGATGTACGCGTCTATTGTAGGCCGCGCGAGACCAACGTGTCACCATAAAATAAAAGTTTAAAATAAATATCAAAAAAAAAATTATAATAATAATTTATGTTAATTCCTGAATCTGTAGAGCAATAATTACAAGATTCTAAAATAAAAAACTATTGGCCAGTGGGATCCCATTTGTCGAATATATGGTGGCATTCAACGTGTTAAAGATACTCTAATCAAACTAGGAATAAATACTTATAACTTGGTTCCTATGAATTCTTTTGTCCCACAAATATATTCCACTATAAAGCTTCATAAATCTAATCTACCTATAAGACCTATCACTGCATTTTATGATTCTCCAACATCAAAAATCACCAATATTATTCACGATATTTTTAAAAAATTAAATTTTAATCCTCAATTCACAGTTAAAAATTCACTTGATTTTATAAATAAAATAAAACGTATAAAACCACAAAATATCATCTTGATTTCATTTGATGTTACTAATCTTAATACAAATGTTAATGCCGATTTTACTATTGATATCATTTATAAACTATTTGAGAAACAATATAAAGACACAAAGATAGCTTCCGATTTGACATCACTTGTTAAATTTATTATCAAACAAAATTATTGTAAATTTAACGAAAAATTTTACAAACTCGAAAATGGTTTACCCATGGGTCTACAGTGAGTGTCAGCTTATTTGATGCAGGCAACAAAATTATGTTTCAAATCACTTAGCTTTAGAACCAAATGAGATATCGAAAAATCTGATATGGTATTTTAGAGGGAACATTTTCTATAAAATAAACATTTCAAATGGTTCATATTTTATTCGTAGTTGTCAGTGTGTATGTTAAATTACATAGTGAAGACAGATTAATTTTTTAAACATGGGTCGACGTACAAGCATAGAGCAACGGGAATTAGTAATTCACCACATTAAACATGAAAAAAGCCAACGTTTAATAGCTCAAATGGTAAATATATCATCATCCACACTCCAACATATAATAGAACGATTCTTGAAGGACAACCGAGTGAAAGATAAAGGCAGAAACGCGCCAAATAAAATTTTTACACCAAATGACGAAAGATGGATCATCCGAAAAATTTGTGAAAACCCCAGGTTATCGGCTCAAAAATTAGCTGATGAGGTACACAATTTTCTTGGTAAGAAGTGTAGTGCATCTACAATTCGCCGTATCTTGCGATCACGTGATTTTCATGGTCGAGTACCACTCAAGAAGCCCTTTATAATAAAATCAATAAAATCAGCCGGCTAGCCTTCGCCAAAAATCATGTTTCGAAGGATTTAAAATTTTGGAACACCGTAATTTTTGCTGATGAGTCCAAATTTAATATATTTGGTTCTGATGGAAGGTCGTTTGTATGTCGGAAGCCCAATAAACAGTTCGATTTAAAAAATTATGCGTGAGTGTAAAACATGGAAGTGTTATGGTTTGGACCTGCATGGCAACATCAGGCGTTGGAAACCTTGTTTTTGTAGACGGGAACATAGATAAAATCATGTATTTAAGCATATTAAAAGAGAATTTGCTACAAAGTGCTGAAAAATTGGGTCTGCGTAGCAACTTCAGATTTTACCAAGACAACGACCCTAAACATAAGCCGGGAATTGTACTGACCTGGCTAATATGGAATTGCCCTCAGCTTATGGCACCACCGGCGCAATCTCCGGACTTAAATGTTATTGAGAATTTATGGGCATTGCTAGAAACCAATATTAGAAAACATCACATTTCTAGCAAAGAAACTTTGAAAAAAGCATTAGTTGAAGAATGGAAAAACTCGTCAATTCTATGGAAAAAAGGCTAAAGGCAGTAATCTCACAAAAAGGGTACCATACAAAGTACTGAAGGTACTGCAAAAATCAAAATATTCGTTTCGTTTTTCAATTTTATAATGTTGCATCAAATAAGCTGCTTATTGTAAAAATTCTGTTTTCTTTATTTCTTTTTATATTATAAAAATTACGAATAAAATATGAACCATTTGAAATGTCTATTTTATAGAAAATTTTCGTCCTCTAAAATATCATATCAGGTTTTTCGATATCTCATTTGGTTCAGAAGCTAAGTGATTTGAAACATAATTTTGTTGCCTGCATCAAATAAGCTGACACTCACTGTATCTATATCTGGATTTATCGCCGATATCTATCTCGATCATATAGAGAAAAATTATATCATGAATAAACAAAATCCATACTATAACAATATCAAAAAGTGGATTAGATGTGTAGATGATATTTTTTGCTTGTGGGAAGGTACAGAAGATTTAGCTAATATGTTAAGTTATATGAATGACATACATGACAACTTGAAATTCACGTTAGAAATTGAACATGATAAAAAACTAAATTTTCTCGACTTAACTATAAATAGAGATGATTATGCTCTCAATTTTGATATATACAGAAAATCGACTAGCTTAACCCTCCGTCGGGCGCAATGCAGATAATTACGAGGTCGAGCGCAACGAATCTATTAGATTCAAATATGAAAACATTTATTACAAGTTTCTTATTAAATGTTTATTATATTATTATAGTGAAACCTAATTATAAGATAATAAAGAAAATAAATATTTATTATATTAGATGAAAAATAAAAACTAATCTGATTGATGTCTATCAGCTTCATCGCCATCGATTCTTGAACTAAAACAGTTTTCACAAACCACTGCTGCATGTTCTAAACACAAAAACTGTTTGCAAAGTTTACAGAAGTATTTAGAATACCTTTGCTTTTTATTTGCTACGCAAGGTGCACACCGCTTTCTTTTGTTTGTTACTGTAGTAGATTCAGTTTCTTCGGTTTGTAATTCGTCAGTAGGTGCAAACCTCTGCAGTCTTTGTTTGAGCGAAACAGGAATTCCTCTACTTTTTGTTGCTCTTCTATTCAGATGTTCGGTTACTAATTCTTTACCTAGCTCTTTTAGAAATATACGCCGCTTTTTTCCTTCGTTTCCATTTCTTGCTTGCAGAATTTGCGCATTTATGCCGCTTATATTTAGCATCGAAAAAATTACGACTAGGGGCCACCGACGAGTGTTTCTCTGCACATTGTAAGATTCACACATTTTGTCAACTAAATCAACTCCAGATTTGGTATGATTATAAAAGGTTATTATGTCAGGCTTTTTATCATCTCTAGTATTGTCAATAGAATTATCAAAATGCATGCTGGAAATTAACATCACGTTTTTGCCTTTTCTTGGGATATAGGATACTAATGTGGCATTTTTTTGAAATCCAAATAAACTTGTCTTTTCCTGTCTCTCTTTAGTCAAAACAAAATTTGATGGAAGTTGAGGTTTATTCTTTTTTATTGTGCCAACGTATGATAATTTCTTAGTTTGTAGGAAGTTAACGAGCGGTATATCGGTGAACCAATTGTCAGCGGTTATATTTCGCCCAGTATTATAAATCGGCTCACTCAGTCTTTTCACGACGTCAGCAGGTTTATAGCTCACCTGATATTGTCCTTCTGGTTGTCTACCAGGATATATTTCCAAATTGTGAATATAGCAAACTTTGGCATCCACCAAGGCGAAAATTTTTATCCCGTATTTATTTGGTTTGGAGGGTATATACTGCCTGAATGAGCATCTTCCTCTAAAGCCAACTAACATCTCATCAATTGTAACACATGAGCCAGGCGAATAGCTCTTTTTACAGTTTTCGACAAAAACTAAAAAAATTTCCCGAATAGGAGCTATTTTGTCAACTCGTTTTCTTTCCTCCCGAGTTGTTCTGTCATCAAAGCGAATACATCGAAGAATGAACTTGACCGCTTCACATTCATTACCAATCGAAATATTTCTATTCCATAGCCATCATCTCCCCATAATTCCTCTAAGTTTTGTCTGTTGCTATGAAGTGTACCTGCCAGATAAAGCAATCCTATAAATGCTTTAATTTCAATTACGTCTACATATTCGCAATCTCTCTCACGAGAATATTGTGAGCGAATAGTTTCAATATATTGATTTGTGTACTGAACGATGTTTTCTAATATATTGTTGCTTATGAGGCAATTCCAACATTCGAGGGCAGTTTTTGCTTGCTTCGCGAATCCTATAACACCTGGTAAACTAATCAAAATATTTTGAGGTTTACGTTTAACACGCTGAGTGTATTTAGTCTTTTTCCATGTACTTATTTTGTCCTTTCCAACATATTGTTATGGTTTAGGATCTTCTGGATTGTAGGTTTTAATAAATTTAGCCATTGTACACTGTAACACCTATACAAAGTTAATGCTATCATTGCGTCTGAATCAATCAGACAGATGAATTGTAGTTACATAATATATAGGTGTCCTGTAATTATGTACAATCGGTTCAGTGTGGATTCCTAAGGCAAACTAAGATTTGTATCAAGTTCTCTATACATAAAACCGTTGCATTTGGCAATTACAGGACATCAAATATCTGATTTTTTTATGACAATTTGAAAACGACCATCAATTTATTTCAAATTTTCTTGATCAAACGGTTTTGAAATGTGTCATTATTTTAGTAAAATTATTATTTATTTTATTTGAGTAAAAAGTTCACGTCATAAAATTGTGTTCAGTTTTATCGTTTTTGTAGAAAAAATAAGTATGCCGTGTCATAATCAGAATTTTATAAAAGGCGAAATTTGAAAACAAATGACCAAACTAACTGATATAACATTTTCAAACCTGTTTTCTAAACAAACATTTGAAACATTTGAAATAAATTTCAAATAAATTGGTCAACTCGTTATAGCAAAACATTTTGAAGAAAGCACATCTTTATATGTAACGAAACCAGATTTTTATTAACAAAAAGCTTACTTACAATTTCTTTAGAGTCCTATTACCAGAAAGTTGAGTTCAAAAGACGATTTTTGAAAATTACTAATACTTCCGTAAACGGTCGCAATGAATCTGTGAAATTAAATTAAGCACTACGACTGATATGTGTGCGCTACGCTGCCGCAAATACGACCGACAATAGTTCTCGGTATATGGTAAAGATACACCTATTCCAACTTGTGGTGATTTTATTAACCGGTTGTTATTTACAAAATTGTATCTGGTGAATCTGTCAGATGAATTGCGCCCGACGGAGGGTTAAACACCATTATACCTTATGACTCTCATCACCTAAATAACCATAAACTTTCTGCTTTACAATCATACATTTACAGAACGCTTAGATATCCCATTAATAAAAACTCTATTCAACATGAATTTAATTTTATAAAATCTTTATCCATAGAAAATGATTATCCTCCAGATATCACTAATAAAATACTCTACAACACCATAATAAAGTTAGACCCTTTATACACTTCTGATAATAATGAATGCACAACTTATCGTTCTCTGCCATACAATGAAATAAATTACAAAATTAAAAAAATTCTTAGGCATAATAACATTAATATTAGCTTTAAGAGCAATTATAAAATAATAGATTTGCTATCGAACTTCAAAAGCAAAGAACAAATGGTAAACAAAAGTGGTGTATATTCTATCAAATGCAACGATTGTGATACTATATATATATATATAGGTCAAACAGGTAGAAAACTTACTAAGAGGGTTTACGAACATAGAAATACCACTTCATCTAATGTTTACCAACATAAAATAGAACATAATCACAACATCGATTATGATAATGTTTCCCTTATACACAATTGTAAGAAAGGTATAAAATTAGATCTATTGGAATAACTTGAGACAGACAGACATAAATACATAAATCAGAAATTAATGAATGATCAACTATATTCAATCTATAAACCGTTGTATTCATGCTTAAAATTCTATCTTCAAAAGAAAATATATTTTTTTATATACATTTTTCTCTTTTGCATTCCTTTAAACTTGTTTTACTCAAGCGTATTCACTTCATTTTAACTTGTCGTATCGTTCAGTGTTGTCCATTTTACTTTTGTATTTTAAATTTATACTTAATTTTATCGTTTTAATGTGTAAGACTTTTTAAATTATTGACTGTAAGTTTATTTATATATATATATATATATATATATATATATATATTTTCTTTTTCGTTTGTGTTCATTTTAAACATTCGCTTGTAGATTTAGCTGAGGATGACAAAATTTTTTTGTCGAAACCGGTCCCAAGTATATTTAATTTTTAACTGAGCAAGAGGTCTATTATTTATTTATCAACTCAATCGAAGAATTTTACTCAGTAATTGTTATAGTATGGTGACATTTTGAATGTTATCAGTTGGCAACAAGAGAGAACAGTTTTTAGTTTATGTCAGATCGAGTCAGATCATATGTATTGTACTGAATGTATCTATAAGAAGATATAATAAAGAAAGTTAAATTTAGTAGATGTATCATTTATATTACATCGTATAACATGGTGTCAGGTGGAAAGAAGTTTCAATAGAGTTGAAACATTAAAAAAAAAAAAAATAACCTCGTGAAAAGACTGAGAAGAGAGGTTAGGTTCATCGTAAAATTGAATCTATCTAAGAACGGCGACGTGGAGTTAAAGATTGAAGAAAAATTATTATTAAATTATTATTGATATTTGCCAATTGTTTGGTTGGAAAATACTAAGTTTACACATATATATATATATATATATATATATAATAATGGAAGGGTTAGCAGAAATATTACAAAAACAAACTGAGTTATTAACTCTTATGGCACAACAATATCAGCAACCAATGCAAAATCAGGAAAATGCAAAAATTCCTTTACCGGGACCTCTAAATGTTAAAAAAGGGGATGTTGCTCAAAATTTTGAATATTTTGTAAAAACATGGAACAATTATATTATTGCAACTGGTATTGATAAGTGGCCAAGTAAAGATGAAGATAAAAAAGTACATACATTCATTACAGCACTTGGTGAGGAAGCCATGATAAAGTACAATGATTTTAATCTTATGTCTGAAAATAAGATATCTTGTACGAATGTGATATCGGCAATACGTAATATTTTAATGAAAAAGAAAAATGTTATTTATGAACGTGCAATGTTTAATAGTGCAAATCAGAATGAAACTGAAACTTTTGAAGAATATATTTTACGGTTACAAATACTTATCGAAACATGCGAGTTTGGTACGTTTAAAGATGATTTACTCAGGGATCGTATTGTTTTGGGTATAAGAAACAGAGATATCAGGAAGAAATTAATGACTAAACCAGAATTGACATTACAACAGGCTATGGATATCTGCCGAGTTGAGGAAATAACATCAGAAAGGATGAAAAATTTAGATAATACTGATAATTTAGTGAATAAACTAAGAAGAAAAGAATTTAATTCAAGATCATGTTTATTTTGTGGAGGAAAACACAAATTTGAAAAAGGTTTATGTCCTGCGTTTGGCAAGAAGTGTACGGAATGCGGTGGAAAGAACCATTTTGCAAAAGTATGCAAAAAGAAAGATAAAAAACGGAATAAAGAATATTTAATAAAGAAAAAGAAGATAAAAGAAATCAAAGACGATGAAGAGGTTAGTGACCAGAGCTCAGAAGTCACAGAAAATGATAATACAGATTCGGAAACTGAAATTAAGAAAATTAGAGATGATTCATATAAAGGAGGAGCAGTGAAAGCAGATTTAAAATTTTTGATTGAGGGGAAACAAAAAAAACTGATATGTGAACTCGATACAGGAGCAAATGTAAGCATTATTGGACAAAGATATCTGAATAATATTATGAATAATACGAATGTAAAACAATCAAAACATAAGTTGTATTCCTTCGGAGGTAATGAAATTAAGGTTATTGGAGAGAAAACTCTAATATGTCTTCACAAAGAAAAAGAATATCCTATTAACTTTCAAGTGGTTGATGTTAAACATGGTCCACTTCTGTCAGCCGATAAATGTGTAAAACTGGGTCTTGTAAAATTTTGTAATACAATTAAAATAAATAATTTGGACTCTATCGAAGACTTAGAAAAAGAAGCTCACAGGATTATAGAAAAATACAAAGATGTATTCCAAGGCTATGGTTGTTTAGAAAATGCAATCAATTTAGAAGTTGATGAAAACATAACACCTAGTATTCAAAAACCTAGACGTATACCGATACATCTCCGAGAACAATTAAAAGAGGAATTAGATAGTCTCATAAAAAACAGAATAATAGAAAAAGTAGATGAACATACCGAATGGGTGAGTAATATTTTAATAGTACAGAGAAATAATAAATTAAGAATTTGTCTCGACCCAATACCTTTAAACAAAGCTCTTAAACGACCAAATACACAGTTTACTACTATCGATGAGATACTTCCCGAACTAGGAAAAGCAAAAATTTTTAGTAGCGTTGACGCTAAAAAGGGATTTTGGCAAATAAAATTATCCGAAACTAGCAGTAACCTTACAACATTCTGGACGCCTTTCGCAAGGTATAGATGGTTGCGAATGCCATTTGGTATCTCGCCCGCACCAGAAATATTTAAAAATAGAATGTGTGAAATATTGAATGGTTTGGAGGGGATTGAGTTGCTAGCAGACGATATTTTAATAATAGGATATGGAGACGATAAAAAAGAAGCATTAGAGAACCATAATAAAAATTTGGAAAATCTACTAATTCGTCTCAAGGCACATAATTGTAAATTGAATTTAGACAAATTATGCCTTTGTAAAGATAAGGTAAAGTTTTATGGACATGTATTGACAGACCAAGGACTAAAACCAGACGAAAACAAGATATTGGCAATAAAAAATTTTCCAGAACCGAAGAACAAAAATGATCTACACCGTTTTCTTGGCATGATTACCTATCTTAGTAGATATGTAAAGAATCTGAGTAGCGAAATTCAACAGTTGAGAAGATTGTTGCGAGAAAATGTGGAATGGAATTGGTCAGAAATGGAAAAACAAGAATTCGAAAATATTAAGAATTTACTAACATCCAATATAACGTTGAAATATTTTGAAAAGAATAAACCCATTGTTGTAGAATGTGACGCGAGTGACTATGGATTGGGAGCAGCTGTTTATCAACAAGACAAAATTATTGGATTTGCTTCGAGAACTCTAAGTAGCACGGAAAGAAAGTATGCACCCATAAAAAAGAGATGTTGGCAATCGTGTTTGCGTGTATCAGATTCGATCAAATGATTGTTGGTAATCCGCAAACTATAATAAAAACAGACCATAGGCCATTGATTAATATTTTTCAGAAACCTCTAATAACTGTGCCAAAAAGACTGCAGAAAATGCTCATGACGCTGCAGAGATACAATTTAAATTTACAATTTGTTGCAGGAAAAGAAAATATAGCAGCAGATGCACTGTCTCGCGCACCTTTACCGTGTTCAAAAAAACAAAATAATGATATTATTCTATCTACCATTTATAAAACATCGGAAAAAAGAATTTGCAAGGCGTTAGATGGAATAGATCTTTCGAAACAAGTCAGTGTGTCTGAAGAACGATTGGACGAAATCAGAAAAGAAACATTAGTTGATCAATGTCTTATCAAAATAAAAGACTACATATTAACGGGATGGCCCAATACGATATATGAGTTACCAGATGAAGTAAAGAGATATAATTCTTATAAATACGAACTTACTTATCAAAATGGAATTATTTACAAGAATCAACAAATAGTTATTCCTTTCAAACTTAGACGAAAAATTTTTTTAAAAATTTTGCATACAAGTCATAACGGTATAGAAGGAACAATTAATATGGCAAGAAGAAATGTGTTTTGGCCAGGAATGTCTGCAGAAATCAGGAATGCTATTAAGGAATGTACTATATGTACAAAGTTGGCTAGTTCACAAACAAAACAATCCATGCAAACACACCCAATTCCTGAGTTTCCTTTTCAATATATATCTATGGATGTTTTAACCACAACATACAAAGAAAAGAAAACATATTTTCTGATTACAGTTGATCATTACTCGGACTATTTTGAGTTGGATATTTTAAAAAATTTGTCTTCGCAGGTACTTATTGATATATGCAAGCAGAATTTCAGTAGGCATGGAATACCACAAAGAATAATAACAGACAATGGAACTAACTTCGCTAGTGAAGAATTTAAAACTTTTACGAAGAAGTGGAATATTTGCCATTGCACGTCATCACCTCATTATCCGCAAGCAAATGGGAAAGCTGAGGCTACTGTGAAAATTGCGGAACAAATAATTAAAAAATCAGAAATGAATAATGAAGATATATGGCTAAATTTACTCCATCACCGAAATATACCAAATAAAATCGGTACAAGTCCTGTAGAAAGATTATATAGTAGGTCAACTAGAACGTTATTACCATCTGCAACTATAAATTATTTACCAATGATGATTGAAGATGTACCGTTAAAAATTGAGGAAAGCAGAAGAAAGGCAAAATTTTATTATGATAAAGGAGAGAAAGATCTTCCAAAGCTGGTTATAGGTCAGCCAGTGGTAACTCAACTGAACCCTAAAATAAACAAAGAATGGACACCCGGCAAAGTACAAAACAAATTAAGTGACAGATCATACATTATAAATGTAGAAGGTAAAGAATATCATCGTAATGCGGTTCACGTTAAACCCACGATTGGTACTGCTGTTGTTTCCTATAAATATCCTGATGAAACAACTCAATGTGGACATGAGATAAGTGAGATGAAAGAGGGACAAAATATGGAAGAACAGAAATCAGAACATGTAAATGTTGCAGAAGAAAATGAATCAACCAACATTCATCCAGAGAAGGTAGAAAATGAATCAACCTACATTAATCCAGAGAAAGTAGAAAGCCAGGAGAATGTAATGAAAATCCCCATTAGGTCACGACCGAAAAGAGACATTAAATTACCAAAAAAATTAAAAGACTTCCTTATGTAAAAAAAAAGGGCATGTTATAGTATGGTGACATTTTGAATGTTAGCAGTTGGCAACAAGAGAGAACAGTTTTAGTTTATGTCAGATCGAGTCAGATCATATGTATTGTACTGAATGTATCTAAAGAAGATATAATAAAGAAAGTTAAATTAAGTAGATGTATCATTTATATTACATCATATAACAGACCCTTTATACACTTCTGATAATAATGAATGCACAACTTATCGTTCTCTGCCATACAATGAAATAAATTACAAAATTTAAAAAAATCTTAGGCATAATAACATTAATATTAGCTTTAAGAGCAATTATAAAATAATAGATTTGCTATCGAACTTCAAAAGCAAAGAACAAATGGTAAACAAAAGTGGTGTATATTCTATCAAATGCAACGATTGTGATACTATATATATAGGTCAAACAGGTAGAAAACTTACTAAGAGGGTTTACGAACATAGAAATACCACTTCATCTAATGTTTACCAACATAAAATAGAACATAATCACAACATCGATTATGATAATGTTTCCCTTATACACAATTGTAAGAAAGGTATATAATTAGATCTATTGGAATAACTTGAGACAGACAGACATAAATACATAAATCAGAAATTAATGAATGATCAACTATATTCAATCTATAAACCGTTGTATTCATGCTTAAAATTCTAATATCTTCAAAAGAAAATACATTTTTTTATTTACATTTTTCTCTTTTGCATTACTTTAAACTTGTTTTACTCAAGCGTATTCACTTCATTTTAACTTGTCGTATCGTTCAGTGTTGTCCTTTTTACTTTTGTATTTTAAATTTATACTTAATTTTATCGTTTTAGTGTGTAAGACTTTTTAAATTATTGACTGTAAGTTTATTTATATATATATATATTTTTTTTTTCGTTTGTGTTCATTTTAAACATTCGCTTGTAGATTTAGCTGAGGATGACAAAATTTTTTTGTCGAAACCGGTCCCAAGTATATTTAATTTTTAACTGAGCAAGAGGTCTATTATTTATTTATCAACTCAATCGAAGAATTTTACTCAGTAATTATGGATTTATTAAATTACAATTTAATTACTTTAAATTAATTCTTTATTGTATAATTTTGTATTTCAATCGTCGTGTGTTGCAATCTATCTTGTTTATCGCCGTCTCACTTGTTGTAAACCTTGTTCGACAAAATTTTGCTTTTTGTACGAACATCAGCTATGTTTGTTCAGTAAAAGATAAGTTACGCCTAACAGATAAAAGAAATTGTCGTCTTACGTTATCTCACATTAGTGCTAAATAACAATTCGAATTATTATTACTTTTATGTGAATCTTGATTGTAAAAAATGAATTTTTCGAATTCGAATCGTTTCGTGGTGATTTCCTTTTGTTGCGCCCTCGTTGTGTTTATTTACATATTGTTTCAACCTAAAAGTACCGAAAAATTCGTCCCTTACAATTGTTGGTTATTAGAACATCTCAATGCGGACATAAAAAACGAAAGTGATTATTCTATACTTAATTATTCTAAATCTGTCTCAAATCGGTTTAAACACAATCCGTTATTAAGTATTCGACAACGAGGTGATTACTGGGTTTTTTATAACTTATTAACTCCAAAAAGAACGTTCACGCAGTTCGAGAGCGTTACATACACCACTCATGGAGATTTCACATTCTTGGATAACTTACCAATTTTGTTGGAACGTTGGAGAGGTCCTCTTGGAGTCGCTTTATACGCTCCTGGAGATGATTTTAATCGCACTATTGATTCAATTCATTATTTAAGAGATTGCACAACGTATTTAATCGAGGATTTTGTAACTTTCCATGTTTTCTTTAAAGGAGAAAATCCCCCCGAGAGAGGTAAATAATTAATTTTTATTGCATCCTCTAATTTTTACTTTTTAGATCCCAAATTTGAGCAAAATCTTTAATTCCCCATACAATTGTAGCATTAACCCAAGTTTTAAAACAATAAGTTTTAAAGAAACATTCAAAGCAATAAATAACCTAACATATCCCATCAACGTAGCAAGAAACATCGCGAAAGAATCCTCCCAAACTTATTTTATTTTAGCCTCAGACATCGAACTTTACCCAAGCTTAAACATTATTGAGAATTTTTTAGAAATGATTAATAAAAGCGAAACATTCTTTTCAAATAAAAATCCAATGGTGTTTCCATTAAATCTCTTTGAAGTTGGGAAAGATGCTAATATTCCTGAGACAAAAACCGAATTGTTAAGCATGCTAAAGAATAATCAAGCGATTAATTTTCATCAAAAAGTGTGTGCAGCGTGCCATAACACGCCGAAATATAACGAATGGATTAACTCTAAAGAAAGTGACGGTTTAAACGTATTTCATGTAGGCAAAAGATTGGGTACCTTTGCAAAATGGGAGCCGATTTATATTGGAACGAAAGATGACCCTATTTATGATGAAAGATTGAGCTGGGAAGGAAAAAGTGATAAAATGACACAAGGGTACATTTTGTGTGTTAAAGATTATGACCTGATGATTTTAGACAACGCTTTTTTGGTTCATAAACCTGGTATTAAAACCTTTAAAAACGACCCAAATCGAAATGTCCACGTTTATAACACAGCAAGATTGATTGAAGATGTTATTAAGAAGGAACTTGAGATTTTTTTCGGTGTTAAGGAAGGTTGTGTGATATAATTAATAATTTAATTGTTATTTATAAAAAATATATTTGTTAGAAATAAATTTATTATAAAGAAAAAAAAAAACATTAATGTTGGTATAAAAAGCAAAATTTTGTCGAACAATATTTACAACAAGTGATGGTGGGTTCATGCAACGTGTTTTAGTCTTAGTCGTAGTCATAGTTATAAGAGTGAAAAGTTAAGGTAGTGCGTTATAGTAGTACTGTTCATGCAACACCTTATGACTAAAACGGTTTTTGTCTTAGTCACAAGAGTTGCCCAACTTTTAACTTCTTAAAGCTAAAACCTTCGGTTGCAATTTAACGCATGCGCGCACTTTCCTTTTTCGTGCCTTTAATGGCAGTGTTTCGTTTTAATTTATAAATAAAAGTTGAGTTGATTAACTTTTTGATTTTATTATATTACAATTATAACAATAATTTCAATCAGGGTTATTATATTTTTAAGAATGTGTTTAACCCGGCATTAGTCGCTATGGTAAAAATCGCGGCGTTAGTCGCGCGTGAGATTTTCTCTCACGGAGAAAACTTTAAGTAATAAAATGCTGTTCTTTTTAAAAAATTGTAAAGTGCAGGATGTGGCTATTTATACATACAGTATGTATACGCAATTGGCTATTTACACATAAGTATGTATATGTAATTGGCTATTTATACATACTGCATGTATACGCAATTGGCTATTTGTACATACAACATGTGTACACAATTAGCTGTTTAGACATACTGTATGCTTGTAGATATATACAAATTACAGCTCCTATAGCAATTAAATTAGGAATTTCTTTCAAATGCAGGCTTGTACTATATATACGAGTGTATTTCTGGAAAATATTGTTGTATATACGGCTTGGTCCAAAAAGTGTAACGACACAAAGTGTATTTTCTTAAATAAATGCCCTATCTTTTTTGCATATTCTAACTAGCTGTCTTAAATGCTATAAGTGCACATCTTATTTTCAAATTTTGCATGCAAAGTTACCACGTTATTAACCATTTGTGAAAATTTATGTAGTCACTTAAAATTCGTTTTCAGCACTACTATTAAGCATTGAAGATTTCAATTTGGTATATCGATAAATAAAGTTTGGACCCTTCGACCACCACTAATACTATTGGATAATATTATACAGGGTGTTTACCAGAACTTGTTAATTTACGCGTTATTTGTGGGATCATAACTTTGTTATTTTAAATGAAAAACCCTACACTTTTCATGCCTCAGAAGGCTTTATTAAGTACCTTTCATTGTAGTAAGCATATGGTACATCTGAGACGTGTACTTTTTGAGATAATTAGACTATTTCAAAAATGATTTGATTTTTTTCACAAGAAATGAGGTATGAAAAAGGCAATTTTAAATAAATGCATGTAAATTTAGATCGTAAAATATGAAAAAGTATACATCAGTGCACAGATAATAGCATTAAAAAACAATTTTTCAAAAATTCTATTTGAATAGCTGGTTTTTTTATTGAATTTTTTAATATCAATTTTTATTAATTGATTATCTAAGAAATTCAAAAAAATTCTCCGTTAACCTTGTATATAATTATTCACTTATCCGCTGAATACAACAAAATCCTAAAATAAATCCGTATGGTTGGTGGATCCGTGTGTAACGTTCTTTTTCAACGGATCCAAGCCGGAATTTGAAACCCACCCCTGTTCCACTATCTATCTTGGAAATTGTATTTCTAAGCAAAATCCTAAAATAAATCTGTATGATAGGTGGATCCGTGTGTAACGTTCTTTTTCAACGGATCCAAGCCAGAATTTGAAACCCACTCCTGCTCCACTATCTATGTTGGAAATTGTATTTCCAAGCAAAATCCTAAAATAAATCTGTATGATAGGTGGATCCGTGTGTAACGTTCTTTTTCAACGGATCCAAGCCGGAATTTGAAACCCACCCCTGTTCCACTATCTATCTTGGAAAATGTACTTCCAAGCAAAATCCTAAAATAAATCTGTATGGTTGGTGGATCCGTGTGCAACGTATCTTTTTCAACGAATCCAAACCGGAATTTGAAACCCACCCCTGCTCCACTATCTAGGTTGGAAATTGTATTTCCAACATAGATAGTTTGTACACTCATATATATATATATAGTACAAGTCTGCGTTTGAAAGAAATTCCTAGCTTAATTGGTATCGGAGCTATGGATGCCTGACGCACTATCGCAGAACCCTGTATATGTAATTGGCTATTTACTGATACTGACTGTATACACTATTATTCCGTTTAATATTGTGGTAATAACTACATAATTATAATAATAGTTTCATTTATTAAAGTTACTTTTCAGTTTTTTGTATGTATATGTCTAAACAGCCAATTGTGTACACATGTTGTATGTACAAATAGCCAATTGCGTATACATGCAGTATATATAAATAACCAATTACATATACATACTGTATGTGTAAATAGCCAATTGCGTATACATACTGTATGTGTAAATAGCCAATTCTTCAATTCACTTGTCGTCATGTTGGGTGGCTGAATATTTAGGTGTTCAGCTTCTATGTCATCTTTTGAAAATCCACCATGTTTGAAACAATTCTTTATTGTTATTTTGGAAACTTGGCTCCACGACATGGTAATAAGATGTAAAGCGTCTAATAAATTTGTTTTCTTGGCTAGATCATTTGCGTTCATATTTAGGGTATCCTCCATACATTCCAAAATTCTAGCACGCATCTCTTTCCAGTAATACGCTTTCATGGTCCTTATAATGCCTTGATCACACGGTTGTATTATCGAAGTAGTATTGGCCGGTAAAAAAATAACTTTTATATTTTTTAATTGACAATTTACACAGTGTGCAGCGCAATTGTCGACGAGAAGAGCAATTTTGCGATTTACTCTCCTATCCTATTTTAAGAACCAGTCATTAAAAATTAAGGATGTCATCCAGGCATTTGTATTTGAATAATAATCAACAGGTAGATTTTTGACACTCTTAAAACAACGTGGATTCTTACTTTTGCCGATTACTAAAAGCTGTTCTTTGTCACCCGACATATTTGCACAACACAAAATTGTTATACGTTCTTTCGATGTCTTACAACCCTTTGCATTGTCTTTTTTAAACATGTATGTATGATCGGGGAGAGCGCGATAGTAAAGCCCAGTCTCGTCTGCATTAAAAATATCATTAGGAGTAAATTCCCCAGCAATCTTGGTCCATTCATTTTCAATCCAGTGTTCTGCACTCTTAAAATCAGCATCTTTTTGCTCGCCGTCCAACGGTGAAACCATCCCTCCGTTGCAACAAAATTTTCTTTTCCCATTTTATTTGCAAGTTCTTCCGCTTTCTGTCGCATCAACCATAGTTTCAACGCAGATTCCACTTGAGCGTATTTCCCAGTTCGATTTCTTTTAGTCAGTAAATTCTCATTTTTTTTTAGCAGCATCTTCTATTTCCACAGCTTTTTTTAAAATTTTACACAAAATTGGTTGTGAGATTTTTATTGTTCTGCTACATTTCGCTGACTCAATTTCGGCAACTTGTCATATTTTTCTAAAATGTTAATTTTTTCACTTAAACTAAGATCACGTCTCTTTTTTACGTCAGCCATTACAAAAGGTTAGAATAGAACTGAGACGTAACGTACACAGCCGAGCGTCGCGTGTTCGAGTTTTCAAATGCAGAGTTTGGGGATTCACCGAATCTATGCCAACATTATTTATTTTGCTCGTAAAAATAAAATTTATTGCTCATGTCGAAAACATTTTTAAAAAAGAAATGATAACATAAACCGAAATCATGATTACTATAAGCGAACATTTTTGTTATATAATATTACACGTCCGGCCCGTTCTTCCCAAAAGTGATAACAATATCCGATTGATAACATTATCCGTGATTCTAATAAGCGGCGTCCACTGTATTTATAAATCAAACAAGTAATACAGTTATTAATGATTTATTATTAATAAATTTATAAGTCTTCTCCAGATCCCATCTCTAAGGCACAGATACGACAAGAAAAAAATGTATGCTCAGGGCAAATGGGTCGCTGGCAAGTTCTACATATTTTCTTAACTTTCCTATTTTTTCGGCGAGGACAGAAACTACAAAAACCTTCTTTGACATTTTCAGGTTGTTTTACTTCTTCTAATGGTAGTCCTGCTATTTTCTTATAGAAGTTCGTAAGTTGCATGGTAAGTGTGTGATTTGGGACCGGCTTATTAGGTGTGGTTTTATCAGCGAAAGAGCCAATTCTTTCAAATATGCACGCCTAGACATAATGGGGCAGTCGATGTTATTTGGTTTATATATTATATAGCTGTTGATGCCACCAATGTTTAGCATTGAAAAATATATTGTTAGTGGCCATCTACAGCTTACTCTTGCAACCGAATATAAGGTTTTCATTTCATCGACCACATCGACTGCGCGCTTAGTTAAATTATAAAACGTAATAATTTCGGGCTTTAATTGATCTCCTGTCTCTTTATCTATAACATCGCCGTTGTGCATAGTAGACAACAGAAGCACATTTTTCTTCTTTGTCTTCTGAGGGACGTATGAAACCAATACAGACTCTTTTGAAAAAGCAAACATACTGCTTACTGGTCCTTGATATTTGACAATTCAAGAGGAATTTCTTTTTTATTTTTTCGCAACGTGCCAACAATGGTAATGTTGTGGTTAATTTTTAGATCTTTAGCCAAAGGAACTGAAGTAAAATAATTGTCCATTGTGACATTCCTACCGGTATTGAGAATTGGCTCTATAATTCTCTTGACTACACTAAAAGCAGTATTTTCTAGTTTATATTGACCTTCGGGCTGTTTACCTGCGTAAATTTCTAAATTTGAAGTATAAAATGATCTAGAGTCGACCAAAGCGTATATTTTAATGCCGTATTTGGCCGCCTTGTTAGCAATATATTGTCGAAATTTGCAGCGACCTCTAAATGCTTCAAGCATCTCATCCACAGTTTCGTATTCACCTATTGTATAGTGCAATTTACAATACTGAACAAAATCGTCAAACTGTTTTCTTATCGGTGCTACATTATCCGTGACTTTGCGAATATTTCTGTTATCAATATTGTCAAATCGCTTAGCAAAGAATAAAATCTTCTCTCGCTCATTCTTGCCCGAAAACATTCAGGAGAAGTCCCGTCATCTAGCCAAAGTTCTGAAATATTGGTATGGTTAGCTTTTTTTATACCAGCTAGGTATAGAAGACCAATAAGAGTACTAAGTTCGTTAGAATTTGTGTCAGGACAATCTCTTTCACGGCTATACTTTTCGCGTTTTATTTTAATGTATTCGTTAGTGCAATCAACCACTTGTTGAAACGATGCGACAGGAAAGAAAAGTCTCCAACATTCAAGCGGCGTTTTTGCATTACGAGCTAAGCCTTTTACACCAGGCATATGTGTTACCAAATTATGTTTTCGTGTACGACCTCTAATAGTGGGGGCGTGCTTCAACCATCTTGTCACTTTATCATTGAAAATTGGAGCATTTTGGGAAAAGGTATCAGGAGTGTATTCACCACATTCAGCAAAACTTTCTTTTCCTTCAAGGCCTTCGTTTTCTTCACAATCGCTTTGGTCTGTATCTGTGTTGTGTATGCTACGTTCGCTTTCTGCGTCGCTTTCTGGTTCGTCACATCTTTCAATATAATCTTGAAGAGGTTGAATATTTTCATTCTGATCTAAAATGAGTTTATTTTTTAGTTTTCAGCTCAAAAATAAATATAATAAAAGGTCAAGCACGAAAGGGAAGTGAAATTGTTACATGGAATTTTTTTGTCATTTTCTAGTCTAAAAAGCATAGGGAGATAACCGCGAAAGTCATTCAGACAGTATCAATTTTACTAATTTTGATAGAGAAAGCAGAAAAATCTATGCTTACCTTTGTTGTTTTCCTGTTCACACTTTAGAAGTGCAAGTTCGACACGTTTTTTCCCTCGATTCATTGCACTACACTAATCAAAAACATTAACCGAGAATCTAAAAACAGTTCCAAAAATATTACGTGCTTTGTCGCGTAATGACAGAAAATCTTACACAAAGTGCAACCTGCTCTATTAAGCTTTGTACAATACTAATGCGACGCGATTTGTTTAAACTGGTTATACCAATAAAGCGGGTGGGAGTATTCAGAAAAGTACCTAGAACGACACGAATCAGTTTTGCGTTGAAAATAATTTGTAATAATTGAATTAAAACTGTGAGAGAAAATCTCATATAGCGACTAATCCCGGGTTAAAACAAATTGTTTGAAGCATTTTTAAAACTGGATATCTTTTAATTAGTTCAAAAGGTGATTTTGACATGGGGTGTTTTTTAAAAGAATACTTTTGTTTCAAAATTAGCAGAAAAATAGAATATTTCCTTTATGTATGTTTATCGCCAAACCTACATTATAACTAAAACTTAATATATGACTAAAAACCTAAACAAAACTTAAAAAGAAATCGTTACCCGTTTCCGCTGGATGCATTATTTACTCCATTTAACTGTTGAAATATGCAAACTGTTTTTATATAAATATGTATTATATATGTTTATTAATTCAGATAACACTGAGGTGAATGATAAGTTTCAATGCTTTATGAGGATTCTGAGCGATAAATACAAGGATTCTTTTCCATTTAAAAAATATTCCACCAATGCCAATAACTCACTTAACCATTACTGGTTTTCAAGTGAACTAAGAACAATGAGAGAACAACTTCATCTTTTAAATAACTTATGTAAGAGTCATCCTAATAGTCAACATTTTAATAGTCATAGAATTCGACTATTAAAAACTTATAAATCTGCAATTAAAGATAGTAAAGTTTTGTTTAATGACTTGCGAATCAAGAAGTCAAATGCTCCAATAAAAACAATGTGGGACATTATTAACACCAATAGAGTAGCAAAATATAATAAGATCTCTTGTACACTACCTCCAAATAAAATGAATGAATTTTTCATCAATACTGCTAGAGCACTCAATGACAAGTCACATAATAATATGAATGGTTATGTATGCAATCCATCTGGATTTCATATCAGTAAAGATGTTCGATTCAATTTTCAACCAGTTTCATACAATACAGTGAGAGATTGTATAAACTCACTGAGAAATTCAAATGCTCGTGAGGTCTATGGTCTTACAATAAAAATTGTGAAACGCACCAGGGATATCCTTATAATCCCTATTACCAAATTGTTAAACATGTGCATTGCTTCCGCAGTATTTCTGGATATGCTTAAAGAAGCGATAGTTGTACCTATTTTTAAAAAAGGTGATCCTGATGAGGTTAATAGCTACCGCCCTATATCACTTTGGCTATTATATCTAAAATCTATGAACAAATTTTAGCTAATCAAATTAGTAAATATTTTGAAGATAATAACTTGCTATCCCAATCTCAATATGGGTTTCGTAAAACTAAAACAACCACACTTGCGATACTGGATCTGGTTGATTCGATTGTTGAGTCATTTGAAAAAAAGGAGCGCAGAGTGTCAATGTTCTGCGACTTGTCGAAGGCCTTTGATTGTGTGCCTCATGATGGGTTAATAGGCAAATTAAAAGCATATAACTTCCGTGATGATGCCTTAAGTCTGATTGGCAGTTATCTTAATGATAGATATCAGCGAGTGATGATTGATGGTATCGAATCGGATAGATTGAAGGTAGACCATGGTGTTCCCCAGGGTTCAGTGCTGGGTCTTCTGTTGTTCTTGGTGTATATAAATGATCTACCGGCTATAAGTAAGACTGTTGATTACATTCTCTATGCCGATGATACTACCATATCAGTGAGTGGCAATACTTTAGTTAACTTATTGCAGAAATTTAATGAGGCCCAGTCGGGAGTGTTGGAATGGTTTCGTGTGAACAATCTTACACTAAATTCTGATAAGACTATAATTATGATGTTTTCCTTATGTCCCTATGGCGATGAAATTGAACAACTCATTTTGTCTGATAGTACTAAATTTCTCGGAGTAAACTTTGACAAAAAATTAACATGGAATTGTCATGTCGAGGCATTGGCTTCTAAATTGTCGCGAAACATTTATATTTTGCGAAATCTATCCAACTCCGTTTCGGTAGCTATACTTAGAAGTGCATATTTTGCATTATGCCACTCCCTATTTTCATATGCAATTTTAGTATGGGGTCAGGCAGCTGACTGGACAAGATTGTTTGCCCTTCAACGAAGGGCTGTTAGAATAATTGGTGGCTTAAAATTTAGAGATGACTGTAGGAACATCTTCATTCAACAGAAAATATTAACTTTTCCGTGTATATACATATATGAGGCACTTCTGTATTGTAAAGTAAATCAAATCACTTTCCTAAACAATTCAGATCACCAGTATGAAACAAGGAATAGATGTGCCATAAGACCTCCTCTGGACCGATTGACAAAATCATAAAAAAATATTACATTTTTAGCACCTAAATTCTACAACAAATTGCCTGAAAACTTACACGATCTCAATTTAGATATCTTTAAAAAACAAATCAAAATGTTTCTGATGCAACAGGCATTTTACTCATATGATGACTATTACAATTATAAATTTACATGACTAGCACAGCACCCGATTAGATTGTAAACGATTTTCAGTTTTAGTTTGCTACAATTGTTTGATTTTGCTACTAACATTGTTCTCTGTTTTGTGCTCTTTGTATTTCGTATTTTGTATCATACTTTGTACTAAATGTACACAAATATCTGACGTATGTAAACACTTTCTGTGTAATAACAACAATAAAGATTATTATTATTATTATTATAAGACATGCTTTGGAGCAAATAAGTATCTCTAATCTATATGTAAGTATTGAGTATATGTAATCTCACCTCAATATAAGTATAAATATCAAGGCTTTTACGCTTATTTATTGAAGTAACAATCAACAAACAAATCAAGGACTTGGATAACTCATGGATTAGACAACGCAAGCTGTTAAGCAGTTTAGCATTTTTATGCTAGCCAATGTTAGTAAAGAAGTCGTTTAACTCTCCTAGCGTGATGTTACAATCTGTTATGGTGATTTGCATTCTATGCTTTCACTTCTTATTACTTTCCATACAATCGTTTCTTTATTATCAGACTCATTAATCACTCTGGTAATGTGGAATCTTTGCTTTAGCTTCTAAATTATGTTTCATTTGTCGTAACTCATTTCACAACCATTTAGTACATTAGCAACATAATTTCGCCATCTTAGTAATATTGGAAAATATTGTTCAAAAATTTTTAACAAGCGGTTGAGAAATTTATCTAAATCAGACTTCAACCCATCAAGGACGAAGATCCAATAATATTCCCCTACTTTATTCTCTAATTATAGTATATTTTCTCTAGACAGCACTTGGAGACTAGTTTGATCAGAGACATTTCCCCACCCCATTATTGACAATCAATAATTGTCGGTTAATTGTTCTAACTTAATTTGTATCTCCGTATCTTAGTTATTATGTTGTCAATATATGATTTGGTGTTATATGTAACTCTGGAAGCCTCTTTGGTTAACACATGATACCCAAACTAAGCACATAATTCTTCAAATTGAATTTGTAGTGTGGTAGTTTGCATGGAATTGATGTTATAACCATCAGCAATAAAAGTGTTCGCAAATGAGCATTTTATATTTTTTAGGATAGTACCCAAACCTTCATAAACTCTAATATTATAATATTCTAATATTACTTATAGCATATTGGAATCAAAAAGTCATAACTACGATATTTGAAAATTGAAAAAACTGATTTTCAATACCTTAATAACTAAATAAATTTACTCAATTAGTCTTTGTGTTATAATTTAATGAATTCCACAACATTTTTATCATTTTATTGGTATGCAAATTCTGATCCCACAGAATTTCTATTCACCATTAATTTTATTGCCTTCCAAATCATCTCCCCACTAATCTACATATATGGGCCATGAAGATAGTAGTTAACTGGCGATTGTATGCAGTGTTATTACGTATTGTCATCTAGCTCTTGTGGGTACTCTTGGCTCCATTCTTCCAATTAATTAGATTTAAATTTTTATTGTATTTATCATTTCATATTGCATTTTCTGCAATTTCTTGCTTATGCTTCATTTATATTTTGAAACATCAGTCATATGAACCTTGATTATTTCTACTGGAGTGTGTTTTCAATTTATGCTCTTGTATTTTGTTACATTTAGTCAATTTACTATATTTGAATAAGTAATTTGCCTGAACATAATGTATCTCAAGCTAATGAATGCAAATATCAATTAGGTTTCTACACACTGTTCTCTGATATCCTTATAGCAAGGTTTCATTCAATTATTAATCTCTTTTAAAATTCCCTGTTTACCCTAATACTTTAACTTCATAATTGGAATTTGGTCTTACATTTAACACGTCGATAATGATGAAAAATGGATAAAAATAAAAATAATTATTCAGACATCGATAATAAATTGAAAAGAACAAAAAACCATAAACCTATTTCAACGATTTTTCTAAAATCTTTCCAAATGATTCATCGGTAACATGATTTACCTCTTCGGGATATATAACACCTTTATATGATTAAAAATTTACTATTGCCCTACATTCTTTATTGTATTTTTAATGGATTCGATTAATAGATAAAATCAGCGCAATGTTCATTGAAAATTTATTAACTTAATTGGAGTGACCAACACTTGACATTCTAAAATATTTATATGTATAAATTTCTGTACGAACGCCAACATGACTGACATGCCATTTATTTATAGGCTTGCTGATGGTATTCGTTAAAAGCTAAGCGGTTGCACATTGACCGATTTTCCCACCATAATATTTCCGATAGAAAAATGTTCCAAAGTTTATTCAAATCAGGTTAATGACAGTTAGGATGATAGATCTGGAAGAGAATCTGTTGATTGATAACGCAACGCTCCTTTAAATCGACAATTCAAAGAATGTAGCACCTCGCCCGCTAGCGATCTCGACGATTTGAACAGAAATGTCATGTTATGGAAGATTTGGTAACTTAACCAAGACATATAATCAACGAGGCTCTAGAGTTGATGTGTCAACAAAAATCGACAATTCGAAGGATGTAGCGTCTCGCCCGCAAACGACCTCAACGATTTGAGTATAAATGTCACCTTATGAAAGATTTAGTATCTTAACTAAGAAATGTAATGAACGATTTCGCCACAAATTGTCGAGATCGCTTGCGAACGAGGCGCTAGAGTTGATGTGTTAATACAAAATCGACAATTCAAAGGTTGTAGCTCCTCGACCGCAAGCGACCTCGACGATTTGAGTATAAATGTCATATTTTGAATGATTTGGTATCTCAACCAAGAAATGTAATGAACGATTTCGCCTCAAATCGCCGAGGTCGCTTGCGGACGAGGCGCTAGAGTTAATTTAAAATTAATAATTCAATAGATGTTGCGCCTCGCCCGCAAAGGACCTCGGCGATTTGAGTATAAATCATCAACCAAGACATGTAATGAACGATTTCGCTTCAAATTGTTGTGATCGCTTGCCGGCGAGGTGCTAAAGTTAATGAATCACCACGAAATCGACAATTTGAAATAAGTAGCGCATCGCACGCAAGTGACCTTGGCGATTTGAGCATCAATGTTGTCTTATGAAAGCTTTGGTATCTCAATCAAGACATTTAAAAAACGATTTCGCCTCAAATCGCCGAGATCGCTTGCGGGCGAGGCAATATATTTCATGTAGCAACACGAAACCGTTTATTCAAAGATAAGAGATACGATTAAGATATCAATTTTTTTTTTATAAAACGATATTTACACACAAATAGTTGATGTCGTGTGCAGTCATTAAGAGAAGAACAGGATTCTTGTATCTTAGCTAAAAGTGCTTAAAATAATAACAATACTTAAACGATGAATAAAATATCTTTATTTATTTAAGTGCTACAGCTGTTTCGGACAAATGTCCTTCTTCTGGAACAATTAAGTAAACTTAAATTTACATATTTAAAAAAGATATTAACACATAAAAGTAACATTCTTTCTCATATTAAAAACATCAACAATATTTACCGTTAATAATGTTATAATGTGGAAGAAACTTGAATGTCTATTCAAGACATCACGTTGGTAAATTTAAAATTATGGGAAAAAAACGACTTATATGTTGGTGTTATAGCAAACATTTATAATGAAATAAAAAGTTACTCAGGACGCAACGACTTAAAATTATTACAAACACGTTGTACATTCGTTAACAGATAGAGTCATCTGCGCAAGACCTAATAAAACGAGTCAGAGAACAGGCGGTGTAAAACAACATTAAAAAAAGCATTAAAAAACAAATTCAAAAGTCATAAACAGATTGATAAAATATAAACTAATTAAAAATTAGTTACTGTATGAAAGAAAGAAAATATCTATTTTTATTTTCGATATTAGTCAAATCATTAGGAAGGTTACATCTTATTACAATCAAAACATTTAATATGGTGCCCACCGCTCTGATCTTCGCATCTGATTTTCGTTTAGTTGTTAACCAATTTATTGTAAATCTTTTTGTTAGAGTTGAAAGCTATATTTAGGTTGACCTTGGAAAGATTCCTTTTCAAGCTGTATTCTATCAGAGGGGAGAAAGGTAAAGAAATATAATTATTTAATGTCTTAAAATTTAGATAGATAAGATTAACCAATTTAGATTCATGAACTCCAATTTTTATTATCGTCCTGGTCTTGGATATGCAATCTGAGTTTAGTTGTATATTATACAATCTATTAAGAAATTACATTATCAGTATAGGTCGGCTTTCTGTAGATATCAAATTCAATACATTTTTATTTAAATTGTTCTTGATCCAGGAAGTTAATATTATCATTATTCTCCATATCTGCAGTGAATTCTAGCTGGTTTATGTTGTTGATGATATTAAATACAGCTTTCAATTTTGCAGAGTTACCTGTATAAAAAATAAGATCACTAACGAACATATTGTATTTATCCTCAAAAAATTCTTCTCCAATGTGATTAACTTATATATCAGAGAATATGAAATTGAGGAACGCATTGGTAGGCCTCTTTGCATATTATAAAGTTTATTATTGAAATTAAAGAAACTTTGTTAACAAACATGGTTCAGTAACTTAAAAACTGTCAACCACAAGTAAATTAATGCCCAAATTCAAACAGTTATTGGTAAGGAAACTTCTAATCAGAGTTATGTATGCTCGACAGGAATATTAGAATAAAGATTTTTTATATCTATTATCCGTGCCAGAAGTCAAGGTCGAAATCATTCGATAAAAAAATTGCGGTAAAGTTTATTGTAATCAATGAACATTGCGGTGTATCATAGGTTAATTTGGAAATTTTCGATTCCGTGGTTTTTCTTCTATCGCGAGTTAATTGAAAGAAGTAGCCGATTTTTGAGAGTGACGACAACAAAAAGAGACAAGAAATCGCAAAGTAGATAATTTTGCGATTTCTTTTCTCAAGAACTATTTGACGAAAAACTTTCAAATTTGAATTGAAGTGGTAACCCAATGTGTTTTTAATCTGGGGCATATTTTATTTTAATGATATTCCATACAGTTTCTAACTGAACGGATTTCAATGCGATTTTTAACAAAACGTTTTAAAGAATGTCGTTTATCGAATTCCGTTATCAGTTTTTCAAAATGAGGTCTCCCTCATAAGCAACTCTCCTCGGAGTGTTTGTTTTTGTTTCTCTTGAGGGAGCCCTTATTTCGAAAAACTGGTAACGGAATCCGACATACAACACTATGAAACACATTTTGGCAAAAATTGCGTTGAAATCCGACTGGTCGTTTTCGCAATAACCGCATCTTACTAAACTGCGATATTCCGCGAAACTATAGGGAATATCGATAAGCTAAAATATGTCCCGCATTAAGAACACATTGAGTTACCATCAGTTCAAATTTAAAAATTTTTCATCAAATCGTTTTTGAGAAAAAAAATCACAAAGTAGACAAAGTTGTCGGCATTCACAAAAATCGGGTCAATTAACTCGCGATAAAAGAAAAATCGCGGATCTGAAAATTTCCAAATTAAATTGTGATATACAGAAATATTCACTGATTACAATAAACTTTTTATCAACGAGCGATTTCGAAGATATCGATCTCTAAAGTGAGGGACCTTGACATTTGGTACGGATAATAAAGATATTGTATGATTTTTGCCGTGAAGAACCAATCTTCCTAATTACTTACTTACTTTTACACTGAAAAGTAGTTGGGATTCCAATTTTATTGCTAAATCTACAGGTTTTTGTTTACCGGGTAATGAAAATTTACTGCCAATTTCTAGAACTTGTACATCCTCATCTGTCAAAGTTATTTTACTGAGGTTTCAATACCTTAGAGCAAATTCAATATTGTCCAAATTGTCTTGTATATAAACATCTATGAGAGGTTCAGAGACATCAATTCTTTTTAAATAAAATATGCTATTATGTTTTTGATTTTCAGCATTGTTTATTGTATTATTATTATTCAAAAACGAACCTAAACCTGAAGATTTTTGTAATATAGTATTCAATTTATTCTGAACTAACCTCAACAATTCTTTCTCTATAAATGAGATGATTTTTTTTTCTTTTGCACAATTTACTGGTTTAATTAATGTAAATAATTCGAATTCAATGCAGAATTGTTAAATTATTTATTATTATTCTATTTGACATGTTTCGCCCAAACAATGTAGGCATCTTCAGAACTACAAAAGTTGAAATTAAATTAATATAATATAATTCGTTAATTAAGAAACAGATAAATAAATAAAGCTTAAAACAAATATACTACTTACAAACGAATAAATTTAAATGTTGAAATTCTTAGGAAACAGATTGAGAATCGATATTTTGATAAAATTAATACGTTACTATTTTTTAATTAAAACTATTAGCAACCAAATTAAAAACCACATGGAGTTGGAAAACATTTGAGAAGGAGCCGAACGTTGGACATCTTGTAACGTTAAAAATAACCTGTTCTGAAGCAACAAGTCGTAATAAAAATAAAATACGCATGTGTCAAAATATTATATTAAAATCCAATTGAAAATTTCTTTTTACTTTTACTTAATAAAACAACAAAAAATAAAACCAACAATGACGACAATAGAACAAATATGATTGTTATGTTATAAATAAAAATGAAATGCAATCAATACAACATATATACAACATATATGGAATGACCAACCTACAGTTTTATATGTGCCGTAACGCATGAATCCTCAGTATCCCAGAGGAAAGGTCTGTTAAGTGATTTGTATATAGGTATACTTGAATATAAAATTTGGTCGTTCAAGCATTCTATATTCGTTTTAGAAGATTTATACTTTTCTATTTCATATCTCTCGAGAAGACTAAGTTTATATCCCTTATTTAAACAATGCAACACTTTGACATTTCTATCCGTATAGAATTCATGTGAATTGTTGGTCAAATGTTCACCAAAATTGGACTGCTCTCTCTGTACGTGTTCCTTGATTCTTGTTCCAATGGAACGGCCAGTCTCTCCTATATAAAACGCTTCACGTGTGTCACACTCCAAATAGTAAACACCATTTTTGTCTTGTGGTTGTATTTTATCTTTTGCATTGAACAATATTCTATGTAGGGTGTTTGTGTTTTTGTATGATAAGTTGATGTTATAATTTTTGCAGATACGTTTCAGAGCATAGCCATATATTTCGCATTCGGATTTAAAAGGTTTCAGAGTTGTGGATTGATTTATATTTTGTTGGATGATGAATTTATTAATCATTGAATTTATTTGTTTTATATCGAAATCGTTATTAGTACCTATTAATCTTCTTATATTTATTAAGACCAATCATTTCGTCCATCGACTCTAGTACATACAGAATTGCAAAATTTCTGATTCAATTTTTCAAGAATAACATTGATTTTAAGGCAAAATATGCTATCGTTTATAGAATGGATTTAATTACCACATTACAGAACCTAAATTTTCCACATAACTTTACTTTGTTATCATTCGACATAGTTAATCTTTACACAAATATTCCAGTTAATGAAACATTAGACATTACCAAAAAAATTGCTATGCAATAAGATCGGCATAAGAAATGCTACATATGTGTACGACCTTATAAAAATCTGCCTAGAACAGAATTTTTGCCAGTATAATCATAAATTCTACAAATATAACGAGTAAGTATTAAGTAAGTTCTCTTCTAAAAGATTAAGGAATATGTTTGATAACAGACCACTTAGGGGGGATCCCATAGGTAGACCCTCGTTGTATTTGTAGAATTTATGATTATACTGGCAAAAATTCTGTTCTAGGCAGATTTTTATAAGGTCGTACACATATGTAGCATTTCTTATGCCGATCTTATTGCATAGCAATTGACCAACTTGATGATAAAAACAGTATTAATGATAACATCGCCTTATGGTGACGATATGTGGACGATATTATAGTAGTATGGAACGATGATGGTTTAAACATGATCGAAGAATTTCACTCTCATATCAATAACTTACATAACAAGATGAAATTTACAATAGAGGTAGAACAACAAAATAAATTAATTTCTAGATCTTACTTTGATCAACAATAATTATTCAATAGAGTATGATATTTATAGAAAAAATACTCAAACGGACACAATTATCCCAAATACATCCTTTCATTCTCAATGTCATAAAATTACAGCTTTCAGAGCATATTTACAAAGATGGTTCAACACTCCTCTCTCAAAAGAAAACAAAGACAAAGAACTAAACATAATCAGATTAATAAGTACTAATAACGATTTCGATATAAACCAAATAAATTCAATGATTGATAAATTCATCATCCAACAAAATATAAATCAATCCACAACTCTGAAACCTTTAAAATCCGAATGCGAAATATACAAATCAATTCCTTACCCAGGTGATATGGGCTATGCTCTGAAACGTGTCTGCAAAAATTATAACATCAACTTATCATATAAAAACACAAATACCCTACATAGAATATTGTTCAATGCAAAAGATAAAATACAACCACTAGACCAAAATGGTGTTTACTATTCGGAGTGTGACACATGTGGAGCGTTTTATATAGGAGAGACGGGCCGTTCCATTGGAACAAGAATCAAGCAACACATACAGAGAGAGCAGTCCAATTTTGGTAAACATTTGACCAACAATTCACATGAATTCTATACGGATAGAAATGTCAAAGTGTTGTATTGTTTAAATAAGGGATATAAACTTAGTCTTCTCGAGAGATATGAAATAGAAAAGTATAAAACTTCTAAAACGAATGTAGAATGCTTGAACGACCAAATTTTATATTCAAATATACCTATATACAAATCACTTAACAGACCTTTCCTCTGGGATACCGAGGATTCACGCGTTACGGCACATATAAAACTGTAGGTTAGTCATTCCATATATTTGTTGTATATGTTACAGGTAAAGTGTGCATTTCAGTTAATGTATACATTAACTAGTCAATGTATACATTTACGTAACGTTTTAGTGAAAGTATTTACTAATCATAGAGTGTATACATTTACTAGTGAATGTGTACATATACTAGGTAGTGTATACATTTGCTAACAAATATCTGTAAAAGTTGTTCCAAAGGACGGTAAAATTTTCTTAATAGACGGAATTGCATGTGATGCAAGTGGTAAGTAAGTATAGTAATAAATACATCTTTGAAATAATATCAAAAAACAGAAAAATAACTGGAAGCTTTTTTGTACTAAGATATGTAACAAAAATTTAAATACGGATTTTTTTAATACAAATATTTATTTCTTAAAATAAAAATACAAAAACAAGCAATATAAAGAACAAATCCGTTCATTTATTAATGCAAATACAACTTTTATTTATTACAACATGGTAAACTTTGGTGGCACTTCGAATTGCACAAAATTTTTTTCTTTACACATGTGCATCTATTACCATTACATTTTGTTTTGCAATTACATTTTACAAATCCCTGTCCACTTCCTACCGATTGCTCTGTGGCCACTGTTCTAAGAGGTAATTGTTGTGGTGGAATACCATCAATGTTTAGTATATTCTCTGAACATACACTAAATTGAGATCTAGTGTAAAGACCTTTCAAAGTACCATTTCTTGTTCCTATTTGAAAATAACCATCATCGGTTTTTTCATTATACATCCTAAGATTGAACGAGAATCTCCTCTTTCCTTGTCTACATCTGGTACTTTAATCCGGACAGTCATTCCGTTTTCTGCTGGCATATGAGAAGCATCAGATATTGTTTTCATACGTGTAGCTTGAAGTTTTAAATTTTCTTTGGCCTCATTTCTGTTATTATTAATTTCATGTAAACGCACGCAATCATTACAAATGGAATTATCTTCCAACAATAACAAAACCTCACATTTTCTACACTTCTTCTCTTTCAATATATCGTTATTTTCTTTATCAACGCACGTTGTTGCTATTTCCTCTACTAGCAAAATTTCTTCTTGTAAAGCTTCTTCCAAGGTTTCTAAAGAACTTTCTGGGATAGATTTCTGTGAAATAGCAACATTGCTATGAAAAGTGATTTCAATTTCACCTTGTTCTTCTGTATTAGACGCATTAGAAGTTTTTATTAATATGTCCAAGTCATCCTCAGTATTAATTTCTTTAATAACATCTCGTGGTAGTGAAGAAGAAGTAAGTCCAACCTTCGCTGTCTCTCCAAACATTGCTTCATATGGACTTCTTTTGATTCCTGCATGAACCGCCCTATTTTTCATAAATTGCACGAAACCCAAACCTGAAAAAAGATTTACATGATACCGCTTTTTATTGTAGAAAAAAGAAAGGTTTGATTGAAAGGTTTTTACCTTTACTCCAATGGTTAGATTTTTCTTGTAGCATCCAAGTGTTCAATATATTTTCTACATCTTGATTGGCGCGTTCTACACTGCCTTGCGATTGACTATGTCGCGGTTTACCATGAACAATTTTTAATTCAGGCCATAGTTGTTTTAAATCTTCTATTATATTGTTTACAAATTCTCGTCTATTATCAGACTGCAGTATGGATGGGGCACCAAATAATAAGAATATACTAAGTAGTTGATCTGCTACTTCCAATCCCTGCTTACTTTTAAGTGCTCTAAGTATCACAAATTTCGTCAGATGATCTTGATAGACTAATATAAATTTAAATTCTCCGTCAGGTTGTGATTGAAAGTCTATTAATTCTACTTGGCATCTAGAGTTAAAGTGTGAAAATATCATCGGTTTAACCACCAACCCTTTCTTTTCGTTTTTTCGCTTTTTCAAACATAATTCGCATAAATTTAGAAATAGTTGTATTTCTTGAGTTGTAATGTTTTTATACCTTTGTTGAATTTCCTTCTTCATACGGTCACGTCCACCATGGCCTATTGATTCGTGAACTTCATACAACACATCAAATAATTCTTCAACAACAACATAATACAACACTTTATCATTTGTAATTGGTACAACCAGCTTTTTCACATTTTTAATTGTAACGACATCGTAATGTTTTAGCAACCAAAAATGACGGTTTGCCTTCCGAGCTGAGGCCTTTGCAATTTTTACTTCATCTACTAAATTACGATATTTTGATAAACTCATTCGAAAGCTATTACTCTTTGTGAAATATTTTCAATACAACTATGAAATTTAATTTTCATTTCATTTTTATCCATTTTACTAACTTAACAAGTTAACCGAAAGATAAAGCCTTATTTTGAAACTTCCTGAGAACTACTGTGTCTTTTTTACATTGATTTTAAAGCGAACAAATATTATAACCTAACCTATTTTACCATTCAACAGAACTGTTAAAGAATAGGCTAAGTTGGTTGGTTGGTTACCTATCGTTGTCTACGTTGTCTATCGATCGAAGTTTTTTAGTTATAAGTTATTTTAATTTTTTATATTTCAGAGTCTTCGCTTCGTTTTTTATTTAAAACAACTTCTACAACTTTTGTTATATAATACATTTTAAACGTATATTAAACTTTAACTGAGTATCGTTAGTAATTGTATACATTAACTAGTAAAAGTTTACATTTTGTATTTTATATACACATTAACTAGGTAAATTAGTTAATGTATGCATTGTCTAGATAGTGTATACATTCACGTAATGAATGCTTTAACTGTAACATATATATGTTGTATTGATTGCATTTCATTTTTATATATAACATAACAATCATATTTGTTTTATTGTCGTCATTGTTGGTTTTATTTTTTTGTTGTTTTATTAAGTGACGGTAAAAAGAAGTTTTCAATTGGATTTTTAGAACAGATTATTTTTAACGTTACAAGATGTCCAACGTTCGGCTCTTTCAAAAATGTTTTCCAACTCCATGTGGTTTTTAATTTGGTTGATAATAGTTTTAATTAAAAAATAGTAACGTATTAGTTTTATCAAAATATCGATTCTCAATTTGTTTCCTAAGAATTTCAACATTTAAATTTATTCGTTTGTAAGTAGTATATTTGTTTTAAGCTTTATTTATTTATCTGTTTCTTAATTAACGAATTATATTATATTAATTTAATTTCAACTTTTGTAGTTCTGAAGATACCTACATTGTTTGGGCGAAACATATCAAATAGAATATAAATAATTTAACAATTCTTCATTGAATTCGAATTATTTACATTAATTAAAGCAGTAAATTGTGCAAAAGAAAAAAGAAAAAGAAAATCATCTCATTTATAATTATTCACTGGTTAAAATGGATTACATCATTGATTTCAAATTCTTTCTCTATTTCTATTTTCTTTTGTGGTTGTCTTCTTTAATTTGTTAGTTTAGTGATCATTAAAATAAAAAAATAGAAAATAATGATTTTATTGCTTTTAAAATGAGCACAAAGGAATTTTTCTGCAAAATAATTGACACAAATTCCCCTTAAAAAATAATTATACTTTTTCCAACTTCTTAATTGTATTAGCCCCATCTTTCGGTATGACAATCGTTCACTAAAAACATCGTCCTCATTTCGTTCTTGTTTAATTGCCGTCGCGCGACCAAATTCAATCTCCTTAATTCGCAGTACCTGTTATTTGCCTCTGTAATTGCTTTCGACTCCTTTAATTTATTTTCCTGTCCTTTCTATTTCAGGTGAACGGGCTTTTCTCTCAGGATCACTCCGCTGCCATCGGCGAACGAGAAGAAAAGCGGAAACGGTGCTCATCCTTTTTTGGAATGCGAAGTGAGTTTCATATTTATTATGCTCATTGTACGTGTGTACGTATGCTGTCTCGGGCGGTCGAAATTGTTTGCGAAACGTATTTCTCAGAACGATATTCTCTTGGAAGAAGAGAAACGGTAGGTAGAAAAGGGTTTTCGGGGCGAGATTGCGCGGACCACCTACTTACTCCTATTCTCTTCGTCCTTTCGATCCCAGTAAACACGATGTTTTATTCGCGAAGACGAAGGCGACGATTTCGCCTTCGAGGCGTCTCAAGAATTTAATAAAGGAAAAATATAAATGACGATTTCTTCTTGTTTACTGTTTTAATAACTGTTATTCACAACAAACACGTCGCATCTTCATCTGTATAAACACAGCTACTTTTATTGAATGAAATGAATTATATACATAAAATTGTATTTCTCTTGTTAAGCGTTAAACCAAGTTGACTTTGACGTAACGAGTTGATTAAAGGAGAGTAATTAATTCCACTTCCAAACAGTAAGCTCTAATTGAAAGCTGCATAGTCATGTGTTAAAGCTCACACAATGAGTGGAGACTAATGCAACTTAACTCAATATATTCTCGAAGTAGTCGAAGTAGTCGGAACGGATTTTATTTGGTTTAAGGAGAAAGTGCGAGTTGATAGTTATGAAAGGAGTGTAAAATACACAAGTTCGTATCCTGAAAACTAACGACGCACGAGCAGCTCTGCTTCCTTAACCCGTATTTATGACGTAATTGCAACACGTCCCAAGCATCTTTCGCTGCTGTGCTATCGGTTCTTTCTAGAGAAGGTCTAATAGCCTCTGTAACTTTATATTCATAAAACCTATTTACTTTAATGACACCATAACTCAACGGTCCGATGCCTTTGAATACAAACGTGCACTTTTACTCGAAGCTTTACCCAACAGACCTTCCCTGTAATAACTTCTAATCGGTTTGATCTCTATTTATAGTATGAAATCGATTATGCTTGTTTTGCAGTACAACTTTATAACAACATAATTATAAATATTGATGAATAATTGTTTATGTTTATGTATTAAGAAATCAAAATTTATAGCATTATTATTACGATATCAAAGAACATAAATTAAATTTGCTTGAAAATCCATTTTCTTATAATTTTATTATAAATTTAAATTATTAGTTTATGAACAAAACCTTAATATTACAATTATTTTGCTTCCTCAATTTTTATTTGAGTACTGCCGTTAAGAGATGTGCAAATTACGTGAGTCCCGTAGGATCACGATGAGTCATACGTAAACCACCGTGAGCGGGCGTCAATTTTTATATCACTCACGTGAGCATGCGTGATCGTGAACAACCTTGGTTTTGACGGGATTCGGCGTGACCCGATTGGGTCGATTCTTTAATTATAAACGAAAAATACAAAAACATAATATTTAACAATATAAACATTCTGTAAAAATTCAACAACAAATGGCCAAAGGGACCTTGTAAATATCGATCGTGAATCGTATGTTACGAATGAGTTTTCAGTCCTAAGAAATCCTTCTTAGAACTGAAAGAATGTTGCATTTATTAATTGCATTTACGGTATACTTACAAGGATGATTCTACATACAAGAATATTAAGAAAACTTTATATTAAGATGTCTATAAAGATAATGCTTTAAGGGAGCCAAAATACTTTGAAGATGAGATTCAATGTGTGGTTATTGCTCATTATTTCAAAATACGATATATACGAGTACGATAATCGAGAAAATTATCCAGGACATATGGTGGGAATAAGGGTTAGGTTCATAAGCGCCGGTTTTTAAAAATAATATGGGTTTTGGCTGATGAAAACAACTGAATTGGAAGAAGACTGTATGAATTACCACGTATCTTGCTCCTTTGGTTGGTTTGCAAACGAAATGTCTTCTACCAGCATTATTTAGAGTTTTACCAGCTGTATCTAGCGTTGAATTGGCAATTTTTGAACTATTGAGATAAAATAAAGATATTGTATTTTGCCAACAGTATTTGATATTTTGGAAGCAAACTCAAATTTTATTAACAGCTTTTTAGCGTTTTGTATTAACAACGTCTTCTTCCAGCAATATTTAGTGTTTAATTAACAGTTTCTGGACTACTTACGTCAGGATTTTGCATTTTGTCTAATAGTATTTAATATTTTCGAAATAAAATCAAATGGTTTATATTGTTTTTTGCGATGAAAATGTTTTCTGCCAGCAGTTTTACAAACAGTATCAAATCTTCAGGAAGCATTTCATTAAATCTTCTAGAAGCAATATCCAGTCTTTTGGAAGTATTTCGAGTCCTTTAGAAGCAGTATCAATCCTTATGAAAGTATTGTAAGTCTTCTGGAAAGCTTTTAAGTCTTTTACAAACAGTCAAAACTTCAAGTCTTCCAGAAGCAATGTCAAGTCTTTGAGAAGCACTTCAAGTATTCTAGAAGCAGTATCAAGTTGTCCAAGAGCAGTATCAAATCATCTGGAAGCATATTGGATTGTTGTGAGGCATTTCAAGTATCTCCGAAAGCAATACTAAAGTTTTTTGGGAGCATTTTGAGTCTTCCAGAGGCAATGTCAAGCTTTTTGGAAGTATTTCAAAGTTTAAATAACCAACATCAAACCTTCTGAATGTATTGAAAGTCTTCTAGAAACCTTCTAACTCTTCTGGAAGAATATTAAGTGTTTTTAAAGCATTTCAATTTTTCTAGTCTTCCAGTAGTTCAAGTGTTCTGAAAGTAATATCATGTATTGATAGTGCTCCTTAAACCTTTCAAGTCTTCGAAGCATTCAGAGTTTTTGGAAGCAGTATAAAGTCTACGAAAGGGCAGTATCGAGTCTTCTGAAAGCATTTCAAGTCTTCTATTATCAGTATCAAGTCTTCCAGAAGCAATATAAAGTCTTTGAGAAGCACTTCAAGTATTCTAGAAGCATTATCAAGTTTTCCAGGGACAGGATCAAGTCATCTGGAAAACAACAATCCAATCTGCATTGTTGTGAGGCATTTCAAGTATTTTCGAAGCAATTTCAAGTCTTCCAAAGGCAATACCAATTGTTTTGGGAGCATTTTGAGTCTTCCAGAAGCAATGCCAAGTGTTTCTTCTTCTATAACCAACATCTTCTAAATGTATTGAAAATCTTCTGGAAACCTTCTAAGTCTTCTGGAAGCAGTCTCAAGTCTTCCAAAGGGAATATTAAGTGTTCCTAAAGCATTTCAAGTTTTCTAATCTTCCAGTAGTTCAAGTCTTCTGAAAGCGGTATCATGTATTGAAAGTTTCTTAAACCTTTCAAGTCTTCTAGAAGTAGTCTTAAGCTTCAGTTATTCAAGTCTTTTAGAGGCAATTTGAAGTCTTTTGGAAGCATTTCAAGTCTTCTATAACCAGTATCAAATCTTCTGGAAGTACTGCTAGTGTTCTCGAAACATTTCAACTTTTCTGGAAGCAATATTAACTCTCCTAGAAGCAGTATTAAGTCTCAGTCTCAATTATTCAAGTCTTGCAGAGGCAATATGAAGGTTTATGGAAGCATTTCAAGTGTTTTATAACCAGTATCATGTCTTCAAGGGAAAGTATCAAGTTTTTTAGAAGCTTTCAGAGTTTTTGGAAGCAGTATAAAGTCTATCAAAGGGCAGTATCGAGTCTTCTGAAAGCATTTCAAGTCTTCTATTATCAGTATCAAGTCTTCCAGAAGCAATATCAAGTCTTTGAGAAGCACGTCAAGTATTCTAGAAGCAGTATCAAGTTTTCCAGGGACAGGATCAAGTCATCTGGAAAACAACAATCCAATTTGCATTGTTGTGAGGCATTTCAAGTATTTCCGAAGCAATTTCAAGTCCTCCAAAGGTAATACCAGCTGTTTTGGGAGCATTTTGAGTCTTTCAGAGAAAATGCCAAGTGTTTTAGAAGCATTTCAAAGCTTCTATAACCAACATTAAATCTTCTGAATGTATTGAAAATCTTCTGGAAAATCTTCTGGAAACCTTCTAAGTCTTCTGGCAGCAGTCTCAAGTCTTCCAAAGGGAATATTAAGTATTCCTAAAGCATTTCAAGTGTTGTAGTCTTCCAGTAGTTCAAGTCTTCTGAAAGCAGTATCATGTATTGAAAGTGTTCCTTAAACCTTTCAAGTCTTCTAGAAGTAGTTTTAAGTTTCAGTTATTCATGTTTTGTAGAGGCAATGTGAAGTCTTTTGGAAGCATTTCAAGTCTTCTATAACCAGTATCATATCTTCTAGGGAAAGTATGAAGTTTTCTAGAAGCATTCAGAGTTTTTGGAAGCAGTATAAAGTTTACCAAAGGGCAGTATCGGGTCTTCTGAAAGCATTTCAAGTCTTCTATTATCAGTATCAAGTCTTCCACAAGCAATATCAAGTCGTTGAGAAGCATTTCAAGTATTCTAGAAGCTGTATCAAGTTTTCCAGGGACAGAATTAAGTCATCTGGAAAACAACAATCCAATCTGCATTGTTGTGAGGCATTTCAAGTATTTCCGAAGCAATTTCAAGTCCTCCAAAGGCAATACCAACTGTTTTGGGAGCATTTTGAGTCTTCCAGAGGCAATGCCAAGTGTTTTAGAAGCATTTCAAAGCTTCTATAACCAACATTAAATCTTCTGAATGTATTGAAAGTCTTCTAGAAACTTTCTAACTCTTCTGGAAGAATATTAAGTGTTTTTAAAGCATTTCAATTTTTCTAGTCTTCCAATAGTTCCAGTGTTCTGAAAGCAATAGCATGTATTGATAGTGTTCCTTATACCTTTCAAGTCTTCTAGAAGCAGTCTTAAGTCTCAGTCTCAATTATTCAAGTCTTGCAGAGGCAATGTGAAGTTTTTTGGAAGCACTTCACGTCTTTTATAACCAGTATCATGTCTTCTAGAGAAAGTATCAAGTTTTCTAGAAGCATTCAGAGTTTTTGGAAGCACTACAAAGTCTACCAAAGGGCAGTATCGAGTATTCTGAAAACATTTCAAGTCTTCTCTTATCAGTATCAAGTCTTCCAGAAGCAATATCAAGTCTTTGAGAAGCACTTCAAGTATTCTAGAAGCAGTATCAAGTTTTCCAGGGACAGGATCAAGTCATCTGGAAAACAACAATCCAATCTGCATTGTTGTGAGGCATTTCAAGTATTTCCGAAGCAATTTCAAGTCCTCCAAAGGCAATACCAACTGTTTTGGGAGCATTTTGAGTCTTCCAGAGAAAATGCCAAGTGCTTTGGAAGCATTTCAAAGCTTCTATAACCAACATTAAATCTTCTGAATGTATTGAAAATCTTCTGGAAACCTTCTAAGTCTTCTGGAGGCAGTCTCAAGTCTTCCAAAGAGAATATTAAGTGTTCCTAAAGCATTTCAAGTTTTCTAGTTTCCTGCAGTTCAATTCTTCTGAAAGCAGTATCATGTATTGAAGTGTTTCTTAAACCTTTCAAGTCTTCTAGAAGTAGTTTTAAGTTTCAGTTATTCAAGTCTTGCAGAGGCAATGTGAAGTTTTTTGGAAGCACTTCAAGTCTTTTATAACCAGTATCATGTCTTCTAGGGAAAGTATCAAGTTTTCTAGAAGCATTCAGAGTTTTTGGAAGCACTATAAAGTCTACCAAAGGGCAGTATCGAGTCTTCTGAAAGCATATCAAATTTTCTATTACCAGTATCAAATCTTCTGGAAGTATTGCTAGTGTTCTGGAAACATTTCATCTTTTTTGGAAGCAATAATAACTCTCCTAGAAGCAGTATTAAGTCTCAATTCATAATAAAATGCTCAATGGCACATTAAAAAAAAAATAATTAACAAGTTATGGTGTGTAATTTATTTTTCTTTCTTTTAACTTTTATTCCTTCCACCATTTTAACCAGAAAAATTAGAATCTACGAAGAAAAATATATAAAAAAATTACTTATTATGTACTTATAATATTATTAAAATATTATTTCCAACAATTCGATGGATAGAATAGTATCGATACTGCGAAGGTATCCATACTCGATACCTTACTTAAGGTATCAGCCGGCCCTAGTTATATCAGCCCCAACATAGTGCCCTGTGAATTTCTTGTAAAATTTTTATGGTAATCGTAAACAAGATTAGGGTAACAGGAAAATTCAAATTTGTTGGAACTAAAATAATTTATGATTGTTTAGTTTTCTTCTTAACATTGGATAGGTTTTAAATGATTAAACAAATCGATTTTGTACTTTTTTTATGTTATTTTATTTTTATTTTAAATATAGTATAAAAATAATATAAAAATGCGTCTTTATTATCGTTATTGCTAAAAAATCAAAGTCAATTTTTCTTTTGAAAAATAAATTGACTTCCATGCACATGCAACAAGAATTTTTAAAAGATAAAAACAAATACAACAATAACATTTAAGGAAGACCTAGAAATAGATTACAACAAGATAGACAACAATAACGATAGTAAAAACACATTTTTATATTCATTTGACGATACCTTCTGAAAATGGGATCATAAAATCCTGAAACATGTAGAAAAAGAAAAATAAAATAACATCGAAAAAAAGTGTAAAATCGATTTGTTTAATCATTTAAAATAATTTAATCCCTTTAATATATATAAATTCTTTAATATAACCTCTCTACAATTTGCAAGAAAGGTGTGGTCCTGTTATTCAAGAAAAATTTTTTAGAGTTTCTGATTTCTGTAGGTATTACCTTGGATCCGAATAAAGTTTCTAATGTTTTCCTGTTAATTCTGACATTCTGTCATGCATTATTAATTAATATCACCTGATAGAGCGTGAGTCACGCGAATTAACGTAATCCACGCGTGAGTAACGTGATTCATGTCTGATATTCATTCAATTTTTAATATTTTATAATTTTAAAAATTCTTTTTATCATTCATTAAAATTAAACAAGGTGCAACATCCAAGGAAAGAACGACGCCTCACAGTTACTTCACTTTACTTCCTCAATTTGTTTACGGTGCTGCTAATGATTCATGCGATGGTGAATATCAGCGTAAATCGGTTTTGTCTCTTTTGGTATCTTCACGATGTAAGCTCCATCCTTTTTTGTGGTTTCCTGATAACATTTCTCGCAATCTTGTTCATCTACTTAATATCTAAATAGATAAAAAGTTAAAATTATTTGTAACAAGTTTTCAGAGAATCTTGATCAGTTTTTATATAATCACCTCTTTTAGATAAATGTCATCGATTGTGAAAAACTTCTTTTCTATTATTGGTGATATTCAGCAAAAATATTCATCAAAACTATTTTAACAAATTATTGCAAGTTTAATTTGGAAAATTTCGTTCAATAACTCCAAATTACGAATGAATAAACCATAACTAAATATGGCGTCTTATATTTATGAAGACATCGACTATAAAGGTTTGAAGCTTCGGATATAAAATGTCAAGATAAACTTTACACCGTTTCATAAAAGCATTGGTTCAATTAAACGTTCTCCCCATACACCGAGCCAATTCCAACAAAACCTATGTCGTTGTCTGCAATGGGGGTAGTAGCATAAAAGTTTTCATCGCCAAAAACAAAGTTTTTGTGGAAACTGTTGTGTAGCATATCGTGTCATCAGTAAATAAATTAGCAACAAAGTTTGAAATTGAGACTATTAGAGCGTACAGCTGCTAAATATGGACTACAACTGTATTCCATATAAATCACCCATCCTGAAAAAACATTACTTCATTAGTTTTTGTGTAGCGCACGTTTTAGCGTGGTTTGTTTGGTGAGGTTTCTCAATTGTACGTAAATAAAATTGACATAAAATTGAAATTAGAAAATAATAATAAATATTAATTATAGGCATTCCGATAGAAAAATAATTCGGAGCAATAATTTAGAAAAAAAGTACTTACTGCGTTGATACGCCTTAGACAAAGTTCATGAAGAGATGTCGTCCATTTAGATATGGTGATGTGGTCGACAAAATGACGAAACCGCAATCATACGATCATGTCAAGAGGATTAATTAAAGCGGTTTACCGCGTGTAGTATTAGAGGAAATACAAGGTACACAAACACAAGGCTGACCACCAAAAAGATCGAAATTCTCTGATAGATGTTCACTCTTCGTCTATGAATTCAGAATTTAACAAACCAAAAATAGCTAATTTTTTCTAAATTTTAATTATCTGTAATATACGACTTACTTTGTGTCATATAAACTTCCCTACAGAATGGAATATGTTTATACCATGTAAACCACTATAATAATTTAGTTAGCATGCTACAATACACCACTTCAAAGAATCGTTCTTTCAGTGTTAATTATGTACCTGGATAATTGCGAGTTTTATCCACATTTCCATTTACCACCTCAGAGTTTATGATATTTAACCTATGGCTTTTATTTTAGATTTTTCAAGTGGAAGTGAGTTGTCTACCACAATTTACGTTTCGCTTACATATCTTTTCTAGAACCGCTTTAACATAGAAAACTAATGTTTATTCAAAAACAAATTACAGTTTAGTTATGTTCTATAACTGTTAAAAAAATCGAAAAACGATTCGAAATTGACACTTTATCCTTGTATTTTTATATATTTTTAAGATATTTTGTTTACTCACTGCTTCGCAAATATATATATAAACATTTGCTCTATGCTAAATGCTGCCATAAAACCTTAATCGACTGGCCGAAACTGCGAGTAAGTGTTATACGGAACAACAGCGATTTAACAGATTTGGATCATCCAGTCCATCAGTGAACAAAGGTATTTTGCATTCCAAACCTTTTTGTTCCATTGACTTTTGGACTGCACTAACACAGCAGTTGTTAAACCAAATGGTGAATAGGCCACCCCTCATTCCTGCCTTGAAATGTACTGGAAATTGTTCAATACTTTCGTCTCTTAATGCTCGATTTGTTGAGGTTTTAAAATTTTATCATCTGATGTGGTACAACAAAATTAACGTGTCACCCGATCATTGATTATTTTAAATCAGAATTATTTCAAATTAGAATTATCACTTTTCTAATAGTTATAGTCCGTTACCTTAAAACGAAAGGTTTATGAGAATCTTTTGGAAATATTTTAATTATTTATCATCTAGCTCTATATAAAATAAACAGAGATTTGAAAATAATATAATTTTTTATATTTTTTATAATTAATTATTTTAATTTTATTTTAATTTTAATTTTTATATTTTTTATAATTTTTAATTTTTAGTTTAGTTTAAAAGTTAATTCATTGTTAGGGTGGAAGTAATGGTTGCACTTGTTAAGGGTTAAATGTGAAATATTGGGAATTCAACCAGAACGGGGAAGAATCAAAAACCTCCTGTAACCAAAACCAAGCTTTCGATAATATATTTTTATCTTCTTCAGGGTATGCTACAAACAATAACCGTTGAACAATTTTTTATATAAAACAGTAATCTAACTTACATTTAGAGATCACAATGTATACAATGCATGTTGTTAAATTAAGAGTCCCCACAAAATATCAGGAGGAAGCGATCTATATATCTCGCCAGATTACATCGTTAAAGGACAACACCAAAAAGATAACGTGGTAATGATCGAGCGTCGATAAGGAGCGAGAAACAGATCGAAACCAGGTGCGCCAACTCACACTGGGGAAAAACTTTAAGGCGCAAAAAATCACCAATATAATTTCACGAGAAGAAGAAGAGGCTCAGCAACAAGGATGGAACAAGTCCTTAAAAAGACAGATACATTAAATTGCTCTTAACACCAAAACTAACCTAAGTTATTAGGTTTGTTCGCCAATTCAATGAGGTGACAATAGATCTCACTTAACCCCTGTGAATCAGTCCTGAAGTTGACTGTGTTATCAGTAGAGACAATGTGGAACATTTCCATGAATAATCTCCTACTATAAGACTTTTCTCTGCAAAGAATCTTAGTATCATCAAAATCGAAGTTATGCTCGGTGGTAACATGGTGTTCTGCGAGGGCGGTACCGCCTGATTTCATTGTGGCACAGTCTCTACGATGTTGAGATAGACGAGACTTCGGATATTGAGAAGTAGTGCCACATAGCAACTGTCACAACCCTTGCAATCAATTCTGTAAACCAAATTTGATTGTAGAGGACGGGATGTAGTGTCCTTCAAGGAGGAGAAAATTGTAGTGCCCACATATAGATTGTCTAGCTACTTAGCCACGATTTTATCGTCTGCCTTAGCAAACAGAACCAGTTATAACATCTCTGATTCCTTCTCCTTCGCTGATAGGATGAAGGGTCTCGTTCTTCCGCATGATTATGTCCTAGTCTCTTTAGATGTCGTGTCTCTGTTTACCAACATTCCTCTTGAATTGGTTATAGAAAGGCTGTCCTCTCAATGGGATTTGATCCAACCCCACACTGGGATCTCCCATGATCTCTTTATCAAGATCGTGGAATTCCTGTTCGATTCTTCCACATTCTCTTTTAGAGATGTTTATTACAAACAAAAGTTTGGTACTCCTATGGATAGTCCCCTTAGCCCGATTTTGGCTACCATTGTCATGGATTGGATTTTAGATGTGTGCATTCCCAGATTGCCTTTCAGCCTCCCATTCATTTACAAATATGTAGACGACATCATTTGTGTAGTTCCGTACGACAAACTCCTTCTTGTCAAGAGAGAATTCAATACTGTCAACCACCATATACAGTTCACTATAGAGACAGAAACTGAAAACTGTGTACCCTTCCTTGACACCAGAGTTATTAGGGAACCCGACCAACGTATCCTGTTAGATTGGTATCCAATTACACGATACGACATAAACAACGACTATAATGTCAATAACATACGGCAGAAGGCCGACACAAAGGTGAAAATTGGCTCTAGGGAACACAACTATAGGAAAAATTTTATATTAAACAAAATTAAAAAGGAATGGCCGAAACATGCCTGTTGTAAAATTTTTGAACATAAAATGGCCAAAATGGAAGTCCCCATGATCTCTTCATCAATATCGTGGAATTTCTTTTCAATTCCTCAACATTCTCCTTTAGGGATGTTTACTACAAACAGAAGTTTGGTACTCGATGAGCCCAATTTTGGCTACTATAGTCATGGATTGGACTCTTGATGTGTGCATTCCCAGATTGCCTTTCAACCTCCCCTTCATATATAAATATGTTGACGACATCATTTGTGCTGTCCCTTATGACAAACTCCTTCGTTGTTCAAAGGGAATTCAATGCTATACCCAAGTCATCAGAAAACCTGACCAACGAGTCCTGTTAGTTTGGTATAGTAAACCGACCTATTCAGGCCGTTTCATTATTTTTTTTTCTTGCCATCCCACCCGAATGAAAATCAACACCCTTAGGGCAATGAAAAATAGGATCTTACGCCTGGCGGATGAGAGTTTTCGTGAGAAGAACCTTAAGACTCTTATAGATATTTTCTGCAACAATGGCTTCCTGAAATCCTTAGTCACTCGAATCATTTACCATCAAGATTCTCCTATGCGACCAGTCGCTGTGTCTACATCCCCTCTTGACTGGTCGATGACTCATCTTCCAGACGATTCTTTGCCTGATCCCCCACCTACATTTGTTAAGGTTCCTTATATTTTGGGTTTTACGGATAATCTAATCAGGGTTTTGTCGTGACTGTCCCCTAAAGTTTGCTAAATACACATGCAGACCGTTGAAAACAATTTTCTCCTCCTTGAAGGACACTACATCCCGTCCTCTACAATCAAATTTGGTTTACAGAATTGATTGCAAGGGTTGTGACAGTTGCTATGTGGGCAATACTTCTCAATATCTGAAGTCTCGTCTGTCTCAACATCGCAGAGACTGTGCCATAATGAAATCAGGCGGTGCCGCCCTCGCAGAACACTATGTTACCACCGGGCATAACTTCGATTTTGATGATACTAAGATTCTTTGCAGAGAAAAGTCTTATAGTAGGAAATTATTCATGGAAATGTTCCACATTGTCTCTACTGACAACAAGTCAACTTCAGGACTGATTCACAGGGGTTAAGTGAGATCTATTGTCACCTCATTGAATTGACGAACAAACCTAATAACTTAGGTTAGTTTTGGTGTTAAGAGCAATTTAATGTATCTGTCTTTTTAAGGACTTGTTCCATCCTTGTTGCTGAGCCTCTTCTTCTTCTCGTGAAATTATATTGGTGATTTTTTTCGCCTTAAAGTTTTCCCCCAGTGTGAGTTGGCGCATCTGGTTTCGACCTGTTTCTCGCGCCTTATCAACGCTCGATCATAACCACGTTATCTTTTTGGTGTTGTCCTTTAACGATGTAATCTGGCGAGATATATAGATCGCTTCCTCCTGATGTTTTGTGGGGACCCTTAATTTAACAACATGTTTTGTATACATTGTGATCTCTAAATGTAAGGAGTAAATGTAAGGTATGTTTGTAGCATACCCTGAAGAAGATAAAAATATATTATCGAAAGCTTGGTTTTGGTTAAAGGAGGTTTTTGATTCTTCCCCGTTCTGGTTGAATTCCCAATATTTCACATTTAATCCTTAATTGATTGTGTTACAGTATAAATATCACAAAGATTTTCGTGGTTTTATCGATTTATGTTCTTGATTATTTTTTTAAGATTATGAAGGTTTTTGAATTGCGTTTACTGACTTTAAAATGTTCTTCGAATATAGGCGATAGAGACGATTTTAAGCGATCAAGTCTGACAAACACGAAATTTGGTTTGTTCAGACATTTAGACACAAAAGTTTGCTGGACACTGCAAGAAGAAGTTGGTACTGATTTTAATTCCGAAAATGTTTTTGTAAAGAGGTTAATAAAGGTTAACGTCAGTAAAAAATTATAAATAAAAAAATCACCTGCAGGCGTAATGGCAAAAACAAGTTGGGCTGAGGAATAACCTAAATCTTCTTTTAACAAAAATCTAAACCCGAGTAAAACTCCATTTGTTTTATACGTTTGTCGGCAGTTTTTCCAATATTTGCTGCTACCTCTTCATAAAATAACACTTTTCAAATTTCTATGGAATTATTCTAAGATACCATTGAGTTGAGGATGATACGAAGAAGTATGAATCTAGTAAAACGATCAATTACAGTTATAATATAAAAATAAGCTTAAAGGAGTGAGGAGGCAGATGGAGATGGAGGCGGCAGAAATTAGAGGGACAACAAGGGAAGGGGAGGTTTGGGGGCATCTGAAAAAGATAAAGAAGCGTAGAGACGGGATCACCAGCGATATACACATGTCAGAATGAAAAGGTTACTTTATGGGATCATTGGAAAGGGTTGAAGCTAGATTAACGGTTTAAGATTAGAGGTTAAGGGGGAGATGGTGGAGAGGAGATAGCAGAAGAGGAGGTCGAAGCAGTGTTTAGGAGATTGAAGAAGGGTAAGGCGCCAAGGGAAGATGGGATCCATAACGAGGCATGGTTGGAAGCATCAAGAGTGGTTAGAATGAAGTATTTGGATTCAGATGAATAGCTATATGAAGAGGGCGATATGAAGAGGGGATGGGATTCCAGAGGAGTGGAAAATGGGGAGCAATAAGGGAAGTGTAGATAGCTATAGCGGAATTAACTTACTTGACTCGGCATACAAGGTATATACGAAGATACTGTTGGGAAGACTAGAGAAGGAGATGGAGTTGGGGGGAAGCGACGTGTCTTGAACGACGAAGAGACTAAGGCAGGGATGTCCGCATACGGTGGACTTGGAAGATAGATTGAAGAAGGGGCAGAAGAGAGGTGAAATATGAAGAAGAAATAAAAGGAATACCAAACTTTGGGATTTTGGGAGAGTGTTGATTGGAAATTACAGAGGGAAAGGGCAGATTTGGGAAAGGAGACAGACAATTATTACAAAAGGGTAGGCTATTCGGTAACTAGAGGGAGATGAGAGATAGGGACTGAGATGTCCAGAGACAGGAAAGAAGGATACAAAAAAAGAGAGTAGGTATAATGAAGAAATTGAAGGAAAGAAATTGGTGACTAGGTTCCGATATGGGAACAAGGAGAGAGCTAATAGATACTTTATGGCCGATGAGGAGAGGTGGTGTAGGCTATACAGGAAGGCATGGAAAACATTTTAACATATGTTGAATGGGTACAGTGAGTTGAGGGAGGAGGAAATTAACTGAGAGCGGATCTTGAGGGAGGGGCAAAGGGGAAACGATGGACAAGATGATTATATATAAAAATAACCATCAATTGGAGGTATTGGACTTACAAGATCAATGTGTATATGTTCAAATCGTCCTGTTTATATAGGAAATCTACTATAGGAGATTTCGTGTATTTAGTAATCTTAGTTGATTGACAATTAACACATTTGTCCAAGGAAATGTTCCTAATCATTTTTGGTCAAAAAAATTTTGATATTATTATTGTTCGTACACCTGGGTAAGATATATTATTAAAATTTTGAAAAAAAGTTGAATCGAAATTCTTTAGGAATAAACGGGGTGATTCAAAAAGCGCTTACAGACTTCTAGAACAGAGAGTACATGAAAAATCTCTCAATTCTCTTACAAATGTTTGCTTAAAGCAAGAGTTTTTGAATAATTTTCAGTTTTCCATACACCCATATAACCACTCTAGTCTTGCTGAGTGTTCTTGTGGTAATAAATGCTAAGATATGTTGAACATGACGTAATTGTTGTTCGTGAAGTATTATTGTCCATACAGATGATTGTTGTTTACTGATTGAATTTACTGAATTAGCTGATGCTATATATGAAGATGATGGTCTAGAAATTCTTAAAAAATCCTCTTTAAAAGACATGGTATACAAAAAAGTAACTGAGAATTGCTAAAAATCATTTTTTTTTTAAATAGCCATCATTCTCTTAAGAGTGGAATTTGTTGTAATTAGTTGTATCACTCAATTTTTTAATCGTCAATTTTTTTATGTCAACTAATATTCCATGTTTGTGTAAAAAATCAGCTCCAATAAAGGATTTTAAAACATTAGCAACTGTAAAACCAAACGGAAAATTTCTTCTCAAATACATTTAACAATTTTTGATAAAACTTGTTATAGTGAAAAAGAGTCTTTATCCTTTGTACTATTTGAAAATATGTTGAAAAATTAAATTTATTGCGTTTGTGAGAAAATAAAAAGAGGATTTTCGAAGAGTAATTAGAGAAGGGTGAATTTGATTCGGATATTTGTGATGTTTTGTAATGAAGAGGAAGAAGGTTGATGATGGCACTATAATTGTAGACGGGTACAACTTATTTCGAAAAGATAGAGAAACTAGAGCGGGTGGGGTTGCGCTATATGTAAAAAGGGAGGTGAGGACTACTGTGTTTGATATGAACGATGAAGTGGAGCAGTTGTGGATTAAGGTACGGCTGGACGGGCTATGGTTGGCCGTAGCGGTGCTATATAGACTGCCTAGTTGCAATTATGGCTTGTTTATTGATGAGTTGGAAAACTCCCTCTCCGTTGTATTGCCTGTGGTAGATAGAGTGATAATTCTTGGTGACTTGAACATTGATATGATGGACATAACTGATCGAAAGACTAGGGCATTGCAGGATCTGTTGTGCTCGGTTGGATCGTGTCAAATAACAAATAAACCGACACGTGTAACACATTCGTCTTCTACCTTGATTCATTTAATACTGGTGTCCGACGTCGACATGGTGGAGGAAGTTGATGTTCAGGAAGAGGCTGAGATCTCTGATCACTTTTTAATTTATGGTAAATTGAAGTTAAAGTCTCCGCCAAGGGCACCCATAGTCAGGACCATTCGCTGTTTCGGTAATTTTCAATATGATGGATTCATGGAGGATCTGTACAAGATTCCATTCCATTTAGTGTTCTGGAGGTGCATTGTCCTCCAGAAAACTACTAAGGACCTGTAAATTTGTAAAACCCCAGTCACCATGGATTACTGACACTATCAGGTCCATGCAAAAGCTTAGAGATAAACCATATCGTGATTTTAGAGCATCTAAATTACCACATAAATGGGCTTTTTACAAAGCTATGAGAAAAACAGTCACGGAAGCTATCCGTACAGAACGTAGAATCTATCTTGAACTACAAATAGGAAGTGTGGACAATAAGTGGACAGCACTAAGAAAGGCGGACTTTATAATAAAAAACAGATAGCAATACCCGTACACCTCAGAAACGGGAATGAATTAAATAAACATTTTGCAGGGGGAGGTACCTTGGAGTGTGATGTAGACCTCTATAGTCATTATTTAAATGGAACAATACGTGGTGCTGTTTTTGAATTTAATGAGGTTGAAGATGTTGAGGTTGAGGAAACGATGCGACGGATAAAGAGTAACGCCGCAGGTTACGATAAATTAAACATGCAAACTATTAAACTATGTTGCCCACATATTATACCATATATTAGGCATATTATAAATTGCGCAATTGGGACTAGTCTTTTTCCAGCAACATGTAAAATATCTTTAATAAATCCCCTTCCCAAGATTAATAATCCACAGAAGATGACGGATTTAAGACCGATTAGTATTCTTCCGGTTCTGTCCAAGGTAATGGAGAGGGTTTTGCTTGAACAACTAAACGATTATATTATGAACAATAACATTCTAGCCTATCGGCAATCTGGCTTTCGTCAGGGTTTCAGCTGCATTACTGCTTTGCTAGATATCGTGGACGATGTGGTGAGAGCAATGGATGATGGTAAAGCCACTGTCCTCTGCCTTCTTGACTACTCCAAGACCTTCGATACCTTAAGTCACGAAATTTTATTGGCAAAGTTGCATTATATTGGTTTGAAGGATAAGGCGATTAACATGCTAAACAGCTTCCTGGGCGGTAGGATGCAGTGCGTTGGCTTGGACGACCGGGAGTCTAAGAAGTTACCTATAGGGGTTGGTGTACCACAGGGGTCGGTACTTTCCCCACTTTTATTTTCAATCTATACATGCGATTTCTATAAATCTGTAAAACTCTTTCTGTAAAACACACCAATATGCAGATTATACACAGTTATATGGATCTTGTGGGGAGAACGAGGTGGAGGAGGCCTGTGCGCGTGCCAGTGCCGATCTGGACACTCTTATGGAGGTGTCTCGTCGTCATAATCTGTTACTTAATCAATCAAAAACAGACGTTATTGTTTTTGGTCCAAAGAAACTTAGAGAGAGGATTAAAGATAGAATCGACATAAGAATGGGGGACAAACAATTGACGTGCAAAAACTCAGTGAAGAGTCTTGGTGTGATCATTGATGAAAACCTAACTTTTAATGAATACATCAATAAAAAGATCCGTTCTGCTTACAATCAATTGAAAATTATTTATAATGCTCGTCATTTTCTGTCTGGCAGCAGTAGACGTTTGCTATGTGAAAGCTTGGTGCTGTCAGTTTTCAATTATGGAGATGCCTTGTATTCCCCTTTTCTTTCAAAGCGAATAGCAAACAAAATTCAAAATACATGCCTTCGACTTATTTTCGGGATAAGACGGCGAGAACACATCAGTCACAAATTGGTTCAAGTAAATTGGTTGAACATGGTAAATCGTAGAAAATTGCATTTGCGACAACTTACTTCAACATTATGGTGTCAGCGCGGCCTCCCTACCTTTATCAAAAGATACAGATCAGAAAGGACGTGCCCACCCTTAATATAAGATATAAAGGAACACTTACACCGCCTATACATAAGCGGCAATTTTTCAAAAAATGTTATTCTTACAAAATTACTCAATTAATGAATGAAATCTTTTAGCTTATGGGACTGTGCACGTCCGTTGGGGTTTTTAGGCGTCGATACCGGACAGTTTTGTTCTCGGCTCAATGCGCTTTACAGAATATCAGACATTAGTACTTATTACAGGAATTATTGTTATGGTTACTGTTTTGCAATTGTATATATATATATTTTTTTGTATTAATAGGTTACTTTCTTTCTGTATAATTTCATTTCTTTTGTTAATATTTTTTGTTGCTGTTGGTATTTGTGGAAGAACGACAAGGAATGTCGAACAACACCGTTTGTTCATACTTTAGTTCTTTTTTAAATATAAAGAATGTTATAGAAGTTTTTGCTATTAAGTTATGAACAATAAATAATTTATTATTATTATTTAAAATTTCGTTCACAACTTAATGTTCATTGCAGAAAAGGGCATTTCTTAGTGTTGATGTGCTTAAACAATACGTTCCTCGGCATTTTAGAATTACAGAACAGATGCTATTTTTAGATGCAATTATGGTAATTAGCATCCTTAAGTAAAGTCTCTGTAATCTTCACACACTAGCATCAAACTATTTTACGTCCAAATAGTCCTCCGAGTCCGACTATCTACAGCATACATTAACATAACCTTTTATATTGGTGTATAGGATTGTAAACTTCACCATTAAAAATTGTAGCAGTATTAGAATGTTTTAAAAAGAACCTATATTATCATGAGCAAATTTCCATATTATCCATGAATATTTGTGAGAAAATAAATCGGTATAAATACAGATTACCATCTTTTTATAAAAAAAATGACCCTTACATAAGATAAATTAGGTACCTTCATATCTAATTTTCATTTTACACACATTTTTTTTTACCATACATTAATACTGCTGCCATTTCTCTTCATACAACCCAGCGCCTCCACCACTTTTTCCGGTGGATAATATGGATATATTAACGTGCAAAGGCTGTTCGCGTTGGAAGCAGGAAAAAAACGAACGAAAAAAAATTCAACGAGCAAGACTCTTTCTATGCCCGCCGGATTCTCATTGGTGGTGGCGTCCTTACGACCTCGTTAAACGGTGCATTTGGAAAATACGGTGAAATCGGTGTTTATGTTCTCGAGATGGTCGTGGCTGTGGTGGTGGCGGTGGCGACGGCGGTGTTGTAAAATGCCGTGGTTGAAGGCGAGACGTTATAAGTAGGGAACCTCGGTGGGTTTTAATGGACGTAATTCGAATGCTAGCAGTGCTGATATTATCAAAGGTAATAGTGGAGGTGTTTTGGCGAACGAAGTGACCTAAGGCGTTAAACTTTGTTGGGTGTGAAAATCTCAGATGCTCATTTTTCGAGGTTTCTATAACAAAATTTACTTGTATTTCAACTATTTCAATAATCACTTTATTTGTGTATCAACGAGTTTAACATGAATTTATTATATTTTTAATGGAATTTAAATCGGCAAAGCCACACAATACGTGCGTTAATAATTTTCGATTCATTTATAATCATTTATGCCACGTACATCGAGCGAATTTTTATTATGTCATAAATTTTGGATTTATTGTTACATTAATTTGGATTTCGCGTTTTGCAATAATTATCTCTCTTATTTTAATTCAATTATATGTAACAATTTTCGAAACACTGAAACAATTTAACATAAAATACCAATTAGCGTTCTTAGTTTTTAGTCTTACAATTAGATAGAAAGGAATCGAACGCAATCCAACCTAGATTTGAAACTAATATTAGAACTAGAAACATTAGGGTTTAACCGTTTTAATGGTAAGGTCTAAAGTTAGTTCTTCGGCTAGGTTGTAGGTCTAGTATTAGTTATTGATTTAGTTCCAGAAGAATTTAATACAATCTAGAGCTAAACAAAAATTAAAACTAGAACTAACACTAGACCTAGAATTAGACAGTTTCGGTTTAGCCGTCTGAAGACGCACGGCTGAAAACCGTTTATGTCTTAAGATGGAACTGAACCTAACCTAGCTTCAGGATTAATATTAGATCTAGAACTAGAAACATTAACATTTAGCCATCTTAAAAGACGCACGGCTAAACCATAATGCTTCTAGTTCTAGATCTAATGTTACGTCGTTATGAAGCTGGATTATAGGTCTAGTATTAGTTATGTTTTTAGTTCCAGAAAAATTTTAAATAATCTAGAGCTAAGCAGTAATTAAAACTAGACCTATAACTAGAAAATTTCTGTCTAAGTCTAAAAGTTTAAGAGGATGCTAGTGTGCTGCATTTATGAAAAAATTTAAAGATTGTAGAAATTTTACTTAAGAATGCTAATTGTCTTAATTGTATCTAACAACAACATCTCTTCTGTAATTCTATAATGCTGTTGGAAACATTATTTAAGCACATTAACGCCAAACCACATCCTTTTGTATGATGAACGTTAAGTTGTGATCAAAAATTTTGTAAAAATGTTGTTTTGTAAATGACTTCACTTCGGAACTTTTAGTACCTTGCACGCGACTTATGTTTGTTTGTTATATAGGCATAATAAAAATATTGAAGGGAAATAAAAAGTTTTGACTGATATAAATTAATTAACATAAATTCATAACAAATATACAGCCAAAATAAACTCTATAATTGGTGACCCCGACACAGCAAAATAAGTTATCTACAAAACGGCTACTACTACTCCTTTTGGTCCCTATAAGTTCAGAATGCCATTTGGTTTAAAATCTGCAGCTGAAACATTTCAGCGATTTATTAACAAAGTAACTTCCTGTTTAAACTTCATTTTTGTCTGCTTGGATGACGTTCTTATTGTCAGTAAGGATAAAAATGAGCACTTAATTAAACTTGCACAACTTTTTGAGAGATTTTATTATTATTTTTGGTGGTTATCGCATAAATATTAAACTTAGATGGTATAATGTTGTGTTTTTTGGAGAAAATTCAATAGATTTTTTAAGGGATCATATATCTTCCAAAGGGTTTCGTCCAACAAAATCAACACTTAAAGATCTTCACAGCTTTCTTGGAATGATCCATTTATATTACAGATATGTTCCAAATTAACATATTATCTTATCCACATGGTAATATTATGAGCTTAATAACACTTTTCTTCCTGCTAAATACGTATTATCTAATTCCGTATATGTTGCGCATCCTTCCACCAATTTGATATTAACAACAGATGTCTCGAATATAGGTATGGGTGCAATTTTCTCTCAGACTTTTGAGAATACAACTCAATACATACAATTCATTTTTAGACGGCAACAAATTTATAATTTTCACCGATCACAAACCAATAATTAATTTCATCAAATCTAAATCAGATAAAACTCCAAGACAAACGCATTATCTTTATTATAGATCATAATTTACGTGAGGTACTAAGTATATTAAAGGAGATTCTATCATTAACGTAGCCACAATGTCACGTATTAACATAGAATCCCTCCATTTTTCATACACCAGTTTAAAAGAAATTGGAACGTCCAATCACGACGTAATACTGAATTTACAATCATTGAGGAAAAATCAATCTTTTCTGATTTAACACTTTGGTGTAGTGTCACAATCCGTTTCTAACATTTAAATTCCAGAACAATTCCTCAAACAAATTTTCCAAAAATATTATAACATTTCACATCTTGGTATGTAGGTGCAAGACAGGTTCGAATAGATCTTGTTGGTTCTCTCAGAAGATGGATTTCTCTGATTATTCCTACATTTTAACAGTTGTTGAACATTTCGTTAGATGGCTAATAGCGTTTCGAATTACATATGCTTCAGCCTGTCTTCTGGAGGCAGATTAAGTATTCTTCAAGAATTTCAAGTTTTCTGGAAGCAGATTAAGTCTTCTAGAAGCATTTAAAGTTTTCTGGAAGCAGATTAAGTCTTCTAAAAGCATTTAAAGTTTTCTGGAAGCAGATTAAGTCTTCTAGAAGCATTTAAAGTTTTGTGGAAGCATTTATGTGTTCAAGAAAAATTTTAAATCTTCTGCAAGCAGCATCAAGTCCTCTAGAAGCAGTATCAAGTCTTCTGGAAGCAATATCAAGTCTTCTGGAAGGAGTATGGAGTCTTCTAGAAGCAGTACTAAATCTTTCAGAGGCATTATCGAGTATTCTGGAAGCAGTTCAAGTATCCTGAAAGTATTGCAAGTTTTCTGGAAGCAATATCAAGTCTTTTAGAAGCATTTAAAGGCTTATCTTATTATTATTTATGGCATTCAAGTCTAATGGAAGCACTTTCATCTTCAAGAAATATTTTAAGTCTTTTTTAAGCAGTACTAAATCCTTCAGAGGCAGTATCGATTTTTCTGGAAGCAGTTCAAGTGGACTGGAAGAATTTTAAGTTTTCTAGATGCAGTATCAAGTTTTCTGGAAGCAATATCAATTCTTTTATAAGCATTTAAAGGCTTATGGATGCAATTATATCCTCAAGAAATATTTCAAGTCTTTTGGAAGCGGTTTCAAAGCTTTCAGAGGCATTAGTGGGTTTTCTTGAAGCAGTTCAAGTATACTAACAGCAATTCAAATATTCTTGAAGCAGTATCAAGTCTTCTAGAAGCATTTAAAGTCTTGTGGAAGCATTTATGTGTTCAAGAAAAATTTTGTCTTCTGGAGGCAGTAACGAGTCCTCTAGAAGCAGTATTAAGTCTTCTGGAAGCAGTACCAAGTCTACTGGAAGCAGTATCAAGTTTTCTAGAAGCATTTAAAAAAAGTCTTGTGGAAGTATTACCAAATCCTCCAGAGGCAGTACCGAGTTTTCTGGAAGCAATTCAAGTATACTGAAAGTATTTTAAGTCTAGAAGCAGTATCAAGTCTTCTGGAAGCAGTATCAAGTCTTTGAGAAGCATTTCAAGTCTTATGGAAGGAGTACTAAATCTTTCAGAGCATTATCGAGTATTCTGGAAGCAGTTCAAGTATCCTGAAGGTATTGCAAGTTTTCTGGAAGCAATATCAAGTCTTCTAGTAGCATTTAAAGGCTTGCGGAAGCATTTATGTCTTCAAGAAATATTTTAAGTCCTTTGGAAGCAGCACCAAATCTTTCAGAGGCAGTATCGAATTTTCTGGAAGCATTTCAAGTAGACTGGAAGTATTTTAAGTCTTCTAGTCGCAGCCCAAGTGCTCTGTAAGCAATTTCAATTCTTCTACAAGCATTTAAAGGCTTGTGGATGCAGTTATATCTTCAAGAAACGTTTCAAATCTTTTGGAAGCGGTATCGTAGTTTTCAGAGGCATTATTGGGTTTTCTTGAAGCAGTTCAAGTATACTGAAAGTATTTCAATATTCTGGAAGCAACATAAAGTCTTTTGGAAGCAGATCAAGGCTTCTAGAATCACTATCAAATCTTCTGGGAGCATTATCAAGTTTTCTGGAAGCAGTATCAAGTCTTCCAGAAGCATTTCAAGTCCTGTGGGAGCATTTATATCTTCAAGAAACATTTAAAGTGATTTGAAAGCAGTATCATCAAATCATTTAAAGGCATTATCGAGTTTTCTGAAAGCAGCTGAAGTGTACTGAAAGATATTCAAGTCTTCTTGAAGTAGTATCAAGTTTTCTAGTAGCATTTAACGTCTTATGGAAATATTTTAGTCTTTAAGATACATTTCAAGTCTTCTGGAAGGAGTATCAAGGATCCTAGAAACAGGTCAAGTCGTCTAGAAGTAGATCAAATCTTCTAATAGCAGTATCAAATCTTCTAGGTGCATATTGAATCTTGTCGAAGCATATCAAGATTTCTAGAAGCATATAGAGTGTTTTGGAATAAGTATCAAGTTTTCTCGAGACTGGTCGCATGTTTTGCTCACAGTTCAATTATTCTGGAACCATTTCAAGTTTTCTGGAAGCAGTATCAAGTATCCTAGAAGCATTTCAAGTCTTCATGAAGCAGATCAAATCTTCTAGAGCAGATGCAGTCTTCTAAAAGCAGCATCAAGTCTGCTAATCAAGTCTCCTTGTAGTAGATTAAGTGATTCAGTTTCAGTATTGAGGGTTCTAGAAGCAGATTAAGTCTTCTAATAGCAGTATCAAGTCTTCTAGAACCATTTTATGTGTTGTGGAAGCATTTCAAGACTTCTAGAAGCGAGTAGAGTTTTTTGGAATCAGTATCAAAGCTTCTAGCAGCAGGTCGCATTTCCTGGAAGCAATATCAAATCCTCTAGAAGCAGTATCAAGTGTTCTAGAGGCAGTATCAATTCTCCTAGAAGTAATTTTGAGTCTTCTAGAAGCATTTCAAGTCTTGTATAAAAATTTGAAGTCTTCTGGAAGCATTTCAAGCCTTTTGAAAGTGGTATCAAGTCATCTACAAGGCAAAGTCTTGGTCTACTGGAGGCAGACCAAGTTTTCTAAAAGCCTCCTAGTAGCAATACTAAGCCGTCTGGAAGCAGATCAATTTTTCTGGAAACAAATCAAGTTTCCTAGTGGCAGTATTAAGTCTTTTGGAAACAGATCAAGTCTCCTAGAAGTAGTTTCAAGTTTCAATTCAAAACCGGTAATAAATATAATCTAATTCAGAATAAATATAGAATCCAAAATAAACTGACACATCATTGTACATCATTGTACAAAAATAAAGATGGCTCTGCAGCACATAATAACTTTTCATGTTTTTTATTAGATGCATATGATAATACACTGAAAATTGTGCACCGAGTAATTTGGAAGATATTTTATATTAATATTGAGAATACTTTATTTTGAATGATATGTTGTCAGAATGTGATTAAGACGCATATTGCATAGAGACTCTCGATATTGCTAACTTATTCACAAAATTTAATATATAGATTATATATAGAGATGTTTTCTGAATCCATTGATGTACAGCACATCAACAAAAAACATTAAACAACTTCTAGTACAGTTGACGGCATGAATGAGAGGTGATCTTTACTAACTGCCATATTTGTGCAGTCAAAAAATCTTTGGAAAAAAATGTTTGGAATGCAAATTACCATTGTTCATTGATGGATAATGTTTAATATCTTTTTATCTTACATATTTTTTTTATGTTTTTCTAGATCTAGTGTTAGTTCTGAAGCTGGGTTGTTGGTCAAATATTAGATATACTTTTAGTTCCAAAAGAATTTATAACTATCTAAAGTTAAACAAGAATTAAAACTAGAACTATCTCTAGACCTAGAACTAGAAAGATTCTGGTTTAGCCGTGCGTCTGAAGACGACGGCTAAACGACGTCAATTTGTCGTAAAAATGGAAATAATTAATTAACTTCCACAGTTAGAGTATAAAATTCATGTAATTTAGAAACATATCTAACTTTTTATTTTTTTCAACTCAATTCGGGGACGTACTGTATGTGACAATTTTCGAAACACCGCAGCAATTTAACATAAAACTCCACTTAGGATTCGTAACTAGGAAATAAGTTAAAGCTTGATTTCTTCCTTGGCAAGACCTTTTCCCATTACAGAATTTGTTAAGTAATCTAAAGTGTAAGACTTAGAAAAGCCAGCCTCAATTTATGACCCAATTACCATAATATGGGTGCTTATTAAAGATCTACCAAATTGAAGTCGTACTTTATTAATAATTACGCCCACTTAATAGATAGTTTTGTAAAATTGATAAAGATAAAATCGATTTAAATTGCGGCGGGCTATAATTTTGTGACTGATTAAAAATGAAATACTTCGATCGAAAAGGAAATAACGACTATGATTTTGAAAAGGAATAACGAGTGGTCCTTGATAAGAAATAACAATATTGCAAATCATATGTCGCCTCGGGATCCTTGAAAAGGACTCGTCCAATTTTCGCAAGATAGCCAATTTACAATTCTAAATCGAAAATATTTTGCTCGTATTTGCGGTTGGTCTGTCCAATTTCGCTTCTACCGCGTTTCGTTGAGGGGGAAGATCTTTTCTCTACTTGAAATGTTTATCTGACCTTTCACAGAACGACTTCGACTACACATTACAAAATGTCAGTTTTGCCACATTTAACAAAACGTTAAATAAGACTTGCATTATTTATTTTAACCGGGGCAATTTCAATTTTAACTCGCAACAGTAAATGTCAAATGTCCGCATGAAATTGCTTGTTAAATTGCACGTTTCCAGAACAATGCGTGACTGTTAATATTCACAGCCGATGGCGAACTATAACCGACAAGTTGACCCTCGTTTTTGAGCGAAGATCTCTATTCAAGTCGGGTTTCTAGGATTGCTAGAACCATCCTCAAGATGGGTGGCCGACCTCATCCGACCAAAAGGCAATTGCCAAGTCCCTTCAGAGTTGGACAATTGGTGCCGCGTTGAAAGCTCTAGTTTGCACTGAATAATAATTAAATAACGCCCTTCAGGTTCGGTCTCTAAACGCGGAAATTGTTCCGACAACGTCTGTTTATAATGCCGCGAATATTAACATACCCTGAAATATTAACTTTACCCATAATAGACGCTTAATTAATATGTGACGTGTTAAACTAATAATCCGATACGAGAGTGTGTTGAGTTTCTAACATTAAATTAATTAGTTCGATCTCAAAACTTTAAATTTTCTCAAGTGATTTAAGAAGACACTAATAACTCTTATAGATAAAGAAAACACCCTCTTACTTTCAATGAAGCCGCTTCATCAGCAAATTGGTTAGAACGTTGTGAAACACCAAAAAAAATTACCACTTAGCGATATCTCTCGCTTCACTGGAGCACACTCCGGATTATATCGCGGTTTCAACAGAGAAAATTAGCTGCCAGAGGGGTAAATTACGTTATTTATTGTGTTGCTTGACCCAAATGGTCGCGCGTGACGAGTTAAAAATGACAAAAATAAACTTTTTTAATACTATCTCGTCCAAAGAAAATGATTAACCTTTCTAACTTCACTTGCTATCCTTATTATATCCCCTCTTTGTAAGTACGTGATCTTATATATGTGTAAATGAAACATTTCCATTCAAGAGAGAACTCGGTGACCGGTAAACCGAGTGAACATATCGCTCCGAATACATTATATTGTCTTGTCCGTTAGTGAAGGGTGTTCGGCCCGTATTCTGGACGACATACAATGACATTTCTACGGGCAGTGCTATTAAAGCGACCTTTCTAATGTTGCCTAGAACCGAGAGCCGAAAGCCAGATCTTGCTCCATCCCCATTTGAATATTTATGAGATGAAATAATGGTTGAATTTTAGAACCTGTTTTAAATAAAATAGTTAATGAAAATTGAAGTAAAAAAATCTTTTGACTTGGAAAAGTATTCATTTTACAGTGTTAATTTCAAAGAGACTTCATTAGACTAACTGAGAAATTTCATATTACAAAATGGATTAAACAAGTTAAGCCCAACACTTTACGTAAATGTTGTTATAAGAGTTTCCAGACACTTAACATAATACCAAGGACAAAGTTGGTATTATTATAGAGAATAGTAATTTGTCAATCTGTTTCAAATTAATGATTATTTAACGTAATGTTGTATTAACTGGTCTCTATATTTACTCACATTTTGCATCAAATACTTCATCAAATATCTTGGATGGAACAATAGAAGTGTGAATAATGCATTATTAAGAGAGTACATTTTTTAGAAGGAAATTTATATTCTTTCTTGTGTTATAGTCCTATCAGCAAGTAACTACATTGAAGCATTCCTGATTTAGATTCTGAATATCTAAAACAGTTTATTTCTTATTAGTTTGCTTTTAACATTGATTATGAAATCGGCCCTAAATCCAGGGAATTGAATATCATTGAACATCACTATCAACTAAGAAACGATGGAAGATAAGTTAACAAAACAAAACCCATTCTCAACCCATGTTCTCTATATATTCCAGCACATGCCGTCCTGCAAATGTCAGGTGTTAAGACTGTGTGTTGTTTTTGAACGAAGTTCAAATACCGTTCTTCTCTTCAATGCCGCCGCACCCTTCTATGGTCACAATGTTTTATTCATCACTGCAGACGATGTCGTTCCATTGTTGACCCACCCTTGCTATTCTTGACAAGTCTGCAACATGCATATCTGGTTGCTTTATGGGGAGGTGTTAATCAAAATCGATTGTAAAGATGATATAAATGAAGCCCAAAGGCACAATTTCTGGTAGATTGCCATCGAACTTGTCGACATTTTCTAAACGGTTGCCATCGACAAATGTCGATTGAAAGCTCTTGTGCAATCCGTTGCAATCGACCTTGTTTTTGGAGATCGCTTCCACCTAAGGAGTCATCTTCAGGTGCGCTACTTCTTCGGATAGCTCTTCCAAAAAGATGACGCTTTTGATCTTCTACACCTCTATTTTCTTTAGACCATTAAGATTATATCCGAGCTTCTGTGCATTTGATGTCATTTTTAATATACGCCTTACGTAACTGAAGATGTAAAGTCAGAGAATTTTTAACATTTGATATGTAATAAATGTAGCTCTACAGCAATCCCGGAATTCTAAATTTATCATCACCCTAATGCATTTTCTTTGGACTCTAAATATTTGATCTGTATGTGCAGAATGACCCCAAGCTAGCTACTAAGTAAATGGCATGGCTAAAGAAATAACCATAGTATGTACTCATCAGCATACCGACTAGGACCAAACCACGCAGTCTACGAATTGTGAAAGTAGCAGTATTTACTTATTTTATTTAATGTTTCTCATGTGAGACCCGAGTCCAGGTGAATTCCCAGATATTTAACAAGCACTGTGCAACCCCCCAAACGTCTAAGAGAAAACTTTAAAGTTTGTGTTTTGTATTAATTCATGCTGAGTCTATTTTCTTGAAACTAGTTTGTGATGATCACGTGTGAGTTCATCATACGACAATGCAATTCATCGACATCATTCGCGCAAGCCATGGCTACGGTGTCGTCAACTAAGAGAATCATACTTGAATCCCTTGGAGTGATTTTCGATCATCATGTTGACCTGTTGTGTGAGAATGATGCTTGTATCAACAAATATAGCAACTGCATTCCAAATACTGTCTAGAATGCTAATACCACAACCCACTGTTTTGTAGATTGCGATTCCATTTAGTACTATGCTGAGAACATATTTTCAGATTCTATGACAACGTAAAAATCTATCAACTTAAATGATCTCTGAATCTCATATCTGAATCTATATGGATCTTATATCAACGTCTAAAAATCATCCCCATATACATATATTGAACAGTAATGTGAGCCAAGTTTTTTAAGTCTACCACATTAAATAATTGAATGGTTGTGTATTCCTGATTCTCAATATCCATGCTACCCATTTTCTGATTGTTGCATTCCAAAGGTTGGAGTTTTCTGGACCCTTGAAACTTTTTGTATGTAAAGCCCAGTTGAAACAATTGCTTATATTGATTTAAAATTTAAGTTAATCCCCTATGATGATTATGGGGTACGGACTTAACCCTACCCAACGATTATACAACGATTACCCCAACGATTCGCCGAGTTCTCCTGTTACGGACACTTTAAACTTTTCCTCTGAAAATGCAAGTGTGGTAAGTGGTACAGCTTTCTATTTGGATTTACCCCCTGCTAATCTTTTTTGTGATCTAAAGGACCATATTTCGGTGTGCCATATTAATGCCCAAAGCCTTTACGTCCATTTTGATGACTTTTTACTTACTTTTGAGTCAATCTTATTTGATGTGATCATGAGTCTTGGTTTAAGCCTACGTTACACTATTTCATGTTTGTATTGCCCAGTTATTGTTTATTAAGAAATGACCGCGAATTTTCACGTGGTGGTGGGGTTGCGATTTTTATCAAAAATCATTTTCAAACCAAACCTTTGGAATCATCTCATAGATCTCAACCAGGAATGGAGTTCTTATTGATTGAAGTTAAATGTCGGTATGACAATATGTTGCTGGGGGTATTTACTGCCCTCCAGGGATAAACTATTTCGACAATTTTGAAGTCCTTCTGGAGAGGTATAGGGTTAATTATGATAACAGTTTGTTACTGGAGGATTTCAATACTTGTCTTAAGAAACCCTTAAGAATGACATGCGCAGTGAAAAGCTTAGATTTATCACCTCCTCCTTAACTGATGAGTAATTGGCAACCTCTATATACTGCGCGTGAGATTAACTCAAAAGTTGCTTACTTTAACGATAAAATTACAAGCTTGTACAATAAACATGCCCCACTTACGAAAAAAGCAAAGCATTTCCCTACCCCCTGGCTTACTGAAGAGGCACTCTGGCTTATATTAATAAGGAAAGATATCGTGTATTAAAAAAAGGCATATTTTTACCAGAAGTTTTCCGGAACTACACCTAAGACATTTTGGAAAACATTAAGGTCACTTGGAATCGTTGACTCCACCCGCACTCAAGTTGATATGGACGGATCTATTTGGAAGCATGCCTGCATAGCGCCTACTCCCAAATTAAAAACTCCAGTTTCTCCTAGCGACTTTCGTCCTATATCAATTCTTTCTGTTTTGTCAAAAGCTCTAGAGCGTGCAGTGTACACACACGTATACAATTATCTTGACGAGCATTATTTGATAGATGAGATAATGCATGCCGGTGATCATCAACGACCGACGGTACTCGTATTACTTGATTTCAGTAAAGCCTTTGATTCAGTTCATCATGATATTCTGTTAGCAATTCTCTCATCTATTAGTTTTTCTCCTTCTTCTGTGTTATGGTTTCAATTTTATTTCACAAATCGTTCTTTATATGTACGTACAGACTCTGGCCTCTCGACCAATCAAGAAGTGTTCTGGGTTCGTTGCTTTTCTCATTTTTTATTAATAGTATAACCAAGGTCATAACTTCCAACTAATACTTATATGCAGACGATCTCCAAATCTATGCTAGTACAACCGTTGATGAGTTTCCCTCAACTATTAACCGTGTTAATCGTGATCTTGCTACCGTACTTGACTGGACTAAGCGTTTTGGATTGAAACTAAATCCTGCTAAAACTCAGGCCATTTTATTTGGTACAAAACTCCTGTTAAATGATGGGGCTACATCGCAACTTGTCCTTGATGGTGTCAATATCAAATTCTTAGACGTAGTTAAAAATATTCCCAATTCATCATACCAATATCTACCATGTCGTTTGCGTTGCATGCGATCTCCCTCTGGAATAATCTCCCTCCTGTAATTCGCAAAGCATCTTCTCTTTCATCTTTTATGGTATCTCTTGCACAACTGCTATTTGCTAACTAAATATCTGTACACCAAACTTGTTAATGAAATGTACTGAAATGACTTCAAATAATTATGTCTTTCTTTTTCTATCTATTTGTCTTACCTTCTGCCGTATATTTTCTTTCTTCTATCCTTCTAGTTTTTTTTATTGTTGTCTTTAGCTTCTTTTTAATACCATATGTTATAAGTTAAGTAATTTTATTTTATCAATTGGGTCCATTGGAAGATATCGTTTTACGCGATAAATCAATCCTTTTGTCAAATACTGCAATAATGATAATACTTATAGTGCTATGTCCTCTTTTCTTTTGTTATCTTATTATCTATACAGTACCGCGAAGAGGGTTAGGATGTTAGTCTATTTCTTCAGCCACGCTCTATATTATGTGGGTGTTTGGTGTCATGAAATAAGATGCATTCTCCACAGATATAGGCAACTAATGGTAACATTTTTTTGTTCTTCCTATCTGGAGGGCCTTAGGACGCTACTGCGTAATATATAGTACTTCTCCAAGTACTCAACCAATCATTCCTATTCTATGTTTGATGGTTGTACTGATTTGCAACATTGGAAATATGAGTAAAATATATAAAATATGAGTAAATTGGAGTCTCTCCATAAGTCGAATCGATATAGTAGCTGAATGAATACTGACAAGATTATTCACCAAAAAGACTTATCTTGTTATGGTTTAATGTTATGCTAGCCATGTATATCCATAATTTTATTTTAACTGCTGCATATATAATGATATTGTTCCATTTGTGTCCATCTTCTATAAATGTTTCCCCTTTGCAGCTACCATCATCAGATAGTTGGCCTTCTAGTGTTATTGATAAACATGTAGTTGTATTAATTATTAGTCCAAAGAATAATTAATTAATTATTAATTAATTCTAATATAGACTGGGTTATTTTCTTCCAATGTATCACACTAGCGAATTTTTTAAAAATCTTGGTTAAAATTGAAAGAAGTTAAGGAGTTAGATTCGAAATGCAATTATTACTATTAAGTAAACATTATAAAGTGTCTTGAAACACCTTCTTTATGATTATTGTAATAATCGTCACTGAAATGTTTTAGTTGCCAATTGATTGTTTATTAAACAGTTATTACGTAAATGAAACGTCGACAAAAATTGTGATTTTTGGTTAATTTTTTCCTTTACTTTATTTCAATATATTTTCAAAATTTATCATGGAAACTATTGCTAGTGATAAACAGTATTTTATAATATATACAATGCAAACATTCGAGAATTAATTTTTATTTTATAATATTGTTTGGCTACATTATATGTTAAATTGAAAAAAATATTTATTTTTGCCGTTTTTAGATAGGCAAAATAAAATTTGTTTAACATTGTTCAAAAGAAATATTGTATACACTACTACAAGTGTACTATTGTAGATTTTATTACAATTTCTTGCGATATTTTGCGGTTTCTCTTTTAATAAGGTTTTGCTATATACTGTGTACATAAAATGTGAAAAAGTTTTATAGGATTGCTATGTGTTTTTGTTTGGGAAGAAATAGATATAATAGATATACAAAATAAATATCAAGGGAACCTTTTCATCACAAAAATTGATGCTGCATAAAAAGTTTTTAACCAAAATTACAATAATTTTTATGGAACACTAAATATACAAAAATCAGCTTCAGGAGAGGAAAAAGATGATGGCGGAGACCAGACGTTTCCTTCCAAGCTGTAGCGTACGAACCAAAAGAAAAACAACAGAAGAGCTTATTTTTATTTTTCTCTTGAAGAAATTACATATGCTCCACAAATCGAACTTAGGTCATAAGGTAAATTAGATGCAGCAGATGTAATAAAGGAAACGGGTGTTGTTTCTACACCCACTCACGCATCAAGGTTATATTAATAGGTTTTATTTTAGTCGAACAAATCTTTGACTAACACAAAAGCATGTCCACTTTCCAAAGACGAAGAATTATCGCTTTTTATAGAAACTAAATTCACGAAAATTTTAGTACAATGTCATGAGAAGTGTTGCAAAAAGTCGCTATTCAAATTGTGAAGGTATTTTTCCAAAAAAAATGCTGTCCCTACGTCTGTTAGACAAAACTTGTTGACAGCAGGGCAGTGGCATAAGACATACTCCACCATTTACTCAAGTTGAGATGTGTCTTTAACCGACAGGGCCCACTAAAGACACCCATTTGAATTCTAATACTAACACGCGTAAGTTCGACACTGTTCCCGGGTTTAACAGCAACGACGTTAAATAATTTCGCATATCTCAGTCCAGGAGAACTGGTCTACAATAGGCGAAGCCTGTCTTTAGCCCACAGTCCAATCTTGTGTTTGGCTGTGGTAAATGATACATCAACTGCTGGTTCTGATCAGTGTTAATGTATCTGTAAACATTAACGCCGCCTTCTCGTGCTAGCTCATCTGCTGTTTGATTACCTAGAGTGACCTGGGACCTAGATCAGAGAGACTCTATTCTCACTCTTACAGTAATTAGCTAGAGCCGTTACTGACTCCATCTAGTGTATTGATTCATCTGTGATCATGCAAATATCTGCATGAATCAACCAATTTTCGCACCAAAACTGCTATTATATCTGAGGGTATTGATAGCGCAATATTAGTACCTCTAGTATCTTCCGCAACCCATTGGTAAAACATTTTGGAACAGCTTAGAGAATATTACTTAAACCTATAAATGAAAATTCTGTCTATTTTCTGTATATGCACGTGTAAGAGAAGTTAAGTTCGGGATTCTGCGTATTAGAGGTTTCACTACATACGTGTTACAACTTTTAAGTATATCATAAAGTACTTCATATTTGTTAATTGTGTAGATTTTTTTTTTTAATTTCCACCAATTTTTACAACTAATAAATAAAAATATCTTTTTTTACCATGATTTTTAACTAATTCGCTTCTGTGCGTATGTAAGACGCAACCTTATTCACTGATTCTTCCTCACTTGGATTATGCGGATGCGGAGTGCACTGATCTTTCCGCACCATTACGGAATTGGCTTGAAAAGGTACAAAGCAATTGTATACGATTCATTTTTTGATCTATCACCCCATCGTAACACCTTGGGATTACTCATTATTGAAAACAGACGCTTCTTTCATGTTTTAACATCTCCTCTAGTGGCTCAGTCAGACTCCATCATATATATTCAATAAATTTCAGTCGATCCCAATCCGACTCACTACTTATAGTTCTGATCCACCGCACTAACTTATTCCATAATTCATTCAATATACGTGCAATATTTCTTTGGATGGAAATATCAGAGGATCATCAAAACGATCTTAGAGGAAGTCCTCTGAGATCAGGAAGGCTCTCTCTAGTGCCATATTCAGGGTTCGTCTGCATAACTATCTTTTCTTTAAACAACATTAACTATTCTTTTTTTCTCTTCTACACCTTTTCATTTCTTCTCTATCTATCTCTTTCTTGTTTAGTTAAATTTCCCTTTTTGTCTTTATATTTTTATTTTTATGGGTTCTTCTGGACGATATCGCATCAGGCGATAAATTGGCCCAATTGCCAACCTACTAAATCTTACGTGCCTTGACGATTTCAGCGGGAAATGGGAGTTGTGGTCACTATCGAGTTTGCGTTTGGTATTTTCCTTTTATTTTTCAAATTTTCTTATTATTAATAAGAATACGCCGAACAAAGAATTTTATAATTCTAAATGTTTTTTTGAGATTTTGAAGTTGTGTCTTAGTGTCTTAGATCGATAATAAAAATCGATGCTATATAAATAATAAAATTTTGTCATTCTCAAATTTGGTAATCACTCGAGTAACACTCGAAAATAACGAATTATCGTTCACAGCTACTTACACAGCAATAACAAGGTATTGTAGTCATGTCATAGGACATCCTGTATATTGCATCTTGTGATTCGCTTATCCTTAATTTCGTTGCTGTGGCTTGCACGTTGGAATCAGATACAAGTAATTTAATGTTGCGTTGTGGCAGAATGCTCATGAACATTAGTAATAATTAGGGTTTTTTAAGAAATTATACTTAGGTGATTGTTTCTATTTTCTTTGTTTCTATACCGGGTTTCGGGTCTCGCCCATCATCAGTAGAAAACCCTACAAGTATATTAAAAAAAAAACTATCTTATTAAATTACAATTAAAATTAAATTAATGTTCGTTTTACGTATTACAATAAAAGCGTGGTAAGTACATATTTTTAAATGTTAGGTTTGGATGTAGGTAAGATAGAAAACTTGAATATGGCTGCTTTTAGAAAGGTCATATGAAAAATATATAAATAAAATATATAAAAGTGGTGGCAAACCAAAATGAAATTAAAACAAGCAAATAGAAATAAATTCTTAAGAAATTTTAGGGTCACCCGAATGAATAAATAAAATTTTGGGACATTGGGGCTTCAGGTGCAAGTAGTGCAAGAATAGAGTCGCCGCCTAACTCTGCCTTCTCTACCACTTTCAAATTTAACCACGATAGTTAAATTTTTGTAATGGTTTCTTCATAAAAAGGGTTTTTTAGACAACTATATAGTGGTGTGTATGTGGGTAATATTTGGTCATTTAAATTAGTTACATTCGGGTTCCCTTTGATGAATTTACTTATTTCGTGCGTTTCTATCATTTCCATGAGGGTGCTCTTGTTAATTTTGTGTAAAAGTTTCACGTTTTTGTTCCCATCAAAATTGTGGTTGTTGAAGATTAAATGTCTTAGAAAGTTAGATCTGGAGCTACTCATATGTTCTTTAGTTGTAGTACTCAGATTCCTTCATGTTTGGCCTATGTAGGAGCAGGTGTCGCATTGTAGTTGGTATATTCCGCTTTTTGATAAAAGAGGTGTTTTTTTCTATGTTATTTATCAATATATAAAACCAATCAATATATAAATATGAAACCGGTCGAATGATTAAAGATTTTATCACTGAATTGTACAATTTGTTTTTATTCCACTTAATTAATTTATCAATATGTTCTTCAGCGTGTGTTTGTTTTTGAAGGACATTGTTATTTTATATTTATTGAATATTTTCTTTATATTACTAGTGATATTTTTTTTCTATTTCTATCGTGAAATTTGTTCTTGGGTGCAATTTGTTTATGTAGTTGTGCAAATTATTAATTTCTTTTTCATCTTTGATAAATACTAAGAAATCATCGACGTATCTGATCCATGTTAAGATTTCATTTCTGTATGGGTTTTTGTTGTTAATTATAAAGGTTTCTTCTAAGTTATTCATGAAAATATCGGCTAACATACCACTTAGAGGGGAGCCCATTGGTAAGCCGTCGTTGAGTTGGTAATATTTTCCGTTAAAAATACAAAAATTCTGTTCTATGCAGATATTAAATAGTTCTTGAATATTGTTGGTCTTAGTATTATCTTTTATTTCCTTCTGGTTAGATGTTTAAGAATATCCAGGGTTTCATTAATGGGTATATATGTGTAGAGATTACTGACGTCAAAAGATAACATTTTTAATTTCGTCAGTAGGTTCAGCTCTTTTATCCTTTCTAGAATTTGGTTTCGATTCTCAATTGTGTGTTATGGTTTGAAATTAAGTGTGTTTCTAGTGAATTTCTACAGTAATCTGGATAGCTGGTAAGTGCTAGAGTTAACTGAGCTAATGATTGGTCGTACTGGTAAGTTGGGTTTATTTTCGGTAGAGTGTACATCTTTGGTGTTTGAGACTTCATAGGTAGTATACTATTTCGGTCAGTTAAATATTCTTTTACAATGTCTTCGTTTTTCTTGATTAGTTGTTTAGTTTTTTTATGGAAATTGGCAGTTGGGTCTTTAGTAAGAGTTTTAAAGTTGTTATCTCTGATGAAATTTTCGGTTTTCTCTATGTACTGTCTTTCGGTTAAAATAATCATTCCTGCGTTTTTGTCTGCTGGTGTGACGATTAATTTGTTTTCTTTTATTCTTCTTTTTATACTTCCAATAGTTCTGCATTCTTCTTTAAATTTTCCATTGCTATTTTTTGGTAGAAATTTCTGTATTTTATCTTCTTTTATAAGTATATGTTGGATTTCTTTTTTAATTTCGCTGTCCCTTTCATATCCTCTTATTGTGGAATGAATTTCCATAGCCATCATTGATAGGTCAATATTTTGTCTTGGGGTATATTTGAGTCCCTTTTGTAGTAGTTCCTTTTCTTGTTTATTGAATGTTATGTGAGATTTGTGACCTTTGGATGAAATGTATGAATTTCCGTTATGTTTTCATTCTTCTCTATTAGCTTGCTTCTTGTGTTTTATTTCTCGAAGTCTGCTTAGCTTATTATATTTTTTCTGGCATACATGGTTCAGTAATATTATGTCATGTATTTGAGCCTCCTCTATAACTGTCTCGATGATAATGTGGTGAAATAAACGATTCAGTTGTTGATAATTGTTATATAGTTTCATGTTTAGTGCGTTTAGTTTTCTGTAGTGGTTGTGTTTTTCGTATATATTGTAATTTAATTTGCTCTATTTGGTCTTTTTTCAAGTATCTAGGAAGTTTTCCGTTGGTGAAATTTGGAAAATTTTTTTCTTTTAGACATATTTTCAAAAATTTTGTGTTATAGTTGTAGTTTAAGCGTAAAAGCGTGTTATAGTAAAAGCGTGGTAATAAAGGTTTTCTCAAATTCTGTACACCAAACTGCATATAAAATGATATATTCCAATTTAAAATGATTAGTGCTTAGATATTTTGAAAAAGTAATAAAAATGCTTACACTCTTTCAAACGTTTTCATTAATACATAATAAATGATAAAAGAAAGAATAGAAAAGAGTAAAATGGGTAAAACGGGATATATTCCAATTTAAAATGATTAGTGCTTAGATATTTTGAAAAAGTAATAAAAATGCTTACACTCTTTCAAACGTTTTCATTAATACATAATAAATGATAAAAGAAAGAATAGAAAAGAGTAAAATGGGTTGATTATATTAACGGATGAGTAAACCCTCTCTGGTTAAGGTTTACATATGTATATACCCGTACAGCTCCAACCCCTCCACATCCACTTAGAATTGTAAATTTGGAGTGTTACCATCCTGACCTTTTCTTTTAGATTGTAAAAAAAATCTGTTCGTTGCAAGAGATATAAAAAGTAGTTTTAAATTTTAGATGTTAATAAAACCTTCTTTTAACTATTAACCGTAAATTAGATTTAAGTTTCTCTTCGTAGAATTCAACACGTTTTAAGGTTAACGAATTGACAGGCGGGGAGTTGATAATTTATTTATACTGTTGATCCATCGTACTCGGCAAGTTAAACAAAAACACGACAATAGGAATAAAGGTCTTGTTGCCAGTCTTGGTTGGTTTCCGTTCGTAGCTTTACGTTCTTGTGCCGGGCGTGTATTCGGTAGGGTGTCCGCCGTTTCAGAATGAATAGAGAGACCCCGATAAGGGTGGTGGCGGTAGTTGCAAGGAGTACAGCCCCTCTGGTGAAGGCGCCGGTACGTTGAATATGAATGAACGTCCTAATGAATTCGCTTACATTGTCTTTGTCCGGCTTAGACCTTCCACGAATTCCGTCCCGTTTTATTGCATTTAGACCGTTCCGTAATCGCAAACGTTATCTTGTAATGGCAGATGTAAGTCGAGTACTCCCTCCGGCTGGTACCGGTTGCAGGTACCATCCGGGAGGACACATTTACGTTTCTGGAACTATTTAAGCTTAAAGGGGTTCTCCCCCATAACTATGGAATTAGAGGCAAACAAACGGTTAAACTATTCCGAAGGAATCCTTTCCCACTAATAATCGATAATAATGGATAGTGGTGTAATTAACTAAAGATTTAAGTCGAATTTTCACGGTGTTGATTATACAATACAAGTTTACGTAATGGTTCGGTGAGCAAGAGCCGTTTAACGCTGATTGTATTGATTAACCACTCCATATGTAAACGGGAAATGCTGGAAAGGACAATCAGCTTACACGATGACAAGGTTACAATATCCGAAGAGTAATTTCAATTGGAATCAAATTATATTGTAATAAGTACATAAATAAACTGAAAGAACATTTCAAGAAGTTTTCTAACGACCTTTAACCAAAAACCCCCTCGGATTCTGTACTCTTTAACGTGACTTTTTTGTTGTTGATCCACTATGGTTAAGAATCGATCAATCTGTCAATGGCACGATCGCTGACGGCAATAAAGTTTTACGTAACCGCCTATTTCCTTACGCTTTTACGGGAATACCCAGAGGTTATTTATTGCCTTCACCGAAATACCTTCTGACGTGCTCCGGTATAAAGCGCGAGGATAAATGCCAATCACTGTTACCTATTCCAAAACGACCGGGGTATGATATGAAATTTTATTACCATCGACGAAGACCGCTTTTTTCATATAGTTCACTTCCATGAAATGAAGTATTGCATATATTGGAAAGTTTCTTAAGCCGCTATTTGAAATGTGTCATTTTATATAGCGTATATTTTTAAGGGAGAAATAAGAATCGCTTAGTGACAACTACAATGTGACTCTGTCGACAACGGAAAGAAAGACAGATGATTAATAACTCTCTTACAAAGTGCTAATGGCTCGCGCTTTTCTCTACGTAATCGCCACCAATCTGATCGTGTCCTAAAAGGAAGATTGACGATCTAACCACTTCAATGCAAGTGACTTTTCGTAAACCACAAGCTTGAGAAGAAAAATATGTTTGTCTTTTTTACATTTTTCTTATTATCATTTTTATCTAGAAAATTACAAAAAATTAATACTTAGAACATATTTTTTTACAAGACTTTTAATTGAAACGAAAAGTACTTGGTGCAATGGAGATTCAGTAAGGTGGATGTATTAGAAATAATTGAAAATCTATTTGTAGTTATCAAAAGCGTTTACAGTTAAATATGATCCATTAAGAATTATTTTTAGTTACTTGGAATGAATATAATACAAATGATGTGATCATTGAAAACCTTCGAACAGTGCACACCCAACCCTAAACTTTCCACATTTAAGTCCAGTATTAGTTTTAGTTTTACTTCTCTTCAAATATACAGGGTTGTCAAATCAATTTGTAAAGTATTCTATTTCAAACACTGTTCATTGTAGAGGTTTCTATCTTCTAAGTTCAATTCAACATGACAGATGGTATTAAGTTGAGTTACGTTCCAATTTTATACCATTCAATATGAGGGATTGTATGAAGTTTTTCTTCTTTGGTTAGGTTGAGCACCAATTTGATACTATTCAATAGACTCATTATGTGAAGTTAAAGCTCAACCTAACCCAGAGCAACGAATCTTTTAAGTTCAATATAACATAAGAGATGGTATCAAGTTGGGATGGGTTCAATATAAGGGATGGTATGAATTTGAAGTTCTATCCAACCCAATCATAGAGAAACAAAATCAACTCCAAAACAACAAATTTTGAAGTTCAATGAGAGATGGTATCAAGTTGGATTGGGTTGAGCTAAAACTTCATACCATTCAATATGAATTGATGGTATTTTTTAGATTGGGATGATATGAATTTGAAGCTCTACTCAACCTAATCATAGAAAAACAAAATCAACCCCAAAATAACATCTAAGTTCAATTCAATATGAGAGATGGTATCAAGTCGGGTTGAGTTGAGCTCCAACTTCACATCATTCAATATGAGGGATGATATGAAATTCTTCTTCTATGGTTGGGTTGAATTGAGCTCCAACTTCATACCAATTCAATTATGTTTATGATTTATTCAATATGATCCATAAGGGATGATATGAATTTGAAGCTCAACCCAACCCAATCATAGAAAAACAATATCAACCCTAAAATAACATCTTCTAAGCTCAATTCAACATGAAAGATGGTATCAACTTGAGTTGAGATGAGCTCCAGCTTATTACCATTCAATATGGTATGTATAGGGATGGTATGAAGTTTTTCTTCTTTGGTTGAGTTGGGTTGAATACCAACTTCATACCATTCATTATGAAGCATGGTATGAAGTTGAAGCTCAAGCCAACTCAATCATAGAAAAGCAATATTAACATCTTCTAAGCTCAATTAAACATGAGAGATGGTATTACCTTAGGTTGAGTTGAGCTTCAACTTCATACCATTCAATATGAGGGATCGTATGAAGTTTTTCTCCTTTCGTTGAGTTGGGTTGGGTTGAGTAGCAAATCATGCGATTCAATATGAAGTTGTAGCTCAACCCAACAAGGTCATAGAAAAGCAAAATCAACCCCAAAACAACAAATCTTTTAAGTTCATTACAACATTAGAGATGATATCATGTTGGGATGGGTTGAGCTCCAACTTCGTACCAACTTCATATATATTCAATAAAAGAGATGGTATGAATTTGAAATTCTACCCAACCTAACCACAGAAAAACAAAATCAATCCCAAAATAACATCTTCGAAGTTCAATTCAACATGAGAGATGATATCAACTTGAGTTGAGTTGAGCTCCAACTCCTTACCATTCAATATGGTATGTATATATATAGGGATGGTATGAAGTTTTTCTTCTTTGGTTGAGTTGGGTTGAGTACCAACTTCATACCATTCATTATGAAGCATGGTATAAAGTTGAAGCTCAACCCAACTCAATAATAGAAAAACAATATTTAACATCCACGCTCAATTAAACATTAGAGATGGTATTATCTTGGGTTGAGTTGAGCTTCAACTTCGTACCATTCAATATGAGGGATCGTATGAAGTTTTTCTCCTTTCGTAGAGTTGGGTTGAGTTGAGTAGCAAATCATGCTATTCAATATGAAGTTGTAGCTCAACCCAACAAAATCATAGAAAAACAACATCAACCCCAAAACAACATCTTCTAAATTCTATTCAATATGAGCGGTAGTGACAAGTTGGGTTGAGTTGAGCGCCAACTTCATACCATTCAATAGAGGGCTAGTATAACTTTTTCTTCTATTGTTGAGTTGTGTTGAGCACCAATTTCATACCATTCAATATGAGGCATGATATGAAGGTAAAGCTCAACCCAACCCAATTATAGAAAAATAATATCAACCACAATACAATATCTTCTAAGCTAAATTCAATATGAGAGACGGGATCAACTTGGATTCAGTTGAGCTTCATGAAGTTGAAGCATGAAGTTTTTCTTCTTTCGTTGGGTTGGGTTGAGCATTATGTGAAGCTAAAGCTCAACCTAACTCAGGCATAGAAAAATAAAATCAACCCCAAAGCAACATCTTCTAAGTTCAATTCAATATGAGAGGTAGTGTCAAGTTGGCTTGAGTTGAGCTCCAACTTCATACCATGCAATAGAGTTCCAGTATAACTTTTTCTTCTATTGTTGGGTTGGGTTGGGTTGTAAGCTCAATTCAATATGAGAGATGGGATCAACTTGGATTGAGTTGAGCTCCATTTTTATACCATTCAATATGAGGGATTGTATGCAGTTTTTCTTCTTTGGTTGGGTTTGGGTTAAGCATTATGTGAAGTTAAAGCTGAACCTAATTCAGGCATAGAAAAACAAAATCAACCAAAACAAAACAACAAATCTTTTAAGTTCAATACAACATAAATGATGATATCAAGTTGGGATGGGTTGAGCTACAACTTCATTCAATTCAATATAAGGGATGGTATGAATCTGAAACTCTACCCAACCTAATCATAGAAAAACAAAATCAACCCCAAAATAACATTTTCAAAGTTCAATTCAACATGAGAGACGGTATCAAGTCGGGTTGAGTCGAGCTTTGACTTCACATCATTCAATATAAGGAATGCTATGAAATTCTAATTTCTTCTAAGGTTGGGTTGAATTGAGCTCCAACTTCATACTATTAAATATGATCCATAAGGGATGGTATCAATTTGAAGCTCAACCCAACCCAATTATAGAAAAACAACATTTTCTAAGCTCAATTCAACATGAGAGATGGTATCAACTTGAGTTGAGTTGAGCTCCAACTTCATACCATTCAATGTGGTATGTATATATATATATATATATATAGGGATGGTATGAAGCTTTTCTTCTTTTGTTGAGTTGGGTTGGGTTGAGTACAAACTTCATACCATTTAATATGAGGCATGGCAAAATAACATCTTCTAAGCTTAATTCAACATGAAAGATGACATCAACGAATGATATATATGAAGTATTTCTTCATTGAGTTGGGTTGGGTTGAGTACCAACTTTATACCATTCAATATGAAGGATGTTTGAACATTTTCTTGATTGATTGAGGGTTGGGTTGATTGGTTCGGTTGGGTTGAGTACCAAATTTATACCATTCAATGTGAGGTATGATATGAAGTTGAAACTCAACCCAACCCAATCGCAGAAAAACAAAATCAACATCTACACTCAATTCAACATGAGAGATGGTATCAACTTGGATTGAGTTGAGCTCCATTTTCATACCATTCAATATGAGGGATGCTATGAAGTTTTTCTTCATTGATTGAGTTGGGTTGGGTTGAGTACCAACTTCATACCATTCAATGTGAGGGATGGTATGAAGTTTTTCTTCATTGGTTGAGTTGGGTTGGGTTGAGTACCAACTTCATGCCATTCAATATGAAGGATGGTATGAAGTTTTTCTTCATTGAGTTGGGTTAGGTTGCGTACCAACTATTCAATATCTTCATACCATTCAATATGAGGTATGATATGAAGATGAAGCTCAACCCAACCTAATCACAGAAAAACAAAATCAACCTCAAAATATCAACTTCTCAGTTCAATTCAACATGAGTTGAATCAAGTTGGGTTGAGTTGAGTTCATATCGTTCAATATGAGGCATGATATGAAGTTGAAGCTCTGCCCAACCCAACTTGATATGATGATATTAGACAGATTTCTTCTCAGATTACTTAATTTCATTCAATTTAATAACAATTAGAACAGCCAATTTATGTTCAATGCATTTAATTCATGATTTTTTAAAGTTTGCGTATTAGGATTTTCACACTATTTTCGTAAGTAAAAATTTGCAACTGTAGCCTATCTTAGCAAAAGTTATTTTAAATACACATACTGAACAGTTTGCTGTTGAGGTTTCTTTGAAGATTCAAAATCGTCTTCACTAGAACTTTTTGAGACTTGTTTTGCGACATCTTATGAACTTAGCGAATACATTCATAATAGAAAGATTTTGATAGGAACTTTGTCTCCAAACCGAACGGATTCCGTTTTCGATGTGATAAGGAGGGAAATCATGTTGGAAAATTACCTTTACTTGATTTACCATTCAATTTAATATCAACATTTCCAACTGATTGGATACATAACGGTTAATAATTGTCGTTCAAACTGGCGTGATATTAACGAGAGTTTGCTGCATGGGTTGTGTTAATCCTGGTTTTGCTTCATTTGAAATATACAGGCTAGGGTTGGGTTGGGTTGCGTTTAGCATTTGAAGATATGCGTCTGAAGACATTTTTTAACGAAGGACTTTAAATGAATGTTTCTCAAATAGAGTACTTTACAAACTGACCTTGTAACTAACATTAGACCTAGAAGTGGAAAAATTCGGGTTTAGCCATGCGCCTTCAAACCTTTATATCATAGATCTAACTCTAGATCTAGAAACATTCGAGTTTAGTCGTATGTCTCCTTAAGACGCGTAAACCTGAATGATTCCAGTTCCAGGTCTAGCGTTAGTCCTAGATTTTTACTTTAATACAAATATACAAGGTTGGGTTGGGTTTAGCCGTGCATTTAAAGACATTTTCTTAACGAAAGCCTCTACAATGAATTTAATACTGATATAACAATCCCTCAAATTAGACCAATACAAACACTAACATATTGATATTAATCATGAGTGTTTCCTTTCATTGAATAACGAATAATAAAATCCATTAAGAAAACCACTTTGCAAGGGAGTCGAACAATAAACACGTCTCAGAATCAATTCGGTGTTGCCAATATCCCGTCGGGAAAATCAATTACCGTCGTAATTTGTCAGCAATATCGTTTGTAACGGGAAATATCGTTATACGGCGCCGTTATACTGGTACACAACCAGGAGTAATACGCGTGTACCAATCGATAACGTGTTGGAAATAAATATGTATACGAACGCGCGCTCTATTACATCGTTTTACGTTCACCAAGCTATATTATTAATAGTTTCGATATTTATGTTTGGAAGTAGGAAAGGATCCGGATCATTTCGAATTTATCGCACGCCGGATATATCACACTTCATCAACTTGGTTGTCAGCCATCGTTTACAGGGTATAGTTATCTGTTTGGGCCGAGCCTATAATTCCGTAATCAACCGGGAACTGTATTATCGCTACTAATAAATTGACCGTAATATTAGGTGATGGTTATCTAGGTAGCGAGATGGTTAAATAATGGCATTTCGTCCTTGTTAACCACACCAATGTCCCTCATTTCATAAGGAAACAAACTAAACCATGTTCGCAGTTATAACTGTATAAACTAGATTAATGATTGCATGACTTATACAGTTCGTTCTATGTAAAGTATGAATAGTTATATCCCACCGAAACGTCTCGTGGTGCAAGAACAATGTTTAATGCATAATTAATCATCAGTCTTGGTAACCCGGATGGCTTTATGGAGACACTAAAGTCTTTAAGTTGGTAAATTTATTACTTTCTACTTGACTTTCTAATCCATCAAAACCATCACTTGATATATGTTAATTTAATTTTGAAATATTTATATCGATTAGAATCTAAAGCTATGAACGGATTTAGTTTCGATTTTGAATTGATAATGGAAGTGCAATCAGTCGAATGGATAAAAATTGGGTCATCCATTGAGAATCTCATGAAAATTACGTAAGCGTTCAATTCCACGGAGTCTGCTTTCTTTCGCTTAATACTTAGATCGAACAAACCAACCCTCGTTTTTCGACAAACTAAACCCTACGTTTCCGGGAGTTGTTCTAATTTATTTCATGTGGATCCGCTGCTATGGTTGATTTAAATTACTCAATTCGTAGGATCAATTTCGAGACAGTCGTTTAAATGCTCCAAAAAGGTATGTTTTTTTTATTGACTCATATTAGTCAGTGACTTTATTTTTTATGAAATGAATTAAATCTTCCGCATCTGCTTTGTAAATATCTGAATATCTACGTCACAACAGCTTTGCTTCATTCAATTTAGGAAACTTTTCTTTTAAATTATTGAAAGCCCGCCCACCTTTATCCAAAGCTTTTACAAAGTTTTTCATTAGGCTCAACTTAACATGAAGCAAATGATAAATGATTTTGTAGGGCTTAAGTTATACTTTTAGTTCCAGAAAAATTTAGAACAATTTAGAGCTAAATAAGAATTAAAACTAGAACTAACACTAGACCTAGAAGTGGAAAGTTTCGGGTCTAGTGTTAGTTCCAGTTTTACTTCAATTCAAACATACTAGGTTATCAAATCAGTTTGTAAAGTGGTCTATTTCAGAAACTATTTATTATAGAGGCCTTCGTTAAAACGATGTCTTCAGATGCACGGGTAAACTCTTTTTTCTTCTTTTAAGCGAGCTGGGAAGAAATGCTAACAGACATCCGGCCTAGGATATTAAACCCGTTTCCTCATTTTCTCCATAATTATCTTGAATTTTCTTCGAAGTTTTGACCCTGTTGCGTGGGATTTCCTCTTCGGATTGTCTAATATAACAAAAAATCGTTTTAATTTTTAGCGCCCCCTCTCCTATTCTTGTTTTTCTTTTCCTCAAAGTGCTATCCACCAATTCTCCTCATTAGGTTTTCTCATAAAGCATAATATCATTATAGCTTTTAATTATTTCTTTATTTTTTACGTGCATAGGAGAGGGGCTACATGACGCCCCTCTTCCATTCCTCCTCCTTTCCCCGCGGTACTAATCATGTATTTTCTCCTCGGGTTTTCTCATAATTCTAAACAATCGATTTATCTTTTAGTTATTTGTTTGTTTTTTACATACCTAGAGGAAGCGCTGGATAGCGTCTCCCTCCTATTCTTCTCCTTCTTCTATGCGTATCATCGTCTTTTGCCCATCATGCTCACAGCCAAACCTCCATCAATGAATAAATGAATACTCTGTATACATCTGTTGTTATACATACCCCTTGTTATACACCCTGTTGAGTGTATCAGAAAAAATGTAAAGGGTTAGAGATCTTCTCTTTTTGAACAAAAAATGCTTATAACACAATGTTCCATTGTTTGTTCCATTGTTAAGATATGATACGATGATGTAAAGAGTCCCAAAGTTTGAATACTGCTGCATAATGAAAAATTTTATCATTTTTGAATGCGAAAATTTACAAAAAAATAGATTTTGATAATAAACTGCATATCTTAAAAACCACGAAATTACGAAACTACAAACAAATTCTGCCAAAAAATCCTCCTTCACTTTCAAAGATTATTCAGATTTTGCTTTGCATCTTCAAATGCATTTTTACATCATAATCGCATATCCGCGGATCTTCAATTTTTCACTGTTTCACTCTTCTTCATTTCTTCACTGTACACTAAAGATTTTACGTAATTCCAGAAGAAAAAATCCATTATATTAAATTTGGGTTTCACGTACACCCATTCATTCATTCTACGCATATTTCTTTCTCAATGTTTCATAAATATTTGTACATTTGTCAATCGGCAATTAAATAAAATCGCATTAATAACAATAACGATCCTTATTTCCAAAATGTACAAAATATGATACTAATGCGTTATCCATGCAGCAGAACCGTATCAGTGAATTGATTGTTGCTATACAACAGTGTTCGAAAAATTTCAATAGGTTTTTAAATTGACGTTTTAAGACTTCTCGTCTTAGTCTTTCTTCTATCTCTTGTGAAATAAAAATTTGAAATATACCTCTTTTTCAATCATAATATTAATAAAATTCTCTGAGGAGATAGCTTTTCCGATCTTTTCTATGGCCTCCTCGTCCTTCTGTCTCCATTTCGGACACTTAAAAAAGGTATGTGTCATGTCATCCATAATATCTTCGCAGTACTCGCAGATTTCATCCTTGACTCTCTTGTATTTATACAAGTAAAGAAATTGGCTGAATGTTCTGTTTACACACAGTCTTAATTTTGGTATGAGTTTCTTTGTTCAGCCTGCTTTACCAGTATCTCTCGGCCAACCTGTTCCCCATTCTTCTATCACTTGTTCCATGATCACGTGTTTATCAGCAAGTCTTCATTTCTTCGTTTGACCATCAACTCTATCGGTAACGTCCTTGCCATTGCAAGAAGTTCCTTGGTGGATATAGTCCTGTAAGCATTGATCATTCTTATCAAGATTTTTCTCTATATTCTATTGAGTTTCTTGGTTTTAAAAATCTCAAACCATGCCTTGTCCCCATATTCAACTGTCCGCTCACCCAGATAGTTTTTTACGACAATCAGGTTTTTGAGGCATTTTGTTTTCTGCCCTCAATTATAATTTTATAATCGTTTGCTTTTTCTCAACACATCTTCAATCACATCTACCTTCGATTTTTCCCTCTTAAAGCCGTATTATGAAGTGAACAATTTTTTTCCTTTTTGAAGCTCTTTTTGAAGTCTTAAGTGATTATTAGGCACAAACCTAATAAAAAAAATCGAAATTTACTGGTGTCTGATTGTTTTGCAATTAGGACCAACCTTCCCTGTTTCCAAATCTTCGGGAATTCGTTATTCTTTATCATAACATTGTACATATCTGTTATCTTTTTAAAATCTCTTGTACCAACCCTATCCTTAATGATCATTGCAGTTCTTCTATCTGGCCCCGGTGCTTTATTATTTTTTAATTCGGCTGCTAATTCAAGAACCTCTACTTCAGTCACCTCCCTATATCTACCAGGACATGATATTCCTTGTCCCCATATTCAACTGTCCGCTCACTCAGATAGTTTTTTATGACACTCAGGTTTTCTTTTTAACATCTACTGTGATTAGGGGAGGCATTTTGTTCTCTGCCCTCAATTATAATTTTGTAATCGTTTGCTTTTTCTCAACACATCCTCAGTCACATCACCCTTCCATTTTCCCTTCTTAAAGCCGTATTGTGAAGTTAACAAGTTTTTTCCTTTTTGAAGCTCTTTTTGATGTCGTAAGTGATTATTAGGCACAAAGGTCGAAATTTACTGGTGTCTGATTATTTTGCAATTAGGACCAACCTTCCCTGCTTTCAAATCTTGGGAAATTCGTTATTCTTTATCATATCAGTGTACATATCTTTTATCTTTTTAAAATCTCCTGTACCAACTCTATCCTTAACGATCTTTGCAGTTCTTCTATCTGGCCCCGGTGCTTTATTATTTTTTAATTGGGCTGCTAATTCAAGAACCTCTACTTCAGTCACCTCTCTATATCTACCAGGACAGTTCGGAAATCGAAGAAGCAAACTTCTACGACTCTCGAACTGTCCTGATCGCAGATCTTGTCTTCCCCTTCCGAAAATAGTCCTTTCATTAGCTTTTGTGCCTGATCTTATAGCATTATTCTTAATACGTTTTTTTGTTTGTCTCATAGCTATCACATTTTCTTGCAATCCCTCTTTGCCTTTTTATTTGTTAGCGTTGTCTTCGTTTTTCTGTGCATCAGATTCATTTTTAAAATGCTCTTTGAAATTTTTGAAACGATGAAAAGAGACGCTCTTCATCGCTTCCTATTTTGGCGTTTAGTCTGATTGTTTTTTTTTCTATATTTGTTTGCTTCTGCCTTAGCATTTTTAACGACATCATTATACCAGTATATTTTGTCCTGTGGTATAGTCTGTACCACGAGAAATGAGAGTGACTCATTGCCTAAATATGTACGGAACAGACGTACGCGCTAAAAATCATTTCACTCTGCACGCAACACGCAAACGCACTGGCATAATATTTGTAACGTATGCGCAAAATTCTTACGGAAATCGATGAGTCACTCTCACTTCTCGTGGTACAGCGTATGCATTCCTTTGATTTTCCATATACTTTGTTACAAACTTCAGTCATTAAAGATATTAGTATTTCGAACGTAAGAGATATTAATCTTCGAATTTTTCTCTATTGTTTCTCTATATCTCTGTACCAAGGCGTCTTTGCTTCTAACTGTCCTTCAAACATTCCGATTGTGTTATTGGTTGGGAGGTAGCACCATTCTATATTTCCAAGGTTTATTTCAAGCCTCAAAAAGTTATACCATAATTATATATATAATTTATGGCTTCTAGGCATCTCTTCATATTTGTTTGGAATATGCTTATTTTCATCACTTCCTACCTCTGATTCCTGTGTTTTTGCTTTATGTGAATTACCTTCATTTTTGTAGTATCACTCTTTTTTTTATGTTTTGATTTCTTCTTTCTCGATGTTTGGAAGAGGTTTTTAGGGTACTTTCAACGTACTTCTCTTTTCTCGCTCCCTTTCTTTTTTTGGTGGTAATTTTGAAGTGTAGGGTTTCCTTTTTAAATTTTTCATGTCTACTTGTTTTATACTTTTCTTCATTGTTTTCCTTTGTGCCTTCCATTGTGTCTCCCTCTTCCATACTTTTAATATCTGCCATCTTCTCTTTCTGTGTTTCAGTCCCAGCCTTTAATTCGTTTAATTTTTATTCGCTTATACTCCTGTTTTACAATCTGAGCACCACCTTTCATTTCTACATTCCTTTACCTAGTGATCACTCTGTTTACAGTTAAAACACCATCTGCTCCTGTCTTCACCTGTACAATCTTTCGCTAAATGCATTATCGAACAACATCTTGTACATTTCTTTTCTATTACTCGCTTTTCTATGTGGCATATTTCCACTGCATAATCCCACTTTTAAATCTCTTTCTTTTTTAAGCATCTTAGCTCCCTCCTTGCTGATTTCAACCCAACCCAACCCTATATATTTGAATTGATATAAAACTAACACTAGATCTAGAACTAGAATCATACGTATGTGCATATGTGCATTTCATTACAAAAACAGACGCCCCCAGGAGTTGGCACCCCAGGGCTACAACCCTATTTGCCCTTAAGTTTAGGATGACGCTGATTGTAACAGTACTGAATGAGAAAAAATGCTGTTGCCCATCGTGACTAGTAAAATATTATCTAAAATAATACAAAGTGGATTCACCCGAATTAATTAAGTTTGTAAAGTACCCTTTTATATGAGTATTAAATTCATTTGAAATGGAAATCAAAAATTTTCAAAAGGGATTGGCGTAGATGAGAACTACGACCACATTGATTGAAAAAGTGCAATACTAGAACAAATTATGTGTTGCAAAAGTTTCAACCAAGACTTTTATTGAACGAAGGTACCTGCAGCGAATTGGATTTGCTTATTCTATTCGCAATTTCGCCGAGAAAATAAAATGCCATAAAGCACCCCGAAGTAGTAGTCGGCTTCCTTTGGGAATCGAGTCCAAATCTTACTGCCGGATATATTTTACTATAAGAGGTACCGGATTTTCTCGTGCAATGTGTAGTGAAATTGAACTTTATCCCAAAGTGGGATAAACACCAATCTAATCATGAATTGATTCAATTGTAACTTATCCCGTACACAACTTGAAAAACATTTTAAATTTTTTAAATCGAATGTAAACATAAAAAGGCTTTCACAACAGCTTTTTCTCCTGCGAGTTTTTCCCATCTTGATACGATACTTTCGAAAGGGGAGTGATGGTGGGGTGGCTATCAAACCTCGACGACGACACCCTTCTTGTTATTAATGATCATTTCTTACCCTATCCTCATTATTCAATGTAACGACGGAGACCTACTTATTCTCATACCATTATCAATAACACTAATGGTAATTTTATTTATAAGAATACCAAATATCTAACAGCATATTCATTAGAGAGTCATAATTATTTATTGACATAGGTGGAATTATCCTCTTTTCGAGTTATTTACCATTACTTAATATCACATAGCTATTTTTTATTATTTTATTTGGTTTTATATGTTGTTTTTCCACAATTTCATTAATTGCGTTGTTTCATGTGGAAGCCGAATTTGTCCGCAAAACGGAAAAATAATAATTAGATCTATGAAATTGTAGCTGTGATGAATGAGGGAGAATGACGTTACCCATCATGGCAAGTAAAATATTATCTAGAATATTACTGAGTGGATTAAATAGGAAAAAAATGAGATCTTGGGAATAACCAATTCCTTCAAATTTTGACGTTCTAATTTTTTGCTTAACATTCACTTATAATAAAAAAAAGTATTTAAACAATGGGTTATGCCTGGTTTGAATAAACCCTCTCCTTTATGGAGAGGTCATGTGCATTTACATTAAATATTCTACCAAATGATAAAAAATTATCTAGTGCTATGTATTGATTTCAAGAGAGACTTCGGTTCGGTGAATTACGAGACGATATTGGAGGCGTACTATTGTATTGTATACCAGAGAAATATATCAGGTTAATTAGAGCACTATATGGGAATTCCAGTACTCCAGTAGAACATGAGAGTGAACTAATCGCAAAATAAAAATCGAGCGTGGAATGTGACATCTGTATCCCATCTCCCTTAGCATTCCTAACGATAATGGATTGGATAATGAAGCAAAGCGGAGATAATATATCAGATATAAACTAGAAACGATATTGCGTTTACAATTTCGTTTACAATTGAAGGAACGAAAATGGTAATGGATCCAAACACATTACAAGAGGAACAAATAGTACAAAGATAGTAAAAAGATAATTCCATAAATATTCTATAATAGAAAGGGACGGATGGGGAAACCAATAAAGATATGGAGATAAAACTTAAATGGGCACCTAATTACAGAGGGTAAAACGCCAAGTTGAGATAACAGTTAACAATAGAAGAGAATTAAATGAACTGACTTTACTAGTTATCAAACTAACTTTACATCAACTCAGGTGAAGATTACTTAACAATCATTTGCCCATGATATTCTTACAATAAGCCGTTTATAAATTTCAATTACTATAATAGTTTCCACTTAAAGAACAATACCTTGAAGATTGCTATTGTGTTTGCGGTAATGAAAACTGACAATTATCGCAGGTTGAAACTCACACATGAACTTGATGAGTGGGATTCTAATTTAACCCCGTTTATCTTCATTTCATATAAATTGTTCAAAGCACTCTTCCACGAGTTGTTTGAACGTGACCTTATCAAAAATTCTAAGATGAAATTTCAGAAAAAGAATGTTAATCCGCTCTGTGAATATTAACAAGCAGAATTAAATTGCTTTTATAATCTTTTATTTATCTTCGTGCAAATAGGGCTTGTCCTAAACAGAATGAGAATTAAGTTACCTGCCACCCTTTTAAACGGTAGATGTATACCGTTATAATGTTTATTTTTAAGTACTGTTTGTTATTTTGTTTACATCTTGCATTCACTGCTTATTATTTCTTTAATTGTTGTTGTTAATGTGTGGTATGATAACTGTTATAATTGTTATGTTTCTGTGAATTTCACTAAAAATTATTTTTAATATTGAAACTATTTCATTCAAGACATTTACAATTTATCACGAGTACGCTTGATCAATTTCGTTTAGATTACGTGCGCACTTTAATTCGACGTCAATGTAACGGTCGAGATTCTTAACATAAGTACGTCACTCCAACTTAATTTCATCGGATGAATGTAAGAGTCTTCCTAGTGACAAACACTCTCAACAACGATATAAATGGACTTATTACTATTCAATAAAAGATCACGCTAATAGTAAGACTTAAAAATTAATCAAAACCAATATGCACTAAATCTTGACTGTATGGTATACACAAAGTGTAATAGTTGTCAAGCAATTCCTTGATATAAATTCATTACACTAACTAAAACTGTGGTGTACAACTAAAAACGTTATTTTTTTATTATAAATATAAATCTTGCACAAGTTTGCACAAGTTACGGCGGAGTGTTCTCTCTCTCACTTTTGTGCTGTTCTTAATAATGAATGGCTCTCTATGTACTGAGCCTTGAACTAATTGAGCCAAAAAACTAATCTAATTGAGACTGTGCGAAACTAAACTAAAAACTCCCCCTTATTGTTTCGATCTTATACTATTTAAATTGCCTGTTATCGCGTAACACAACTAACAAGCAAACTGAAAAAGTTATTAATTTATTTTTTTTAACCCAATCGCCCTTTATCATCATCCTCCTTCATCTTCACGATTCTTGTTAACAGTTCTACAATCGCCGCTCCCATCTGCAATGATCTCGATGTTTACTTTCCTCCCTTTTCTTTGTTCGATACTTTTACGCCGAAGTAAAAAACTTTTTAAACTCAAAGATTGTATGCTGGCTTCAGTTTCACATCCATACGACCACCGACTTGATTCCTTCTTTTTATTTCTTTCGAATGCTTCATACCCTAAGATGGTCCGTATTGCGTAATAATTCGCATCTGGGTCGTTTTTTTCCATTTGCGAACATCTTTTATAAAGTGTGTTGCCAATCCGGTGTATTTCTCCCTTCTTTCCTACCATCCTCGATATATCTCCTCGTTGTTCAGTACGCGGTTCTCTCCCCTTGATTCCCAGTAACTTGACCTTTCACAGACCGAAAGGTCAAACGGAGGACACCTCGTCAAGACGGCTTCCATACGTACATGTTCTGTACGCGGAAGTGATAAAGATAGCTGCTCTCCTTTCTATTAATCTCAGCATTTTGATATATTTGAACGGTAGTTTCCATACTGGTGCTACATAGAGAGATATAGATTGTACCACTATTGCTATCAATTTTCTGTTCGTCTGGCTGGATCGCTGGATTCCTGAATCACTGGATTCCTGGATCGTTGGATCGGAATAGCTCGATTCTAGAACGGCTTTCCTTATTTTGACGGCTTTTTAATATACCATCTTTGGAAGCGTGGTCATTCGCAAGTCCTTGTCGATGTTAACCCCCAGGTACTTTACTATTTTTCGCATTCGGAATACCACCTACTGTTATTTTAACGTTCTGGAGCTTTCTATTACCCCCCAATATCACCAATACGGTTTTTTTATTTATATTAATATATAATTTATTTATTATATATAATTATTTATTATATTATAATTACTTATTATATTATACAGAGTGGGGCAGAATGAAATCGCTGATTTTGAAAGGTTAATTGTAAATCGGTTCGAGATACATAAAAAAGATTTTATTGTTCAAACGTACATATAAAGCAGTGTTCTTTCACGATATTTTGAAAAAAAATTGTCAAACAGTGGAGGCCTGCAATACTCAATACAAGTATTGCAGGTCTGCAATACTAAGCAATACACATTTAGTCCTTTAAAGAAGTTTTCTGTCACTTTTCCCATATATCTTGCGAAATTCCATCGATGACGTTCTCCACCGCCACTTTCAAAGCATCAAAGGTTCGAGGTCGAACTTTGTATACCTCAGCTTTAACGTATCCTCACAGAAAAAGTCACCCGGATCAGACAACCAGGAAAAAGGTCTTTCAGAATTTCGCGAAAATGACGGGCAGTATGGGTTGTAGTTCCATCTTGTTGAAACCACGAGGCTTCTGTGTTGTATTTTTCGCGTTACTCTTCAATTTTGGGGCGCGAAAGATTCTCCAACATCTCACAATAACGAGCCGAATTCATGGTGACAGTTAATTTTTCGGATTCAAAAAAATAATGCCCGGTAATTCATACGGAGCGCATCAAAATGTTACTTTGGGGCTGTCAAGAGATGTTTGATGCACTGCACGAGGTTTTTCAGATACCCAATAACAAAAATTTTGTGTTTTCGTAGTTCCCAGTTTTCTGTTATTTTCTTCGTTATTTCGTATATTTTCATGATTTTTCAATTAGAACTGCTTCCACAATTGAAAAATTACAAATTATTTGTTTATTGTTTTTTGGTCAAACTGTCCCTTTTTTGTCCCATTCTTTTGTCGCTACCTTGTACGCCATATCCAATACATTCTACTCCAATTCTTTACGTAGACAAGTTCTTTTCGCTTTCTATGTACCGTTGTTTCAGTAGATCTTCCTCATTTTCTCCCAAATGTCGCCTACATCTTCTTTGCAGTTGTCTTCTTTGTACGCATTGCTCTCTAGCATTCTTAATATCGTCATTACACCAATACATGTTTCTCTTTTGATTTTGGTTTCTTCTTTTTTAGTGTTCTATTGCATGCTACAGTTGTTGCTTTCATTTGGCTCTCTGGATGTTCTCTCTGATTTTTCAAGTCCCTTTTTAGAACTCCTTTTGGAGTCATTGCAATGATTCAGGAATCGTTTTCCAGGCATTGCATTTGTATTCCGTTGACCTCTCTTCCTTTTCAACAGTTAGTCTAATTGTTAGGTGGTTATGATCGCTAAGTATTTCAATATCTTCTTCAACCCTCTAATTAGTCATTGATTGAAAATTGCCCTTTTTGTCTCCTGCAATGTGAGTTCTAACAATGAAATCGCCTTTTATCACTAAGGATTATCATTAAAGATTCTTTTTATTTTACCTAGTAGATTTTCAAACTCTTCTGTCGATTTATTTGGTGAGAAGTATATCGATACTGTGTCGTAAATCTTCATTTCTGCCGCCACATACCCTTCTCCTCTGTACCGATTAACTGATTATGTATGTAGAGATCTTTTAATCTTCCTTCTTATTCTTGCATTATTTCTTCTCATTTCAGACTCCAACATATCTTAGCTGTCCTATCTCCTATTACAGTTCAGCTGTAGGTATCTGATTTCTTTAATTAATTATCTTAGACATCTCGGTTGATTGCTCTTAAATATTGGTTCCTTATTGACTCTTATTGGCTATTTCTCACTTTTATCTTTTCTTCCTTCTAGCAACCTCCTCAAAATCTATCTGTTCTTCATTTTATTTTATCTGTTTATTTCTGGTACTCTCCAATTCTACGCCAATTTCTCTTTGATATTGTTTTAAAATTCACTTCAAACGACCTTTTTCTTCCATGGTATCTTGGGCTTCTATCGTTTAACATTGTGCATTTTCAGTTTCTCTTCCCGTGGTTTTAAATGGTTTATGTTCATCAATTTTTATTCATTTCCCCTGCCCTGTGTTCTTTTTGTTCTTTTAACTATCACTACGTAAATTGGACTCCTCCACGTAATCGTTCTGTATCCGAGGATTGGCAGTCAGGACATCTCGAATCATTCTTACATTTCTTCACCTATCCTCTTCACCTATCGGTTAGCAGCATCTACGACACTTCTTTATTTCATCTCTTTCTCCCATTATACTCAATGTCAAACCCACCCTTATTCTTCTTTTCTTATTAGCAATTCCACGCTTTATTTGGGAAAATTATTATATTATTATCTGGGTTCTTCTATCAGAACTAAGGTATCTGTCTTATCTCATCAATCATCTCCACCTCTTTTCTTTCTTTCGTGTAGCTCAACACAACCTTTTTTTCTAACAAGGTCTGGGAAAATCTGCGAACACATCTGCCCTGGGATGATGGAGGGCCAGATATACACTATCTGGGTTGGGGCAAATAATTTAACCCCAACCTACTAAAAATCATCGCCGCTCAGATTTCCTCACATTCCACCATCGTCGTCATATAGGTTTCGGTGGTAATTTGTCTGGAAAAATGTGTATTCACCATCATCGGTTCTTTCAAAGTATTTACATTTATCATTTGCGGCTCGTTTGTACTCATAGCTCTTAAAGCATTCGTGTCATTTTCGTTTCAGCCTCAGGAATACGTTTGGTATCAGTCTCTCATATCACCTCTTTTGCTATTCCTCTTCTGTATCATTCCCGATCTCGTTCTTATTTTGGCCCAGCCTTTTCTTAATATACAAATCTATTGGGATCATAGCTCACATTAAGTGCAGAGCAGCATTTGACGTAATCGTGTAAGCGTTGGTAACTCTTATCAAGACTCTTCTTTGAACTTTAGTGAGTTGTTGGATGTGTTTCTTAACTTTTATCGGCCTCCTCTTGGTTCTGCAGGTGTATAATATTAGGTGAGTTCGTTGTTTCCATAATCCTGTACAAAGTCCTGGATATTGTTTGGGTGTTTCTTTTCCAATAGCTTTTCCAATCATTCCTAATGAGTACCCCAGGTACTTAATGACTTATCCTGTTTTATGCTGCGATTTCCCATCTTCAGGTCTGTCTCCCGTTTTTTGCCTTTCATCAGTACAGTTTTTTCTGGATCCATTTCCAATTCTTGTGTCCTCATCATATTCGCTACTTGTGTGATCGTTCAATGTTCCAGGTCCCTTATCTTATCCTCACACCATCTCGTTATCATCAGTGCTAGGGTGTCTGCTTATGCGATTAGTTTTACGTCACCATTCCCTGCCTGCGGTCTGATGATCTTATCAAAGTCTGTATTCCACAAGGCCGGTTCCAGCACCAATCCCTGAGGAACATCCCTTGTTATTTTAACTCTTCTATTTTCATCTACAATTACGCTCCATGTGGCCATTCCAAATACGTTTCTTACGTTTATGATGACCAGTAAGCACTTCTTCTTTCCCCCTGTTAAATTTCTCTGTTTCTTCCGCACTTCTCAGAACTTCCTTTATAGCGTTTACGGTACTCTTTTGTAAATCTATATGATTAGTGTACTGATAATCCGTTAAGTTTCTCTAGTTCCTTCAGCACTCTTGCCTTCATAATGCCCTCGTACAGCTTACCGAAGCAGTTTAGCAGACATGATGATCTAAACTTGTTTTCTTTTGGATCGCCCTGCTCAATCAATACGACTGTACCCTTTTTTATGTTCTTCATTAGCAGCTTGTTGTACATCTTGGTCCAACCCATCCTAAGTCAACCCAACCTAACCCTGCTAAGTATGATGGGTTATACTTAGCATATCTTCATTTGTGACGTACTTTATCCAAATAAATTCTAGAATGTAGCATATTCTATGTGAGCTCGCATTACAATCTCATGATCAAAATCGTTTGTTATCCAGCAACTGACATTCTGGAACATTTGTATGGCATCTATCCGGTGTATTATTAAAGATATGACGTACGTATCACAGATATTACTTTCTTTTATTTGCTTATAAGTTTACAGTATCTGTTTCGTTGGCACCGCCACTTAAAAGAATGCCATTCAGTCTTTCAGGATGAGTTTAACCATCGACTTTGATTTCTTACAAATTACTTTTGAGAATATTTTGAATGATTTTTCAGAAATAGAGTGATAGATTCATTATCACATTAATCGTATAAAGCTTGCATTAACGACAATCCATTCTAAATTATCAGTAATCTGAAACGTTCTTGTTCAGAAATTATTACACAAGTTGGTGAATTCATATCGAAAAGTCGTTCCACGTTTATACGTGCCACTTTATTTGGCTTCTACCAAATAGTATACACCACATACATTTAATCGTTTATAATACCACAAAATTTATCCTACATCCCGGTTAAATCGACATAAAATAAACTTTACGTACACTCCACTCAAGTAATAGGTTGTTAAACGTACACTCGATTCTTTATTTTGCCCAAAAAAGAAAAGATTCCTAGTTAAAACTTCAATGCTAACTAAAGATTTTGTTATCTAATGGAAGATAATTCTCCCATCCACAAAATGAAATGCGAGATTAGCAAAAACTTGAGTGGTAAAGAATGTAAAGTTGATTTGCAGTGCTTACAGAAAAACTTCATGGCATAAAACGTCAAAAAAAGGTTTTATATGTTTGAACACGATTTTTCTTTTATTATTATATCTAAAAATCATCCAACATCCCATACAGCATCTTTGACATTAATAATTCAACATCTTTTTGATGTTATTTTGGCACGTTTGCGATCTTTAAATCGGATTCAGATCGTTTTACATTTTACGATCACGAGCATATTTCACCGAACGTAGAAACGATCGTAGGTCTTAGCGATAATCTGATGGGCTTTCCATAAAGAACTAATAAAAGGATATTGCCCGTCAGAATGGGAGGCCGTGTACCGAGATAAGGGAGCCGTTCGGTATCCCGAAGACGACGACCGACGCGTTCCAATATGGGGCTATTGGTTATTGAATAAACCCTCGGCGGGTTCCCAGACTTAATCAACTGTTAAGAGGAGATTGCGACGAAGTGAATTTGTTTACCAGCGGCGAATTGGAATTCGCTGTGGGAAACCTTCGATTTTCTTTTTTTTTGCAAAAATCAAAACGTCGTGATTACTTGATGAAAAAACTAGATTGGAAAAATGTATTAAATAAGTAAAGTAGGAGGTGGCTAAAATGGATGTGTGAAGTTGAACTGTGGGAATACCGATGAGAGCGAGCATCTTTCCTCCACGGATTCGTGAGGTCATTACTGAACTCTTAAACTTTCCAAGTCGTATGTGGGAAAAGAAACGACTTTCTGCTATCCCGTGGAAACTCGTAAAATATTCCACTCGACTAGAACACTACGCCCTCAGTCTTTTATAAATGACGATTTTAAATCTTGTATGTAATGACTCAAAAATAAAAGTCCTTCAGTAACAAAGAGCTCTATGATATAGATACATTTTATATTCTATAACGGTCTCAACAATTCTCTGTATTCTTCGAAGTGACTAAAAGAGAATACATCCTCCGCATCTGAAAATAGAGAAACCAACTATTGACTTCTTTTTACTACCCACTCGGTCGTGGAATACTGAACGAACGAACATCACCTGGTCTGCGAAATCCTTCGTTTCAACTTCCTCCACAATAACCCACATCAAAACTATTTCTAACATCCTCTTCTCACCAACCATTCTAAACGGCATCTTGGATATATCAGATTTCATCTGTAGTAATACACACGGTTAAACCCATCAACGAGAAGTGTTATACATTAAATCAAAACGATACAATAAATTTTTTAATAAAAATAAGAATTTGTAAGGATTTGATGCATTCATCTGAAATTATGAATAAAGCTTCGCAAGCCTCAATCTATAATTTACATATATTATCTGTTCTCAAAGTTAGATGTTATTACTTTTAGTTATATGTAGACGACAAGGCACCATTATTCTGAATTGGTACTTGACGAGTTATCTGAAGCGTGAAGTCGAATAATGGAGACATTATTCTCTTATTCTCATCTTTATTTCTAAAGAAAACCGAATATTGTTTATTTATTTATGATTTCCTTTTACCATCCTCAGCTAGTTGATTTTTGGCGCAGTTACAACGGTTTTAAGCATTCTCATTAATTAAAAGCTAGATTTAATCTGCAATCATTTATAAGACATGGCAAAAGTGGACCTAAATATGTTGTTCGTCTGTTAATAAGAATAACATTGATTTTACGATTGCTGTAGATGCAAATGATTTGGGTTCGAGTTGAAAACAAAAGTTAAATGGAATCTCAGAGATATGACAAAATCTATATAGATGTATAATTAGAAATATTCTTATATGAAATTTAATGCTATCATACACGTTATATCAGGTTGAATCATAAATTGAGTTATATTGATATTGGGCTTGCAATATTGATATAAACGTTTCCCTTTTGCACGTTGCTTCCCCGTCAACTGGTAATTTACCAAATATTAATAATGCTTCGTAAATTGTCATTTATAACGCTTCAATACATTCGTTTTATTATCATCGATCTACAAGATGATCGATTGGGCTAACTGATTTTATTAATGATTAGCGTTAATTTACATCAACTTTGAAGAATTTTTCTGAAAAATGCACCCTTAAACATTCGCCTTTCTTATACTCACTTGAAAATACGTAGAGTTGGTGAAAGTAAAATTGAAAAAGTTGTCTCGACTTGTTGAAGATAAAATGAAAGAAAATGATTTATAGGTCAGGCCAATTTGTTTGGATTCTGCCATTGAAAATCTTTCCGATGGACACTATAGAGACAAATATGCGAAAGGAGATAATTGGTTGTATAAATGGTCATTCGAGTTCAGGATAGAAAAATATAGTATGCAAACTTTGGATGGGTTGACAGGAAGAGAGAAGGATTTTCAAAGGCAATAAGAAGTTCCTTGTATAAAAAGAAAAGAAAAGATACAGTGCAGACCTATAGAGGTATTAGCTTATTGAATACGTCGTACAAGATATACGGGACGGTGCTGCTGGCAAAGATAGAAAAGAGTCAAAAGAAAGGGAGCTCCTACCAGATAGTCAGTGATGGTTTAGAAAGGGAAGGGGGCGATAGACAACGTATATAAATTGAAATACCTGGGGAATAGTGTGCTGGATCGAAAAGGAGCGAAACATTATGTTCTTTATATCGATTTAAAGGCGGTCTTCGGCAAGGTAAACAGAGAGAAAGTGTGTGAGGAGATGAAGAAAAGGGGGATATTGGGGAGAATGATAAGCGCTGTAAGAGTGATACACGCGATTGGTTTTGGACGATGAGATGATCCTTTTTGCTATATGTACCGCGCACATAGAAGATAGATTCTGCAGAAAGATAGTTGGGCAAGGTGGTGATCGGAAGGAGGAAGGTGTACGTACTGACTTACGCTGATGACTTGGTGGTGAATGCGAGGGACGTGGGTGAAATGAAGGTAATGATACGGTCGCTGGAAGGGTATTTTGGCAGAAAGGATTTGGGGGTGAACATGGATAACATGAAAATGATGAAGAAGGAGAACAACAAGAATGGAGGACTTATTAGAATTTTAGCAACGAGGGCAAATAGGTTTGGGGATGGGGTTAGAGGATTTTTGGGGGAGATGTGGGAGGAAAGAATTTAATGTTGGAGACTATAGTAAAAAGCGTAGTTATGTATGATACTGTAGGATATATATAGAGGGAAGGAATGAAGCTAGATAAGTTGAAGGTGGAGGCGGTTAAGCGAGCGGTAGAAGGTAGAGGCCATTGTAAGATCTTGGGTTAGTGCTGCAGTGAGATTGAAGTAGGCAATGGACGTTACTTGCAGCAAGAAAGGAATTAGACGAGATTAAAATGTGGAAACAGTTGGAGAGCACGGACACTGATGTGGATACGCAAGGGAGAAGAAAAGCGATTAGGGAAAGTAGATAGAATTCGAATTATTACGAGGTGATATTGGAGTGGCTACCAAAGTACCTGATGAAGGAGGGGAAAGAAGGTGCTTGCCAGGTTCAGATGTAGGAATGAGGGAAGGGTAGGAGTCAGTTCTTGACGTCAGTTCCTTTGTTCTACATATACAACATCATAGATGTTGATGATAAGTTAGAATTTTTTAATACTAATTTGATAAAGCTTTTAGATCTTCACATTCCCTAGGTTTGAATTACATTTAATAATAGGCCTGAAAGACCTTGATTGACGAACGGTATAAAGCGTATGATAATCTTACTACAGATGTTTATCAGATTTGAAAAGGAAACCTAATTTAAACATAAATTGTGCAACGCCTCATACTCTAGATAAATGGAGGATTGAACTAAAATTAGAATTAACACTAGCACTAACACTAGAACTATCATTAGAACTAGGACTAACACTATCACTAGGACTAACACTAGATCTAAAACTAGAAACTTTCGGGTTTCGCCGTGCGTTTTTTGAAAAAATGTTTGACGTTTCGGATGCCATGTTGCAACCTTCTTCAGAAACTGGTTCTAACTGACAAAATCGGGGATCGTAAAACAATATATAGGTCGAAAAACTAATTAATAATTAATTTATATTAATTACAAGCTAATTACTAACTAATTACTGCGTCGCGTCCGGTTTGGGAGTCGTGTTCGTCTTCACCACCATCTTCCATGTTCTGCTGAGTTCCCAGCCATCTTCCCTGTCGACGTTGTTTTTATGTCGGTGGATTTCTATGGCTTCTCTTGTCAGCCGTTGATGATATTTATTATTCCTAGCCAGAACCTTTGTTTTATCGAAGTTTATTCGGTGTTCCTCCGAATGGCAATGTTCCGCAACCGCCGACTGTTGAATCTTCCTCAGCCTCACATCCCTCTCGTGTTCCTTGATACGGCATTCGATGTTTCGTCCGGTTTGGCCAACGTAAAACTTCCCACAACTACATGACAGCCGATAGACACCCGCTCCTTTTAATACAGGTAGCTTGTCCTTGGCTACCGGGAGTGTATTCCGAACTTTGGTGACCGTTCCGTATCGCACCACGATGTCGTTTTTCTTGAGGTGCCTTGCAATTCGTTCCGTTACACCGGAAACGTAAGGAAGATAGATGAAACCAGCTGGTTCTGTACTTGCTGCAGCTTCCTCTCCCTGCTTCCGCTGCTTGGTGGCTCGGTTGATGTCCTTTAAACTATATCCATTTTTCTGTAGTACGTTCCGTAGAAATCGTTCTTCCTTCTTTAGGTTATCTCCTCTACATATTCTTGCTGCTCTCTGAAACAAAGTGCGAATTACGGACCTCTTCTGTTGGGGATGATGGTGCGATGTTGCCTCTAAGTACCTATTGGTGTGGGTTTTCTTTCGATACACCCCCAGTTCCATATCACCATTTGTCGTTCTAGTGACCAATACCTCTAAGAAGGGCAACTGCTTGGCAGATTCTGTTTCCATGGTAAATTTGATCATGGGATGTTGAGCGTTTAGATGACCTAGAAATTCAAAGAGGCTTAATTGAACTAAAATTAGAACTAGGACTAACACTAGATCTAAAACTAGAAACTTTCGGGTTTCGCCGTGCGTTTTATGAAAAAATGCTTGACGTTTCGGATGCCATGTTGCAACCTTCTTCAGAAACTGGTTCTAACCATTACGATCTTGTTTATAGTCCTTCTTTAATAGTTAGAGATTCGCAGAGGAGAGCAAAAGTTGAAAAATCTTGTCTGAGATTTGTATATGGCATACGGCGTAATGAAAGAGTATCTTATAAGGTGACTAATACAAATTGGCTAAATATGTTAGAGCATCGCAAACTCTATATTACGTATCAAATACTCTTTATTGTCTCCAATTGCAAACCATCTTACCTTTGTGGAAGGATCACGTACAGAATGAATGTGCATCATCTGAATTTAAGACGTAAAAACTTGATTTCTTTTCCTAAACTTGCATACGATCATGCCTTTAAACATTGTTTCTTTTACATATTGGTTCGGTTCTAATGATATTCCTATTTGTTATATTTCTTGCGGCTTATAAACTTTTAAAAACAAATATAGAAGATATCTTGTATACCGGATGTTTCATTTAACCTGACAAAATGGAATATCTCATAAACAGTTTGAAAGTCATAAAAGTTTCGGATGAAATTTGTTTGGTAATCAATGTAATTATTTCCGGTGAATCTGATGCTGGCAAAAAGTAGGCTCGTATTTAAAATTTGTAAGTTGTTTCCCATTACGTGATTATTGGGTATGATACGGGTTCATATTTACCAGCATTAAATGTCTCCCTTCAAACCAGCCAAATTTTATTGGAGACTTTTTTAGTTCGATACTTAGTTCTTCAGATATTCCGTTTTGTCATGTTAAATGAGACACTCGGTTCAAAATTAAAAAATTAGATTGTTGTTTTGGGTCTTTTTTTTTTTTGATTAACTTTGTTTTATTTTTTGTCGGCCTTTTCATATTTGAATACTATTTTATTATTCAGATTGTCTCAATTATAATAAATTACAACTTCAATAAACTTTGACTAAACTTGTAATTATATTGTTAAACAACAGAAATATATAGTGACAAAAAACATTAATCCACAAAACTTTAACTTATTGAAGCTAAACCTTAAAAACTGATTTCCATTCAAATCGAAAATTTTGAGGATTTATTCTCTTCGATTTGCTATATAGTTTTTCTTTCTCAATTTCGCTGGGTAAATTTTTTCCCTCCCTTACAACATTTATTTTATTTTCACATTTCTTATTTTTTATTATATTTTATCAGCGTCAGGGTTGCCACAGTTAGTACAATTGTCTAAATCCAGTTCGATTTGATGATAATTAGTGTTTTAGTACGAACTGTATCTAGTACTTTTTTAAAATTAACGGAAAAGACCAATTATTTTGACTTTAATAACAAAAAAATTGCAAACAGGTACTAACGAGTAAATAAAGTAACTGTTTTACTGATGATTCACTGCTATTTTGGTTAACCTCGGCGATTTAAGGCGAAATCGTTCCTTTTATATCTTAGTAAATGTAAAGTCTCCTAAAAGACGATTTTATTCTCAATCTGTCAAGGTCGTTTGTGGGCGACGCGCTACAATCTTCCAAAATGGACGATTATCTATTGATATTTCAAATAAAGAGCCTTGCTCGCAAGCGACCACGGAAATTTGAGGCAAAATCGTTCTTTGTATATCTTAGTTAATATATAAATCCTCCTATAACACATTTCATTCTCACTCTGCCGAGGTCGCTTGCGAGCGAGGCGCTACAATCTTCTAATACGAACGATTTCGGGTTAATATTTCGTATCGACCACCTCGCCTGCAAGTGACCTCGACGACTTGAGGCGAAATCGTGCCTTGTATATCTTAGTTAATATATTTTATCCTCCTATAACACATTTTATACTCACTCCGCCGAGGTCGTTTGCGAGCGAGGCGCTACAATTTTCCAAAATGTACGATTTTGGGTTAATATTTCGCAATCAACACCTCGCCTGCAAGTGACCTCGACGACTTGAGGCGAAATCGTCCCTTGTATATTCTTAGTTAATATATTTTATCCTCCTATAACAGATTTTACTCTCACTCCGCCGAGGTCGCTTGAGGGCGAGGCAATACATTTTTCCAAAATGTACGATTTTGGGTTAATATTTCGTATTCAGCACCTCGTCTGCAAGTGACCTCGACGACTTGAGGCGAAATCGTTCCTTGTATATCTTAGTTAATATATTTTATCCTCCTATAACATATTTTATTCTCACTCCGCCGAGGTCGTTTGCGGGCGAGGCGCTACAATCTTCCAAAATGAACGATTTCGGGTTAATATTTCGTATCCAGCACTTCATCTGCAAGTGAGCTCGACGATTTGAGGCGAAATCATTCCTTGTATATCTTAGTTAATATACTTTATCCTCCTATAACAGATTTTACTCTCAATCCGCCGAGGTCGCTTGCGGGCGAGGCGCTACAATTTTCCAAAATGTACGATTTTGGGTTAATATTTCGCATTCAACACCTCGCGTGCAAGTGACCTCGACGACTTGAGGCGAAATCGTTCCTTGTATATCTTAGTTAATATATTTTATCCTCCTATAACACATTTTATTCTCACTCCGCCGAGGTCGCTTGCGGGCGAGGCGCTACAATCTTCCAAAATGAACGATTTCGGGTTAATATTTCGTATCCAGCACTTCATCTGCAAGTGAGCTCGACGATTTGAGGCGAAATCGTTCCTTGTATATCTTAGTTAATATACTTTATCCTCCTATAACAGATTTTACTCTCAATCCGCCGAGGTCGCTTGCGGGCGAGGCGCTACAATTTTCCAAAATGTACGATTTTGGGTTAATATTTCGCATTCAACACCTCGCGTGCAAGTGACCTCGACGACTTGAGGCGAAATCGTTCCTTGTATATATTAGTTAATATATTTTATCCTCCTATAACACATTTTATTCTCACTCCGCCGAGGTCGCTTGCGGGCGAGGCGCTACAATCTTCCAAAATGAACGATTTCGGGTTAATATTTCGTATCCAGCACTTCATCTGCAAGTGAGCTCGACGATTTGAGGCGAAATCGTTCCTTGTATATCTTAGTTAATATACTTTATCCTCCTATAACAGATTTTACTCTCACTCCGCCGTGGTCGCTTGCGGGCGAGGCGCTACAATTTTCCAAAATGTACGATTTTGGGTTAATATTTCGCATTCAACACCTCGCGTGCAAGTGACCTCGACGACTTGAGGCGAAATCGTTCCTTGTATATCTTAGTTAATATATTTTATCCTCCTATAACACATTTTATTCTCACTCCGCCGAGGTCGCTTGCGGGCGAGGCGCTACAATCTTCCAAAATGAACGATTTCGGGTTAATATTTCGTATCCAGCACTTCATCTGCAAGTGAGCTCGACGATTTGAGGCGAAATCGTTCCTTGTATATCTTAGTTAATATACTTTATCCTCCTATAACAGATTTTACTCTCAATCCGCCGAGGTCGCTTGCGGGCGAGGCACTACAATTTTCCAAAATGTACGATTTTGGGTTAATATTTCGCATTCAACACCTCGCGTGCAAGTGACCTCGACGACTTGAGGCGAAATCGTTCCTTGTATATATTAGTTAATATATTTTATCCTCCTATAACACATTTTATTCTCACTCCGCCGAGGTCGCTTGCGGGCGAGGCGCTACAATCTTCCAAAATGAACGATTTTGGGTTAATATTTCGTATCCAGCACTTCATCTGCAAGTGAGCTCGACGATTTGAGGCGAAATCGTTCCTTGTATATCTTAGTTAATATACTTTATCCTCCTATAACAGATTTTACTCTCACTCCGCCGAGGTCGCCGGGCGAGGCGCTACAATCTTCCAATATGTATGATTTTGGGTTAATATTTCGTATTCAGCACCTCGCCTGCAAGTGACACCGAAGACTTGACGCGAAATCGTTCCTTGTATATCTTAGTTAATATATTTTATCCTCCTATAACACATTTTATTCTCACTCCGTCGATGAATGTTTCTGGTTCTATGGCCAGTGTTAGTTCTATTCTTCGTTCCTTTGAAATTCGTTCAATCAAATTTAGAAAATATCTTATTTTATATAATGTATAGACAACTGGAGGAGTACCCAACTTTATTTATGAACGTAGAAAACAACAGTATGAGGAAAAACCGAAGCATAAAATACATAACATTAATAGCATCATTACAAATATTTTGCCCGTTATATCCCAAACCGATATAATATACATCAATGATTTACTGTATTTACTTTAGAACAGGCTAACTTTATACATATAATAATATAGAATTAGTGTAACGTTTGCTGACTTAAAGGCACCATACTAATGGCCCTGCATATACACCCACACAGACATAAATATGGGTAAACGTTACGTAATGGCACTAACATATATTAACGCCATCTACACGTGTCGAGCTGGTTTTAAATGTTAACCATCTCGGCAGAGACCGAGCAATTAGCATAAGGCTCGATTCTCGATCCATATATCACGATTTACATCGAAACGGGGACGAATATCATATAACGCATTTGTCGGGGGAATGGTGTTTGTGTGCTAATTAGATTTGCGCACATCGACATTCATATTATGTGGGCGGGTGTTCCCCAGAGTGCACACATTGTATCAACTCTAATATATCAGATTGATTAGTTTAAGCTTTAATTTATTATTATCATAGATATTTATTCTAAATATGTGTCACAATCACATTGTAATTAAAAAAAAAAATATTATCAATTTAGTATTTATGCGTATAACTCAATTTTAACCTTGTAGTTAAATTGTTGTTTAACGTACAAATGAATTAAAATCAAATATAAATCGGATTAAGAATTTAAATTATTTTAATACAATATAAATTGATTTAAAACGAAATATTTTCGGGAAACAGGGTTGCATCGTCAATCACGTTTTAATTCGTGTGGTCGAATCACTTGTTAGTGTAAATATTTATTTTGTGTTTGCAGTATCGATATTTATTTTGGTACAAAACTATTTTGAAAAACAATTTATTCTAAATCGCCGTATTACATCCTCTATCTTTTTAACTCGGTGTTCTTGTTAATCTTTTATTTACTTAAGAAAAGTTATTAAAGACTAAGAGGAAGTTGAGATCGTAATAACTACTTTGCATTCAATTAGATTCGCCTCATTAAATATTCAGCACAAACCCTCCTTTTTAATTAAAATCGCAAAGGAACAGTTTCTTCTTATGGAATTTTCTTGTTAGCTGTTAAAATAAAAGCCGTCTGAACACTTTTCAAAAACCAACGAGAGCACGATGGTACTTAACTCTCGTTCTAAACAAATACCTATAAAAACGATTTTAACTTAATTTAATTTTATATTTTTGGTTTAAAAATCTAAAAGTGACTAAAAGCTGCGTTTTTCGGAAATATAAACATTTTATATTCCTCCTTTCTTCTTCGGCATTTAACGAAGACTGAAAAGGAAAAAAAGGTTTCGTAATAAAGTTTGCGGCACATAAAACCAGGGTTAAATGGAAGATCCCGCAGTAGTTTTTCGTCTCTTTATCTAGCACCCCAGAAGAAAGACGAAAAGTGCTTCCGTGTCCTCGAAAAAAAACTTGTGTCGTAACAAAGCGTTCCCGCTCGGCATTTTTTGGGGTGTCCGGCTAGGAAAAGGAGAGACGTTTGCGGCAAACAGGATGGATGGGATTTGTAAATTTTCCCTTCGGGGGTCGTCCCAGTTGATAAATGGCAACGTTTGATGGGTGACCGCCCGGAGCAGACGTTGAAAGGTAATGATGTTACACGAATTTTTCCTGGGTGGTACCAGGTCAAAAGGATATTGACATATATTGAATGTTTCCTGTCTCACCCCTTTTCTTTTGGGTATGATTAATCATCACAGATTAATATGTACATGTTTAGACCTCTTTTTTCATCATTTTCTGCTTGTGCATGAAGGTAAAAAAGAATTAATTGGATCTCTGCTTTTGATGAGATGTTCATAAAGGGATTTATAAACCAAATAATAAAGTCGGGTGAATCATTTATTAGGAACGATTCTGGTGTACACACTCGATGGAATATTACGCGATATAGGAGAAGAGATAGAAATAAAGCGAGGCAGGAGGATGCGTACTCACGAGTTCGAGCATAACAACTTCCGGAAATTTCGAGATGGAAATTTCGTTCCAGCTCGTAGATAAGCTCCGCGAAATTCACTATCCCTTTCTAGCTTGAATACATTTACATATTTCTCATTCCCGTGATTATTTTCAGAAACAATAGTTTGGGTGTTGATGAATTTGAATAAATACTTTAAATGCGGCGAGCATTTCTCGATTTCCCCACCATTTGCATTTTAACCATAAACTTGTTCAAGTTACATATTCTGATTTTATAAACTTTAAATATTAAAAAAAAATTAATAACAATTCATTAGGAGTAATATTATAATATGAAACAAAGTGAAAACATGCGGCGCTTAATTTTTTACAACTGTTTTATCAGACCTATTAATTAGTGCAAGACGTTTATAATTTTCTATTATAATAACTTATTTGCAAAGAAGGGCTTCGTGACTCAATTTCGCATATCTAAAAATTGTGATTTAAATAACATTTCACGCTTGAGCTAACTATTTCATGTGCCATAAATTTCTGGTAACCTTTATTATACGCGAAGAGATGTAAATTAAAAATTATTTTCCTATTTTGTACACGAAACCTCACGAAATATTAACACAATAAAATTTGTTGGGTTTGATTTTTGAATTCAGTTTTTATATATAAGTAAAATTATAGGTTATCCAACACTGCCTGAACACAAAATCAATTTCCATAATAAAAACTTAAAAACGGTAATAGGACAATTTTACTTTCACTTCAATGAAAGGTTTCGTGTTAATATTTCATATCCAGCGCATCGTTCGCAAGTAACCTCGGCGATTTGAGGTGAAATCGCTCCCTGTATATCTTAATGAATGCATAAGATCCCTTAGAAGACGATTTTATTCTCACTCCGCCGAGGTCGCTTGCGGGCGAGCTACAATCTTCCTAAATGGACGATTTTATGCAAACATTTCAAATCCAGCGTCTCGTCCGCAAGCGACCTCAGCGATTTGAGGTGAAATCGTTAGTTGTATATCTTAGTGAATATATACAGCCTCTTATAACACAATGTATTCTCACTCCACCGAGGCCGCTTGCGGGCTCCAAAGTGAACGATTTCGTATTAATATTTCGTACCCAGTGCCTCGCCCGCAAGCGACCTCGACGTAGTGAGAATAAAATCGTGTTATATTAGTCCTTATATATTTACTAAGATATCTAAGGAACGATTTGGCCTCAAATCGTCGGGGTCGCTTGCGGGCGAGGCGCTACAATTTTCCAAGGTGAACGATTTCGTGTTAATATTTCGTATCCAGGGCCTCGCCCGTAAGCGACCTCGGCGATTTGAGGCGAAATCGTTCCTTATATATCTTAGTAAATATATAAGGACTCCTATAACACGATTTTATTCTCAATACGCCGAGGTCGTTTGCGGGCGAGACGTTACAATCTTCCAAAGTGAACGATTTCGTGTTAATATTTCGTACCCAGTACATCGCCCGCAAGCGACCTCGGCGATTTGAGGCAAAATCGTTCCTTATATATCTTAAATAATATATAAGGGCTCCTATAACACCATTTTATTCTCATTACGCCGAGGTCGCTTGCGGACGAGGCGCTACAATCTTCCAAAGTGAACGATTTCGTGTTAATATTTCGTATCCAGTGCCTCGCCCGCAAGCGACCTCGGCGATTTGATGCGAAATTGTTCCTTATATATCTTAGATAATATATAAGGGCTCTTATAACACGATTTCATTCTCATTACGCCGAGGTCATTTGCGGACGAGGCGCTACAATCTTTCAAAGTGAACGATTTCGTGTTAATATTTCGTACCCAGTGCCTCGCCCGCAAGCGACCTCGGCGTAGTGAGAATAAAATCGTGTTATATTAGTCTTTATATATTTACTAAGATATATAAGGAACGATTTCGTCTCAAATCGCCGAGGTCGCTTGCGGGCGTGGCGCTACAATTTTCCAAGGTGAACGATTTCGTGTTAATATTTCGTACCCAGTGCATCGCCCGCAAGCGACCTCGGCGATTTGAGGCGAAATCGTTCCTTATATATCTTAGATAATATATAAGGGCTCTTTGAGATGAAATCGTTCCTTGTATATCTTAATGGATATATACAGCCTCCCATAACACAATTTATTCTCACTCCGCCGAGATCGCTTGCGCCCGAGGCGCTACAATCTTCCAAACTGAATGATTTCGTGTAAATATTTCGTATCCAGACCTCGGCGATTTGAGGCGAAATCGTTCCTTATATATCTAAGTAAATAAATAAAGTTTCTTATAGGACCATTTTATTCTCACTCTGTCGAGGTCGCTTGCAAACGAGGCGCTACAATCTTTAAAAAAATGAACGATTTCGTGTTAATACCTCGACAATTTCAAGCGATGTCGTTCCTTTGGTATCTTAGTAAATATACAGGTGTATCTAAATGACTGCAAGAAACTTCATGGGGAGATTCTTTTGTGAATTTTAATGGTGGTAATATATAAATCATGGACGGCTTCGGCTCCTTTAACGAAGAAACAAGAGTAACATATCAAAAGGCGGTGATACCAAGCCAATACAAAAAAATACTCCAAGGACCGACAGTGAACTAATCATAACCAAACAGACCCACAAGACGGGTCGTCCAGTACTGGAGGGCGAGAACTGTCGTGTAAATTGATTCATACAAAAAATAATGGAATGGGACTCTTGTGAGATATAGAATATTTGCAAGAAAAGATGTTACAATACGACGGCTCACAAGACACAATGGAAGAATTTTCAAAGTCGAAAACATATCTAGTAGCGATGTGATGTTCTACAGGGTTTGTGGCATTGAATTTTCTTAGTCTGCAATCTCTAAAGTGTTGGTTTAATCTATTTTTGAGATATTGACTAATCATACCTATGCCCTGAACTCGAACAAGTATGACAATTGTCTTTGTAAATCAAATTAGACTAGAGACCATCGGAAAGACGTTCTTTCAAATTGGAGAAAATATCTTGCCATTAATAAGATTGCCACTTAGACCTGGAAGAAATGGTAACTTGGCAAATCGCTTGAGAAGTGCTTGAAGATGAGTAAGATACATCAAAACGATGAAAATCGGAGCAAGATAAAGCAAGATCTTGCTAACCAGTTGTCAAGACTGCCCAACTTTTGTTTGTACACCTCATCATTGAAAGGGAACATTGAAGCGTCGAAGAAGTAGGAAATCATGTGAAGAAAGTTTTTGATGTTTAAATATGTTTCAAAGAGAGGACAAATTTTAACTTAATTGCAAAATACTAATTAATAATATTGCAAATTATAATTAATAATTGCAATTACAATTAGTATTAGTAAAAAGTTCTAAACTTATTTGAGTAATAAAGTAACTATCGTTAAGTAAATCTTTCACGAGAACTAAACGGTACCACAAAATAAAGATATTCTTGAAATTAATGGTTTAGAAGGTTTGAAGTGTAAGAAACACCATTTACTGGTTGTCAGTAGGGCTCCTCTGAGAATGATCTGAAACCAAAAAGGAAACTTGATTAATCTATATTAAGATTATAGATTAATAATAGATAACATATAGATTACAGATAATCTTCAGTCTTGCTTCTTTTTACCGCATTCACGTTATTGTTTCGTTTTAATAACGGACATCATAACGGACATAACATGAAAATTAATATAATTCACACTGTACAACATGATCATAAATATTTCATGATATTTTCTTATAAAAATCGAAATCATTGAAACGTCGTAAATTTTCATTTGTCGTTTTAGCACACTTTTACATCATCCGGCCATCTTTTAACACAATTTCGGCTATCCTTTTTAAACATCTCTATGCCTCATCAACTGATCTCAACCTAGACGTCTACAAATGTTATTTTGAATGGTAGTCAAAATTATGATATCACATATTCCTCGATATGGCTTCTAACAATCCACAACATTGTCTCGGATGTCACTCAACATCGTCTTTGACATTTCTTCCTCGATAGTTGTTTAACAAAATTCTAGAGATACTTAAATATCATTATAGGCATGCTTTCCTTAACATAGCCTCTGTGTCCTTAAATGTCCCGCACACATCAACATTATCTAGAATCTAGACGATCTTTAATATCGTCAAAGACGTTGTTTAATACCATGGCATCCTGAAGAATATATTTCTGGCAACCCGATCCATCATTTAAGATGTACTTATAGCGTCGTAGCTATCCATATCAACCTCGAAATAATTCGATACTCCGCTCAAAATAATATCCCGGATACTCTTCAACATCGTTTTCGAAATCTCCCAATTTCCAAACAAATAAAACCATTAACGATAATAAAAAGGCAATGTTATCTAGGATATAGTGCAAACTCGCTTATTTTAATCTTCTTTTTCTTTCTTTATCTTCACAATCAATCAACAATATCATACTATTCATAATATTACGATATTATTTTTGATAATCATCTGCATCATCTATCCATGTTGAGATATACCAGAAAAATTCAATATCACAGCTGTCCCTCTTCTAAATGATGTTGTAAGTTCTGACAACTTACATCATTTCGAACATTTCGCAATATCATTCCTAGTCGAATTCCTATCGAATTTAAACAGGACTATAATTACAATTATCTTTTATTTGATGCATGTTTTTATTGTCAAACAATGCGAGGCATTTTGTACTCATTAAGTACGTCCATGTTATACGTTTTTGAAATGAGGTTTATCTTAGATTCTATATTGTTTACAAATTACAGCATAATACTTGATGACAAACTTATTTTTGAGTTATACTTTTGTGTTAGGAAGTATGATTTAACCACATTATATAAGCCTAGCATATTTCCTTGATGACTTGTTGCATTTGCCACATATGTTCACTTTCGAAATCCACCACCCATTAAAATTCAAACTACAATTTTGAAACTTCGGTAAAATGCTTTATTATCAATTAAGAAAAAATGAAAGTTTCCGCCGGAAATTCAACGTTTCCTTTCAAAAACGGGATTTGAAGTTGATTCAACAAAAAACAGGACACACAGCCTTAACACCTAAGGGTGTGATTTTGGGCGATATGTGCTGCACGAAAGTTACCCGTTACGTTAATTCCAAGCACATTAAACGCATTTCGTCACATCGACAACGATTTGGAGCCGGTGTTATTACTGTTCATGCAGAATGACACTTTCCAACAGGATAATGTAAGACCCCACACTGTTGTGCTTATTGGAAGGTTCCTGGAGCAGATTGGATTCTAGATTTTGATATGGCGATTAAGAATAGTATCCAATCCTCCTGAGAATCTTCATGATTTTCGATACTATCTAGAAATTGCATAGAACGAGATTCCTCACGAGGATATCGATCACACGTTTCTTATTGTTAGTTAATAATAAATCATTATTTTACCAAAGCTTCAAAATTGTAGTCCAATTCTTAATGTGTGCTGTATTTCATGTAAAAAGAAGTTTTTGTAATAACTTTTTTTTGATAGGTAAATATTTTAGCAATCACCTTTTTTCGATAATTTTTATCAACCTTTTTCCAACTGAAACAAAAAGACATTAACATTTCGACGACACGTTAAAAATACCGACATGGCGCTTTTAAATGCATCGCTAGTGGCACGCGATCAGATACGATTCGAAAATAAAATGGGGCAAAACGACAACTATGCCAAGCGAGGAGAGTTCGGTTCAGCCAGAGGGTGAGAGAAAACGGAAGGATGCCCGATTCCAAGCGACGCCAACGCCGACGCCAGGCGTTGCGACACCAAATTGAAAACCAACTCCCGGGCGCGAAATGAAATTTTTCCGTATTAACAAGATAAGGTGCGTTGAGAATTGCACTGAATTTGAATTAACTCGGTAATAAGATAACTTCATTTACGCGCGAGATCAATTGACTTTTCTTAACCCACTCCGTTTTTTTGAAGCAACATTTTTCACAACAACGAATTTTAATTTAAAACTTCGAAAACAATTGATTTATTCGATCCCCCAACAATACATCATCGCAGTTGTTATCCAAATTACGACCGTTATATTCTGAGTTAACAAGAAACTCCAATCGATCAAATTATCGAATTTCAGTTTACCCAGGCCGTAATTATTTCATGTCTCGGGTAAATTTACCTGGTTCGGGGGGCCTTGTCTCGTTGTAATTGCGTGCGGTTCAAAGGTTAGTTTGCAAGTTGTTCGCATACGGGAGAGGCACGAAAACACGTTTATTTTTTGGGATTTAATTTTAACCTCACGCGCGTGACCCTTTTTTCCATACACGCGCTCTTTTAGGCTCTACTCAATTCTGGAATTTAAATCCGAATCTAATTTTAATCTCACGTTCGTTTTCAATTACCCTTTGTATATATATATATAATTTTTTTTAAAATTTTTCGTTCAGACCTCGTTTCCGGAAGCTGAACATTTTACGCGAGCTGCCGAATCGCATATAAAGTTAAAAGCGGGAGTATTATTAACCTGGTTTCAGTGCGGATTCTGAAAAAAATATGCTTCTATTTGTTTAAATTTTTTTACGCATTTCAATAAAATATTCGTGTAAAGATTATTATACATTTATAATCTGTATTTTTTAATATTTATTTATAGAAACCAGTTTTGGAGTGCGAAAATTTTAACAAAACTTTTATGAATTTTTAAGATTAACTGTTTTTTTTTAAATCTGCTTAAAATATTTTTTTTTAAATAAATATTTATGAAGTTTTTTACAACTACTAAATAACAACATTCTAAGCAGCTTTATGAATTGGCGTTGTTAGAATGAATAAATAGTCCTTTATTGTTAGTTAATGATTTTACAGATAAAACGTATGGTATAAAGGCACATGATCTTTAATTGCTAATAACCATTAACAGCGCCATCCTAAACCATAGGGTTAATAGGGCTACAGCCCTGGGGCGCCAAATCCTAGAGGGCATCTGTTTTTGCAATGAAATTCTTGGTGTCCCCATCATAAATATACCCAGTGTCCCCCAATTTTGGTATTGAATTTTCTGTGAAAAGGCGCGCACTCCTAGCTTTGAAGAAATATTGTATCAAAGGCCTTTACAATGAATAGTTTCTGAAATACAGTATTTTAAAAATTAATTTGGCAACCCTGTATATCTGAATTGAAGTAAAACTAGAACTAACACTAGACCTAGAAGTGGAAAGATTCGGGTTTAGCCGTGCGTCTGAAGACGCACGGCTAAACCCAAAACTTTCCACTTCTAGGTCTAGTGTTAGTTCTAGTTTTATATCATGAGATCGAACTCTAGGTTGGGTTGGGTTGGGTTTAGCCATATATCTGAAAACATTTTTTTAACGAAGGCCTCTGTCATGAATAGTTATATAATAAATAATAAATATGATAGTCAAAAACCTACAAAAGATACAGGAGGATGAAATTAAGGAAATGAAAAAACTACACAGGAAAATGATGATATTTGAAGAAAAGATGACCACCTGACAGAGAATGTTGGAGAAACTAGGTAAATCTGGGGAAAGAAATGAAGAACAACGCAAATAGAAAAGACATACAAACTTAAACATTCCAATAAACTGAAGAAAGAATTATCGAGAAAGATCCAAAGAAATAAAAGATATGGAATGGAAGGAAACTGTGTACAGATTCACCATAATTAAGTACAAAGAGGTGAGTACAAAAAACATGAAAACATACTTATTATTACAAATCCGGAAGAGAGTGACGAGAATACATGAATAAGAGGAATAAGGAAGGAAAGCTGGGAACTCAGAAGAGTTTTGAAGAAAAGGTAAGGATGTAATACAAAACATTTTCATAGAAACGAGAATAAAGATATATGAGGATCCTGAGGAATGTGGGATAAGAGAGAATAATAATAATAACTTTATTGACTTCAAAACAACAGAATCCTAATATATTAAGAAAATCTATAAAGAATAGAAGCAAAAAAAATGAAAAATATATTGTCTGTCCAACTCAACCTAGAATTGAAAATAGTGAAAAGGTGAAAATAGTGAAAAATATATAAATACAAGAAACACAAAAACAAACAGAATAATTGTTCAGTTCTCCAAGTATGCTTACAAAACATGATCTTATTGTAAGAGCACAGACGCAGCAAAGCTGCCACGTTGTGTTAATTGTAACCAAGGTGTGACGCAGCTTGTCTTTGAAGATAGCAGACTAAATATTTTTAATTTTATAAGGACAGGAGTTATATTCTCTCGTAATATTGTAAGAGAAGGAACGCTTAAGCAGATATGTCGTCTTGTGAGCAGGAATGGTGATGGTGTTCTTGTACCTGAGATTTAAGTTATGAATCCTATAAGTAATTTTATTATATAAATAGAGTGGAGTCCCAGCGGTAATTACCTTGTGTGCAAGGCATAAAAAGCAATGTTTTAGTCTATTGCTGATGTTCAACCATTCCGCCCTATTCCGCATAAATCAAAGTATGAAAGATATGTTCATGCTTTCTAATCCCATACATAAATCTGAGACGGCTATTCTCAGATTTATGCATGGGCCATACACGCCCATGTCAACAGTTGTCTTACATAGGTGTCTTTTAGTGGTCATATACTAGCACCTCAAAGCTGCATACGCTCTCCGCACACGAGCAGTGATGTGGGTAGTGAAACGGAGGTTGCCGTCAACCACCTCTCCAAGATTGTTTGACTGAGAATACACCAACAGTCTCTTCCCATCCAACCGCACCTCCACATCATCAGACACAACATTACCGAAAACAATCACTTTTGATTTGAATACATTTAGGGTTAAACCCATTTTATAAGAATAGTCACATAAAGCTTCGAGATCTGCATTTATTTTTAAACAAGCTTGTACAATCTCTTCCTTAGGAAAGGTTATGTATAACTAGTTTCATCAGCATACATGTGTATCGATGAATACTGTACGCACTCCGGTAGCTGGGACGAGTAAATAGACAATATAAGAGGAGCCAGTATAAACCAAAACGTAATATAGTATAAACGAAGACAGACCATCCAGCTTCACCGTCTGAGCACGGTCAACTAGATAACTTTCCATCAGAGCTATTGATGAGCCAGATAAACCAACATAGAGCAAAAGAGATAATATATAGTAATAAGTGATAATAAGATGGTAATTATGAACATAAAAAAGCAAGAGGAAACGGATAAAGAAGAACAGATTTTTCATCAAATTACGAAACATAATAATGTTCAAAAATAGAAAAGTAGAGTAATTATATATCATAGACACCGATAATAAACAAAAATTTGAACATGATATGCAACTTGTAGGGATTACCAGCAAAAAGCTACCCCAAAGTAATGACAGAAAAATCGAAATACAAATATACCTCAGATATGCTATGCTCGCCATATCTGAGACTGGAAACTAATATATGACTTCACACCTAATAAGGAAACAGAAGCTCTGCTAAAAATTCAAGTGAAATAGAGTCATACTTACTGGGGATAAGAGTGGAAAATATAATGAAAACAAAGGAAATAATCTTAGAAATGCAACCAAGAAGTTGTTGCAGGAAAGTTATTTGAAACTTTTATGATATGGGAGAAAATTAGAACACCAGTTAGAATGGCGATCAGAGAGACAGGTCAGAAATCCATAATTATAAAGAACTTGGATACGATAACTGTAAAAAAGGAAGTAAGAGAGGAAATTGGCAGGGAAGAACACGAACGAGTATAAAAATACTTTCAGAAAAAAACGGAAGCGACCGCAAACAGGCGATCATTGCCAATGTTTGAACACAATTTGAACTAAAATTAGAACTAACACTAGAACTATCACTAGGACTAATACCAAATCTAAAACTAGAAATTTTCGGATTTTACCTTGCGTCTTTTGAAAAAATGTTTGACGTTACCACGCCATGTTGTGCAACCTTCATCGGAAACTGGTTCAAAGTTAAAGCCTTCGTACTTATTGTTGAATAAGGTGGTAAATATGATGGGCAAAGATGGAATCGTAGAAATGCAACCAAGAAATTGTTGCAGAAAAGTCATTTGAAACTTTTATGATATAGGAGAAAATTAGAACACCAGCTAGGATGGCGGTTAGAGAGACAGGTCAGAAATCCATAATTATGAAGAACTTGGATACGGTAACTGTAAAAAAGGAAGTGAGAGAGGAAATTGATAGGGAGTTGACAGGGAAGAACACAAACGAGTATAAAGATACTTTCAGAAAAAAACAGAAGCGACCGCAAGCAGGCGATCATTACTAATGTTTGAACTAAAATTAGAACTAACGCTAGAACTATCACTAGGACTAATATCAAATCTAAAACTAGAAATTTTCGGATTTTACCTTGCGTCTTTTGAAAAAATGTTTGACGTTACCACGCCATGTTGTGCAACCTTCATCAGAAACTGGTTCAAAGTTAAAGCCTTCGTACTTATTGTTGAATAAGGTGGTCAATATGTAAGATCCTCGTCATGATAGTGTGAAGTATGTGCTTTAAATGCCATAAACATGAATACCTGGAATGCCAAAAGAACGGGCAAAGATGGAATCGTAGAAATGCAACCAAGAAATTATCGCAGAAAAGTTATTTGAAACTTTTATGATATAGGAGAAAATTAGAACACCAGCTATGATGGCGGTTAGAGAGACAGGTCAGAAATCCATAATTATGAAGAACTTGGATACGGTAACCGTAAAAAAGGAAGTAAGAGAGGAAATAGATAGGGAGTTGGCAGGGAAGGACACGAACGAGTATAAAGATACTTTCAGAAAAAAAAACGGAAGCGACCGCAAGCAGGCGATCATTACTAATGTTTGAACTAAAATTAGAACTAACGCTAGAACTATCACTAGGACTAATACCAAATCTAAAATTAGAAATTTTCGAATTTTATCTTGCGTCTTTTGAAAAAATGTTTGACGTTACCACGCCATGTTGTGCAACCTTCATCAGAAACTGGTTCAAAGTTAAAGCCTTCGTACTTATTGTTGAATAAGGTGGTCAATATGTAAGATCCTCGTCATGATAGTGTGAAGTATGTGCTTTAAATGCCATAAACATCAATACCTGGAATGCCAAAAGAACGGGCAAAGATGGAATCGTAGAAATGCAACAAAGAAATTGTTACAGAAAAGTTATTTGAAACTTTTATGATATAGGAGAAAATTAGAACACCAGCTAGGATGGCGGTCAGAGAGACAGGTCAGAACTCCATAATTATGAAAAATTTGGATACGGTAACCGTAAAAAAGGAAATAAGAGAGGAAATAGATAAGGAGTTGACAGGGAAGAACATGAACGAGTATAAAGATACTTTCAGAAAAAAAACGGAAGCGACCGCAAGCAGGCAATCATTACTAATGTTTGAACACAATTTGAACTAAAATTAGAACTAACGCTAGAACTATCACTAGGACTAGTACCAAATCTAAGACTAGAAATTTTCGGGTTTTACCTTGCGTCTTTCGAAAAAATGATTGACGTTACAATGTTTTACGTTGATGCCATGTTGTGCAACCTTCATCAGAAACTGGTTCGAAGTTAAAGCCTTCGTACTTATTGTTGAATAAGGTGGTCAATATGTAAGATCCTCGTCATGATAGTGTGAAGTATGTGCTTTAAATACCATAATCATGAATACATGGAATGCCAAGAGAAGAGACAAAGATGGTTTAAAAGTTGCTTTAACTATGCAAGTTACGAACACTTAGTGACGGATTGTAATAAAGATTCCTACTGCATCGATTGCGAAGAATGATTTGCTCGAGGGTATTGCGATCTAAAGACAAAATGAGGAAGGAGAAGGAAAGAAGGGAAGGCAGCAGACAGAGGAAGTTTCGGAGAAGCCACATAGAATAGAGTTGGAGAATAGACGTCGAGAAAAAATGAAGACACACCTTGCACATGCAATAATATGAAAAATGAGTATTGCCAAGGACAGAGAAGGAAATTGATTCTAGAACAGCGAGGATGGTTCAGAAAGAAATGTAGTAATCACCTGAACCAAAGAAAAGGTAAAAAGGGGATCTTACAAATGAAATGACGAAACGGAGAAATTGAAAGATACTAAAGATACTGCGATGGACTTATGTTTAGAATGCACAAGGTGAAAACAAGGAAAGAGGTTTTTAGTGAGTTAGAGATCTAAAGATAGACTCTAACCCCACACTGTTTGATCGCTCGAGATCCGTGCTTTTATGCCCAGATGCTCTCGTTCTTTCCTATTGGGTGGTGTAAATTGTTCCTCTAAGTATGAATAAAAAAGTGGTCTGTTCATAAGTTGGGTCTGTTCGTTAATCCATGTGTAGTTTTTATGATTGTTCTTAAATTTGTTTATCTCGTATATCTCGAGATGTTCCATTAAGCGACACTTGTCCAGGTTGTGTAATAGTTCTACGTTTTTGCTTCTATCAAATTCGTGGTTTTTATTGAATATAATATGTTTACCAAAATTGGAGTTGCTACATATTAAATATTCATTGATTCTGGTGTTCAAATTTCTTTCAGTTTCCCCAATATAGGTGGCTCTACAAGTTTGTATTTTCCGCTTTTTTCATGTATATATTTACATGTAATTGGTTCTTTATTATTAATTAGTTTTTTGTTGATGATGTTATTACTTTTAAATGATAGTTTTATGTTATTCTTTTGAAAAATCTTTTTAATTTTAGTTGATATTGGGCCTGGGTGTTGGATGGATCTATATGAGGTGGGTTTTATTCTGTTGGATTGTTGTATCAAAGTAGTGTTGTGTTTCAGTTGTTGTTTGTATGACAGTATGTTGATTATCTTGTTAAAGACATCATAACAAAATGTTTTTTTCTTGTTTTTTCAATTCTGTTACATTGGAATGGATGTACATGTACAATATGAATATGAAGTCTCTCAGAAGCGTAAGAGCTCTGGAAGGGATCATGGGATCTACTTACGGTGCAGGTACAGTAAATACAAAATTGTTGGGGCAGCTGTTATCTACCAGATACTATATATCTGGAAGCACGTCATTAAATCCGAACAGAACATCATCAGATTACTAAGTTTGCAACGGACAATGCTAAGAGGTATTGCAGATGTTGAGAAGTGAATTACCAATAGACATCTCTATTTTCAATCGATCCCACACTATTCTTGACTTATTTACGTAGAAGAGGATACCCCTTAGAGGACATGGATGCTGGAATCTGCTACAGGACATACAGACTCTATTACAAACATACCGGGACAAAAGTATGATGCGCATTTTGAAATTTTCTGAAAATAGGGTTTTATTAGAAATACTCATAAAAGTGGACTACGAGATTATAACACAGAAGATATCTACTCTTAAATACTGCAAACTTTGCATAATGATTAATCATGAAAGTGAAAGTTCTATGTTTTTCCTGATACTTGATCATATTTTCTTCTCATACTCAAGATGGAACCAACCTTTTCTGAAAATTAGAAAGTGCGGTGTATTTGACATTAAAAGCTATTGTTTTGGTGTACCTTCACAATCAAATCAATTGTCAAAAGATCAGTGCAGAAATTTGAAAGAGAATAAGGTACTGGACCGATTTAAGGCCTTGGTATGGTTAAATATAAAAATTCTTAAATGTACCACAACTTACGAGTGGTTTTATTGCCAAATATAAACGAAGCTGTCCAAGAAGTTAGTAAAGTTACTTATTTCCTTATTCAAAGTTTAATTGGGTCTTAACAGTTTCCATTAAAATTAACTTATGTAAAGTAATTGCTATAATCGTTAATTCAATATAGTGTAACGACTATGTTAGAAAGTTCCAAAAATAAATTAACGAAAATGTTACTAATTTAATAAAAATTGCGAAAAAAACAATTTAATTGACTTCAATATTAGATTATTACAGATATAATTCCATTCATTATTATTTTTATTGTTTACCACAGTTCATGAACAATTGTTTAGTTGAAAAACATTAAAATATCTTATTTTATTCGTAAGTCAATCTCGAAAGCGATTATTTAAAATTTAGGGTTTTCAGATGGGGATTTTTTATCACATATCGAAGTTAGTAATAATCTAGGCTCTTGTGGTGCCTCTCTGCAAAAAATATTTATGGAATGAAATTGCATTTACAACAGGATGCAAGCGCAATTTTATTCCATAAATATTTTTCAAAACATATTTAAAAAGCAAATGCAAAATTTTCTTTTACATTTTCGAACGAATTAAAAATGGTAGGATAAGTGCTACTCCAAAACCACAATTCAAATAAACACAATTGTTATTATAATCGATTTTAATCCAACGTGATTGTAGAGCATTTATCAAAAATAAATCAAACTATAACGATTGTGTAACGAATCGAAAGTGAATATTCAAATGAACTAACTCTAGTATTTTTGAAATAAAAAAAGCCGCGCTTCTATTGACACTAGCTAAACCGCTAGGGCAAAATACGTTTTTGCGGACGGACTGTGTCAGCCAAATTTAATTAAACCGGATCGGACAAAAGGCGACCAGATTTCCAATATCGTCGATAAACGAAGAGGCTCGTGCAGCAATTTGAAAATTTCATGTTGCTGCTCTCGAAACTTCCAACCAAATACCTACGGTTCCGGCAGTTGCAACACAAAGGCTCGATGTTACCGCTAACACGACTTCATCCAGTACGTTTCAACGCCCAAAATTGAAATTTACAATGAGTACTATGACCAGTAGAAATTAAGTTTTTTCATAACACATTTAACGGCCATGAAGAGGTTTTAGTTTTCAAAAGATTGAAGCGTTTTAATTAATGCAGATTAAAGGTCATTAAAAACACAAGTGGAAATTAGAGGATGAAGAAAAAATGGTGTCACATCGTGGTGTAACTGCGTAGATACGGTTAATTAAATGGATAAATTAGTTGAAATTCATCAGTTTCGTTACATGCGCGAGTCGTAAAATTAGTTAAACAAACGCGGCCGTACTCCAATTAATTAGAACTGTTCAACATTAGTTCGTTACTATAGAAACATAAATTTGAAAGCGTAAATGTACCTAGTCGAACACGTATCAATACGTCTGTTGTTCAATTTATTTCACGTTCGAACCTTTATTGAATTCAACCTTTGTTTTGGATTTCTTTTTTTTAAATAGATGGCAAACAAACGAATCATAAATTCGTTTTTTTTTTTGGGTAAATTGAAACGTGATTTGGTTCGCTTTTGTTATCTACACTCACTTTCACATGACATGAACACACCCATTAAGGATTAGACTACAATTTTTAAACTTTGGTAAAATAATGTTTTATTATCAAATAAGAAACGATGAAAGTTTCCAAAGATGAAGAGTGTAATTTCAAATTTTTGTTAACAAAAATTTACTCTAAGACGACCGACATCTTTTTAAAAATTTAAAAAAAAATTAAAGATCGGCTGGTACCTTGCAGTTTAATATTTGGTCAGTATATTTCAACCCATTTGCTTACAATTTAGAATGTTGGGTAGACATTGACAACATCAAATCTTTGTGAATCCAAATAGGTGGTATCTTACGTGAATCTGAGTTTATCTTGCTTAAAATAAACAACAGAAATAGCCTCGGTGGGCTTCGATCGCCCACAAGAAATCTGATTAATTTACAAATATGATGCTCTAGGACACACACATTGTAACAATCGCGTGCAATTTAAAATGTTGAACAAAGTTTGCGAACATTAATTTTTGTGGACACAAATATATGGTATATAACGTGAGTCTGAGTCTATCTTGTTTGAAATAAATAACAACATGTCAATGAAACAATCTCGATCGATTTCGAAGACATCGGTCGCCTTCAAGAAATCTGACTTGATTTGATATATTGTGATTTAATCACATGCAATTTAGAATGTTGAGTAACCTTTGAGAACATCAAATCTTTGTGAACCCAAATAGGTGATATCTTACGTGAGTCTGAGTGTATCTTGCTTAAAATAGACAACAGAAATAGCCTCGGTGGGCTTGGATCGCCCACAATAAATCTGATTCATTTTTCAATAAAGTTTGTGAACATTAATCTTTGTGGACACAAATATATGGTATACAATGTGAGTCTGAGTCTATCGTGTTTGAAATAAATGACAACATGTCAATGAAACAATCTCGATCGATTTCGAAGACATCGGTCGCCTTCAAGAAATCTGATTTGATTTGATACATTGTGATTTAATCACATGCAATTTAGAATGTTGAGTCAGCTTTGAGAACATCAAATCTTTGTGAATCCGAGGTGGTATCTTACGTGAGTCTGACTTTATCTTGCTTAAAATAGACAACAGAAATAGCCTCAGTGAGCTTCGATCACCCACAAGAAATCTGATTCATTTACAAATATGATCCTCTAGGACACACACATTGTGACAATCGCGTGCAATTTAAAATGTTGAACAAACTGCGAACATTAATCTTTGTGGACACAAATATATGGTATATAACGTGAGTCTGAGTCTATCTTGTTTGAAATAAATAACAACATGTCAATGAAACAATCTCGTTCGATTTCGAAGACATCGGTCGCCTTCAAGAAATCTGATTTGATTTGATATATTGTGATTTAATCACATGCAATTTAGAATGTTGAGTAAACTTTGAGAACATCAAATCTTTGTGAACCCAAATAGGTGATATCTTACGTGAGTCTGAGTGTATCTTGCTTAAAATAGACAACAGAAATAGCCTCGGTGGGCTTGGATCGCCCACAATAAATCTGATTCATTTTTCAATAAAGTTTGTGAACATTAATCTTTGTGGACACAAATATATGGTATATAACGTGAGTCTGAGTCTATCTTGTTTGAAATAAATAACAACATGTCAATGAAACAATCTCGATCGATTTCGAAGACATCGGTCGCCTTCAAGAAATCTGATTTGATTTGATACATTGTGATTTAATCACATGCAATTTAGAATGTTGAGTAACCTTTGAGAACATCAAATCTTTGTGAACCCAAATAGGTGATATCTTACGTGAGTCTGAGTGTATCTTGCTTAAAATAGACAACAGAAATAGCCTCGGTGGGCTTGGATCGCCCACAATAAATCTGATTCATTTTTCAATAAAATTTGTGAACATTAATCTTTGTGGACACAAATATATGGTATACAATGTGAGTCTGAGTCTATCTTGTTTGAAATAAATGACAACATGTCAATGAAACAATCTCGATCGATTTCGAAGACGTCGGTCGCCTTCAAGAAATCTGATTTGATTTGATACATTGTGATTTAATCACATGCAATTTAGAATGTTGAGTCAGCTTTGAGAACATCAAATCTTTGTGAATCCGAGGTGGTATCTTACGTGAGTCTGACTTTATCTTGCTTAAAATAGACAACAGAAATAGCCTCGGTGGGCTCGGATCGCCCACAATAAATCTGATTCATTTTTCAATAAAGTTTGTGAACATTAATCTTTGTGGACACAAATATATGGTATACAATGTGAGTCTGAGTCTATCTTGTTTGAAATAAATGACAACATGTCAATGAAACAATCTCGATCGATTTCGAAGACATCGGTCGCCTTCAAGAAATCTGATTTGATTTGATACATTGTGATTTAATCACATGCAATTTAGAATGTTGAGTCAGCTTTGAGAACATCAAATCTTTGTGAATCCGAGGTGGTATCTTACGTGAGTCTGACTTTATCTTGCTTAAAATAGACAACAGAAATAGCCTCGGTGGGCTCGGATCGCCCACAATAAATCTGATTAATTTTTCAATAAAGTTTGTGAACATTAATCTTTGTGGACACAAATATATGGTATAAAATGTGAGTCTGAGTCTATCTTGTTTGAAATAAATGACAACATGTCAATGAAACAATCTCGATCGATTTCGAAGACATCGGTCGCCTTCAAGAAATCTGGTTTGATTTGATACATTGTGATTTAATCACATGCAATTTAGAATGTTGAGTAACCTTTGAGAACATCAAATCTTTGTGAACCCAAATAGGTGATATCTTACGTAAGTCTGAGTGTATCTTGCTTAAAATAGACAACAGAAATAGCCTCGGTGGGCTTGGATCGCCCACAATAAATCTGATTCATTTTTCAATAAAGTTTGTGAACATTAATCTTTGTGGACACAAATATATGGTATACAATGTGAGTCTGAGTCTATCTTGTTTGAAATAAATGACAACATGTCAATGAAACAATCTCGATCGATTTCGAAGACATCGGTCGCCTTCAAGAAATCTGATTTGATTTGATACATTGTGATTTAATCACATGCAATTTAGAATGTTGAGTCAGCTTTGAGAACATCAAATCTTTGTGAATCCGAGGTGGTATCTTACGTGAGTCTGACTTTATCTTGCTTAAAATAGACAACAGAAATAGCCTCGGTGGGCTCGGATCGCCCACAATAAATCTGATTAATTTTTCAATAAAGTTTGTGAACATTAATCTTTGTGGACACAAATATATGGTATAAAATGTGAGTCTGAGTCTATCTTGTTTGAAATAAATGACAACATGTCAATGAAACAATCTCGATCGATTTCGAAGACATCGGTCGCCTTCAAGAAATCTGGTTTGATTTGATACATTGTGATTTAATCACATGCAATTTAGAATGTTGAGTAACCTTTGAGAACATCAAATCTTTGTGAACCCAAATAGGTGATATCTTACGTAAGTCTGAGTGTATCTTGCTTAAAATAGACAACAGAAATAGCCTCGGTGGGCTTGGATCGCCCACAATAAATCTGATTCATTTTTCAATAAAGTTTGTGAACATTAATCTTTGTGGACACAAATATATGGTATACAATGTGAGTCTGAGTCTATCTTGTTTGAAATAAATGACAACATGTCAATGAAACAATCTCGATCGATTTCGAAGACATCGGTCGCCTTCAAGAAATCTGATTTGATTTGATACATTGTGATTTAATCACATGCAATTTAGAATGTTGAGTCAGCTTTGAGAACATCAAATCTTTGTGAATCCGAGGTGGTATCTTACGTGAGTCTGACTTTATCTTGCTTAAAATAGACAACAGAAATAGCCTCAGTGAGCTTCGATCGCCCACAAGAAATTTGATTCATTTACAAATATGATCCTCTAGGACACACACATTGTGACAATCGCGTGCAATTTAAAATGTTGAACAAACTGCGAACATTAATCTTTGTGGACACAAATATATGGTATATAACGTAAGTCTGAGTCTATCTTGTTTGAAATAAATAACAACATGTCAATGAAACAATCTCGATCCATTTCGAAGACATCGGTCGCCTTCAAGAAATCTGATTTGATTTGATACATTGTGATTTAATCACATGCAATTTAGAATGTTGAGTAACCTTTGAGAACATCAAATCTTTGTGAACCCAAATAGGTGATATCTTACGTAAGTCTGAGTGAATCTTGCTTAAAATAGACAACAGAAATAGCCTCGGTGGGCTTGGATCGCCCACAATAAATCTGATTCATTTTTCAATAAAGTTTGTGAACATTAATCTTTGTGGACACAAATATATGGTATACAATGTAAGTCTGAGTCTATCTTGTTTGAAATAAATGACAACATGTCAATGAAATAATCTCGATCGATTTCGAAGACATCGGTCGCCTTCAAGAAATCTGATTTGATTTGATACATTGTGATTTAATCACATGCAATTTAGAATGTTGAGTCAGCTTTGAGAACATCAAATCTTTGTGAATCCGAGGTGGTATCTTACGTGAGTCTGACTTTATCTTGCTTAAAATAGACAACAGAAATAGCCTCAGTGAGCTTCGATCGCCCACAAGAAATTTGATTCATTTACAAATATGATCCTCTAGGACACACACATTGTGACAATCGCGTGCAATTTAAAATGTTGAACAAACTGCGAACATTAATCTTTGTGGACACAAATATATGGTATATAACGTGAGTCTGAGTCTATCTTGTTTGAAATAAATAACAACATGTCAATGAAACAATCTCGATCGATTTCGAAGACATCGGTCGCCTTCAAGAAATCTGATTTGATTTGATACATTGTGATTTAATCACATGCAATTTAGAATGTTGAGTCAGCTTTGAGAACATCAAATCTTTGTGAATCCGAGGTGGTATCTTACGTGAGTCTGACTTTATCTTGCTTAAAATAGACAACAGAAATAGCCTCAGTGAGCTTCGATCACCCACAAGAAATCTGATTCATTTACAAATATGATCCTCTAGGACACACACATTGTGACAATCGCGTGCAATTTAAAATGTTGAACAAACTGCGAACATTAATCTTTGTGGACACAAATATATGGTATATAACGTGAGTCTGAGTCTATCTTGTTTGAAATAAATAACAACATGTCAATGAAACAATCTCGTTCGATTTCGAAGACATCGGTCGCCTTCAAGAAATCTGATTTGATTTGATATATTGTGATTTAATCACATGCAATTTAGAATGTTGAGTAAACTTTGAGAACATCAAATCTTTGTGAACCCAAATAGGTGATATCTTACGTGAGTCTGAGTGTATCTTGCTTAAAATAGACAACAGAAATAGCCTCGGTGGGCTTGGATCGCCCACAATAAATCTGATTCATTTTTCAATAAAGTTTGTGAACATTAATCTTTGTGGACACAAATATATGGTATATAACGTGAGTCTGAGTCTATCTTGTTTGAAATAAATAACAACATGTCAATGAAACAATCTCGATCGATTTCGAAGACATCGGTCGCCTTCAAGAAATCTGATTTGATTTGATACATTGTGATTTAATCACATGCAATTTAGAATGTTGAGTAACCTTTGAGAACATCAAATCTTTGTGAACCCAAATAGGTGATATCTTACGTGAGTCTGAGTGTATCTTGCTTAAAATAGACAACAGAAATAGCCTCGGTGGGCTTGGATCGCCCACAATAAATCTGATTCATTTTTCAATAAAATTTGTGAACATTAATCTTTGTGGACACAAATATATGGTATACAATGTGAGTCTGAGTCTATCTTGTTTGAAATAAATGACAACATGTCAATGAAACAATCTCGATCGATTTCGAAGACGTCGGTCGCCTTCAAGAAATCTGATTTGATTTGATACATTGTGATTTAATCACATGCAATTTAGAATGTTGAGTCAGCTTTGAGAACATCAAATCTTTGTGAATCCGAGGTGGTATCTTACGTGAGTCTGACTTTATCTTGCTTAAAATAGACAACAGAAATAGCCTCGGTGGGCTCGGATCGCCCACAATAAATCTGATTCATTTTTCAATAAAGTTTGTGAACATTAATCTTTGTGGACACAAATATATGGTATACAATGTGAGTCTGAGTCTATCTTGTTTGAAATAAATGACAACATGTCAATGAAACAATCTCGATCGATTTCGAAGACATCGGTCGCCTTCAAGAAATCTGATTTGATTTGATACATTGTGATTTAATCACATGCAATTTAGAATGTTGAGTCAGCTTTGAGAACATCAAATCTTTGTGAATCCGAGGTGGTATCTTACGTGAGTCTGACTTTATCTTGCTTAAAATAGACAACAGAAATAGCCTCGGTGGGCTCGGATCGCCCACAATAAATCTGATTAATTTTTCAATAAAGTTTGTGAACATTAATCTTTGTGGACACAAATATATGGTATAAAATGTGAGTCTGAGTCTATCTTGTTTGAAATAAATGACAACATGTCAATGAAACAATCTCGATCGATTTCGAAGACATCGGTCGCCTTCAAGAAATCTGGTTTGATTTGATACATTGTGATTTAATCACATGCAATTTAGAATGTTGAGTAACCTTTGAGAACATCAAATCTTTGTGAACCCAAATAGGTGATATCTTACGTAAGTCTGAGTGTATCTTGCTTAAAATAGACAACAGAAATAGCCTCGGTGGGCTTGGATCGCCCACAATAAATCTGATTCATTTTTCAATAAAGTTTGTGAACATTAATCTTTGTGGACACAAATATATGGTATACAATGTGAGTCTGAGTCTATCTTGTTTGAAATAAATGACAACATGTCAATGAAACAATCTCGATCGATTTCGAAGACATCGGTCGCCTTCAAGAAATCTGATTTGATTTGATACATTGTGATTTAATCACATGCAATTTAGAATGTTGAGTCAGCTTTGAGAACATCAAATCTTTGTGAATCCGAGGTGGTATCTTACGTGAGTCTGACTTTATCTTGCTTAAAATAGACAACAGAAATAGCCTCGGTGGGCTCGGATCGCCCACAATAAATCTGATTAATTTTTCAATAAAGTTTGTGAACATTAATCTTTGTGGACACAAATATATGGTATAAAATGTGAGTCTGAGTCTATCTTGTTTGAAATAAATGACAACATGTCAATGAAACAATCTCGATCGATTTCGAAGACATCGGTCGCCTTCAAGAAATCTGGTTTGATTTGATACATTGTGATTTAATCACATGCAATTTAGAATGTTGAGTAACCTTTGAGAACATCAAATCTTTGTGAACCCAAATAGGTGATATCTTACGTAAGTCTGAGTGTATCTTGCTTAAAATAGACAACAGAAATAGCCTCGGTGGGCTTGGATCGCCCACAATAAATCTGATTCATTTTTCAATAAAGTTTGTGAACATTAATCTTTGTGGACACAAATATATGGTATACAATGTGAGTCTGAGTCTATCTTGTTTGAAATAAATGACAACATGTCAATGAAACAATCTCGATCGATTTCGAAGACATCGGTCGCCTTCAAGAAATCTGATTTGATTTGATACATTGTGATTTAATCACATGCAATTTAGAATGTTGAGTCAGCTTTGAGAACATCAAATCTTTGTGAATCCGAGGTGGTATCTTACGTGAGTCTGACTTTATCTTGCTTAAAATAGACAACAGAAATAGCCTCAGTGAGCTTCGATCGCCCACAAGAAATTTGATTCATTTACAAATATGATCCTCTAGGACACACACATTGTGACAATCGCGTGCAATTTAAAATGTTGAACAAACTGCGAACATTAATCTTTGTGGACACAAATATATGGTATATAACGTAAGTCTGAGTCTATCTTGTTTGAAATAAATAACAACATGTCAATGAAACAATCTCGATCCATTTCGAAGACATCGGTCGCCTTCAAGAAATCTGATTTGATTTGATACATTGTGATTTAATCACATGCAATTTAGAATGTTGAGTAACCTTTGAGAACATCAAATCTTTGTGAACCCAAATAGGTGATATCTTACGTAAGTCTGAGTGAATCTTGCTTAAAATAGACAACAGAAATAGCCTCGGTGGGCTTGGATCGCCCACAATAAATCTGATTCATTTTTCAATAAAGTTTGTGAACATTAATCTTTGTGGACACAAATATATGGTATACAATGTAAGTCTGAGTCTATCTTGTTTGAAATAAATGACAACATGTCAATGAAATAATCTCGATCGATTTCGAAGACATCGGTCGCCTTCAAGAAATCTGATTTGATTTGATACATTGTGATTTAATCACATGCAATTTAGAATGTTGAGTCAGCTTTGAGAACATCAAATCTTTGTGAATCCGAGGTGGTATCTTACGTGAGTCTGACTTTATCTTGCTTAAAATAGACAACAGAAATAGCCTCAGTGAGCTTCGATCGCCCACAAGAAATTTGATTCATTTACAAATATGATCCTCTAGGACACACACATTGTGACAATCGCGTGCAATTTAAAATGTTGAACAAACTGCGAACATTAATCTTTGTGGACACAAATATATGGTATATAACGTGAGTCTGAGTCTATCTTGTTTGAAATAAATAACAACATGTCAATGAAACAATCTCGATCGATTTCGAAGACATCGGTCGCCTTCAAGAAATCTGATTTGATTTGATACATTGTGATTTAATCACATGCAATTTAGAATGTTGAGTCAGCTTTGAGAACATCAAATCTTTGTGAATCCGAGGTGGTATCTTACGTGAGTCTGACTTTATCTTGCTTAAAATAGACAACAGAAATAGCCTCAGTGAGCTTCGATCACCCACAAGAAATCTGATTCATTTACAAATATGATCCTCTAGGACACACACATTGTGACAATCGCGTGCAATTTAAAATGTTGAACAAACTGCGAACATTAATCTTTGTGGACACAAATATATGGTATATAACGTGAGTCTGAGTCTATCTTGTTTGAAATAAATAACAACATGTCAATGAAACAATCTCGTTCGATTTCGAAGACATCGGTCGCCTTCAAGAAATCTGATTTGATTTGATATATTGTGATTTAATCACATGCAATTTAGAATGTTGAGTAACCTTTGAGAACATCAAATCTTTGTGAACCCAAATAGGTGATATCTTACGTGAGTCTGAGTGTATCTTGCTTAAAATAGACAACAGAAATAGCCTCGGTGGGCTTGGATCGCCCACAATAAATCTGATTCATTTTTCAATAAAGTTTGTGAACATTAATCTTTGTGGACACAAATATATGGTATATAACGTGAGTCTGAGTCTATCTTGTTTGAAATAAATAACAACATGTCAATGAAATAATCTCGATCGATTTCGAAGACATCGGTCGCCTTCAAGAAATCTGATTTGATTTGATACATTGTGATTTAATCACATGCAATTTAGAATGTTGAGTAACCTTTGAGAACATCAAATCTTTGTGAACCCAAATAGGTGATATCTTACGTGAGTCTGAGTGTATCTTGCTTAAAATAGACAACAGAAATAGCCTCGGTGGGCTTGGATCGCCCACAATAAATCTGATTCATTTTTCAATAAAGTTTGTGAACATTAATCTTTGTGGACACAAATATATGGTATATAACGTGAGTCTGAGTCTATCTTGTTTGAAATAAATAACAACATGTCAATGAAACAATCTCGATCGATTTCGAAGACATCGGTCGCCTTCAAGAAATCTGATTTGATTTGATACATTGTGATTTAATCACATGCAATTTAGAATGTTGAGTAACCTTTGAGAACATCAAATCTTTGTGAACCCAAATAGGTGATATCTTACGTGAGTCTGAGTGTATCTTGCTTAAAATAGACAACAGAAATAGCCTCGGTGGGCTTGGATCGCCCACAATAAATCTGATTCATTTTTCAATAAAGTTTGTGAACATTAATCTTTGTGGACACAAATATATGGTATACAATGTGAGTCTGAGTCTATCTTGTTTGAAATAAATGACAACATGTCTATGAAACAATCTCGATCGATTTCGAAGACATCGGTCGCCTTCAAGATATCTGATTTGATTTGATACATTGTGATTTAATCACATGCAATTTAGAATGTTGAGTCAGCTTTGAGAACATCAAATCTTTGTGAATCCGAGGTGGTATCTTACGTGAGTCTGACTTTATCTTGCTTAAAATAGACAACAGAAATAGCCTCAGTGAGCTTCGATCGCCCACAAAAAATCTGATTCATTTACAAATATGATCCTCTAGGACACACACATTGTGACAATCGCGTGCAATTTAAAATGTTGAACAAACTGCGAACATTAAATCTTTGTAGACCCAAATGCATGGTGTCTTACGTGAATTTGAGTCTATCTTGCTTGAAATAGTCGGCAAAAATAATCTCGGTCGACTTCGAAGACGTCGGCTGCCTTCAAGAAATCTGATTTACTTTACAAATATGATCCAATATATAAATTTGCTTTTAACATCCAGCTTTTTAAAAAATATTTGATTGAAATTGGTTAAGTATTCGTTGTTGAATGCACTCCTATTACATCTTCTTCGTTTCACCAATAATATTGTTTGACAATTGGGTTGGTTTAAGAATGTTCTATTATACTCGTTTCTCTGCAACAAATTGGGTAGTACTAAAACATGGCTAACATTACTTTCGAAAAAGTTCGAAAATGAAGTGAGACAAAGTAGCATCAAATCTTCGCAATTTCAAAGACATGGCATATTGCGTGAGTCTGAGTCTACCTTGCTTGAGATAGACAGCACAAATAACCTCGGATCTTGGAGGCGGTCTTCGAAAACATCGACTGCCTCCAAGAAATATAGTTAATTTACAAATATGATTGAATACGCATTGTGACAATCGTGGTACATGAAGAAGCATTTTTCCGCCTCATAAAATTTCAACTCATCTTATGTAAACAATGATTTCCGAATTATTGTTACTTCGAAGTTGCTACTTACTGTAACGTTTAATAACTGCAAAATTCTTATATATGGTTTCCCATTAACAATTTTGTCAAAGTATGCGACAGTATGTCCGCGATCGACTATTTGCCTGCCCCTGCTCTAGATGGTGTCGATGATCCAGATTCTCAAGTACCCTGGGTCGCCGACCCATCATACCCCAGACGTGTTGAATCGGCACAAGCCTGGTGACTGAAGGCCAGAGCAATATTTATAATTCAAACTGCACCACGAACCATCTTGTAACCACAGTAATATGGGGTCTTGCATTATCCTATTGGAAAGTGGTTTTCTGCAACATCCCCTTAAAAGTTACTAACAGCCGTCTCAGAATGTTGCCAATAAACTGATGTGCGTTTAGTGTGTTTGAAATGATCGTAAAGGATGATCTTCATCGAGCACATATTGCTCCCCAAACCATAACCCCAGGTGTTAAGACTATGTTTTAATACTATAACTGTAAGACTACGTCTTTGAACGAACTAATAAATAGAATAAAAAAGAGTTATGATTACGGTTCAGTACACGTTTGTTCTCGTACTCCATCTTTTTTGCATGATTTATAGCATTTGACAGAGTAGTTTTAATTCGCAAATGTCAATGAGATGATTTAAATTTGTGGTGATTTAGTGGTTGTCTTCTCTAATTTGAGTTTTAGCGTTAAAATGGGCGTTAAGAAAGTTTTAAGGAGGTGTAGTCAGTTGGTGGGAAGGGACACCCTTTATAATCAGTGTAACCTTTATCTTGCGTGGTTTCATGTCCAAATCCGTGAGTATCATCATAGAGTCTACGATGGCACTATCAATCACAGGAACGTTATGGAAGTGTTCTGCTTGCCGGTGGCGTCACGACATTTATCTCATTCCGTTGATGATCCTTCTAATATTTTTACTGATCATTTCCCGCCTGTTGTCCTTGAAATTTTTTTTTGCGATATGAATGGGGGAATGCAAACAAAAAATGAATCGGTTCAATTTTGTAGTCAGCGATTATCTAATTTTGAAGTTAAGATGAAACACTTTCACGATTAAATGAAGATTATAGATAAGTTGAATATCGAAAATAATAGCGCTGAAGAAACAAGTAAACAATTTGTCTTATCGTCTTGGTTAAAGTGTGTTCTAGAGAAGGATAATGAAAACCTCTTAGAGGTATTACAAACCATAGGGGATTTTATTACAGTCTCCATTTCAAAATCGTGGAACGAAACGAAATGATGTAAACTTTCTAGGTTTTCAAACTTCCTAGCTGCTGCAGAACTAAAAAGCGATTTTGTTTCTGAATGAATGAACGCTGTTTCATTAATGAACTCTTGACTTCTTCAAATAAGCTTTTGCCAAATATTGTGAAGAAGGTTGCCAGAGTGAAGGGCTACAAGTTTGTCTTGACGCAGAATACCGCGCTGATTACTGAAATACTTTTTTGATGTTATTTCTTGATCAATGGCTTTATTATCAAAAAATTCGAAGTATTTGCATCAAACTGCAACATTTGCATAACAATCTCTTGAATGCGAAATTTGATATTATATGCCTCACTGAAACATAGCTACATCCCGCTAATTATTCCTCTGAAGTATTTTCCTCTGTTATAAGATTTCTTACATCTTATTCTTTTAGATCTTATTTTTACTAATTCTATTGATTTATATTCAATTTCACTTTTTACTGAACCATTAGTTTCTGAGAACTGAGTGCATGCCACTCTTAAGTTTTTCGCTTCAATTCGTTTTGCTCGTTCATTACCTATACATCATGGTGTAAAGAATGAGTACTTGGAATTTATTGAGAATCTGAAATTGGTAGTAATGAAATCAATGACGCTATTCAAATTTTTGCAAGTATGTAAATATTGCTATATGTAAATTTGTCTATCTAAAACGCACAGATCCAAGAAAAAAGGAAACGGTTTGGTAACAGACTTGACTACCTTTCTTTTTCAATTTCAAGGAATCGCGCAACGTAGTTAATCCACCATGATTACATAGAATTTGTTAGAAGGTTTGAAAGCAACATTTAATCAGACTCAAAACGTTTTGGGTTTTTAGTCATGTTACAATTATTATTTCACATACCGATTACTACTTTCATTTCTCTTCTTTCTTTGTGTCTGTGAAAACAACAATTCAATAATATTATGCAGCCTGGTATTCGCGTCAGCTCCATCTTTTAGTTAAATTTATCTTATAGATAAATCCATCTACTAGCCAATCTGAATGGTAAAATAGCTGTAACCAATCTCCTAGATAGCTTAACCAGAAGATGTATGTGGGTAGTATATAAACCTATCTACTACCCAATCAGATTGTATAAAATAGTCATAACCATGGTAATAACCCCTAAGATTGCTTAACCAGAAGATGGTAGTAGTCCACCTCAAGTTATCTTATAGGTAAGCAATCTTTGAGATATCTGAAAAAACTTTTGATTTCATTTGGCGTAAATTTTTGAATTGGTAACCGTACAGTCAAAAAGTCTAATATTTGGACATTTTAACAAATTTTAACCTCAAACGACATCGCATATCGCGTGTTTATCTCCGTCTATGACTATATTCCCTTTGTTTTCTATGGTATAGATACCCAATAAAATTATTGGGTATCTATACCCAATAATTTGGGTGTTTGGAAAATTGTTACGAAATTATTTTCAATTACTAAGTAGACCACCTACTTTCCAAAAATGAAGTTAATATTGAGATTTCTCATTTAGTTCTTGAGATATAAGCTGCTGAATTTAATAGGAGTTTTTTAAAATTTTGAAAAAAATTTAAATATTCTTGAAAAATCGGTTTTTTGGAAATTGCTAGGAAAATTGTTACGAAATTATTTTAAATTGCTAATTAGAGCATCTACTTTCCGAAAATAAAGTCAATTTTGAAATATCTCACTTAGTTCTTGAGATATAAACTGCAAAACTTAATTGGAAGTTTTTCCAATATTTTGAGTAAATTTAAAAATTCTTAAAAAATCGATTTTTAGGAAAATTGTTACGAAATTGCTCCCAATTACTTATTGGGGCATCTTCTTTCCAAAGATGAAGTCAATTTTTAGATATCTCGCTTAGTTCTTGAGATAAAACGTACTGAACTTAATTGGGACTTCCAATATTTTGAATAAATTCAAGAATTCTTGAAAAATCGATTTTTAGGAAAATTATTACGAAATTATTTTCAACTACTAATTGAAGCATATACTTGCTATACTTGCTGCTGAACTTAATTGGAATTTTTCCAATATTTTGAATAAATTTAAAAATTCATGAATAATCGGTTTTTTTGGAAAACTATTGTCAAATTACTTTCAAATATTAATTAGAGCATCTACTTTCCAAAAGTCAATTTTGAGATATCTCACTTAGTTCTTGAGACATAAGCTGCTGAATTTAATTGGGTTTTTTCTATTAATTTGAATAAGTTTAAAAATTCTTAAAAAATCGATTTTTTTTCAAAATTGTTATGAAATTATTTTCAATTAGTAATTGGAATATCTACTTACCAAATATGAAGTAAATTTCGAGATACCTTACTTAGTTCTTGAGATATAAGGTGCTAAATTTAATTGGGATTTTTCTAATATTTTGAGTAAATTTAAAAATTCGTGAAAAATCAATTTTAGGAAAATTGTTACGCAATTATTTTCAATTGCTAATTCGAGCATCTACTTTCCAGAAATGAAGTAAATTTTGAGATATCGCTCTTAACTCTTGAGATATAAACTGCTGAACTTAATTGGAATTTTTCTAATATTTTGAGTAAATTTAAAAATTTACTTTTAATAATCGATTTTTAGGACAATTTTTACCAACTTTTAAATTTTTTACGTTCAATTCGTAATTGGAGTATCTACTTTCTACTCCAATTATAATTTCTACTCCTTTCTACTTCGTATCTACTTTTTTAAAAATTAAGTCAATTTTGAGATATCTCACTTAGAACATGAGATATAAGCTGCTGAACTTAATTGAGATTTTTCAATATTTTGAATAAATTTTAAAATTCTTAAAAAAATTTTTTTTTTTAATTTTTACGAAATTATTTTTAATTATATTATATATTATATTAATTATATTATTATATAATTATACCGTTGAAAATAAAAATAATGTTTTTATGTCATCATAAAAATAACTGTTAACAAAGAATGTTATCAAAGCTGCATCGATTAAAATTATTTTCAGCTATACAGGGTGTTTCACTATTGCAGGCCCGTATTCAACTTCATTTTTTTTTAAATAGCACCCTATGTATCTTTCTACATATGCAGATTAATTGTCTTAAATGCTATAAGTGCATATCTAATTTTCAAATTTTGCATGCAAGGTTGCTAAGTTATTAATCGTATTGTGATAATTTTTGAAAAATCATGTAGTCATTTAAAATTCGTTATCAGCATTATTATTAAATATTGAAGATTGTAATTTTGCATATCAATAAACAAAGCTAGGGTCTTTCAAACGCCATTAATACTATTGGGTAATATTATACAGCGTGGTTACCAGAACCAGTTAGTTTACGGAATGTTTGGGGTACCATAAATTTGTTATTTTAAATGGAACACAATTTGTTGAGCACATGGTATGTCTAACACAAGTACTTTTTGTGATAATAGATATAAGATATAAAAAAGTCAATTTTTAAGAAATGCAAGTGTGTTTATTTCGTAAAAGATGAAAAAGTATACATCTGTGCATATTAAATTCAAAAAAGACTAGAATTTTCGAAATGGGTATTAGAAAAAGTTCATCATGAATATATTTTTTTTGGTTATTTTCTATACAGCGAATAAGTGATATTTCGTAAAAATAACTATGGTGACCGCCTTATTCTTCATTACTACGATGTTGTCAAGATGAGAAGTAATCCACTAACATCGATGGTCCCAAAATATCTAGTCAGGGATTGTAAGATTTTATTTGAACAGATTGTATTTCTTCGAGGCAACCATCAACGGACATTCTTTTTGAATTTCTTAAAAATCAATTGCCAGCCCTTTTAGAAGATGTTTCACTAGATGTTTAACAAAGAATGTGGTCTCAGCACGATGGTACACCTCCTCACTATGATAATATTTTTGCAACATATTTATATAAAATTTTAGAAAAGTTGTTTTCTTAACGCTAGTGGCTGTGCACAATCCATGCTTTTCCATCTTTTACGAAATATGCATACTTACATTGGTTTAAAAATGTCTCCTTCATAGTTTATTTCTTGTGAAAAAATCAGGTTTATGCCGATATTTTTGAAATAGTCAAATTATCTCAAAAAGTGCACATGTTAGATATACTATATGCTTAATAAAAATGAAGGGTAATTAATAAACCCTTCTGAAGCATTGAAAAAATATAGGATGTTCCATTTAAAATAACAAGTTATGGCCCCACAAACATTTCATAAATTAACGGATTCTGGTAACCATCCTGTATAGTATTATCCAATAGTGTTAGTGGGGTTTGAAAGACCAACGTTTTGTTTATCGATATGCCAAATTACAGTCTTCAATAATTAATAATTATGGAGATAACGAATTTTAAGTCACCACATAATTTTCCAAAAATTTTCACAAAATGAATAAAACTTGGCAACCTTGCATTCAAAATTTGAAAACAATATACGCATTTAAGACAGGTAATCAACATATGTAACAAGATGCATAGGGTTCCATTTAAAAAAATGAAGTTGAGTAGGGTCCTGGAATTGTGAAACAACCTGTATAGCTGAAAATAATTTTATTCGATGCAGCTTTGATTATAATATAGGAGACATAAAACATTTTTTTTAAATTTTCATCAGTAAGGCCAATATCCTCCGTCCTCGCATTATTGACTCACCCTGTATATTAATTTAGTCTTTTGCGAATTATTCGTTCCCTTGTTCTCGCGTTAGCCATTTAGGTCCTTTGCTATTTAATATTTGTGTTAATGACAACGAATCTTAAATAGATTTCTTTTGGTAAATTGGAATATAATTTGGTCCGTTTTTGTTATCTATTTTCTCAAATAACTAAAATATTTGCTACTAAAACACCTAAATTCAGGGTTGGTAATAATTCTGGAAGTAATTTGGTGGTCATTTCCATATTGACTTCCTAGCGATGGTCACGTAGAAGTTTAATTGATCGTAAAACCCTTCGAGACCGTTCGATATGTCTTCGGGATGACAAACGCTCCTCCTGCAGTTCATGAGATTAAAACACCCGACCATTACTAATTGGAATTCCGCCTTGAAGGTTGAATCGATCGTTTTATAGCGATTAGAACAAAACCAAACCCATATAAAGTCCATACATATTTAACTCATTCCTTTTTCATTTGAAATCCCTAACGAAATTTGTGCACAGCACAAAAAAACCTTTCAGATATATTGAACGTTATCTTTTCGCGACAAAGGACGAAATATTTATGCGACAATATTTCATGAGCATCCCAGGGAAGATTTATTCCACAACGTTGCGTGAATGATTTGTTTACGCTTACGTTGCCGTCGTATACTTCGAAAACCAGTGCAGTTGAAATACATTTAAAAATAGAGAAAACGCTAAAATAAATAAGAAAATGAAAAAATGGGACAAAATTTCAACTTGAAATTTTTTTGATAACCGTAGGAAGGAAGAGAAACGTTATCATTACAAGCAGAGAGCGAACATTGTGCCCGCCTTTACAACCAAACATAAAAGGTTACGAGATATGCTTCTCGGTCCTCGTGCTTTCGGGATGTTATGTCTACAGTTATATGAAAATCGTCTCCGCTTCGATTTCTCCTTGAGCGGTTGGAACGTTCAACGTATTCAAACTTTAATATTGTTGGGGTATTTCTAAGAGTCGTCTTTTTTCAGTTCAGACGAGGTAAATTGAAAAAAAATTGGAATTCGAAATAGAAGATAATTATCGTTCTAAAAGATCGCAGATATCTTTTACCTGGAAATGTGCTAAAGAGATTCCTTTATAGGAGGAAGGATTCAAAGGCTTCACGAATCAGATACCTTTTCGTGAGCTATTCGAAAAACTTTATCGAGGGGTCAAGGGTTATTTGAGGGACTTCCTGGTTCTAAACGAACAAGAATTTACGCTTGAGGTTTCCCAAGAATAAATTCTTAAAGAAACATAAAAATAACTTTCGCGAAAAGCAACACAAATAATAATTGGTAAAATCTAGTGAATAGTTGTTAATTGGTATTCGATGAAAGCTTATCTCATTGGATATAAATTAGCAATTCAATTACCGAAGCTCGTCGACCGCGAAAATGAAACTATCGACAACTGCAAAGTGCGTTTATTATCTGTTAACGCGGCAAATAGATTTATTTGTTTAATTTCGGTACGATTCTGGGCGATAAATTAACTCTCCGGTTCACCTTTCCTTAATTATTTCGCCTCGATTTCTGGAAACGGTCTTGCAACAGAATTAATGCGGAAGGTAATTAGTACCACTTGATACTTCGGATGATATATGTACTGGGACGGGTCATTACAATGCTAACAAATTACGCCCGGCGGCCGAGTTTGCGAGAATAAAACAATTACACTGAGTAATCGTGTCGTCTTCCCTATTAAATTCCAAGATGAGTTTAAGTTACGTGCCGGAAACTTGGCTATTTTCAAGTCTTCACAGTTAATTTACCTTGACAAACACAAAAACTTAACGATAACTGAAGTTAGCATATCACAATAATTTTTTTTATCAACATTTTCTCATTGTAATCTTAAAATTTAATTTAAAAATTTAATTTCAAAGGCAAATCGAACAGTTTGATCCGAACTAATAGACAAAACGGAAGTAATTCAATCTTATAAAGGACTAGGAGAATTACTTTGAAGGTTTTTAACGAGAACGAGACAATGACAAATCCCCAGTAATTAAAACTTACCTTTTAGACATTTTCGACGATACCGTGCAGACGCTTCAGAGGTTAACAGAGGTGTTGTTAACAGAAAAAGTTTAGAACTAAAAAGAATAGCAAAAAGATTTCTCTAATAACCCTGTATATTAAACAAGGAAAAGCTAATTAAACCACCTCGGTCATTTATAAAGAAATTAATCTGATGGTGGAAGTCAAGAATTTGTTGATCCTTGACCTACGTGTAAGTGTAATCTGATGGTGTAATGGTGTAATTCATTTATACTTTGCACGAACCATATACAAGCAATTAAATAATTAAAGTTTAAGTTAGAACTTTTGAACATTAAATAAAAACAATGTCATTTATCAACTGCAGCTTTTCTATGCAAATAGGACGATTGAAAATTTAATTAGCTATAATTTTTATTGCATTTTAAGTAGGGCAAATCCGATATAGAGTCATTTAGTGAATTAATTCAATAGCAACAAAAGAAAACAAGGATTAAGCTGAAATTCTTGCAATTTCTAAGTTAATTTTCAATGTTACTGATCAAATCTGATCAGACACGATTTGATTTTTAAGATTATCATTAAGTCAAAAAGCTGGACAATCAATTGAAGAACTCCTATATAATCAAGGCTAACTAGCTCATAACAAGAAGTTAGGGTCTTAAGTCATTAATGGTCCATTAGGCCAGATGACTATAATTAGATACGTGATTGTCTGTGCCTCACCAGGTTTATGTCCAAACGCAAATCAAATAAGGCAACATACATCTAACGATTGGCATGTCTTAATACGATGAAATTAAGATTTCATACTTACTTTTTTACTGCGTCGCGTTAGTAATTAGCTTGTAATTAATATAAATTAATTATTAATTAGTTTTTCGACCTATATATTATTTTACGATCCCCGATTTTGTCAGTTAGAACCAGTTTCTGAAGAAGGTAAGGAGATCGATATCTTCCGAATCGCTCGATGAAAAAAATTGCGGTAAAGTTAATTATAATCAATGAACATTTCTGTGTATCATAGATTAATTTGGAAATTTTCGGACTCCAATAGTTTTTCTTCTATTGCGAGTTAATTGAAAAAAGTGCCAGATTTCTTCAATCAACTTTGCTGCTTTGCGATTTTATTTCTCAAAAACTACTTGCCGAAAAAATTTCAAATTTGAACTGATGATAACTCGTGTTCTTAATGCGGGGCATATTTTATTTTAACGATGCCCTATATAATTTCAAGGAAAGTCGCGGTTTAGTAAAATGCGGTTATTTTGAAAACGATCGAACTGTACAACTCCGGTGCTTAAGAAGGAAATTGATCAAGAAAGACCATATTGAATTTTTACATCAAGCTTTACATCATATAGTGACTCCTACTTCGTTTAAAATAAGAACGGGGTTTAAAATAGGGTTTCAAATTACATCATTGTGGAATCTTTATTTTTGATATCTGCAGAAGATTTCAATCGTTTTAATCATCACACAATGAGCTATATATCAAGCTATACATCATTGATTGTGATTCTTACTTCGTCTGAAATAAGAACAGTACAAGATTTCAATTTACATCATTGTGAAAACTTTATTTTTGATATCTACACAAGATTTCAATCGTTTTAATCATCATATAATGAACATGGGAGTCCGCCACTATTATATTGAAGGATGCAGAGTTAAGAACACATAATCAAGAAAAACAGAATAAAGGACCATATTGAATTTTTTTAATCAAGCTATACATCATATAGTGAGCCCTGTATCGTTGAAAATGAGAACAACATAGGGTTTCAATTTACATCATTGAAGAATCTTTATTTTTGATATTTACACACGATTTGATATCAATTCTGCTAATGATTACACAATGAATGTAGAATCTACCATTGCTACCTGTAATATGGTTCTTTTTTCATTGAGATCTTTCTATCACTTTATCCCGTATTAGGCATATAGCCGGTATAGATGAAATTCTGTGTACATATCTGTATTTTTCTGTGTATATCATAGCGCGACCTAACATGGCCCTAGTTGTGACCAAGTTAAAATTTTTATTGATCACACAATTGTTAACCACTTTTCTTAGTTATTTTTAAATTACTCCCAAATTCGGTGCTGTCTAGTGTACTCTGATTAACAACAGCAGAGAGTTAACTAAGTTCAAAGAGTTAACTAGCTATTTATTACCAATATGTTATCAGATTAAATGTTACTAAATAAGTCATTGACGAACCTTAGTATTGCCACTAGTATTACTAGATGAATGCCACCTTTTATAACACATTCACATAGTGGATGTTCAGCAGTCTGAACAAGTTTTACCCTTAATCTATCCAACGTGAAAGAAGTGGTTTAGGAGTTGATAGCCGGGCAAGAATCCTAAGACTCCACGCTGATGTACTCTTTATCATCTGCAAATTTTTTGCATCAGAAAGGTAGCGTTGAGGCCTCCCAACTATTGACTACATGTTTTGGACTCCAATGAAGGTCATTCAAGCTATCTTATCGGCCAGGGGTCACCTTTTCATTGCCCTCATTATCCGTGTGACTTGGAATCCACCATAAAGTAATATTATTACACCTAATGAGTGATAAGTTATAAGTTTTCTCTTAAATTTTCTAAGCATTACGGATATACAAATGTAGCTGAGTTCTTTTAGCGTATCCCAACTGTGTGTGACAATGTTGTTCGATACACTTTTCTGGTCCTTTTTACCTACAAAACGAAGTTTATGGCTTGAATCAGAATGGAAAGTCAGTATAGGCATTATAATCCAGTAATACCCTTAACTTCGAAACCAACTATCTTTAAAGCATCTAGGTACCAGGCAAAGACTCCTCTTTTGACTTGAAGCTCACTTCAAGTCATCTTTAGTAATAATACGCTTGAAGCTTCAACATGGCATCCGAAATGTAAAACATTTTTTCAAAAAACGCACGGCAAAGCCCGAAAGTTTCTAGTTTTAGGTCTAGTGTTAGTCCTAATGATAGTTCTAGTGTTAGTGCTAATTTTAGTTCAATTAACACCGGTCGTGAAAGCATTCGTACTTATATGACATATTTTTGTTTCTATAAAAAACAATAACATAATATAACCAAAATAAAACCACAGATAAAACATAATGTCATGAAACATCATAAGCCGAAAAATTAGCATAAAAGTGAACAAGTACAAATTAAGTTTAGAATAGAACATCAGAAATCTCTGTTGTATTTCAACGATGAAAATGTTATTACTATTTTTTGGTTTCGACCGGTTTCGGCTACACAGCCATCATCAGGAAACCACGTTAAAAAATTTTATAACTATTCCTTAATAGCATCGAGTTTCAGTTATTTTATTTTTTAGAAAATCAGTTAATTATTTAATTTTAATTCGAACGTTCGCGCCAACATAATTTTATCTTATGTGAATGTCCAATTTTATAATATTTAATCATAATAAAATTAAACAATTAAGTGATTTTCGAAAAAAATAAAATAGCTTAACCTCGATGTTATTAAGGAATAATTTAATTTTTAACATGGTTTCCTGATGATGGCTGTGTAGCCGAAACCGGTCGAAACCAAAAAATAATAATAACATTTTCGTCGTTGAAGAGTACAACGGAGATTTCTTATTTTCTATTCTAAACTTAATATCACGATGATAACAAAGGAACAAATCTATCAAAGTACAAATTAAGCATTCTAAAACTAAAAATATAATAATATTAAAGAATATATATTAATAATATATAATATAATATTATATTTTTAATATACAAGATGAGGATTGTCACGTTTCACGATTTATCGTGAGATCTCATGATATTACCTTTAATCTCACGATATCTAGATTTAACATGTCCTTCTCACGATTTTATTACAAATATATTATAATAATTAGAGTTAATAAAATTTAATCCGAATAAAAGTGCTGGTCTTAAAAAACACTTTCACCGCTCCGTATACCAAGAACAACTAAATGTTGGTATAAACACTAAAATAAACGTCTTACAATACCGACGCTGGATAACTATTCCGTGCAATTCAATGAGATTAGCTTATACTAGGAATAAGTCAGAGACTGTTTGTAGTTAGGGCACATTGATTATTGTATAAAATGAAACATTTATGGAAGATAGAAAACGAAAAAATGAATAACATGGTTCAGAAATTATATTCTAAATTAGTATTCTAAAATAGTTTTATAAATATTAATATATTAGTAATATACTTTTATTGTGTTAAAGTAATGTAGCAAAATAATTGTTTATTATATTTAAATGTCGAAAATTCCTATTTTGAAAAAAAAATCCGTTTTCTTCATAACTACTACTACTTGTAAAAGTTCTCCTTCGTCGTTTTCATCTCAGAGGTCGTTTTCGTCTATATTGTGGTCATATATTGTGAAGAACAGCTAATGCAGCAAGGCCTAATGATAAGATCGGAAATAAGGTCTTGGAAAAGAATATTTTCCAATCACCATAGCTTCTTTCTACTTATTTCTACTATTACGTGTATAGCATATCCACTGTTGAATGGCATATCTACTATCGTCCAAAATGATACTGTCACTAAATTCGCTCTTTTGATAGCACTATTATAACAATATAACAAATTTTTAATTTAGCATTAGCAATTGTTTGCACGTTCCACGAAAAAAATCCTTGCGATTAGGATATAATTCTGCATTCTTGCAGCCTGGTACTGAATTCGCACAATGTATGTACTATACAGCCAATAGTATCTATCATATCTATCACTTGCTTAGGAATCTTGCTATGCAATAAAATTGCAATTTTAAAATTTAATTTTAAAATAAATATGTATGGGTGTTGAAAAACTGAATTGGGAAAAGACTCAAACAACGAATAACGACTCTAAAAAAAGAATGAAAAAAATGCTCATGTATTTGGCACCAGGGTTTACAGTTTTATAAGCAGTATCCAGTCTTTTTTAGCATCTTTAAACTTCTGACATAAACATTTTGTATGACTACAGTATTTGGCATTTTCGAAGCAAAATTTTATTAATAGTTTCATGTTTTTTGTAATAAAAATGTCTTCTATCAACAGTATTTCGTCTTTAATTAACAGTTTGCGGACTACTTACAAGCATTTCATATGTTCTGGAAATATTTCAAGTCTTTTGTAAGCAGTATCCAATATTCCAGAACCATTTTCAGTTGTTTGGAAGCATTTCATGTGTGTTGGAAGTACTATCAAGTCTTCTGAACATAGTTCAAGTCCTAAAAGCAGTATCAAGTCTTCCAGATAAAGTATAAAATCTTTTGGAAGCAGTTCAAACCTTCTGGAAGCATATCAAGTTTTCTGAAAGCATTTCAGGTTTTTTAAAAGCAGTGTCAAGTATTTCAGAGACAGTATCGATTCTTCAGGAAGCAATTCCAGTTTTCTGAAAGAAATATCAAATATACTCAAAACAGTATATCAAGTCTTCTAGAAAAATTTTCAGTTTTTTGCAAGTATTTCATGTGTGTTGAAAGCAGTATCAAGTCATCTATAAGCAGTATCAAGTGTTTCATAGGCAGTATCGAATCTTCAGGAAGCAGTTCAGGTCTCCTAGAAGAATATCAAGTGTTCTGGAAGCAGTACCCAGTCTTCTAGCAGCATTATCAGTTTTTTGGAAACACTTCATATATGTTGGAAGCAGTACCAAGTCATCTAGAAGCAGTATTAAGTCTTCTGAAAATATTTCTAGTCTTTTAAAACCAGTATCAAGTTTTCCGGAGGCAATATCGAATCTTCTGGAAGCAATACCAAGTGTTCCATAGGCAATATCGAATCTTCAGGAAGCAGTTCAGGTCTTCTAGAAACAATATCAAGTGTTCTGGAAGCAGTATCCAGTCTTCTAACACTATTTAAGTTTTTTTGGAAATATTTCATGTGTGTTGGAAGCAGTACCAAGTCATCTAGAAGCAGTATTAAGTCTTCTGAAAATATTTCATGTCTTTTAAAAGCAGTATGACATCTTGCGGAAGCAATATCGACTCTTCAGGAAGTAGTTTAGGTTTTCTAGAAACAATATCAAGTGTTCTGGAAACAGTATCCAGTCTTCTAACACCATTTAAGTTTTTTTGGAAACACTTCATATATGTTGGAAGCAGTACCAAGTCGTCTAGAAGCAGTATTAAGTCTTCTGAAAATACTTCATGTCATTTAAAAGCAGTATCAAACCTTCCGAGGGCAATATCGAGTCTAGTGGAAGCACTATCAAGTATTCCATAGGCTGTATCAAGTATTCTGGAAGCAGTATCCAGGCTTCTAGTAGCATATTCAGTTTTTTGGAAACATTTCATGTGTGTTGGAAGCAGTACCAAGTCATCTAGAAGCAGTATCAAGTCTTCTGAAAATGTTTCTTTTCTATTAAAAGCAGTATTAAGTCTTCCGGAGGCAATATCGAGTCTTCTGGAAGCATTATCAAGTCTCTAAGCAGTACTTTGTGAAAGCATTTCAAGTCTCCTGAGAGGATTTTAAGTTTGTTGAAAGCAGTATCGATCATCTAGAACCAATATCAAGTTTTCTAGAAGCAAATCAAGTGTTATACAAGCAGCATCAAATCTAATCGAAACATTTTCATGTATGCAAATTGTGGCATTTGTATGTATGGGTACTCATCCATTAAACAAGTTTGTAAGACCACCCATGTATCCGGCGCCTCCACATTAATATCCGATATATTTGATGATTTCCAAAATTTAATAGATGATATACAAGAATTAGACAATGACTATGGCTAATGGCTACAATTACGTAATTTTGATTTTAGTAACTTTAAAGCAGATATAGATGTGGAAGAATTTGAGATACAAGTTTCAAATATTAAATTAGGCATTGGTAATTTGAAATTTCCAAAATTAACTGCACTCGTTTTTAATTTATTATGTTTTCATCATTGTAGTGCTACTGTTGGAAGGACTTTATCCAGCGTTAATTTAACTTGTTCTAAAATTAAAAATCGACTTAATACTAAAACTCGTAAGAAACCTTCTTTCTTACGAAAAAAGTTTAGTAACAAATTTAGTTATAACTTCGGGATTTATCAACATCTTATACAAAAATATAATAATACACAGTATATTTCTTCAAATCACTCTAAATGTCGCTTGTTCATATTTTTAAGTATTACTTGGCTTTGTTTCATTAATTAAGCTAGGGGCTATTATCTATGTTCGCTAAGAAACAATGGATCATTACCGACAGTACAATGGTCTAATACAAAATCAATAATGTTCGAACAATTAAGTCTCAATCTCAGATATATGTATATGCATTATCACGTAACATATACTGAAAATAAAGTTAAGAACCAAGCATAGCCGTCATTCCAAATGTCACTAATGTGAAAACAGAAAAAGAAACTAAAGGAACTTGTTAGGAATGGTAACGAGATTTCATTTAAAATTCAATTCCGTTATTGCACACTCAGAGAAACCGAAAAAGTTTTTATAACTTTAATGAAAACATAAGGATAGAAAGGGTTGAAACCTCATTTTAAAATTTTTCTTAATATTTGTAATAAGTTGAGAAAAAATCTTAAAAAAACGTCGGATTTGCCGTATTTATCTGGACGATATCGTTACTCATCAAGAGCATCTATAAAGTCCATTAATGAAAGAAGTGAACTAGTTTTATATCACGTTTGTGTTGTCTAGTTTGAAACCAGATATTTCCTTCCTTCCTCAGGTTGCTTCGGTAGACGTTGTTCGATAATCCATCGAATATTGATTAGTTATATTGAGATAACGTAACACATGCAGTTTGCCCACCGGGCAGGATAATCCCCCATACGCGTAAATTGATACGAAGTTTATTCATAGCGAAAGAATAAATTACTTTTTTTAGGAAATTGGGTCAACAGGAATCGTATTAGCTATGAAAATAAGAATTTAAAAGATTGAAATTATTTAAACTCACGTATATTAAAAAGATAAAATATATTCTTCTGCATAGTGTAAAATGTAAATTTTTAGAATTATATTCTGGTGAAGATGTTAAAAAGAAAATGTATTAAGGGGATAAAAATGAATAATTCAACTATATAGTTTAACTACTTTAATTAGAAGTTTATAGGATAATAAAAGACTCGTGCCTTTAATATAATATTTTTTAAGATTAGTTGAATAAAGTATGAAACCGGAGAGGGAAATAAAAAGACAACAGGAAAAATGACAGTAAACCGCAAGCTATAAACCAACATATTATCCGGCTTATGGTAAAACGTGTGTTGTTTACAAGAAAAAATCTCTTCCCTGAAGTTCGCAGACTCAAGGAATCACAACGACTGAACAATATTCGAGGGGTTACAAAGACCAAGGTGAAAAAAATACTCGATTAGATCCAGTTACGTAGCAGAATAACAAATAATTTTTTCAATTTGTGTATTAATTCATGTTTATTAAAACATGAATTAGAAACATTCAAAATTATTCAAAAACTTTTCAAAATTAAACATCTTCCTCGATATTTTCAATAACATTCTATAAATTCCAACATACTCATTAAATACAACCTCACTGCTGGAATTTATTATGAGTAATTGATAATCAAGAACTATTAATAGACTTTTATCCAATGATCTATCTAACCTCTAGAATTTATAAGGAATTATCATAGACCGATGATCTCTTGAAGAGCAATTCTTGGGAGGCGCTTCAGACTAAATGTCGCGCATTTATGTCCATGCGAATAAAAGGACATTTAAAAATATTCAATATCTGGTCATAATCAGTTCTTTCCCTTAAAAAATCGTGGCGTGTTGCGATGTTGCGGTTGACATTCTAAAAAACCGGCGTTCAAAAAAGCGTCATACACTTGATAACGTACACAAATGATTTAACAATTCTTGTACTACATCAAATTCAAGGCAACAATCGTATGTGTGTGTATAAATTCCAACATACTCATTAAATACAACCTCACTGCTGGAACGGGATCATTCATTCCGAGTCATTGATAATCAAGAACTATTAATAGACTTTTATCCAATGATCTATCTAACCTCTAGAATTTATAAGGAATTATCATAGACCGACGATCTCTTGAAGAGCAATTCTTGGGAGGCGTTTCAGACTAAACGTCGCGCATTTATGTCCATGTGAATAAAAGGACATTTAAAAATATTCAATAGCTGGCCATAAACAGTCCAGTCTTTCCCTTAAAAAATCGTGGTGTGTTGCGATGTTGCGGTTGACATTCTAAAAAACCGGCGTTCAAAAAAGCGTTATACACTTGATAACGTACACAAATGATTTAACATTACTTGTACTACATCAAATTCAAGGGAACAATCGTATGTGTGTATAAATTCCAACATACTCATTAAATACAACCTCACTGCTGGAACGGGATCTTTCATTCCGAGTAATTGATAATCAAGAACTATTAATAGACTTTTATCCAATGATCTGTCTAACCTCTAGAATTTATAAGGAATTATCATAGACCGATGATCTCTTGAAGAGCAATTCTTGGGAGGCGCTTCAGACTAAACGTCGCGCATTTATGTCAATGTGAATAAAAGGACATTTAAAAATATTCAATAGCTGGCCATAAACAGTTCTTTCCCTTAAAAAATCGTGGCGTGTTGCAATGTTGCGGTTGACATTCTAAAAAACCGGCGTTCAAAATAGCGTCATACACTTGATAACGTACACAAACGATTTAACATTACTTGTACTACATCAAATTCAAAGGAACAATCGTATGTATGTGTATAAATTCCACCATACTCATTAAATACAACCTCACTGCTGGAACGGGATCATTCATTCCGAGTAATTGATAATCAAGAACTATTAATAGACTTTTATCCAATGATCTATCTAACCTCTAGAATTTATAAGGAATTATCATAGACCGACGATCTCTTGAAGAGCAATTCTTGGGAGGCGTTTCAGACTAAACGTCGCGCATTTATGTCCATGTGAATAAACGGACAATTAAAAATATTCAATAGCTGGCCATAAACAGTTCTTTCCCTTAAAAAATCGTGGCGTGTTGTGAAGTTGCGGTTGACATTCTAAAAAACCGGCGTTCAAAAAAGCGTCATACACTTGATAACGTACACAAATGATTTAACATTACTTGTACTACATCAAATTCAAGGGAACAATCGTATGTGTGTGTATAAATTCCAACATACTCATTAAATACAACCTCACTGCTGGAACGGGATCATTCATTCCGAGTAATTGATAATCAAGAACTATTAATAGACTATTATCCAATGATCTATCTAACCTCTAGAATTTATAAGGAATTATCATAGACCGACGATCTCTTGAAGAGCAATTCTTGGAAGGCGTTTCAGACTAAACGTCGCGCATTTATGTCCATGTGAATAAACGGACAATTAAAAATATTCAATAGCTGGCCATAAACAGTTCTTTCCCTTAAAAAATCGTGGCGTGTTGCGATGTTGCGGTTGACATTCTAAAAAACCGGCGTTCAGAAAAGCGTCATACACTTGATAACGTACACAAACGATTTAACATTACTTGTACTACATCAAATTCAAAGGAACAATCGTATGTATGTGTATAAATTCCACCATACTCATTAAATACAACCTCACTGCTGGAGCGGGATCATTCATTCCGAGTCATTGATAATCAAGAACTGTTAATAGACTTTTATCCAATGATCTATCTAACCTCTAGAATTTATAAGGAATTATCATAGACCGACGATCTCTTGAAGAGCAATTCTTGGGAGGCGTTTCAGACTAAACGTCGCGCATTTATGTCCATGTGAATAAACGGACAATTAAAAATATTCAATAGCTGGCCATAAACAGTTCTTTCCCTTAAAAAATCGTGGCGTGTTGCGATATTGCGGTTGACATTCTAAAAAACCGGCATTCAAAAAAGCGTCATACACTTGATAACGTACACAAACGATTTAACATTACTTGTACTACACCAAATTCAAGGGAACAATCGTATGTGTGTGTATAAATTCCACCATACTCATTAAATACAACCTCACTGCTGGAACGGGATCATTCATTCCGAGTAATTGATAATCAAGAACTATTAATAGACTTTTATCCAATAATCTATCTAACCTCTAGAATTTATAAGGAATTATCATAGACCGACGATCTCTTGAAGAGCAATTCTTGGGAGGCGCTTCAGACTAAATGTCGCGCATTTATGTCCATGTGAATAAAAGGACATTTAAAAATATTCAATAGCTGGCCATAAATAGTTCTTTCCCTTAAAAAATCGTGGCGTGTTGCGATGTTGCGGTTGACATTCTAAAAAACCGGCGTTCAAAAAAGCGTCATACACTTGATAACGTACACAACTGATTTAACATTACTTGTACTACATCAAATTCAAGGGAACAATCGTATGTGTGTATAAATTCCAACATACTCATTAAATACAACCTCACTGCTGGAACGGGATCATTCATTCCGAGTCATTAATAATCAAGAACTATTAATAGACTTTTATCCAATGATCTATCTAACCTCTAGAATTTATAAGGAATTATCATAGACCGACGATCTCTTGAAGAGCAATTCTTGGGAGGCGTTTCAGACTAAACGTCGCGCATTTATGTCCATGTGAATAAAAGGACATTTAAAAATATTCAATAGCTGGCCATAAACAGTTCTTTCCCTTAAAAAATCGTGGCGTGTTGCGATGTTGCGGTTGACATTCTAAAAAACCGGCGTTCAAAAAAGCGTCATACACTTGATAACGTACACAAATGATTTAACATTACTTGTACTACATCAAATTCAAGGGAACAATCGTATGTGTGTATAAATTCCAACATACTCATTAAATACAACCTCACTGCTGGAACAGGATCATTCATTGCGAGTCATTGATAATCAAGAACTATTAATAGACTTTTATCCAATGATCTATCTAACCTCTAGAATTTATAAGGAATTATCATAGACCGACGATATCTTGAAGAGCAATTCTTGGGAGGCGTTTCAGACTAAACGTCGCGCATTTATGTCCATGTGAATAAAAAGACATTTAAAAATATTCAATAACTGGCCATAAACAGTTCTTTCCCTTAAAAAATCGTGGCGTGTTGTGATGTTGCGGTTGACATTCTAAAAAACCGGCGTTCAAAAAAGCGTCATACACTTGATAACGTACACAAATGATTTAACATTACTTGTACTACATCAAATTCAAGGGAACAATCGTATGTGTGTGTATAAATTCCAACATACTCATTAAATACAACCTCACTGCTGGAACGGGATCATTCATTCCGAGTCATTAATAATCAAGAACTATTAATAGACTTTTATCCAATGATCTATCTAACCTCTAGAATTTATAAGGAATTATCATAGACCGACGATCTCTTGAAGAGCAATTCTTGGGAGGCGTTTCAGACTAAACGTCGCGCATTTATGTCCATGTGAATAAAAGGACATTTAAAAATATTCAATAACTGGCCATAAACAGTTCTTTCCCTTAAAAAATCGTGGCGTGTTGCGATGTTACGGTTGACATTCTAAAAAACCGGCGTTCAAAAAAGCGTCATACACTTGATAACGTACACAACTGATTTAACATTACTTGTACTACATCAAATTCAAGGGAACAATCGTATGTGTGTATAAATTCCAACATACTCATTAAATACAACCTCACTGCTGGAACGGGATCATTCATTCCGAGTCATTGATAATCAAGAACTATTAATAGACTTTTATCCAATGATCTATCTAACTTCTAGAATTTATAAGGAATTATCATTGACCGACGATCTCTTGAAGAGCAATTCTTGGGAGGCGCTTCAGACTAAACGTAGCGCATTTATGTCCATGTGAATAAAAGGATATTTAAAAATATTCAATAGCTGGCCATAAACAGTTCTTTCCCTTAAAAAATCGTGGCGTGTTGCGATGTTGCGGTTGACATTCTAAAAAACCGGCGTTCAAAAAAGCGTCATACACTTGATAACGTACACAAATGATTTAACATTACTTGTACTACATCAAATTCAAGGGAACAATCGTATGTGTGTGTATAAATTCCAACATACTCATTAAATACAACCTCACTGCTGGAACGGGATCATTCATTCCGAGTCATTGATAATCAAGAACTATCAATAGACTTTTATCCAATGACCTATCTAACCTCTAGAATTTATAAGGAATTATCATAGACCGACGATCTCTTGAAGAGCAATTCTTGGGAGGCGTTTCAGACTAAACGTCGCGCATTTATGTCCATGTGAATAAAAGGACATTTAAAAATATTCAATAACTGGCCATAGACAGTTCTTTCCCTTAAAAAATCGTGGCGTGTTGCGATGTTGCGGTTGACATTCTAAAAAACCGGCGTTCAAAAAAGCGTCATACACTTGATAACGTACACAAACGATTTAACATTACTTGTACTACATCAAATTCAAGGGAACAATCGTATGTGTGTGTATAAATTCCAACATACTCATTAAATACAACCTCACTGCTGGAACGGGATCATTCATTCCGAGTCATTGATAATCAAGAACTATTAATAGACTTTTATCCAATGATCTATCTAACCTCTAGAATTTATAAGGAATTATCATAGACCGACGATCTCTTGAAGAGCAATTCTTGGGAGGCGTTTCAGACTAACCGTCGCGCATTTATGTCCATGTGAATAAACGGACAATTAAAAATATTCAATAGCTGGCCATAAACAGTTCTTTCCCTTAAAAAATCGTGGCGTGTTGCGATGTTGTGGTTGACATTCTAAAAAACCGGCGTTCAAAAAAGCGTTATACACTTGATAACGTACACAAATGGTTTAACACTACTTGTACTACATCAAATTCAAGGGAACAATCGTATGTGTGTGTATAAATTCCAACATACTCATTAAATACAACCTCACTGCTGGAACGGGATCATTCATTCCGAGTCATTGATAATCAAGAACTATTAATAGACTATTATCCAATGATCTATCTAACCTCTAGAATTTATAAGGAATTATCATAGACCAACGATCTCTTGAAGAGCAATTCTTGGGAAGCATTTCAGACTAAACGTCGCGCATTTATGTCCATGTGAATAAAAAGACATTTAAAAATATTCAATAACTGGCCATAATCAGTTCTTTCCCTTAAAAAATCGTGGCGTGTTGTGATGTTGCGGTTGACATTCTAAAAAACCGGCGTTCAAAAAAGCGTCATACACTTGATAACGTACACAAATGATTTAACATTACTTGTACTACATCAAATTCAAGGGAACAATCGTATGTGTGTGTATAAATTCCAACATACTCATTAAATACAACCTCACTGCTGGAACGGGATCATTCATTCCGAGTAATTGATAATCAAGAACTATTAATAGACTATTATCCAATGATCTATCTAACCTCTAGAATTTATAAGGAATTATCATAGACCGACGATCTCTTGAAGAGCAATTCTTGGGAGGCGCTTCAGACTAAATGTCGCGCATTTATGTCCATGTGAATAAAAGGACATTTAAAAATATTCAATAACTGGCCATAAACAGTTCTTTCCCTTAAAAAATCGTGGCGTGTTGCAATGTTGCGGTTGACATTCTAAAAAACCGGCGTTCAAAAAAGCGTCATACACTTGATAATGTACACAAACGATTTAACATTACTTGTACTACATCAAATTGAAGGGAACAATCGTATGTGTGTGGACAAAAAGTGTGCTTTATCGTGTTCCTTGAATCTGCACGAAGGCATGTAGAAATTTTCAATATGATTTTCGTTACCGTCACCTTTATTTTATTACTTAATTAAGGTACGGCCAGTAAATACCAGTAAATTTTAATATATACCATGGCTTGTCGCGTGGGAGATTGCACTCTGTGCGTCTGATATCTCTTCCCGTTTTATCATGGCATGGAATGATACTCACCTACCCACATAATTTTCTATATGATTTTGGTGTTTGTTTGGAATTAGTCACGTTATAAAGCATTAAATTTTACGTCAAAATCCTATAAATATCAACATAGTCATTTAGTACAACATATAAGCCATTCGGTCTGTAAGTATTTCTGTTGAAAATTCCTGAGAAAGTTCTGAAATGGTAGAAATAGTACCACTATTCACCACCAATAAGTACACTTACTTATTAAGCGGGAAAGTCAGCTGAATTTGCTCTTCACAACCTGATTGGTTGCGTATCCAGGATACTCCAGGATAAATAGATGGGTTTATATATTTCTGGATATATAGGGTCGTTTGATAATGCAATACCACATTTTATGGAAAGAGCTGCTTTTGACAGAAGAATGAAATCAATTATGTATAGCGCGATAGATCCGTAAATGTTTGATACTAGAATTGTTTCTAGTACTAAACTGCTTTGACTTCCCAAAGGGTTATCTCCCCTACTTTGGTACATTCTGGTTGATGATCTGATTGTGATAGTCCTAGATCGTAGCTATTAGTGTAAAAATACGCGTATGTATGCTGACGATATTGTCGTTAAAAGAACCTGTTTGCCAAGGATATCCAAAATCTTCCAAGTGCCCCTAGATACCTAGAGAGAATCTTTTGAAAAGTCTGCAAAAGAAACTCGTTGTACCTTTGGAAATGGAAGCTGGATGGGTTAATCCACCATATCATTCAAAGTGAGCAGATTTTTTTGTCAAAGGAAGTAAAATATCTAGAAGTAATCCTAGATAAAACTTTCTCTTGGAATTGACATGCACACGAAATTTTACATACAGCTGAACTATAGTTGTGGACTTGTCGTAATCTCTGTGGCAAGAAATGCTGGCTCTATATTACTGTAGTTTACTGACTTACGATGATGACATATGGAGCGGCAGCCTGATACGGGAAAGTCAGGCTTCAGTTATTAGCAAACTTTCAAGAATTCAACTAGTAGCTGGATTGGCAATTTCTTTTGCGATAAGATAACAACGTTGACTCGAGAAGTGCACATCTTTTGCACATGCATATAGAGAAAGTATACTGAATGTGCTCAAACCGGCTCCGGCATATTTCACTATAGGGCCGCAGAAGATACTATACGTACTGATATTGTGCTATTAATGCCATCAGATTTAACGGTTCCATTGTCAGTGCTTAATGGTCTCTAATAAAAGAGTAAATAATGTATAAATGCTTTAATCGACTTCTTAAGTCTAGTACAACTTACTGAAAATGAACTACTATTTTAATCTAAATTATTAACAACGAGTCTTCCAATTTCGTATGACCATTACTCCCATCAGCGTTGAATCGGAGAGAGCATCTTCTGTTTCTGATACAACAATTAACAATATTCCAATTTTGTATGCATTTTTTGCAAAGTAAGACATAAATTAAGTAGTGATGCGACGAGTCAACGAGAATCGAAGAATCTGGACTCGATTCTTAATACTTCTCGAGTTAAATCGATTCTAAATTTTCTTGTACTCGCTTCTGAGTATCGCGCCGGAATCCGAGTCTGACTCGGATCGAAACCCAAATTCTGCTCAACTCGGAATTCGACTCGGACTCGACTTATAAGTATCGAGTCGAAATCCAAGTCCTACTCGAGTCCGATTCGAATCGAAGTGTTGGAGTCTTCTCTTTTTCGTATCGACTCTTGGATTGAAATGTAATTTTTAAGTTTTTTTCTGTCCGAATCTATTACAGTTTTGGAATCGAAACCGAGTCCAACTCAATTCTTAAAAAGAGAATCGATTTTTAAGAATCGAGTCGAGTATTCGATACTTTTCAAATCACTAGAATGAAGTCTATTTTCATTTTTATCTTCGTGTTAATTTGATTTGATTAGTTCTAGATTGAAGTCTTCTTTTTATGAATAAATAATTTTGTTGTGTCAGTATTTATAACATTATTATGTTTTCGAGTTAGTAATAAATTGGTTTAAGAAATATGATTTTGTAGGTTTTTTCAATTGCAATTACAATTAGTCTTTAAATCCTTCGGGATCCCAGGATTCGAAAAAGTCGCAACGGGATCGTTCGGGTCGTTGCGAATGTTGATTTCGCAACGGGATTGTATGCTCTAATAGACATGTTCAAAGAACTAACACGTTTTGTAACTAACGTAACCCAACATAAGTAAACCATTTCATATTCATTTCAATTCAAACCAACCGAACCCATGAGAATGATCTAAAAAATGAATATACGAAACAACTTGTGCGTAACGGTGAGTTGGGTTGGGTTGGGTAATAGTAATGATTAGGGTATCATTACTATTACCAACCAAACCCAATGAGGGTATCATTGCTAATACCAATCCAATCCAACTCATCGTCAGGCACAAGTTGTCTTGAATTTTCTTTTTTGAACACATGAGAATGATCTAAAAAATTAATATAGAAGACAACTTATGCCTGACGGTGAGTTGGGTTGGGTTGTTATTAGTAATGATACCCTCATGCTAATATCAACCCAACCCAACTCATCCTCATTGAATTGGGTTATTATTAGCAATGATACGCTCATGCTAATGCCAACCTAACCCAACTCACCGTCAGGCACAAGTTTTCTTGTATATATTAGTTTTTAGATCATTCTCATGAGTTGGGTTGGTTTGGGTTGTAATGAACATGAAATGGTTTAATAAAACAACTCATTTCAATCCCAAACCACTGTCAGACACAAGTTATCTTAGATATGCATTAGATTTACATTTATGATTCATGTTAGTTAAGTTGGGTTAGAATTAATTTCTTTATAACCAATCCAAACTACCTTCTCAAAATTATTGCACATGAGTTATAAAACATCCTGTATATATCCTAATATATGCAAATATATCTTAAAAATAATAAAATATAACTCTAAAACCCAGCTCAAATTAATCTAAACCAACCCAATCTAACTAAATCAAACTCAACCCAACCCAAACTAGAAATTTAAGAAATCGTAAATAATCGTACTCTTAAAATATCTTGACCAACCCAACCAAGGTTTGAGGTTGGTTGGATTGGTCAAGATATCTTAAGAAATCCATTTTTTAGGTTTTTTTTTGGTTTCTAGGTTGGGTTGGATTGGGTTTGGTTTAGTTAGATTGGGTTGGCTTAGATTCATTTGAGTTGGGTTTTGAGATTATATCAATATGAATTTTGGAACTCACTCTAAATTTGTAATATTCATGAGAATGTCTAAAATGTCTTAACTTTGAAAGCCCTTATCTTACACATTACTAAGTTTAGACCATAAATTATTACACAAATCATCATCATTACTCTACTATTTTTTGTCAACTTTAAACTGCCTGAACGGCAGTCGTGGATTGAAAATGAAGATTCTCCGGTTCAGACATCTTTGCACGTTTATTGATGGATCAAAAAGGTCAGAAGGAGCTGGGGCAGGAACATACTGCCAAATTCTTTGCAATAAGCAACCTTACAGCCTGCATAGTTACTGTGCTGTATTTCAGGTAGAAATATTTGCTTTTGACATGGGAGCTAAAATCTTTCTTGAGAGAGAGAGATAAAGAACATGACAATACGATTTTGCTCAAATAGTTAAGTAGCCCCCCAGGCCCTGCAAGCTGTGAAAACGGTCTCAATTCTGGTTTATGAATACAAAACAAGTTTACAACACACTTGTTACACTTGTTAGTAGTAAAAACAGAGATCTGCAATTAGGAATGTAGGCAATGCAATGGCAGATGAGCTAGCACAAGCGGGCAGTCTTAATGCTTTGTGGGGCCAGCACCAATAGTTGATGTATCATTTGCGATGGCCAAACACAGAATTCAACCACTATGGACCAGTTCTCTTGGAATGTGACGTGCGAAGATATTTGTTGACATCGCCACTGTCCAACCCGGGAATATTTTAGGACTTGCTTGCAATGGCATGTTGTAATGGGTATCTTTACTAAGCATTGCCGATTAAACAAACACACTTGTTGGGCATAGCCTACCTATATGTGGAAGATGAGGAGACGCTTGAACATGCCTTATACCATCGCCTTGCTGTTAATCGTATCAGATTCTCGATTTTTGGGTCGTAGTTTATCTCCTTTATAGTTTTGATATATTTTTCGCCGGGCAGGAAATTAGATAACTGTATCTATCGTGGTACAATAGATCCTTAGGTTCGCAGTGCAATGTTGGTCGGTTGGTCTACCCGATATGTAATAGCTGTAAAGAAATGAAATGTAGTGCAACATCACTACGTGGATTAAGTGGAGTTACGTGGAGTAACCATTTTGATTTAAGAAATTAACAGGTAACACTGACAATAGCTAATAATAATTAGTCTAATAATTCTTGTCAAATGATCTACAATGAGCGTGATAATTTATAAGGAATTATTGGCCAAACAACAAAGAATATTTCAACAACTACATATAGTTTTTTTCCTAAACATATTTTTACTGCATTTGTGTTTAATGAAATTTATACCAAAAATTATACTGCTAAAAATAATGGAAATTATGGGCGTACTAATCGATTCATTCAGGTTTGAGCAATATATTTCCAACAATACATTAAACACATGATTAAATTTTTATACCTATATGTATCTACACCACAGTATTTACAAACACTATTATTTCCAGTTTTAATATCAATTTTCTTTATAGCTTCAATAGTTTTGAATAATTTTAATCCCTATTTTTATACGACATTAACTTTAACTACCACATAAATTCCACATAAACTATAATTTTATTTCTATAACCGTTCTTTTAACGGCAAAACTGCAGTGTTAACCTACTTCATAAATTTTATCTACTTTCCCGTCAAACACAAACAATTTATTTCACCTTATAACTTTGAGACAAAAAAGTACTCGAATTTCAAGACAAGATTTACGATCAAAGAAAACATGTTTTTATATTAAAAATAATAAACGTGCAGGTTTAAATCGTTATATATAAACGTGTGAGAGGTATCGGTTAACAAGGGGATCATAATGCATCTTTTCGATAGTTGGATGGGAAATTTCGTTGCGGAAAAGCTCGGTTCTGGCAGTTCACTTCTCAACAGTTATCGCATGGAAAATAATGGATGGATGGCGTGAGAGGAAGTGAGTGACGGTGGAGGTGCGAGTTTTCCGTAATTTTTCATTCGCGCACTAACGATATTAATTAGTAAGTTCAATGTTTGGGTTCATGTTACGTTAACGTTCTAAAAAAAAAAAAAATAAGTTTAAATATTATAATGTTATTTTTGAAGGGGTCTAAGTTTTCGTTTTAATAAAAAAAAGTTTGCGATGGAAAAACTTTTTCGTATTGTGAGAAACTCTTCCAATTTAAGTTTGTTCTTTAAAATTTTCTACATAAAAAGTTTATTATATCGATAGTTAATAGATATTAATTTTCGTTAGTTTAAATTCGTATTTGGTTTCTAATTATTCTGGATTAATCTGAAAATGGTAAATATTTTGAACACATCGTTGGAACGATAAAAACAAACATCCTTCCTACGAGAACGCACAAATCTAATTAATTCGATTTTGAAACGACTCCCCTCCCTAGATAATAATTCTCGTTAAATCTGCGGAGAATATTTATTGTTCCATAACCGACTATATACATAGAACGAACCAATAATCCCGTAACAATCCCCGTTGCGCAAAACCCCAATTCAAGCACATCGCCTTGCGCTTATTTATTTACCACACGGAGCAGTTTCCAAGTCCCTAATACGGTTAACAATGTGCTAATTCAAACATAATATTGAATGGAAATCCTGTTTCCTATCATATATCGATTTTACTAACATTACAACGTTTTCGTGTTAGATATTATCACTGAGAAGTTATATTTCCTGCAGGTTAAAATGTTTTTATGCTCAGAAAAGCTATTCTTTAGTCGGTAACAATAGTTGTAACTAAACTTATAACTCTAACACAAAACAGGTTACACCGTTTCAAAACAAATACCTTCCCATCTACTGCGAAACACGGTAAAGCAGCTAAGTAGAACTAACTGTTCTCGAACAGAGGAAACATTTCGTTGTTTTCGTTCGCAGTGGAGCTTAGTAGAGAAATTTGTTTTCCTAGAATTATAGTACCAGTTCTAAAGGCGAATAAACACTATTATACGTTATATTATTTAATTATAAAAAGTACTTCCGAATTGATTAATTTTTAAATTTAATGTGGATTAATTTGGTCTGATTAATATAATCCATTATAGTACATCAGAATATTTAAATATTAATGTTAATACTTGTAGATTGAATCCAACTTTGATTATTCTGAAAGTTGTTCTAGTCCATGTTCAAAGACAAACTCGGTATATTCCCCGAGTTGTCTACATAATGTAATCAAGGACGGTAGTTGGAGAAGTTAGCACTAACACTAGATCTAAAACTAGAAATATTTGAGTTTAATCCTTTTAACCCATAGGAGGATTTGCTAAATTAAAAGTAAATGGATTTTAAAGTAAAGTATATATTTATTGCCACACTCAGAATACATATGTAATTATATACAAATAATAGACAAAACAAGGCTGACAATAGGTCATTTTATCGCCATAGGCGATATCTTCCAAAAGACCCAACTGGTAATATATGTATGAAAAAATGTAAGTAAATAATATGGCATGTAAATAAAAAAGAAGATCTAAATATCAAAAAGATAGAAAAAGAAAACAAAAAGAAAGGAGAAAAGAAGAGGCGAAGCAAGCAAAGAAACAAAACAACTAGAAAACATCAGCCCAGCCCCTAAGGAGAAACACAAAAGAAAAGTTTTAACTTTTCCTTTGCGTGAAAATAAGCGGATGACTCTAACAAGAAGATTCGTACACCTGACGAGACAAGAAATAGCATCTTAAAGAGGACTTAAACGCTAGAAAACTACGGGCATTACGAATCTCGAAGGGTAAACCATTCCAAAGTGATATGGCCTGAACCGTGAAGGACACGTGATACAATTTTGTGTACAAATATGTTGGAGTTTGAGAGAAGAGGATTTTATATTTAGTTAACAGTATGCGAAAAGATCTGCGCATTTCAACGGTTAATATACGGAGATGATTACGATAAGGTGTAACATGGTCATACCTTCCTAAGCCAAAAATAAAACGTATGCAATTGTTTTGTAACCTTTCCAATTTGTTACGGAGAATAATAGATAGATCGGGGTACACGGTATCAGCATAATCTATATGAGGAAATATTAAGGAGTAGCAGAGGTTGCGACGAACATCAGGCGGAAGAAAACAACGAAGTTTGCGTATAGAATGAAAACAGAAATATACTTTTTTATAAACGAACTGAATCTGGTACCGCCAAGACAGTGCAGAGTCCATCACCACTCCCAAGTTTCAAACTGTATGAGAAAATGGTATAGCATTGTTATCAAGCATCAATTGTCCAGCACTGAAAGAGTAAAATCTAGCAACCAAAGGTCTTGAACCGAAAGCAATAGCCTGGGTTTTGGCAATATTTAAGCTCAAACCATATCGCTTAGACCAGCCCAAAACCTTACCCAGATCATCGTTAAGTCGCACCACAGCTGCTGGAAGCTCGTCCACATTTGTTAGACGTATAAATTTGCAAGTCGTCTGCGTATAAAAGATAGTTGCATGAGATTAGCTTAGTAACACTGTTTACAAAGATTGAGAACAGTAATGGACCCAATACACTGCCCTGAGGCACTCCACAATGAGTTGCAAATACTGAGGAGGACGATGGCGTATCACGCACACACAGAGAACGGTGCAAAAGATATGACCGAAACCAAGCAACACACTCCGGGGTAAAACCAATAGCAGACATTGACGCCAGCAAAAGGACATGGTCAACGGAATCAAATGCCTTACTGAAGTCGAGCAATACCAATAAAACATGACGATATTAGAACAGTTGCTTCTAATATCGTCAGTAATTTTGTTGAGTGCCGACGACGTACTGTGCCCCGGACGAAAACCAGATTAAAATTCAGTAATTATGTTATGGTCATCAAGTTACCCCTGCACTTGAATATATATCAAACGCTCAAGTGCTTTAAATATCACGGAAAGAATAGAAATTGGCCGGAAGTCACTGGGTTGAGCAGGACGTTCGATCTTAGGAATTGGTACAACATAGGCTTGCTTCCTGATAGAAGGAAAGGTCGAGAATTGAATTGAAAAGTTAAAAATATGTAGTAGTGGAGGAGTAATAATGTCCATGATGGGAACCAATTGTTTAATATTGATACCATCAACACCGACACAAGTGGAGCGCGAATCCATAAGAGCATCAGTAACCTGGACCGAATCCAACATGGCAAAAGAAAAGGTTGAAGTGATATTAGTACAAGAGCCGATCGCGAGCAGTGTAGATATCTTGATGGAGTCATCAAGAATAACAGGAGGTTTTGCAAAATAGCCCGCTAAAAAATTGCAATCAATGTTGTTATGTTGACAAGGCGACTCAACTATGCCAAGGAAACGCATGGTTTTCCAAAATGATGTTGGGGTTATATAAGATAACTTCTGATAAATATATTTTTTTTTGCATTTCTGCACCGGTGGTTAAAGGGGTTACGCAAAATGCGATAGTTTTCTCGATTTGCAATAGAAGTAATTCTTCGAAAAGTAATCTTAGCAACATTATGTTTTCGCATAAGATCCTTGATCTCATCATTCAGCCAAGGGGCTGAAAAGCGCTTCGTTTTTCGTTGCTTTAACGGTGCATGACAATCGTACAAGTTATTTATTTCAGTGTTGAAATAATTAACTTTTGCATTGACATCTAACAAGTGGCACATAGTAAACCAGTCAATCGCCATTGCATCAGATTTTAACGTATCATAGTTGATTTTGCCATAGTTACGAGCAAAAACAGAACGAGTTGGAACTATCACACGACAAGTCCGCAGAGCACAATAAATCAGGTCATGATTAGAGAATTAAGGAGCTGGTAATTGACCATGAGAAAGAATTTGATTCGATTTTCATCCATATTGGTAAATTTTAATGATAGATTATAAAAATCATATTTTTTAACCCTAGTCCTACCAACGTTTTATCGTAACGTGTCCTACCAAGGTGTGCCTCACAGGCACACATCCATTTGTACGCATTGTTGATGTAAATAATAGCAAAATATGCATTATTTATTTCATGTAGTAGGTATACAGTAACATTAAAACATATAGCAAGAATATTGTGTGTCAGAAGATATAATTTAAAGATAGTACAAGATAGTAAAATATTTGAAAGTTATTTATATAGTTTGCAATTTGTGGACGTGAGTATTTTCCCTGAATGTTCACTACAAACCGTTTGCTTACACTTATCACATAACTGTGTTGACATTCTGCTTTTCTTTGATGGGCAATATAGCACCGTTTTCGTTTTCTTACTTCTCGAGCCGAAGACTCCCCTGTGGTTGGTACTCGATTCAACGTAATTTGTATCAATGAAGTAGGACTTTTATGCAAGCCACTCAAACTACGACGTCTAATATGGCCCAGTACTAATTCTGTTGTAATTTCTCGTAAGAAAATTTTGCGAAGTCTTCGTTTTTTGGAAATATGCCAGTCAGGATGGATATTTCTCCAAATAAAATTTGTTTAATTCGGGATGAACGGTCCAAAGAGTATGTTAATTGATTAAAACAACTTTTTTAATTGTTAATATTTCGATTGTTTATTCAATCTTCAATTTTTAAACAAGCTAAACCACCAAACTTCAGAATATCATGTTTGTAGAGTAATTAGACACTCCAACTATGGAATCATCATAATGTGGGTTTGAATTAAAGTTTTGGTTAGTCTTGTCCCTTGTAAATAAGTAAGCATAAACATTGCTCAAATTCTGTATATCCATCTTAAAATTGATAACATTTTTTGTGTAATTGATATGAATCATTTCGAGAAAAAGTCTATTATGATAGTTCATTTCAGTATCTAAAATCTTGACCTCATCTAAATTAAAGGTGTGTTTACAGTCATGAACATGTTGGGATAATGCACAAACTGTTTTGTTCAACCGGCAATTACTTTTATGTTTTGATATACGATTTTTTAACCATTGGGACGTTTGGCCAACATATCTACCATCACAGTCATTACATGAAATGCAATATATAAAATTCGATTTGTATTTATCTTCAGTTTTATCTTTTAATCTTGTGAAATGGTTTCCTAATTTATTTTCATAGCAGTCTGTAATCTTTATATTATCAATGACTGAGAGTTTTCTTTAAGGATTCACTTAGTTTGTCAATAAAAGGAAGCTTTTTATATACCAAAGGTTCAGTTTCTAAAAAAGTTGGATTTGTTAAACTGACCTGTTCTGTGATATTGACATTAGAAGTTGAAAACAATAATTTATTGATTAGTTTTAGTGGATAACCGTTGTTAATAAAATTACTTCTAAGAAATTCTAAGTTCTTATAGATGTTTTAAATAAGTCTAGGGTCTCGTTTAACGATTTATCTGATCGCATCAAATCAATTTTACCTTTCAAATTGTTTAGTAGTTTTGTTGATTCTCTAAAATTTAAATATAATAAAGATTATAATAGTACTAAGAGGTTAATTGTAAAAAGTTTGCAACGTTATTGACCAAGTCCAATAATAACATTAAATTATTTAATGATAATAAAAAATGGTTTAACTACAGTCAATATACCTGAGGAGGTTGTAACATTGCTGTCTCTTGGTTCTAATTTTAGTTTACCTGTTGACTCGACTAATTTAAATTTGAAGAGGTTGTTGATGTATTTAGAGAACATTATAAGTACTTTAAAAGATGAATCAAAGAACGTTATGAGAGGAAAGATCACGAACATTATTACCAATTTTATGAATACCGACAGAACGTGTGGTGGGTTGCACAATTTACTTCATAAACTTTTACAAAAAACTAAAATTTTCTTACGGGAAAACCCTAACTTAATGATTACAAAAGCTGATAAAGGTGTCATCTCTGTTCATGATAACTGTAGTAACAGTTATCATGAACAGAGATGACTATCTGGAAAAATCAAAAAGTATGCTTAATAATAATAGAACTTACAACATTTTAAATACAAATCAAATAACTTCTGTTCAATCAAAAATGAATGATTATATTAAAATGTTGTGTGCTAAATAGTACATAACTGAAATAGAAAAAAGAAAACTTGTATGTAATAATTCTGTTTTATCTAAGGCATATTTTTTACCTAAAATTCATAAGGAGGGTGTACCTTTAAGACCTACAATTTCCTCAATTGGTGCTGCATCATACGAACTGTCTGGGTATATATCAGACATTTTTCGACACTTTTCGTTTCGTAGATGAGTCCAGGGGTTACAGCCTTCCAGAGGACCACATTTTGATATCTTTGGATGTTGTGAGTTTATTTACAGTCATTCCGTTGGATTTGGTCAATCACATTGTTAATGAAAAATGGAACAATATTGCTGATAATTGCATATGGGATAAGGATACTTTCCTTCTTGGTTTAAAATTAATCTTTGGCACCTCAATTTTTACTTTCAACAATCAATTCATACTTTAGGTATTAAGACCTAAATGAAATAATTTGTCTCATTAATTTTTTGTTGTGTTATCACATTAAGAAATCTGCCATTTCTTGCAAATTCATGATCCAGATTAAAACCATCCATGAGAACATTGAATTTTTTTATGACCCAAGGACATATTTGGACAAAATTCCAGTCTTTTGCATTAGGGGTTTATGGTCTTTGATGGACGCTATATATTCAACGCACTATTCCCCGTATTAGTCCGTTATATCGAGTTTTGACCGAATATTTAAAAATGATTAATATCATTTTATATTCCATACCATTCCTCTGACAGAATGTTCAAATAGGAAAGTAAAAGAAATGTTTCCCAAGTGTGTTCCTACACGTAGATAACCGGTACACGTATACATAAAAAAGGCACATCGTTTTGCTCGGAAAACGAATTGCCTCCGCGCCTCATAACAATTTAACAAACGTAAGATATTCGGTAGCAAATATTTCACGACCAACTCAGAAGCGAGTGTGCGTGAACAAGATCGCTTCCTTTCCCATATATTATACGATAAACGGGTACGGGAAGAAAAAGTACGAAATCGACCGTTCTCAACACGCGAAACTTCCCCTGGTTTTAAATAGAGGGGAAACGAATTCTGTAGCAATCTTAAATCACCATATATTTTGTATGAAAAGAATTATATTAAAAGAATTATACGTTGCATTTAGTCTGCATGAAAAAGAATTAATTTTTTATTGTTCCGGCGCATCCACCAAAATCTAGTTTCATATAAAATCCATTTTAGTGGGCTAAATTAAAACTACAATTATGAAACTTCAGTAAAATAATGTTTTATTATCAACTAAGAAACGATTATTCTTTACTAGCAAATAATTAATTTCTTATAATGATGCCATATTAATGACGTTAATAAACGAAACACAGCAGCTATATCTCGAATTGAATGTCCTTTTATCAGCGTAGATATAAAGGCGTGATGTCTGTTCTGAAGTGCTCACCAGCACCATCTTTTCGGTTGAGTTCAGATTGGACGAAATTTCCTCTCATAATTTATTTCTGTTTCTCTTTCATTTATAATTCGATTAAATCGAGACATTATTTCGATAAACTGATATCGGCGTAATTAACTGTTATCAAGAATTAAATTTCGCGTCAAACGAAGCTGTTCTAATTTTTTTTTATTGACAAGTTTTTTTTCTTATTTACGTTCAAAGAGGGGAACAAAAGCTTTTGAATCTGATATGTTCAGTATTCCATATAAAAATAAAGAAAATGATTTTGTATCTGCTATTTTAAATTTTTCTAGATCATCTTTGTTCTTTTTATATGTCATATCGGCTGATTGCGTGATGTTTCTTTTTCTTTTATCCTTGTCTTGTGTTCCTTAATTAGCTTGCACACTGATTTGCGTTAAACTCCTTTCCTGGGAGAGTGAGCTGACTTTGATCTTCCGGACTTATGTGGTGATCTTGGAATCCAGCTACTTCTTGTAATAATGTTCTTCTCCTACCTCCTCTCGTTAATCATCTTCGCCTAAACTTTTTTTTCCTTGGCCATTAAAATTAAATAAACAATAAATTCATAAACAAGATCGCGGATAGAACACAAATCGCAGGAAAATTTGCTAGCAGACATCTGGCCTGGTGTGATGGGCGATCAGATAGTCTAGGGTTGGACTCTTTGGATCTCCGACCCACTAAAAACCTCATTCCTCGTCTTCTTCTCCGATACCGCTCACCAGAGCCTTTCTTCGAAGTTGTGAACTAACTATGCCTCATTTACTGCCAGTTACTATTGTTCATTTATTACCATACCATCATATTTCCCCCCTTCCCTACGCTCTCAACCGTCACAATCCATCAGTTGTTGAGATTAACATATTTCCATTCTTCTTTTCTCTTCTCCCAGTAGTCATCGTTGTATGAAATATGAGAATATTACATTTTTGAAATTTGTCTAAAATAACACTTACCGACGAATGGGCTAAATCCCCCGGGAGAGGTTCCCTCTCCTCCATCCGTCTACTTAGTGAAGTCTACCGTTCCATCCACTGTCCTATTACCCCCGCCATGGAATATTTCTTCTAGTTTTTAGTGTGTGTCTTCTCCGTGGTCGTCCAGAAAAGGGTTCTTGCACAAAACATGCAATACCAATTACTTTTTGAAGTACTTTGTGATATATACCCGGTCGTGGAAGGGAAAATCCCTCCCAGCTATGATCCCTTGTTAGGTACCTCCGTCCACCAATTATCTTCTTTATCATTTTCTTTCGTCGTCCTGAAGCTCTACAACCTCCCACGCTCCAATCTGACTCCTTCCTTTTCTCTCTCCCTTTCCAATTTTAAGGATTATCTTTAAAAAGGATACCTATCTTCGGTTTCTTTTCGCATTCAGCTCTTTCTTGCTGGTATTCTTTACATTCCAATACCGTATGTTCCGGGCTATCCGGTTTTTCACAGAACCAGCAGGTATCGTTTTAAGCTTTCTTGATTTTTAACAAATAGTTGCCAAACACTCCATTGCCCGGTAGAAACTGATTCAGGTAGAAATCCGTATGTGCAGCCATGATTTTATGTCGGGTATGAGCTCCCTCATCCACTCCTCATGATCTTTCCATCTGCTCCTCCATTCTGTCAAAACCCTCTTCCTATTCTTCTCCCTTTCTTCATTCTCCACACCGTAGCTTCTTGCTTTTTCACCGTTCTATATGCTGACGTAGGTCTTATTGCTAGTCTGCTGTTTACCCTATTTAACATATTCTTATATTTAGCGTAGTTAAAGCTCTCTGCCACGTCTATGCTGCGTAAACTACTGCCGATCTCATCGCAGTAATCAGTAGTCTCCTTTTGTTTGAGGTTTGGCCTCCTATGTTGGGCATTAACCGGTTATAGTAATAAAAGTAATAATCTCTTTATTGGTCTTGCAAATATAAATTATACAATTTACTATAACATACACATGTATAACAACTAAACTTACTTAATGCTTGACCAATTGGAACCGCCATCAGGTTACAATAGTGTGCTTCCTGTTCTTCCTGGAGGCCCGTTGAAAATATAAACTAAATTAAACAAAAAGTAAGAAAAGAAAAATAATACAAAAATATAATTCACTAAGCAGACAGTGAGAGAAAAAGAAAACAAAAACAACAAACTACTTACTTTAGTACACATAAACTATAAACAGCAGAATGAAATAACTTAATTCCGACACGTACGCCTTCATCAAACAGCGCTCTCTCAGCGCTTACTTATTTTTGGGCTGAGTCCAGACTTTTATAAAGCACATCATGCAACTTACCATTGAAGGACGAACAGTCATTGTACAATTTTGAACCATTGTAGGGAAAACATCGTTTAAATATTACATATCTATGTACCGGGCTTGTTATATGTCTTATATTTAAATTATGAACATCCATCCGAAATCGAATTTTTTCGTAAAGATATGGTTAGGTTCTGTTCAGAATTATTTTATGACACAAGCATAGGAAGTGGAGTTTGCGTCGCTTCGTCACATTAAGCCAGCCACACATCCTCAGAGTATGAGAAATTTGATCATATTTACGCATTCCATATATGAACCTCAGACAATTATTTTGCAATCGCTGAATTCTATATTTATCTACTTCCAACAGGTTGAGTCCATATACAACATCAGCATGCGTAAGTATTGAGAGTATCAAACTATCGCACAAATTTACTTTAACATCTATTGGGAGGGCATGGCGATGGGGATAAAACGTTCTCAATATGTCGTATGACTTTTGTAAACACGATGATACGTGTTTCTTAAATTTAAGCTCTCTGTCCAAGATAAGTCCTAAATTTTTTGCTTAATCGCATGCCAATATTTTTTACCCCGTTTAGCACGATGTTGAAGTCATTGGGATTCACAGATCCGAAAGTAATCATTGTTGATTTTAAAGGATTAAGTGTTAAAGAGGGTAAACATATACGTGGCCTTATTTGTAACTTCTAACAGAAGTAGACTCCAAAGTATTTTACTGTGTTACGGTTCGCTTATAAATTGTTATTCCCTCCTTCCTGTTATAATATTTACATTAAATGTCAATGTTGTTTCCTTTATTTTCCTACTGTCTTGGAGTAGTACTAATTCAGTTTTATGACATGTTACGTGAGGCCTATCTGCCCCAACACTCTTGACATCTTCTCCTTGGCATGAGTTATATTCTCCTACAAGCGCGCTTTGTCTCTTTCTTTCGCTTTCGCTAGATCGTCAGCATATGCTATCAACTCCGCGCCTTGTCTCAAATTTACTTTCAGGATTCTATCATAAAATACATTCCACAGCAGGGGATTCAACAATGATCCTTGAGGTACCCCACTAGTTACGACGTACATCTTCCCATTTAGAACCATTATATTCCTGTTTGATAAGTACGATTTCACCATGCAAATTAAGTAGTTGCTGATGTTGCCTTCTTCAAGGAACGCACAATCTGCTTCTACGAAATATCGAGGAGACCTTTTTTTTATCGAGGTTGGGGAAAATTTGCACAGCTATCATGTTATCAGACCGAGGACAAGACCCAAGGCATCCGAGAAGGCTTGTGGGTAGTGTGGGGGTCGAGCTCATTAGCAAGTCTCCTACTCACTAAAAACCCATTTCCTCGTTTTCCTCCGGAATCGCCGGGTAGGCAGCATACCTTCGGAGCTCTACTTTCTTGACTTGACTCTACTTTCTTTCATTCTCATCTTCTTCCTTCCCATTCCTCACCAGCTGCCCTCATCGTCTATGCCGGTTATTCATCGAAAAAACAGAACCAAACGCTACTTTTTGCTACTTCTTCGGATGAGGGGACTATCCTCTCTTCTATATTCTTCTTCATCTGGGTGTCCTCATCCATTACCATCGAATCCATCCGGATCCAGTTATTTTTCATACCGGCGTGAGGGGAGTGGAGAATTCCTACCAATCCACTTCTTTTCCTGCAGTTATCTTACTCGCTGGGACTACGATTCCTCTCCTCAGGCGTTGTCGTCAATAAGAAGACAAAATTAAAGATTATTTTTTGCTGTTTCTAGTGAAATATATCATACCTGGGAGAGGAGAGGGTAATCCTTTCCTCGGTCCTCTTCTTCCAGGATGTACTTCTGTTCTTCTTTTCCCTTACTGTCCTATAGGAACTGGTCACTCCACTTAAGATGTTCCTTCTTTTTACTTGTATTCGTCTCTTTTCATTAGGCCCTGCAGGCATACAGGACCTGGAAATAAATCACAAAGCCAATTAATTTTGTTTTCTCCATGCTTGGACCGTACATAGAACTCAAGACTCTATACAAAGCCCCCACTGTTCTCTGCGCCTTCTCGACCACGTGTTGTATCTGGCTTCCCCACTTCAGGTCTTTGCACATTATGACACTCAGATATTTCAGAGCGTTCCCACTACGGATTTTATAGCTTCCAATCTGTATCTCTTTATTCTATCTTTATCTTAATCTTTATCCACGGTCCCTGCCTTTTTTCTGATTCTAACTAAAACAGCTTCTGATTTCTCAGGTGCAAGCTCTAGTCCCTTTTCTCCAACTTCGCAGTCCAGCCTCTCGATGGCTCATATTCTGTATAATATTCATATTCATAGAAGAAACCTTTTTTTTATCAAGGTCGGGGAAAATCTGCTAACAGACTCCTCCCTCCTCGTCTTCTCTGGAACCGCCGGAAAGCATTACTTCAGAGTACATCGCAAAACAAACAGACATAACATCTTTCCCCATCACTCTCATTTTCCCAAGAAAGCTTCTGGGTCCGCTTCTACACAGGCTTTTAGTATCTCGTTAGTTATCCCATCTTTACCTGGTGCCTTTTTAGGTTTAAGTTGACTAATCATTTCAAATAGATCATCTTTAGTAAAGGGCTCATCAGGTTCATCCAAGGATAGTGGATGTTGTGTTCTGTCTATCTCTTGCTGCGCTGTTGGGAATAACTTTTCATATTGTTTACGTATTGTTTCTTGATCTAGTTTACCTGTCCTACGTGCACCCAGTCTATTCGCAAGTATCTGATAAGCAGTTCGTCATATATCCTGGTATAGAAGAGATCTAACCCAATTCAAGCCAACCAAACCTATTTACCATCTTTACCTTTGTTGTTAGAGATTCACTTAGCCGATTTCGTTGCCTGATGACATCGTTGAGTTCTTTTTCTGATTGGTGATGTTATCGGTCTACTTTAGATTATTAAGTCATAAGCAACCCATTCTTATTTCTCCATTCCAACCTCCCGAGGCTTTCCTCATGGTGCAGTCGCCGTATATATTCAATATGAAGATAAAAAACGTAATGTACCTAAAAAGGAAATGTTAAATTACAAAAGCATCATGAAATTCTTTTATTAGCAATATTCTTATAATGAATTATAAGAACTAAACATACTTTAGTATACCAAACATACTAAAGAATGGAGGTAATGGAAAAATGTCAAGATCTTACTATAAAAATAACAGAAATTTAGATAAAAGGTGGAAAGGTGCACTTTATATTCTCATCTAACTTACAATTTCTTTGAAATGAGCACGCTTTACAGCCTTTGACTTCAGCTAATTGGTTTTAATTGCGAGATATTTTTGTGAAATCAAAAAATTCTAGGATGTAATGTTCCATCAGATTTATGGGTTTTATTGGGTTTACTTACGTTAATATGTCATAAAAAGTGTTACAAAATCTTTAAAGTTTTCTAAGGGACCGATAAGTAGCTCTTATATGCTGAATTTGCAAAGTTATGAACTATGATGGCTAATCATCGCGGAATAAATCGAGTTTGACATGCAAACAAGTTCAAAAACCATTTTACTTATAAAATGATATGAACGCTATCGTATAGTTTCGTTACTTGTATCTCCGAGTTTGCGTGCAGATAGATTTTGAATAATATTAGAACGTTTTATATGAGTACTCTATCAATTTTTGTCATATCAACGAAGGAGTTATAAGATAGGTTTGTATTCTATTACCTTTGTGTTTTCAAATTCATTTCCTTCTGGCCATGATAGGTTAAAGTTTTATGATATCCATTTATCTTATTTTATTATTGATATGGAGATTTTAAACTACTTTAGATAATATCTAGAAAAACGTCACAAACTTTTTCCTTTATCTCGCAGTATTCAGGTACAAAAATAAATCTTGTCGGAATAAATTCAAATTTCGCATTATAAATTGCCACGTTTACATCATAAGGCGATGCCATAAAGTTTGAAAGAAACCCTCTTTCGGTCGACGGACAGCGAGAAGAAGAAGAAGGACGCTGGTGAGGTATTGTGCTTTGCGCCGGTTTGCTTTGTTTGCGTCAAGATAAAAATCCCGAGGGAGAGCGGGGAGAGAGACGTTTTCGTTGTTATAATGCAGCCTCGGCTCTGGCCGAGTCCGGAGATTTCCGACTACATATTTCAAAACTGAAACGTCAACTAACGCGACAACTACTGAATTATTTTACGCTTTTCCCGGAGGCTCAAAAATCTCCGTCTCGGTTGGACCGACGACAACCTCTCGAGAACGGTGCTCGTTGGAAAAGCATTCAAAACGACAAAGTAAAATTTAATGAATTCTACAAGTTTTTGTTGGGTACATCTAAAGAAGGGGAGAGTAAGATAACGAAAATGCCTACGGAAGTTGTTTTAAAAAATTGGAACGTTTTTAATTAGATTTTGTAATCAATTATCTTAATCATTCAAAATTGTTAAAATCAGGAGAAAAAGGATTGATCGATTCATCCTCAGGCATACTAAAATACAATGGCATAAATTCATTATTTTGCATATGGTTGAAAATCGGTTGAATATCGTTGTGTAAATTTTTTTGTGGTTTATATCACTTCGTGTGTGGTCAATTTTTACAACAGAGGCAAAGAAAAACTCCCATTTTCCGAGGGATGTGAAACATTTTGTCGTGAAAACCGTATATATTTCCTAGCGGTACTAGAGTTTTTCCCGTAATCCATTATTGTACGCCCCGAACGTCGAGCCCAGAAAAGTGCACATTTCCCAGTTTCCGTGCGATGAGTGTCCTGGTGATAATGATTTAGTGAAAACGATTCTATATTAGAGGTGCCGTTAACTCGGTACAGGTGTCCCTTTAACGCATCTTGTCCCACTTTACACCCCTATAGTGCAATTAATGCCCTCCTGCACAGTTTCATATTCATGAGTCCACCACTATCCTTTGTCACGAACTGCGTGTGCCTGATCGAAATAGAAAAAAAAAATGGGGAATGGAAAAGCCGCGTTCGCGTTTGATTCAACTATACGAAGTTCTTTGTGTCCCCCATAATTGCATTTTGCGGTAACCGCTTCCACTAATTTACAACAAATGCCGTAGATTACTTCTTCCTATAGGTGTGTAAGATTTGTTGGGCCCGAATGACCGGTACTGACCGAACGCTCCAGCACTTCGTTTAAATTAGTATATCCAACGTTAGTGGAGGGAAAGAGAACGGTAGAGCTGAATTCGATGGAGGACAAAGAGTAATGCAATTTTGTTCCTGCGCGTCGATGTAATCAGTGCAAAAGTTTGAACATGCACTAGAACGAAATATTTGCGGCTTGATAATTTGATTGTACTTTCAACGACATTATATCATTTCACAACAAACCTATAATGATCAGGAAATTAACAAAGTATATCTATAAATTTAAAACGAAAATCAATAACATTTATTTTTTTGTATCTAAATTTTTTCTACTACGATTTTATATCGTATTATATATTATACTCTATGATAGACATGCCCCGCTTATACAACGCAAGATGAGGCATCCGCCTGCACCTTGGCTGAGTGATGAGATAAGATCTCTTATGCGACTGCGTAACCATGCAAAGTTGGTATTTAAACGTACACCCTCTAGTACTAATTGGGAAAACTATCGAATTCTACGCAACCGCTGTAATCATAAGTGCAAGTATGCTAAGAGATCTTATTTCTACCAGAGGCTGTCTGGAGTCGCGCCGAGAACATTTTGGAGGACTATGAGGTCTCTCGGAGCGATAAACTCTCCGTCTGACCAGATGGATCTTGATTGTGAGTCGCTGGCAAACTTTTTTGCAGAGCCTCCCCTGATCATTGATGACGTAACTAAGGCGGCTACAATTAATGAAATTCTTACTGCTCCTAAATCGTGTTCCTTCTCTTTTACGCTTGTAACCGCGACCGAAGTGGGTGATGCTATGGCATATTCAAAATCCCCTTGCGTGGGTTCTGATGGTATCGGTCTCAACCTTCTTCGTCCTATACTGGATATAGTGCTTCCACCATTAACACATATCTTCAACTTTTCTTTTGAACAGTCTTTATTTCCCTCTGCCTGGAAAATAGCTCATGTCGTCCCCATACCTAAATCCAAGTCCCCTTCATGTAACACTGATTTCCGTCCGATTTCAATTTTATCCGTACTATCAAAAGCTCTTGAACGTTTAGTTTATTTACAAGTCCAAGGATATCTCGAGAGGTTTAATTTACACAATGAGTTCCAATCGGGTTTTCGCAGTGGGCATAGTACGACTACTGCCCTCATTAAAGTTACTGATGATATTAGGTATGCCTGTGACAACAGATGTGTTACTGTGCTAGTTCTACTCGATTTCAGCAAGGCTTTTGATTCCGTCGACCACAAACTACTTTTGGCATCTCTTTCTGCCTACGGATTCACTCCTTCCTGTGTTTCTTGGTTTCATTCCTATCTTTCCCATCGCTCCTTGTGCGTACGCGCTAATTCTTCAGTTTCTTCTGCTTGTGCAATCAAATGTGGTGTTCCTCAGGGCAGTGTATTGGGACCGTTACTTTTTTCTTTGTTCGTTAATAGTGTTACTGATCATATCTCGTGTAATTATCATTTGTATGCTGACGACCTCCAAATATACACTACTACAAAGGTTGCTGAATTTCCGGAAGCTATTGTGCGACTTAATAATGATCTATCTAACGTCTTGAACTGGTCTCGGAGATACGGACTTAAGTTGAACGCAGTTAAAACGCAAGCTATTGTGTTTGATACTCGTCAATTACTTGGTAAGATCAGTCCATCTAGCTGCAGTGATCTGATGCTGGATGGTACTGTCATACGGTTTTCTGACACAGTTAAGAATCTCGGAGTCTTTATGGATTCTTCACTGTCTTGGAAGCCGCAAATTCAACATGTTTGCAGAAAAGTTTATGCTTGCTTCCACTCTTTAAAGAGACTTCGTTGCTCTCTTCCTCCTTTGGTCCGTCGTAATCTTTGCTATTCACTTATATTTCCTCACTTCGACTATGCGGACGCGGTTTATCCCGATCTCTCGGTAACTCTCCTGGATAAATTGCAGCGGCTACAGAATAATTGCATCCGGTTCATATTTGACATAAATAGATTTGAGCATGTAACGCCGTATCGCAATTACATTCAGATGTTAACTTGTGAGAGACGTAGATCCTTTCCTTTATTAACCATTTTATTTAAAATTCTTCATAACTGCACCCCAAAGTACTTATCAGATAGGTTTCAGCAATTATCATCTCATGAGTTTGCTACTCGTTCGTGTTCTGATGCTATTCTTAGATTTCCCGTTCATAGCACTGAAATTTATCACAGATCATTTACAGTACGGTCGATTGCGCTGTGGAATGGACTGCCTTCTGAAATTCGTAATATTTCTAATATTGCTAATTTTAGATGTGTTTTAAAGAGCCACTTGCTTGCCCTTCAATTGTCTGTTTCCTGATTCTTTGTTCTTTGTCTTTCTCTTTTTCCTCTCTTCAACTGCTTTCACTTGTTGGCAACTGATATCCGGCAAATTCTTTTGGTTTTTTTTAGCTTCTGTCTCTCTTGTCGTATCTTTTTCTTTACTTTTCTTCTTGATTGATCTTATTTGGTGATAAATGTTAATGATATCTAATTATCACTACTTGCCATATTAATCCTAGGATAATTTTGCTTTAGAAAAGACTATGTTGTTTGTTCTGTTGGGTCATTTGGCAGATATCGCTTGTGCGATAAAATGATCCATTTGCTTATACTGTTTAAGTTTAAGTTTATTCATTGCTCGACTAACAATCGATAATGGAATTATGCATACATATATTTTGTTCTTATTTTTTTTTCTCTTCTTTTGTATTTTATGTAGTTTTGTATTTTATTTGTGGCAATAAATGGTAATAAATGCAAACACAATTAAAAACGTTCAATTTTGTTAACTACTTTCGTAGGACAGATTATTAAAATTACAGCGGAATTTACGTTCGTTCTTCGAAAATTTAAATTTATTAATTTAATACTGAAGCGAATATATTACATATGTTTCGGATACAGCTTTCATTGCGACTGAGACAAGCTGAATATTGGTTTCAGTGTGCATTCTGGTTGTTTCTTACAAATTGTATATTTGGAATCGTCTCAACTAAAATACTTTCAAAAGGTTGACATAATTAATTTGATTCAAATTAATCATCACTATGATTATTATAAGTACAAATCTAAGCTGAACGTTTAATGGTTAATTTTGTTACATATTTATGTTGTTCAGATTTTTCTTGCAATAGATAGTGAACCAGACACGATTTTTTAGCTTACCATAAAGTAATAAAAAATATATGTCAATTAATTATGGGTAGTGCTTCAATAGACTTATTTCGTAATCATTGATATGTTATTTTGTAACTTACAACAATGTTCAATTAGAAAAATGTTTCAGAGGACCATGGTTTGTAGAAATATAATATCGGAAATTATTATAATCAAATTATTTAATGTATGTTTACGAGATGCACATTATCTCGACTGTATATTATCGTTAATGGTCTCGATTGCATTATATTATATTAACAGTTGTGTTGTAATTCAATATTTGGTTGTTAGCACATAAATTTTCTAAAACTTAATCGTGAAGGTTTATCGATACTTGAATTAGTTCTTTAGAAAACGTAACGATACATTAAATCTTGTGTTGATTTACACTCTTTAATGTTGAGTGCAAATACTATTTTGAATCCAACGATTCAAATTTAACCTGGCAAGTAATCTCTTTCACAATGGACGACCTAGACGGACCTAGATTAAAAAAAATAGTAACTTTGTTATGGAAAAGTGCAGCTAATTTAAAATACATAAGTTTCATTGTCAAATATTACTTCCTGTTACGAAAGGTGAAATTTGATTACATGCAGATATCTTGATCACCTAAACTTCAGTAGACACATTATATTTAGCTCCATTGGGTTAGTGCTAAGATTAATATTCTCTTACGTTTACTCTGCAGAGCATTCAAGAAGAATACCCAGAATCTTGAAATGCTTCCAGAAGACCTGACATTGATTCTGGAGGACTTTAAATGCTTCCAGAAGAGTTGATATTGCATCTGCAAGGCTTTAACTGATTCCTGAATACTTAGTACTGCTTTTAACAGACTTGATATTGCTTTTAGAAGGCTTGAAATGCTTCCAGAAGGAAAAACAGCTTCTAGATGACTTGAAATATTTCCAGAAAATTTGATGTTGCCTCTGGAAGACTTGAAATATTTCCAGAAGACTTGAAATGTTTCCAGAAGACTTGCAATATTTTTGCCATGGAAGTCTTTAAATACTTTCATAAGACGTTGTACAATTCTACAAGATTTGATATCGCCTCTGAAAGACTACTGCTTTTAAAAGACTTGATATATCTTCCAGAGGATTTAAAATGCTTCTAGAAGACTTAATATTCAGAACACTTAAAATGCTTCCAGAAGACTAGATAGTACTTTTAGAGGCATTGAAATATTTCTAGTGGACTTGATATTGCCTCTGGAAGATTTAAAATTTTTCCAGAAAAAGAAATACTGTCTTTCAAGACATGATACTTCTTCTAAAAAATTTGATATTGTTCCTAGAAAAATTGAAATGCTTCCAAGCGACTGAATACTGCTACTAACAGACTTGACACTACATTAAGAATTGAAGGTTTGAACTGCTTACAGGAGACTTAATACTGCCAGTGCAAAAATTAATACTGTTAAATCTGATAGAACATACACTTTGCCTAAGGTACCAATTGCGCCGACTAAATCCCTTCCCCTTCTCTTCTCCAGTACCGCCCATAGGGCATAATTTTGGTGTGACAACATCAAAAAGAAAAAATAACATGCTGTCTTTTGAGTCATCCACATAACCATCAACTGACTTTTTTCCTCCTTCTCTCTTTGAATTTTTCGTCATATTGTCATGATTTGACCTTAGTCAATCAACTGTCTCTTCAATAGTCTCTCGTGCTCTTCTTTCATTTTCAAGATACAGTAAATTAACCCTTTCACAATCTCCCACATTTCATCGCTTTGTAGCATATCCTCTATCACGTTATCCCGGTTCAAAATAACCCCACACTGCTCACTGCACTTTCGTCAAGTTTGCTAAAAATATTTACAAATAAAAATTGTGCACTCCGGTGTATCCTCCAGCTCATAAAACCAAAACATCTCAGATCCGCCTTTCCAATTTGACAAAGGTAAGTTCCAAAAATCCCATGTCCCGTCAATGATTATATTAGGAAGTGATCAACATCCCCCATCGTTTTGTCCAGTCTTCCACGTCCGGTATAAGTGTTTGCATCCATCCCTCACGTGGATTCCAGCTATTTTCCCACTTTTCCATAAGGTTTGTCCTAATCTCCTTTGTGTGCCCTTTAACCTTCTTATGTAGGTCTCCTTCTTATTCCCACCACTATTTCTATCGCTGTTGCAGAAACAGTCCTGTAGGCTGATGTAATACCTATTGTCGTCAACCCCCTATTTATCACCGTTAGTATATTTCTATACCATTGAAACTTCAGGACTCTAGCCCAATTTGATGACGATTATTATTATTATTATATAACACCACCGATGTGACCGCCATCACTAGTAATTTTTTCTTCTTCGACAAAGGACCACCGAAAGTTGGCAAGACTCTCATCAACACATTGGTCATTTTATTCGCCTTTTTTGCCAGTTTTTTTGACATGCGTGGTTTTCATATCTCTATCCAAAAGTACTCCCAGATATTTCACCAAAGCATTGCTTTCTATTTCGGTTCCATCCACCACTACCTTACTACTTTAAATCATCCGTCTTCCCTGTAGTATTACTATCTCGGTCTTATTAGCTGCAACCCTGAGACCCACATTTCTTAGCAATATTACAACTCTTTTCGCCGCATACGCAGTCCTGTCCTCCAGATGAGCTGCGGACCTCTCTTGTACCACCATAGCTAGATCGTCTGCGTAAGCTATGAGTTGACATCGCTCTTCCAGTTTTCATCTCATCGCAAAAAATATTCCATAATAAGGGTCTAAATAACGAACCCTGTTGTATACCGCATGTCACCTCGTATGAATCTCCTTAACATTGCTTTCAAAAGTCTTGGTGTTATTTTCAAAGTATTTTAAATGCTTCCAGAAGACTTGAAATGCTTCCAGAACACATAAAAAGGTTCCAGAAAACTTGTAATTCTTCCAGAAGACTTGAAATGCCTACACAATACTTGATACAGCGTTTACAAAACTTGACATACTTCCAGAAGACTTGGTGTTGCCTCTGGAAGATTTGAAATGCTTCCATAAAACTTAATATTGCCTCTGGAAAACTTGAAGTATTTTCAAAAGACCTAACACTGCCCCTTGTAGACTTGATAATGCGTCTAAAAGATTTGATATTCCTGCCAGAAGAATTGAAATGCTTGTAAAAAACTTAATACTGCTTCTAGAAGACTGGACACTACTTCCAGAAGTCTCAAAATAATTTCAGAAGGCTTTAACTGTTTTCAGATGTCTTAATGCTCTCCCTGCAAGACTTGATACTGCTTCTAGAAAACTTGAAATGTTTCCAGAATACTTAGAGAAGATTTGCAATGCTTCCAAACGACTTGATATTGCCTCTGGAAAACTTGAAATGCTGCCAGAAGATTTCGTATTACTTCCAGGAGACTTGAAACGTCTTCAAACGCTGACAGGAAACATTTTCAAGAATTGCAATATTGCTTTTTCGCAGAAAACAAGATAGTGTTGATAAACCATGTAAGTGTAAAGATTAAATACTACTTAGAAACGAGTTGTTTATTGAAAAAAGCAAGAAATTATTAAGAAAATTGGATTTTGCTACTAATTCCTATTAAGTACTTTTGGCAAAATACAAAATTATTTAATCATCACGAAAGAAGGTCAATATTTGTCAACTAAAGACAAGATACTGCTTATAAAATTTCAAACACTGCTTTCATAAGACATTTGAAGACATTTGGTTTGCACACCCATATACACATATTTATTTTGAGGAACAGTCATTAATTTTTTAAAACTTTTAATTAAAGGTTAAATACTGCTGGCAGAATACATTTTTATTGCAGAAACTCTTAATAAAAGTAGATTTTGCCCTTTACACGGCTGAAAACTTTGTCATATTTCACATTTAATGAATCTTTGAAAATGCAGGAAAACGTTGTTAGACAAACTAGCTCTAACAAGATCAAACAAAAACCATTAGACGAGCCTTCAACCTTTTTTAAATTATCAATAGTGATTTTAACTTCGATATTAAGAGTACTTGCTGCCCACCTGTTCCTAATGTGTTCTATCTTCCTAATAAAGTTCAACGTATTAGTATCTAGCAAATTAACACAATTCTTATCTATATGAGTAGGAATGAGTCAATTTCATCTGCATTTGATGAAAAATTTGAGACGATTCCTCAAGCAAGTAGTTTGATATTAAGTGGTGTCCATTTCTTTAAGGTTTTCGTAACCCGAAAACTATGAATCCGAGTCATTTCGTTATTAAACCCCATGATTATAAATATTACAGCATGAAGTATCATCGACTTGCTGCTCACCTGTTCCTAATGTGTTCTATCGTCCTAATGAAGCTGAACGTGTTAGTACCCAGCAAATTAACACAATTCTTATCTATATGAGTAGGAATGAGTCAATTTCGTCTGTATTTGATGAAAAATTTGAGACAATTCCTCAAGCAAGTAATTTGATGTTAAGTAGTGTCCATTTCTTCAAGGTTTCGTAACCCGAAAACCATGAATCCGAGTCATTTCTTCATAAAACCCCATGATTATAAATATTACAGCAGGAAGTATCATCGACTTGCAAATTAACGCAATTCTTATCTATATGAGTAGGAATGAGCCAATTTCATCTGCATTTGATGAAAAATTTGAGACAATTCCTCAAGCAAGTAATTTGATGTTAAGTAGTGTCCATTTCTTCAAGGTTTTCGTAACCCGAAAACCATGAATCCGAGTCATTTCTTCATAAAACCCCATGATTATAAATATTACAGCAGGAAGTATCATCGACTTGCTGCTCACCTGTTCCTAATGTGTTCTATCGTCCTAATGAAGCTGAACGTGTTAGTACCCAGCAAATTAACACAATTCTTATCTATATGAGTAGGAATGAGTCAATTTCATCTGCATTTGATGAAAAATTTGAGACGATTCCTCAAGCAAGTAGTCTGATTTTAAGTGGTGTCCATTTCTTCAAGGTTTTCGTAACCCGAAAACCATAAATCCGAGTCATTTCTTCATAAAACCCCGTGATTATAAATATTACAGCAGGAAGTACCATCGACTTGCTGCTCACCTGTTCCTAATGTGTTCTATCGTCCTAATGAAGTTGAACGTGTTAGTATCCAGCAAATTAACACAATTCTTATCTATATGAGTACTAATGAGTCAATTTCATTTGCATTTGATGAAAAATTTGAGACGATTCCTCAAGCAAGTAATTTGATGTTAAGTAGTGTCCATTTCTTCAAGGTTTTCGTAACCCGAAAACCATGAATCCGAGTCATTTCTTCATAAAACCCCATGATTATAAATATTACAGCAGGAAGTATCATCGACTTGCTGCCCACCTATTCCTAATGTAGTCTATCGTCCTAATGAAGTTGATCGTGTTAGTTTCCAGCAAATTAACACAATTCTTATCTATATGAGTAGGAATGAGTCAATTTCATCTGCATTTGATGAAAAACTTGAGACGATTCCTCAAGCAAGTAGTTTGATATTAAGTGGTGTCCATTTCTTCAAGGTTTTCGTAACCCGAAAACCATGAATCCGAGTCATTTCTTCATAAAACCCCATAATTATAAATATTACAGCAGGAAGTATCATCGACTTGCAAATTAACGCAATTCTTATCTATATGAGTAGGAATGAGCCAATTTCATCTGCATTTGATGAAAAATTTGAGACAATTCCTCAAGCAAGTAATTTGATGTTAAGTAGTGTCCATTTCTTCAAGGTTTTCGTAACCCGAAAACCATGAATCCGAGTCATTTCTTCATAAAACCCCATGATTATAAATATTACAGCAGGAAGTATCATCGACTTGCTGCTCACCTGTTCCTAATGTGTTCTATCGTCCTAATGAAGCTGAACGTGTTAGTACCCAGCAAATTAACACAATTCTTATCTATATGAGTAGGAATGAGTCAATTTCATCTGCATTTGATGAAAAATTTGAGACGATTCCTCAAGCAAGTAGTCTGATTTTAAGTGGTGTCCATTTCTTCAAGGTTTTCGTAATCCGAAAACCATAAATCCGAGTCATTTCTTCATAAAACCCCGTGATTATAAATATTACAGCAGGAAGTACCATCGACTTGCTGCTCACCTGTTCCTAATGTGTTCTATCGTCCTAATGAAGTTGAACGTGTTAGTATCCAGCAAATTAACACAATTCTTATCTATATGAGTACTAATGAGTCAATTTCATTTGCATTTGATGAAAAATTTGAGACGATTCCTCAAGCAAGTAGTTTGATATTAAGTGGTGTCCATTTCTTCAAGGTTTTCATAACCCGAAAACCATGATTCCGAGTCATTTCTTCATAAAACTCCATGATTATAAATATTGCAGCAGGAAATATCGTATTATATGTGTATAATATGTCTGCTTGTTCTATGTTTTTGTAATAGGTTTTTAATAACTCTTTACTTAAGTTTAATTGTTTTTTTTTTCAAATTTTAATATTTTAACATGTTTTTGATCAATTCATTTTTGACGAATTCTTTAATTATATGCCGCTATGATTTACATTCGCTTTTTCTCAGCACCATTAACACATTACAGCACCATTTCGCATTAACACAAATTATGTTACATTCTTCTTCTCTTTTTTGAAACTCTACAGCTTTTCACGACAATATATTAATTTTCATTTTACCTTTTATCTGAATTACCGCTTACCTAGCAGATCGATACCTGGTTCTTTAGTTGTGAGAATTCTATAGCAGGCCTTTAGCAATCTATGTATTGATTCTCCGCTCGCGTCGAATATAACGAGTGAATAAAATCTCCGCGAGTGAATTCCTCCCAGTAAAAGGATTTGTTAACGTAGCCTAAAATCTAATATAATCCCTAAATAGTCACTCTTACCTCACTTGGAAGATTCCAAAGACACTACTAATACTTATTACTGTTATTACCTTTGCTATATTTTCCACACAATCATGTCATCACACATCATTTAAATATTGTATTTTGAAGGATCGATTAATAATTTTTATGGAATGTACATTCAAAAATACTATCAACATTTGGCTCACACTAAAATACTGCTTTATTATAGTTAAAACTGTTCAGGTTGCAATTACAGCGTTGCAAAGAGAAAAGCCCACATTCAATATCTAAACGAAAACACATCCAATTCAAAAAAGTATTTTAAATATATGTCTATAACTTTTGTTGAAGTAGATGAATCAAAATTATTGTCCACACTCTTCACAGATTTTTTGAATTTTCCACATCATGTATCGCATCCATTTAAATCGGCAAATGAAAAAAATACAACACAAGGAGTGCATGCTTCAAACCCAATCCAAATCAAGCCGACCTTTTCAAATAGCCACTGCTGAAAGAGATTTGTTTGCGTAATCTACAGATGGGAAATTCACAACACAAAATAAATTCGAATCCATTCAAAATTCGGCACTAGAATAATCTCACACGACTTTACGAGTTTCGTTTATGTTGAGTTCTTTTCATTAATAGAAAAACTAACAATGAGATATTTGAATTTTTAAATCATCATATTGATTATTTCACGTTATTTATACCTGTGCATTCTCAAAATATGAAAACGGACAGTATTACCAACATAGCCATCCCCAAACGATATATCATGCGGTCCAATAAACCACAACAACCAGATAGCGGAAAACTCCACAGCATAACCATACCAGTGGATTTTAATTACCAAAGAAATATGTGCCACTTTTAATTATCAGAGTGTAGGTTCGCATCGTAAAGTAAGCCCAGTTATAGCCGGGAAATTTTCCAAAAGGGTTACTGGTTGACGGAGGGCTCGTTTCGCGATGATAACGCGAACGAGGACGCGCAGCTCATAACGTTTAATATTGGCAACACGAACTCGCGAACCCATTGAGACTGACCGTTCGAAAAAAATGCAATTCATTCGTTTGCTGGTAACCGCAGTGCCATGTGCAAAACGTACTTCCTGTCTGTCGTGTGTGTACCCTTTTGCTCTCATTCTATGAAAGCAATATCCGCCTGACGAGTTAAGTGCAGGGGGTGTGCAATGTATGACCTTTTCTGACCGTTTTGACCCATTTTTCACGGTGGTGTCATTGGTTAAAATTGTTGGGAGATGTTTCAAGATGTCACCTTTTCTTGAAAATTATATTTAAAAAATTTACTACAAATAAAAAAATTAGTATTATATTTTTTAATTAATTTTAGTAACAATGAAATTAGTGGTAAATACGCAAAAGGTATGATATGGAAATTCGCGTACTACAAAGAGATTTACATAACAACCGCGTAGCAATACTTTACAATCCCAATTAATACGAACCAGCTCCAATGGGAATTAGCAGTACTCTAAATTCATTTCAAATTCAATTGCCCGATCAATGTTCGTTCTAGAACTTTAGATAAAATTACAAATTTGCTGGAAACAGAGCCAAAACTCATCCAATCGTACCGGTTTTGTACAGAATTTAAAGTTATCCTATTTAAATCTTAATATTATGAAATAAAAAGTACGAAAAATTTGTGCTGAATAAGAGTAGAAATTTCCCCAAACTTTAAATAATTCAAGTGTTTCAAGTGGAAAAATCGAAGAACAACATTAATTATAACAGTTCCTGTGACAATAGTCGCCTACCACCAGCGTCAGCGTAACGCTGCTCTGATGGTAGGTTCAAAAGTTTTAATGGCCTTGTTACGTGAGAAGAGTTTTATACGGAACATCTGACGGTATTTGTGCTTAGCTGCATTCAAAACTCGTATACAACAAACTGAAAAAACAAAATTAAAAACATTACTTGATGTAAAACGTTAATTGTAATCTTTAATCTGTTTTGAGTTTTTTTTTTTGGTTTAAAAGTATCGAGTTCGCGAGCAGTTTGTTCTGGATAAAAGGAATAGTAAAATATTAGAAGAGAGAAAGAATTAGAACTAACAGAGGTCAAAGTCAAAATAATATGAATCGAATAAAAATATATGACCCAGTTAATAAAATGTAATAACCAATGTGTCGATGTAAGAAAATAAAATGTAATCGTGTTTAACAACTTCAGGCCTTTAACTCCTCGCTCTGGTTTTTCCATAAAACTTAATCCAGACAATTCGAATCCAAAATAATCTAAAGGGTTGGCAGTCTTCGATACGTATTAAATACGGGTCCGTTGGATAAATCGACAAACAAAAACGACAATAAAAGAAAACAGAAAAGTAGAAGAAGGAGAAGCCTAAAGATAGAGACTAATTATGCCAATATCGATGAGACAAAATTTAACATACCTTTAAATCTTAATCGGCTTAAAGATAAAGTACTTATTCGATCAGAACGGTAACTTAAATTCGTATAAACGTGAAGAAAAGTAGAACTCCAAACTAGAGATGTGCACGTGTCATTTTTCATTCGCGCTCACGATCTTTAGACACGCGGATTATGCACACTACTCACGTGAATATCATACATGAATAATAATAATATAATAATAATAATCTTTATTGTGCATACTTTTCTACACGTTAAAAAAAACACAAATAAGAAGCTAAAGGGCACAAAAGGCGGGTTCCAGACTTTAGTCTGTTCTAACCAACCCATTAAAAAAATAAAAGAAAAACAGTACTAACAAATAATTACTAATAAATAATTACGTAGTATTGTATAGACAAGGAAAATGAAAATAATAATACGCGGGCAATATGCAAATAATAATAATTTAATAAATGGAAAAAAAGCAGCAATACACAGGGGACAAAATTTAAATTTATGTGGCCTGCGAAGTTAGTCTCTCACCTACCCGCCTTTTGAAACCTGTCATACTTAATTGTCGAACTGATAATGACAGGCTTCCATAGGATTTGTAGACATGATAGGTGAAAGAGCACTGAAACAATGATGTTCTGAACTTAGGTGGCACGATTGCAAGGCCAAACCTGGTTGGATATCTCCCGTCCTCTAACTTAAAAGTTATTTTGTCATAGAGGTACCGCGGCGTTCGAGTTGTAACTATTTTATGAAAAAGCATTAAACTAAGTAGTTCGCGCCTGGAGCTCACATTCAACCAATTTGCATCTCTGAGTCTGTGCGATACTCGATCGTACTTCCTAATGCCGTAAATATATCGAATGCAACAATTCTGTATTTTTTGTATGTATTTTTTATTTTATAGGAATGTTTTTCGTCTTGGATTAAATGTTTATTTAATAATTTTTTGCACTTTTATTAACAAGACGATAGTATTTTACACAATGTTACTACCGGTTTCGGTTACGTTTAAACCATCTTCAGGAAATATATTTTAAAGAAAATTGTTGATGTTATTGACATTTTATTTTGTGATTAATGTCATGTTGTGTCAATGTGAAAAATTAAAATAGGATTAAAATAAAATAAAATTGAAATTGAATATTTCCCAAACCAAAAGTTCAAATATCTATTGTAAATTTGGGAAGGGAAATATGGGAAAATGTTATTGCGGTTTGAGTTCATTGTATATGTTAGGGTTTTTTAATTTTATTTTTAGGTGGAGTAAAAGGATTTTTCAAATACATATATAAAGGTTTTTCTGTGTAGTTAATTTGGTCATTCAAACATAAAATTTGTGGATGATTATGTTTAAATTTTCTAATTTCATAAAGTTCAAGTATTTCCAAAAGGTTACTTTTATTTTTCTTATGAAGTAATGTTGTGTTTTTTGTTTCATTAAATTGGTGTTCTTTGTTAAATATTATATGTCTTCCAAAGTTAGATCTCTGTTGTGTTCTATGTTCTTTTATACGAGTTTTTAAACATCTCCCTGTTTCACCAATGTAAATGGCTTTACACGTATCACATTCTAATTTGTAAACTCCATTATCGTTCATTTTATTGATTTTATCTTTGTTGTTAATTAAAATTTAATCTAGTGTGTTGTTGCTTTTGGATGTTATAACTATATTGTGTTTCTAAAAAATTTTTTTGATTTTATTATGTATGTTACCTTGATATTCTATTGTTCTATAAATATTGTTTGTGTTATTTGTTATATTTGTAAGAGTGGTAAGTTTTATGTGATTCTGTTTGTTTCTGTATTTGTCAATCATTTTGTTGATGATTTGTGGTTTATATCCGTTATTTTGGCCAATTTGTTTGATAATAGATATTTCTGTTCTAAGTTCTTTTAAGTGATTTTTCATAAAATCAAACAAAACAATCTAACTATCACCAAAGCTGATAAAAACGCAGGTTTAATAATAATGAACAAAGAAGAATACATAAAGAAAACTGAAGATTTGTTAAAAGAAAACGGCTTTACAACTGTTTCAAAGGATCCAACTACAAGTTTCCACAAAACAGCTAAAAAAATTATGTTTGAATCCAAAGAAACACTACAAAAATTTAACAAAAACATTTATTCTATTTTACCAATGAATCCCAAAACACCAAGATTATACGGTTTGCCGAAATTACATAAACAAAACATACCGATTCGCCCTATCATTTCCTCAATCGATTCTTCCACTTACAAGACAGCAAAATTTTTGGTCAACATATTTAAAGATATAACAGGATTTGAAACTAGACACACCATAAAAAACAGATACGATTTAATTAATAAACTTACAAAAATTAATTTTCCTGACAAATACATAATGATCTCACTTGACATCACTAACCTTTACACTAACATTCCAACTGATGAAACCCTTCAAATTTTAAACAACATTCTTAAAGATGGAATTAATAATGAAACCGACAGAAAAAATATATTTAACCTTTTTAAAATTTGCATACAGCAAAATTTTTGTAAATTTAAAAACACTTACTACACCTACAATAAGGGCCTTCCAATGGGATCATCACTAAGTGGATTACTAGCTGATATATTCTTAGACAAACTTGAAAAAGAACTTATAATAAACAATAACAACCCATATAGACACAACATCATAACATGGTTAAGATATGTAGATGATATCATCGTTTTTATCGACAATGACAGACAAGAAACAATAACCAACTTACACAACCACATTAATAATTTACATAAAGACATCAAATTTACAATCGAAATAGAACATAACAACCGCATACATTTTTTAGACTTAACAATTTTAAAAACAGACAACGGACTTCAATACAGTATCTATAGAAAACCAACGCAAACAGATACTATCATCCCAAATGATTCTTTTCATGATTATACTCATAAAATGGCAACTTTCAACGCATATATACACCGTGCCTTCAACACAAAACTTAGTGAAAAAGAACTTAGAACAGAAATATCTATTATCAAACAAATTGGCCAAAATAACGGATATAAACCACAAATCATCAACAAAATGATTGACAAATACAGAAACAAACAGAATCACATAAAACTTACCACTCTTACAAATATAACAAATAACACAAACAATATTTATAAAACAATAGAATATCAAGGTAACATACATAATAAAATCAAAAAAAATTTTAAGAAACACAATATAGTTATAACATCCAAAAGCAACAACACACTAGATAAAATTTTAATTAACAACAAAGATAAAATCAATAAAATGAACGATAATGGAGTTTACAAATTAGAATGTGATACGTGTAAAGCCATTTACATTGGTGAAACAGGGAGATGTTTAAAAACTCGTATAAAAGAACATAGAACACAACAGAGATCTAACTTTGGAAGACATATAATATTTAACAAAGAACACCAATTTAATGAAACAAAAAACACAACATTACTTCATAAGAAAAATAAAAGTAACCTTTTGGAAATACTTGAAATTTATGAAATTAGAAAATTTAAACATAATCATCCACAAATTTTATATTTGAATGACCAAATTAACTACACAGAAAAACCTTTATATATGTATTTGAAAAACCCTTTTACTCCACCTAAAAATAAAATTAAAAAACCCTAACATACGCAATAACATTTTCCCATATTTCCCTTCCCAAATTTATAATAGATATTTGAACTTTTGGTTTGGGAAATATTCAATTTTAATTTTATTTTATTTTAATCCTATTTTAATTTTTCACATTGACACAACATGACATTAATCACAAAATAAAATGTCAATAACATCAACAATTTTCTTTAAAATATATTTCCTGAAGATGGTTTAAACGTAACCGAAACCGGTAGTAACATTGTGTAAAATACTATCGTCTTGTTAATAAAAGTGCAAAAAATTATTAAATAAACATTTTTTTGTGTGGTGAGACGTGTGCAAGTCGATTGCAGCATGATAAATAGGTGACATATAATTAAAGTGTGATAAGATATATGTATCACATAATTGTTTTTTCACGTTATATGATAAATAAGACCGATTCTTAGACATAAATATGCCTTCTTGATATATTCATTGATCTGTTCGCGATATCTAAAACTACGGTCGAGCATTAAGCCTAAGCACTTCACACTATCTACACACTGCAAACCTGTTTCCCCCAATTTAATATCAATGTCTACTCTATGATTTGTTTTCGAAGTCCAATCCCCACAGGACTTCGAAAACAAATCCACATTGATTTCTCCGGGTTGATTTTTAAATGATGATAATTAGCAAGCCTTTGAATACTTTTATAAATTAAATTAGCTGAAATTTTGATAATGATGTGACGATATCCTGAGAAGCACTCGTTTCCCCAGGTAAAAGCCCATCTCAACTAATCAAAATACAAGAAACAAGATATTAACTTATACGGTCATAAAATCTCATCGACGGGTGTATAAATAAGGAAAATTCAAACGAAAACAACCATTACAAGGTCTGTGGGTAGGGGTGAACTTTTGGGAGGGAAGTGGAAAAAAGGTTTATATTTGAGGCTTGGAAAACATTTCAAATTCAATTGACCAATACGTAATGCGCAGTCATGTATGTCGGAGAAGTGTACCATGACAAACAATCTATGCGGAGGATATACAAATAAAATTTTGGGTGTAGGTACTAGAGTTGACTGAAGGATATTCATTGAAGGTAGGTTAATGTGGATGGAATAAGCTAAAACAATAGCAGTGGACACGAGGAATGGATATACAAAACAATGTATTGTAAGTCATTATTATTATTATATTGTGGGGCAATGAAATTTATATATGAGCAAGGAGAGAGGAAAGCATATTATAACTATGGGACATTCACTAAAGGGAATCAACAACAGAAAAGTAGAGAGAGATGAAATGAGAGATATAGATACAGGCTACTAGGACACCTTATATTTCTAATAGTTATCTATGCATTCACTCTGAATGTCTTTTAATTCCTTCACACGATTTTCTAAATCGTTTTATACTATTTCAAATATTTGATAAATCTTTCATCAATGTACAAGTGGGTTCAAATTCAATGTCCGATTAGCCAATATTGGAAACTGTAGCAATCGAGAACAGGTAGCTTATACGTCTAAATCTTTTTTTTAAATAAATTTCATGACGAAAACTTTAGAGTGCCATCGTCTTTTCTTTTTCCTCAAAAGGCCAATATTGAAAATATCGTAGTGCCATCCTAAGATATTTGGCGTCCCAGGGCTCGGTTGGACGAACAAAACGAGTGCACTTTTTTCATACAAAATTTAAAAATGTTTTTAGATTTAGGTCTAGTGTACATATATATTAGGTCTATATACAGGGTTGCTAAATCAGTTTGTAAAGTACTCTATTTCACAAACTATCTATTGTAGAGGTCTACCTATTGTAGAACTCAACCCAACCCTGTATACTTGAACCAGAGCTGCCCTAAGATATCCGGTGCCCTTTCCATACAAATTTCAATAGCAAAGAAGAAAATGGTCCACAACTCAGAACAGATACTGGCTACATGTATGTGGGGTAGGGTTCGTGCTCTTAATCTAGGGGTTATGTTTTTATTTAAGCACCAAAACACTGACACCGTTATTTAGGTTTTATTTAAAACTTTAACAAAATAAGAATATATTGAATTTCACTTCACTGGTTACAGTTTTGATCGAATCGATATTTTAGTGTAACGTCGCTTATGATTACTTTTCGACTACTCAACGAATACTGACTTCCTTTCGAGGAAGTAGACTCGTTCTTCTCCCGACAGCCTTCAAGTGGAAATCTTACATGTATAATGGGGACACCATGCATTTCATTGCAAAAACAGGCGCCCTAGGGCTGTAACTAAGTTTTTATATCCACTAACGTCAAACAAACCCTCGACCATACATTCTTCATCAGAATTTAATCTATGATTATATGGTAAATGATTAAACACCATCTAAAGCTAATAGGTGTAAGAGAAAGGTTATTATTCATAATTAGATAACATAGAGTTATTAGATACACTTTAAAATATACAAAATTATATCTATTCACTGATGACATATCAACGAGAACAGGACAATCTTAAAAGTACTAAAACATTCATATAAACAATGCATACGTAATAGTTGTGTTACGTCCATGACTCCTTACCATACTAGAACGAATGCAAACATATTTAACTTATTTATTTATTATTGAAGGTTTTGTACTACCGCAATCGTTCTGTACACATATTTCTCTTTTATCTATTTCATATTGTTTTAATTTCTGCGCCGATTTTTGAAAATACGTATAGGTACTAGGTGCTGAAGAAAACTGAAATGAGAAAAGACTCAAACGACGAATTGGGTTTGAAAAGTTCTGAAAAAATCACAATACGTGCTCTCCAAAACAACATTCGCTGCAAATGCTCTAACCAAATTGGGTAGAAAAAGCTCAGAGTACATTAAAATTTTAAAAAACAATGGAAAGTGATAATTTCAGGCCAGATAAGACCATTAACAGTTTTGTATGAGTACTATTTTGTAAGAGCTGTAGGTCTTCCTAAGGCAATATCAAGTCATCTAGAAGCAGTATCAAATCTTCTGAATGTAGTATTCAGTCTTCTGAAAGCATTTAAAATCTTCCAGAGGCAATATCAAGTCTTATGGAAGCATTTTAAATCTTCTAAAAACTTTTTAAGTTTTCCAGAGATAATATCAAGTTGTCTGTAAGCATTTCCAATTTTCCAAAAGCAATAGCAAGTCTTCCACAAAAAGTATCAAGTTTTCTGGAAACATATCAAGTCTTCTAGAAGTAGTATCAAGTGTTCTGGACGCATTTCAAGTCTTCTAAAAGTAGAATCACATCCTCTCGAAATATTTTAAGTCTTGGATGTAGTATCAAATGTCAATTCAAAATACTGCTGGGACTGAATTGGGAAGAAATATCTCAACAGTGCAGTGCTGGGCAAAGTATCGATACTTGTTAATGATATGGATACCTACGCCGGTATTGATACTCGATACCAGTAAAGTATCGCTATCGAAAGTATCGAAAGTGACGAAAGTATCGAAGGTATCAAAGTATCGATAATTATTTTTTTATACAGGAATTTGCGTATTTAATGGAATGATCCTACATAAAAAATATTAAGAAAAATTCACATAGAGATGTGTCCTAAAATACTTTAAGGGAGCTAAGATACTTTGAAGATGACATTCAATTTGTAGTTATATTCCTCATTATTTCAAACTCTCTTAGGGCTAATAGCACAAAATTACTATTCGTTACTATTACTACTTAAGCAGGTATTTACTTGGATTTATGCGATGAGTACGATAATCGAGAAAAATTTTCAAGAACATATAGGGGCATAAAGGTTATTGTGTGTAATTTATTTCTCTTTCTTTTTACCTTTATCTTTTTCACCATTTTAATCCCAAAATTAAAATTTAGGAACAACTACATAAATATCTCCATCTTCCTCAGTCTGGGTACATCTCCACATTATGCTGTGATGAGTTTGCTTCATTTTGAAATGAAATGAGTTGGGTTCGATTGCGATAGGTTGGCTTCATTGTAATGGAAGATGAGATGAGTTTTATTGGGTTGGATTCATTTTGAAACAAGATGAGTTGGGTTCTTCAAATGCGTTAGTTCGCATCACAAAGTAACAGCGGGTAATCTCGGTTGGATTAGTATCATTTTGAGTATCATTTTTTTTTGTACTGAACAGTACACAAAAATTAAAAGAATATTTAAATTGCAATTTCATGCCAGTTAAAATATTTTCTAGTATCCTATTATACTTAACATGATTATTTATTAAATTACGGTAAAACTACTCTGTGATTCACGATAATTTAAAACGATTTATGGTTTGTCATTTAACTCGTAAACGTTATTGGGAAACTGCTTACTAAGAAGTCAATTTACGATGGTAGTCGAAGAATGAGAACATTCCCTCTATTTGCATATATAAATACCACATAAATTGGACACACATATTGTGTAACTTATCGATTTTGTCGTTTTTCCATATTAGTTTTACAGCCGAAATGTATATTATATATATACATATACATGATATATTTGTGATTCTCATATATTCGATGAAAACGTTCAAACATTTTTTCTGATAACTAATTTACCCTTTCTAACGAAGTTTACTGTTTTTTTTTCGAGCACCACCTCTTCACTTTAATCAACTGATCAAACGTCCCGTTCAAACCTTGTGTAAGCAGAATTTTTAAATCCAATCTATCAATATATGTCATAGTGCTCGTTTTAATTTAATCCATTCATTTGTAAACAAAAATAAATAAGGCATTAAATAAAATTTGTATTAACCTCTATAAACGTGCTTTGAAGTATAAATGAATTATTAAAATCAATGTGTAATTCATTTATAATTAATTTTTAAATCAGGGATTCTATTAATATAATTCTCTCGATGTGGATTCGCCTCTGTTAACATCATCTCAATAAAATTTTCGGCTTTCACTTGAGGCGATTATTCACCAATTAAATCATGTTAATAATGCTGAAATGAATAAATTCATTGTCGGCATGTTATTGCAGTTGTATTTCAAAAATTTTTTTTTAGTATATACTTTACAACAAAGGAAAAAATTCTCTGGGATTTGCCAACTAACTTTTAGCCCCTTTAGCGTTTTACCGTAATTATTAACGTTGTTGAAGTAGAGTTTCAATTTAATTGTTTTAGTTAAAACATTTTATGGTAAAAAAAATTGTTGCCAGGAACCTTAATAAAATCCGTAAACAATAAAAATTTGCTGTTCCTTATTATCTATTAGACTCAAAAGAAATCTGCAAATCAATTTGATATTAAGAATATAAGAAAATATATTAATATTAACAACAGATCTTATTGAATATATTTTTTTTCATGTTGTGTCACTGTTACAAACTGCCGCCCATTAGACAGTATGCTTTTAATCTTATTTTATATTGTTAATTAACGTGGTGTGTTCGTAAATATTTCCACGAATGCTTTTTGTGCGAACAATTAACGGAAAAATAACAAAATTTATAGATACTGTTGAAATGTTCAAATCATATTAATAAAACCTGTAACATTTCTTTTGATTTTGTAATTTGTATACCTTATACATTATCCAAAGTATTTTTAGGAGTAATTAACAGACAATCATCATTTCATTACATACCAAAATGTAGTAATTAATAACACATTAACACATTGTCACCCAAAATATATGGTTTATCAAACTCGAAATTATACGATGACAACCCAGGTGATGGAATGTTAATAAAATAATCATTAATTAGTTTTGGATCTTTAAGTGATTCGTCGATTGTCTTGGTGATCATTTCTCGGTAATCACTTCTTTCATCGTAAAGGTAATGTACGAACGAAAGTTTCGATTAACAGTCACATCCATCATTATTAAGTTATTTAGAATCTCAACCTTAATGTCATATCTACTTTGAGCTGGATGCATCCCATGGTAGATAGAATGCATCCATCTCAAACAATTCGTGGTTAAAATCTGCAAATGACATTTTGTGCGTATATCAGCAACATCAAGTCTACAAGAAATACACTTATGATCAGTCTAAGTTAACATATCTCATTCAACAGCTTCAAGAATCTATCAATTATAATAATAATAATAATAAATCATTTATTTATCTCGCCAGCAGATACAGAAAAAAATACAAAATTAGTGTACAGGGTGTTTCAGAATTACGCGATACTATTTCAGGGATATGTTCTTCAGCATGAAACAAACAAGAAAGTTTATATCGAACTTTCAAAAAAACATAAGTATCAAATTAATTTATTACCGAGATATTTAAAAGTTAACTTATTCAACAATACAACATTCAGATAAACTGTTCAAAGTGCTGCTTCTTCGATGCGATTTCTTAGTTCTTCTTGCGTGGCAATAGACATAAAATAAATCTCCGACTTCATCCAGCCTTATACAAAATAAAGTACGGCGTAAGATCAGCAGATCGTGGTGGCCATTTAACAGGGCCGTTTCGGCCAATCCATAGATTACCATCTGCTGTGTTTAAATCGTCATGCATAAACATCCCCTGCCTGTTGGCAATCGGAATATCTTCTAGAAGCTCATACAGATTATTTTGCAAAAAATTCAGTAAGACATTCCTGAAAGCCTTGTTGGTAAAAAGAAAGGGCCGATGAGATTATTACCAAGAAGACCACACCAGACATTTAATGAAAAGGTGTGTTGGTAATGCGTAATAGCAGTCGTATGAGGGTTTTCGTAACTGTAAGTATAAGTGTTTCGAAAATTAGTAATTCCATTTCTAGTAAAGCAAAATTCATCGGTAACTAGCAACCAGCTCAGGAAGTTAGGACCTCGTGTGCATTGTCGAATCAACCACTGGCAGAAATGGAGAAAACAAATATTCGCTTACAGATGAAACATTGAAACGATGTGACAATTTTCTGGTGCTAGTAGTAGGAGATTGCTAAACACTATTGAGTATCCCTTCTTCAACGTTAGCAGTTCGTCGAAATTTTTGTCGACCAGCGTTTTGTCGTTGTGGTTTTAGCGTGCCAGTTTCCCTAAGACGTATTTCAATGGCGTCAAACCTTTTCCAATTTGGTATTCTCCTAGTGGAAATATTTCATGATATTTTCGAACAGCAGCAACGCCATTTTTATGTACCTCGCCAAAAATTAAAGCCATGTCTGTTTGTTCTTCAAAAGTCAATAAATTTGTGGTGTTTCCCATGATATACAAAAAGGAAGTTTTCTTATTAACTGATACGAAAACGTGCAGAAATAGTAAAACAGGTTACTTATTTACACGAACATTATTTAATACTAATCATTAATTTTAATTTTTTTTTGTTTAATCATCTGTCAAACACAAAAGCGCCAATTGCAATCCAAGTCAATCTGATTAAATTCAAGATATTTAGATGTTTATCTTTAACTTTTCAATATTTCGATAAAAAATTATAAAAAAGGCAAAAGATTAAATAAATGTATAATCGAGACCGAAATCACAATAGTTTACTGGTAGATTTAAGTGAAAAACTCTTATTGATCCACCAGCAACCACTTTCGGAAATAAAGTTAGGAGTCAATACGATCTTAGTAAAAAATGTTAGTGAAAGAGAAAAAAAGGCAAACCTATACAATAATCTGCGCCAATTCATTACTAGTGAGAGGCGAAATAAAATGTTTTACTCTGGTTAAGAACACCCTTGGAGGTAGATATAAATTCATTTGCAACAACAAAAAAAAATTAGCTTGACCCACAGCCTTCCTTCTCACAGGAACATTTGATCTCTGTAAAGTTATAGATCTGATACAGTAATGATGATCAGCTAATATAATCGGCAAACAATATTTATTTTTATAAATATGTCTGCAAATAGCAATGATATGTGTGAATGAGATATAAATGTCTAATTGGAAATGTTTTTGATTCCACAAACAGAGCATCACTGGGGAAATTCTACCTTTAAACAACGATATTTATAGAATTGATTTTTGCGCTACTTCCACCCGTGGAAGATTTTTTTAGCAGCTTTCTCCTAATCCAACAGTCCATAGTTAAGTATCGATTGTACAAAAGAGTAATAGAAAATACTTAGGTACCTCCAATTTACGCAATTCCTCAATGTAACGAACATATATGTTAAATTACGAATCTTTTTCACAACGGCGTCAATGTGAAAATTCCATTTTAAGTTAGCATCTGCAATAAGTCCCAAGTATTTGATGGAGACAACTTTTTTATGATGATATCACAGGAACAATTATGACAAGTTCCCCCGCATTCAGGACTGTGAACATGGATCACAACAAGTAACAGTGGGTAATTATAAATTTGAAATGTTATAAAGTGAGATTTTGTTGAGTTTAAAGTCAGATAATTATTATTGGCTATAATTAATGTAAGTCATATGTATGGAAGCCGTATTGGAAGCAATTTGGAAATTTGTGATTCGATGTTCATGGCAAAAATTTTAATTAAATAAAAGCCAGAGCCTGCGATAATTGTTAAATGTTTATTAAAACAAGTTAATTCAGTGCAACATTCAATGCATTCAATCAATGCAATTGCTATTACAGTCATTATCAAGCACGACTATGGAAATAACATGAAAGAGTAAAATTAAAAATTATATTAGTGATTAGGATAAATATTAATTATTAATGTTATTTACCGTCATTTAAAGTACCTCGACTAATCGTACTTTAAATGGAGAGTTGTGATGGATGTTTGAAAATTAATTTACATATAGATGTATGTTTCGGAAAAAATTAAAAGCGTAAAGCGCATGTGCTTATTGTTTAAGACAGAATGAACTGCAAAAACGGATAAATGGGTGTTAAATTAAAGTGTATGAGGGAAAAGCAAGAGAAACTTACCAAATAACATCGAAATACCAGGAAATAAAACCAAAAACGAAAAATTCAACATAAGACGTGTTCCAATCTTAGACAAAAAACAGGTTATTCTAGCGCGAAGCGCTGAGAATGACTAAAATTTAAAGCAAGAATGTAAAAGAACGTCGTAGAAAGAGGGGTAAAGCATGAATTTCGAAAATATATAAAGCAAATTTTGAAAAAATTGTGTAGACAAAACGTTAGATGAATTTAATGAAATGTTTGTAATTAATGAAATCATTGTTCTCGTTCATGATTATACTTCCGTCTCTTACCTTATCGTTTTTTTTTTTTTTAATTTTTATTTTAAATTAAAACTGGTCTAACTGGACCAACCATTAATATATCTCTATTTACTCGACAACAAAACAAACAACAATTACAAAACAGACAACAAATATTAACACCAGTCCAGTCCAATGACTTCACTTAGTAGTTTCTGATATTATACACAATGTTACTCGCACAATACTCTGCTATTTCACTTTACTCTACACTAGCTCATATGGTTTAATTCTTCTTAATCTTCGATATAGTTGGTGATTATCTAGCAATTGAAGCACTTCCACATTCACATGTTGATGTAATCGATCTTCATGCTTTTTAGCGTACCGTTGAATTTCGTCCTTCACTGAGATGTTCAGATCTCTGCGTATACCGTCGTTTCTTACATACCATGGGGCGTTTACCATGGCACGTAGTACTTTATTTTGGACTGTTTGTATTATTTTGATATGAGTATCCTTCGCACATCCCCAGATTTGTATACCATATAACCACGTGGGTTTTAAGACCTGATTGTACACTACCGTTACTCAGGCAGTATTACTACCTGAATAAATTTATAAAAAAACCCTACTCTTATTTAATAATTACGGCCGATTTAAAACCTTTTTGCAAGCAAGTTCGATATACACGATTTTCAATTAGTCACTTAAACCCTCCCACATTATATCATCCAAATCAGGTAGGATGGGATAATCATTTTAATTAGTATATATTAGTAAATATTACAAGATTATTCTTCATTCTATCGGAAGACGACGAAGAGTGATCATCTACGAACATGTCTTGACACGTCAACAGAGCGTTATTATTTTATTCTCTGGTTTCCCTATTTAAAGGTTTCACTTGGGAGGAGGTTGCAAAATAATTAAAACTTAATTGGAAACTCCTCCCACATTACAACTTTTAAAGTTAGTAGGTTTGTAACAATTAGCCGATTCTAGAACCTCCTCCACCAATTAGTCGATTCTACAACCTCCTCCAATAATTAGTAGATACTACAACCTCCTCCTCCTCCTGCAACAATTAGCCGATTCTAGAACCTCCTCCTCGGACGCAGGTTCGAGGAGGAGGTTCTAGAATCGGCTAATCTATACTACTCTTGTTGTATAATGACAAGCTCGAGTGTCGTCCTAACAGCCATTTATATGATCGAAATCTTATATTCATTTCTTGCTTCTTCTTTTTAACATGAACCTTCCATCTTAACTTGGCGTTAAGTGTCATGCCTAAGTATTTAGCAGTGTTTTCGTAGGGAACTATAGTTCCGTTAATGTTCAGCGATAGAGGGTTATGTAGTTTTTTGTTTGTAAAATTGATATGTGTCGATTTTGATTGATTCAACTTTATGTTCCACGTTTTGGTCCATCGTATATATTATCGCTAGACGTTTGCAATGCTTGACTAGAAGTTGTCACGTTTAGTCCCACTGCAAGCAGTGCTGTGTCATCCGCGGACGTAGCTAATGTGATCTCCTTTAGGTCTGGTATGTTGCTTGTGTACAAGACATATAGTATTGGCCCAAGAACACTACCGTGAGGTACTCCTGCTTGGACTTCCTTTAGGTCTGAGTATGCATCCTTTTGTTTAACTCTAAATAGCCTGTTGGTTATATACCATGATAAGATTTCTGCATATTGCTTTGGCAAGAACTTGTTCAACATATGAATCAGTCCTTCGTGCCAAAAAACAAACAGACTTGTTTTTCTTCGAGTGCTTTCTCTATGACGTCTGTAATCCGATGTACTTGATCAATTGTTGAATGCTTCTGTTTAAAGCCAAACTGGTGATTAGGGATTTTAACAGCAGAATTTTCAAATAGGTTAGAAACTATTGGCAGAAGCGATATAGGTCTATATGATTTGACGTCATGCAGTGGTTTAGGTATAGGTATATTATATTGAATATGTAGGTTAAAATGACTATACCTTTTTTTTGGAAGCTGTTTAAGTATTTGCCCAGTAATTAGGTCGAATCCCGGTGCTTTTTTAAGATGTAGATTAGATTTTATCTCTACAGCTACTTTTTTTCAGAGTAACTGGAGCAATTTTTGTTGACATCAAATTATCTATAACTTGCAGCTTACTATGTTGGATTATATTCGATGTAAAGACGTCTGCTAGATGTTGTGCAAAGATGTCAGCTTTCTGTTTATTATCTCTTGCCCATTTACCAAAATCTTTCCTTATGGGAGGGACTGACGTAATTGACCTTTTAATGCGTTTATTTATTATAATATATATAATATATAATATAATCTTATATATAATATATATAAGATTAATCGTTTCCATAACGAATAATCATTCTCTTCCCCACTTGTTAGTTTAGATAAAAACGAATTCATAGAGTCTCTTCTTTTAGTTTGCGAATTTCGCGTTTTAATTTTTGTGTTTTATTATTTATTATCACCTTGTCTTTTGGATCTCGACTTTGTTGCCAATGTCTTTTTGCTGCTCTTTTTTCTTTGACTAGAACGCGTATTTCTTTTGGATAATTATTTCCTTTCGTGATATACTTTATTTCTCTGTTGTTATGATAAGCAGCTGTCTGTAGTAATTTGGTGAAATACTAAGTTTTTTATGTCTAGAGAAATAAGTCTGTGTTTATCTGTGATATGTAACTTTTTTAAATGTTCGATCAGTTGTGATGAATTTTTTTATGTTGTATGACAATTTACTGTGAAATCTTTTGTATAGGAAGCCTTGAATTATTTTGGCAATTTTACTGGAAGGAGTAATGTAGTTTGTAATGATAGGTCTTATACGTTTATCTTCTTTGTTAATGGTTCTAAGATCTTTGTGAATCGAGTTGAGTTTGAATATTTTGTCTTTTTTATTATTACTAATACTATTTATAATTTCGTTGTTTTCAAGGAAAATTTGTTTTGTATTAACATAAGGTAATTATAATAATTGGGACTCTATTTTTATAGCCAAATCTAAAAGTCTGATGTTTTAGGGTATAGAAAATTTGTGGTTTAAATTTAAAATGATGTAAAATTGATGTAAAATTCTCTTGATGTAAAATTAATTTTACTCAAGTTTGTAAAATTAGGAGCGAATGAAATGTTGTCTAAATTATTTAGTTTTATCTTTTGAATGGGTTTATATTGATCTATTTTCTTTATGATGAAGGTTTTTACCCCTGGATCAGCATATTCTGTTACATTTGGCTTTTTGAAATTTACATGTTTATTATTATTTTTATTATATGGTTTATGATTGTCATGCTTATTATCAATATTATGGGATTTAACTTATCCTTTATTAGTCTCTCTAATTGATGTTGTTTGGTTTTCTTACTCTTCATTGTGTTGTACTGTATTTCTTCACTGAATCTTCGGTTTAGTTCATCAAATTCTATGAGATGTAGGGATGTTGATAATTTTCTGTATATGAACTTTAACAGTGAGTCTTGTTGGGAAAGTCTTTTATATTGTATTCTAATGTTCTTCTTTATTAGTTTCCTCTCCTGTTCTTCTTGTTGATTCTTGAATAACTTTGGTACTTTGATCTTGAATACTTTCGGTGTTACTTTATGATGTATGGTTGTGTGTAGGAAGTTAATGGTATCTATTGTGTTCTCTCTCTTCATCATGGTACTTCTCATAGTTGGAATCCAAACGAATAACTTCGCGTTTAGTAATTTGGAAATTTGTGATTCGATGTTCTGTCTTAAACAATAAGCACATGCGCTTCACGCTTTTAATTTTTTCCGAACCATACATTTATATGTAAATTAATTTTCAAACATCCATCACATTCTCCCTTTAATCGAGGTACTTTAAATGACGGTAAATAACATTGATAATTAATATTTAACCTAATCACAAAAGATATAATTGGTAAACCGCAACCTAATGTTCGTTTAATTGGAGGTTTGCTGAATGAATTCACACGAGACGATGAAAATTGCGATCAATAGCAAAAGCAGTTTAATTTGTTATGTGACGCTATGATTTAGAAGGTAATCCGGCAGGAATTTTGATTAGTTCACGTTTAACAAAGAAAAATCAAGCATGGTTTTATTCTAAGCCTGATTTATTAAAAAGGTGAAATTTTAAAGAAAATGAAAAGCATATTCGATCACCTAAGATCACCCAGTAAAGGAGAACTTTTGAATATAGACCATGATAATCAAATAAAAAGTTTTTTGATTATTATCATGAAAAGATAATCAAAGCGAATGGAGCTTAAGTTCTGAAAGGTGAATTAGATCACATAATTAATGGTATTCCTGATTCGGGATTACAGAATCAAGCGAGAATGTAAAATTTCTCTACAGTTTCAAACACGCTTTTAATTTTTTCCGAACCATACATTTATATGTAAATTAATTTTCAAACATCCATCACATTCTCCCGTTAGTCGAGGTACTTTCAATGACGGTAAATAACATTGATAATTAATATTTAACCTAATCACAAATATAATTTTTAATTTTACTCTTTCATGTTACTTCCATAGTCGTGCTTGATAAAGACTGTAATAGCAATTGAAACATTGCTGCACCGAATTAACTTGTTCTAATAAACATTTAACAATTATCATCGCAGGCTCTGGCTTGTATTGGAGCAGCCTCTGAGGTAACACCGTTGACCAAAAGAACAGTGTCATCTGCATAAGATAGTATTTTGGCATTTACAAACTTATGGTTCAACAAATCATTAATGTACAACAAAAAAATAAAGGTCCTAGTATTGAACGCCCCACGAAATACCACGATCAGTACTAAAATGTTGAGATATCTTAACCATCTGAGTACTACTCAACAGATAGGATCGAATTAGATCAAAACACACTCCTCTGACTCTATACAGATCCAATTTAGTGCACAGTATATTATGAGAGACTGTGTCAAACGCTTTTGCCAAGTCTAAAAATATTCCTATAATAGGAGTTGACTTATAGCGCATCCGTAACAGCCTTTGAAAAGGCAGCAAAAGTCATCAACCTTCTTATTTTGACGAAAACCATACTGAGAATAAGATAAAATATTATTTTAGTTAAAAAATAATTCGAAATGGAAAAATTCTAATTGAATTGATTGATTCCGAAATCATATCATTACAATATCTTTCAAACTTTTTATTTCCATATATTAAAATATTTTACATTTAAAAACTTTAATCAAATGGCAATTAACGATATTGATGCAATATGGTAACACATCACGTTTCGAGTAGCATTCAAGCAGCTTAAGGGATTAGAATATGATTATACACTGTTTCGGAGTGTTGAAACGGTAATTTCCATAAGCTAATGATTGTTTACGACCATTATTGGATAAATGATGTAATTGTTATAAAACTCAGATACGTAAAGTTCCTTATTTCTTTAACACATTCCTCAGTTATGCTTATAGTAATTTTACGTATCGCTGTCTATTGTATATTTATTTCAAAACCGATTTTTTTCGGTTGTCGAAATGTATGTTCAAGAGATGATGTTAATATCGTCGGCATAAACTACAATTTCTTTCTGGATTTACTTATTAGTAAGTTTGTTCCATCGACATTTATTTGGTCTTTGTTTTAGCCCTTTATCTTTATGAAATACGTCAATTAGGGCTTTTTTTATTTGAAATGTCGTCATTCCTGTATCAATCAAATATGTATAGTTGTTTCTTATTGATAAAGTCATATGTCTACTTGATATCCATGAAACATTGCATACATCTACGTCCTCTACTGCGGGCTTATTTCGCTGAAAAAAAGTTGATCGATAATGGAGTGTCCTTCTGAACAAACTGTTTGATGTTCGCCGACTGAGTTTTCTATAATAGAAGAGAAGGATGTAAACGAGTCCTCGTAAAAGTACAATTTAACGTTGGACTGCTTAAGAGAGAAAGAGATTTAATATCACGAGAAATCAAAATCATAAAGAGAGAACAAAGTGTTTCCTCCTCTCTGAATGTTATTGGTAAACCGCAACCTAATGTTCGTTTAATTGGAGGTTTGCTGAATGAATTCACACGAGACGATGAAAATTGCGTTCAATAGCAAAAGCAGTTTAATTTGTTATGTGACGCTATGATTTAGAAGGTAATCCGGCAGGAATTTTGATTAGTTCACGTTTAACAGAGAAAAATCAAGCATGGTTTTATTCTAAGCCTGATTTATAAAAAAGGTGAAATTTTAAAGAAAATGAAAAGCATATTCGATCACCTAAGATCACCCAGTAAAGGAGAACTTTTGAATATAGACCATGACAATCAAATAAAAAGTTTTTTGATTATTATCATGAAAAGATAATCAAAACGAATGAAGCTTAAGTCCTGAAAGGTGAATTAGATCACATAATTGATGGAATTCCTGATTCGGGATTACAGAATCAAGCCAGAATGTAAAATTTTTCTACAGTTTCAAACGTGGTGAATGGACTCAGATTATTACAATCCGTCCGAAGATTAATAATTAAGCTATTGTTAAAGAAAAAAGAATGAGTAACGTAATTTATCATAAAAAAAACGTCCCTTCGATGTTTTAATTGTAATGCATTGGGTCATCTTCCCAAAGAATGTCGAAAACCGAGACGAAAAAAGGTTCTTGTTAACATTGCAGAGATCTTATATAGAAGACGATTAATTATATATTTGGTCAATGGGCACAAGAACAAATACGTTTGGAGGTCAATTTCTTTAGTAACGTACCATTCTGGGATGAGTTTACTTTTAAAAACGTCGGGATAGTCACTAAAGATAACATGCATTATTGGAATATTGAAAATTCGAGATAGAAATGCAACATTAACGGTAATAATCGGTTTTTACTTAATATGGAATACTTGGTGACAAATTAAAAAAGATCTACCAAAAAAATTATATTATATGTGACATTATGTATAGAGGTGGGGTGATTGAGATGATTCAAAAATAAATAATATTAATATTATCAAAACGTCTTATAAAAATCCATGCGCCAAAAATTCCGCAAACCATAAACTCATTTGTAATTATTGCAACAAAATAAACGAAAAATAAACACGATACTTGTTATATCCAAACCAAATGTTTAATTATCAAGATGCTATCAACATTGGATCGATAGGTAAATTTACTTTATGTCAAGCAATGGGCTAATTAACAGCTGCTTCTACAAAGCACGAAACCTTCACCACGCAAACCAATACACAAGATAGAGACAGCGATAGCAAAATGCACCAACGTTAGGTAATTTACTTCTCTTTAATGGAGCCATTGAACCATACCTTCTTGACTCAAGTGGCATTAAAACCATCCTCTTCCTCTAATAGTCCCATTCTGAAACAGTTAACCCAGATGTCTCTCGAAATGCTGATTACCCCACGCTTAATGCACACACTGTTGTGATACCCCATTTTTAATCTTCACTTTGATAACTAAATGAAATCCCATTTCAATTTTCAACGGGCATTAATGCGCGGGATTTTATGGATTCCGTTTTCAAAGTATCAAACAAACAGATGGATTCGGTTGTTTGACAATTCATCTTTTATTACCAATCGGCATGGCGCTTAATGTACTTTTAATACCCAGATTTCGAGCTGGTTCCAGTTCGGAGTAGATTGAGATTGCATTGTAAACATAGTTTTCTATCTTCGAACAAATTTTTTACTTAAATCGGTTAGATCTCGTGGAAATAATTTTTCTTTTCTTTTTTTGTTACAGATAAATTACGACTAACAATCGCTTGATGGTGTAATGTTACTTTTGAGAAAACATTCTAGGTATGTATTTAGTGACTAAGTTTAATTTTAAAAAGACTAAGTAAGAATAAGAAATAGAATAAAGAAGGACCGGATTTATATGCGACAAAAATAAGTTTTTATAAGGCAATATAAAAAATATGGTAATATGCGGTCAAAATAAAAAAAAAATTTGTATTGCAAAAATTGATGAGAGATGTAGGGCTAAACCCGAATGCTCCTTGTTCTAAATCTAGAGTTAGATCTAAAGATATAAAACTAGAACTAACACTAGACCTAGAAGTGGAATTATTCGGGTTTAGCCGTGCGTCTGAAGACGCACGGCTAAACCTAAATCTTCCACTTCTAGGTCTAGTGTTAGTTCTAGTTTTTCTTCAATTTAAATATACAGGGTTGCTAAATCAATTCTAAAGAACTCTATTTCAAGAAATATTCATTGTGGAGGTCTTCGTAAAAAAAAATATCTTCAGATGCGCTGCTAAACCCTTTTTTTTATTATTGGAAATCTGTAAACAGACACCTGACCGAAGATATCATGTGGCCAGATAATGACGGGTTGAAGTAAACTTAAAGTAAACTTCGACCGTCTAAAACCCTTCCCCCTCTATTCCCGGAACTACCCTTTCACCACTTAAACTTTTCACAAACAAATAATGTATGTTCCACTGTGTCTATACTATCACAGAACAACACACCTCACTTTCCGATTTTTTTATTTTAAAAGGATACTTTTTAAAACCACCATGACCCGACAAAACCTGAGATAAGTAGAAATCGTCCTCGCCCCATTTCCTATCAAACCATGGTTCTATTTCCTGGATAAGTATTCTTGTCCATCCCTCATATAGATCCCATCTTTCCTGCCAGAACTTCAATAAACTTGCTCTACATTCACGTTTTGCTTCTTTGCCTCTCCTATATATCGCTGTTCTTTCTTCAGCAAGTAAGTCCAGCGGAAGCATACCAGCAATAACCTGAATCCTTTCAGCAGAAACCGTTCGATATGCGGAACAAATTTCTATTGCAAGTTTGCGATTCACTCTAGTCAACATATCACGATACCTAATAAATTTAAGGGCTCTTTGCCAAATAGGTGCGGCGTAAAGTACAACCAACTTCACCGTCGATGCAAGAAGTTTCCTACTTCTTGATATTGGACCACCTAAGTTCGGCATCAACCTTAAAAGTAAATTACTCATGAATGTTGCCTTACTTGATACCTTTCAATATGTTTCGTCTTGGTCATGTCTTTATTGATAAACACTCTGAGATACTTGACCCTTTCAGCACTTAGAATTACAGACTTATTTACTTCAAGGTTAAGAGATCTTATCTTTCTTCTCCCTTGAAGTAAAACCATTTCTGTTTTCTGTGCAACTATGTCAAGACCCATCTCCTCCAGTTTATCAATAATCTGTTGAACCGCATATGATGCCTTGTCTTGCAGTTCCCACTCATCCCGGCCAATGACCAACAATGCCAGATCATCAGCATCTCTACTTCGGCCTCCAATTCCACTCTTAGAATTCTATCATATTATAGATTCCATAAAAGTGGACCTAATAGAGATCCTTGAAGCACTCCACAAGACATGTCGTAAACTGTCCCATTCGGAGCTATGATGTTTCTCTCCGACAAGTAACTTCTTATCATTTCGACCAGATAGGGATTTATATTTCCATTAATTAAGGATCCGATTATTTCCTTCCACGGTGCAGAATTAAAAGCATTTTTGATGTCCAAAAGTACTAAGGCACAGAGTTTCCTATTGGATCTTCCCTTCCTAAAGCCATATTGGTTTTCATGTAGAAGGATATTTTCCTCCGCTTCTACAACCAATCGCATTCTCAGTAATCCTTCCAAAAATTTCCCCGTCGTATCCAATAGACATAGAGGTCTATACGCCAAAGGTTGTCCTGCTTTCTTCGGCTTCTCAATAAGTACAAGCCTTGCACTTTTACAGATCTTCGGAAATATACACAGTCATTGTATACTTCTAAGAATTTCTTTGAATACTTCGATGCCAACAATCCAACCATTTCAGATGGAATGGAATCCGGTCCCGGGGCTTTCTTTTTCCTTAGATTACCTACCGCCACTGAGAGTTCCTCCACTGTAAAGGGAATTGAGTTTAGTGAACCATCCCTAGCCTTCCATGTAAAAGCTTCATATTTAGGAAACAGTTTACTGACTTGTTCTTCCACCGTCTTATCCTCAATACCATTTCTGTTTTTCAGTTTCAATCTTTTGGTAATTATTTGGTATGCTTTTCCCCAGACATCTTCTTCAAGATCTGAACATAGTTGGTTCCATTTTTCTTTCTTACTCTTTCCAATGAGTTTCTTTAGTTATTTTCTTTTGTTTTTAAGTTGTAACTTCAAATTTTCAATTAATTCCAAATCAAAAATACCTCTCCCTCTACTTCGTGTTAAGCTTCTTTTTATTCTATTGCATTCTTTTCTTTTTTCTGCAATTTCGTCGTTCCACCAGTATACTGGTTTGTGGCTAAAATTTCTGTCATTTTGCTTTTGATTAAATTTTCTGGTGTTCTCGCTTCCCAACCATGCACTGCTAAACCCAACCCAACCCAAACATACAGGGTTGGGTTGACCCTGTATGCTTCAACTGAAGTAAAACTAGAACTAACACTAGTCCTAGAATTAGAATCTTTCGGGTTTAGCCGTCTTTGTTATTCCGGGATTCTTTTAAGGTCCATATATAAACAATCAACATACATAGCATTGTATGTGGATGATTTTTTTATATTTTCGAATGATGAAATTGAAACTAAATTTATAAAACAAGAACTAGAGAATAATTCAGGTTAAAGATTTAGGAGTAATAAGTAGATAATAAGTAGAGTAATAAGAAGGTATGCGTGTTACGACAAATGTTGATATAGATAAAATAACGTTAGATCAGGAAGAAAATATTGATGCAAAACATCAATATTTGCATTTTGATGATCATTTTGTTTTGATGTTTTGCAATGGAACATTGCAAAACATCAAAACGTTGAAAATGTGCAAAGAGCATTTTAAAATATTGTATATGCCAATTGAAAGTATGCCTGCTGATATTTTAACGAAGGGACTGAGAGATATAACAAGGTTCATAATCAGAATTTTTGTATTCAATTTCTTTCAAAAGTTAATCAACCCTACTAGTCCAATCTCAAGACGACTCCATAAATAGCTCTTCGCAATTTACAAATCTTATTTTCAAACCCTACTTTAAATAACCTTCTGATTATGTCATAAAAACTTGTTCCCGCAAGTAACCGTTTAAAAAAAAGCTGTCTTTACATCTAAATGAAATAAATCTAATTTTAATTTTATTGATAAAGCGAATAAAAGTCTTATTTCTGAGTCTGACCGCAGATGAAAAATTTTCATCATAATCCAATCCACGATTTTTAGTAATGGCGCTCTAAAAGTAACTTTTTTATCACTTCCACTTTTTCTTCTAAACCCCCATTTGTTTTTCACTAAAGTTGCCTTCTCTGGAAGATCAACCAGCTTCCAAAAGTTACACTGGTCAAATGCTTTCATTTCTTTTTTCATTACAAAGTCTCCAAAATTTAGCTTCGATAAGAGATAATGCTTCTTCATATGGGTTTGGTTTCTTCCTTTGTCTTTGGTGTCCTTTCTGATTTTCTTCGTGTTTGTTCATTCTTTTCCACAATTTTTTTTTTTTTCATGTTAATCTGAATTTGTAAATTTTTTGATTTTTCTTCATGAACTGAAAAAAAATCTACTGAATCTAATTTTACTAATAATCTGTCATCAGTTTCGTTTTCTATAATTACATCTCTACTTGTAGTAATTTTAAACATTTTCTGGATTATAAATCCTTTTTGATTTGTTTATCCCATTCTTCTCTTTTGGCTTTTGGGATATGCACCATTACTTACAAAAATTCTTAAGTGACTAAAGTTGTCGTTATCGTCCTGTTTTTGATGTACACATCACTATATGTTACTAACTAAAGCCCAATTTCTTTTCTTCCAATTAGCATCAAAAAGTAGACACTTTGCTTCTCTGCTAAAGATGTATTCATCCTTTCCGAAAGTCCATAATACCATTATTTCTTAAATAGTTACCTATTTCTTCATTACAAATTTTCCTCCATTGTTAGTACGCAAGATTTTAATCCTAGAATCCTTAATCCTGAATCTGATTTTCTACTAGTTTCTCAAAAGTTTTGAAACAATGTAGTGCTTCATACTTAAACTTAATAAAATGTACAAGTCATTCTGCTATAATCATCCTCGAATATCAAAAAATATTTATATCCTCCTAATGATGTTTCCATAGGTCTACAGATATCAGAATGAATCACCTTCTTCCAGAGTGTTTAAACGGCAATCTTGCCTATTTACCCTCACAGCAAATCACACTAACTTTACTTATAGATATAAAAGAATACCTGTTGTTAGTATACGTCCGCAATTTATACATATAATTGATTAAATCAGTTTTCGCAACCATTACATTTCTACTATTATAGATTTTGCAACCATTCTCTTCAAACATTATTACCATTTTGGATCAATTGACTTACGGAAAGTTAATTATTTGTTGTTTTGTTAGTTCTGGTAAGTATTCTTCATCTTTAATCGTCATATTGTAAATACTATTATTACATTCCGAAACACTCTACTATCTGTCTTTGATTATCAGCAACTATTATATCATGCATACCATCATCTGTTGAGATATCCTCTAACCAATTCTTCTTTACTGTTAAATGTACGCTAGCTCCTGAATCCACATACCAATCACTATTCGTAAATTTTCTTAAAAAATGTAGCACTGGAGGTATTTGATTCTTTGACCAATTTTTCTTTGTTTTTGTTTTCCATATTTGTTCTTATAATGGATTTTTATAATCTGCTTGCAACGGAAACATTTTATATCCTTCAAGTCATCTTTATTTCTCGAACCTAAATGTGTTCTTCTTGTAGCATTCCATTGTTTCTTATTCATACTAGCAAAAGCTATACCTACTTCCTTTGCTGTTGGTTCCATGTCCAATAACTTTTTTTTTGAATCTCCAGTTATAGCTCTACCTGAATGTTCAATTGCCATAATCATTGGTCCAAATTTCTCCGGCAATCCTGCTAATAATAATGATTACATTTACTTTTCAACTATCTTAAAACCAGTATCTCTTGACTTCTGAGTTGTCTCGATGACTTGGTTAACATACGATTTCATTGAATCACCATTCTCCAATTATGAGTTTATCAAGTTTCGGAGTAAAATGATTTTTATTGAGAATCCCGAGTGTTTAAACAAATCAATTTGTTCCAAACTTCCTTCGCTATATTCGCTTCCTGAACATGTACATACAGTGTTTTGGAAGCTTTTCAAGGTGCAGTATCAAGCTTTTCAAGTTTTGTGTAGGCAAAATCAAGTCTTCTGAAAGTATTTCAAGTCTTCTGTACTCAAAATTAGGTCTTTTAGAAACAGTATCAAGTCTTCTGGAAACATTGCAAGTTTTCTAGAAGCATTTCAACTCTTTCAGAGGCAATATTAACGTTTCGAAAAAATATTTCAAGTCTTCTGGAAGCAGTATCAAGTCTTTTGAAATCGTACCAAGTCTTTTGAAAATAGTATTAAGTATTTGGGTAGCATTTAAAGTCTTCTGGAAGCAATATCAAGTGTTCTGGAACAATTTCAAATCTTCTGGAAGCAGTATCAAGTCTGCAGTGTTAAGTCTTCTGATAACATTTCAAGTATTCCGATAGTATTTCAAATCTTCCAGAAGCAATACCAAAGCTTCTGGAAACATTTGATGTTTTCTAGTATTTTCTGAATTTTTTTTTCTAGAATATTCTGAAAGCAATGTCAAGTGTTCTGAAACCAGTATGAAGTCTTTTGGAAGCAGTTCAAGTTTTCTAGAAGTAGTATACTTGATAGAAAAAATCAAGTCTTCTAGAAGTAGTATCAAGTCTTCTATAAGTATTTCAACTCTTCCAGAGGCAATATCGATTCTTATGGAATCACTTGAAATCTTTTAAGAAGGGTATCAACAGTATCAAGTATATGAAAGCATTTTAAGTCATTTTCAAGCAATGGAAACAATGCAAGCCTTCTTCTTTTGGAGCCATATTAAGTTCCTAGAAGCAGTATAAAGTCTTATAGAAGCAACATCAAGTTTTCTAAAGGCCTCTTCTGGAAATACTTATAACGTGAAGACTCAACGGCGTTTAATTGACGGTTTAATTCAAATTTAAAAATATTTTTCATTATTTTGCTGTTTTCAGATTTGTTGTGATTCTGGGTTCTGGATTTTTGTATCTCGTTTTTTTCATAGATGTTCTTTAGCCTCTTTTTGTTTTGCCTAGGTATGACTTCTTGCTACTCTTAGTAGAGTTGTGATTCAGATGTGCACCTAATTTGCTCCTTGGCAAATATCATTTTTCTTTATTTTTCATAATCAAAGCTAGGCGAGTTTAACTCAACGGATCCAAAATTAGTCCCACTCCGGCCATAATGATTCTCTCTGTTGTATAAGTTGGTTTTTGTGGTGGGGGACGCGTGAGCTAATATCGCTATGCTCTGTTCATAAGTGGGAGATAAATCCGACTTTTATGTAATGAGAGTGCTTAAAGTCGCTCTAAACGTGGAAAGCATCCTATGGATAAGAAAAAATAAAAAGTTGAAATTTCTCGTTTTTTTCTATTTTTTCCCAACTCAGATATACTTTCAAAACTTAGCAATAATATTCTTCAATTTAATCATCTTAACCATCCTGCCAGGAATATTTGATCTTCTACCAACAACATTGGTCTTCTATCAACAATATCTGATCTTTTGCCTAAAATATTGGGTGTTCTGTTAGCTATGGTGGTTTCTGTTAGCTTTACCTAATGTTTTGTCAACAATGATCTTCTACCAACTATATTTGGTCTTCTGCAAACAGTATATACTCTTCTGCAAGCAACACATTGCTTTTCAGTTGCAATACTTCTTAATTCTTCTACGTACTTCTATAATCCTTCTACGTCATTTACATTCATTGAGTTGAGTTTGGTTGGGGTGCCTTTGGGCTGCTATGAGTTGCGTTTGAGATCAGTTAGGTTGGGTTGGGTTGGGTCAAGTTTTCTGGAAACATTTAATATCTAGCTTTCCGGGTGATATTGAGTTGAGTTTGGTCGGGGTGCGTTTGGGACAAGATGTGTTAGAAAACATATAACTAGTATAGTTATATGTTTATATTTCTAAATCTAGAGTTAGATCTAAAGATATAAAACTAGAACTAACACTAGACCTAGAAGTGGAAAGTTTTGGGTTTAGCCGTGCGTCTTTAGACGCACGGCTAAACCCCAATTTCCACTTCTAGGTCTAGTGTTAGTTCTAGTTTTACTTCAATTTAATATATAGGGTTGCCAAATCAGTTTGTAAAGTACTGTATTTCAGAAACTATTCATTGTAGGCCTTTGTTAAAAAAAGTCGTCCTACGGTTTGAACCAGAGGCGCCCTAAGATATTTAGTTCCTCAGAGCTAGGTCGGATAAACAAGACGAGTACGCTCCTTTTCATACAAAATTCAATGCCAAAAAACAGGTCCGCACTTCAAAGAGGACACTAGGTACATGTTTGATGGAGGCATCATGCATTTCCCTATTAGCCCTTAAGTTTAGGACGGCGCTTCTCATATGTAATTACAACCCATTATATCAGAGTATGTGGATAACTAATTGTATATGCGATAAAAATGCAAAATATAAAGTTATATGCAAATCATGCAAAATCATATAAATCCGGTCTCTAATAATAGTTAGTAGTGTAAGTGCACGGTTGAAATATAGATGTAAATCTCATTTGACGTGAACTGTTTCTCAGTATAAATTGAACCATCAAAGCGAAACGAGATCGCAACTAACATAAACAATCCGTAAATGGTGAACCGCAAGAACATTTATATCGAAAATCCAGAAACCCTGGCAGTTTAACCCCCCGGTGGCATTATTCCAGTGAGTTAAACTCCATCGTTCTCCTGCGGTGACAATATCCATTTAGTATTCATTAGTTGTGAGTTGTAATAAATTAACAGGGTAAAGTATACCTTTAATAAATAACTTCTAAAGAGAAGTTTATCTTAATAAAAGAAGAATAAAACATTGTCATTATTACATTGAATCATTAATTTTGAAATGAATACAAATTTTAGTTAATAATTAGAGTATCTATGTACACACATTAAATTAATAATAATTCAATTTAATTTAACTCGTCAAATAAAACAAAACCGTAATTATTAATTAACGAACAAAAGTAATTAGACTAATTATTTATTTTGAGCTTATATCATTAAAGCGTTCTGAATAAATGAAATTGACCTGAATAAAAACTACGCAAAAATCCGATTAATTTAAATTTTAGGTGATCCAGTTATGATTGCGGGGGAACTTTGAAATTCCCACCGGGATAGGCATACTTGTAATTATGTATTCACTCGAGGCTTACAATTAGTTAGAAATAGAACGCGCAGGATGAAATGGCAAACTTTTAATTCATTCACGTGTTCAGCGCCTTTTCTTCCTCGAAGCCCAACGAAAAGTTGAAAGCTCGAGAAACATAAACTCACGGTAGCTTTTCAGTTTTGTGCAGTTTCCGGGGAAATCGTCCCACTAATTTGACTTCGCCCAAGTCCATATGGAAACTTGAAGATTTATCCTAATTAATCTTTCTTATTAAAGGATATTAAACAAAGAATTTAATATAAATTAAAAATCTATCAATTGTGAGGTGTCATCTTGAAAATCGTTTTTTTTATCTCTTTTGTGGTCTAGGGGTTTTTTGGAGGATCAACCTACGTCGGCATCAGTTCGATTCTCCTGCGTCAGTAAGGGTTGTTTATTTTATTTTTTTCATGGCCAATCGGTTCTTCGTTCTTGTACAAACAAACCTTGGGATAGAAAGAAAGAAAGGAGAGGAGGTCTTCTTAGGGGGAACAATGGGAGGGTTGAAGTGTGGCAAAAAATATTTATCCCCAATCGATCAAATCCTTTTAATAAAGGACCTCTTTGTAAGAAAAAAGAATGAATCGTTTCAGTGTCTTGATTCGTTTGCGTTTACATATTAGGTTTTTTCGTGATGATCGCCATTAGTTCTTCTTTGGGTCATTAAGCTAATAGCTTAGATGTCCAATTAAGGCGGTTAATGAAGCTATTTCGCTCGTTGCCCAGACAAAGCGATACTTTTCGGCTTCACGCGATATTAGCAGGGGAGACTATGGCAAATAGATTTCGGTAGATAGTCGTCGGTGTTAACCCGTATAACTTCGTTGACGGTGTTGGAATGAAAATAGGGATGGGGCGGGGTTTCAACAACCCTACTGGAAGCGACGAAAGGGGAGAGAAAACCGATCGATAACGCTACTCTCCTGCAGATATGATCCTGCTGGCCATTTGCGTGGAATAGGTCAGCAGTTTTTCACACGCACACAGGAACTCTAATTGTTTTCTAGCGCTCTGTCGAGTAGGGTATTAGATTTTAATGGGGTTTTGAGTTTAAAAAGGAAAAAAAAGAATTTTTTTCATTTTCACCTTTTTTTTGTGTACAACATGTTTTGGGTTTGTTTCAAATTTGTGCACAACTCAGATTTATTATCGCAAACTGCCAAAAAGAGATAAAAGAACAAATTCAGTCAGCGGGGCAAATTTAATTTAAAAAAACCTTTTATAAATTAGAAACAACGGCATATTTTCGACCACTATAAAGCACGAAACTTGGACTATCTGGCATCTTTCCAACTAAAGTGGTCCAAACCGCATCGCCCCCTCCCCACGCTGTTGTTTTGAAACCAACCGAGAAAAAATCTAGAACATTTCCACCCGGAAACGGTAATTGTAGAAAATTATTATCATCAAAATCTAAAACAAAAAAATTCAACTACAAAACTTTATAATCACCTCGAAAATTACTTTCTTACTCCATTAATTTCGATTAAATTGCAAATATCCGGCGCTTAATCAAGGAAATCATTTCAAAAACTACTTAAACTTTCAATATCGTGTAAAAACTATCACCATCCAGTCAACGTCTCACTTTATCCCTGATAGTAATCCGCATTACATTTTCGATTACGATAAATTCGAAGACAGAAATGTGTAATTTCGTACGGGAAAGTACCGGGAAAACAAGAACGAGAGTAGTTTTCAAAGATTCTCTTGTACTAGGACAAGTTAGAGGCGTGCGCTGCAAAATGGAACCACGTTGGATTAGATTAAGATTAAACTTCTAAAAGAAACTCGGTGTACGTGGTGAAACTGCAGATGCGAGCCGGATTTGCAAAGAAAATCGTCCCCTCCTGTTCAGAGTCAGGTACTGCATCGAAATGACGCACATCTTGTAAAAATTGTATTGTTACAAATAGGGGATGATACCCTAAAGGTCTGAAGCATCAGCACTTTTAAAGTATAGGTATGTATTTTTTAAATTGGTGGAAAATTTTATAAACCGATGTCGATCTTATAACAGGGTTGTAATAAAACGTTTTATGTTCTAGGAAATTTCTATTAAAAAATCTCGTCTGAAGGTGTACTTTTTTGTTATTTATTTACCGAAAGAAATAAAGCGATTGTATGAACTTTTATAGTACAAAGACTATAAAAGCCTGCCTTGAAAGGTACACAATTCTTTTTGCAAACACAAACATAAAAGCTTATTCGCTACAATTTTAGATTAACAAAAAATTTTAAAAAATTGAAAAGATTAATTTCAAAGTTTCATTTATTGAACATCTAAATAGTTGACTTTTTTGGAATCAGTTTTAAGATCTGTATGAAATCAAATCTTTAAGTATTTACTTCTTGCTTCACATTACGACACTTCTATATTGTTGATAACTTCAATGCACTTTTTAAATAACATTATTTATTAGGTTTTAAAATATGAACGTGTTTGATCATTACACTCAAGAATTTTTTTCCCAAGATAAGTACTAAAGTCGTTCTTTACATATTTTTGTAAGTACAGAAAGTCTCCTATAAGACGATTTTATTCTCGCTCTGCCGAGGTCGCTTGCGGGCAGGTACTACAATCTTCCAATATGAACGATTTCATGTTAATATTTCATATCCTTGAGGCAAAATCGTTTCTTGTATATCCTAGTAGATATATACAGCGCCTATAAAATGATTTTATCTTCACTCCACTGAGGTCGCTTGCGGGCGAGGCGCTACATTCTTTCAAACTGAACGATTTCGTGTTATTTTGTTATTTTATTTCGTGTTTTCATATTTTGCACCTCGCCCGCAAACAACCTCGACGATTTAAGGTAAAATCATTCCCTATATATATTCTAGTAGATATATAAAGACTCTTATAACACGATTTAATCCTCACTCCACCGAGGTCACTTGCGGGCGAGGCGCTACATTCTTTCAAAATGAACGATTTCGTGTTATTGTTTCATATTTTGCGCCTCGCCCGCAAGCGACCTCGACGATTTAAGGTAAGTCGTTCCCTATATATATATTCTAGTAGATATATAAAGACTCTTATAAGACGATTTAATCCTCACTCCGCCGAGATCGCTTGCGGGCGAGGCCTTACATTCTTCAAAATGAACGATTTCGTGTTATTTTGATTTTGAGTTGATTTCATATTTTGCGGCTCACCCGCAAGCGACCTCAACGATTTAAGGTAAAATCGTTCCCTATATATATATATCCTAGTAGATAGATAAAGACTCTTATAAGACGATTTAATCCTCACTCCGCCGAGACGATTTTATGTAAACACTTTATATCCAGCGCCTCGTCTGCAAGCGACCTCGGCGATTTGAATTAAAATCTTTTGAGGACATTTGCGAGCGAAGCGCTACAATCTTCTGAGAATCCATCTTCCGATGGATTATTATAGGAAAATTGTTTGAATAATGCTGTGTGACATATAATGCATGTGATAATGCTGTGAAAGATTGAAAAATTAAGTGCCCTTACGTGCTGATACTATTTGAAACAAAATATAAGCTATTGTATAAAGCTTATTGAACTTTACATCGATTTGATAATAACAGGGTGTTGATTATTTTGGAATTTTTTTGGAATATTAAAGAAATTACAATGGATTTTCAGATAATTTAATATGAGGGATAGTTTAAAGTGGGACCTCATCCTAACTAAATCTAACCCAAAATAACATCTAAGTTCAAGTCAATATAAGAGATGGGATATAAAGTTGGGTTGGGTTGAGTTCCAACTTCATACCATTCAATATGAGGAGTGTTATCAAGTTAAAACTCAACCCAACAATTAAGCAGATGAACTTCGGAAAGGACCTTTTAGAAATACACATTATAGCTGTTTTTCTTATTTTTCTTACAAATTTGAACTTGAAAAGTTTCTTTTTAAAATCACCCACGTTAAATCTATCACAAAAATTTGAAAAAAATTAAGCCAAAAATTGAATTATAAGTTGCCAAAAGTTATGCCAAAACAATAAACGTTAAAAATTTTGATTTTTAAAACGATGTTTAAAGATAAAATAAAACTACAACCAAAACTTAATTTGAGCCACCCACATCTTACGACATTTTTGAGCGAACAATTAAGTGTTTAAAAAACTTAGATTAATCGTTTGTTAAATTGGGTTAGGTTGGGTTGAATTCCAACTTCAAATCATTCAATATATGATATATTACGAGTTGGGTTTTGTTGAGTTTCTATCTTGATTTTTTGTTTACAGCTGGTTTGTTCAATTCAATTTAAGAGACGGTATGAAGTTAGGTTGGGTTGAGCTCTAACTTCATACCGTTCAAAATGAGGACTGTTATCAAGTTAAAACTCAACCCAACCAAACAGTTAAGTTTTTAAAAAACTTAGATAAATTGTTCGTTAAATTGGGTTGGGTTGGGTTGAGCCCCAACTTCATGTTTTCAATATGAGATATATTATGGGTTGGGTTGGGTTGAGTTTCAACCCATCCTCGGTTGGAGTTTAATCCAGCTCTCTTGCACTTTTGTTGAATTCAATATGAGATGGTATCAAGTTTGGTTGGGTTGAGCTCCAACTTCATACCATTCATATGAGGAGTGTTACCAAGTCAAACCTCAACCTAACCAGTTAAGTTTTTCAAAAACTTAGGTTAATCGTTCATTAAATTGGGTTGGGTTGAGTTCCAACTTCAAATCATTCAATATGACATATGTTATGGGTTGGGTTGTGTTTAGTTCAACCCACCCTCGGTTGGAGTTAAATCTTGCCTCTTGCACTTTTGTTCTCAGGTGGTTTGTTCAATTCAACACAAGATATGGTATCAAGTTGGGTTGGGTTGAGCTCCAACTTCATACCATTAAATATGGGCAGTGTTATTAAGCTAAATTCAACCTAACCAAACATGAAAGTTTCAACAATCAGCTTCACTTTTCAAAAAACTTAGAGGATTCATTAGACTGGGTTGGGTTGGGTTTGGATGGATGGGTTGAGCTTCATTCAATATGAGGAATGTTATAGGTTGGGTTAGGTTGAGCTTCCAACTCAACCCAACCTACTTAGTAATTAAACTACTTTTAGATTATGGTAGTTTGATTACTATGCAATAAAATGTACTTTCAAGACCTAAGAACCCAATACTGTACTTACAACTGCAAAAATGCACAGAAAGGTATAGAATAATAATAAAATAATCATAAAAAGTTTAGAATAATGAGATAAACAATAGAATGACTTGTAGAAAATAATAAATCATAAATAAAAATGAAAATAATAAACGATAGAGTAATGATAGCAAGAATCATAGAAAGGTGTAGCACAGAGGTTCCCAAAAATTTTTTATGTCGTATATCCTTGCCATGTTTTTCGGCTTTCTGGAGATCCCCTATTTTGTGGTCGCAATACATTGAGCTTAAAACAAAAAAAAGTACATACTTGCATAGGTGTTCTGATGACCAGAGAAAAAGTCTCCACCCGAATCTGCGGAGATGAGATTTTGCCTTGAAATATTCGTGTCACCTTTTTCTTCTGATTATTGATTTAGAACTATTGTGTGTGAAACCAGAACTGGTGAACTACTAGAATATAATGAATACATTGGGTGTATTCAGCAGACCCTGATGTAATATATTGAGATCCACTATCGTGGACACTCATTTTCATTTCATGGATTTCCATTTTTTTTCCGCTGACGTAGATCCCATGGAGGTTGTCATAGTCCGCTGGGGGTCCATATAGAGCACTTTGAGAATCACTGGTTTAGCATAATAGATTGCTTTTTAAAGGTATCTATTACGATTATTTAAAAAATTTAAAGCTGTTTAAAAAATATAATAAACAGATGAACGTAGAACCTTGTAACTTTGTAAGCGACTTTTAATTTAAGTTAGGGTTTCCTAAAGAGTATCAACTATTCAAAAAGATTATTAGATATATTATGTCTTCTTAATGAATTAAGTAAGGTTGTAAAATTGAACCTCCGTTCAACTGCAGCTGATGATGGTATTTTAGTGTTGTATTTTATAAACATTTATTTAATTAACTTATAATTATGGCGCATTTCTTTATTAGTTCTTCTATCTTCCAAGTACTGCAATAACAATACTATGGCGCAATAACTTAACGCCATAGTACATGATTTCCATATCATATAATTTTATAAGTTCACGCATCACGTTTTGACTTTTTCAATAATTTTAACAAATGTTCATCTATGATTTTTATCTGTTAGTTTCGGCAATTGACATTTTCGGCTGAAGATGAAGTTGTCGTTTCGAAACCGGTACCAATATACTAATTCTAGGTGTAGTGTTAGTTCTAGTTTTAATTAGAGACTAATATACAATTATCTAAAACTGATTAATAGCTAAAATTAGAGCTAATACCAACACTAAGGCTAACACTAGAACCAAAAATATTTGGGTTTAGCCCCACTTTTCTTAGGGTACTTAAACCCAAATATTTCCAGTTTAATAACTTTGCAAGTTAATAATTTAATTTGCTTTTTATTTACTAGAAACATTAGGATTTAGCCGTACATGTCTTAGGACGACTAAACCCTAATGTTTCTTGCTCTAGGTGTAGTGTTAGTTTGGAAGCTAGGATGTAGATCTAGTATTGGTTATATTACAAAAGTTATCTTTCGATTTTTTTTTTACTGGGAGTGTTAAGGTAATAAGACTCATTACGTAGGCTTATTGTATACATCTTAATATGGTTTTAATTTTTGTAAAAATAGCATGTCTTTAAAGATTTTAAAGTGGTTATAAAAAAATCATTGAAAGATATTTATAAAAACTGAAATAATCAATATTTCGAAAAATACCTACACTTTTCCTTAGATAACCTATCGATAACGATGGTAAAATTTGTAGTTAGTCTATCAAAAATTGTAAATTATATTCCGCATCTCTTGCTCTATCAGTGACTGAGTGTACGAAATATTTGATGCATTGCTCATCAGTTTTGAAGCAGAAATTATAACAATTTTAGCCAATTATTATTTCCATAACCTCCACTTGGCCCATCATTAAAAATACTAACGGCAATATTTGTACTTAAATCCAATATTTTTTTACCGCTTAATGTGGCTTTCGAAACGATGGACCAAACTAATTAATTAAAGCTCTCATTGCTATTTTGAGTGTATCCTCCTATGCAATGCTCAAGCAAATCCTCTCTACTTATATTTTCATAAATATGTTGAATTGCTTCGAAAACTTTCGGTTTCATTGATGGTGGATGTTAGTAATTATCGCGCCCTATGTCGGTAAAAGAAGTTTTTTTGGCTAAAAGCTTTGGAGATATTAATTTTAAAGATCAAACATATTGCTTAAGCAAAAAAAATCGTTTTTTCTTAACTTTACACTGATATTAACTCTTAAAACTAGAAGTAACACTAGATCTAGAACTAGAAAGTTTCGGTTCAGCCGTGCGTCTTCAGATGCACGGCTAAGCCTGAATACTTTCTAGTTCTGAGTGTAGTGTTAGTTCTAGTTTTAGTTCGATACAAGTATTCAATAATCAAAAACCTAATAATAGCTAAATGTAGAGCTAATGCCAACACTAAAGCTAACACTAGAGTTAGAACTAGAGACATTTGGGTTTTAAAGGACGAAGGATTGGGACGTCTTTTAAGAACCGAATCCAACCCAATTTAGCTAGACCTAGAAGATTTGATTTGATCTTTCGATTTGAACCTGAATCCCTGAAAATCTGAATCTTTCTAATTCTAGGTCTAGTGTTAGTTCTAGTTTTAATTCGAGGCAAATATACAATTATCCAAAACTGATTAATACCTAAAAGTAGAGCTAATACCAACACTAAGACTAACACTAGAACCAAAAATATTTGGGTTTAGCCCCACTTCTCTTAGAGTAGTTAAACCCAAATGTTTCCAGTTCCTAGTTTAATGTTGATTCTAGTTTTAGTATTAGTTCTAGTGTTACTGTCTATCCTTCCCGACCAGTAAAAATTTGCTGGTATCATAGCAAATTTGAAAGCAACACCCAAAAATGTGAAGGAACTTTCTGTACTTTTAACGATGATTTCCTTAAAAATCACCATAACATCGTTCCAAAAAAACGATTAAAGGTTTCAAAAGAAAAAACTCAATTTTCCAAATTCAAAATTAAGGCTAACAATCCGTCCCACCATTCGGCCAACACCCTTTCATCATCAAGGCTTTTTATTTTCGATAACAAAAATAACATGAACTTTTTAATCGACACGGGTGCCTATGTTTCCGTGCTACCGAAAAAGTTTTTTCCTCAGAGTCAACAGGACTCTATTTCAAATTTAACCGCTGCAAATGGTACCAAAATAAATACGTATGGAAAGAAAATGATCACAGTTTCATTAAACTTGAGACGAAACTTTCCGTATGTATTTACCATCGCCAGCGTAAACAAAGCTATTGTCGGTGCGGATTTTCTAAACGCATACGGCCTCCTTGTCGATATTAAACATAAAAAATTAATTGATTCAAAAACAAACCTTTTTGCAATTGGATCAATTAATCAATTCAAAATTGCGTCACCTAAGCTTTTTTCTTTTGAAACTAAATATACACTACTCTTAAAATCTTTTCCAAATTTAATATCACCTCCAAATTTTTCAACCCCTGTTCGACACAATACTAAACATAAAATCATCACTAATTCGCATCTTCCGTATTGTCGTCCTAGACGTTTAAATCCCCAAAAGTTATTGCATGCCAAGCAAGAATTTGAGCAAATGGTCTCATTAGGCATTTGCCGACCATCTTCATTCACATGGTCCCAAAAAAGGACTCCAACGATTGGCGACCATGTGGAGACTACCGTCGACTAAACAATATCACCATTCCAGGCAGATACCCTTTACCACATATTCATGATTTCAATTTACACCTGGACGGTTGCAAAATTTTTTCAAAAGTTGACCTGGTACGTGCCTACCACCAAATACCAGTGGAAGATGAAGATATTCACAAAACAGCCATTAGTACTCCATTTGGCCTTTTCGAGTTTACGAGGATGCCATTTGGACTTCGAAATGCTGCCCAAACATTCCAACGTTTCATGAACGAAATACTTTCAGGCCTTAATTTCATTTTTGTTTACCTTGATGATATTTTAATAGCAAGTCGCAATGAAGAAGAGCATTACACACATCTCAAAACACTCTTCGAACGACTTAATGCATTTAACATTACTTCTGAAGGCATCCGACCTTCAACTATCAAAATACAAACCATTACAAATTTTCCGCAACCAACAACTTTAAAACAATTACAAAGATTCTTATGCATGATTAACTTTTACCACCGTTTCTTGCCTAACATTTCTTCAGTCTTAGCACCCTTACATTACCTTGCCAAATCATTAAACTCACAAAAACAGAAAACAATTACTTCTTGGTCAAAAGAACATGAAAATTCTTTTTCGACCTCGAAAGACATTCTTGCAAATTGCAGTCTTCTTGCCCATCCCTCTTAAAATTCAACCCTTAGTCTGACAACTGACGCTTCCAGCAATGGCATAGGAGCCGTCTTGTCACAATCAACAAATGAGAAAAATCAACCTTTAGCGTTCTTTTCTCAAAAATTAACTTCAACCCAACAAAAATACTCAACCTATGACAGAGAGTTATTGGCAATTTACACTTCAATCAAATTTTTTAAACATTTCTTGCATGGAAATGAGTTTACAGTCTACACAGACCACAAACCAATTACTTCCTCAATTTTCTCGGCCACTGACAAATCACCTCGTCAAACACGATATCTGAACTATATAACACAGTTCACATCCGATATCCGTTATATAAAAGGTGATTCCGACATAGTTGCCGACACCCTGTCAAGATTGAATGTCGAACTTCTCGATACTCAATATTCTGACGCTCAAATTATTAGAAATGAACAATTCAATGACACTGAGTTAACACATCTACTCGATAAGCAATTTTCAGCAACCAAACCATCACGATATTTGATATCACAACAATCAATCTTACCGTCAAACATCAAAGTATGGTGCGAAATCTCAAAAAATAAACCTCGCATCTACATACCTCAAAATTATCGTAAACAAATTTTCGACAAATTTCATTGCCTAACGCATCCAGGAATTCGTTCAACAATTCATTTATTAAAAATCAGATTCTTTTGGCCTCACATGTCAAAAAATATATACTTATGGACAAAATCTTGTTTGCAATGTCAACGCACCAAAACTTTTAAACACACCAAATCACCACTTCAGCGAATTCCAATACCAAACTCACGTTTTGAACATATTCACATCGACATTATTGGTCCCTTAGCTTCGTCTCTTGGTTGCACTTATGTCCTTACTGTAATCGAACGATTCACGCGTTGGCCAGAAGGTTTCCCACTAAAAGACATAAGTTCTGATACCATAGCAACTTCTCTGTTTCGGCATTATTTCAGTCGATTTGGTATTCCTTGTACAATAACTCACGACCAAGGACGATAATTTGAATCAAAATTATTTGCAAAATTTCAATCATTGTTAGGCAACCATCAAATACATACTTCACCATTTCATCCACAAAGCAATGGAATGGTAGAAAGATTCCATCGAACTTTTAAAGCTGCGATTATTGCACGCGGTAACACCATCAGGTGGAACAATGATTTACCACTGATACTCCTAGGTCTTCGATCATCACTGAAAGAAGATTTAGGATGTTTATCAGCGGAACTAGTTTATGGCCAGCCTCTTAGACTACCTGGAGAATTCTTTATTCAAGATAGATAACCTCCTGAACATGAACCTTTCCTTTCCAGTCTTCGAACTACCTTTGCTGACCTCAAACCAATTCCTGCAACCAGACATGGTAATCAAAAAACCTTCATACATAAAGACTTAGTCTCGACCAACTACGTTTTCACTAAAATCAACGGACTTAAACCTTTCTTAACACCACGATACGAAGGACCATTCAAAATTCTTGAAAAACATCAAAAATATTTCGTTATATACAAAAATAATAAACCGACTACTTTAAACATTGATCAGCTTAAACCTGCCTTTATGCTAACCGAAGACATAAACTCAATTAATAAATCAATTCTCTTAACAAACAAACATAAAAGAATTCGTTTCAACATTTAGTTGTAGTAATCAAACTGCTGACAAGTAAAAATCTCTACCCTTAACTCTACCCTATATTAATAAATTCTTTCTTTCACGATTATTCATGGATTATTTAAGAAAAATTTCCATTTAGAAAAAGTCTTATTTTTACATAAAAATGGGAATAAGCAGTTAACTTCTATAGTTAGAGTACAAAATTCAAGTGATTTAGCGAGTTGAACATATCCGACGCATTATTTATGCTTAGATAAGTTTGAAAAATAGGTAATAATTGCTTTTTTAATTTAACATTAATTTACTAAAATTAAAAGCTTCTCCACTTTTTTTCAATGCTGTATATGAGACCTGAATGAAGTCTAACTTGAAGTTTTTGGATAATAAAATCTGTCGATTTAAGTTAATAAGTTTCTTAAAATTTGGCATTAAATTTCTTTAAAACGTGTTTAAAACATTTTTATTTTTAATTATCTTTTAAGTTCTAAATTATTTACTATTCGTTAATAAAAATAATTATTTATTCGTTTCGAAAAAGTAATTCATTATATTTTTAAATATAAATTCCCCAAGCTAATGTGTTTATTGAGCAGAAAAATTCACGACGGTTTCAATGAACTGAAAATTTTCTAATCTCTTATTCGACGCAGTAAGTTATTTTGAAAGGTCTTTCCCTTACGTCTTTATAGGAAAGCTGCCATTTGCATTAAAAGCGAGACGCATTCGTTCCTCTTCCCTTTTACCGTGAGCTTTTATCAGAAAACTCCCCGACTATTGTAGTTTATAAGCGTTGATCTTTCCGAGTGAAAATCGGATTTTCACAGTCGAGTCTCTTGACCGGAAATGCGATATTTTTCTCTAAGTCGCCGAACGAATGGAAGAAGAACGAAGATGACCTTTCGGCGTCACATTGAGTTTCCGCTTCGATGGCTGTAATTTTGTCAATAAGTATTAAGTTTCTAGATCGGGTAGCTTTAGACCTTTCGGAACTCCTCAAATTGGTTAGAAAAACGAAATCACTCTCTTTGTCACATTTCATAAATAAAATACTGTTGTGAATTACAACGGGAAAATAGCTTAAAAATGATAAAAAATTGAGGACGTTAAATTTTAAAATTTAAAAGTTGGGATTCATTATTAAACCCCGATTAATATTGGTAAAACCTCGGTAACTATGTAAAAGGAAAAACATGTTTTCATTTGCTATCAACCTCCAACGAAGTAATTACTTTGGTTAACATAGTTAATCCATATTCATTAAATGAAAATTGCTATTACTCAAAATGGATTTATTTACAACAATTTTTTTGTTAGTGCCGGATTTCGCTTTGATATTGCTTTTTTTTGTCTGGCTGAAAACAAAATCTGTTTAGAGGTTGATGAAAAATGAGATGGACAAATAAGGATTAGTTGCCTCCGGAAAAGTTTGTCCAGCGTTTGTCCGAGGAAACAAAGGGCTATAACTCGTCTAAAGAAAGCTGTTTAGTGCTGGAATAAAGGAAACGACAGAGGCGGTGGCGTTTTTATATGTACACAACAACGATAGGCAGCGGAGAAGAAAAGGAATTTCGGAGAGGATACCAAAGAAAGAGGATTATAAGACTGACACGGTGTACTTCCCCTTATATTCGCCCTTTTTGCCAGAATTATAATGAATTTAATCTGGGCGTTCATTAAACGTTTATATTTTTAGTATTTAAAAATAAGTATTTTTTCGTAAGGCATAAAATCAATGTTTATTTAACCCAAATTTGGTAACTTAGATTTATCGTCGTTTAATAATTCAGATTGACTTTAAATAATTCCAATACCTTAACTGAAACTTGAAAATAGTTTTACACTGTAATAAACCAACCTGAAGTTATAAACCAGATCTCGCTCTCTCAATTATATCTTCCTCGAATACTATTTAGGTAGCTAAAACTTTAAATTATTTCCAATTTGTAATTTGTTTTCAGAGCGTGAATAGTTTTGAAACACAGTTTAAACATTAGAATCATTAACAATGAACTTTCTTCGTTAATGCTCCCGCGAATGGATTGTTTAATCAAACTATGATTCCTCGAGGATATTGTACACGCCCTGATAAACCTGGGCGACGTGTTCTAAATACTATAGCCCCGGTTAGAATTTCGAAGAGCACCATAAATTTAACCCAAAGCTAATAGGTAGACATAGTTTGCTCTACGGTATACCTGGAGCGCATCCAATCTCGGACCTTAAACGCCTTCCCCAACTATATTTATACAACATTCTCTTGTATAGATACAACCTATAATGTAATTTTACACGAACACATAACATTTGTGTTTTTATTGTTGCTACAATGTGTGAATATTTATGCTTCTAATAAATTTTAACGGAATTAAAGTTTAATAACTTTAATAGGAGTACTTTACGTAGATTAAACATTGTTCAGTCCAATATTATTCATCCATATTATTCTCATTATGCATTCGGTTTAATTGATGCTTCAATTACTGAAGTTCTCTTCTTCGGAACATTTCAATTGTGTTATTTTACTAAACTACCTTTACTATACCATGTTGCATACGGAGTGTTGATGGCAAATTCTAATCATTGTACAATACAATTCTATGTTAGATGACTTAGAATGGATACTTACACACATTCTTTTGAAGTTAATTAACGATGATAATTACCAATACACACTCATATATGACTGTTCAAATATGATTAGGTCAGTTAACGGTCAATTGACCAACATATAATATAAATGAGAAATGATTTAATGCACACTTAAGTGGTTATACTTAATTGGGATGGGGAATGTTAAAAAACTTTTACGATTTTTTAAAAACATAAACGAAATTTATTGAAACGCGCTTAATGGTATAAGTTAGTACACAAACTGAGGTACCAATATGATTTGTTTTTCGTCCAGCTGCAAAAAAATTGTTTCGGTTATTCTTTTGCGGTGAGCATGATTACTTCATCTGAAATCCAAACACAAAAGAAATCTTATTAACACATTGTTGACCGGCAATTTTATTGAAAATTTATCTCATGTCACCGGCTATTATTTCGTAATTGGATGTGGAAATAAAACAATAAAAATAAACTTTAATAAATTTTATTTATTATTCAACTTTTAATAATTCTTTTTCGTATGATAGGCAGTATAACAATCACCTACGTGTAATGGTACACAATAGCTTTTACAAATAAATCTAGTTTCGCTTCGTTTTCCCTTTGAACAACATACTCTACACGCTCTAGTCGGATTTGCTTTTCTGGCAGTGACTATTTTTTCTAAGACGTGGTTACTTGTCCGGAAAGCCTGAAGGGTGTGTCTTTATAAGGAGCTGTTTTAGAAATTCGAGGAGTGTCAGGTACAATGCTACATTCTTTGAAATCCACACATATCCATTCTCTAGCTACTTCCAGTAGAAATCTCTTGTATCTTGTTTTATTTTTTGGCAGATAGGTACAGTACAGTTTATAAGCATTAAGCAAGGTGCAGTTTATCAGAAAAGATGCAAATTTTTTGTACCATTTTACAGTTTTTCGTAAAATATTGCTGTTTGCCAAGTACTGATCTGCACGATCTACCCCTTTCATATATTTATTGTATTGCAATATGCAAGTTGGTTTGATTGTATCGTCTATATAATTTTTTTTCGATTTCCACTTGATTTCATGGAAGCATCATGAATAGTTGATGTCATCCGTACTATTCTTTTATCCTTCCAAGCAATAAGGATAACAGGTCCCTTCCGTAAAAAAGTCATTTCTCCTCTGTTCAGACTTTTGCATTTTTCTATCAGGATCTTTGATAAGCCACGGTTTTCCCGTATGGTACCACACACTAGTGTTTTCTTTCTGAGTAATATTTCGGCTGTAGATACACTGCTATAATAATTGTCTTGTTATATATGATGCCACTGACCAAGATACGGCTCCAACACAGACAATATTGTTTCTTGCAGCTTTTTGCCTTGCCCCGAATAGATCTCGATATTGCATATATACCCACTCTCACTTTCACAAAGCATTCTGATCAAAATTCCATATTTTATCTTCGCTGGGTTGTATGTCCTAAAGCTGATGCGTCCTCTGTATGGTACCATTGCTTCGTCTAGAGCTAACTCCTGCTTGGGTGTATATAGGAACTGAAATTTTGGAATAATATAATTCAAAAGTGGTCTAATTTTGTAAAGTCTGTCTTTGGCAGATGTATGTTGCGTATTATCATTTAACCCTCGCAGTACTGACGTTTCGCCAACCGTTGCGGACGGTGCCTGGGTCAACCGAGACCCGAACAGTTTTTGTTTACGTAGAATATAAAAAATGAAGCTTTTGCCATTATGATTTTGACTTATTTTATTTTAAAGGTGAACTATTATTAGGGATATAAAATAATACATAAAAATAAAATTTTAAAAAAATTACATAAAAAATATTTATTCTAAATCATTACAATTTGTACACAAAATATTTTTTGTACATGTTGAATGTATATTACATACATATTTATGACAAACATCACATTTTGATTTATATTTATTGTCATTTCCAATACACAAGCTACATCTTGAGCGTTTTTCTAATGCTGTACTCATTTGTTTATTTATTTTTCGGCCTATACTTTCGAAGGCGTCCACAATGTGTCTCGAAAATACTACTGCATTGGTTTCAAATGCTCTAGCTCTAGAATCTATGTTTGCAGCAACTAACTGTTCAGACAAATTTTCTATAAATTGTTTTCTTCTTGATTTTATGTTACCAGTTGCCCAATCCGGATTTTTAAGTTGCCATAGTATAAATGCATTATAGGCTGCAATATCTATATAATGTAAAAAAAGCGACAGAGGCCAACGTCGTGTACATCTCCGGCAAGTGTATTCTCTTAGAACTTTATCTAAAACATCCACTCCACTTTTTGTTGAATTGTAATAATTGATAATATTAGGTTTGTAATTATTATTTTCGTCAGAAATAGCATGTTCTCGATGAACGCTCGAAAGTAAAACTACGCATTTTCTTGGTTTTGGGATATACGACACAAGTATTAGATTTTCAGAAAATATAAAATCGGAAGAGAATTGAGCTCTTCCGGATATTGTTATCAAAGATTTTGGTAAATCCTTTCTATTTTTCCGCATTGTTCCCATTATAAATATGTTATCTTTGAGTAAATCCTCTGCAAGTGAGATATCCGTAAAAAAATTGTCGGTTGTGATAGTTCGATTAGATCCCTTCCAAAACTCTGAAAGAACTCTAACTACTCGTTGTCCTTGTCCTTTCTCCGGTGTGTTTCCGCATTTTCCTAAATACACTTCAAAATTGCAACAATAATATGTAGTAGCGTCACATAGGGCTCATAATTTTAGCCCATATTTCCCCGGCTTGCTCGGCATATACACCTTGAATCTTCCTCGAAATGTTACTAATTGTTCATCAATAGTGCCTACATTAGACTCTCGGTAATTATCTCTGCAATTTCTTGTTAAAATATTTGTAATGGTTCTCAAAGCTGCCAACTTATCGGTCATTTTTCTTTCTTCTCGTGTCTGAAAGTCGTCAAAACGCAAAAATCGTAAAATGTTTGTAAATCTATCACGAGACATAGATGCTCGATAAATTTGTCGACTATAAGCAATCTTTTTCTTCCATAGATCTCTTTTACTTTCACGTGATTCCCGAAAACGGCCAGTAATTAGTAAAATCCCAAAAAATGCCTTCAATTCAACACGGTCTACCGGCTTCCATATATTATTTGAAAACATTTCATAATATTTAACCACTTTTTCATTTGTATAAGTAATTATAATGTCCATGATTTCATCATTTATAAATAAATCAAAACATTGTTCCATGGTTTCTACACCCTCAGAATTTGCTGTGAGTGTAGCATCATATTTACCAAATTCTGCATCTCTGTTTGTGGGGGAAATATATCTCCATGTTCGTCCACAAACATTTTGGTCTTTACAGTGTGACATATTATTACTATTTTCACCACTAAACTCATCACTTTCATAATCCTCTTCTTCTGGTACTGCATCACTAAAAGTCAATGACGCACATTCATCATCAGAAGACACTTCATTGTTATAAACATCATTATTATTTACAAAATTAGCAAACATATTATTTTTCGATGTAGATCGTTGCTCTAAAATACACCTTCTGTGAACTAAATCAAGAATTTAATGGCAATTGTATTGTCGCTATAGCCTCTTGCACAGACAGACGCCTGGCGCTGTAAAGAAACGGTCGAGACATATTTTTTCGTCGTTTTTTCGTCGGGACGTCCGTTTGACGCCGATCTAACTTAACGCACTCCTTGAGTAACGACAAATCTATTTATTACAATTTCTCGCAAAAAATTTATTTGGGTCCAAATAGACCCAGGCACCGGAATACGAGGGTTAAATGAACAAATGTAAGAATTTGTTCAAATCGCATTCTGGACATAGTTGCTCGAAATATTGGTGTTTCAACTAAAGGATCCGTTGACCAATAATCTCTCCAATGAGATTTTCTGGTTTGGCCCATCAATATTAGTAATCCAAGAAATTTTTTTATTTCATTAGTGGTAACTTCCGTCCATGATACCGTTTTTGCAGAAATTTTATGTAGCTCTTTCATTTGAGAATGGTACAAATTGGTCTGCGTAACGACTAAATCAAAAAAACCACTATCAAAAAATAAAGCCGTTACTTCACTGATAGCCGGCGCGTCACCAAATTCAATAGTGGCACCAGGAATATTCAAATAATTCTGAAAGTTTAGTGTAACATCATGTTCGTTCCACTCTTCTTCCAAATCGTCGTCACTATCTGATGGTGTTATATTTCTTTTTTGATATTTTAGTGGCCTGATATCACAGTCGCTATCTTGTGATACAGTTTCATTTTCACAGTTACCACAATTTGATTCACAATCACTCGGACAATCAGAAAAAGCATCCGCGTATAATTCTTTGAAGGATTCTTCATTACGTTCCATCATCGTTTTTTAAATTTTTTTTAATTATTAAATATTTTTTACAACAAAAGATTTGGCGGGTCTTATAATCGAGAGAAACAGCTTGTGTTATACTGACCAACAATTGCACTGTATGGTCGCCAACAGAGAAAACAACAGCGGTGCGAAAAAAAAAACGCATCACGGGTTTACTCGTGGCCGGTCAGCAACGTTCGGCCATAAAAACACGAGTTAACTCGTGACCGGTCAACAATGTGTTAATATAGAATAGTAGGGATTTCGTAAACGAAGGGTTTATGAAAATCAGATTTTTTCAATAAACAACAACGATTTTCTCAAAAATTTCGATTTTTGGTGGAAAAAAATCAGTTTATTCGCCACAAATGTTAATTTTAGTGCAAATAAAAACCCTTCATTCACGAGAGAGCCATTGTAATTGGAATTTGGATTATTCGAAAAGTGGCAGAAATTAAAAAATAGTTACATAAATAACAAAGACGCAGTATCTTATGATATATTTCCAAGTTGTAATACTTATGTAGTGAAAGTTCTGGTACGCAAATGGACAAGAACTTTTTTTATGGTAGAACTTTAACAGCCGATAGATCTTCAAAAAACTTTTTATAGACATAGATCTACAAATGCTTTATTTGAAAATAAGGGTGTTTAAACAAAATTTCTGAGTTTCTCTAAATTACACGCGCTTTTCATTCGATTTAATTTAATTTTGGTATATGCAAGGTCCGGAAACCGTATTGTACCAGGTTGGCCAGAGACTGAAAAACGAGTTTTGAAGGGTGAAGTCCATTACTATCATCTTTTAGTTAAATTTATCTTATAGATAAATCTATCCACTAAATTTTAAATTGGTAACCAAGTAGTCAAAAGGCCTAATATTTTGACATCTTAGCTAGTTTTAACCACAAATGACATCGATGAACTTAATTGAGATTTTTCTAATATTTTGTATAAATTTAAAAATTCTTTAAAAGTCGGTCTTTTGAAAAATTGTTACGAAATTACTTTCAATTACAAATTGGGGCATCTACTTCCTAAAAGTGAAGTCAATTTCAAATATCTCACTTACTTCTGGAGATATAAGCTGCTCACCTTAATTGGGATTTTTCCAGTATTTTGTATAAATTTAAAAATTCATGAAAAATCGATTTTTTGAAAAATTGTTATAAAATTACTTTCAATTACTAATTGGAGCATCTACTTTCTAAAAGTGAAGTCAATTTAAAAATATCTCACTTAGTTCTTCAGATATAATCTGCTGAACTTAATTGGTGTTCTTTCGATATTTTGTATAAATTTATAAATTCCTGAAAAATCGATTTTTTAAAAAATTTTTATGAAATTACTTTCAATTACTAATTGGAGCATCTACTTTCTAAAAGTGAAGTCAATTTAAAAATAACTCACTTAGTTCTTCAGATATAATCTGCTGAACTTAATTGGTGTTCTTCCGATATTTTGTATAAATTTAAAAATTCTTTAAAAGTCGGTCTTTTGGAAAATTGTTACGAAATTACTTTCAATTACAATTTGGGGCAACTACTTCCTAAAAGTGAAGTCAATTTGAAAATATCTCACTTACTTCTGGAGATATAAGCTGCTCACCTTAATTGGGATTTTTCCAGTATTTTGTATAAATTTAAAAATACATGAAAAATCGATTTTTTGAAAAATTGTTATAAAATTACTTTCAATTACTAATTGGAGCATCTACTTTCTAAAAGTGAAGTCAATTTAAAAATATCTCACTTAGTTCTTCAGATATAATCTGCTGAACTTAATTGGTGTTCTTTCGATATTTTGTATAAATTTATAAATTCCTGAAAAATCGATTTTTTAAAAAATTTTTATGAAATTACTTTCAATTGCTAATTGGAGCATCTACTTTCTAAAAGTGAAGTCAATTTGAAAATATCTCACTTTGTTCTTCAGATATAAACTGCTGAAATTAATTGGTGTTCTTCCGATATTTTGTATAAATTTATAAATTCCTGAAAAATCGATTTTTTGAAAAATTTTTATGAAATTTGTTTCAATTACTAATTGGAGCATCTACTTTCTAAAAGTGAAGTCAATTTGAAAATATCTCACTTTGTTCTTCAGATATAAACTGCTGAACTTAATTGGTGTTCTTCCGATATTTTGTATAAATTTATAAATTCCTGAAAAATCGATTTTTTGAAAAATTTTTATGAAATTTGTTTCAATTACTAATTGGAGCATCTACTTTCTAAAAGTGAAGTCAATTTGAAAATATCTCACTTTGTTCTTCAGATATAATCTGCTGAACTTAATTGGTGTTCTTCCGATATTTTGTATAAATTTATAAATTCCTGAAAAATCGATTTTTTGAAAAATTTTTATGAAATTTGTTTCAATTACTAATTGGAGCATCTACTTTCTAAAAGTGAAGTCAATTTGAAAATATCTCACTTTGTTCTTCAGATATAATCTGCTGAACTTAATTGGTGTTCTTCCGATATTTTGTATAAATTTATAAATTCCTGAAAAATCGATTTTTTGAAAAATTTTTATGAAATTTGTTTCAATTACTAATTGGAGCATCTACTTTCTAAAAGTGAAGTCAATTTGAAAATATCTCACTTTGTTCTTCAGATATAAACTGCTGAACTTAATTGGTGTTCTTCCGATATTTTGTATAAATTTATAAATTCCTGAAAAATCGATTTTTTGAAAAATTTTTATGAAATTACTTTCAATAACTAATTGGAGCATCTACCTTCTAAAAGTGAAGTCAATTTGAAAATATTTCACTTAATTCTTGAGATATATACTGCTGAACTTAATTGGGATTCTTCCGATATTTTGTATAAATTTATAAATTCCTATGAAATCGATTTTTTCAAAAATTGTTATAAAATCACCTTAGAAGTTCAATCAATTTAATTTATCTTCTATTATGTACTGCTTTCTTAATGTTGATTGTGAAAGATACGTGTTTTAATTTTTATTATTTAATCAAACAAAATACGTAAGTTTGAAACCAGTAAAATATTAGAAATGAATCATAAATATATGGATAATTTAAAAAACACAATTGTTTAATATTACACAATTTTCTTTTAAAAACTCTTAAATGATGGCACTTTTGCAGATTTTTTAACAATTCCTCAGTTGTATATATAGGTTGCATCTGGTTATGAATTAAGTGTTTGTAGTTCATTATCAACAATATTTATGCAAAAAGTATCTTTCTATCTATTTTAGGTTTTGAATTGTGATCAATTTTTGTACTGAAAATCCGAAATTATAATATTTTGAAGATTTTTGCTGTATTTTTGTAAATTCTTTGTTTTCAGGTTGTAACTGGTTATGAATTATGCTTTTCCACACCATTATGAACAATTTTCACGAATGAGGTCTTTCATTTTTCATCATCCATTTTGATTTTTGAATTATGAAAAGGTTTTGCAATAAAAATCATCGATTATGATGTTTTAGAGATTTTGACGTTAAACTGTAATAACCAAATTCTAATGCGTTCTGGATTTTTAGTGTGTATTTCGAACATTTTCTCCTTATTCCCGCAATCTTGTCATATCTGGATTGTAACTGATTACGGATTATGCTTTTCTGGTTCATTTACTATTAAAGAATGAAAAAAAAATTAAACAATATTCTTTTAATAGGACTTTCTGCAACTTGTTTTTTGAGATATGGTCGATTTTTGGGAAATGATATGAATGAAAAAGAGGAATCTTCAAAATAAACTTTTTATTATTCAATTTACAGCAATTTCTTTAAATAATAAGAAAATAGATTATTTTGAAAACGATTAATTTTAACGCATATTGATAAAAGTATCCTTTTTGTTTAAATGATACTAAGAATGCCATTACAGAACATAAAAGAATAAAAAATCCAAAATCTAATGCTAAAAACCTTCGAAAAAGGAATCTGAAAAAAAGCAGCGACACTTTTGAAAAAACAAAATTCTGAGATAATCGTACTTAAAGTTTTAAGTTTGATTTTTTCATAAATAACTTATTTCTTTCAAACTTAAAAAGTATCGTCTATTTCTGGGCTATAAAGAATCCCCTCTGTATCTGCGGTATAGTCCACGTCTTTTTGGCATTTTCGTCGAGCAATTCTTCCTTCTGTTCATCTGATTTCGTGATGTATGCATGGGCGTGATGGCCACTGGGTACTCCTAGCACCTCGAACATCTTCAAGATTATTATATTGCCTTCGTTGAAAATGCTGGTAGCTGCGTATGCTGCAATTTGAACTGATAGCAGGTCTTCAGAAAGATTCTTCGGTCTGATTTTCCATATAACTTGATTCTAGCTCTCGTTGCTATTTATTATAAAGCCGCCTAGACATCTTTGCAACAATTCTCTTTTGGAAAGATCTTCGTATATGGGTTTTATAGCCATTAAAACATCTTGGAGAAGAGACGTGTTGCTTTGTACAAAGGCAGGAATCTTATTTTTTTTTCCTGCTACTAGAGGATTCAGGTAGCGATGCAAGAACTTTTTGCTATTCACACCATGAATCCGTGGAAACACAATGAAAGTACGTTGCCGTAAATATTATTATACATTTTTTGAATTGAATTGGAATTACTCCGAATCGCCAGTCCGTAATATGCCGTCAATTTCTTGATCATTTTAACAGTAAATTTTCCTTGTTCCTTCCTTTTGAAAGATTGTCTTCCTTTTTTTTGTCTTTCTTTGACTTCTACACTTTTTTTGTCGATCTACACTCACGTGAAACTTTTTGGGTTTGGTTAGAAAACAACAAGTTATCTTTTTTTGCAGCAAATCTTCATTAAATTTGCTTAAATATGGTCGTTATTTCATGATAATATCTCAATTTGTTCTTGAGATATGATTTTTTAAAATTTATATTATTCAATTGTTCAGTATTCAAATGTACAGTGTTGTGCTTAAGAAGCTTTGACAATGGCGCTTATGAAATATAAGAAATGATTTAAGGCACGCTTAAACTTGATTAAATTTTCTTTAAAATGCTTATTATTTTACCAATATATCTCAATTTAGTCTTGAGATACGATATTTTAAATTTCTATGTTCAAATAAGCAAAAATACAACACGCAGAATTGGATTTAAAAATTCGTAGTAACGAAGATTATGGAAAACAAGAATTTATCTTTTTTCCAGTAAATCTCCATTAAATTTGCTTTCATTTGGTCGTTATTTCATGATAATATCTCAATTCGTTCTTGAGATATGATTTTTAAAAATTTATATTTTTCAATTGTTCAGTATTCAAATGTACAGTGTTGTGCTTAAAAAGCTCTGACAATGGCGCTTATGAAATATAAGAAACGATTTAAGGTACACTTAAACTTGATTAAATTTGCTTTAAAATGCTTATTATTTTACCAATATATCTCAATTTACTCTTGAGATACGATATTTTAAATTTCTATGTTCAAATAAGCAAAAATACAACACGCAGAATTGGATTTAAAAATTCGTAGCAACGAAGATTATGGAAAACAAAAATTTATCTTCTTTCCAGTAAATCTCCATTAAATTTGCTTTCATTTGGTCGTTATTTCATGATAATGTCTCAATTCGTTCTTGAGATATGATTTTTTTAAATTTATATTATTCCATTGTTCAGTATTTAAATGTACAGTGTTGTGCTTAAAAAGCTCTGACAATGGCGCTTATGAAAAATAAGAAATGATTTAAGGCACACTTAAATTTGATTAAATTTGTTTTAAAATGCTTATTATTTTATCAATATATCTCAATTCAGTCTTAAGATACGATATTTTAAACTTCTATTTTTAAATAAGTGACAATACGACATGCAGAGGTGGATTTAAAAAATCGTAGCAACGATGATTATGGAAAACAAGAAGTCATCTTTTTTTGCAGCAAATCTCCATTAAATTTGCTTTAATATCGTCGTTATTACATGATGATATCTCAATTCGTTCTTGAGATATGTTTTTTAAAAGTTGATATTAACATGATCAGTATTCAAATGTACAATGTTGTGCTTAAAAGGGTCTGGCAATGGTGCTTATGAAATATAGGAAATGATTTTTGAGGCATACTTAAACTGGATTAAATTTGCTTTAAAATGCTTATTATTTTATCAATATATCTCAACTTAGTCTTGAGATATGATATTTTAAATTTTTATGTTCAAATAAGCAAAAATACAACACGCAGACTTGGATTTAAAAACTCGTAGCAACGATCATTATGGAAAACAAGAAGTAATCTTTTTTGTAACAAATCTCCATTAAATTTGCTTTAATATTGTCGTAATTACATGATGATATCTTAATTCGTTCTTGAGATATGATTTTTTTTTATTTCTGTTATTTGCATGTTCAGTATTTAAAAGTAAAGTCTTGTACTTAAAAAGGGGTGATAATAGCGCTTATGAACAATAAGGAATGATTTAAAGCACACTTAAAATAGATTAAATTTACTTTGAAATGCTTGTTATTTTATTAATATATCTCAATTTAGTCTTGAGATACGATATTTTAAATCACCATTTTCAAATAAGTAACAATATAGCACGTAGAAGTGGATTTAAAAAATCGTAGCAACGATGATTATGGAAAACAAGAAGTTATCTTGTTTGCAGCAAATCTCCATTAAATTTGCTTTAATATTGTCATTATCTCAATTCGTTCTTGAGATATGTTTTTTAAAAGTTGATATTAACATGATCAGTATTCAAATGTACAGTGTTGTGCTTAAAAGGGTTTAAATTTGCTTTAAAATGCTTATTATTTTATCAATATATCTTAACTTAGTCTTGAGATATGATATTTTAAATTTTTATGTTCATAAGCAAAAATACAACACAGACTTGGATTTAAAAACTCATAGCAACGATCATTATGGAAAACAAGAATTAATCTTTTTTGCAGCAAATCTACATTAATTTTGCTTTCATTTGGTCGTTATTACATGATAATATCTCAATTCGTTCTTGAGATATGATTTTTTTTTATTTCTATTATTTGCGTGTTCCGTATTTAAATGTGCAATTTTGTACTTCAAAAGAGCTGATAATAGCGTTTACGAAAAGTAAGAAATGATTTAAAGCATACTTACACTTGATTAAATTTACTTTGAAATGCTTATTAGTTTATGAATATATCTCAATTCTTAAGCTATCATATTTTAAATTTTTGTTTTTAAATACGTAACGATACGACGTGCATAGTTGGATTTAAGAAATCGTGGCATCGTAGAAATTATGGAAAACAAGAATTTATCTTTTTCACAGTAAATCTTCATTAAATTTGCTTGAATATGGTCCTTACTATTTTACTATCGCTACATGTATATGGTATTAAATAAAGCAAGTTGACAAAAGTTGTGTTTAACACATTCATTGAGTATTTTGGCTCGTCTAACCAAAATCCCTTGCGGTATTTAAAGCATTATGTGATACAATACTTGTTAAAGTGGAAAGTGTAGCGTGCTATAACAAGCCTTGTTAAATTCGTTTTCATGTTGACGTATACTATTGAATACAATCTACTCACTTGTATGATGACATGCAATATGAATATTAACCAAGAGTCATAATTTGTTATCTCATAATCTATAAGAGTGCAAGTCAAGTCATTACCTTTAATGATTAAAAGAATGTGTTTACAATCTGCGCAACTCCAATATTCTAAACAATACACCACATCACGATTTTTCATTACGATTTTACATTTTCTCCATCTTTTACCAATTCAGTCCAAGTTATGTAAAGTTAAACTTTTTCAAAGGTTAAAACCAACGTACTATCAAAAAAATGTATATAAAAACTATTTAAGGAATGAGTGGTTGTTAACTTCAACGTACCTCAACGTCAATGTCGGTTCTTCATCTGAAAGTTTTGAGATGGCAGAGGGAGAAAATTGTGATATGGACTGCTTATATTATTAAATCTTAACTTTTGGTATTCCTGTTATTTTAAAACTGGTGTACCAATATTAGTTTAATGTTTTTGACTCATCCAAAATGAAAGAATCTAGTTGATGGTAAATAATAAATTTGTTACCTTACTTTGTTTGGATGTACTATATTCGTCGTTCCCACAGGGGCTCTGCTTTGTTTTAATAATACGAAAATCAATGATTTTTAAATATGTATGAAAATCACTAAATATGTATGAGTGATGTCAAACCGATTGTTCATCATGCCTCTTTCTGTAACCATCAAAGATTTTGTTATACATGGTGTATAGTTTGTCTAATGATCTGACAATTAGTCCCACTTATGTCGTACCATTGGATTGGATTGAGCTAAGTTGTCTTGTGTTGAGTTAGGTTGTGTTGGTTTGTATTGTTAATTAATGGAATGAGGTAAGAGACAGGTATGGAAACGTCCAGAGACGGGAGAGAAAGACGCTGATAAGAGAGGGAAGGTACAATGAAAGATATGGAAAAGTAATGGCGGTGATGGTTCCAAAATACCTTATGAAGGATGAATGAGAAAAAAATAAGCTAATGTGTGGATAATGTGGAGAAATGATATCGGCGATGATGTACTGGCAATTTAAAGCTTAAACAAAATACATCTGTTTGGGTAAAATTTAATCTGCTTCTAAGTTAAAACGAAGACCTGTTACAACTAGAAACAACTTATTTTTTAAATACTTCGGAAATAATGTCAAAATACCGGTATTTTTGGGACAATATCGGTTTGAAATACCATTCATAAATCGTTCAGGATCATGGTGTTTCGAATTCCGGAATACCGGTATTAAAAGCCGCAATGCCAATATTAACGAAAATCGTAAGATAACTAAAATAGCTAAGTACGTTAGCTATTTTAATACGAACATTGAGCGAGCCGAAGAATTGTTATATACAATTGATCGTTATCACCCAACTATGTTATAAACGGAGTATATTGTAATTCATCCTGCCTATAGTCTATGGGATTTAAATAAGATATTGCCTTTAACTTGAGCAAACCTGAGATAAATTTATTTTTACTAATTGCTTTAATAACTTATTCTAAAATATTAATTAAAAATTAACAAAACGTCATTTCTTCAATTGAACAATGCATGCATTACCGTTACAATACAACGACATCAAATGTTATACATTTTTTTCTCAGAGCAGAATTGAGAATTGAACTTACTTTGACCAATATGAAACTTGGGTAAAGAAAATGCAATCCCCTTCTTTGTATTCCGTATAATGTAGTGCTTTTTGCTGGTCTCACGACGGTAGAAATTGTTGCTTTTCAAGTCAGCTCTAACCATTTCAGAATGGACGAAACCAATAGCGTTCGATTCCAAAATATCATCTTTTTAAACATCTTCTTTTGAAATATAGTTGGTATAAGACATTGTTAGTAAGATATTAGTTTTTCATGTTGAAAATATTCTCGGATTTCTCGAAAATATTTCATGTTAATCATGTTTGTTACCCCACTCATAAATATCCATACATCAAAACCAAATAGTATCCACACTTGTGCATTGTATTGTGTGTAAGTAAGTATTGAGTGTATGTGAAGAAAACTTAAAAAGGACCCATTACTTTAAAAGTTACTAATGTTCATGACCATATAAACTTTGTAATATATCATTGTAATCTTAACTGAAATTAATACTGTTTCATGAAAAGACCTTAATTTATTTAATAAAAACCTTAATTATGTATAGTAAAAAATTACTTTAACAAGATGTTATCTATATAGATTTACAGATATTAATGTTAAAAAATAACTAGTTCTTTTATTACATTTATTTAAAGAGCATAACAATAATTAAGGATCATTATAAAAATGAAATGACCGACTTTTCAATGACCCAGATGGTTAAGTATATCAGAGTAAATATAAAGTAAGACAATAAATTCGATTATCAGTTCAGCGTATAAAAGTTATATCAAAGCATTAAGAAGGTTTGTTTAAAAAATCGTGTGTGGAAAACATTAAAATTGAGGTGCTGAATTGGAAAGGAGAAAGTCTCACAAAGAATGTTGAGCTGGAAAAGCAATATAATTATTTTAATTTTAAAGCATGCAATTTCGTCGGTTCCTCAAGATTCACCGAGGGAGTTCCCTCTTAAACGTAGGTATCCACGAAGCTATTTTCCTGTCTCTTACAATTACACATTTCGAAGCACATCAAAAAGAAAAGAATAAGTCTAAAAAAGTATTTTTAAACGTTTTAATCAACGAACAAACGAGCGAGATTCATCATGAACAAAGGGATAATTGTTATATTCTATATTTTCTAAAAAAGAAACAATACAAAAAAGTAAGATAAATCGAAACACCAATTTATATTTTATACCGATTTATAAAATTGTATTGAAAATAAAATGAATATGGTTTAGTATCGGATTTAGAAAGATTTTAATTCAACTTACCAAAGAAGTCTCATCTCGACAGCTTTACGAGTATTGACAGATGGTAAAACGAGGAATAAGAACGATATTCGGATAATGGACAAAACTTTAATGAAAGGGTTTGTTGAGAATAGGAAGGAAAAGTAATTTGAATCGAATGGGAAGCATGAAACGATTCTCCTAGATAAAAACTTAAATATATGAAAATTGCGTAACAGTAACGACTTCCGTAAAAGGGGCAACACAAAAATATAATAATAATAAAAATATAATAAAAAGTTGCAAATCGATGTTGACGATACTTGAGGTAATGGTATTGGTATACACGGAGCAATTTTAAACGGAGTATTTTTGGTATTCCTATTATTTTAAAATTTCATCCTAAATGAACGAAATTACTTCGGCAAGCTTTTGATATTTGCTGTTAAATTAATTTGTTACTTACCTTGTTTAAATGTACTATGGTCATTGTTCATACATGGGCCATGCTTTATTTTAAGAATACGCAAATCAATGATTTTTAAATATGTATGAAGATCACTAATAGAACTTTCATTGCATATTATTCTGATTCTGTTTTGAAATGATGTCAAGCAGATTTTTCACCATATCCATTTCTGTGATCACGAAAGGTTTTCTTCTCCATGGTGTTTCTACTTTACCTAATGCTTTGACAGATTGCTCCACTTGAGTACATTGGGTTGGATTGGACTAAATTGGGTTGTTCTGGGTTAGGTTGCATAGATTTGTATTATTACTTAAATGTTTTATTTGTATCGATACAGAAGAAATGTAAGATTGAGAAGAAATCCCTATAACAAGCAAAAATAAGGTTGTGGTCTGTTCGTGGCAACGAAAGAACTACAAGAATATGATACAAAACTTCTTGTATCTATAGAATGTTAAAAGATACATATACGGCTCTTGCAAAAATTAATACTCCCGCTATATATCACCAACATCCCTTAATATGTCACTACTGAAAAAATTACGTCAAGATAAATAAAATGCTTTTTGCTTGTTGAAAATGCATTTCTTCCCTGTTATGTAAAAGTAGGAGTAATAAGCGGTGCCTTGCTCAGGTTTACTGAATCTGTTTGGTGAACAAAGTATATAACTATTAAGTATATAATTTTGAGTAATTATCTGTCAAATTTTGAGTCAACATGTAGGTGCTTATCGTAAGAATATTTCATAGTTAATGACAACTAACGTACATAATAATGTCATATGAAACTTATGAAAAATGGGACAAAATATGGTTTTTTTATGCAACCTGGGGAGAATGTAGAGATTGTAGGAAATTCATATCGTGAACGATATCCAGAATGGTGGCAACCTTTTAATGACAATTTTTTAAAATTATGATACACTAAGAGTTTACAAATTAGCGATCAATTCGAAAAGAAAACCTTAAAAACTTTCAGGAATTTTAAAAACCAAATCTAGGCGGATTTTGGAAAAAATCAGATTTAAGCCATACAATACTAGCAAAGTTTGTTATCTCAGACCGGTAGATTTTGATCGGCGCATGAATTTTTACCAATATCTCTTGAGTTTTGCTTTCCGAAGCGTTTGTCATACATTTCGCCTATGTGTGACCTCGAAATTCTTTCCAGCGTGAGACTATTTTCGAGTCCTTCTTGAGATTACCTGTTTAATGTGGCTTTTTAGTTTAAGTGGGTTTCTTGGCCCAACCTAATTTCCAGCCTCTTCTATTCTTCTAGTCTCAATATTCCCTTAGTTAGATGAGTCCAACACAACTTCCCACTTCCTCTATCATCCTAAATTCAAGATTCTCTTAGTTAGATTGGGTTGGACCTTTTATCCTAGTCTCAAGATTCTCTTAGATTATCCCAACCGAACGTCCAACCCCTTCTATTCTTCTAGTCTCAAGATTCTTTTAGTTAGGTTGGATTGGGTTAGCTACTAAATCAACATTTAGTCTTTTCTATCATCTTACTCTCAATATTTTCTTAGTCAAGTTGGTTTGGATTCGTTACCAACCCAATTTTCAATCTCTTTCATCATCCTAGTCTCAAGACTCTCTTAGTTAGATTATCTCAACCAAACTTCCAGCTTCTTCTATCCTCCTAGTTTTAAGATTCTCTACTTAATAGAAAAGTGAAAAGAAACAAAAGAACTATGGGGTTCATCCTTATAACGAGCGAAAAATAAGATGCAGGCTGTTCTTGGCAATGAAAAATCTGCAGAATTTATAAAAAAATCTTGAAAAATGTATTGCTCCCGCTTGCAAACAACTTCTAGCCTCTTCTATCATCCTAAATTCAAGATTCTCCTAGTTAAGTTGGGTTAGGTTGGTTACCAAACCAACTTTCAGACCCTTCTTGCATCCTAGTCTCAAGATTCTCTTAGATTAGTCCAACCTAACATCCAACCGCTGCTATCATTCTAGTCTCAGGATTGTCTTAGTTAGATTAGTCCAACCCAACTTCTAACCTCTTCTGTCTTTTTGGATTCAAGATTCTCTTAGCTAGATTGGGTTGGGTTCGTTACCAACCCAACTTTCTATCTCCTCTATCATCCTAGCTCCAAGATTTTCTTAGTTAGATTATCTCAACTAAACTTCCAGCCTATTCTTCCTCCTAATCTCAAGATCCTCTTAGTTAGTACAGAAGAAAAAGAAAAATGAAAAGAAACAAAAGAAGTATCGAATTCGTGCTTATAACGAGCTAAAAATTAGATGTAGGCTGTTTGTAGCAGCGAAAGACTGTAGAATGTGATGCAAAATTTCTTGGATTCTATGGAATGTTAAAAAGGACATATTCCGCTCTTGCAAACTTTATTGTTATAATATAAACTTTATTATATATACTAGTTCGTTACCAATCTAATCCAACCCAATTTCCATCCTCCTCTATCGTTCTATATTTAAAATTCTATTAGTTAAGTAGGGTTGAGTTGGTTACAAACCTTCAAACACTTCTATCCTTCTAGAATCGAAATTCTCTTAGATAAGATGCATTGGGTTGGTTACCAATCTAACCCAACCCAACCCAACTTCCAGCTTCCTCTATCATCTTAGATTCAAGAGTCTCTTAGTTAGATTGGGTTAGATCTTTTATCCTAGACTCAAGATTCTCTTAGATTATCACAACCAAACGTGCAACCTCTTCTATTCTTCTAATCTCAAGATTCTTTTAGTTAGGTTGGATTGGGTTGGTTACTAATTCAACATTTAGTCTTTTCTATCATCTTACTCTCAATATTCTCTTAGTTAGGTTGGGTTGGATTTGTTACTAACCAAATTTTCAATCTCTTCTATCATTCTTGTCTCAAGATTCTCTTAGTTAGATTATATCAACCAAACATCCAGCCTCTTCTATCCTCCTAGTTTCAAGATTCTCTACTTAGTACGAAAGAAATAGAAAAGTCCAAAGAAACAAAGGAAGTATGAGGTTTATCCTTATAACGAGTAAAAAGTAAGATGTAAGCTGTTTTTGGCAATGAAAGATTTGCAGACTTTGATACAAAATTTCTTGCAAAATTTATTGCTCCCGCTTCTTATAACAAAAAGCCGGGTATAATGAGGGTATACCAGTTCGTTATCAATCCAACCCAACCCAACTTCTAGCCTCTTCTACCATCCTAAATTCAAGTTCTCTTAGATAGGTGGGGTTTAGGTTGGTTTTTTTTTAAGTTTTTTACCAACACAATTGAATACCAGTTGGTTACCAATCCAACCCAACTTCCAGCGTCCTCTATCATTCTAATATTCCAATTTGTTAGCTATGTTAGGTTGGGTTGGTTACAAACCCAACTTTCAAACTCTTGTATCATCCTAGTCTCAAGATTCTCTTTGATTAGCCCAAACCAACGTCCAGCCTCTTCTATCCTTCTCTTATTAAGTTGGCACAACTTCTATCCTCCTCTAACTTGCTATATCTCTTCTGTCATCATACTCAAGATTCTCTTAATTAGATTGGGTTGGGTTCGTTACCAACCCAACTTTCAATCTCTTCTATCATCCTACTCTCCAGATTCTCTTAGTTAAATTATCTCAACCAAACTTTCAGGCTTAGTCTCAAGGTTCTCTTAGTTAGATTGGCGCAATCCAACTTCTATCCTCTTCTACCTTGCTAAATTCAAGATTCTCTTAGTTAGGTTGGGTTGGTTACTAACTCAACATTTAGTATCTTCTGACATCCTACTTTCAAGATTATCTCAATTAGATTGGGTTGGGTTCGTTAGCAACCCAAATTTCAATCTCTTCTATCATCCTACTCTCAAGATTCTCTTAGTTAAATTATCTCAACCAAACTTCCACGCTTAGTCTCAACGTTCTCTTAGTTAGATTGATGCAATCCAACTTCTATCCTCTTCTAACTTGCTAGATTCAAGATTCTCTTAGTTATGTTGGGTTGGTTGCTAACTCAACATTTTGTATCTTCTGACGTCCTACTCTCAAGATTGTCTCAATTAGATTGGGTTGGGTTCGTTATCAACCCAACTTTCAATATCTTCTATCAAGCTATCCTCAAAATTCTCTTAATTAAATTATCCCAAACAAACTTCCAGCCTTAGTCTCAAGATTCTCTTTGTTACACTGGCACAACCCAACTTCTATCCTCATCTAAATTACTAGATTCAAGATTATCTTAGTTAGGTTAGGTTGGTTACCAACCCAACTTTCAGACTCTTCTATCATCTTAATCCTCTCATCTCTTCTATCTCTCATATCTTCAAACCCAACTTCTAGTTTCTTCTATCATTCTAGATTCAAGGTTCTCTTAATTAGGTTGGGTTGGGTTGGTTACTTGAGTTGGTAACAAAGGGAACCTAACTAGGAGAACTAAGACAACCAACCCAACCCAAGCTACCTAAGAGAACCTTGAATCTAGAAAGATAGAAGTTAGAAGTTGGGTTGGGCTAATTATTTAGTCTCTTCTATCATCTTAGTCACAAGATTCTCTTAGTTAGGTTGAGTTGGTTATCATTTCTAAAACATACTTTATCTTGAAAGTCTTGAAATATGATGTTCCATTTATAACAATATTTTTTATGTCAATAACTACCAAAATATCGTTTTGACGGAAAAGTGATTTATTCCATCGAATTCTACATCCTGCTCTCAAGGTTTTCTTAATTAAATTATCTCAACCAAACATTCAACCTCAGTCTCAAGATTCTCTTTGTTACATTGGCACAACCCAACTTTTATCCTCATCTAACTTGATTCAAGATTCTCTTAGTTTGGTTAGGTTGGTTACCAACCCAACTTTCAGCCTCTTCTATCATCTTAGACCTCTCATCTCTTCTCTCTCTTAGTTAGATTATCTCAATCAAATTTCCAGCCTCTTCTATGTTCCTAGTCTTAAGAACTGTTAGTTAGATTAGCCCAACCCAACTTGTAGCTTCTTCTATCATTCTACATTCAAGGTTCTCTTAGTTAGCTTGGGTTGGGTTGGTTGTCTTAGTTCTCTTAGTTAGGTTCCCTTTGTTACCAACTCAAGTAACCAACCCAACCCAACCTAATTAAGAGATCCTTGAATTTAGAAAGATCTTAGTTAGGTTGGGTTGGGCTGGGCTGGTTACCAATCCGAGGTACCAACCCAACTTAACTAAAAGAACCTTGAATCTAGAAAGATAGAAGTTAGAGGTTGGGTTGGGCTAATCATTTAGTCTCTTCTATCATCTTAGTCACAAGATTCTCTTAGTTAGGTTGGGTTGGTTATCATTTCCAAAACATACTTTTTCAAAATCTGCACATATAAGCCTTTCAGAGAAGACTTGAAATATGATGTTCCATTTAAAACAATAATTTTTATGTCAATAACTACCAAAATATCGTTTTGACGGAAAAGTGATTTATTCTATCGAATTCTACACAAAAAGTTGCTTTGCAAATGATTTCACAGAAAGGAACATTTTTCAATAAAAAATGTTATGGCCAATTTTTTGCAAAGCAACCTGTATCTTTTAAATCGAGCCTCACAAACTAATATTATTTTCCTCTATCTCTTATGGAAAGAGGAGTTTTCCTTTAAAAGTGTCTAATTTGGCTCCAGGTTGGTTTAATTCGAAGTTCGAATAAGCTATTTCAAAAGCCATAAGAGTTGGAAGAAAGTAGCTTGTATGTCTCGAACTTTCTTTTTAAATAAATTTCAATGTCAGGAACTTTAAAGCACTATCGTCTTGTTTTTCCCTTAAAGGCTAAAATTGAAAATGTAAAAGCAACAAATGTAATTATCTTGGTTACTAGTATAGGTGGGGTATTATAACTAATAGTAATTTGGACACTACACAGAATGAGATGACGAAGTAAAAAAATTTATTTATACTGTTATGTCCCACTGAGAACAAATTGGACCCCCTCCATTTAGTAAAGTCATGTTACAATAGTTTCGTACTCTAGTCATTACCTTGTGTTCTCTCGAGAAAATTCGACAATACCAAGCTTAATATTATAAAGTTATAACATGCACAGAAAAATATTTCGTATGTGCTACTTAAACGTGTCGTCATCAGTGTGATCGTAATTTTGAACGCTGCTTTCGGTGAAAATTCTACTTTGGGTGAAATTGGAAGAGTTCTTCACTTGAACAATCTACTTTGAGCATTAGTCAATGGCATAATATCGAACACAAATCAGCTAAAAATGTCTAGAAGTATCTTCGATGCAGATCACTTCTATTAGAAACGATACTAAAGTGATATCGTATCGTTTCTTAGTTGCTTTCGTATAGCTCTGTGTGTAGAAGGCCTGACGAGAACTCATTTTAAACCTTGCGACCTCATAGACAATTTTTGAGCTTACATAAGATCGCAAAGTTAAGATAGAATGAGAAATAAGACTAATGCAGTCTAAGTCCAAAGCGCATTTTATATCAAATGAACAAATGTATTAAGGATATCTCAAATTGAGATAATTTGAAATGCGAGATAAGTCTCGCCGAGATATTTAGATATAGTTCAACAAGACAATATACCATATTGTTACGCGAGAATAATTGTCAACCGATTGTGTGAAATTTACATAAAATTTGAATAGCGAGTGTTTATACATAATTAAATGAGTTCATTAACCATTAAACATAAACGCATTTAAATATTTTAGCTTATCATTAAATAAAACTCTATTTCCTCCTCATATACATAATATCGTCAACATAATTAAAATTATTTTAATTCTTTTCAAAATATTAACGACAAATCCCTTTGATTTAAACATTGAAATTTAATAAGGTTTTCCTGTTTAAAATTTGTAATATACACTACATTTATTTTTATAAAGCTTTCAAACAAAACACTTGTGTTAAACACTTACCAAGTGTAACGTTTAAAATGAACAAACCGTGCAATTGACCCCTTAAAATATTTAAAAGCGTGAAACGAAATTATATAGAAGAGTAACACAATTTGTTTAACAAAACACGTTGCAACTTGCTTCAGTTATAAAATTTTCGTTTGCAAGGTCGATGTATTTCGCGTATTGTACGCGAATGAAATTCGTTTATTTCGCGTATTGAATTTTATTTTAAATAATTAATTCGCTTTGGTGTTAAATTATCTCTTGTGAACGGAAATTTGGAATATAAAGTGTAAAATCGGTGCATTGCAAAACATGTATTAAATGGGTAGGGAATTTTAATGTTGTTTTTCCGATAATGAGATTACATCGCTTTTGAGGGAGACGGTTTTTTGTGTCAAACATATAGCGTTGGGTTACTTTTAATCTAAATCTTCGGTAAGTTTGATCGTTTGGGAAGCAGTAAGTTAAGTCATTAATCTATCCACCCTTAAAAATAAAACCTGTCCGATCGCGGACAAAAATTTATCGCTTAACTATTTACTTCTCGACTAAAGAGAGGAATTTATCGACCTTGCTTAAAACTGGAAGGGAAATAAAGTTTCGACGTTTACTTACTTTGAATAGTTTAACTTGTCAATTATAATTAGAATTCCTTTCTAACATTGTTTTTAAACTTAATGTCTAGAAAAATTTTGATAAATTTACTGTTTTTTCGAATCTAAGACGCACGGTTTTTGTCAGACGGATGATTCTAATAATGATAAACCCGAATATTTCGAGTACCAGGTCTAGTATTAGCTCTAGTTTTACATGTAATTGTTTATGTATTGTTCATAACGTTGCAGGCCATGCGATAGTTTGTGTAGAACTATGCTTCGCAGGTGGGCCTACTTCTGTGCCACGACCAATTAGCTTTAAGGATTTTAAACATTTTAACCGTAACAATTTTGCTCGTGATTTATCTCAAATTCCCTGGAATGTGATCATATACCTTGAAAATATTGATGACAAGGTGTGCCTGTTTAATCATTTTATTTTGTCCTTATTCGATGTCCATGCTCCCCTTAGGGTTATCTCAGCAAGGAAAAATTTTCGTCCTTGGATCACTGATAACATTAAATTGTTGATGAAACTTAGAGACGATGCTTACTCGAAATTTAAAAGGACTAAGTGTGAATGCGATTACCTAGCCTATAAGGAATTGCGTAATTTTACTAATTCTAGTGTTCAAGGGAAAGGAAGGCTTACCTTGAGTATATGCTGAATACCAAAAGTAGTCGTGAATTGTGGGGTGGTTTCAGAAGGATGGGTATTCTATATACTAGACAGCGTTCTATTCCTGAAGGTTTTGTTGATTTCGATGCTTTAAATGATTTCTTTTTGTCCTCTCAGAATAAGTCGCAGTGTGATACTGATTTAATCACTTTCTTTTCATCAAATATAATCCCTACGCTTACTGAAAAGCTTGAATTTTCTTTAGCCTCAGAGGAGGAGTTTATGGACATGTTGGTTTCAATAAAAACAAATGCGATTGGTTTCGATGGTGTCAGTGCAGAAATGCTGGTACTGTGTTGTCCAGTTATGTTGCCTTATATATGTCACATTGTCAACTTTTGTCTTGAGTTTTCTGTTTTTCCGCATTGCTGGAGGGTTGCTTTGGTTGCACCGATGCCTAAAACGATTAATCCTTTCAATTATAATGATTTAAGACCGATCAGTATATTACCTGCAATATCTAAGATTTTAGAACGATTTGTCGCTTGTCAACTAAGGGAACATTTGGAAACCTTCTCCATATTACCTGATACCCAGTCTGGTTTCAGGAAGGGTTATAGTTGCGCTACTGCACTTTTGGAGGTTATTGATACTATTATCAGAGGGAGGGATATTGGCAAGACCACGGTTCTTGTTCTGCTTGACTTCTCCAAGGCATTTGATACGGTACACCACAGAACGCTTTTGGCAATTCTTTGGAATTCCGGTCTATCGCGCAATGCCTGTGCTTTTTTGAGCATTACTTAATAAGACAGAGAGTTTCTTTTGATGGTAACTGGTCTGATGAAGCTGTTGTGTTGTCTGGCGTTCCGCAAGGATCTATCTTAGGCCCAATTCTCTACTTAATTTATACAAGTAATCTTTTTGGTATGTTGCATCACTGCAATATGCATATGTATGCTGATGACACTCAGCTTTTCACTCAGATTTCTCATACACTTGTTTGGGCTAACTGGTTGAACATGTCACAGCGTAGGAGGTTACATTCTGCTTTTTTTTCATAGATTAGTTTTATCTGGAACACCTCCTTATTTGTTCACTAGAATTCGCTACCGTTGTGATTTCGAATTTAGCGAAATTAGTGAACCAATGGTAAACCTGCAAAAATATAAATGTCGTGACATCAAAGACAAGAACATCAAACGCTTCATTCAAATAATGAATGAGTACTACATCAACTTAAACGATCAGAGTATAGCTACAATCTTTTTTTATTATTTTTCTTGTATGCTGAAGACGTATTGGTCTTGTTGTCCTGAAACAGTAAAGTCACATATTGATCTAAATGTGTGGAAACAAATGACAATGATAATTATGTTAGCGATTATTATTCTTTCAAAATAATGTTAGGTGTTGAAGATTTCGTTCGATAAAATTAGTTGAACTTAGTTTTTACATGGATATATTAATAGAAACTTTATATTTAAGCCTTAGCTACAATTTTACTGAATAATGAAATGTGATCTTCAAACTCTTCAATGCTTCTTGAGTTATGACTGAAAAACTCAACAAACAATGATGAAGATAGATATAAAAGGTCACAGTAAAAAGTTTGGCCTGAGCATGCCTAATTTTTGGCAGTTTTACTATGTAGCCTAGTACTCTTATCCTAACTTGGAATTTATCACTCCCCAGATAATGACCCTGAAAATGTTCCACAATGATATTAATTGTTAGTTTTTCTGAAGTTATTTTGCGCCTTATTATTATTTAGACACTCTTTATGCACAGTTTCATCGAATTTTTTGGCGAATTCCTGCTCTCTTCTCCATCTGCTTTTGCTATTGTTTTGGCAAAGTTCTCTATTGTGTTGTAGATTGACGCTTAAATATATGCTTTGGTGATCGTTGAAGTTTTCCTCCTCCTCTCCTCCTCGCCATTCTTTAAAAGCATTAATTTGTGTGCTTTTACAAATTGACATGAACTCCTGACATCCTCTTCTTTAAGGTGGTCATAATCATCTCCGCCATTCATTCCCAAAGCATCCTGCCTTTCTCGTTCTCTCTCATTGATCAGCAGTGGCTGTGTTTAGTATTGAAGTCTCAAAGTATTACAATTTCTCTTTCCCTGAATTTATCTACAAATCTCCCAAAGTCACTAAGCTATCTGTCGAAATCCATGTTTGTTTCATTTGGAGACAGATAGCATCCCACCAAAAGTCCCACCCTCCAACCTGTCTTCAACTTTAATATCCTGGTTCCAGATTTTTATGGCAACATCCCCATCACTGTTTTTAAACCATTCACTCATATCAATCTTTCTCCTGTTTGGTTTCAAAATCATTGCTGTCAATTCACCTCATAACTGAGTCTCTCCATGAGGTTTATTGCCTCCATTGATCTATTTATATTGAATTGTAGTACTTTGATTTTCCTGGGCATCGCGGTGTACTGCTCTCAGATATCGGTTTCTGATAGGTTCATTCGGAGAACCTGATTCTGTAAAGCTTTGGCTTTTAAAACTTCCTTTTCTTCACTAGCTGATTACCTTGTTTTTAATGTTCAATTCCGCTCCTCTCCATTTTTGCTGCTTATGTTTCTCTATGGTCCTTCTCCCTAACTAACTCCGAAGGTTCCTCTCTTTTCATTGCATTTCCTTTTCTTGTCTCGTGGCTTTAACCGGTTTATGTTATGCGATTTCTGTCTTGTCCTCACTTCCTCCTGCTCTCTTCACTTTTTTGATCTTTTCACTATAAGTAGACATACGGGGGATTACTCTGTGTCCGATAACTTGGCAGTGTGGACATTTTGGTTCGTTCTTACATTCATCTGTTAGATGCCCACGTTCTCCATATTTGTAACACCAAGTTCTTCTATCTTCTTTGGTATACTCTTTAGCAAAGTGCTTGGTAACCAGCATCCGTCGCACTTCTTTATATCTCCCTTTGCTTCCACTGGGTACATAGTCAAACCCACCTTTCTTCCTCCTTCTATTTTTTGCTTCTGGACCTAGGACTAGAACACATTAATAATAATAATAATAATAATAATAATAATATATTTATTAGTGTTAACACCAAATTGGTTTACACAAGTCATATAAAGTGATTACAATAATTATGTTAATTATGTTAATTATGTTTACAATAAAAATATACAAACATACAAAAAATACGCAATATATATACACTCAAAAGGACAAGGATCATCGTCGACCGTCGGGAGGGTGCACTATAAAGTCATCAGCATCATAAAAGGCTTTATCCAATAAATAATTTTTAATTAACACGCAAAACTTGTTGTAAGATAGATCACGAATGCTGCATGGTAGTGCATTGAAAAATCTAATGCTGTGGTGGTTAACCGCATAACGAGACCTTGTCAGCCTTAGGTATTCCGGTCGAATATCATTTGCAAAACGAGTGTCGTAGGCGTGGACGAGCTCGCGCGCGGCAATCTCTCTATTTCTGTGTCGAAACTTGACTGATTCTAAAATAAAAAGACTAGGTAAAGTTAAAATCCTTAGCTGGCTGAAGGCCCGTCTACAGTCATCTCCATAGTTCAGTCCAGCAATAACACGGATCGCCCTCCTCTGGACGGCAAACAACAGTTTAGAGGCAGGGGAGTGACCCCAAAGCAGCAAACCATATAAAAGCTGAGACTGTAGAAATGAAAAATAGCATGTCCTTAGTACGTGCATGGACACCACGCTGGACAGACGACGTAACAGAAAAACTACCGAGCTCAAGCGTTTCCCGAGTGATTCAACGTGACTGTGCCAAGTTAGCTCTGAATCAAACAGAACACCAAGAAATCTACTGGAGACTATAGGGGAATCATTGGTACGTAGGGTGAACGTCATGTTTATAGTCTTTGACTGGTTCAGTACGAGTCGATTATCATTGAACCATTTTGCCGCCTTAGATGTAAGGTCGGACTGCCGTGCTATGGCGGCATCCCGTGTAGGAGCTTTCGATATCAGGGTGGTGTCATCCGCGTATAACATAGACGCACCATCATTCAGGGAACCAGGAAGGTCGTTAATGTAAATTAAAAAAAGGAGGGGTCCCAGGATCGAACCCTGAGGAACCCCACAAAGAAGTTGGCCGGGATTAGACAGATCATTTCCCACTTTGACGGACTGAAACCTGTCGGCCAGATAAGAACTCAAAAGTCTACAGCTCAACGGAGAAATATTGTACGCATAGAGTTTACTGATTAAGATTTCATGCGAAACGCAATCGAACGCTTTCGATAGATCAACGAAGGTTGCCTCACAATATTGAGAAGTTTCAAAACAATCGATGACGTTATCAACGAACTGAAGAAGAGCTGTTGTTGTTGATCTGCCAGGTCTGAAACCGCACTGGCTGTCGTTTAATAAATTATTAACTTCAAAATATTCCAACAACTGATCCTTCAACAGAACCTCAAATATTTTGGAAATTACAGGCAATATACTTATAGGTCTGTAATTCCCTGGATCTTTAGAATCACCCTTTTTAAAAATGGGCAGCACAAGCGCTGTTTTAAGAACAGACGGAAAGTTGCCTTCCTCAATACAGCAATTAAACAGTTTTGTTAATGGCCCCACCAAAGCATCAGCAGCTCTCTTTACGATGGTAGCATTTAATTCGTACAAGTCTAAACATTTAGTTGGCTTCAAACCGCCAATAGCATCCCTTACTTCCACTTGTGATACAGCTCTAAACGAAAAATAAGTTTTAGAGGGAGGGCTATGAATATGAAGAAGTCTCTCCAACGGATTAACTTTAGATATCACGTTTCTTAAAATAAGCAAAGGAGCACTCAAGAAGTAATTATTAAATGTTTCAGCTTTAATTTCATGGGAAACCGCTCCCGTCCTTTTACTACATGAGTTGGAAGTAATAACATCCCATACAGCGCGAGAAGAATTTTGGTGGGATAAAATAAATTTATTATTTGCATTGCGTTTAGCTGATTTTAATTCTTTCTGGTATTGCTGACGAAAACCATTTCTCAAAGTGCGCAACTCCGGACATTGGGTATGATAATAATGTTCGTTCAGCTCCTGTAATTTAACACGCATATGTCTAAGCTTATCGGTAAACCACGAAATAGATAAAGACCCATTCTTCGCAAAAGAAATCGTTTTAATGGGAAAAGCTGTAACAGCGGCTTTTTTTAGGATAGTCATGAAAACTGACATTTTATTTGCTGCATCAGTGTCGTTAGTATAAATGAAAGCAAAATCTTCAGAAGATATGATATTATAAAAATTGTGTAGGCCACCAACTGTTGTAGGTCTTACCACCCTTTTAATATTTACTTGTGGTTTATGTAGTGGTATAATAAATTCGCTAACAATTCCGAGATGGTCCGAAAACAACAAATCAACTGTTGAACTAGAGATCTCCGTATCTAAATTGGAGAAAATATTATCTAGACAGTTACCAAATCTCGTAGGACCATAAAAGGTAGAAAGGAGACCAAACCCGCGTAAGACATCGCTGACCATACACGCACGCCGATCGTTAGATCCAAAATGGACATTGAAGTCGGCAGTCAATAAAACATTTTTATTGTGTGCATCGATGGAGGAAAGTACGTTTGAAACTATATTCATAAAAGTATCAAGATCACCAGAAGGAGAGCGATATGCGGTAACAACCGTGATCCCTAAAGTAGGAATGACGACAGCAGCAACTTCGCAATGAAACTCCACAGAAAAGCTATCACAATTTAGCGGTATGCCACCGAGATCATCCCTCACGAACACAGCAACACCTCCGTGTATACGCTCGGAACGGGCAAAGTATGAAACGAGAGTATAGCCCGATATATTAACAGCTAACATTTCCGCCGCAGTCAGCCAGTGTTCACACAAGCACAAGACATGGAATTTATTGTTATTGAGCTGTAAGAAAGATTCTAATAATAAACATTTATTACGCAGACTTTGTAAATTTATATGCAAAATATGAGCCCTCCCAGCAATCGACGAAAGTCCCTTAGCGTTACTCGTAGTCGGTGTACTAAAAAGAACGATTATTACTATCGATCGGAGTCAAATATCGCAAGTTATCCCTATTAACAAACGTGAACTGGTGAGCGTTTATCTGTTCATTAATGATTTGGGCTACAGTGTTCATAACTTTTTTTTTACTAGACAACTTCAAGTGTAAACCATGTTCAGTCATTAGTGGTTCACTCAGCATACAATTTAGATCAACAAAATGACAAAATCTTTTGGAATAGAGTCCCTCATACAATTCACAATTAAACTTATAAGCTAACATATTATGAGTAGAATACGATTTATAATACGGCACTGCCAGAACAATCAGATTAGTATGTGACATAGACTTAATCAGTTTGCGCACAACACCAGTCTTCGGCAATAAGCCTCTTAATACATCATTGGTTCCGCCAAAAACCACAACGAAATCACCCTTTCCAAAATTAGCAACTGATTTAGATAAGCCGCCAGTGACGTCACTAAAACAAGCGTTGGGCTTCACTACACCAAGAACTTCAAAATTGGGACCCAGCCTCTCTGAAAGTATGGATGCGCAGTGACGACCATGGCTATCCGCCACAATTAGCACTTTCCGGCAGATAGTTTTTGCCAACACAGGTTCCATGGGCTCCCAAGAAGGAACGCCCCCATCACCCTCGACAATCCCATGAACGCAAACGTCGTCATCCGAATTAATCGTTAAAAAGCTGTCATTAATTGAAGGTTTGGACGTAACAGGCTCTTCACTAACAGGAATATCCAAAACATCTACCCGAGTCAGAGCTTTATTGTTCTTTAATTGGTTGATTTCAATACGTATGTCCACAAGTTCCTCAGCAAGAGTTGATTTCAAGCTCTGGATGCTGCTCGCTATTTTCTCCAGTTTATTATCAGTTTGAATGGAATGTTGAATTTGCGCATCAGCTGCAGACAGAGAAGCAGACTCATTCAAGGATGCCTCAAGATACCTTTCATTAACACTAAACAATCGCTCCCTTAGAACCTCCATATCCCTATCCTTCGAAAAACACCCAGAACAATCAACCGGTGTATTCGAACCCTTGGTTTGGCAGCAATGAATCCTGCAATCCTCGTCGACGAACATTCCTGGTATTTTAAGGACGCAGGATGGATGATAGTTGTTGCCGCAACTCGAACATGAATAAGCTACTTTGACGCAGACAGAACATTTCTTACAAATTAGGGTAGAGACAGATTTAGTTTTTACTGGAGGCATATCAGCGTTTCGTTAATAAGCAGTGGTAAAATTTTGTATGTCGTTGTAGTCAACGAATCGTCGATGAACAAAAAGAAGAAACCAGTCCGTCACGAGCGCACAAAAAACCAAACCGCTCGCTATAGAGTACAGCTGTTACGGACGACAGCGTATTTAATTTCCCGAAAAAGCCGAAAAATAACGTTGACACTCGGTTAAATGACTCACCAATGTCTCAAGAAAGTATCCATCTATATCAATCCGCAGCAAAAATTATTTAATTCACGCAAAAACACCACGAAAACATACGAAAGACACAGACACGATACAATCGGTCGAAACGTCACGTAATTTTTTAACATTCGTAACATTCGAACATTAGTACACATTCTGGTATTCTTGTCAGACAGATATTCCTAATAATGGATAATAATGTTTTAGAATCGGGTCCATCTTAGATTCGAACTAATACAATAATAAAAACATCAAACCGAAACGAAATTCTATTTTATCAAACGTAAGTCAAACATAAAGGAAACCGCAAAGTAAACGTTACGAAGAAAACGGGACCTGGACTAGAGAATTTACGCCCGAATTATGCGCTCTAAATCTCGTTACAAAAATAAAAAAATCTCGCCACGAAACGCAATATCGCATTCCGGATGGGCGAACCGGAAGTTCCGCCCGGTTCGCAATAAATGAGGCATAAATTTTAATGCATAATGAGCGTTTGCATTTATTATTTACCCAGGAGTCGGTTGGACTAAAGTGGCTCCTCAAACTGCCGTTTCAAGACCGGATGCGGTTTCTTAATCCGGCGGGATCCCTTCTGGATTTCGACCCGAACATGAATACACCTGAACATTTAAATTTATTATTGGAGGTTATTTGATGAACAACCCAAAACCAAAATGAACAAACGACTAAGTACTCTGGTCCTTCCGGTTTAATTGCAACTTAATTAAAACGATGATGAAACTGAAACTTGAAACTTTTTATTATTAATTATGATTCATTATGATTCTCTTTTAATTGTTTTTTTAATTATTCTTTCATATTAAATATCATACCATGCTGGTACAACAAATGTAAATGGAATATATATCTTCTTTAAAATTTAATATTGATTTAAAGTCTAACGCAGTTTTATATTAATTTTTTTTCTCATAACTATTTCAAAGGGAACATTACTTTACAAAAGCTCGGTGCTTGCTATGACAGAGTTACGATAGTAACGCAATTTATGTAGGCCAAATAGGAGGTCGTTTGGAAATAAAGACTTAACGCACATAAAAATAAACCGAACTCAAATAGTTTTATGTCCGTTGCTGAAAACGGTCATAATATAAATTTAAAAGCGCTCTTATTGTTTTTATTTGACCTTTTTTGGATTATTTTCATATCTCGTTTGGATGTGAGCGAATATTCTAGCCGTACATAAAAATTGAAAATTTTTTTTACTTATTCTATATTTATTTATATAGCTATGTGTATTAATGTTTTTAAACATTGTGTATATACTATACATTTATAAAATTCAGTTTTATCTGTAATGAGCTTTTAGTGCTCAATTTCTTTGAGTAATTTTGAAATTTTATTGCAAATACTCCGCAATTTATTAAATCAACACTTAATATATCTAAAATACAAACATTCAATATTAATATTCAAATATACAATATTAATGATTCAATCCATGCATGTCATCACCGGTTTGCCATAATAATTTGTGTACGTCTGCGTTTAATAGTCTTAACAATAATAGCTTGGGTATAATTTAATAATAAATATAATATAATCTAATGTATAAATAAATAACGACTACATTTTCTAGCAGATCCAAGATATAACTTAATTGCCTTATAGCATGTTTGCCTTCTTAGTAAAGATTGATCTTCCAAACTTATAATATCTAAATTAGATTTAGTGTTAATTGATGTTATTCGATTTGTGTTATAACGGATTGACCAAAATAAGTATTGAATATTTCTACCTGTAATCTTTCGTATTATAATAGGGATTTCTTCACACTTTAATTAAGGTACAAAAGGAAACCGCATCTTTCGCATATAAAGACCCTATTACAAGATAATTAACAGGTGTAAACAAAACGCCCTTTGTGCTTTCATTGGGGTACTAAAGTTTCAAAGACTTTGGCCATCCCTAGTATCATGAACAATACTGTGGATAATCGAAGTATTGGGTTGGATTTTCGAAATCTAACCCAACCTAAAAAATGTAAGACGTATATTCGGGAGAATATTAAGATTGAGAAAGAATTTTTGTGTCAACAGAAATAATCTCGGTCGACTTCGAAGACGTCGGCCGCCTCGTGTATCATGAATAACAGTTTGGACGATCGAAGTGTTAGGGTTATGTTAACCCACCCAATCCAACTTAATGATGATATTTGCGATTGATATCTTTGAAGTGGGCGAGACATGAATCTAAGACGATTATGAGAAGGGTCACCTGAGGAATATTTAGCTTGAGGAAGAATTTTTGTATCAAATGAAATAATCTCGGTCCACTGCAAAAACATTGGCGGTCCCAACTATCATGAATAAAAACTTAGATTGTCGAAATCTTCGAAATTTTGGCTTGGATTAACCCAATCACCTCGCCTGACATCTTCGAAATCGGACGAGGCATGAATGCAAGACGATTATGAATAGTGTATTTAGGAGAATATTTGGATAGAGGAAACATTTTTGAAAGACTTCGGCCACCTCAGTATCATGAATAACACTTTGGATGACCGAAGTGTTGCGTTGGGTTGGAATTTCAAAATCTGACCCAACCCAATCCAACTTAGTGATCCTTTGGGCACCCGACATCTCCAAAGTTGTGCGAGACGTGATTGCAAGACGGTTATGAGCAATGTATTTAGGAGAATATGTAGGTTGAGGCAGAATTTTTTCAAATGAAATAATCTTGATCGACTTCGAAGACATCGGCCATCCCAAGTATCATGAATATCACTTTGAATGGTCGAAAGCTTCAAAATTTTGGGTTAGATTGGTTAGTGATGCTATGGATGACCGACGTCTTCGATGTTGGGCGAGGCATGAATGCAAGACTATTATGAGTATTATATTTAGAAGAATAATTAGGTTGAGGAAGAATTTTTATATCAAATGAAACAATCTCGGTAGACTTCGAAGATGTTGGCCGTCCAAAGTATAATGAATAACACTTTAGATGGCCGATATCTTCGAAATTTTGGATTGGGATTGGGTTGGGTTGGGTTGGGTTGGGTTGGGTTGAGTTGGGCGAGGCATGAATGCAAGACAATTATGAGTATTGTATTTAGGAGAATATTTAGGTTGAGGAAGAATTTTTGAAAGACTTCAGCCATCCCAAGTATTATGAATAACAGTTTGAATGATCGAAGTCTTGTTGGGTAAGAATTTCGAAATCTAATCCAACCCAATCCAACATAGTGATGCTTTGAGCGGCCGACATCTTCGAAATCGTACAAGACGTGAATGCAAGACGATTATACTCACTGTATTTAGGAGAATATTTAGGTTGAGGCAGAATTTTATCAAATGATATAATCTTGGTCGACTTCGAAAACGTCAGCCATCCCAAATATCATGAATAACGCTTTGGATGGTCGAAATCTTCGAAATTTTGGTTAGATTGGTTGGACATTTGGGTTGAAGAAGAATTTTTGAAAGACTTCGGCCACCTCAGTATCATGAATAACACTTTGGATTACCAAAGTATTGCGTTGGGTTGGAATTTCAAAATCTAATCCATTCCAATTCAACTTTGGGTGGCTTTGGGAAAGATGAGTATACTTTTTACTTATCACGGTTTACTTCGAAAATGTTGGCCGTCCCAAGTATCATGAGTAACACATTGGATGGCCGAAATCTTCGACATTTGGGTTGGGTTGGAATTTTGAATTTTCAACTCAACCCAATCTTAGTGATGCCATGGGTGGCAGACATCTTCGAAGATGTGAATGCAAGATGATTACGAACAGTGTATTCGAAAGAATATTCAGGTTGAGGAAGAAAATGAGGGGGGAAATTTATATAAAAAGCTTGGCTTTAAATCCACAGCATATTTATATCTTATAGCATATTTACATCCATTAGAAAAATATAAACTTAATGTATAACAAAATAATAGCTAAATCAAAATCAAAATTCTTATGAATGAGAACATATGAACTCAAGATCAATATAAATTAATAATTGAGACGTTCATTTACGTTGGATTTCATGTGAGATATCGGTGCTTTTCTTAACTTATTATGTCTAACAAGGAGGTGGATAAAAGCACAGGTGTTTTCGAGGATTCGTTCGTGGAACCACCAATTAGCTGACGATAATAACTATACACAATCCGTCTCATCACACCATAATTTTTGCAAGTACGATGCATTTTATTCTATTTTCTCGCTCTGTAAAGATATAAATTCATGGCAATACAGTAAGTACAAGTATTTCACCCCTTTTTGGCGGATAGTGACCTTCCATTCGATAAGATAGAAACTTCAAAAAGCGGCGTTTTAACCTTTTCAATCATCAGTTGATGTGTCGTATGAATAAGATACTATATTAGTGAAGCGTATTGAAGTCAAGGTACAACTAAAGCCATAAACAGCATTTTTAGGGTACTTGAAGTGACACGCCAACCCATGATCCTAAAGATAAAACCGAAAGTACTTCAGGTCCGCGAGTACATCTCTTCAATATGTGGCAATAAAGAGAATTCGGAATCAAAAATCAAAAATATACTCATGAATAACAATTCGAACGGCAAAACCATTGATGAATTGGATTCATTTGGGTTTGACTTCAAAGAATGATTTCTCTCGCGCATTCTTCCTGGAATCGCTTCCCATGATGCTTTTTCCTTGTGAAATCCACATGATTCTTCTAGATAAAGAGGGGAAAATTCCTCCTATTCATATCTTCTCCTTTTTCTTGCGTCCCACGTTGTGAAGCACTACACGGAATGGATCCTGCATTTATTTTCCACATCTTTTCAGTGTGGGAACCGCCACTCTCTTCCATCTTTCAGTCTCATCTTAAGTCAGTGTCTTGAAACAAAATCAAAGTATTCTCATTACTTCTTAACATTTCATTTTTTGCTTTCATACCTTGTTTAGGGAGCCCACCTGAATTAACTTTTTCCCTGCTTTATCTCATGCGCCTCTCTTTGGTACTCATTCTTCTATTTGTATCCCATGAACATCACAAATATTGCAATAATGGCATTCCATTTTGATTCTGAGCTCAACATCATCTCTTCAACATTTTCGCTGTTTATCTCTTTTTTGTAAACTGCTCTATACCCATGTCTTATTTCTCACGTATCACACTCTACATAGAACCAACAGCCTTCCATTTCCATTCGTTTTATATTTTTCAGGTATCTGCCAAAAATACCGTGGCATCACAATATACCCCAACTCAGCCCAATTCAACCCAACGAAATGGGATGACTTTGGTCTGGTATTGTAATCATTAGGATCTTCTCATTGCATTTGCAATTTATTCTTTCTAACTGGATGTCAAACAGCTAGATATCACAGCCGAATAATCTCTGAACTACTCGAAATTGACTGAAAAGTGTGAATTCTTGTTGAAAGTTAAGGACATGATGAAATGGTCATATTAATTTCTTTGCTATTTTATTGAATCACCGCTACGTTTGCTTGGCATAAGTTACTGTTTTCTCTATTCTTCCGTTTTTACATTAACTTAGTTTGTATACCTGCTATACGATTTCATCCATTACAGTGTTAAGCACCAACTGGCTTAAGCGGATTTCCTCCATTAATTTTTGTTTGAACCATACGTTTTAAATAAATATTTACGATTTTACGATAGTTGTCTGTCAAAGAAGGGTTGTTATACTCTTTAGCTGCAGAGTGATTGCTCACTGATTGACTTTTCTATTACGAACTGAACCATCACTATTCACCTGCTGTCCTTTTTACTCGCTTTTTGAAGTGAATCTCATACTTGTTTCTGGAGAAGGCTGCAACATGCCATCCGGAAAGTCGAGTACTTACCTTTTCAAAAGATGCACAGTTTAACCTGGAAATGTCTCTGAAAACAATAGTATCCTAATATTGGTTCGCCGTGCATCTGGAATTCTAGGTTGGCAAAAAGAATTTTAATTAAAGTTTCTGATTATAGGTAGTGTTGCTTGTGACTCAAACTCTTAATATCATTCTATTCATTCAATTTTTCATGCATTCTATTCAATTTTGGTCTGTCCTTTTTATAAAGATCCCCAATATAATTTACCCAAATTGTGTTGCCTGTTCTATGTAATATTTGTGCATTTTCCTCAGTGTGATCTTAATGCGATTAATGTTCTGGTATTACTAGTTTCACTTTAGAGTTAGTGCATCCGTATTATTAGTGTACGAGTTAGTGTATCGTAACCGAGAGCCACAGAATCTATTGTAACTTTTAGCCCTTCAGTGGTTTAGGACAAATGTAGGTCCTTAATGAATGTTAAGATTGCCCCAAGATTTTGTTCCTTTATGTCGGTGGCTATGAAGAGAAGTTTCCTGAAAATTTTGTGTCTGAAGCGGCCTCTAGCTGCGCATTTACACAATATGTGTTCAGCTGTTATCCAACATCGAAAAAATAATATTCAAGGAATGCATGGTCAGCTAAGAAGACTGGGAGCATCCTTTTGCTGAGGCATAAAATCTCTTGGGTTTTGTTTTGCGTAAAGTCTATTATATTAGGTCTATTAAGGGTTGCTGTGCCCCTACCCACTAACATCATATTTTCTAGCGAGTTCTATCAAATTACTACTTATTACTTACAATACTGGATGAACACATTCATTGGTTACTACATGGTTTATTATTAATTGTTGCCTTTGCGAGTTGCTGTAGGTGTATTCGTTTTCTATTAATCTTAAGATCGCAAATAGTGTTATCAATTCTTAAATCACATAGTCTAAAAGTATAAGGTGACTTACAATATTATTTATTCACCAATTTTTTCTTTAAACTAGGTGTACATTAAGATGTAAACAATACTTATAGACATCTAAATATGTTTGATTAAAACAGTGACTGAGTTACTATAATCATTTAAGTTAACATGCTCAAAAAAATGTAGTGTAGAAATGCCAACGACAATAACTACGCACAATCCGTCTCATCACACCACAACTTTTATAAGTAAAGGTCTGTAAAGATATAAATTCATGTCGATGCAGTAGATCCAAGTAGTTCCCTCTTGATGGATAGTAACCATCCATACGATAAGGTAGAAGCTTCAAAAAGCAGCGTTTTAACCTTTTCAATCATCAGCTGATGTGTCGTATGAATAAGATACCATATTAGTGAAGTATTGAAGTCAAGATGCTACCAAAGCTATAAACAACGTTTTTATGGTACTTGAAGCGCCAAACCCACCCATAACCCTAAGAATAAAATCGAAAATGCTTCAAGCCCACGAGTACATCTCTTCAACATGTCGCAATAAAGAGAATTCGGAATCAAAAATCAAAAATATACTCATGAATAACAATTTGGATGGCAAAACCATTATTGAATTGGATTCATTTGAGTTGGACTTCAAAGAACGATTTCGGCAAAACCATTCATTCCAACCGTCCTTCGTCATTTCATCCTTTCGCGTATTCTTCCTGGAATCGCTTCCCATGATGCTTCTTCCTTGTGAAACCCACATGATTCTTCTAGATAAAGAGGGGAAAATTCCTCCTATTCATGTCTTCTCCTTTCTTCTTCTTCTTGCGTCCCACGTTGTGAAGCACTACACGGAATGGATCCTGCATTTATTTTCCACATCTTTTCAGTGTGGGGATCACCACTCTCTTCCATCTTTCACTCTCATCTTAAGTCAGTGTCTTGAAACAAAATCAAAGTATTCTCATTACTTCTTAACATTTCATTTTTTGCTTTCATACCTGGTTTAGGGAGCCCACCTGAGTTAACTTTTTCCCTGTTTTATCTCATGCGCCTCTCTTTGGTACTCATTCTTCTATTTGTATCCCATGATCTTCGCAAATATTGCAATAATGGCATTCCATTTTGATTCTGAGCTCAACATCATCTCTTCAACATTTTCGCTGTTTATCTCTTTTTTTAAACTGTTCTATACCCATGTCTTATTTCTCGTCTCCATAAAACCAGTCTTGCATTTTCATTCGTTTTAATCTTTCATGTATCTACCAAAAATGTTGTGGTAACACAACATACCCCGACTTAACCCAATCCAACCCAATTCAATGGAATGATTTTGATCTGGTATTGTAATTACTAGGATCTCCCCATTGCATTTGCAATTTATTCTTTCTAATTGGATGTCAACAAGTTAGATCACAGTCGAATATTCGCTGAAATACTCGAAATTGACTGAAAAGCGAGAATTTTTGTTGGAAGTTAACGACATGTTGAAATAGTAACATTAATTTCTTTGCTATTTTATAAAATCACAGCATCTTCTGCTTAACATAAGTTTTTGTTTTCTTTATTTTTCCCTATTTCTATACCTGCTTTACTATATCCTCTATTACAATGTTAGGCACCAACTGACCTAAACAGATTACCTCCATTAATTTTTACTTAAACCTTACGTTCTTAATAAATATTCACGATTGTACAATATCTATCTGTAAAGAATGGGGTTTTTGTATTCTTTAACTCATCGATTTTTCTATTAATACCTTTATGACAACCCAGAACGCCAGCCCTTTGATCTGAACTGTCATTATTCATCTGCTATTGACTCTATTGATTCATAATTTTATATTTTATTATATTTAATTATCGCTTTTCGAAATGAATCTCACACTTATTTCTAGAGAAGGTTGCAACATGGCAGCATCTGAAACATCAAGTACCTACTTTTTCAAAAGATGCATGACTTAACCTGGGATTGTCTCTGAAAATAATAGTATAAACTATTATTACTTTAATAATTTATTATTAATATTATTAATTTTAAATTAATATAATTATTAATTAATATTATTAATATTATTATTTAATAATTTTTATAACTTTAATATTAATTAAAGTTTGTGATTGAAGATAATGTTACTTGGGACTCAAACTGCTAATATTAGTATTATTAACTGCTATATATTTAAATAGCATTTGTTCAGTTGTTTCTGACTCGCCATTGCAAGCAGGACAAGTGTAACTCTCAGGTTATCCAACATAAAAAAAAAGTATTCAAGGGATGCATGGCCAGCCAAGAAGAGAGCCAGCCTGAGAGCATCGTTTTGCTGAGGCATAAAACCTCTTGGGTTTTATTTTGCGTAAGGTCTATTATATTTTGCCTGTTCCCTGTTGACCTGGAAGTTCTTTCCAACGTAAAGCTATCTTTGAGGCTTATCTGGCTTATCTGGTGATTACCTATTTTATATGACTGTTTGGTAGTCCATTACTGGGTTGGCTTGGATTACTGTGCCCCACCATAGATTTTTTTAATTGCGGGTACATTCTGTGATCAGTGCAGACCTAGTGTATCCTTGGCTGCAAGGATTCTTAATACCGGATGTACAATAATTGTGGTTTTTTATTAATTGTTGACTTTGCGAGTTGCTGTAGGTGTATTCGTTTCGTACTGATCTTAAGATCACAAATTGTGCCATCGATTCTTAAATAACATAGTCTAAAAGTATAAAGTGACCTACACATTTATTCACCAATGTTTTTAAAACTAGGTGTACATTACTATAATTATTTAAGTTAATATGCTCAAAAAATATAAATGTTAGTTCTAGTTTTATATCATTAGAACTAACTCTAGATCTAGAACTAGAAACATTTAGCCATACATATCTCAAGAAGGCTAAACTCGAATGATTATAATTCTAGTGTTACTTCAATTCAAATATAAAGGGCTGGGCTGAATTGGGCTTAGCCGTGCATTTTATGACATATTTTTAAGGAAGGAATCTACAATTAATAATTTTTGAAATAGAATACTTTACAAACCCATTTAGCAATCCTATATATTTGAATTAAAGTAAAACTACAACTAATGTTAGATGTAGAATCTTTTCATGTTAAATTTTATACAAAAAGAGGCGTACTCATTTCGTTCGTTCAACCCAGCCTTGGGACTCAAATATTTTAGGACAGCACTAATTCAAACGCTAAGTTATATTTTCTGGAAGGATTTATTTGTATTTGCACTGTAAAGAATCGCGGGGGAAAGAATGTACCTTTTAAAAAATCAGAGTCATTATCAGAAAGAATTACTTGTTGCCTGAAACTAATAAATTTCCCGTCTCCTGAATACATTGCTCGGAAACGTTCCCAGGGGTAGCTGCTTTGCCGAGGGGAAATAAGACGAAATTGCGCGAATCCCGGATTAATTCAATTTTCTCCTTGCTCGCCAAATATACCAAACATCAAACCTTTAATACCCTCGACCATTTTTATACGTTTCTCATTCCATTTCCTCCTTTTCAAGTCCTTCAAAATACGTGGGCTTCCATTATTTATTATTAAATCCACTTTGATAAAAGGAAGACGAAAAACGCCTCCACAATTTTTTTTAATCGCTTTACAGCTTTTAACAAGTAGAGTGAAGATATAATGATCGTAATTAAAATTTAATTAACCATTAAAAACGATATTAGCTAGTAATAATATTATTTTACGATTATAGTAAATCGATTTTAGGAGGTATTTAATTATCTCCCAAAAACCGGGAACTGGGATGGATGATTTTGGTTTTGTTAGGATTAATGAATTTTTGAATAAAGATAACATTTCAAAAAATTGAAACGTGCCACTAAATCGATTTTATTATTCCCCAAAAACCGGGAACCAGTCTAATAATTTGGGTTGGATGATTTTGGTTTTGTTGCGATGAATGGTTTTTTTAAAAGAAACAACAACATTTCAAAAAAGTCGAACGTACCGGTTGCAATAAGTGCCGAAATAGTGAAAATGCAAAAGCCACAGCCACCACGTCGCAATTGCCATTCATTAAAAGTTTGCGCCGCACAAACGAATTTTCGACGTGGTGTTTTGGAACGTCAGTTTGCGGATCGGAAAAATTTCACACTTTTTTAAACGGACAAATTTTCAGTTGCCCATTTCAAATGGGAAACCTATTTTCAAACGAATGGTAGATGTCACTTATACATTTTTTTTTGAGTCTTGCTTTTAGTTTTTATTTGATTTTTTTAAAAATATTATATAGTCTGTACCACGAGAACTGATAGTGATTCATCTCGTAGGAGTATACGGAATAGACGTATTCGCTAAAAACCATTTTACTCTAACACACGTCAACGTGCGGGCGTTATATTAGTAAGATATGCGCAAAATGTGCGAAACATCCAGTACATTTTAGCGATGTACATGGAAAATAATTCACATTCCTCGTAAAGTTAATTGTAGCAATTAATCAGTCATCGATGTTTCGAACTTCTATGGCCCATTATTAGAACTTAATAAGTTTTTTATAACTTAATAAGTTATCATTTAAAATTTTTGTGTTGTACAATTACAATACAAAAAATATAATAATTTTAAAACATTGAAAACACACCAAAAATAATAAATGTTTCATTGTTTATAGATTTCTACAAATCACTTTATAAATTCTTTCCTCACCACTCTTAAACCATATTAAAATTTTAGTATCGAAAATATCACGTCTATCGGTTCAATTAACTAAATCATCGAAGCGGTTCAATTTTAAGCTCAATGAATTAAACAATTCAAAATTAGTGTGCAGCGATACACTTAAAGTGGGAGAAGTAGTCAATAGTGATATAGTTGAAGCCGCTAGATTATCCCATTTTGGTGAAAAAACAAGTAATCTCAACAAGGCTGCTGTACTTCATACTGTCGAACGGGATATGGTTGTTGAAGATGATAAACAAGTGGATCTTACTTCTTCCTCACTTTCACCTTTAAGAAAAGCATCGCCCATCAAACTCAAGAAGCATCAGCCGAAATCTAAGATTCTGGCGCTTGGGGATAGCCATGGGCGCGATGCGGGTCAAATTCTTTCTGCCAAGCTAAATAACAAATTTGATATTTTATCGTTTGTCAAACCAAATGCGTGCTTAGACAATGTTGTGGAAGATATGTTGGCTCTATCTTCTGATTTTACTAAAGAAGATTTTGTTGTGTTAATTGCAGGTACCAACAATGTTTTAAATGGAAAAGTACCGTGTCTACTAGTGCCACGAGTAGAATTAAGTCGATTGCTAAACATACGAACCTTATTTATTTGTCAATACCGTATTGGTATCAGAGGTGTGAATTAAACGATGCAATTTTAGCTTTAATAAGAAAATGTACTCCTTGTTAAATCGGGCGGGTAAACAGGCATCTTATGTTGAAGTAAACTATATCATTGATGAGGGCTGTAAGAGTCATGGCCTTCATTGTAACCATGCGGGAAAACGTAGACTATTTTCTTATGTAAGCACCATGATCTCTGCTCTTACAGATTTTACTGCTAGAACTAACTTAGTAACGGTTGATTTGACTTGTGAACATTTTTGTGCACCTCAAATTATATCAAATCAAATATAAGCGGCTATAACCATTGTTCGGTAGAGAATGACGCGGTCGAGGGTGGCAACCATGAGGAGTTTTTGTTAAGAGTCTTACACTATAATATTCAGGGTCTAAATACAAAAAATCAGTTTGAAATTTTTCTCAAAGATAATTCTTATACTGACACTTGTATAAATGAACATTGGTTATACGATCACGAAATCGATGCAACACTAATTAATGGATTTACATGTGTGTCTAGGTTTTGTAGAAAAAATAAAATACGTGGCGGCGTCGCTGTCTTTGTTGATGTAACGGCCCGATGTGCTGCTTTGCTCCCTTTTGATATTGCTAGTTTATCCAAAGAAGTCGATTGTGAACTGCTTGGCATACTTTATAACAATATTCAAATCATAACAATATATCGCTCGCCAGCTGGTGATTTCGATTCATTTTTAATTGTATTAGAAAAACTTCTAAATAATCTCAAGCACGATAAGGGTATTGTAATCACAGATGACTTTAATGTTCATTTGAAGCGTTTACTAAGTAAGCTCTTTTAATTTAGAATCTATGCAAATCTTTTGGTCTACAACAGTGTACAACTAAATTTACCAGGCACACAGGGTGTATCGATAATATATTTACAAATTTAAATGAGAATAATTTTGGTGTTTGTATTGTCGATCCGCTACTTTCTGACCATATGGCAATCTCCCTTGAGTACCGTACCACAGTACCTAAAGAAGCCAACATAAAAATAGTTTCCAGACCTATTACTGAACAGGGTCTTAATTTATTCCATAAATCCGTTAAGGAGTTAAATTTTTCGTTTATTGACAACCATTATACAACCACAAGTTCTAAATTCTCGGAATTTATTGGATTAATAATGAATTCATTCAACTTTAGCTTCAAAGAGAGAACCAAATTAATAAATCCAAATAAGCGGAGTGTTACCCCAGGTTAGTTTAATGATGAGGTGAGAGCTGCTAGAGAGAAATTGCATGCAATCGCTGATATCCGTAAAAAATTTCCTCATTTGATCTCATATAATTATGTTAAATATTTCAAGGATCTTTACCGGAACGCCATTGACAAAAACAAGAAATTAGCTAATAATCGTTATATGCAAACCTCTAACAACTCACAAAAAGCTGCATGGAATGTAATGAAAAACAATCTTCCCCAGTCATGTGCTCTTAAATCTGGCAGCTTGACAGCTAATGATTTTAATATTTATTTTAGCAGCATAGCTGATAGGATTAGTACAATGTTACCTCCTTGTTCATCATCTAAAGCAAAGTTGGATGCGCATTCAACTGTCCCTATTTATAATCTTAATGTTAGAGTAATTAAATCTATAAAAAATCTCATTATTTCCCCTCTGTGTAAACTAATAAATCTCTGTATTAGATCAAATACATTTCCTGACAGCTTAAAAATCAGCAGGGTTGTCCCTGTTCATAAAAAAGGTGACATTAATGATTTGTCAAATTATAGACCTATATCTATAATTCCTTTGTTTGGAAAAATTTTTGAAATTGTTTTGAAACAACAGATTGTGAAACATTTGGAAGAGCACAATCTATTAAATAATCAACAATACGGCTTTAGATATGGTAAATCGACAACTTTAGCGGTGGAAAGATTGGTCTCTTATGTTCAGACTTGTTTTGAGAATAAATCCTTCGCTCAAGCCTCCTTTTTTGATCTGACTAAAGCCTTTGATTGTGTATCTCATGATTTGCTTATTGATAAACTTTCTGCTTTGCATTTTAGTAACAATTCAAGTATCTTAATTAAATCCTATCTAAATAATAGATCACAGATTATGTCTTATGACAGGCTTTTGTCGGATGAATTGTTAATTAAACACGGGGTGCCTCAGGTACTGGGGCCGGTGTTGTTCTTGATGTTTATTAACGATATAAATGTAGCACTGCCTCATTATTCTGACGTGATCCTTTTTACAGATGATACAGTTGCAATCAATAGTGCTACACCTTGCATAGTTTGAAACAACGTTCTGAGTTATCGCCGGAAAGTATACTTGCATGGTTCACTAAGAATAAACTCTGCGTTAACGAAACTAAAACGCAAAAACTTAATTTCTCTCTTAGGTATCTTGATACAGTTGATGATCCAATTAAATATTTGGGATTTTATATCGACTCCAAGTTAACGTGGGAGGAGCATACTGTTAACATTACCAAGAAATTGAACTCCTCTATATTTGTCATTAGAAACTTACGTCATATTGTCTCCTTGGATACGTTATTGAAAGTTTATTATGAATATTTTCATTCCCGCTTATCTTATGGTATACGGTGTTGGGGTCACTCCTCACATGCCGGTACAGTTTTTGCTGCTCAGAGGAGATGCTTGAGGTTAATTGCGAACCTGAATTATGGAGACTGTTGTAGAGGCGAGTTTGTTAAACTAAAAATTATTACTCTTCCCTGTGTTTACATCCTGCAATGTTTGACGTATGTCAAGGGTAATCTTAATAACTACGATAAAAATAGTGATACGCACACGTATAACACACGCCTCAGGGATGACCTAGCTTTGAGATATAAGAGAACAGCTAGGGCAAGGGATGGGGTAAATCACTTTGGTATAAAATTTTTTAATGTATTGCCTGATTGTGTAAGGGTCCTTGAAGATAAATTGTTCAAGTATAGAGTGAGGTCTTTTTTATTGAGTGGCGCTTTTTATAATTTTGACGAATTTATTGATGCTGTTCAAACTGAAGATTTTTAGCTGGCTGGGTTGCTGCCCTCTTTGACTGCGGTTTTCGTTTGGGTCCTTTGTTGCGATGTATTTATAATGTGTAAATTTATTTATATTTCTTTTTATTTTTATGTTGTTTGACAAATGCCTATGGTATTATGTATTATGCTTGTTGTATATAAATTCATATTCTGTGTACATCGACTGACTTACGAAAGCTGTTACTGCATTATCGTCAATAAAGTTTATTTATTTATTTATTTATTAAATTCTGTGCTTCTAATATTTTCCTATTGCAACTATTCTTACTTGAGGTAATGACTTGAGGTTCTTCAAGTGTTAGTTCTAGTTTTATTTTAATTGAAATATACAGGGTTGGCAGATCAGTTTGTAAAGTAATGTCTTCAAATGCACTGCTAAACCCAATCCAACCCTGTATATTTGTATTATATTTATATAAACTAATTTTATAGACTAATTTTTCAAGTTTGTTATCATTGTAGTGAGCGAATTTCAATTATAATGAGCGAAACTCATATTTTCCAAAGATTGATGTTATTTTATTCGTTATTCCAGGTTTGACTTTGTTATAATTGATTTTGAGGGGTGTCTTTAGCTGCGATTTATTATTTATTGTTGTGGACTTCTCACTATTACTCTGATTGGTACTATAACTGGTTAACAGAGATTGTGTTACACCTCTTGATTTATCTTTATTCTTCGTACGAAAATTGTATTTATGGTTATGAGTTGGCTCTTCTGTCGTAACTTACTACGAAGCAATTTGAAATACAAAAATTAACAATCGCTAGAAATTGAAAATGGCCTTGAAAACAATATTATTTGTAGCATAGATAATAATATTCATCAAACCATTTCATTTAACGTCTAGGTCATGAAAATCGGAATGTAAATGACAGAGTTATAGATTGGGGCGTTTATTGTGTGTATACATGAAAAGAAATTAATTAAAATGAAACAAAATTATATTAGAAAAGTAAAATGAGACTAAAAATAAAATCAAATCAAATCCATTAAAATGTTTGGAGACATTTTTTGTTTGCTTTTATTTAAGAGTTAAGTAGGTGGAAAATTCTTTGAGGGTATGAAATATATTTGCCTGTAGATACTTTTTGAGGTCAAGTTTAAACCTGCGTAACGGCGGAGCTTCAATCAGAAATCCTGGCAAGTCGTTGAATATAAACACCCCTGCATGTAGAGGTCCTCTTCTATTTATTTCGTAGGGGAAATTACTAACCACTAACTGGCTTCTACCTCCCGTACCATAATGATGCAAATCTCTCGATCGTGTCAGTTCGTTCTATTGTTTGTAGATAAGGATACATATCTTAAGAATATACAGATTAGTAACAGTTGTGCCCGGTTTCTCGTACGTTATAGTATTGAGTAGATATCGGAGCGACAGTTATTGAATCGATATCTTTTATTGAGTCGATATCGCGTATTGGTGTTCTGGTAGGAACTGATCGACAGATATTGCACACAATTACTTGTTCATTCCCGTTGATAGCTGGCGGAAAAAATTTTAAATAACAATTCGTAAAATTATTTATTTATTATATTTGAGATGAAATCTGGAAAACTCAGCGAAGCATACAGTAATAAATCACAATAAATAACATAAATAAATAATTTCTTAACAAAAATAAAAAATTGCTGAACAAGAAATTAATAATAATGAAAATTAACAAAAGAAAATCAAATAATAACGAAAATTATTAAAGGAATATAATTAACAACTAAGAAAACATTTTAAAGGCTCAATTACACAGAAACAGTTGTAGGTAAATTATATTTATTCAACTTAAATAATCTTTATCTCAAAAACGAATAAAGATTTTCTAATTTGGTTCTCACCATGACAAAATAGACACTTACCTTTATAAATTTTGAATGTTTCATTAAAACATGTCAAAAATTTGATTTTTAGTGATTTTTAATTAACTTGAGATAGTCATAAATGTTCACGTTGAATTTAATGATTTATATCTCAAAAACGAATTAATATTTTCAAGATCCGCTTTCATCACAAGAAAATAGACACTATTCTCTATAAATCATGAATAGTTCATTAAGATATCTTAGGAATTCGATTTTTCGTGATTTCTTAAAACAAGATTATTAATTTCAAAAAATCATAAAAAATCAGGAAACTTGAGATAGCCATAAATGTTTACGTTGAATTTAATGATTTATATCTCCAAAACAAATAAATATTTTCAAGATCTGGATTCATCACGAGAAAGTAGACACTTTCCTCTATAAATCATGAATAATTCATTAAGATAATTTAAGAATTGGATTTTTCGTGGTTTTTTAAAACACGATTATTAATTTTAAAATATCATAAAAATTAAACATAAGTTCTAATAAGCATATTACAAATGTTTTTAACACCGGTTTTTCAGATCACAAAGCTTAAACAATGTGTTGGAGCTTTCCCAGATCGATAAAAAATTTAAAAAAGATTATCAACAAAAACAGAGAGAATACAACAAACTTCTAATACATTATAAAAACAAACATATGGAAGAGCAACTTTTGACAACTGCTAATAAGTCAAAAATTTTTTGGACCATAACCAAGAACTCTATAAACTATAAACACAAAAACCTTTCACGTTTTGAACACCCTAACGTAATGGCGGAATCAACAACTTCTTTGCCTCTTCACTAACTGATCTGGGTAATGTACCTATGCAAGGTCAATCAATCTTTATGGCGCCTGTAATAGAGAGTGAACTTTTTAGTTTTAAAAACAATCGAAGCTATGGTTATGATAAAATCCCGATAAAAATAATTATAGAATGTATTTCATATATTTTAGCCACTTTATGCTCTATTATGAACAATTGCCTTGCACATGGAATATTTCCAAACTCACTGAAACACTCAATTATAACGCCTATTTACAAAATGGTGATATATTGGAACCTGGTAGCTATAGACCAATTAGCATACTCTTTTCTTTTTCAAAGATTATCAAAAGAGTTATGTATGTAGGAAAGCGGAGGGTACCCTAAAGCATACAGCACCTAGGCCCCAACGGGCCCCTTGTATATCCTATTACACTCTCTCTGGCTACATCAACCAGCCTAAGGATTTTCCGAAGACTGGGATACAGCTCAGAGGTGTGTTCCTGATGCCATCTGTGCTCGGCCATTCCTCTCCAAAGTCTCTCATTCTGAGGTCTTGTAGAGTGAGGCATTCACACAAGATGTATCGAACAGTCTCCTCGCTCTCTTGACAAAAGCGACAGATTGGATTAGTAGCAAGCTTAAGGTTGTGGAGATGCTTGTTTACCTTACAGTGACCCGTGATGAGTCCCGTTAAAATATGTAGGGCGCTTCTACCGAGTCTTACGAAAGACAAGGCTGTCTTAGTTGAAGGATAACACAACAGTTCTTTAGACAAATAGCAACACTTTGTCCTATCCCACCAGTCTGTGAATTTCCTGTGGGTGAAACCTTTAATAAGCTCAATTTGTGTTGATACGGACGGAGCGATTAACGGTTCAGGTGAACAGATAGCTCGCTTGGCAGCTCTTTAGGCAAACCTATCAGCGTGCTTATTACCTGAACAGATCGAGTGTCCTTTTATTCATTGAAGTGAAACACAGTTGTGTGCTGCGGCCTTCTCCAATGTTAGGTGACAGTCCATGGCAAGTCCTGAGCTAATAGTTATTCTACTCAGGGCTGAAATGGATTCTCTACTATCAGTATAAATTGTGAAAGACTTACCGTGCAAGTTGGATCTGACAATAAAGTCAACGGCAAGTAGAATGGCGATTAATTCTGCCTGTATGACGGTGGTACCTTTACCTAAAGGAGTAGATATGTGGAGTTGGAGATCGTACGAGAAAACTCCAGCTCCAGCTCCTTTCCGACTAACCGAACCATCAGTGTAGATTTTGTTACTTTTATTTACTTCTACTTCTGTGGAACTTGGGTAGGTGAGATAACTTTTAGTAAAAATGTGTTGTAGGGGTATGAAGTCCGTCTTACGTTCCAGAATTGGCGAGTAACCGACCATTTCATTCCAGAGTACGGCATTTTTACTGTTTCTCTCACCCATAAAGATTCCTGCTGTACTCAGTCGAAACATGGTCACCAGTGCCACTTCTTGTATGAACAAATGAAGTGGCGGTAGGTTCAAGATGTTTTCCATGGCTGCGGTGGGGGTAGATCGCAGCGCACCTGTAACATACAAACACGCAAGTCTCTGTACTTTATTTAGTGCAGCAGTGGAAATAAATTTTAAGGTTTTTGACCACCAGACTACTGCACCATATGTAAGCATAGGTCGAATTACAGCTGTGTAGATCCAGAGGGCAGTTTTAGGTGACAGCCCCATGTCTTACCTATAGTCCTCCGGCACTGGCTGAATGCAACATACGCTTTCGCAAGTATAATACCCAGATATTTGACTTCTTTTGACAAAACTAATGAAGTATTAGCAAGGGATGGCAAACTGGGCTTGCCAACCTTCCTCAATCGTGTGAAAAGAATCAACTCTGTCTTCCGAGGATTCACAGAGAGCCCTTGTCGGTCTCACCAAGGCTCAATCAATTTGAGAGCTACCTGCATCCTATCAACATGTACATTTATGTGCTTACCTTTGACAAGGATGGTTAGATCATCTGCATAACCTACTGTTGTGAAGTTGGCTTTAGCGAGGGATTTCAAGAGGCTATCCAGTGTGAGATTCCACAACAATGGGGAAAGTACACCTCCTTGTGGACAGCCTCGAGTAATTCCTCCATGAAGACTGACATCGCCAGCCCTAATCTTAACTATCCTATGTTTGAGAGCGTTCTTAATCCAACCGCAAAGAGTCGGTGGAACTTTATGCTCAAGTAAGGCATCGTTAATACCAGAGAAAGTTGTTTTATCAAAAGCTCCCTCTATATCTATGAACACACCAAGGGCGGACTCCTTTGAGCCCAGCGCCCCACCAACAAAGCTGGTCACCGAGTGAAGAGCTGTTAGTGTGGACTTGCCCTGAGCGTAGGCATGTTGATTAGGATTTATTGGTGCATTTGGAAGACAGAAATCCCTAATATAGCGATCACACAGCCTCTCCAAGGTTTTCAAAACAAACGAGGAGAGGCTGATAGGTCTAAACGATTTCGGTGTGAAATAATCTAACTTACCCGGTTTAGGTATGAAGTTCGCCGTAACCTCACGCCACCGATTGGGTATATACTGTAGCGCCAGGCAGGCCTGGAAGATTCTCACCAGGTGAGGTACAAGATCCTCCAAGCCCCATTGTAGAGAGAGTTATTTATGTACGTTTCTTGGGTTATATAAAAGATAAGTCTTTACTCAGTGAACGGCGGAATGGGTCGAACTCTTTACAAATATTCTAGATGCCTACGAAAAAATGAACATGTGTGTGTGATAAGCTTGGATCTCTCCAAGGCATTTGATTGTATAGATAGACAATTGTTGGTAGCCAAACTTGAGCGGTACGGTTTTAGGGGTCCTGCCAAAAACATAATTACTTCGTATTTAAATAATAGATCACATACGACTAAAGTAATAAACTAGGTACTCCAGTAATATCAACTACGAAGTATACAAAGCATGGTATACCACAGGGTAGTATACTGGTTCCTCTACTTTTCGTCATTTATATAAATGACCTGTTATTGCAGAACATGACTTGTTAGCTATCAAGTTTTGCAGACGACTCTACCACTTTAGTTACCAGTTCAACCATAAACGAAATGATGGCTAAAGCTGGTAATACGCTGAATGCGCTTGTAAACTGGTTTGACAGTAACAAGCTAATTATGAACGAAGATAAAAGTGGTGTAGTAATATTTGACAATAAACAGGTTAGCAAACCTTAATCTGCGATATTGAGGTACGACAGGACATTAAGATTTTGGGCGTTCATCTTGATAGTTCCATGAAATTTAAGAGTCACATCGAAAAACTCTGTTGTAAGTTATCAAAACCTATAGTTGGTCTTAGAGTGATTATAAACACTACTAACAAAAAGATTGCCAAGACTTTTTATTCAAGTAACATCGAATCACACTTAAGATATTTAATAATTGCTTGGGGAGTATCTGTTCAGTTCAATAATGTCTTTAAACGATTCCGAGAAGGGAATCTTTTAACGTTACCAGCGATTTACATCTTCGAATGCTCAATATTTGTTTTTAAACATAAGAACTATTTCCAACAACTGGTTAAGACAAACCAATATGATACCAGATATAATCATATCTTGATGCTGCCCAAACATAGGTTAAGCCTATATGGAAGGGGTCCCTTGTATTCATGCGTGAAAATCTGGAATCACATCCCTACAGTAATTAAATCAATAAGTAGATTAAACTCATTTAAGAAAAGTATGCGACATTTACTTTGTAATTTAGAACCTTATTCGTTTGATGAATTTTAGTAACGTTTAAATTTTTTTGCTTCTCCTTTTGACGCTAGTAGAGTGCACGTTTTTCTCTTATTTTTGTTTATCTCTTTACTTTCTCAATATAGATTATTATTATTATTATTATAAAACTAGAACTAAGAACTAGAAATATTCGGGGACAAATATGTTATTTTATTTATGTTCCTATATTAGAGATTTCTTAAATTTGGATTTATTTATATTTTAAAACAAATGTTTCCTAATATGTACCTTACCCGCATTAAACGCAATTTCGTTCTACACATCTCATCATTCTCTTGCTTATATTAATAACAAAAATAAACACTAACGAAATGATTTCAACAGATTTTTAAGAGAATAAAAGATGTTTACGATTTACAACAGTTTCTATACACAACAAGTATTTTTTGTGATTAATGAAGAGATGTAAAAGGTTATTTTTTATTATTGGTTTTTTTTTGGAATACTTCCAATGCGTATTGGACAAACAAAAAAATAGATAAAAGCATGCATTCGAATGTAAACTGTTCATTCGCGCGGACACATTACTACATTTTTTACCAAGCTTTTCGATATAATTTTATAATAAATTTCTGACCAAGCGATCCATTACTATTTGTACGTAAAAATTAATTGTGTTGAAATACCTCAAAAGGAAATCATAAAACACTAGTGATATTAGTATTTTACCATTTTCCATTTATAATTTAATTTTTCATGTATCGATAAATTTTGAAAATAACTGCAAAATGTCCTCATAAAAATTGTTGGTTATTAACAGGGTATGGTTGTAAAGGCAATCTGGGACATTTTGGCATGGAGTATCATGGTGAAGGTAACTTTGCCACGAAAACAAATTCATAAAATTTAATAGGTACGCCCAGTTTACTTTATACCACTTGGACCAGAGTAGTTCAATTAAGGGAAAATACACCCTAATTTACGCCCCTTGACTTCTATTAACCGTTTTCTCCTCTGACCGTTGCCTTTATACTACAACAGAGACGCACTTAATATGCAAGAGGCGAATTTTCCTCGCTCGTTTTGACGTCACGTGCCGTAATTACAACGACTCTGCACAGTACGGACTAAGGGGTTCCCACTAAAATAATAACCGTTAATTTAACTATCCTGAATAATACTGTTAACTTCATTTGGTATCGAGGTGAACGAGAAGGACAAAGAATAAAAAAACTTCCTGAAATAACTAATAGAAAAGGTGTTTCGGAGTTAGCAAGGGGGAAGATAGAAAATTAAGAACCACTCTAACGACAAACAAAGTGCATTGTAAATAATTAAGAGGGTTTCTCTCTATACCTAGTAGGAAGTTTGATTGTCTATTTTGTTCGTCCGAGTTGTTGAGTTACGGGAGGCTTCTCTTAGTTTAAAAGTTCTTTTAATGAAATGTAAGCTGAGATAATACTATTATAACTTTGTTTATATCCGATTTTAGAGCTCTCTTATTTTATACACTACGAATTTGTAGAAATTCCCTTTGGGTGCTCAATATCTTACGACGGCTCTGTTTTAAATATACAGGGTTGGGTTTGATTGGAAGGCATCTACAACTAATTGGGCGACTTTGTATGTTTCAATTGAAATTAAAACTAGACCTAGAAGTGGAAAGCTTTGGGTTTACCTAAATGCTGAAAAAAAAATCAAATTAAATGTTACGTCTCCATGATTGTTTATGCAATGTCTAAGGCATTATCTAAAAGAGAATCAGTGCTATCTTGCGAAATCTCATCCTAGTCTTGCTGTTGACGACAACAAAGTTTGGTCGTCAAGGTCAAGGTGTTTGCTGCTTGTGGTAAACTCCTTCTATAGAGAGAAATCATAGTTAATTAACAACCAGATGAAAGATTTGATTTTTTTGACTGGTAACCCATAATAACCTATAATTTTCATAATAACGCATAATGTGTGGACTGAAGAAAATGCATATGAGCTCATTGAAGAACAATTTCAGTATCAGGTTTCGTTGTTTGAGTGTTGAATGTTTAGGTTGTAATATGACAAATAGCACTAGTACTACCAAGAAAAGTTACCATAGAAGTGTATTCCAACATTTGGAATAAACGTTATATCAGCTTCTAGATGATGTATCACTGACAATAAAAGAAAATGTGGTTTATGCACGATGGTGCACCAGCCTTTTTAGTAGGGTTGCTCGTAATTTTTGATATTAACATCTGAAGTTCGCTGGATTCATCGAGATGGACCTCATTTGTAGCCTAACTGATCCTCAGTCTTAAGCCGCGTGGACATCTTAAATCTGTAGATTACACTAGTCCTATGGAAAATGTAGAAGACTTGCAAAAATCTATATAATTGCTGCTTGCTATAACTCGATAGGAAGCGATCCTGCAATTTTTGAAAGGATTGACCAAAGTGACTACCAAAGTCATTGAGGAGAAGATTGGATTCTTGCATCTTAGTTGGATGGGGTATATTTTTTTGATTATATTTTAATTTTTAGTGATAAAATTTCGTTGTTCATGCCGAATCCATCAAAGCAAATCGGTTTTTAAAAAGTTCAAGAAAAAATGTTCTCAAAGTCGGTCCAAAAATATATATGATCCATGAAATATACTGAAATCTAAGACATGTAGTATGTAAAGGATGGCAACGAAGAATGCCTGAAAGAAAAGCTTCCAGAAAACCTGAAATGCTTTCAGAACACTTGATACTGCATCTGGAAGACTTAATACTAGTACTAAACGACTTGAAATGCTTTTAGAAGACTTGGAATATTTTCAGCACGCTAGATACTGCTCCTAGAAGACTTCATTTATTTTCAGAAAACTCTATACTGCCTCTTGAAGATTTAATACTAGTAATAGACGACTTGAAATGCTTCCAGAAGACTTGGAATGTTTCCAGCATACTTGATACTGCTCCTACTAGACTTCATCTATTTCCAGAAGATTTTATACTGCCTCTTGAACATTTGATACTACTACCAAACAACTTGAAATGCTTCCAGAAGCCTTGATCTGCTTGCAAAAAACTTCAAATGGTTCCAGAAAACTTGATAATGCATGTTGATAAAGACTTGATATAGCTTCTAGAAGGCTTCATCTGCTTTCACAATACTCCATACTCCCTCTAGAAGATTTTATACTAATACCAAACGATACGAAATGCTTGCAGAAAACTTAGAATGCTTACAAAAGACTTTATCTGCTTCCAGAACTTGATATTACTTGCACAAGGCTTCAAATATTTCCAGAAGACTAAATAATGCATCTAGAAGACTTAAAATGCTTTTAGAAGGCTTGATATTGCTTCTAGAAGACATCATCTTTCAGAAGAGTCTATACTCTCTCTGAAAGATTTGATACTAAAACTAAACGACTTGACATGCTTCCAGAAGACTTGGAATGTTTCCAGCACACTTGATACTGCCCCTAGAAGACGTATGTATTTTCAGAAGACTCTATACTGCCTCTAGAAAATTTAACACTAGCACTAAACGGCTTGAAATGCTTGAACTGCTTGCTTTTTGGCAATTTCAAATTCATAATGCGTCTAGAACACATAATATGTTTCCAGATGACTTGATATTCTTCTAGAAGATAAGCTTCTAGAAGACTTCGTCTACTTCCGGAAGACTTTATACTCGCTCTGAACGATTTAACACTACTACTAAATGACTTGAGAAATGCTTCCAGAAGACTTGGAATGCTTACAGAAGACTTGAACTGCTTACAGAACCTGCACTTACTTGCACAAGACTTCAAATACTTCCAGAAGACTTCATAATGCATCTAGAATCATTTAAAATACTTGCAGCTGGGTTAATATTGCTTCTAGAAGACTACATCTGCTTGCAGCGGTTTCTATACTCCCTCTGGAATATTTGATACTACTTCCAAACGATGTGAAATGCTTCCGGAGGACTTCAACTGCTTGCAGAAAACTTCAATTGGTCCAGAAATCTAGACCATTTAAAATGCTTCCAGAAGGCTTGATATTGCTTCTAGAAGACTTCATCTGCTTCCAGAAGACTTGGAATGTTTCCAGCATACTTGACACTGCTCCTAAAGACTTCATCTATTTCCAGAAGGCTCTATACTGCCTCTGGAGGATCTGAGACTAGTACCAAACGACTTAAATGCTTCTGAAAGACTTGAACTGCTTGCAGAAAACTTCAAATGGTCAATGAAACTTTTTAATGCATCTACAACACTTAAAATGCTTCCAGAAGACTTGATATTGCTTACACAAATTTGATACTACTACCAAACCACTTAAAATGCTTCCAGAAGAATTTGAACTACTATCAACTGCTTCCAGAACTACTTCCTATTCTTGCACAAGACTTCAAATGGTTCCAGACGACTTTATAATGCATCTAGAATACTTAAAATGCTTTGATATTGCTTCTAGAAATCGAATCTCTCATGTGAATCTCTATACTCCTTCTGGAATATTTGATACTGCTATCAAACGACTTAAAATTCTTCCAGAAGACTTCACTCACTTGCAGAAAACTTCAAATGATCCAGAAATCTAGAACACTTAAAATGCTTCTAGAGGACTTGATATTGCTTCCAGATGTCTCTATACTCCCTCTTATAGATGTCTCTATAGGCTTGATAGTGGCTCTAGAAGACTTGAAATGCTTCCAGAAGACTTGAAATGCTACCAGAAGACTTGATTTGATTCCAGAAGTTAATATTGCTTAGAGAAGACTTCAAATGCTTCCAAATGATTTCATAGTGCATGTAGAAAACTTGAAATGCTTCCAGAAGACTCGATATTGCCTCTAGAAAGCTCGATGTTGTTTCTTGAAGAATTAAAATGTTTCCACAACACCCGAAATCTAGAAGACTTGAAATGCTTCCAGAAGACTGGATTTGCTTCTAGAAGACTTCATCTGCTTCCAGAAGACTATATGGTCCATCTGGAAGATTTTATAATACTACCAAACGACTTCAAATGCTACCAGAAGATTTGGAATGCTTCCAGAACTAAATATTGCTTACAGAACACTTTAAATGCTTCCAAACGACTTGATAGTTTATGTAGAAAACTTTAGTTTTTCCAGAAGAGTCGATACTGCCTCTAGAATGTTTGATATTGTTTCTTGAAGAATTAAAATATTTCCACAAGACCTGTAATTCTTCCAGAAAGCTACAAATGCTTCCAGAAGACTTGAAGTGCTTCCAGAAGACTTGATTTACTTCTAGAAGACTTCAGCTGTTTCCAGAAGACTATATAATCCATCTGGAAGATTTTTTAATACCACCAAACGACTTGAAATGCTTCCAGAAGACTTGAACTGCTTCCAGAACTTAATATTGCTTACAGAAGACTTTAAATGCTTCCAAACGACTTGATAGTTTTAATAGAAAACTTGAAATGATTCCAGAAGTCTCGATATTGCCTCTAAAAAGCTTGATTGTTTCTTGAAGGAATAAAATGTTTCTACAAGACCTGCAATTCTTCCAGAAAGCTACAAATACTTCCAGAAGATTTGAAATGCTTCTAGAAGATTTGAAATGCTTCCAGAAGACTCGATTTGCTTCTATAAGACTTCATCTGCTTCCAGAGGACTGTGTAGTCTATCCGGAAGGTTTTATAATACTCCCAAACGACTTTAAATACTTCAAGAAGACTTGGAATGCTTCTAGAAGACTTGAAATGCTTCCAGAAGACTTGATTTGCTTCTAGAAGACTTCATCTGCTTCCAGAAGACTTTATAGTCCGCCTGAAAGATTTTATAATGCTACCAAACGACTTGAAATGCTTCCAGAAGACTTGGAATGCTTCTAGAAAACTTGAAATGCTTCTAGAAAACTTGAACTGGTTCTAGAACTTGATATTGCTTTAAAGGGCTTGAATTGCCTCCAGACAATGCGGTACTGCTTTTGAAAGATGTGAAATGCTCTGAGGAGACTTGAAGAAAACTTGGTATAATTCTAATAGATTTGAAATGCTACAAACAACTAGAAATGCTTTCAAAAGAGCACTCAATCGAAATTGTTAATGGTTTTATCTGGATGAAGTTATCACCTACAATTAATATTTTAAGGTATCATCATATTTCAAACAACATCGAAATTACGCTTAAAATGATCAAACACAGGATTAAAAAACAATATTATATAGAAAAGAACAAGTCTCTTTATCGAACGACACAACATGACACTACATATATCGAAGATGAGGTTATAACATGGCGAAGAGAAAAGGTCAACTGGACATTGGAAACCTGTTTATGACCGAGTCTTTTACTTTTTTCTCATATATACAACAATTTAACATTACTATTACACTCAATTCTTTTCCAGTACAGAATGTTTTTGTTTGTAGTTTGCCAGGAGATTAAACGTTTGATTTTTGTTATTTGACGATGTTATTTTATATTTGCTGAGGATATGTTTAATATTCGGGTTACATACGTTGTATGCTAGAGATATATTTTGCTTCAATTTTTGTTTTAGTAAACAAAGGATCGTGTTTAATTAAATTTTGATGTATTATGGAGTGGATGTGAGAAAGTGGGTAACCATTCGCCGTTGCGAGCTCATAAAGACAACGGATTTCTTTGATATTGGAATCGTAGTTTATAGGATAGTAAATTAGACGATGAACATAACTTTCAAAAGATGATAATTTTTGTGATAGTGGATGGTGGGACTTGAAAGGGATGATGGTATACAAAGAGGTAGGGTTTCGAAAAATCTCTATTTGTAATTTTTTTTTGATTATTATTAGTAGGGTTGAGATTTTTAATTTTATTTGTAAATTCGAAGGAATTTATTGCGGTATATTTAAGCTTAAAGTTGACATTATGAAAGATTTTCAACATAAAATGAGCCAATTTTGATATTGGTGAGGTGTAATTGGTCGGTTATTGTGTTTATGAAATTTTATCATCGCATATAATTGCGGAATAGAGAGGTTCATGGCGATCAGGTTGTATGTTGAAAATCCCAGCTCTTTAATTGTGCCAGAACATTCTCTGATAATGTTTCTAGTTTTAGTTATTATGGAGTTCAGTGGGTTTGATTTAATAGTGATGTAATGGTTATCTGTAAGGAAGAGTTCTGTTTTTTAGATGTAACTGTTTGTCAATAATGACGGCGCCTGTTCTTGCCAGCCTTGACATAAAGTGCGTTATTAATGTTTAATTTACATTTTATAGAATCTATTATATTGGAGTATTGATTAATATTTCTCCTTTTGCTGTGGTTTGGATCACTGAGAGGAAGATCATATTTCTTTTAAGATAGGGATGATATCATTTATGATATCATCAAATCTTTCATCTCTACTAAGGGCTTGTTCTATTTCAATAGCATTCAACAGTAAATTAAAATTCGGTTCAATGGCGAACTTGTCACCATGTATTTGGGATGTATTATACTCGTTTCTCTTTGTTTCTTTTTGTTGTTGGTATTGCATTTCCTCCTTTTCTTCAGCATGTTCAAATTGTTGTTTCCTCATTAAACCTTGAAGCCTAAGTTTTTCTGAATTTTCCTTGCAAGGTTCGGTAATTTCCTCTGTTTCAACATAATGATAGTGTTCTTGCAATTCACGGTGTGCGAAAACTTAATTAATGTGAAGAAATTCAACATTTTATAGTGTTATCTCTATTTTTGTTTTTTAAAAGTAACAATATCTTTGGAACGAAGCGCCGGTTTTGGAAACACGAAATAGAGAGGTTCGTATTTTCAAAAACCGGCGCTTATGATAGAATCAATAGAAGCAACAAAGACAACGGGCCATAGAAAAGTCATTCTGGACATTCTTTTTCTTAATTTTGGGACTTTTAAAATCTCGAAACATTTTAATAACCCTGGTCCTACCATTGTTTTCATGAAATCCCAGGATGGATCAAACACAGAAACTGGACACCCTAAAGTGAATGTTTCTGTTTTGTCTATCTGAAAATCGTAAAAAATGTATTTTTAACGATGGGGTTAAAACGTAATGTTGATTATTTCGAATGCTTAAATAAATGTACCGTTCCTCAAACTCAATATCTTGTATCTAAAAATTAATATTTTTATAACTTTATAACAATTTTTTACAAGATTCCATTTCATAAGAAAAGTTACATAAGAAAGTGAACTTATAAACATTGCAGTCCGTTTTCAAAGCGATTACCTCCAAGGATCAAAATGAAATAAGCTGGCGAAACCTTATTTCATTTCAAAAACTTTTCCAATATATCCGCGTTTCCCCGTTTCGTAACCTCGATGGTACCTGTGCAGTAAAAAAGCCCCCACTTGGTGCAAAAATAGTAATAAAAAAAAGCTGAACGGCTCTGTATGTGTGTATCGATGGACATATAGAATTTTCCGGTAGCCAGAGTTGTGAACGTTTTACGTGTATCAATTTTTCCAATCAACAGATCTAATTTCAGGTCTACATAGCACGCAAAGTTTCATTGCGATCGATTTTCACTTTTAACCTAACCATTATTACACACCATTTCAATCGGTACAAAAAGATTTAATGAAATTACGCTAAACTCATTTTTTATAAATAAGATAAATGATATTTTGTGTCATATATGAAATTCTTTCTTTAAGAGTTCTTATTAAAAAGTTTTCCACTTCTCCAAACTAAAATCAAAGTTTTCAAATATCAGTTTCCTCCTCTTTGAGGATGGGTTTCTGTTATAAACTGAGGTAAACGTTTCGCCACTCTGCAAACTATCCAAGACAATAAGGCATTGCTGATATAGTGTGTTGGGTCCAAGTATCTCGCAACAATTCGCGAGGACGCTCCCTGCCGCCCAGGGCTCGTACTAATAGGAAACACGTAACTAAGTTTTATTTTCTGGAGTGTATGTGGAACTTGTGTGGGTGCGCTAAGGTCGCCCAAGGGTTTTCGAACTGTATTCGAATACGTCTTACTACCGAACCGAGTTTTGCGCGAATAAAATTATCTAACTTCGAAACTCCCGTCCTTGAAGCTATTTCTGCTTTAGAGGTGGCATTCCCGTCGTTCTCGGTAATTGTAATAGTCTGATTACTTATTTGAAACGATGAAATTAAACACGAAATCCAACTCGGCCGATTGTTTAGCGTGACTTTTCGGAGTTTCAGTTTCAGTTTCTCGCTTGAAGTTTAACGCAATCATTTTATGTTTCTATGTCAGTTGCAATGTAATAGTTTATAAATTCGACTATTCATATTGATAGTTTAATATTATATGATTTGAAAGTTCAAAGAAACTTCATTGTTGTTGATTTCAACCAGTTCGTTATCGATTCGATAAATTACATTCCAATGAGTGGGTAACTTTGTAAACAAACAGAATTGACAAGCACGAACACACATTATGGCGATGAGAGGGAAGGGAATAAGTAGGACATAGTAGAATCAATTTAATTAATTGGTAATGTGTTCGATGAGTTTGTGAACAGCTGTCGTTTATACGTAAAAATTCGATGACAACCGTAATTAATGCCAGGTAATTATTGGTGATAGCAAAATAAACCGATATATATTAGATTAGTGGTGCTATTGCTGCAAAATACTGGTATGTAATAAATCGGATTTTCGTTGATAATTAACGGGTGCGCTGAGGAAAATATTGCAATTTGCATTTAACCGAAGCTAGTCTAATAATATTGGCAACCCTTTTGGAGGCGATGGAGCTTGTCGTTTATCAGATTAACCCTTTTCAAAACACGTGTTCGACTGCGGTTCAGTCTCAATTGAGCGACAGAGCGTTACTAATCAATAGATTATGATGGATTATCGATTTAATGTGGATTTAAAATGACCTATGGAGTTATCTAAATCAAAGTCAAAATTAGTTAATCAACTATTCTCGGAAATTTCTTTATCTCACCATATTATTATTCATAACTTAACAGTAGTAATTATCAGTGCCGTCCTAAGACATTTTCCACGACAAGGCTGGTTTGGGCGAACGAAGCAAGGGAGCCCTTTTTCATACAAAATTTAAAAAAAGATTCAGCTCTAGGTCTGGTGTTAGTTCTAGTTTTACTTCCATTCAAATATAGAGGGTTACTAAATCCGTAGAGGCCTTCATACAAACATGTCTTCAGATTCTCGGCTAATCCCAACCCAACCCATATTGTTATTATTTTCTTTGTCGCAGAGGATGAGAAAATCTTTATGATTGAGCCAAGTTCAGATACGGTACCTGCCTAAAAAAGAAAATTAATCCAAACGGAAGTGGGATTTCCTGGCATGAGTGTTATTGGCCAGAACTACCGCACAAAAAACTTTTCTTCTTGTCATCGCATCTATGAATCTTGACATCTATTTATTTATTTATTTATTTATTGCTGCCAGTGGACACAAAACGGGACAAACCCAAAAGATTGTGTCACTACATTGACAAAAACTACTATATTACAAATACATTGTGCGGTTAATTACGAATAAATTAACTAAAAACAATAATTATTCTATAAAGCAGAAAATAAAATTAAGAAAAATAAAACATACATTTGTTTACGCTACAGTAATGTTGATCAATGCTTTCTGTAACTCAACGGCAGTTATCAAGCTCTTAAATCTCCTATATGTATTACTAAACACATCTATACCGTTGCCAGTAGTATGGAACCGATCACAAGCAATCGCCATCCGAATCATAGGAGAATTTTGAAATAAATTTGTTCTCGAAATGGGAGTATAAAAAATTGACTCATGCCTTAAAGATCGGGAAGGTATACGTATATTCACACATCCCAATAATACCGAGGAGGCACATCTATTGTTGACAATCTTATAAAATGTAAGAGCATCGTTACAAAAGCGGCGCTGGTGAAGTGGAAGAAGTTGGAAAGAGCTGCACGCAGAATTATAATCTTTATAGCTTAAATTAAATTTATAGGCTAAGTGCTTTAGAAACTTCTTTTGAATTCTTTCAATTCTGTTTATATAAGTGTGATACTGCGGATTCCAAATGGTAGTGCAAAAATTTAGTACACTGAATACGTAAGCAAAATATAAAACTTTTACTGCTTCTACGCTTTTGAAACATTCTGTGGATCTTATGACAAAGCCCAACATTCGCAGCGCCTTTCCAACCACTCCATCAACGTGACCAGAAAATGTAAGCTTGTTGTCAAACGTAACACCAAGATCTTTAATTTGAGATGCTCTAGGTAAGACATAGTTTTCCAATTTGTACTCATATCTGATGGCATTCGAACTTCTTGAAAAAGATATAAAATTACATTTAATAGGATTGAGTGTCATAAAATTGTCATTGCAATAGACTTGCAGTGCGTTAATGTCACGCTGCATCCTCGAGCAGTCGAGTGGAGAGGAAATACGTGCAAACAACTTCAAATCATCAGCATACATTAAGCACTGGGAGTGTTTTATGACTGTGAAAATGTCATTGATGTAAATATTGAAAAGACATCGATGAGTCTAGTCTGCTATTGCTCGCATATTTCTTCAGACAGTCTGCGGAAGATGTTTGAAAATGTTGTCGTCTTCTATTCTGCGTTTTCTATGGCCATCCTCATTATTAAAGACCGGATTTATAGAAAATATGCTTATGCTCAAAATTAAAGGCATTACAAATATATTTAAATATCTTTACGAATCAGTTAAAAATAAATGAAATAAGACCAGGTTAGTTATGCCTTTTTTGCCTTTTTTGAATTTTCATGCCTATTATTTTTTTTATGCCTATTTAAAGCCTTTTTCCAACTTTTTGGCGTCTTTTCTCCAAAAATTTATTGAATTATGAAAAAATATTTCGCTGCGCCTCTGTACATTTCCTCGTTGTACCGTCTGACGTAAGATCCGCGTTTTTCATCAATCCGAATTTAAGCTTTGGAATTCCCCGTTGTGCCGTGTCGGCTTACACGGGATTCCCCGTATGTGGTTCGACTTGCGTCGAGTCTTCAATTCATTTAGTTGTATTAAAGTTACTCGAGTGACAGTGTGAAGTTCTTGCGTAGTACAATGCCGAAACAAAAGCGGCCGTAGAAGAATGGATTAAAGATTACAAGGAATTGAAATATAAACGCAATCGTTTATTTTGCCAAGCCTGTTCAAAAATCGTTAGTATTGATGGAGTTAATCGAGTAAAAACAATTAATTATATTTTTAAATAATGATTAAATTATGTATAATACCAAAGATTTTTAAATATTTAAAACCGAAATTTAAATCTTTTTACGGTAAAGATTGGAAATTATAAAGAATAGCATGTCCCAAAATTCACTAGAAATAAAATTCAATGTAGTACTTCGATCACTAAAATTAATAGAACAATATATTGATTGTTTAATAATTATGGAAGATATTATAAAATACTGTCGTTATTAAATTACTGTTAACAGATTAATTGTGACAAGAAATACTACATAATTCAGCATGTCAAAACATCATTGCATCAGCAAAAATTAAAACTGACTAAAAGTCAATCCAAAAAACAACAAACTATAGGTACAGCTATACAATCTGTGGCATCAACATCCGACTACACTGAACAATCAAAATTCAATTTTGATCTTTGCAAAGCTTTGATAAAAGCAAACATACCAATCCATAAAGTGACAAGTAAATATTACAAAACTTTTTTACAAACATATTGTACAATGCATATTCCCGATGAAAGCCATCTCCGCAAAAATTATATTACTTCATTCTACAAAGCAGTTATTCAAGAAATAAAAAATATTATTGGAAATAATTATATTTGGATAAGTGTAGATGAAACAACTGATGTATGTGGACGATACGTGGCAAATTTAATACTAATTAAAATTAAGTGATGAAAATTCGTCAAAAAGTTTTCTAATAAGTACCAAAGTATTAAGTAAAACAAATAATAATACGGTAACAAGATTTATTCACGACGAATTGAATAAATCTACCGGCTCAGGTACCGAATGATAAAATTTTACTGATGGTGTCAGACGTAGCGGCATACATGGTAAAAGCTGCGTCTTATATGAAGATTTTTTACTTACCGATAAGATAATCGGTTATACCTGGTTATACGACCTGCTGTTGGAGAGTCCTGGTATTCCTTCATTACGTTTAATGTTTTATTGGTTGGTACAACGAGTTGTGTTTCCTCAGTTTCCAGTTCAGGTACCTGACGATACAGTACACCATCCAACATGAGGTATCCACGTGAAATCAAATTTTGTAATTTGAAATTATCTAGAGAAGTCTCAAATGCATTAATAATTTTTGATATTTCTGGATTATTTAATTGTCCTTGACGGTAATCGGTCGCGCTTCTTGGTAATTCCGCAAAGTAAAAGCAGATTGAAAATTTATTATCGCTTTGAAGAACTAATTCAAACGTGCAAAGGTTCAAAGATCTCTCAGGAACATTTGAAGTTGTTACGGGTCTTGACAGAAAATCGGCAATAACATTTTGTTTTCCTGGGGTATATGTGATCTTCATGTTCAACCCTTGTATCCCATCTGGAAAGCTGTCCAGACGGTGTTTCCAATGTAAAAAACCACTACAATGGTTGGTTATCAGTGCGGATTGTCACCTCAGACCTTTTGAAATAAGTTTTATACGTCTCTGTTGCACACATGACAGCTAAAGCTTCTCTCTTTGTAGTAGAACAGTTCACCTCAGCGACAGCCTTTTGTGTATAAGATGTATGGCTTCTCGTTATCAGTGCAAATCGATACGTACCAAAAGGCAGTAACAAAGCAATTATAGTTTATCTTACTGGAACTTGAAAAAAGGTCTGGTTGAAAGTTAATCGTTGTCTTGCATGTCATACATACATTCTTAGTGCCATGGAACAATTAATGGCATGGAATAGCTATCGCTAATTGTAATAGAGTTCACCTTTGGGTAATCAATACAAATCTAAATGTACCATCTTTCTTTGGAACCAGTACAACAGGACTCAATCATGGAGATTCACATTCTTTAATAACACCGGTTTCAAGCATCCTTTTCTATATCGCCCTTGAAATAATTTTTCTTAACGAAACACAAAGCATATGAATGTGCGAAATGGTTAGATAATCATTAGTTAATATACAGTGGACTGCAAACTCGATTGGTTTCTCATTTGAACAAAAAGTGCCTTCGTTTTGGATAAGTAACTTCTCAAAAGCTTCTCGTTGTATATTGGTTAGTAATTTACCCTCATCTGGGTGTAAACAAACATTGTTGACTTGATGTACTTCTAGTGTGGCTGGTAAATGAATTGCATTAACAAAAGGAAACTCTGCAACTAGATCGCCATGGAAATACCCCGAGAAATCAATACCTAACAGCGTACAATTATTGGTTAAAATAGGCAAAACAATAAATTTTTGTAAAAAAGTTCGATCACCAATGGTAACATCGACCATCAGCATAAGACAACTTGACTTGCCACTTTGAAAAGGTTACATTCTCCTTTCGAAGGAATTCATACACAAAACGTTCAATCATCACAACGTGTAATCAGCAACTTATAATTGTGCTCCGAAAGCTGTTTTCCGAAAGCCGGCATTGCTGTAATGCCGGCTCCGTCATTTCTCAGCATGTTTAATAGAAGAAAAGGTTTCCAAGAGGATTGGGTTGTTAATACAGAGATCACATTTTGGACATTTCGTATGGATAATTCCTGGTGTTCCATAATCATAACATTGGAAGTTACTTCAGGTGTATGTTTATGCATTCGATGTTGTTGATGTCTTTGTTGAATCAGTCAAAGCTGTTGATGTAGCATTTTTTCGACATTTATTCTGAACATGACCAAACTAAATGTAAAAGGTACATTTCGGTCTCGTGTGTATGTAGGAAAGCGGAGGGTACGCAAAAGCATACTGCACTTAGGCCCCAACGGGCCCCTTGTACATCCTCCTACACTCTCTACTGCTACATCAACCAGCCTAAGGAATTTCCGAAGGCTAGGATACAGCTCAGAGGTGTGTTTCTGATGCCATCTGTGCTCGGCCATTCCTCTCCAAAGTCTCTCATTCTGAGGTCTTGTAGAGTGGGGCATTCACACAGGATGTGTCGAACAGTCTCCTCGCACTCTTGACAGAAGCGACAGAGGGGACTTAAGGTTAAGGGGCAAGCTTAAGGTTGTAGAGATGCTTGTTTACCTTACAGTGACCCGTTAAAATTCGTAGGGCGCTTCTACAGAGTCTTACGAAAGACAAGGCTGTCTTTGCTGAAGGATAACACAACAGTTCTTTAGACAGATAGCAGCCCTTTGTCCTGCCTGCTGTACGCAGTCGAAACATGCCACTTCTTGAATGAACAAATGAAGTGACGGTAGGTTCAACATGTTTTCCATGGCTGCTGTGGGAGTAGATCGCAGCGCACCTGTAACATACAAACACGCAAGTCCTTGTACTTTATTTAGTGCAGCAGTGGAAACAAATTTTAAGGTTTTTGACCACCAAACTACTGCACCATATGTAAGCATAGGTCGAATTACAGCTGTGTAGATCCAGAGGGCAGTTTTAGGTGGCAGCCCCCATGTCTTACCTATAGTCCTCCGGCACTGGCTGAATGCAACATTCGCTTTCTTCACTCTATTGACTAGGTGAGCCTTCCATGTCATTTTGTTGTCAAGTATAATGCCCAGATATTTGACTTCTTTAGACAAAACTAATGGAGTATTAGCATGAGATGGCAATCTCGGCTTGAGAACCTTCCTTAATCGTGTGAAAAGAATCAACTCTGTCTTCCGAGGATTCACAGAGAGCCCTTGTCGGTCACACCAAGACTCAATCAACTTGAGAGCCACTTGCATCCGATCAAAAAGTATATTTATGTGCTTACCTTTGACAAGGATGCTTTGATCATCTGCATAACCCACTGTTGTGAAGTTGGCTTTAGCGAGAGATTTCAAGAGGCTATATAGTTTCAAGACAGCACGTATAGCGTACCAGGACATATTGGTCAAATAATTACGAATAAATTTAATGACGTTCTGTGTAAAAATGAAGGATTTGCCACATTACAAAAAATTGCATCAATTTTAAGTGGTGAAATTGTTATTGGATTTATTATGGATCCCGCATTAATTACAAAGTTCAAGTATGCATCAATTACAAGTGTGGACGTGGAGAGAAGTTTTTCGGCTTACAAGAATACGTTAAGTGAGAGAAGACACAACTTCACGATGGAACATTTAGAACAGCATTTAATAATTAGTTGTTTTCGTGATTAGTGGTTTAATAATTATATATGAATGTTTAGTTTAACGATGTATTTTTTAATGAAAACGTTATTAAAATACATTATTAATTAGGTATAGAAATTTTTTCGATTTCTAATTTTTATGCCTTTTTAATGCTTTTGTTGCCAAAATTTCATGCCTTTTAAGTGCCTTTTTCCGTCTTTTTTGTGCCTTTTAATCCGGTCTTTACTCATTATTGACTTCAGGTGCTTATATCCCCTAACACACTCAAAACACACATCAAAACTTTCTGTTACTTTTTTGAAGCATTTATGATCTTGTTTCATACCTGAGGAAGGGGGAGGACTTATCTTCATCCCTCTATCTAGTCCACTCGTCGTTCTTCCATCTTCTTCTTGATCTTCACCTACCTCATATCGTTGATGGTCTCCAGTGTTCATGTAGACAGAGAAATCTATAATTTTTTTGACTAAGTTAAGGGAGGATAATAAGGCCCAGGCAACTATCGCTTAGGTAACTATTAACCTTTTTTATTTAGTTTCGCGATTATTTTCTTTGTTATGTAAATTTCTCGTTACATGCTGTGATTTATAGTGGATGGCTTTTTTTCTTGTGGTCGACGTTTTTTCTGTGGAGAATCGGCGGTCTTTAAATTTCCTTAAAAGTCGTACTTATGATTTTTCTCATAAGGTATTTTCTTCTCTTTTCCTATGAAGACTAGTTTTTATGTTTGTTATTTGGTGCTTGCATTGAATACCTGAGGGCCCAGGATTGGAATAAATGTCTTCCGCGAGCTTAATGTTGTACCCAATAATTTTCAAACGTAATTCTGATAACGCCACGTCTTTATCAGAGGCTGTATCTACTTCGAAAATCCTTCTTAATACCTTGGATAGGGAAAAGGATTGTATATGCCGGTACTTCTAAATCCACTTGTAATATCTGCAACTGTCATACATTTTTCCCAAATCGGTATAAAAGCAACGGAAAATCTATCTTGCCCAAAACGACGATCTAGATTTTAGTCCCAATATTGTAACAACTCATCGTCGCAGTACTGTTCGAGTGGTCTAAACACTGTTTTGTCGAGAGGTTGGAACTAGTGTATTGTATTGCTTGATAAACATAACAGTACAATATTATTTTGTTCAGCTTTGTTTGCTATTGTAATATCAAGATGGGAAGCGGCATCATCAAATATGAGCAATACCATTCCAACAGGTTTATGTCTAGTAAAATGGGCAAGCAGAACAACTCAGTTGACATACTTCCGTTCGGCCTCATGGAAACTAAACATCTTTAAACAATATCATTAGCGGTATTGCGTTACCTAGAGCATTAATACATGCTACAATCGTAACATACTGTGACACCAAGTGGACCCTTTTTGGTCCTGTTAATGCCAATACTGACTGTTGATGATGTAAAGTTAAATGACAAACTTTTTCATTCATATTGAATATCTTTTCGGGTGCATATTTAAAATCATATTTTTCAAGTAAGATGTTTAATTGTGAAAAATACTCTTATACTATCCAACGGTTGAATTTTTGGACCTCACTGGATTCATCAATTATGCTTTTCGTTTTGAAATATTTGGATGACGCTTTTAAAATGCAGCATACCAATCTTTTCCAACAAATACGTTCCCCTTTCTCTTTTGACGCAAGTCAATTCGATTGACTTCTATAAAATAAAAACATCTTTTTCTTCTTTCATCGAAATTGGTTTACGTCTTAGTTTCTTTGAGGTTACTCCAATATTCAGTGATTTCTTAAAGTACGTCGTGAAATTCCAATTCGTTGTTCCACTTCCCTTTGTGAATGCCTTTGTTTTAAAAGTTACAAAGCCTCATTCATCATCTCGCTGCATCAATAAGAATTAATTTCGGATAATAAGGTGGATGTGTGTATAAGGTGGATACGCAAATATACAGCAAGTGAAGCTGCGAACCGGAAGCTGGTAGCAGAACGCTTTCGGTCCATCGTAGCCGGGAAATTTGAGTGTGGAAGCCATATTTTTCGGTGGAGCTTATTATCCATTGAAAACAGCTTATTTCAAATTTTGATTTTTTCCTAAAAGAAAGAACTTAAGTCCCCTCATTTGATTCATCATTGTGTTCAGTCTGATTCATTGTGTTAGGACTTTCACCAGTTTTATCTCCCTCCGTCTCTCTTCCACGTCCTTTTCCCTCATTATTCTCGTCAAAAGTATTATTATTTCTTCCTTTACTTCCGCTTTGAGTAACAAACTATCTCTATTCTCTATGTTTACACTCCTTCTTTCTTACACTTCTTCCTTCCAATTGTCTCTCTTCTTACTTGTTCGAAACGAGCGCTCTCAAAGATGGAGTATCTTGAGGTACTTTTCAAAGGTACTATGTCTCAAGATAGTCTGTGTCGCATGATAGTTTATAGTGGATCCTTGCTTCAGCCAATTTTCAACACTCTTGATAAAGTTGTTTTGTCCATCCTTGGCATCCTATCTTTCCTACCGCCGCAATACAGCTCTTTCATGATTTGTTTTCGATCTTCGGAAATAATATTATTTAACTTTAGGTATTCACTAAACGATTATTAATTAATCTTTCTAAAAGTTTACCAACCTCGCATAAGAAGCATAGCAGTCTATGCTAAACGTCTCTTATCTCTTTCTTTATATTATTTAGGTACTTTCCAAAGGTACTATGTCCCAAGATAGCCTATGTCGTATGGTAGTTTATAGTGGATCCTTACTTCTGCCAATTTTCTGGATAACACTCTAGATAAAGTTGTTTTGTCCATCCTTTGACTGCATAATTGGCCTCTTTGTTAGCATGTTTTTGGTTTCCATATAAGCATCAGCAACGCTTTTTTCCATATTTCGGGAAATACACCCGTTTCCAAGCATCTATAATATACTTTTAGAAAAAATCTTATTTGTGATAGCATCATCGTCGAAAGCTTTTTTAGATTTCAGCTGTTGTAGGCTCTTTTCTAATTCATTTTGATATAGTTGGAGCACAGTATCACGTCTTTTTCGTTTCTCTTCATTCCCGCATTCAATCTCATCCGCTTTCCCTGTGTATGGAAATAGTTCAATGAACTGATCATCGAGCGTTTTGGTCTCCAGTTGTTCTCTGTTACTTACACCCAACCTCTTCGTCACAACTTTCTAGGTCGTGTCCCAAATGTTTTCATCAAATTCTTCACACAACTCCCTGCATTTTTTATATACCTCTTTTAATTGGCATGTTCAACTTCTTTTTAGTATCTTTATACTCTTCATATAATCTTCTTTCTATTTCCTCCATTTGTTGTCTTTTTATAACTCTTTCGATTCTCTTATTTTGCGGATGCATATCCTTCTTTATTCGGCAATATCGGTAATTCACCAGAATACGTTTCTCTATCTAACAAATTCTTTTTCTTTAAGACTTATAGGCTCATTTCTAAATTGTGTTGCCAGTATGATAATTTTTTGGGACTTATCTTCCATCCGTGAATCTGAGGTTTTTCGTGAACAGTTCTGTCTCGGTTTCTACCTATCAGTTTTTGATTTTTTGAGCTATCTCCTGAGTCACCAAGGTCTATTATCGATGAACTCCTTGGACAAACATATGTCGGGGAACGCCCTGTGTTTCATTTTTGTTGACCATTCCTTAAGTACTTTTCACAGATCTTTTTGTTTCCATGATTGAGCTGTCAAAAATCGCTGATTGGTCGATTTGGTGAAAGGTATGTCGAAATAGTAATGTACTTCTATAACTCTACGTCTATAAAACCCTTTTCCATATACCATCTCTTTAAGTTTCCAACAGTGCTCTGAACTTGTAGGAAACAGTCCCCCTTCACTATTTGATTGTAATCTTTGAGCCGTTCTTCAGTTTGGTTCCTGGCCTATTACTATGTGTATTTTATTTTTCTAATTTTCACTTAATCGAAAAGATAAGTAATAATAAATAGATCGTGAGATACCGATCTTCTGTTGCAATACAATTGCATCATTTTTCGCTGTTTTTATCCATTTTGATCTTTGCTTCTTCTTTCTCTTTTTATGTTTCACTTCTTCGTAGGCTCTCTCTTCCTAAGAGGCGTCTGCTTCTTCCTCTGACTTAGAATTCTTTTCCTTTTGTTATTGGCGGTTTTCTTCTTGTGTCATGCAATACATTCCTTGTTCTTCTTCAATATTTTATTCTTGGTATTTATGATCTTTCTCCTGGCCCCTTTTTTATTTCTTTGTATTGCTGTGTTCTTCATAATTACAGCATTCGAGAGGATTTTTACAGTCTTTTGTTAAATGCCTTTCTTCAACGCAGTAATAGCAGCATTTCAATCTGTCTTGTCTGTTGCAGTCTTTAGCCAGAGGTTGCAAAGACCAACAGTTCCAGTATTTTAGGGATTTTTCCCTCTGCTATGCGACCTATCCTTATTTTTGCGTTCTGCAGTAGGAGTTGTGTTTTGTCTGTCGTCATTTTCACCATTACTGCCATCCTGCTACATGTGTACGGTCTTAAAGCGCTCAGTTTAAAGCTCATATCGTATACCTCAGTTTTCCTGATTACCGCCTGTTTACTTCCTCTATTTCTTTCGTAACGTTAATCCCTTAATATGTAATAAAGCAGTTGGGATCTGTTCTCCGACTCCTCTGTTCGTGACCATTTGTCCGTGATCGATTTTCAAGACGTCCTCCATCTTCTTTAAAGAGCCTTTTCGCTCTTTTGCTTCCACCGTTTCTTGGTTTCCTTTTAGTTGATCTTTTATACCCTTTACCTTTTCTCCATATGTTACTCCAGATCTTTCAAAAATTATGGCGTAAATTCTCGCTTACTTGTCATTTCCTGTTCTATCTTTATATGTATATTATAAATTTCCATTTCTGTCTCTGTGTCTTTAAAAATTATTTCGATCATTCTCCTATATCTGGTAAGTGACATCGATTTTAAATGATACATTGTTATTTTCTTTTCAAATTCATTGTTCTATTTAAGTTCTTGCATTGTATTCCATACTGATTTTTCCGTTTCTCTCACCACAATATCTGCAGGAATTATAAGGTTGTTACTACCTTTGTCATGGTCTATTCTTTTCCGCTTTTTCCTATCCACATCTGACGTTTTCACTTCCTCTTCATTACTCTGGCTAGGAAGACCTAGTACTATTGGATCTGAGTAATCACGCAGAGTTGACTGTTACAGAAAGCTGAAAACACTCAACACTTATTCCCGTGTCCCCCATAACTCCGAACAGGGGCATATCATGAAATATCGCCGGTTGAGATTACACCGCCCCCAGCTTTTTTTAGGAGGTGTTCTCCTTCAGCTGGTGTATCTCGTGGTTGCTACACCCCTATATATAGGATCGTCCGAAAGTCGTCCTAAAATATTCGGCTACCCAGGGCTTTTCATCCAAAATTCAATGTATTGCAAAAGGTAATTCATTTGTTGTTTGCAAAAGGAGTTGGTGCCCCAGAGTAGTAGCCCTAATATCCCTTACGTTTAGGTCTACTCAGTTAATTATAGCAATTATTCATTTGGTTCTACTTCAAAGTATATTATACACAAAGTTATTATTACCTGTAGAATGTATGCTCGCTATCAATTTGCTCTTCCTCGCTTATAAGCAGATATCTGAAGGACAATGGAACTTCAATATGTATGCAGTACCGCATATAGCTTCAGTAGAGCTTCTCCAACATCTCTTCGTCCTAAAACGTGCAATTATCTCGAGTAGTTTCGCAGTTAATTTTAGACGAGGTGTTATTATATCAGATCGTTGGGTTAATGAATACACCCTAAATTAGATGTATCATTACTTAAATTCATTTCTCTTCTATCTATATTCCTTTGCAATTAATATATTTAAGCCATCAAATTTTATATTTGAGGAAAATAATACGATTTGTAACAAATGTTTCAAATCGATTTCCACTAAAACATAAATACTTTAAAATTATTACTTACAGGCTTTATATTTTCCATCATCCGCTTTGTTAGAGCTTTTAGGCTTACAGCGCATTGACTGTTTGCTACAACTGTAATAAGTTATAAAAGTTTTATAAATATACTTTCAGGAAAATTATTTTATTATTACGAATAAAATAATCTAGAACAACTGTTTTAAAATAATGAAAAAGAACAATATTGTAAAGAAGGGAAGGAGTTTATTTTTTAATTTTCGCTGTGACTACAGTTTACAAAGGTAGCTTTGATAATACCAAGGATTTTATTCTTTTAATTATTCTGCAAAATTGAATTGATATAAATTAGAGACTGAAATTATGAACTCGTATAGTAAGCGACGCACAACGAAATCTTTTACTAAACGTGCCTGTACGGCAATCGTCCTGAAAGGATTACATCACATAATCCCGCTGTCCAGTTAGCGTCGCTGAAACGTGTGATAACCATATTGTAATGGCTATGTAGCATATAGCGTCATCTTGTTAGACTTATACAAGTCATGGTGTCGAATTATGTATTAATATAGTATTAATATCCAGTCGACAAACCACACGGCATCAACCCTAACAATCACTTTATTTATGGGCAAAGGACATTACTATGCAATAACGTATGAACGGCGTATTGTTGATATCTCATTTAGCAATTACAATAGATATAGTTGTTAAATGTTGAATGGTCAGAGCCTCTTTTACGTAACTATATTACAACATTCTTTTACAATAATTTAAGATAAATGTAGTTGAAAATTGTTTCTTCTGTGTTTGTATATATTCTAGTTTCTTTTATCTCATGAAGTAACGAAATATTTTTGTAGCCCTGTTATAGTTTTAGTTCCAGAAGAATTTATAGCAATCTAGAGCTAACTAAGAATTAAAACTAGAACTAACACTAGACCTAGAATTAGAAAGTTTCAGTTCGTTAAGTTAGGTTCGGCTAAACCTAAATCTTTCTAATTCTAGGTCTAGTGTTAGTTCTAGTTTTAGTTCGATACAAGTATACAATAATCTAAGACTGAATAACAACGAGAAGTAAAACTAATACTAATACTAGTAGTAATACTAGATCTAGAACTAGAACCATTCGGGTTTAGTCGTACATCTCTTTAGATGGAAGCCAATCCAACCTAACCCAACCCAACCTAGCTTTAAAATTAACACTAAACTTAGAACACGAAACATTAGGGATTAGCCGTCTGAAGGGACGTGCGGCTAAATCCTAATGTTTCTTCTTCTAGGTCTAGGTGTTAGTACTAAAGTTAGGTTGTAGCGCTAGTAATAGTTATACTTTTACTTCTAGAAGAATTTACAATGCAAAGTTTAATAAAAATTATAACCTAACATAACCCTTTTTTTTTGGCGCAGACAAGGGGAGAATGCGTTACGCACCCTGGCCTACTGTTAGCGCCTCAGTTCTTGTAGGTGGTGGCAACTTCTGATCTTTCGCCAGGAGTGTGGGACTATTCTAGCCCCCAAACTACCCACTAAAATTCCCCTCTTTTCCTTCGTTGTTGATAAACACCTTGGAATAGCTTTCGCATTACCTCATCAAAACCGATAACATCAATTCATCTTGATACCTTCCTTGTTCCTTCTATTTCCCTCCATTAAGCAGTGTTATATATTAAAAATACATACACATACTTAACTTTTTGAATTATAGTACAACTCATACATTCCCCGTATGTGTGTATAGTGATTTAGGCTAAACTCCCATTTCCTCTTCTCTTAGTCCTTCCATCCTAAGTTTGGAACTTGGCTCCTCCTTCGCTATCCCTAACGGCCTTTTCTTCTTCATTCCTTCGCATTTAGTGTGGACCGTATTAGGCAATGTTGGCTATTACACAATGCAAAACATTCCATTAACTTTTTGTATATAAACACATCTCATACCTTACTTGGGTCTTCAGACGCATGGCTAAACCTTAATCTTTCTAATTCTAGGTCTAGTGTTAGTTCTAGTTTTAGTTCGATACAAGTATACAACAATCTAATACTGAATAGTAACGAGAAGTAAAACTAATACTAATAGTAATACTAGATCTAAAACTAGAACCATTCGGGTTTAGTCGTACATCTCTTTAGATGGAAGCCAATCCAACCCAACCCAACCCAACTTAGCTTTAAAATTAACACTAGACTTAGAACATGGAATATTAGATTTTTGCCGTCTGAAGGGACATGCGGCTAAATCCTAATCTTTCTTCTTCTAGGTCTAGGTTTAGTACTAAAGTTAGGTTATAGCCCTAGTAGTAGTTATACTTTTACTTCTAGAAGAATTTACAATGCAAAGTTAAATAAAAATTATAACCTAACATAACCCTTTTTTTGGCGCAGACGAGGGGAGAATGCGTTACGCACCCTGGCCTACTGTTAGCGCCTTAGTTCTTGTAGGTGGTGACAACTTCTGATCTCCCACCAGGAGTGTGGGACTATTCTAGCCCCCAAACTACCCACTAAAATTCCCCTCTTTTCCTTCGTTGTTGATAAACACCTTGGAATAGCTTTCGCATTACCTCATCAAAACCGATAACATCAATTCATCTTGATACCTTCCTTGTTCCTTCTATTTTCCTCCATTAAGCAGTGTTATATATTAAAAATACATACACACACTTAACTTTTTGAATTATAGTACAACTCATACATTCCCCGTAGTGTGTATAGTGATTTAGGCTAAACCCCCATTTCCTCTTCTCTTAGTCCTTCCATCCTAAGTTTGGAACTTGCCTCCTCCTTCACTATCCCTAACGGCCTTTACTTCTTCATTCCTTCGCATTTAGTGTGGACCGCATTAGGCAATGTTGGCTATTACACAATGCAAAACATTCCATTAACTTTTTGTATATAAACACATCTCATACGTTACCTGCGTAGGGGGTGTTTATCTAAAAACCCTCCTTCTCCTCTTCTCTACAATTCTACTCTGCTACATTATGGTTGATGTACTCATGTTTCTTTCTTCTTTTCTCTTCTCTCTCCTTCTTCATCATCACCTCAGTCAAGTACTTCATTACTTCTATTCCTTTATCCTCTGTCTCTAGAAAAACTTTAGAGATACTATTTATATTTAATTCTCTTCTTATTCTGTTTTCTGAATCTTGTCTAAATACTGCGAAGTGTCTGCAATCAAAGATAGTGTGTCTTGGAGTGTCTTCATCCTCGCAGCCACACCAACAGGTGTCTGATGATAGTTTCTTTATTTTCTTTAGGTAACTGCCAAAACTACCATGACCAAGTATGGCCTGCGTTGCATAATAGTTGGTTGCAGGTCCTCGTTCTTGCCATTCTTTAAAATTTTTTATCAAGATGCTAGTCCATCCTGTATGCCTCACCCATCTTTTTTGCCGCCTTCTATACATTTCCCCTCTATTCCTCTGTTTGTACATCCCTCTCTCTTCTCAACTTCTGGCTCTTTCCCAAGCTAGTAAATCGTACGGTGGGCATCCCTCTAGCACTCCTACAGCATCCATTGTTGCGGTCCTGTATTGATGCAGATATTACGCATATTTGACGCTTTTCTCTCTATTGACTTTAATATTTGTGCATATCTTTTATATTTCAGCGCATCTTCCCACGTCGGAGCGGCATATAATATAACTGACTGCACGACAGTTGCTATTGGCGTTCTTTTCTTTTGGGTAGGTCCTCTCACTTTAGGCATGATTCCTGTCATGGCGTTTATTATTAGTCATTTTGGTATCTTTACCTATATGCACACCTAGGTATTTTACAGATCTTGTACTTAATATAGTAGTATTGTTTATACTTATCTCTATGGTCTTCATAGTTCGCTGTAATTCTAGCATTACCACCTCCGATTTTTGGGGTGCTAGTTGGAGACCCATTTGACTCAATTCTCTATTTATAGTTCTAATACAGTATTCGCCCTTATCTTTCACCTCTTCTGGAGTTGACGCTTGGACTACCACTGCTAGGTCGTCAGCGTATCCTATAATTATTTCTCCCAATTCTGTTTTGATACGAAGAACTCTATAATAGTACGCATTCTAGAGGGTTCCCCCAACAACCGAACCATGAAGAACTCCGCACATCATCTCCTTCGCTCGTCTATCTGGTAGAATCACTTTCCTTTGGAAAAGGTAAAATGCAATTATCTTTCTTATTCCGACCGATATCTTACAATCTCTTAAGGCTTTTCTTACGTGGGACCACGGCGCTGAATTGAAGGCATTCTTTATGTCGAGTAAAATCATTGTACGGTATCCTCTATTTGTTAAAGATACCTTTTTCCTTTCTCTCACTTTTGAAATTATTCCCATTACCACGTCTGTTGTGCTTAGTCCTCTTCGGTACCCATACTGCGCATCGCTAATTGCTCTTTTCTCCTCCAATTCTTCCAGTAATTTTTTGTTTATTATACATTCGAGGAGTTTACCCACCGAATTTATTAGGCATAGGGGTCTGTATGTAGCTTCTTAGTTCTCTTTTTTTTTGGGTTTCTCAACTAGTACCAACATTGCCCTTCTCCAGATCTTCGGGAATACTCCTTGATTAAAGTACCTATGGAATACTTTGAGAAATATCGATGGGTTCACTTTTACACAATCCAGAATTTCGTTTGTTACCGTATCCTCTCCAGGGGCTTTTCTTGTCTTAAGCTGTTGTACGCATCGATTCAATTCATCTAATGATATTTCATTATGTTTTTCGGGTTCCCTCTCATATATACATTCCTCCTCAATCTCTGTATATTCTTATCATTTACTCTTGGGAATAGCTTTTGAAATTGATCATCAATAGTTTTAATGTCGATTTCTTGCCTTTTCTTTAACACCTAACTTAACCCAACCCAGCACAATCTAATCTTTCTAAACTCAACCCAATGGTACTTATTAAATGGGACTAATCTGTCCCATTTAATTGCCTCTTCTAGTATTTGCTTTTGGTTCCTTTGTTCTCCCAGATCTCTTCCTTCTCTCAACATATGTTCTGACTGTTCGTAATTCTCGCCATACAGCCTATATTCCACATCATTCGTCCAGTACATATTCGCCCTGTCCTTATTGGCATAAGCTAGCTTCTTCCTTTCCTCACTCCCTTCCTTTACATAGTTTGGAAGCCGCTCCATAATTATGTCCCCACATCTTTCATTGTATCTTCTCTTTCTTTTCTGCGTGATTCTCTCCTGTGTTTGGACGTCTCTATCCCTATTTTTTATCTTCCATCAATAATTAACCATTTTAAAATTCCTCCGAATGTCATATTCTTAAGTCATGTTTGTGCATTTTCTTGACCAATCGAACTCAAGACCTAGTCAGATCATTCAAAGGCTAGGAATAATTTGGCCATTTTACTAATTCATGCTTTTGAAGAGACATTTGGGTGATCATCGATTCGACAATGATGATGATGTCAAAATGACCGTGATGCAGTCAAAATGACCGCCTGATTAAATATTAATCAGGCGACAGACTTCTACGAGGATCACAAACAAAAGCTGGTTGTACGATATGATATAATCAGGCTATATTATATATGCCAGTGCCTAGGTATTGGTGGCAATCATGTAAAAATGTAGCTGAAAGTACAGAGTAAGAAAAATTTAATGCTTTCATTTTTTACTTCAAAATGGCCTTTACTTAAAAATCATATCTCGTATAACCCAGCACAACATAACTGAGAGTTATCCAATTCAATCAAAACTCACCCAACCCAACCTTTTTTTGCAAATTTACGCAAAAACCTGCTAACAGACATGTTGACTGGGATAACCCAACCCTTTTTTACGATGCTGGGGAAAATTAGCATTTCTTAGGAGTTGATGTCCCTGGTTGTACTTGACCAACTTTCTAACTCCATGATTTTGATATTATGGCATTATTTTTTTATTTACTTTTTGAAACAACTTTACTAACCTCTGCCTCTTTACTAACCTTAACTCATTCGTCTCTTGATTGTTGAAGACTTGCAGTGTTTTTAAGATTTACTCTCCCTACTCGACTTCTTTTGTTCCTTCTGGACTTTTGTCTTCATGGTTTCCGTCAAATAGCTCACTAATGCTTCTGCTTAATTTCCCCCTCTTATTAAGATATCTGCTACAATTTTTTTGTCAATGACGAACCCTATTTTATGTTCCGCTTGTTTGTGCGCACCCTCAAAACGATCACAACAGAAAAGGGCGTGTTCCCTTGTATCCGAAACTTGACAACCACACCAATACAGAATCGATTTCAATTTCCTTATTTCTTCTTTTTAATATCTTCCATAACTGTCCAGACCCCACTCAAGCTAATAGTAATAGTAAACATCATGGAGTTTACCATGGATTGGTCTTTTCTATGTTTAATGATCTGAAGACTTAGTCCTATTTAACATCAGTATCATTGGGTTGGGTTGAAAAAGACTGAAATCCTCTGTTATACGTATTTTGTAAATAAGATAATTATTATTATTTATTATTTAATTATTCTTCCTTATATGGTATAAGGATATTGATAATTGGTCAAGAAGGGGATTTCTTCAATCATAAACTATATATCATATTAATAATTATTAAGTGTATAGGTTCTAATTTTTTCATGATCTGTGAACGTTAAACAAATAAAACATTTTTGTACAGTTTTACAATAAGTGCTAGTTATTGCTGTTTTATACCAATACAAACTTAACATATGCAATCCAAAGTGAATGTGTTTATTTCCTTGATATTGAACGTTCTGTTAGAATTCATAAGCCACTCTCTGTCAATTATTTATAATTTATTTGCATTTTGAATCGCCCCATATTGATTCCAAACGTCTGCCACTCTATTTACTTTGAAAGGACCGGATCGTTTGCGATGCAAATGCAATTTATATTCAAATTGACTCACACTGATCAATGCGGAAGCGAGAGATTGATAACGGGAAATATTATTGGGGGTTGTTGCATTCGTCCAAATCATTAGATCATTAAATCCGGAATTAATTTTATTGTTTTTATAATTTTTTCTTTCGAAATCAATAAAGATACCTTCATAACAAAATATTCAAACGTTCTGTGTATCCCAAACGGTGTATCATATGGGATCCATTATATCAACTAATCGGAATCGCGGTTGCGGTTCTAGAAGATTCATTACGACCATTATCATCGGAGATATACGTGCGTTTGGGTCTTTTTCGCCACGTGATGCCACTGTCCCGCTGTTGTTCATTACCATTGGTGGCAGTACTCCCAGAACTGGCACCAATTAATTGTTACAACCGCCACCATCATTGTAATTTGCTCTCCTCTCTCACTTTAACGAGAGAGGTGGTGTCGATCGAGAACCGCCAGGTGAAGCACTTAATTTCAATTAACAATTGGGTTAAATGAAGGAAATCCGTGGATTTGACTTGTCGAAATTGAATGCTTAGTATTAATTTTTGAAATTATTCGGAGGACTAGAATGAATGTGAAGTAAAGGAGATGTTAAGGTTCAAGATTGTGCCATCAGTCGCAAAATTGCACTTTAATCCTCTTTTAACCACCTAAACCAGTTTTGCACATATTGATTTTCCACCAATGCGTTTCAATTATCCGGCCCAACGGCCTTTCAGTGGGGTGAACGTTACTTGGTGCTGGAATGGGAGAGCGTCGACGGCGTCGCGACGACTATGCTATGAAAATCCATCTCACAAGGGGCTCGTTAATACATATATTTCCTTATTTTAATAGCTTTATTTCACAACAAACTCGGATTCAATTCGAAATAACTTCATTTGAATACAGTAAAACCTCGATATAATAAACTAATACAAGGGAGAAACCAAATTCTGAAATCCACCATCCACTAAAATTTACTCCGTTACTCCGTTTTACGTGATTTCACTCCCACTCCACCCATCACAACACATGGTGGTAGGTTTGACGACAGGTTTGAACATGATTGTTGCTCGCAGAAACATTAATTACACTTACAGGTTCTTAGCTAACTGTGAAAGACTAGCTTTGTAACTATATCATTCAAACGTATTAAAAGAAGAAAAGAATTCAAAAAGTTCGAAGCAAAAATTGAATTTGAATTGGCGAAAAAAACGAAAATATTCGGAGAGGTTACTCAAATCTATAAAAAAAATGTATCTCAAATCTTTTCATCATTCCTAAACGTCATGGTATTATCGCTCGGATGAAAACAATGTTAGAAATATTGTATAAAAGTCAAGTAAGAATAAAAAATTGTCCTGTTAATCAGATCATAGTGTGCCCAAAAGATAAGTTAATTTTTGAAATATCTTTATCTTTCTGCTGGAAAGGAAGTCGCAGATGAAATATTAAACTAAGTATCGGCTGGTTTAGTCATTTTAAAAGCCATTATAATTGATATAGCACCGCAGAAAGTAGAAAGACGACAAGTGCTTATAAGAAAACCGCGTTTCTTTATGCAGAAATACTCAAGGAAATTATAGAATATCAACCAAATCGTAGATGAAAGTGGTTAGATAAATAAGTGGTCAGAGAAGACAAGGTCTTCCAGGTTAACACAAAATCCAAGAATTTTAAAGTGCTAAAGCTTGGGTGGCAGCTTCTCTTTTTGGAGGGTTCGTTTGATCAGCATTTCATATTTGAGGTCGAACGTTGTTGAGAATGTTCTCTAATCAATTTCGCCCAATATGTTGTACTTTCCATTACCGAATTTGCTTCAATCAATGGATTAGGGAGTCATAAACCATTTAAAGCCTATTATACGAGAAGATCGTTTGCACACCTACATGAAGGTATAAGACATAACAATGAGTTTTCTTCAGTGGCTTCAGATTATTATACATTTTAAAATTTTAAATGTTGGCTTCATTAGTATCTGATAACAATTGAATATACTATAACACGGTTAGAGTTAAGTCTCACCAAAAATTTGGTATGTAAATTAAACAAACGAAAATACTTCTTTCTTTAAATAACTTAATTCGATGATGTTTTTATTTGTTTATCTTTCCTTACATGTTTCGGCCTTGTTCAGTCATCATCAGAGGGTTTATCGTCAAAATTTGGAGATATGTAACATTAAATCTAAAGTTCAATATCATCACAGGAATTCTGTAGTTAATTAGTCGAGTTTGCGATATAAAATTTGAAAAATTATTTTAAAAAACTATTCTACGTTAAAACTTAACTTTTTATATTTAAGAGAAGATAAACAAATAAAAATATCATCGAATTAAGTATTTAAAGAAAGAAGTTCTTTCGTTGGTTTAATTTACCTACTGAACACTCATCGATGAAAAAAATGGATTTAATAAAAGCTCAGACAAGTTTGATGACGCAACCCAACTCAATTAATATTTTATGCTAACTAGGTAGTTGGGATGCGTTAAAGTTTTCAACTAATATCTGGTGTTAACGTAAAATCCGTGTATATGTATGTAAGAGAAGAGAAGGGTATGCAATGCAGCCTAGGGAATTACCTAAGGCAAAGACATAGCTCAGATGTGTGCTTCTGACGCCATCCATAGGAAGAATGGCTCTTCCCAAAATGCTCTCTATTTGAGATCTATTGTGGCAGAACAGTCACACAGGATGTGATGTATCATCTCGTCTTCCTGTTTCAAGCAGGAGTGAGAGGGCTATCAACATACTTTAAGTTTAAGCTGTTTATTAACGTTATAGTGACTTGTGACAAGGCTTGTAATTGCCCTTTAGGCTGTCTTACCTAGCTCCACAAATTTCTATGCTTCATCAGCTGAAGGATAAAATAATAACTTCTTTAGTTAACTGGCACCCTTTAACTCTATCCTACAAATCCAAGAACTTTTTTCGAATTAGGTTGGAAATCGTCCCCATGACACCTGTATATATTATTATACTCTGTATTTTGATTAGTGCAGCTAGGGCAGTCACCTATAGGATTTTAAATCACCAAACTACTGCACTATAAGTTAGCATAGGTCTCATTACGGCCGAGTGGTAAGTTTGGTTGACAAACCCCATGTCTTCCCAATCGCCCTGCGGAACCTTCCTAACTCTACTTTCCACGACAGTTTGCTATCCAGAGTAATACCCAGATATTTAGCGAACAAGGGTAATACAAAATTGTTAATATTTTGCAACCTTGTGAAGAGAATTAAGTCAGTTTTATAGGGGTTGATCGACACTTTCTGGCTTTCACACCATGAGTGCACTATATAAAGAGCTTCTTGTATCCTGTCACATAATACCTCCATCTGTTTGCCCCAGATAAGGATACTAAGATGATCAACGTAGCCGGTGGTAACAAACTTTGCCTCTATAAGACGTTTAATAAGGCTGTCTAAGACGAGGTTCCATAGAAGTGGAGAAAGAATACTTTAAAGACAACCTTTCGTAACAGCTTTTTTAAGGGTGACATTGCCAGAGCTTAGTTTAAGGATTCTATGACTGAGGCAGCTCTCTATCCAACCACAGATGGTAGTAGGAACATTATACTCAGCTAAAACTTCGCCAATACCAAAAAAGGTCTTCTTATCGAATGCGCCTTCAATGGCTATGTATACTCCCAAAGCGGTCTCTTTGGAATCCAACGTCTGTTGGACAAATCTAGTTACAGAGTGAAGAGCAGTCAATGTGTTTTTATGAAAAATAAGAGAAGCTGATTGGTCTGAAAGACTTCAGAAAGAAGTAGTTTTGCTTAGGTATGCAGTTTACCGTGACCTGACGTCAACAACTGAGAATGTAGCGAAACGTTAGGCAACTCTGATAGATGTTTCTTAGGTGAGGCATCAATTCATCCAATCCCCACTGCAGTAGGGGTGGTACGATACCATCAGGCCAAGGAGCTTTAAAAGGTGAGAAGCAATTTATTGCCCATCTCATTTTTTCCTGCGTGCAAATCCTCTCGACAAGTAGCCAGTCTTCTGCAGACACTGTATGGTTGGTACCTATAAAATGCACATTCATTAGAAGGTGTAAGCTTTCTAGAAGGTTGTCGATGTAAAGACCATCATCTTTCATTAACAAACCTATACATCGATTCTTTTCCCGTATCAATATCAGTTTATATATTTCCAATATCATTTTTAAACGAGAGAGATCGTTTCCTGAGGTGACTTTTTTGCAGTACCTCCTCTTTTTCCGACGTACAGTTTTCTTAAAAGCCGAAGGTTTGCTTTCGTAATAAATCCAAATGGAACTCAATCTTGAGTCGTTGGCTCTGTTAAAACTGTTCTGATCTTCCTCATGAGGTTGCTGAGCTCAGTGCACCACCAAAGATTGGCACATCCTGAGTCAGCCAAAAATGTTCAAATTTTCAATTCAAAATCATTAATCATTTCTCAACATCACAGCTGGATTCAGGCCTAATTAACCTTACCTCACTGAAACACCCATATAGCACCAACTTAAACTTATCCACATTAGTATTTCTGGGGTTGCACTTTAGGTTTTTCCCGATCTTTTTTAATCCAAGATCAAAGGTGATCCATTTGTTGCTCGGAATTGAAACCAAGTCAGAGACTCTCCAGTTATGTATTTCCTGAGAAACACCCATCGAGGCTATTTTAAAAGTTACTTACCCCTGCTATCGCCCTCAGCACAGCTCCAAAATCATATTCTATGATGAGATTCTAGGTAAGTCTCTCTTCCTCTGCAATGCTCTGAAGGTAAACTGAAGCCAGCGTGATGTCCGTATCACTGTGATTGACAGTATAAATATCTAAAAATCTCCTCCTGTATGCTGTGCTAGCAGGAAGGTATGAAGGTGTTCTGGCACTAAACGGCTGTTCAAAATGTTAAAATCCATAAATATTATCACAAATCAAAACTTTAAATTGGTCTAGTGCATAATTTCTATCGAAGAGCAATTGCTAAAGATTTACCGAATCTAATCCTTTCATCGTGAACACACTGTATATTACAAGTAACACTGGACATAGAAATAAAAACATTCGGGATAAGCCGTCTTAAAAGTCATAATTTTAAGTAATCTGTAATAAAACCTCCTCTCTCTGCGTTATTTTTAATTTAATTTACTTGGTACTAGTTTCGACTAAATAATAGTCATCCTCAGCCAAATAGTCTAAAAGTTTATTTGTATGTGTTGTAATACTTTCATCGAAAACTCACTTAAAATTATTATCATTATTATCAAAAACAGGGTAAAAACACTATTATATACACAAAAACAAGTTTCTTTATCAAACGACACAATACAATACAGGAAATTTTCGAAAAGATATACTTTCGAAACTAGTACCAAGTAAATTAAAGTCGAAACTAATACCAAGTAAATTAAATTAAAAATAACGCAGAGAAAAGAGGCTTTATTACTGATCACCTAAAATTATCATCACACTCTGCAATATGGGCTTTATACAATTTTAAAAGTCAAGGTTAAATCCGAATATTTCTAGGTTTAAAATTAATTCTATTTATTATTGAATTCAAACTAGAAGAACCATCCTTGATTTACACATCGTATAGTTAATTGAGGGAATACCAGGAATTTATCAATGGACAAGGAACACAACAATGCGAGAAATGATCCGTGTTTGATTAATTCGAGCAGCAGCAAAACCAATTTGCAAATTGGCAGACGCATACGCAGTATGGTAGCGGTATTCGAGCAGTAAATAAATTCCGAATCCTGACTTTTTCAACTAGGTATCAATCGTATGTTCGATCGAGAATTTAGGATTAGTTGGGTGTAGTTTTTACAATTTGCGGACTTTCGAAAAATTGTTAACGTATTGTGTATTTTCATGCGTTATGTTCAGAGGGCGACGCAATCAATGTTTTTCTGTAAAAATGATATATCTCTTTTATCGAGTTGTAATTGTTCTTAAGTATCTAGTACAAATAATTATAGGTCAGTTTTAATTCAAGGGTTTTGTGCTTCCGAAGCATTCTGAACATTTCCGCGCTTACATAATGCACATTGTATGTATGCTCACCAAACCAAATCTTATGTCCAATATTTTGTCGTCAAGAGATAAAACAGATACGATACTAGTTCGCAATTAATTGTCACTTATGCATTCAAGATATAGATTAATAATTTTTTTACAAACTAATATGTAATTACTGCTCGAACAAACCTAAAAATTTATTGATACATTAAAAAATACTATTAATACCATGACTTAAAAATATTTTGGTCGTTACATCCTTTATTTCAAAGCTTTACCATGCACGGTAATAAAGCATTTTGAAATTACAAACATTTGAATATTGTATGAAAGTCATTTTCGTAAACACCACAATATCTCTTACATAAGCACGCAGCAATCGAGTAAAGCAAAAGATTTCTCGAGTGTAAGGCGACAATACAAGAAACCATCTATGCTCGGCATCTATTATAGTACGGAGGAGACGTAGCATTCAGACGAAATGGTCCTAAACCTGGCCAGAGATCCGAATGAAATCCCATGTTTTGATGCGCCAACGTTAGTTTCAGGGGTACAAGTCTTGTATTCTATCTAAAAGGGTTTTCGTTGTTATATAAAAGGACTTTGGAACGGTATTGTTTTACGTGTTCTCCGTTTATATGTCGATTTATTAGACACTCCAAATGAAATTTGTAGATATCCTAAAGTGTTTACGTTTACTAAAGATTTCCCAAACAAATCATGTTAAAATAAATGCACGGTTTAGTAAAAATAAGGTGGAAAATGGAGTGAAGCAATTTAAATAAAGTGGATGGTTTTTTTAAGTTTTACAAGGACTATTCCACATCGCATATCATATATACAAAGGATATTTACTTCCTGAAATGTATCTTACTCCCAGTTAGAGCGCGTTTCCCCTACGGAGTAGACACTTGAATTGAATTACTACGAAGTCCCACCCTTCCATAAACCAGTCCAGTTTCCTGGTTTCGCAGTAATAATATTCTGATTTATAACTGACTTTTGGGGCGAGATTTCGTATTACAAACGGAAACCCAAACGCCCAACGCTCTATATATGAAATCAGTTTATCGTTCTCTTCAATACATGATAACCAAAATAAGAATTAAAATAATAAAACGCGTTTTGTTTTAACTAAAATCCCCTGCTGAGTTCCAACTTTAATATCTCCCCCCATCCCGTTTGTTTCAAAGTTGATTAATAATCTCCTCTCTCCATGCATAACTACTAACAAGACGAAGCTCTTCTTCATCTTCTCCCTCGGAAACTATGTGACATCGCACGGAAATACTTCTTGGAAACATATAACTCGACTACAAGTTTTAAATTCATTAGAGCATCTTGAGTCACGCCTGTTATGTGTGTACGTTATACACCAAGTTTTAAACTATACTCAAATCAAAAGTTGTACGAATACAACGAAGGTAATTAATGGTGATGTTAAATCGGATAAATGTTTATCTATCTGCTAGTTTTAATTAAATTAATTTGGATTATTTAAAAGTCCAATTAATAGGACTGAGAAAATGCGCGAAAATAAACGTCAAAAAACAAAGAGTATTTTTAAAGAGAAACTGGACCGTTCACTCATTTAGTAGCTTAGCCAGTGCAAGTTAAAATCCCCGCAAAATCACTCTGAATAAAAGGAGGGAATTTGAACTTTTCTGGAATTCCCATTTCAAGGCACAATAGTGTGGTTAAAAACCTTAATTGAAAGGTTCAAGTCATTATTAATTTGTTCCCTTTAAATTTTTTTTTCATTTCTTGCCGAGTCTTAAAAATGTGAAAGTGTCAAATTAGAAATAACCAAAAAAAATTTTTAAAAGATTATTGGGGAGACGAAAGAAACTTTTATTGATTAGAAAATTAATATGATTTAATATTGAAATTTTTACCCAAACGAAATATAATATATTCGTTTTTGAGATAAAGATTATTTAAGTTAACGTAATTTTTTATGATTTTTTGAAATCAATAACCTTGTTTTAAAGAATCACGAAAAATCGAATTCTTAAGATATCTTAATGAATTATTCACGATTTATAGAGGAAAGTGTCTATTTTCTCGTGATGAAACCGGATCTTGAAGATATTTATTCGTTTTTGAGATATAAATCATTAAATTCAACGGGAACATTTATGGCTATCTCAAGTTAATTAAAAATCACCAAAAATCGAATTCTTGAGATATTTTAATGATACATTCAAAATTTATAGAGGCAAGTGTCTATTTTGTCATGGTGAAAACCAAATTAGAAAATCGTTATTTGTTTTTGAGATAAAGGTTATTTAAGTTAACTTAATTTTTTATGATTATTTGAAATCAATAATCTTGTTTTAAAAAATCACGAAAAATCGAATTCTTAAGATATCTTAATGAATTATTCACGTTTTATAAAGGAAAGTATCTATTTTCTCATGATGAAATTGAATTTTGAAAATATTTATTCGTTTTTGAGGTATAAATCATTAAATTCAACGGGAACATTTATGGCTTTCTCAAGTTAATTAAAAATCACCAAAAATCGAATTCTTGAGATATTTTAATGATACATACAAAATTTATAGAGGCAAGTGTCTATTTTATCATGGTGAAAACCAAATTAGAAAATCGCTATTCGTTTTTGAGATAAAGATTATTTAAGTTAACGTAATTTTTTATGATTTTTTGAAATCAATAACCTTGTTTTAAAGAATCACGAAAAATCGAATTCTTAAGATATCTTAATGAATTATTCACGATTTATAGAGGAAAGTATCTATTTTCTCGTGTTGAAACCGGATCTTGAAAATATTTATTCGTTTTTGAGATATAAATCATTAAATTTAACGGGAACATTTATGGCTGTCTCAAGTTAACTAAAAATCACCAAAAATCGAATTCTTGAGATGTTGTAATGATACATTCAAAATTTATAGAGGTAAGTGTCTATTTTGTCATGGTGAAAACCAAATTAGAAAATCTTTATTCGTATTTGAAATAAAGATTACTTAAGTGAACCTAATATTTTATGATTTTTTGAAATTAATAATCTTGTTTTAAAGAAACCATGAAAACTCGAATTCTTAAGATATCTTGATGAACTATTCATGATTTATAGAGGAAAGTGTCTATTTTCTCGTGGTGAAATCAAATCTTGAAAATATTTATTCGTTTTTGAGATATAAATCGTTAAATTCAACGAGAACATTTGTGGTTATCTCAAGTTAATTAAAAATCGAATTCTTGAGATAATTTAATAAAAATTAATAACTATTATTATTAATAATAAGTATATCCTTTTTTTTATCCTTTTGTTCTATCGTTAATGGTAATTCTACTCTCTTTATCTCTTCAATCACTACAGGAAAGAGTTTGCTATACTCGTCCTTTATTATGTCCTCATCCATTTTTCGATTCCCCTTGTGCCTAGCCTTTTTGTCAGAATCTGATATGCAGTGCCCCAGACATCCTATTCTGGTTCGCTGTATAGGTCTTTCCACTTCTGCTTCTTCGATCTCTTGATCATAATTGAAATTTCTTTCCTGGCTTCTCTATATAGTTGCTTTTTTTCGCTGGTTACCATTTCTGTCCGTTCCCCTCTTGTTTTCTCTTTGCATTTCTCTTCGCTTTCTGATACATCCTAGCTTCCGCTATCTGCTGTGTCCACCAGTATTTCGGTTGTCTGCCCTTTTTGCCAGTTGATCTACTTTTAAACGTTTTATTACAGGCGTCGGTGATTCTTTCTACAAGAGTTTCTGGGGTTAAGTCTTTTTCAGGGTTTTTCTTAAAATTTTCCCGTAGTAGACCTAATTTCTCTTCTGTAACCCTCCAACCTGTCGTCTTCTTTATTCTTTCCGTGGTCTTTACGGTTGCTGTGATTGATAAGGATGTGAGGACATGATCACTCAGCATTTCAGCATCTTTTTTCACCTCCCAGTTCACGACTGAATTCGCCATATTTTCGGATATCAATGTCAAGTCTATCACTGCGGAGCCCCTAGGGCATCTGTACGTTGTTATTATTAATATATACGTATTTATTAGAATTAGTCTATTTTTGGCCATCCATTCCTGCAACAATTGACCTCTTCGGTTATTTATAACATCTCCTGCCCTTCCCGTCCTCGCGTTAAAATCACCGCATATGACAGCCGGTCTATAACTCGCCCTTATTTTTTCTTCCAACGCATCGAGCAGACCACAAAGTAAGGTTTTGTAAGCATTCGCCAAGAAAACCATCCCCGACTTTCCAGCTTTTTTGTGATATGGAGCTTGAAAAGGATCTTCTTGCGCCTTTTGTTCCTCTCCCCATTTTAAGGCAACACTTTCACTGAAAACAAAATCATACAGTAAAGTAAGGCCGTCACAATTAAAAGCACTTATCACAGTTACGTTTTCCACACTCTTAAAAATATCATATTTTCTATCACACTTTCTATTACAGTTTCCATCACATTTTCTATCATAGTATTCTATATTAACTTTTTTCTCTTGTTCACAGCCATTTATGAGATGGATTCTATTCTCTATCACAATCTTCATCGCTCCTTTAATCTTATTAAGATTCAGCTGATTCAATCTAAGCCTGTGTATTTTTTTCATTATCCCTATTTTTTAAATGCCCAGGTGAACCTGCATCAGTGGAGATATTTTTATCTCTTTTTTCCTTTTCCTTCTTTTTTTCTTACTCTTTTTTTCTACTCTCGTGAAACCTTGAGTTTCCATTACCTCCTCCATCTTCTCTACTTCTTCTTCTTCCCTCTCTTCCATTGTCACAATCATCATTTTCTGAGCTTTCTTTCTTCCTAGCTGTATTCTCTGTATTTCCTTTGTTTTTATCCTTTTCTCTAATATTTCGTTTCTGCATCTCCTCCCCTTCATTCGTTTCGTTTTCTCTCTTTCACTCGTTTCCGCCTCTTTTTATTTTCATCTGTATAGTTGCCCTTCTATGCTCTGGGCACTCTCTTGCACCCGCCCTGTGTTCTTCGATTTTGCAGTCTGGGCACCATCTCTCATTTTTGTATTCTCTTGCCTGATGGTCACTCTTACCGCAATTAAAACACCATCTGCTTCGATCCTCGCCAGTACAGTCTTTTGCTAGGTGGGTTGTCGACCAACATCTCATACATTTCTTTTCTTTTCTACGTCTTTCTACATGGCACATTGTGAGTCCCATGTTTAGAACCTTTTCTCTTATAAGCTTGTCGGCCGTCTCTTTGATGATTTCAACTGTTATGGCCTTCATATACTCAGCATAAGATCTCATCTTACTCAGTTTAAATTCGCAGCCTTCTCCAACCCTTTCTTCTATTGCCTTTTTGACATCCTCTATCTCTGTGGCTATTGTCATTCCTTCTATATTGATTGTTATCGTTTCTTCCAAGATTTTTTTTATTTTCTCTGTCTCCCTTATTTCGCTTGGTTATTATAAGCACTCTCCCGTCTCTCGTCTTCCTTTTGTTTTCTATGACATCCGCTTCATTCCTTCCTTGCATCTGTTGTTTAATCGTCATTATCGTTTCTTCATATGTCTTACCCAACCCAACCCAACCTAGCTTTAGAACTAAAACTAAACTTAGAACTAAAAACATTAGGGTTTAGCCGTCTTAAGAGACGCACAGCTAGCCAAATAAGAGTTAAAAAAGTTAATACACTAGTACTAACACTATACCTAGAAGAGAAAGCCCAACCCAAACTGGATTTAGAACTAACGCTGAACTTAGAACTAGAAATATTATAGTTTAGTACTAACGCCAAATTAGTATTAGTTATACTAGTAATTTACAACCTGTGCGCCGTGAATTATAGGTAATAGCTTTTAATGTTATCCAATTTTTCAAAAAAATTACCGATTAAAAAAGAAGCGGATGTATTAAAAACGCCGCGGTGAAAAAATTCGTTTATTTAGGAAGCTGCAACACAAAAAAGATTTGTAACCTCTGTTCTTATCTATTCTCGGTCTATTAAGTAGACATTCCGAGATATTACCAAGACCATAAAACATTTCTTGAGTACCCAATTAATCTTTCTGTACGCTAATGACTTGGCTGCTTGGAATCAAAAAAAAAAGTAACAGGAATAAAAAAAAAGTGGCAAAAAGTAACAAACGTTTTTGTTTGATAAAAATTAAGATATATCTAACAAAGAGTAAAGAAATTACGGTACAATAAGGGTGTAGGTTCAGCTTTAAAGCTTTTTATTGTGTTTTCTGATTTACGACCGAAAGTTAAAAGAGAAGTCTGTTCCCTTTATGGCAATGAAATTTACCAGTTGAAAGGCTAAGGGAGGCCTGAAAAATTTCGTTTGCAAATTGCTGTAATAAAATGTTCTGTCGAAAACGGTCGCATTTACATAAATCAATAAAAAGTATTTTAAGCGTGGTAGAAAGAAATCGCACGTAGAAATATAAGAAATGATTAAAATTTCCAAATCGTTTCACTAATACCGTCACATTTCCAACTTTGATTAGAAGTTTAGATTCCTTTGTTGAATTGTTACGATTTGCTCCGTTCACGATTAGATTTTCGTCTGTTTCGTCTGTAAAGCGGTAAATCTTGATGAGGGTCGGACCTTGAGGGTGGAGGCATTCGCACAAGTGAAACGTAAACGTTCAACGTGTCCCATCCGGAACTTAAATAAAGCCAATTTCGGACCCGAAATACTCCAAGCTCTTGACACGCTGACAGAGGCCGGACGGTGTCGAAATGGCCAAACCGAGGTCATATCCGAACTAAACCCCAGAAGAACAAATCCGGTAGTACCGGAAAAGATATGACTTCACTTCGGTTTTCCTAAAACCCCAAGTTTTATCACACGTCTATCTAGAAAAAAAAAAGTACCATTGGTTTTATTTTATTAAATTAAAAGAAACAGTATCGAAATGTTGTGGAATATCAGAATTTAGGTTCTATAACGATTAAATTTTTCGATAATTTTGACTAAATTTAGCACAAAAAATATCGTATTCGTTCCAATTTAAGAGGCATGTGATTCCAAATACGATATTTTTCTAAATAAGATAATTTGTCACCACAATACATCGTTGCTATGCGAACGTACTTAAACGAATTATTTTCCAATCGATTGATTGGAAGAACAATGGGAATTGAATGGATACCGAGATAATCATATTTGACTCGTCCTGGTCGGATATATCTGAAACGCTAAATTTACCCTGCACTGCCAAAGCCTTAATTTATATGAATGCATCAAACAACTCTTGATATTATAGTAAATTGAATAGTTAAAGCTGATTAAATACTACTAACATCATCAAATTAAATAATTTTTTAACTGATATATGTGCTAGTTATAAAAAATCGGAATAAACGAGAAATTAAATGAGAGAATAGGACCAAATTCATAAAGCACATCAAACGAAATCGATTGGAGGATTATGCAATAATAGATGGCACACAGAGAGAAATGATTAAACCAGAATATTACTATTTTCCCATACTTTCCATTACCGATGTCATATCATCAGCAGAACCTCAGGATATTATGCCTAAGGTGCTTTTTGGGATTAAAATATTCCGAGTTAATGGAAATAATGCGGTACTGCTATTTTTTCCGATGCTCTAATAACGGCAATTTTCTTTTTATATTGAACGCTTGGAACTATAAATATCCGCGAAAATAATCTTTTTATAATTAAGTAATTCATTTTAAACAGTTGTGACCTATTTACACCCACAGTTCGTGTAAATATAATATTTTGGTTAAGCAGATTTCATTAAACGGATTTTTTTTTGTTGAGGTAGGTAAAACAAATAATTTACTGGGTACCAGCATTTGTAACAAATGGAATAAAAAGTAATTTGATTCGTGTTTAGAGTGTGTAGATACAGGTTTTGGTGTATTTGAAAATGATATTGATAAATGTGCACATTTAGGAAATAATTTTATTGGAACAGGTTGTATGAAGCTATAATTTACTATAACTGAATTGTGTCAGTTCGGCTGGCACCAGAAATTAAACTAAACGACACAATATGATGTACGTCGCAGAATCAAAGGAAAAAAATAAAAGAGATTGAAAAAATGATTACTTGCTTTTAATGGAATTAAAAATATAATTTAAAAGTAAAATAATTCCTTAGATATTACGTACATATATTATGTAATATATGTTATGTAGATGTACAGTAACTGATAAACAGATTTATTAGTAAATATTAAGAAAACATTCAAGAAAAAAGAGTAGGACAGGAAAGAAAAACACATAAAAAAATAGAAAGGCTTGCGAAGGAGGACAAAGAGAATAAAAGAGAACAGAAAAGAAAAGGGGGGAACGAACCGGAGTCTTTTCGTCTACTCGAAGCTATTTTGTTGGTGGTTAAATAAAAGTTTCTTTAGCTCTATTTTGAATCTATTACAAGATGAACGGTTTAATTTATCCGGCAGAAGGTTATACTTGTTAAACACATCGCAGGAGAACATTAAGGCAAGTCGATAACTAACATTGGTGGTGCGAACAACATTTCTGTATCGTATATTATTATTTAGGTAAGCCGGACTCCCCATCATAATGACTATGGTACAAGCATAGCGAATGAAGAAGTTTTTTACAAGCTATGTTTAACCAACCCATCCAGCCAAGTAAATGAGATATCATCTTTCTTTTTCCATAAATAAATCGCAAACTTGACTTTTATAACTTTAAAGCATGGCAGTTTTAAAGTGGAATATGCTTTTTGAAGTATTGAGCCAGCATGCTTCTTAAATCTAAAATCCTCCGCAATGATTATACCCAGATTCTTTGCACTGTCCCCAGAAATCAATATCTGTGTGTCAATGTGATGTTAAGGTTAGATTTGACATATCGGACTGCATACACACCACCGAAACCCATCAGGATGACTTAATTGCTGAATTAAGTTGCCTACTTCAGTATTTGTATTTCTTATTGCATTCAATGAGTTCAGAATAGTGTAATTGGGTGCCATCTCCATACATACAGGGTGAGTCAATAATGCGGGGACGGAAGATTGAGGCTTTACCGTAGAAAATAAAAATAATGTTTTTATGTAATGTATCATCATGTTTTTATGATGATACATTATTATCAAAGCTACATCGATTAAAATTGTTTTCTGCGATACAGGGTGTTCCACTATTCCAGGCCCGTATTCAACTTTATTTTCACATATGCAGATTAATTGTCTTAAATGCTATAAGTGCATATCTTGTTTTCAAATTTTAAATGCAAGGTTGCCAAGTTATTAATCATTTTGTGAAAGTTTTTTAAGAATCATGTGGTCACTTAAAATTCGTTATCAGCATTGTTATTAAATATTGAAGGTTGTAATTTGGCATATTGATAAATAAAGCTTGGATCTTTCGAACGTCACTAATACTATTAGGTAATATTGTACAGGGTGGTTACCAGAACCAGTTAATTTACGGAATGTTTCAAGTATGTGTAACACATGTACTTTTTGAGATAATTGGACTGAGTCAAAAATGTTGGTATAAACCTGATTTTTAACGAGATATAAGGTATAAAAAAGACAATTTTTAACAAATGCAAGTGGGTCCATTTCGTAAAAGATGAAAAAGTAAGCACTTGTGCATGTTCAGTTCAAAAAAGATTAGATTTTCATTAATTTTCGAAATGGGTATTAGAAAAAGTTCAACAAGCGTATATTTTTTTGAATATCTTTTATATTGTCAACACTAATTTTATATGAGAAGTAGCCCACTAATATGGATGATCCTAAAATAATGTAAACTAATGTAATTATCTCAAAAAGTACACATCTTAGATATACTATATGCTTAATAAAAATGAAAGTTAATTAATGCAGCCTTCTAAAGCATTGAAAAAATATAGGGTGTTCCATTTAAAATAACAAAATTTTGGTCCCTTGAACATTTCATAAATTAACCGGTTCTACTAACCATCCTGTATAATATTATCCAATAGTATTAGTGGGGTTTGAAAGACCAAAGTTTTATTTACCGCTATGATAACGAATTTTAAGTCACCACATGATTTTTCAAAAATTTTCACAAAATGTTGAAAAATGCGTGGAAATGCGTTCCATTTAAAAAAATTATGTTTAGTAGAGTCCCAGAATAGTGAAACACCCTGTATAACTGAAAATAATTTTAATCGATGCAGTTTTAATTGTTATACATGAGACAAAAACATTTGTTTTTATTTTCAACAGTAAGGCAACAATTTTCCCTCCTCGCACTATTGACTCACCCTGTATATGACGTATTTAAACACATTAGTTAGCTCACATGTACAAACCAAATATGAGCCTTGCAGTACTTCTGAAATTTGCATTGCTACAGAAGATTGAACATTTTAGAAAGTAACAATTCGCGAGTGGTTGGCAAGAAAACTTTCAAGTAGTTTGTTAGCCGCGTTAAAAATATCAAACTTTCAAAATGCTTGCGTAATCTGAGAGATCTTCAAGATGGTTATAGGAGGCAGAACGGCCAACTGGGTAGGATTTTTAGTTTTCGCGATTGGGATAACAAGTGCACATTTTCAATCATTAGGATACACAGAGTCTTCAAGACAACAATTGATAATGTGGTAGATATAAGACAGCACATGTAGACAACAAAGCAAGATCATACTAAGTATAATTTCATCCCCATCAATAGCGTGAGTTTTAAATGTAGATATTATTTGTCAAATTTCCTCTATAGAAGTCGTGGCAAAATAAATATTTTGAAAAATTTATGGTAGACAGGTATTTTCATAATTGTTTATTAGAGAAGGATCGCCAACTTCATCACTTCGAATAGACAAAAAAAGTCTTTAATCTAATCTGCATCGCCTGTACTAGCGGGAATGGGATAGAATGGTTGTTATTGCAAACAATTCCTAGATTTCTAAACCTATTCCAAAGTTCCGAAAAACATAATTCAAGTAAACTTTCTTCTTTCTTCGAAAGGAGGAACTAGCGAAGTTCTTCAACTGTTTAAAATAAAGAAAATGAGCAGGGTCGCCGTTAGCCCAAAATCTGGAATGTGCTTCACAGCGCAAACTCATTAGAAGTCCAAGAGAGAAGAAATTGTCAGTTACCCATGGATAGGCGATAGAATCCTTATAAACGATTTATTAAAAAATCCCTGCAAAGTGTCTAAATATTTAAATCTTTTGCAACTTTTTAGAGTAGGTTTCAAATTTTTTCGCCATTTTTTCTCATTTTATGACATAATAATTAATTCCAAATGACAATCTATTACGGAGTATGATACAGGATTTGTTCTTAACCCAGTTACATAAGAAAATTTTTCTATAAAGAAAGAATAAAAAAAGTTTTTTATTAACATTGGTTACATAAGAATATTTTGAAGAAAAATTATCTTAAAGTTTCATAATTTTCTATGCAATGATGATAACTAGGTTAAAAACGGCGGAAAAAGTTTTAAGCGTGCTCCAAATAATTGCAAAAAATTTAAATGTTTAGACCCCTTTCAGAGATTTTTTATAAATTATTTATCATGATTTCATCATGAATCGTTTCACCAAAACTTCCTAAGAACCTTTCCAACAGTACCAATGTACTATTTTAAATTAATATTCTTTTATCGGCAAATTAAAGGTTACATTTGTATACCTCTTCAAATTCTATATGAGAGAGCCATATTTTCTAGCCATATTTTGCGGCCATCTCCATCTATATCCTCTCAATTAAACATAACTACTTGGTCGTTACCTCTTTCTTCCATCTTGTAATGTTCAGTGATACAATTTTGTGGTATCTAACTTAAACAATTCTTATCACTCTATCTTCGCTTATAATCTCTCCACTTTGAATTTTCTAGCTTCATTTTTGTGGTTTTAAAGTCATAATCCACGATTTTGTTTCGAAACCTCTTCCGTACTCTTAGATCACATTATTTCTTCTTGTTGTTCTCTCGATACTCATCTTTAATTCTCTGTACGTTAATTCCTAAGCTTAGTTGGAAGCTTCTTAATTAATTTCATTGTAATATATTCAGTACCATCAACACAATGTTCAATAGGATGATTCAATTGGAAGTTGTATCGTGTTGATGAAGGCACCCAGGCATCCCTCCTCTCCCCTCTCAAGTCCCTTAATCCATCTCTCTCTCCTCTCCTTCCTTGACCATCACAATCTTGTTAATCATTCCCTCCAGGAAGTTCCACTCGTTCTCGCTTCGAAGCAAAAGTGTGTTCATCGTCGTCTCTCTTATCACAATATGCTCATTGCTCGTCTACTTTCTCTTGTGTAGGTATAGGTATGCTTTAAAGCATCTGTGTCCACTGATAAATTGACTAAGACTGCAGTTTATATCTCCCCACTGTCTTGTAACCCGTGGTGTAATCTGTGGTAATAGTCTCTTCGTCCATCGAGCCTTTCCAGTATCTATGGATCATCTGCTTTCCCATTCACGTTGATTTGCTCTATAATCTCGCTCTTCTTGCTATTTTCCTCCATTGCCGCGCTTCTCTTTTGTTACATCAGATCAATCGGATATGTACCATCAATCACTTGTAGTGCTTCTGTGGATGTTGTTCAGCATGCACTTGTTGTTCAAATTAGGATTTTTTTTTAAATTTTAGTTAATTTCTCCACATATTTTTTGATTTTAAAAGCGTCATTCCAGGCTCTGTATGCATAAAATCTGTGAGTATATAACTGTGATAATCATCTTCCTCTTTTCTTCCCTCGGTCCGTATGTTGCGCCCATGAGTCGGTTGAGAACATCTATCGTTCTATTCGTTTTACTTTCTACATAATCTATCTGCGCTCTCCACTTTAGGTCTTTCCCAATCATTATCCCCAGGTGCTTAAGTGAATCTTTCGATTGGACAACATGGTGTTTCATTCTGACCAAGGCCTCTCTACGTCACATCCTGCTTCTAATCCCCATCTCCCATCCGTTAACTATAACTATTAGGTCGTCAGGATTTGATCAAAGAATACGTTCCATAATGTAGGACCCAAAATAGAGCCCTGTGAGAACCCTCTGTTTGTTGCATACTTTTCGCCGTAGCCCAGAAGGCCGAGCCGAAGGCGTTTCTAACATCGAGTGTGATTAAGATGCATTTTCTTTACATCGGTTAAATCGCTTAAACTTATCTTAAAATCGGTTAAACTTATCAGTCTTCCTTGCCTCCTCGATTACAACCTCTATTGCGTTAACGGTCAACTTCCCTTTCGTAAAGTCATACTATTTCTTCGACAGAACGCCCTTTCGACCAGTTCATCTTCCAATCTGTTCTTAATCATTGCTTCATAAAGCTTTCCATAGCTGTTTAGAAGACACAAGGATCTGTATTTGTTGGCTCCACTCTGCTTCTCTATCAGTACCAGTCTTCCAATTTTCCAGATTTTTAGAAAGATGTTCTCCTTGATTAAATTATTATACAATTCTGTCATTTTCCGCTTGGCCGCCTCTATTGTATCTTTCATAATCTCAGGGGTGATCCCGTCCGGGCCAGGACCCTTACCGTTTTTTGTTCTTTTTGCCAGTGTTAGCACCTCTTCTTCTGTAACCTCTAGTGTGTGTTCCGTTTCTATACTGTACTCTTCGTTTTGGAACCTCACCTCTCTTCCTTCTGGAAAGAGTTCTTTTACGACTTGCTGTTTTTGGTCCTTTTCATTGCGATGGCATAGACCTCACCCCATACGTCTTCTTGTAGCTCTTCGCATAGTTTATTCTATGCCAATTTTTTTTACTTTTTCAATCTCCCTTTTCAATAGTTTTCTTGCATCGTGCTACCGTCTGTAAGCATTTGTTTTTTCCGTGTCGTCTCTTGATGTTGCATTCAGCCCTGTCCTGATTCTTCTATGCCTGTTGACCTCCTCCTTGGTATTTTTTACCTTATCATTACACCAATATAGATTTCCTTGCCTTGGTTTCATCCTCCTTTTTCTGCCATACATCTCATCGCAGGTTGATTTAGTTAGCTTTATTATCGTTTCTGGTGCAATTGCGAACGTCTTCTCAAGGGTTTTGCTCTCTCCATCTATCCTTTCTCTTCCATTTATTTTTCTCTTTGCATTTATTTGTCTTTTCGGTTTATCTCTATGTCAAGGAGTATATTCCCTGCCACTTAAGACGGAACCCAACCCAACCTAGCTTTAGAAGTAACACTGGACTTAAAAATATTAGGGTTTAGCCGTCCTAAGAGACGTACGGCTAAATCCTAATGTTTCTAGTTCTAGGTCTAGTGTTAGTACTAAAGCTAGGTTCTAGGTCTAGTATTATATCAGTAATTCCCAAAATGTAAGGTTCCGTGGGGCGTGGCGAAATATTTATAGTTTTCTAACATTTCAAGAAGGTTAACAATTAAAAAAGAAAAATATATAAAATATATAAAAATTGGATAAATTAAGGGCGCCGCGGTGAAAAATTCCGATTATTTAGGAAACCGCAAACCAAAAAATATTGGGAACCTATTTATTAAAACATTTCTCAAGTTTGTGTTAATACCAATACCGGCGCCTCCACCACAAATAATTTAATGATTATTTAATATAATTATTAAACAAAACAATTAGATTAAAATCATACTACTCGTAATAACAATTCGAATTTAAATTAAATAATTTAAACAACTTAACAAAAAAAACAAAAATCTTAAAATATTTCATTTCGCGTGAAACACCTCATTTAAACATGACACTAAATATAACAATTTATCATAATCATAATGGATGAAGGTGTTCGTGTCTGTAAGAGTATAATCCCATGGGAGTAAATACAAGAATACATACTAAGGTACATAAATTTACAGCGACATTGCTTTGTGATAACACGGATTTGAAAGTTTAACAGCCTACCGTTCACGTGAAGATAAATGAAAATATTGCGTTCTCGTGCGTAGAATGTGTAATGTGAGAAATGGGTTATGATAATATCCCTTATACACCCTCGTTTTAGGGGGTTTTTCGTTTTTGTGGGGGTGGGCTAAATGGATTCGAAGTGTTATGTCAGCTGCGTTTAAGTGCGTAGTATCATAATAATATACATAATAGAACCCATATTGATCATTTTATTAATGAAGTGTACACACCATTATGTTTAGAATGTTTTCTTACATTTAGTTTTGTTGGTTAAATTAATCCGTAGATTAACGCAAACAATGTTTTGGCTTAAAAAAGATTATAAAGTAAACGAACAATTTGAGGTCACATTGTCTACCAACCTCAAGTAAAAGGGCGGCCACTTTGAGATGGAAATTACCTCTTTCGGTACAACCCCGATTCGAACACACTACACGTGGATACCGAAACTTTATCGTCCGGATTAAGTGAATATTTTACGTGAGCACGTTACTGTTTTACGGGTGTTGTTTGGATAAGGGTTGTTTAGTTTAATAAGGCGTTTCGGAACACATAAAAGTAGTGTGTTTCGATCGTAAAAGGAACGGTTCTCTGTTAAAGCAATTAAGCATGTATCGGATGTATCTTGGAAACTTTGCAATTTTATTATAGTTAACCAATAATACGCTTAAAGAACTAATAAAAACTTGCAATAAGTATTGATCAGTTTATAATCTCCTTTCAAACTTGGGATCGCATCAATAGTTACTTCTATAAGCTGATTATAACTGTCTACTTATATACTTCTGTTTTAAAATAAAATCTATATTCCCCGAATTTAAGTAAGGAGAGGAAGCAGAAAGAAAACGAATACCCTTTGCATGTTCAAATCAAAACAAAATCAAATACGACGGTATCAGTACGATTTTTCTACTTCCGTATATATTCGTTCAATTTAGAGCGTAAAGCGCCTCTGTTTTCGCAGCCATCTAAACGCGGGAAAGGAAATCGTCTCGTATGTCCCCGAATCAGCATCGTGGGGAGTCAGGTATTCCTCGAAATAAAATCTCCAAGATATTTTATCATCGGAATCGAATTTTTGGCCGTAACGTAAGGGCAATATGGGAAGACATGCATTTCACAGTAATGGGAAATCGATATCTTTTATGCCAGCGCGGTTCCAACGTTTTCAAAGATTTATTAAGAAATACGATTTCAAAGGGGGCCCTTTCCTCTTATTTCCGTATTAAATTTATTTTATTTAAAGGCGATTCTAATTGCATCGGTTCGAAATTTTGAAATAATTATTTGATTTATTAAAATCGTTTTTTCTAACCACTAATTTTTGAAAACGAAATAATTACCATGGCGTGATCAGACCAACCGGGTCGTAAACAATGAAGTCGAAGGTAAATTTTTCGGTACGACCCAATAAAACTTGCCGGTTGATGATTGCTTGAAAATAAAAAGGACTAAACTGGTCTTTAACAGTTTTATGACTACCTGTCATTACGTCCTTGTTTACAACTTAATGGTTTCCTTTTATTATAGCTGTTGGTTTTAATAGAACGAAATGCCTCAAGTACTTAAAATATTGCCATGAATTATATAAATATTTCTTAACTTTGAAATATGGAATCAAAAATTCGTAACTAATATAGACAGTGTTTTCTATCCCATGAGTCGTAAATTTTCAAATAAAACTAATACTTTTTGCAATTTAAACTAATTTAAACAACGTTAAAAGAATTTTTCTCGAGTTCATGAAAGAAACAGAATGTTCAAATCATTTTTTTTAAATATTAAAATATCGAATTCTTGAAATATCTTGATAAAATTTTTAAAATTTATAGAACAAAGTCCACTTTTCCGAGAACAAATCCATCCGTGAGCATCCCAAGTCGTTTTTAATAAATCAAGAGTTGAACATATCCTAAATTAGTAAAATAAAATTAAAAATTTTCTTATTCATTTCGTAAAAGTAAAGTAAATCGTAAAAGATTTACTTAAGAGAAATACTTAAAATATCTTGATGACTTTTTGTGATTTATGAAGGAAAGTGTGTATTTTTCAGAGAATAAAACCATGCATAAGTATCTCGATTCGTTTTTGAGAAATTAAGTTTTGAACTCATCCTAAATTTGCAGCATTTCATAAAATTAAATATTTTCTTAATCATTTTTGACAAATCATAAAAAACCGAAAAAATTCTTAAGATATCTTGATGAATTTTTATGCAGAAGGTGTACAGTTTTTCGAGTGTAAAGGTATGCATGAGTATTTCAAATTATTTTTGAGATATCAAGTTTTCAACTTATGCTAAATTTGCAGTATTTATTTTATAAAATTCTAAAAAGTTCTTTTAAAAAGTAACTTTTCTCTTTTTAACTCAAAATTATATCAAAAATTTCGAATTATGGGTCGTGTAACCTTTTTCTGGTGTTTTATGGGTCTATAGAGAGATACAAATGATATAGATGAGTCAACTGCGACAACAAGTCAATTGCATTAATTTAAACATTTTCCAAGTTGAAAAACTAAATATAATGCAGTATAGGCAAACTTACCTATCGAAGATTTCTCAACTGAGGTTGGCATAATCCAAAATCCATACACTTCGATTAAACAGTTATTAATAGATCAAGTATATTTAATTAGGAAAACACGTCTAAACAACCTTCTTTGTGATACTAATACGAGTGAGCAAAAAATGTCAGATTACTTTCGTTTCATATTGCCTACTGTTGATGAGATGAATTCACGTAGTTAACCAAAAATTACTGCTATGCTATTACCATATTTGCCAACTTAAAGCGAGCGGCCTCTCTTTGTGACCTATAAGATTATATTGTAACTTAAGACTTTCATTAGATTGTGGCAAACAGTGGTCCTCAATTAACCCTAATATTGTTCCGAAGTCTTCTTGTTCCTTTAAGTTGGAGGTGTCAAAAAAGATTTACCGAAAATTTTGTGTCTTAGACTTCCTTTACGCAATTACGCAATAAAGTTTTTTCAATATGGTGTGGTAAAACTATGGTAAACACTTCTTTCCTCTGTCGAGAAGAGGCTCAAAATCTTCTTTCCATTGTTAAGAAAGCTTTTCACTCTTCAAATTCAACCTCATTGTCAGAAGTAAATTTTTAGCCGTCAAAATACTCTCAAATTACACCACAAGATGACATTCAAAACATTTTCAAAATCTAACCATAAAGTATCAAAAGCTTCATTCACCATTCATTGGACACCATTCACCTATCCTTTTTTCTGCTGCTTCTTTTCGTCAATACTCGTACAGGAGGACAAAGAAATCTGTTACATTTTGAAATTTCCTATACTTTATACCACCCTCCTCTCCTTCCTCCTACTTGCGCTGACGTCCGGTTGCCCTACCGGCTTCCCAAGACCATTTTATCAAAAGAGAAAACATTAACTTTTTGAAAGCAATCCTTGTTAATACAGATCCGGATGTGAGTGAGTTGCTCCCCCTCTTTGCTCATCTTCTCTCTCGTCCATGTGTCCATACTTTCTCTCCCACTCATTTCGTTCCTTCTCCCATACTATCCTTCCTACAAATTGCTTAACTATTCTCCACCTTTCCCTACTCTCCAATTTTTCACACTCTATTTGTAATTTTACATTTGGACAATGGAAAAATATATATTCCACATCTTCCCCCTATTCACAAAACATACATTTATCTTCCTACGCTCTCTTGTGGAAGTGCAGGTAGACTTTAAATCACCCAATTTATGTTTCCCCAATTTCTTCCCAGGCATGATTTAAAGTCTGGTATCAACACCATAGTTCAGAGTACCTTTCCAGAATTACTCTCAAATTACACCACAAGATGACATTCAAAACATTTTCAAAATCTAACCATAAAGTATCAAAAGCTTCATTCACCATTCATTGGACACCATTCACCTGTCCTTTTTTCTGCTGCTTCTTCTCTCCAGGTGTCTGTTTACAGATTTCCTAATCCCCTCTATAGTAAAAAAAAGGGTACCTTTCCTGAGTCCATTCACCATCCTTCTCTCTATTTATCTGCAATCTGCTCATCCACCTCTTCCTTGTCTTCTTTGCTAGCCAACCTTGTCTTGACCATAAGGTCTACCAGCAGTGAGTCCCCTAGGAATTGTAGTGCCTCTATCGATATTGTTCTACATCCACTAACTATACGAATTAACATTTGTATTTAAACCGTTATTAGGTGTTTCTTCAGCTCCTTTTTTTTTCCAGTGCCTCATGCCACGTCTCACACGCATACCATACTTGGTATGCATCCATATCACCGTTCTTACCATCTTCCTTTTTTTCCATTTTGGTCTATAAGTCGATCCCATAACACTATGTATAGCCTGTATCGTGTTCTGCGCATTCCTGTAGGTGTACTGTATGTGTTGGTTCCACTTCATGTCTCTGCCAATCTTAACTCCCAAGTACTTTTCGTAGTTCTTAGATTCAATTATATGGCCCTTAACGTTTAGGACAATCTGTCGACCTTACCTTCTGCTTCTCACCAATACCGCCTCCGTCTTCTCTGGAGCCTGTTCCACGCCCATGCTCTCCATTCGCTGCGCGATCTTTTTCATGCCTGTCTGTGTGGCTCTCCGAATTTCATTGATTTTCTATCGTGGTATTACAATAGCCAAGTCATCTGCGTAAGCAACAAATTCTACGTTCTTCCCATACTCTTCGTTTTTCCGAAGCATCTGATCGAAGTACACAAACCAGTTGCTAGTTGCTAGTTGGTTGGGTTGGGTTCTATCTTAAGAGACGTACGGATAAACCCGAATGATTCTAGTTCCAGATCAAGTATTAATTCTAGTTTTAGTATTAACTCTACTTCTCGTTCTAATTCCGTCTAAGATTGTTGTAGACTTGTATCGAACTAAAATTAGAACACAAGATCCAGAATTAGGAAGTTTCGGTATCTGAAGATGCACGGCTAAAAAAAATAATTCTTATTTAGCTCTAGATTATTCTAGAGCTAAATAATGATCAAACGTATTACTCACAAAACGTTACTAAACGCTCGGGACAGATGTACTAAATTATCCGCCAAAAACTACAGCTCAGTATTTCGTAAGGTTTGGAAAAACGCCCTTCGATTGACCACAAGTCTCCTCATGGAGAACTATAAGATAAATGCACATCTTCACAGTTTGAAGATGATTGACTCCCCACCCTATCGAGCTTGTGCCGGAGACGAAGAGACTGCACTCCCCAGACATCGCTAGACTGCATGAGGACCCTCGGGGAAGCATGGCTGATCACAGATGATATCAGCCCAAAGCCCAGGACATCTTTGTAATGTCCTGAAGAATCTAGAGTATGTTCAATTAGGCCCCAACTACGGCGTGCAGAAACGCATGTATACAAGAATGATATATAAAATATATAATATAATGATATATAGTTATTTTCAAGATAAGTCATATAGTTATGACGTTCATAAAAGTATTGAGCTGGTTTTCTGACCCTTGAATGAACTGTTAATTGCAGAGATGTATAAAAGATACATTGATCGTCAACTCAACTGATTTTTTGATAATAATAACGTTTATTGCCTCAAAATAAAATGTTTACATACATGTAAATTCATAATAGAAGACAATCGAATCATTTTATCGACATGAGCGATATCTTCCAAGAAATTCAACTACTAACAATGTATGTCAAATGTAATATTAAATAATGTGCTAATAAAACAGAACGAATGACCATATTTGAATTATTGAACGAATCGGCGGTCAATAACTACAATGGAATGGGAAATGGATACAAAAAATCCACAAAAGGCAGATGAAAGGCAAAGTAGAAAAGAAGAAGATAAATTATTAAACTATCTGCATTGCGAACAACGGCAAGCAAATCCTTTCACAGCGCAATCGACTGCACTATAAAAGATATGTAAAAAATTTTAGTACCATGGTCTGAAAACATGAATGTAGTGTCCGTCATTGATCGAGTTGGCAAGTCATGTGATGCTAAAAAGTAAAAGGCATCAAACAAATAAGCAAAAGTGCAGGTATGGATAGTTTTCTATAATATAGTAAGGTGCTTAAACTTTTCAAAATCACAAAATATCTGAAGGGATACAGACGATACGCGGCATCGGCTAAACCACTGTGTGAGAAAATGAGAGAATAACAGAAATTACAACGAACAACAGAAGGAGCAAAGTTTTTCAAAATATTGAAGCAGAAGTAAACCCTCTTAGAGACTCCCTGACCTTGTGGCCACCAGGATATCATCGAATCCATTACAATTGAAGAACAATTGAAGGGAAGTTAATGAATTAAATTATGCTATCACAGGGTGGATGCCAAAAGCAATGGCTTGCGCTTTACCTGGATTCAGTTTTGGATTCAGTTTTACCTTTGGATTAAGTCCAAGACGTCAAGACCAGCCAAGTACGCTAGACAGATCATTGTTACGATGCAGAAAAGCATCTTAGAGGTTGTTAATAGTTGCCCAAATATAGAATTGAAGCTTAACTGCATACAAATAATAGTTACGCGAGATACTATCACTAAAATAATAAGAATACACATATGAAAAATGAGAAGAGCAAAGGACATAGCACATTGGAACCAAGATATAAGAGAAGAGATAAAGCCAATAGTGGAAAGCCTAGTTAATAGGAAGATATGCTCCACACTATCTAGAAAATCAAAGGCCCTACTAAAATCAAGTAATACTAACAAGGTAATACAACGCTTATCACAAGCAGATCTATTATTATCGGTTATCTTAATCAGTGCACAGAAACCAAAGGGGAACTTGTTAATCAAATTAAACTCCTCAAAATATTTCTTAATCTAAACTGTAAATAAGCTAAACGTTCGATAGCTCTTGACATCATAAAATGAAATAATTGCAAATATATAATGGACTAATTAAGACAAGCAAATGTTGTCGAGTTCATTATTTCTGGATGATCAAGTCTTAAATGAAACAAAAACGGTTTTGGTCCTTGTATGAAAATGTTTTGGTTCCCCCACAGGTAGATGTCAAAAAATGCGGATCATACAACATAAAGACTGCAAATCAAAGGTAAGGATTACTACGAAAATCTTAAAACCATTAAGGTAATGCATGAAGCAGATGCTGCTTAAAAAGAAAAAGTCCTTATAGCAACATATCATCATGTAAGGTTAGAAGTACTCTCTCCATTTTGAAAAGAAATAATTACAAGTTTATAATGGACTGATTAAGAGAGGTAAATGTTGTTCGTTATTTCTGGTTGAGGGAGAAATGAAACAGAAAAAATCGTGGTTCTTGTATGATGAAAGTGTTTTGGTTCATGGATCATAATAGAAATCTGTCATAGAATAGAAATGGGGTAAAAGTCGCCAAATTGACAAAAATATAGACTGTTCAGGTTGAAAATATGTATTAGAGATTACTCCTCTAATACAACGATATCCAGAATGGGTAAGAGAAATCTGAGTCCAATATCATCTGCTCCAACACTAGTGGACTTGGAGTCAGTTAAAGCATCTCGAACTTCAGCAGCTGTAACCAAGATGAATGAAAAGGAAAGTGCGTTGGTAGAGGCAAAGATTTCATTAATAGTATTCTGCCTAAGTTATGTTATCAATCATCACAGGAGTATCCGAAAAATACTCTACTAAAGCAGCAACATCAAGAATAGGTTGGGTTCCGACGATCCCTGAGAGAAGTACAATTTTTTAGCGTTTTTGCATCGATGATTACAACGATTGCGCAGCACACAAGCATGTTTCCAATTGGCAGCAAATGGGCTACGTTAGAACAATAACTTAGCATGATTTCGCTCTCGCATGAGAGATCTAATCATCATCATTTAGCCAAGGTACCGACATGTGTTTAACTTATTACTGCCTCTCTGGATCATTCTTGTTATAGAGCTTGAGAATCTTGTATTAAAGTATTCCACCTTAGTATCTATGTTGGGCAATCAGTAAAGTGGCTGCCTATCAATGTCGCTCCCATCAGATATCAATAACCTGTAGTCTATACTTTGAAGATCATGGACCTCAACTCGACGGGACAGGGTAACATCGTAACTGTAACGCACAGTAAATCCAACCATGGTTTGATTATATCAACATAAAGAGAATGTTTCTCAAGGATCTCTTCCACCTTACCAGAGAAATTAGCAATAGGAGGACAATAACAGGTGCCATATAAAATCGTAATGCACATTTTATCTCTATAAGTAGTAACTCGGCAACCTGCGTTGAACCGTCAGAAGTCTCAACAATGATAGCATGTATCTATTAATGTATGCGAGAACGTACGATCATTTCTTATAAGCCGTTAATATTCAACCATATCAACTGTTAAGCTGTTTCCATTTGATTGGAATGAATAATCTACTACTATTATTTAACTGATTATCATATTTCTTATAGAATATGAACATAAATGTGTATCGATTTCATTTTCTTTTGACTTCATTTACTTCTACTGTAGTAAATGAAGTCAAAACATACAAAACGTTGTACTTTTTTTAAGAGACACTACTCATATATAAATTAAAGAGTTTACTCAATCTACTTAAGTTATTTCCATAGTTTATCTAAGTGAATATCATAAGCAACCATAGCTACTAAAAACAAGAAAAATAAAATCCTTCTCTAAAAATCATAAAGAATTTACGTTGATATTTTGTAAACAGACAGAATAATGAAATCCTTAATGTTTGCAATCTCGGAAATACCACGTAAGACACGACTGGGCTTTGTGCATCCTTCCGACACAGCCCCCGATGAAATAAGCGAGATACTAAAGGCGGAGATACCGCTCGGAATTATTATTACTAGTCCCATTCGTGCTCGGTCATTCCATTGCGAAGGATCTCATTCGTGCCATGCAAAGTGTAATCATTATATAAGATGTACTTATAAAAGGGACTTTAGTTGCTAATAATAATCAAATTAATGAATCAATAATAATACGACATTTTTAAGAACCACGATATGAGACACTTATTCTATACATCTTTTTCTACTTTTAGTGAAATGTTTTAGAAAGTAATGGAAGAGAAGTATTAAGGGCAATTTAGAAGACTCCGTCCTTAATTCCCAAGACTTCGGTCTCCTCGGATTTTAACTCGCAGTAAAGTCAGAATTTGCCAGTGTTAATTCCTGAGTTTGTCTAATACACAAAACCCGTATCTTAAAATTAATCAGGGCGGAATTAGCGAAGGCCGGATTGTTCGTTACTCAATGCGCGAAAGGAGAACGAAGACCGAATCAGTTCAGAGACCCCCTCCGACTCACACCGAAAAGCTGCTGCAGCTTCCTTCATGGCCACACTTAATTAACGTTTCAACGTTCCTCCAGTTTACCGTTGCATTCGTAGTAATTGCGAGCTTGAAGCAGAACCGTGGGTGGTGGCTTAAAACTGTAAAGTGAAGGGGGAATCGAGGGAAAATGAAGAAGTTCGAGCGGAAACGGTTCCGCTCTCTCGGATGAGAATCGCTAATCAGATATGCTCTTTAATCAGTTGGTTTGTATTTATGTGTCCTGTTTTCAAATACGCCGCTTGATTACAAATCGTAAATCTTTTGTGGTGAAAAAAATTAGGATCAACGTTTTTTTTCCATTTAAAAAAATACACAAAAGAGAAAATCCTTACAAAGAAATTCTTAATTAGCGTAATGTTTTGTGTTTCTTTCATAAAAACTAAATAATACATTTCGTGATGCGTACATGTTCTTTTTTTTGTGTTGTTTTCCTTTGTTACACATCAATGTCGCGTCGTTCAACCGAGCCGATTGCGAAACTGCACGTAATGTAAGCTAGGTGGTGATGTGCCGATGTGAAATTGCCGTGACCTCAAAGGGAGGGTTCGTTTAAGAAGGTTCGTCGTAAAGCGCGCACGAGACGAACAAAGTGATGCCTGAAATGTGTGCCACAACGGCAATTTGACGGAAGTAGTTCAAAGCCGGAGCGGGCAAACGCAAAATGTACTACAATCCATCCCATCCCCCCAATATCCTAATGAAAAGTATAGCGTCATATAAAAAACTTAAATAAAAAAGAATTATATCAATTTCTTCCAATTTAAACTTTAACACGAAATACACCACGCATTAAGAATTAGATTACAAATTTTAAACTTTGGTTAAATAATTATTAACTCAGAAATTATGAAAGTTTAGTTGAAAACAAAATAAAAATTAACAATTTTCAAGAAAAAACTAGTAGTACTCTTCTACCCATGAAAGTGATCGATGTCCTCCTGAGGTATCTCTCCTGAGATTCAACCAATCTTAGTCGTTAACCTATCATATCCCAGAGTGAACATCGGCGAAAAGTCCGGTGCTTGTGCGGGCCAGCGCAAAATCTACATTCCAATCTGCTTCAATAACTGTCTTGTAATCACTGCAACGTCTGCATGAGAATACTAACACCGACTCCAGAAGACGATGTTATTGTATTGATGAACCCACCATTATCGTTCTTGACGTCATGTAAATTTGGCTACTTTATAGCAAGGTGTTAGTAGATTCTGAAAGTAGTGGTACTGGTGGGGAGAGACATCGCATGGAGAATAGCAGTGATTTAGTTATGGTGAGTTAATGCAACGAGTTTTAGTTTTAATCGTAGTCATAGTCTTAAGCGTTTGCGTTAGCTTTAGTTGTAAAGAAAGGTCTTGGTTCGTGCAATATTTAAGCACAGCACATTAAAGCAAAATTTGGACATATAAACAGTCGTGCCAAATTAGAAATACTACAAGAAATTTGGAGTGAAACCGTTTTGTTTATTAGTAACATTTTGTTTCTAACACATTCTAACATTATTTAATATGAATAAAAAGAATTGTTGTCGCTGCTAGCGTAACACGTTTAAATTAGGGATTACAATCTCGGGATATCGGGATCCTTGAATCTCGGGATTATTCCTATAATAACCAATTTTTCCGAATCTGGGATTAATATGTCGTTGATCAATAATGACGAAAACAAACGAAGCTCTTCAAAAATATGTAAAAGAAAAAGACGGAAAAGAACTGAAACTTCAACTTGACTGCAACACAAGATGAAATAGATTTTTAATCATGTTAAAGATTTAGTTTTTAATCTGATTGTTAATAACAATCAGAAATACTGCATTATACGTATTAATGATAGTGAGTTTCAAATTATGAGAAGTTGGTTTAACTTTTAGATCGGGTCAAAGTGACTATTGTTGATATTTAAACGACCTAAGGTGAATTTCCGGTAACGACAACCCTTTGCTCAATAAAACTAACAATAATAAGAGTACAAGAAACATATTGGTGATTAAAAATATAATAGAAAGATTTAGAGGAAATGAAGGTGAAGGTGACAAAGTCGACCATGAAAAAGACTGCGATATTGCGACATTTCGCCAACTTTCTGGAGAAAAAAGTTGACCAGAAGAAACCGAGGTCTTTTAAAGAAACATTTGAAAACGCATAAATCAATATCATAAACAATCCCGAATACAGCTTTATTAATCGCACAAAGATTAAAAAAAAAAGATTAATTTATTTTTATGATCTTTGTGTCCTGTATGATAAATATATAGGTATTCTTGTACCAATTTCATTAATTTTGAATCAATTTGCTCTAGGTTTGATTCCATTGAAATCAAGCTGGAAAAAACATGTTATTTATTCATTTTCTACAAAATACATGTATTTTTATTGTTGTAAAACGTTTTAGACCGTTTAGAAATGACGTTAACTCCCGTTCATTACTTGGCCAATATACTAAAATATCGATTTTGAGGAGGAACTATTAGTCGGGGACAATTAGATAGTGTAATGGAGTATGTCGAAATGAATTATTTAGAAGCATAAACTGTGTACGTTCTATCAGAAGACTTGAAATGCTTCCAAAAGGTTTGATACTATCCATAGAAAAATTAATACTGCTTTTAGAAGGCTTGATACTGCTTGGGAAAAAAATTTAAATGTGTCCAGAATACTTGTAATGCTTCAGAAGACTTGAAATGCTTCCAGAAAACTTGATATTGCGTTTGGCAGACTAGAAACGCTTCCAAAAAATTTCATATTGCTTTTCGAAGACTTGCAATTAGCACTACTTTCAGAAGACTTGATATTGCCTCCAAACGACTTAATACTGCCCTTGGACGATTTGGCAACTAACTACCACTGGATACTGCATTTAGAAGACTTAATACTGTTTTTGTTTTGTTTCCAAAAGACTTACAATAGTCTGAAAACACTTAAACTGCTTCCAGAAGATTTGATATGCCCATAGCAGACTTAATACTGCTTCTAAAGAACCTGATATTGCTTCCAAAAGACTTGAAATGTTCAGAATACTTGTAATGCTTTAAAAGATTTAATACTACTTTTAAAAGACTTAAAGTTCTTGCAGAAAAATTGATATTGCTTTTGGAAGACTTGAAATGTTTTCATATGGCTTCATACTACTTTTCGAAGAATTTATATTGCTTCTGAAAACTTGATACTGCTTCCAAAACATTTGAAATGCTTCTAGAAGGCTTGAACTTCTTCCGGAGAAGTCTATATAAACTCTGAAAGATTTGTTACTGCTTTTAGAAGAATTGAAATGTTTTCAATAGACTTGATACTACTTCCAGAAGACTTGATATTGTTTTTAAAACTTCTGGCAGAGAACATTTGCATCACAAAAACACGATATTGTTGATAAACTGTTGGAGTTTGCATCGAAAATATTAAATAGTATTAGACGAAATGGACAATCTTGGCTGGTAGACTGATCTGGGCAATCTTGGCATGTGGAGTTTTTTTAACTCTTTGGATGCTCTTACGTTAAAATTATTTTAATAGCTGCATCCTATGTGGTAGCATCATCTGCCAATATTAAGCGACTTTTCTTCCTAACATTTAATACGATTTACTTATTTTTTATAGATTATTGTTATTTATATTTTACGAGTTAAATGGTGTGAATAGTACATCTAGCGGAAACGAGTATCGATTTTTGTTTAAGTTTTGCTTTGGTTTTTAATCATATATTAAGGTTTAGTTGTAATGTAGGTTTGGCGATAACACATATATAAAGGAGAATAGAACATGTTAATTTTTAAACAACCCTGATTGAAATTATTGTTATAATTGTAATATAATAAAATAAAAAGGTTAACCAACTTAACCTTTATTTATCAAATAAAACGAAACACTGTCGTTAAATGCACAAAAGAAAAAAGTACGCATGCGTTAAGTTGCGACCGAGGGTTTTAGTTTTAAGAAGTTAAAAGTTGGGCAACTCTTGTGACTAGGACAAAAGCCGTTTTAGTCGTAAGGTGTTGCATGAATAGTACTATTATAACACAATTCCTTAAATTTTCACTCTTATGACAATGACTACGACTAAGACTAAAACACGTTACATGAACCCATCATTAAGGTTTCATTTTTTTTAGTTAAGGCAATCATTTTGTTTCGATATTTTATTTAATAAAGTTTTTTATTTTGTGCATAACTAAAAACATCATTAAAAGTATGATCTTTCAACAGTAAAAAAATTTGGTGGATTAGTGCATTTATTTCACAATAAAAAGGTTTTTGTCATAATACAACGGTTTACACGGATGTTCGTTCAATATAACAGCGCCAAAACCAAAAAATCAATAATGGTTAAGCCTGTTCGAGTTCCACGCAAATTCAAGGTCTCCGAGTATCCCGAAAGTCGCCTAGGATTTATAGAGATTTTTGATTATTTTTCCGTGAGCCTGTAACAAAATATAACAATTTCCACTTACCAAGTAATCAACGACATCTCAAAGCATATAAGGTCTTTAACTTCATTAGGTCAGCACAATAATCATTGGGATACACTAAATATACACATTAAATCAGACAAATTAAACCCCAATAATGGGAGAAGAGCAAATATAGTAACAGCAAATATATAACAAAAAACAAATGTTCTTTTTGCCAACATGAATATCAATGTTCGAAATTCATAGATATGCCTATCAACAAAAGAATTGAACACATCAAGAAAATAAAATTTTACAATAATTGTTTTAAAATGAGCAATTATCAACCACATTGTCATTAAGAGTACAATCGTCTGAAAATTTACTATCAACAGTATCTTACTTAGCTATTAGATTTTTATTACAAACGGCTCTTAAGAATGAGAGCTGACTAGAGGCAGTATTGTATTCCTATGGTTTCGAATTGGCAAAATGAAATAGCAAAATAATAGAAAGGATTATTGATTCCGCGTCATGTCATTTTTTTTTTGGGAAATAATGAAATCACGAAAACACTTGGTCTTTTTGGGGCCCATGAAAAAGATAGTTTATCTTACAAAATAAAACTTAAACGGTAATAAAAGAACGATATTTTCAAGTATTGTCCAAATATTCAATCCTCTTGGTCTACTTAGTCCTATTACAATCTCACTTTCAATGGAAATTCGTTCAGAATGGGTAAGATTCCATGCTACATTAAAGGCTGTTGAGAATATTGAAATTCCTCGATTTATATTGAGAGAATGCGCACAAAAGATTTAAATTGAATTGGTTGTTGTATTTATTTAAGATACGAAAATGATGTTTACGTGAACATTAAATTACTTTGTGCAAAATCGAAAGTTACACCATTGAAAATCACCACAATTCGTAGTAAAATGAATTAAAAGATTTATATATATGTAATGGACCGCCTTGGTTAGAATTCTAATTAGATAATTAAAGATAATTTTGTTATATAAGTGATAATTTATTTTTGTTATATTTATTTATTTTATTTATTTTAATGACTTATTCACACATACACATATAATTTACAATAGTAATTCTCTTTGAATAGGCGAAGTTCAGTCCAGGACTGCTTTTCAACTTAACCAAAGTAGAGTAAATAATAAAAAGAAAGAATAATGAAATTAAATCGCAGTGTATATATACAAGTAACAACAAACATATAATAATAATAATTATCAGCTGGCGCATTGAACGGAAAAACGATTATATTAAATGTTAAGATAAAAGATAATGATAACATACATAAATAACTGAAAATATCTTATTAAAAATAAAATGAAAATATGTTATAATAATTATCATATTAACAAATTCAAAAGAGCTACCATATGTGATGGAATCATAAGCGATAGACGATTACACACATTCGATCCGGCTACAAAGTAAGAGGTTGCGATACTGCACCTTGAAGCTGTTGAATTTTGAAGATTATTTAAGTGTAATTAGAAAACAATTCCAAACTTTTGTAATTTGGTAAAACATTTTTAAAAAAATTCATGCACGTGAGTAGGAGGCGTTAAACTTCCTTTAAATCTAATATTCAAAGTATGCACATCTGATCGGGTCATAATTTTGTTATATAAATAAGGTGGTTTCTTAAATCTAATAATTTTGAAGTACAATCACGCAGAATGCAGTATCCTTCGATATTTCATATTCAACTATCTCACATCCAATAGTTTATGGCTTACACCTTCTCTACCGGGAATGCCAAAAATTAGCCTTAAGCACGAATTTTGTACTTTCTGGATTTTCCTGGTTGCAACTGAAGACAAAAATGAAGAATATACAACATTACAACAATTAAAATATGATAACACAAGTACCTCACATAATATCGTTTTCATCCTTTTGTTCAAAAGGCGTCTGCTATTGTATATTAATCTTAAATTAGCATATGTTCTTTGTGTACATTTGTTAATGTAATAATTAAATTTAAGATTTTCATCAATAATCATACCCAAACTCTTCACCGAATTAGTACAAGATGCTTTGATATTGTTATGTCAGTCATCAGTCACTGATATCACTGACTGATATCAGATATATCTGTCTCATATTCCAAAGATTTGCAATTTTACGAACATTTCTGATTGTGATTCATAATTGTACACTTGTCAAAAACTGCAAATGATTCTAATTGTAATATTTATATTATTTGGTGTTCATTTTTCAATGTGTGATTTTTGCTCTCCCTTTTAAATTGGATTGCAAACATTTTCAGCTCAATTAGGACATTTTTTGGTCAAATTATAAGCGCATTGTATACCGTAATGATCAAATGATTCATAAACAATGTATATAGTTATTAGAGATGACTCACGATCTAGACCTACGCGGGTCACGCACGCCATTCACGTGAATATCAAGCGTATGAATCATGTTATGTTTGAGAGAACGGTAGATTTAAGAAAATTTGGTTTTATTTATCATGTTCTAAAATAACTGAGATTATTATAAAATTAACATAAATAATAATCACTAAAATCGTATTTACTTAAAAATTGATTAGGATTTTGACCTCAACATTTAATAATTGAAAATGTTACTAATTCTGAAAACATCAGAAATTTTATTCGGATCCAAGGTAACACCAACAGAAAAATCTAAAAAATTTTCCCTGAATCAACAAGTATTATAAAAACAAAACGAAGTATAGTGCAGAAGTTAATAAAGTAAATCTTTGAAAAGTATGGTTATATAATGTAATATAATTCTGTATTGCGTTGCAAATACTAATTTTCAACAATATGTAAATATTATTGATATCCATTCTTGTAACAAACAAAACACCAAACTTTATGGACTTGCAGTCCATTCAGGGTGTCACACAAAAAAAGCCCCAAGCTATATTTAGCAAGTAAAAAATACCCTGTATATAGAGATTATGAGACAAGAATATTTACATTCTGAATTTCATGAACCCGGTGTCAAAAGAAATGATTTGATGAATACTATGATTTATGCTACAAATAAAAATAAAACATTGAAATTACCAAAATTTTAGATGTAACAAAAATTTTTAGCGATCATAATCCGTGCATACTAAAGTTGGAAGCATAAAAAGTTTCTCACTCAATTCAGTATTTTTTTTTTCATTTTCAGTACAAATTTTGGTGTATTTATTTTCTTCGGTACAACAACACTGGCAATAGTCGTTCATGTTGCTAATAAGTTGGCAGACTTCAGTACACTTTGGAGATATAAAAACTCATACTGCCAACATGTTGACAGTCTTTAAGATAATGTACCGTGTTTGGAACAGTAATAGCTCGAGCTGCCAATATGTTGGAAAACTTCAAACTAATGCGCAGTTTTTTGGAGATACAATAGTTCATGCTGCCAACAAATTGGCAAATGTTAAACTGATGAGCAGGATTTTGAAAACATAACACCATATGATGTCAAGAAGTTAGCAAGTTAGCAGTCTTTAAGATAATGTACAGTATTTGCAACAATAATAGCACATGCTGCCAACAAATTGGTAGACTTTAAACTGATGAATAGCAATTTGAACATATAAAACTCATACTGTCAACATGTTGGCATTCTTTATTCGGCGGGACTCATGTAATTTGCACATCTCTAATATCTGTCTTCTAGTGTTTGTTCAAGACTAATTCTAAAACTATATTTGGTTTGTAGTCAAGATGAATATCCTTTCTATGTTTACGAACAGTTTTTTATTAGTTTAACAAGTAATGATAATTTTTTGCGAGAAGTTCTTCAGCTAACGGTATCTAATATATTCCACTTAGAGATGTGCAAATTACGCAATTCTCGCCGAGTCATAATGAGTCATGCGTGACTCACCGTGAGTGAGCAACTTTGTTTTCGACGGAACCTGCGGCGTGACCCGATTGAATCGATTTTTCTTTAATAATAATATTTTAAAGAACGCCGAACAATTTTTTAGGATTTCTGTTGACTGTACCGAGGATCCGAATAAAATTTCTGATGGTTTCCGAATTATTAACATTTTCAGTAACCAAATCTTGATGTCAATATTCTAATCAATTTTTAAATAAATACGATTTTAGCGAAGTCCATATTTATTGCGAAAACATTCTACAAACTAATGAAATAAAACAAAATTTTATTTAAAATTAAATTAATGATGAATGGATCCATAAGAATTAGTGATATAACGGATATCTGCATCCGCATTGTTTTGAGGATCCGTATCCGCATATATTTTAACGGAGCTCCGGTATGGTCATTGTTCGGCATTAATAAATAAATGTTTAAATCGTTTGAGAACCACCTTCACTAGAACTAATAGAACTAGAAACTTCTGGATTTAGCTGTGGATTGGAAAACAGTTTTGGTTAATATAATAACCTAATCAAACCCAATCCAACTTAATCAAACCTTTTTTTTATGAGATCGGGGAAAATCTGCAAAACGAACATCTGGCCTGGGATAATGAGCGGCCAGATAGTGTGGGGTTTATGCCAGAGACCCTGACCTACTAAAACCCGCTTTCCTCGTCTACAGTCTTCATCTACCGTTTCTGCTACGTTGCGCCTCCTCTCGATGATAAACCACGAAACCAGACATTGTGTTACTTTTTAAAAAGTACATATGTTACTACGCACCTGGAGAAGTCAAGAGGGGCTCCCCTTCCGTGACTCCTTTTTATAGTCTTTCTTTTCTCGTTTATTACTCATCCTCTACCTCCTGGAGTAGAATTGGAAGCTTCTACCACCCCGCGAAAAGTCCATTTCTCGTCATTAGTCGTTAAAAATTAACAGAAATATGTTACTTTTTTATAACATTTATTACCGAATTGTTCATACCTTGTTGTAGGGGGTTGCAATACCCTCTCCTTTCCTGTTCCTTCTTATATTGCTTGTTCTTTTTCATTATTACGATAACCATGTTGAGCATTTATTGAACCAAATTTTCCCTTCCTAGTACCTCTCCATATTTCCGCTCACAAACTTTTCTCTCCTCTCTGAACTCCTCGCAGACAAAAACCGTGTGCTCCGCGGTATCTTCCAGATCACAGAATTTAAGAAGAAGAAGAACTTAGTCAAGCCAAACGCAACTAACCTAACCCAATCCATAACATCCCTCATATCGAATGATATGAAGTTAAAGCCCAATCTAACGAATCTTCTAAATGTTTTGGAAATATTGTTCTATAGTCTGATATTGTTGAGCTCTAACTTCACACCATTTAATATGAGGGTTATGAAGATATAAAAGTTTTTTTCTATGGTTGAGTGGGTTGAGCTTCAAATTCAAATTATTAAGTATGAAGTTTGTATATCGAGCTCAATCCAAATAGTTTAAGTGTGTTAATCTCTTGGGTTAAACTTCAACTTCATACCATTCAATATGATCCCATACCCAAAATTTGGAATAATTTTTAATTTTTGGAAATATTCCGTAATTTTTCTTCCATATTTAAGGTTTGTTCTTTTTTAAATCAAATCCAAAATAACAAAACTCTTAAGTTCAATTCAATATTAGGGATGGTATCATGTTGGGTTGGGTTGAACTCCAACTTGATACCATTCAATATGAGGGATGGTATGAAGTTGAAGCTCTACCGAATCCAATTTAATGCCATGCTGTCTTTCAATTTCTTCCCACAAAGCTTAATTTCATTCAATTTAATAATCATTAAAATATCAAATTAATTTAAATACCTACTATTACATTTAGGGCCACTTTTACCACCTCTTGATAAATTTATCTAACAGTTAAAATCCGGCTCATAACCAATGGGAGCGCTTAAAATCGCTATAACCACCGTTAATTAGTTTAGTTAACTCGACGTTGGTAAAAGTGGGCCTTAATTCACGATTTTTTTGAAATTATTGCTTATAATGAACTTCGGATATTATGAACCAATTTTCAGGTCTTTTGAGGGTTCGTTATATTTGGGTTCCCTGTTCGCACCATTTACACATATTAAAATTTAATAATATTTCATATATTACCTAAACGTTTTAGGAATTCTGTAAATTTCATTTGTTTCGGAACATGATAAATAAAACTAAACACCCTGTTAATTCTGCCATTCTGTCAAACACGATTAATTAATAATCAAACATGATACATACATTTGATCGCTTGATCGAGCGTGAGTCACGTGAATTGACGTGACTCACCTGATTCATGTATGATCATTTTACAAAAAAATCTGACAACGATTTTACTACTTGTTTTAGTGTAAACTTGTATCTCCCGTGAGAATGAACTACTATACTATTATAGAGAATATGTGAATGAACAACAACATTGATTGATAATGAACTTTGATATTTTATATTATGTGTGTTTTTGGGTCATTATTGACCTAGTTTTGGTTGGACAAAGGATCACAAACATAATTTGATGATCTTGTGCAAAATACATTAAAATGCCAAAAATCCTGTGAAGTTGAACACTGTATATCTATATATCAAAGTATATCTTCAGAGAGTCAATCTTCTTTGAACTGTACCACAACATTAAAGCTGCCTTTTATACGAGGAAGATTTGGAGATTCGGATAAGCTGATGGCGATCAAGTGACACTGCTCCAACTACTCAATTTTTTTTCACAGAAAAGATCATTACAATTTATTCTGCACTCGATTAATCAATTGACTTTTGAGTCATACTCTTTTCGTCACGAAGACCACTTCAAACAGTCACTATAATCTATCAAAATTGAAGAACGAAATAGGTATAGACAATTGATATTCTGAACCGTTCATAAAATAATTTATGTATAAGTTAATATAGTCACCTTAAATACTGTAAATAACTTCCAAAAGCTGTGTATGGAAAAAAAATGATAACTTAACCCTCCATCTGTCGGGCGCGCTTTCTTAACACTTTCGATCGGGTGTGGTCTGTGGAGTCCAAAATAGAAAAAACTCTAAAAGACGCCATCGTGTCCTCCAGTGCTAATTTCTCATAAATATGTTTTATATGATGCTTGTACTATATAATAGCATAATACTGGGCCAATTCCAAGCTCACGTTTTATGTTAATTTGATTTAAAGAAAATGCTTACAATTTAATCACATATTTTTCAAAACTTGGAAACAACGCCTAAATAAAGGAAAAGAAAATCGATCTATAATAATATTTATTTAAAAATATATAAAGTGTTATAAAAAAATGTCTTAACTAAAGAATAATATTCTATGTACAAACTGGAGGGCTTCAAGCTGTGGTCTCCATATTTCCCAAACAATCGTTGCAGCACGCTGTTATGTGCTCCATGCACAACCAACACTTACAGATTTTGCAAAAATAACGAGTTTTTCGTCTTTTTCAATATTTACAGTTTCCTCTTTTCCCTGGTTGTGGCTCTAGGATAATCTTCAATACCTGAGAGCCTCAAGGCAGAAGTACGCACACTTTTGGTCAAGTGCTTATCAACGGCTCTTCTTTGCATGTTATTTTTCACTAACTCCATATTATGATTTTTTTGAAACAGTCTGCGAGTTTTAGCAAATTCACCATCTGGTATGATGCCTTTGTAGATAACAAAAGCGTTAATTGCTGTTATATTGAGGAGGTTATAGAAAATTACCATTGGCCAACGCTTTGTGTTTCTTGCAACATTGTATGATGTGATCATTCGATCAACAACATCTACTCCACTTTTTGTGCTATTATAAAAAGTAATTATTTCGGGCTTTTTCCGATCACCGGTAGCTTCATCGATATGATCGTCTCGGTGCATTGTTGAAACTACAAACACATTCTTTCCTTTTTTGGTATATATGAAACTGCAGTCATATCATTACTAAATGCGAATAACGGAGAATATACTTTCCTGTTTTTAACTTGTGTTATTTCAAGAGGTAGTTCTCTTCTATTGGCTCTAATTGTACCAACCACAGTAAGGCGGTACTCTCTTAGCAGTTTCTTTACAATTGAATATCCTGTGAACCAACGATCTATTGTAACATTTCTTCCTGGTCCTAATAAATGTGAACACATTCTTTCAGTTACTGCAGCGGTAGAGTTGTCAGTTTTATATGGACCAGTGGGTTGAACACCAGCGTAAATTTCTATGTGTGAAGTGAAAAATGTTTTGGCATTAACAACGGCGAAGACTTTCAATCCGTATTTGTTTGGTTTACTTGGAATGTACATTCGGAAACTGCACCTACCCCTAAAGGCAAGCAGCATTTCATCTAATGTTACATACTCGCCCACAGAATAAGTTTTCTTACAATTGTCGTTGAACTTGTCAACAATAGTACGAACTGCTGCTAGTTTGTCCATTTCTTTTCTTTGAGCTCTAGTTGCGGCATCGTCTAAGCGAATGCATTTCAATAAGAAGACGAACCTACGTTTTGCCATTGTAGCAGGAAATATCTCATATCCCATACCGTCTGATGACCAATACTCTGCTAGATGTGTCCTTGATCCATGATGGAGCCCACCTAATAAAGCAAACCCATCAGCGCTTGGATTTCTACAGATCCGGTAGGTCTACACTCAGTCTTATCTTGGCATTTAACAGAAATTTTATCAATAAATAAATTAGTGTTTTCAACTACAATATCAATGCAGTTTCCCAACATGTACATCCAGCATTAAATGGGAGATAATGCGTCACGTGTTTCACCAATGACCCCCGGCAGGTGAGACACTATGTTTTCGTTGCGAGTTCTAATATTTCTAGGTGGGACAGCCTTTTTCCATTTAGTTCCATCTTTACCAAAAAAATACGAGCATCTATCACGAATCACGGGTTGTTCATCTTCATCATCCTCGCCGTCATCCTGATGCATAATATCTGCATCTTCATTTACGTTTTCCTGCTCGGTTTCTGTATCATGATCACTGATACTTATAAAATCTGGATCTGATATCGAACTATCGTCAGACTCTTCTATTTCACTGCCCGTGCTAACTTCATCATACAGTTTCTGTAATCTTTCTCTCTCCTTTTCATAAGGATCCATATCACAATGCTATCAAATAATAAATCATTTATTATTTTATCAAATCATATCAGAAAATTGTGTGATACTACTTACCTATTTATAAGTATGCTATTTGTAGATTGCTAACTAGATATTTGATATTAGTTATAAATAATTTTTTATGCACTTTTCTATTCTCTATATTTGTAAAATAAATAACACATAACACAACGCCTCAAAATGGGGTTCAATAGTAAACTGGCGTGTAAACGATACGGTAACTGTATATATAGTAATTATTAAGGGAACTACCGAACTATATTGCGATCACTCCGAGGTATAGTTTTATAACTCGGTAATACCCCTACAAACACAAAAAGAACGCATAGAGTTCCAACTGGAATACGATTCTTACAGATTACATCTGCGAATATTGTTGCACATTTGATCGGGAAGGGTCTGTCAGGACAAAATATTATGTAGCGACTATTTGGATTTTTGAAGAACAGTTTTTTATAGCGAAAACAGTTGACATTCAGATACTTGAAAGGTACTGTGACGGTAGAAGTTTTGAGCAAAATAATTTAAAAAATATTTCACATAATCATTTTGTCGTGAACTTGTAGACCACACCCGACAGACGGAGGGTTAAAGTTGTGATATCAAAATTCAACGAAGTTGAGTAATCTTAATTTTGTCATCTATCTATTTGATATCTAAATCAGATGTCATCTAATTTTTGATTTTTCTAATTCACTAATCATAAATACTTTATTTTTAATTAATTTTTTTTTTAATCCATGTTTTTTCCGCTTTACAAAATTGAGTATTAAGCTAATATTTAGTTGAGTTTATAAATTTATAAATCGATGAAAATATGAAATTGTGTTGATAAAGCTCATTATATGCGTTGAAAAAGAGATTATCCGTTAGATTAACGACCCTTTGGGAATTTAGAAAAACGCTACGTACGCGTCAGTGGGAATAAAAATGTTATGAATTTAACGAGGACGCCCGGGGATATATCCCCATATATTTCGACCCCAAAATTTATACTCCCGGGACCACTCTAACGAACATCGTTTAAATATCGCCATCGTCCTCTACGGTTATTTGAAAATGTTATACTTACCACAAAAGAATAAGCAAAATCAATCATAATTAAAACGAAATTGTACTAATAAATCGTAGTAATTTTAAATTCATTAGTCTGTTTTGAATAGTAATAAATGAATAGTAACTGGACTTGTTATGGAACATGAATAGGTGAAAAATGGCTACAATGGAAAATGAAAGAGGAAGAGAACGATTCGTGGATTAATAAATGGTCGATAAGGACTCGTCATTGTACAATTTACAATGAAAGTCAAAATTAATTGCAGGAATTAATACGGAGCGTAAGCCGACGGTAAAACAAGCGACTGTAAAAGTAACAATTGAACTCCGCCGCTTCCGAAACAATTGAACCCGTTGCGCGCGGAACATTTTACCGCCCCCCGTCGTGCCATTGTGTCCAACAATAAAAGGAAAATATGTCGAAAGTCGTGTGCTGCTGTGCCGAGGGCGATTCGTTCGTTACGTTCCGTTACGACTTCGACACGACAACTTCGTCACACTAAATTATACGTTTTCAGACAATGAAGAATATCGATTCACGTGCCGCCTAGAACGCCTAGTCCGGTTCCTGGTGGCAATTCAATCGCGGTTTGATCTAACCGCGACTGGAGGCTTGGCTTTCTAGATTAAAGACTTTCACAGGGTTCGATGGACAGGAAAAAATTGGCTCACTTAACTTTACCAATTTGTCTATTTCACGACGCTTTTTTAACAATCACCTATTGTTCTCATCAATCGCTTTGTCTTAGGAATAAAGCTTTGTTGTTTCTTTAAAGGTTCTTCCTTCTTTTAATATGCTCACTTTATTACGAGATCCACCACCATTAAAGTTTAAACTACGATTCAAATACCGAAAGTTTTTGCCGAAAACTTAATTGTTATGTTTCCTATACCATTATTTTCAACTATCAATGTATTTTTCCTAGCAATTAATGAGTAAGAAAAACGACTTCTTAACCAAGTCATCTGGTTACCAGGTATCGATTTCATACAACAAGGGTCGATTATTGTCGATTGAACGAGAGCTTTGAACAAATACTTGTCGATGGCGGCTGCTTACAGAAGAATTTCTTCCTTTGGGCTTCATTCATATCGTGTTTACCTTCAGTTTCCATTACCATTTTCCCATAAAGCCGCTAGACTTGCGTAATATCAAGAACGGCAAGGGTAGGTTCATGTATGGTTTGGGGGGGCGATATGTGCTGGACGAAGATCACCCCTTACGTTTATTCCATGGACATTAAACGCACGTCATTATAAAGACAACATTCTGAAACTGTTGTTAATATCTTTCATGTAGACGTTGCAAAATGCCACTTTTCAACAGAATAATGCAAGACCCCATGCTGATGCGATTAAAAGAAGGTTCCTGCAGCAGGTTAGATTGCAGATTTTACCCAAGCCTGCACGGTCGCCAGACTTGTCGCCGATACAACATGTCTGGGATACGATGGGTCAGCGGCTAGAACAAATATCCCCAGATCTCCTGAGAATCATGAGAAAGAACTTCTATCTCCTCTAGAGCAGTATTCTTCAACCTTTATCATCGCCCAGAACCCTTTCTTAGGATAATTTTTTGATGAAACCCTTCACTCAATAACTTACCCAGATTTGATTTTAGAGATGGATGTGCCATATTGTGCCTTGCTTATTGGATGTTATAAACAAGGTGTTTTGTTTTCGTTATAAACACTCGTCACTGCAAATCTCGTACGTTATAAATCTGAATCGATGTTAATTGGAGAAACACATAATTTTTGGTATCATATCGATTTCTTCGTTTTTGAAACGATGTATATTTAAACGGATTCATCAAACATATTGGTTGTTACGAAAAGCGTCAATTCTTTTACGTTTGGAAATTTGCAGAGATCCAAAATCGACCAATGATATCATGTGCTGTTTATCTGATGTGCTTGTTTCAGCTAAAATATTTTCAGTTCTTCATACCAGAAATGGACCCTAACTTCGTTATTATAAATGGAATGTACCAATCTTTATTGAATTCGGAATCACCTGTAAATTTTAATACAATCATATGACTCAATGATCATATGCATAAATGAAATGATCATGACATATGCATTATATGACTATAGTGCACCATTTTTAAATTATTTAAGTTTATTCCAAAACTTTGACTGATGTAACAATTACAATGAATATTTAGATTTAAATCAAAGTTAATTAAAATTTAACGGAGGTCTTCAAAATTCAGTAAAAATTGGTACATTTCTTACCACTACATTTAAAATAACGAAGTTAGGGTCCATTACCGGTATAACCGGAAGTTGGAAAATGCTGGAAACGGTTTAGCTGAAACGAGCACCTCGGATAAACCATGCAAGCGAATTTTCACAAAAATAGTACCAATAGTTTATACCAATACATATACAAGCTTTTTAGACATAACTTCAAAAAATATCAATTTTTGTAGACCTGCTGTTTATAGAATTCAGAAAAATTTCTAGATTACATAGTTGAATCCTTGAAGTATAATTTTTCAAAAGAAAATACCAGATTGTTCTAAAATTTCTAAAAAAAATATTCTGTATTCGAGGGAAAAAAGGCTTTATTACCTCCCGCAACACTTTGTCCTCAGCAGTTTCCTTGTACCTACTTCTTCTAATTCTTCCTCCTCACCACATCCTCTTCATGATGCAGTGTCCAGTGATTACACATTATGATCAAACGTAGGCAGATTCAAAAATAAATCAGTTCATTTGGGGCCAGGTACACCAGAGCTTCCTTAACTTGGCATCATCCTGGTGTCCTACCCCAGTAAGTTAGAAACATCTTATGTATTACTTCTTTCTGAAGCTTTATTAAAGGTTTTATTGTTGCGATGATGAATAGTTCTGCTGATCCCGAAAGTTCACCTGCAGGGTTTCTCGCTAATTTGTCCATCATGTCATTAAGGTTATTTCCAGAATGACCCTTTGATTAGCAGATCGTGATCTCATTAGGAGCGGCTACTTCACAAAAGCTCACAAAGATTGTTATAACAGTCTTCAAGCAACAAGGATGAACACCAATGCCCGAGCGAAAGGAGGGCTTGTCTGGTATCAGAATATATTATAATTTTTCTCTCACAAATATTTTTGGAAATTTCTTCAGCTGACAGAGAAATGGCCACCAGCTCCGCTTCGAGCGCGGTGGACCACATTCTCATGCCTCATCCCATAGTCCATTGCTGCTGTTGGTGTGGTATAATATTGATTTTATTATTGAGAAGAACTCTGAAATATTCACACTCGACAGCGCTCTCATCAGAGCTCTAAGACTGAATATTCTCAGACGAAAACTCGTTTTCAAAATCCGAAGGGACCTAGTCTGGTTAATTCTCGTCCTCAGTATTCGAATAAAGATTACTAGTATCTTTTTCAAAGAAATTTTCAGTCAATTGCTAGAGCTTTTTTCGAGTTATTTTTTTGCACATTCTAGTAAAGAAGAAAGATTTTTATGTCTACTGGGACAAATGATCCTACTAAAGTAGCCGGGTGGAACTTGATGTCCTACGAATTGATTCCAAACATTATACGGGCTATTATAGAGTAATTACATGATTATACACTATACACAGTTAATAATTTGTTAAAAGAACACGACTTCAATAAATTTTCGGTTATACCGTATTGATACCGTATTGATTCATAAGTAGAGTCCGGATTTTTATGCGATTACAAATTTTAAGCACATGTCTCCACACTTATTCATCCATATTTCAATCAGTGTCTGTTGGGTACATCGAAAATTTGTGCAAACAAGCTGCATTTGTATTATACATGCCCATGCAAGTAAATAGTTTTCTTTGTTTTTACTAGGGCTGGGCGATACCTGAAATGAGGTATCGAGTATCGATACCTTCCTGGTATCGATACTATTCTAATTGTAAGTATCGAAGCATATAAAGTATCGAATTATTGAAATAATATTTTAATAATATAGTAAGTACATAACAGCTGACGAAATTCGGTGATAAACACTAAACTTGAAGCCAAATTGTAGCTAACTTGAAGGCAAAATCCAACCCATCTCAACTTATATCTAGATGAACTCATTGCAATCCAACCCAACTTATTTCATTTCAAAATGAAGCCAACTCAACCCAATCCAAGCCATCTCATCTTGTGGGTAATTGCCTGTTTTTATTCGCCATTTGCACAGCCTAATGTGAGGACGTACCCAGACTGGGTATAATGACGATTTCTATGTAGTTTTCTTTGTAGATTTTAATTTTGCGGTTAAACCAATGAAAAAGTTAAAGGTAAACAGAGCTAAAACAGAGTTGAAAAAAGGTATCGAGTATCGATACATTCCTGGTATCGATACTATTCTAATTGTAAGTATCGAAGCATATAAAGTATCGAATTATTGAAATAATATTCTAATAATATAGTAAGTACATAACAGCTGACGAAATTCAGTGATAAACACTAAACTTGAAGCCAAATTGTAACTAACTTGAAGGCAAAATCCAACCCATCTCAGCTTATATCTAGATGAACTCATTGCAATCCGACCCAACTTATGTCATTTCAAAATGAAGCCAACTCAATCCAACCCAAGCCATCTCAACTTGTGGGTAATTGCCTGTTATTATTCGTCATTTGCACAGCCTAATGTGAGGACGTACCCAGACTGGGTATAATGAAGATTTCTATGTAGTTTTCTTTGTAGATTTTAATTTTGCGGTTAAACTAATGAAAAAGTTAAAGGTAAACAGAGCTAAAACAGAGCTGAAATGAGGTATCGAGTATCGATACCTTCCTGGTATCGATACTATTCTAATTGTAAGTATCGAAGCATATAAAGTATCGAATTATTGAAATAATATTTTAATAATATAGTAAGTACACAACAGCTGACGAAATTCAGTGATAAACACTAAACTTGAAGCCAAATTGTAGCTGACTTGAAGGCAAAATCCAACCCATCTCAGCTTATATCTAGATGAACTCATTGCAATCCGACCCAACTTATGTCATTTCAAAATGAAGCCAACTCAATCCAACCCAAGCCATCTCAACCTGTGGGTAATTGCCTGTTATTATTCGTCATTTGCACAGCCTAATGTGAGGACGTACCGAGACTGGGTCTAATGAGGATTTCTATGTAGTTTTCTTTGTAGATTTTAATTTTGCGGTTAAACTAATGAAAAAGTTAAAGGTAAACAGAGCTAAAACAGAGCTGAAATGAGGTATCGAGTATCGATACCTTCCTGGTATCGATACTATTCTAATTGTAAGTATCGAAGCATATAAAGTATCGAATTATTGAAATAATATTTTAATAATATAGTAAGTACATAACAGCTGACGAAATTCAGTGATAAACACTAATCTTGAAGCCAAATTGTAGCTAACTTGAAAGCAAAATCCAACCCATCTTAGCTTATATCTAGATGAACTCATTGCAATCCGACCCAACTTATGTCATTTCAAAATGAAGCCAACTCAATCCAACCCAAGCCATCTCAACTTGTGGGTAATTGCCTGTTATTATTCGTCATTTGCACAGCCTAATGTGAGGACGTACCCAGACTGGGTATAATGAGGATTTCTATGTAGTTTTCTTTGTAGATTTTAATTTTGCGGTTAAACTAATGAAAAAGTTAAAGGTAAACAGAGCTAAAACAGAGCTGAAATGAGGTATCGAGTATCGATACCTTCCTGGTATCGATACTATTCTAATTGTAAGTATCGAAGCATATAAAGTATCGAATTATTGAAATAATATTTTAACAATATAGTAAGTACATAACAACTGACGAAATTCAGTGATAAACACTAAACTTGAAGCCAAATTGTAGCTGACTTGAAGGCAAAATCCAACCCACCTCAGCTTATATCTAGATGAACTCATTGCAATCCGACCCAACTTATGTCATTTCAAAATGAAGCCAACTCAATCCAACCCAAGCCATCTCAACTTGTGGGTAATTGCATGTTATTATTCGTCATTTGCACAGCCTAATGTGAGGACGTACCCAGACGGGGTATAATGAGGATTTCTATGTAGTTTTCTTTGTAGATTTTAATTTTGCGGTTAAACTGATGAAAAAGTTAAAGTTAAACAGAACTACTTATTGAATGTCATTTTTGAAATATCTAAGCCCCCTTGAAACATTTTAAGACACATCTCTATGTGAATGTTTCTAAATATTGTTTTATGTAGGATCACTCCTTTACATATACTCTAAATGCAATTTCCTGTATAAGAAAATGTTTTTTCGATACTTCGATAACGATAGAAGAAACTAGACGCTTTCGGGTTTTACCGAGTGCCTTTTGAAAAAATATTAGACATTTCGCCATGCTGCTACGTTCTTCAAAAACCTTTTTGGATTGGATCAAATGAACCAATGCTTCTTCCAACTGGACTAAACAGCTGTTGGTGCAAATTATATGATACAACGAGACCAAGTTTGATGTTTTGACATGATGGCATGTTATGAATACGTCGTGATTCAGGCATAAAAAATAAAAATGTATTGGACCATTAGTGACTTTCTTCAAGTCTTTCACAATAGGAGAATTATGTTTAGGAGCGATTTTGTAAACTAAGTAGTGTTGGGGGAAATCTATGACCTCCCATTGAACGCAAAGAAGATAACATAATTTCTTTATTAACAACAACTTCAATTTCAACTTTCAACTTTCTGATTAACTGAAAACTCAATCTTATTTCTAAATAGACCATATTTACTGTCTTCAAATGTTACAGCATGATGCGTGTATTTGTAAAATACTTCACTGCCAAAGAAATTGTCACGTAATACCATATTTGCAAAATCTAGTTGTTTTGATGGAAATCGTTAATGGAATATTTACCCTAGAAGTGATGTTTATGTTTTTGATGCATTGCCTCAAATTAAATGGCCATTGATGTGGAGGAGGACCGCTATTTTTTATTATATGGGTATAATGTACCATAAAATGGTGTGTTATATTATATATATGTTAAATAGCATATATGAACCGATTATTTTGAAAGTGGCTTAAGTCCATAAAATAACAAGATTTCTTGATTCTGAAAGTGAAGAGGAATTAAACTCATATAGCAGATTTAAAAAAAGAAGGAGAATTTTAGCAGTTCATTCTTCAACAGAGGAAGAGGGAGTAATTGAGAATGAGAATATACAAAACAGCACCGTCAAAGAAGGACTTAGAAAACACAGAAGTAAAATTGAACAGAATTCAGGAAAAAGATACGATACACAATCGGGAAAAATTATTCCTACCAAAGTTTTTCAAAATGAAGATTGCCAATGCCGAAGACTGCTTGAAAAATTTAAATGAAACAGAAAGAAAACGTATTTTCGAAATGTTTTGCGGTGTTGTAAAAAGAAGACGTCAGAGAAACGGAAAAGGTTCATGTAGAAATGAGAGTTTTACGTATTGCTTAAATTCTAAAACATTCAAAGTTGCTGTTTGTAAAAAATTCTTTTTAGATACTTTTCAAATGAGCGAAGGACGATTGAAACGTGTATTAAAATCTAAAAGCGTTGACAACGATTTATGTGGACGTTTGCGTGGATCGTCGAGAAAAATATGTGATGAAGAAAAAAAACCATATTAACAGTTTCCCGAAATTTGAATCCCATTATACTAGGAACCATAATCCCGATAGAAAATATCTTCATCCTGAACTGACTATAAAAAAAAATGTTTAATTTTTATGAGCTTTACTGTGAAGAAAATGATTTAAAACTGTTAATGAATGGACTGATAGAAAAATATTCAAAAAGGAAATTTTAATCTACATTTCCACCAACCACGCAAAGACACATGTCAAAGATGTGATCTATTAAACATTAAAGGCAAACCATCAGAAAACCATGAAGAACAGGAAAAACATATGGAAGAACATGATATTCATTTGAAGCTAGCAGAATCGGCTAGAAATGCGTTAAAACAAGATCAAGAGCGAGTATCAAGTAATCCATCTCATTATTTTGGCTTTTCATTCGATTTGTAGAAAGCGTTACCATTCCCAAAGTTAACTACTTCAATAGCTTATTATAAATGTAACATGTATATTTTAAATTTAGGCATACACAATTTTCACAACGATAATGTATACATGTACGTTTGGGATGAAACAAAAGCTTCTAGAGTTAAGTTCCCAAGAAGTGACTTCATGCCCCTTGAGACACCTAAGAACCCTGAAAGGTGAAAAACACATCATTGTGTATAATGTGTGGAGGACATAACAGAAACATCAAAATATCTTTAATGTGGTTAAAAATTCTATCGATGGGAAATGATGTGGAAATCATAGACCACAAATTTTTAATATCAGGGCATTCATTTTTACCTAATGACAGAGATTTTGGCGTTATAGAAATGTCGTTAAAAGGAAATCAGTTATTGTATGTGCTACAAGATTATTATAATTAAAAACAGTAGAAAAGGTAATACTTTCATACAAAATGAAATGAAATAATAGGATTTTATATCAACAAGACTCTTGGAAGAAGCAGTTTACAAAAGATCCATAAATACCAACGGAGAAAAAATAAACTGGCTTCAAATATGCTCGATGCGATTTTTAAGAAATAAACCGTACAGAATTTTATACAGAACAACCATGGATGAGAACGCAGACTTCAAAATTCTTGATTTATTGCCACGTCGGGGTAGACCTAAAAGATTTTGGAATATTGTATTGCCATCGTTATATAAAAGTATAAGAAGCATCACATCACTAAAATACCGACACTTTGTAAAAACGCAAAACCTTAAGTATTTCAAATTAAAGATAAATGAGCTTAAGTCACTTTCAAAATGAACGGCTCATATAACATTCATATACAACTGAACTAACACTAGCATTATAGCTGACACTAGACCTAGAACTAGCAACATTCGGGTTTAGCCGTACGTCTTTTAAGACGGCTCTACTTTTAGTTCATTGAACATATAACATGTTTGTACTGAATCATCAGTAAAACTAGGACTAACACTAGCATTTTAACACTAGCATATTTTGAAAATAAATTCAAGCTTGATTTTAATTAAATATAACTTTAGTAGATTTTTCGTAGTTATATTCTACCTAAAATTTAAACTGGAATCTACCTTCTATTTTAATAAACCAACCAAAAAATCGTACATTTAACATACTCCGTATAACAAAAAAAATTTAAATAAAAAAGTTAATGTCAAATAGAATTAATTAAATACATTTCAAAGATTTATGTCGATTTTAATTAACAATGTAAGAAATAATACACCTTATCATGATATAAATAACTATTTGACTTCTTGTTTTTAAACTATGTTTAACTGGATCGATAGTTGGTTAAGTGCTTCTTTTCGTGTGCAGGTTATTTATTTTATGCGGATATACCCCGATTAACTTAGTATGCCGTATAATTTTAGGTTGCCCGGCGTAAATTTCGGACGAGATTTATACTTTCCCCCACAAAAAATACTGTATCGTTTAACTAAATTACATAGCATAGCAAAGACGTGATAAAGCTGTTTAACGTAACAAAAATTAGTGGTAAATTGATATGTATGTGGAATTCGATCGTTAAAATAGATTTATTACCAGTGGAAAGGTGCACAAAAAAATTCTTTTGAGTTTTACGGAGATAAACAATGAATAATGGCAAAGCATAGTGAACAATGGTACAAACAGAGAATCGTAGCTATAGAAATAGATGGAGGATTTGTGTGGGGAATAACGGCTAAAATGCGTCCCTTAAAAGTTGATAAAAGGGAAACACTTTGAACTTTCGGAAATGCAATTCGCTTAAAGGCCGTCGAATACCGGAGCCTTTTTCGTTAACGACTTTCTTGTTTCCGGATGACAGCCAAATAAATCAGCGAGGCATTTATTTTTACGAAAGTTTCTTCGCGCCAATTTCCACGCCTTAATTTGAAATTCCCGTCTTGAGAGCTGGAGTGAGAATTTTAATAAGCACAGCTGGGCGAAGGTACCAAGCTAAGGTAGGCTTAAGGAAAAATCCACGTAGCCCGTTGGGAGAGCCTCCGGTACCGGCGACCACGGCTATAAGTTACCCGAAGATATGCAACTTTTATGCCTGACGGTGTCCCGAGGCGTTGAAATTTTATATACACATTAGACCACTGGCTTCCGCTTCGCTTTTGAGGAAAATCTCTTTTTCCATGAATATTTAACTGCCGGAAAGAAGCTCGCTTTTGAGTTGAAAGAACAATGTATCACTGTAATATAGGTACACTACTTTCGTAATTTTTTACATTAATAAAAATAAAAAACTAAAAAAAAAACACGAAACGTTCGGATGAATTTAAGTGGCAATTCGATTTGGGGGGAAAAACACACAAACCGAAAATCAATTTAGCGGTGATAAAACCAAATATTGTTGTTCATTTTTAAAATTCACAATCGTTGACACGATTTTTTGATTCCAACGCGTTCGTTTCAATTTAAAAAAATTAACTGAAACAACCAATCTGTTGTGTTAAACAATAAGCTTATTTTTTCAATTTCCACAACCACGTCTGGTTAATTTATCTAAATATTGCTTAAAAAACGGTATTCTTTGCAATAGAACGCAAATATAATAAAAAAATAGAAAAAGAAAAATTAGATAGAAGTGAAACAGATTTAGTATTAACACCACTCAATAATATTTTAATATCAGCTTGAAAGAACCAGGGCAGTAAATGCTCACCAATAAAAGAATGGTCTTTATGGTCAAGACAACCGCCGATAAAACCTTCACTAAAGAAAATATAGGACAAGTTCGGCATTGCAGGGCCATTCGTTGCAGTTGCTTGGTCAAGAGTCATGGGAACTGGTGTTCCACAATTATTGAGTTTTTTTTACCAACGAATGATAATTGTTGTCTAGGATTGCCAATAACATTACTTTGAATTTGGTTCAAGCAGTTGTAGTAATCTGACGCAATACAATTCTTAATTTTAGTTTTTTTTAATAGCTTTAATAGTGAATGAAGCATACATCTACTCAAAGCGGTAAGAGTTTCATGTAACCATACGAAGATCTATGTAAATGCGTATAGAATATTGCCAGAATATGGTTCGTATTAAGGTTATTAAAGCTGTGTTACTCACGTACAATTTTGTAACGTCCTTAGCCACACTAGGTCTGCTAGACCTATAACCAATAATGTTAATTTTTAGCAGTATTTTGTATGAAATTATGATGAGACTTGTTATTGGACATGTTAGTGACTATTTCTACCTTCCTTAGGTGTTTTTAAGTTGTTGAAAATGTGTTTATGGTGTGTATTGAATAAAATCGAAATTGGGAATAGGCTCAATTGATGATTTACATTTCTCCAAAAAAACCTGAACTAGATTTAAAAAATGCAAAATATCATAATTGCTCAAAAAAAAAGTTTCCATCTGCTGCTAGCACTCTATTGGAAAGAACAAATTCAATAGTAGGTATACTAAAATTAAAAACATAATCAAAAACAGTAAACTCAATTCAGATAAAACTATTAACAATCTTAGATGCAGGCTGTTTTGGAAGCATTTCTAGTCTTCTGGGAGCATATCAAGTCATCCAAACGCAACATCAAGTCTTTTTCCAGTATTTCAAAATTTCCAGAAGTAACAGTAAGCCTTCTAGAAGAAGTATCAAGTCTTCTGGAAGCATTACAAGTCTTCTGCAAGCTATATAAAGTTTTGATAGAAGCAGTATTAAGTCCTCCAGAAGAAGTTGTAAATCATCCGCAAGTAGTTCAAATTTCTAGAAGCGGTAGTAAGTCTTCTAGAAGCATGGAAAATGTTTTAGAGCCTATATGATGACTTTTGATACCCAATTCAATGCAATTGTACGATTTAAGTGGGCTTAATCTGTCCTATTTAACCCTTATACCAAAATCTGCCATCAGTCCTTTTCTTCTCTTAGCTCACTGCATCCTCTCAATATGTTCTAGCGGTTTCCAACCGTCTTCTCCAAATTCCAGCTGATACCAACTTCTCCATATCATTCACCCAGATCCTGTTTCCTCTCTCTTCATTGCCGCAATGATATCTGGCTGTTAGCTTCTTCCTATCCACACACTCTTCCTTCACAAAGTGTTTTAGAAGCCTGTCCACAATTATGTCCCTACAACTTCTATTGTATCTTGCGTCTCTTATTCTGCATTCGTTTTTCTATGTCCATATCCCTGTCCTTTATTCCTTACCATCATACCTGCAAAGTCTTCAACAACATCACGTTTCGCTTCTCTACCTTTCTTATACAATTCTATGTTTTCTTCATTCAGCAAATCTGAAAGCATTTCATATTTTCTAGAAGCAGTGTCAAGTGTTCTGGAATCATTTCAAGTCTTCTGCAAGCATTATCAAGTTTTGCTAGAAGCAATATTAAGTCCTCCAGAAGAAGTTGTAAATCATCCGCAAGTAGTTCAAATTTTTAGAAGCGGTAGTAAGTCTTCTGGAAGCATGGAAAATGTTTTAGAGCCTATATCATGACTTTTGATACCCAATCCAATGCAATGGTACGATTTAAGTGGGCTTAATCTATCCTATTTAACTCCTGTTCTAGAATCTGCCTTCAATTCTTTTCTTTTCTTAGCTTAACATGTTCTAGCGGTTTTCAATCGTCTTCGCCAAATCTCAGCTGATACCACCTCGCCATATCATTTACCCAATACCTGTTTGCTCTCTCTTAATTACCACAATGGTATCTGGTTGCCAGCTTCTTCCTATCCACACAATTATGTCCCCACAACTTTCATTATATCTTCCATCTCCTCATTATATCCTCCTCTGTCCATATCCCTGTCCCTTACCCAACACAATAATACACCCCAACACAATCCAACATTTTGGTATTATAGAGGGAATTTAGAAATCTGTAACCAGACCCCCGGTATAAGCTATCATGTAGCCAGATAATGACGGATTGAAGGAAACTTCTACCGTCTAACCCCCTTTCTTCCTTGAACCATCCATTACTTCGGGGAATATACAATTTTCATGTATTTTCAAAAGTCTTATTCTGGCCAAAGCGAGATTCTTTCTAAGAGCCTTTCATGAATTTCTTTAAACTTCATGATTTCTGTTGCCATATCTTTCACAATATTCCATACATTTTCGGATTCTAATATAAATTTAATGATGTCTTTTCACAAATAAACATTGTATGTTCCTATATTTATAGTTGTTTATACTATCACAAAACCAACAAAACTCTCTATCCACTTTTTAATTTTCTACAAATATTGATTAAAAACTCCATGACCAGACCACATTTAAGCCAAATAAAGGTCAACCTCTACCCACTTTCTATCAACTCCTAATTTTATTTTCGGAATAAGTATTCTTATTCATCCCTTACAAATGCCACAATACCTGCAAAGTCTTCAACATCACGTTTTGCTTCTCTACCTTTTCTGTACAATTCCATTCTTTCTTCAACCAGCAAATCCATCGAAGATAAACCAGCAATCGCTTGAATTCATTCTTAAAAACATCGTTCGATAAGCTGAAGTTATTCCAATAGCACTCCTGTCATCATGTCACTGTAATATTTATATTAAAGGAATTTTGCCAAATAGGTGCAGCATATAGATAACCAATTTAACCGTTGGCGATAAAAGTCATTAGCCTTAAATGTAAGATACACATTAATGTCGCCTTACTTGGTACCTCCTCAGTATGTTTAGTCATTGTCATATCTTTATTAATAAACACTTTGAAGTACTTCATCTTTTCTGCACTTTGAATTACTGTTCCATTTATCTCCAGGTTGGGAGTTCTTACCTTCCTTTTTCTTTTCATGCATATATTCAATGCATATATCATCTTCTCCCATGGAGCAGTACCAAAAGCGTTCTAAACGTCCACCGCTATCATCAGACATTTTCTTCTTTTTCCTCTCTTATACCTATCGCAACTTTTTGCCTCCCCCAAAACCTCCTCAATCGCATGTACCATGGATCTGTAATTGGTGAAGCCGAATTGGTCATTTGATATTTATACGCCTTTTCTCTCGCCCTTTTTGTGTTGTTGTTCTACCAATATAGTTGAGTTTTCTTACTCTTACTTGGTTTCTTTTTTCCGTATGCCTTGTTGCACGCTTTGCTCATGGCTTTCTTTAGCCATTCCTCGTACCATTTCAGTTAAGTAATTATCGTATCTCACATAGATTATGTAATACTGACCTCCTATACCAATATGTAGTATATGACAGTTGATCGAACATTATTTTTGTAATTATCGTTTGCTTTACAAGTTTCCGTATATTCTTTATTCCTTAATCGTTTTTTGATGTCTTCATGTTTTGAAACGAGTCTAAGAAACAGAATTATCGTTGTTTCTAAGGGTAGCTTTAAGCAGTAACTCAATAGACAAAGCAAAATACCCGCAACGTTCCGAATTTCTTTTAGATTTCAATATGTTCACAACCCTCAATACTATGATATCGGTTGCCTACATTTTGGATACGATAATTAATTAACACTCTATATGTTTTCGATTAATTTATATTGACAGGTTACCTTTTCCATTAGAGTATCTGAGACTCCACATAGCTTCGCTAAACTAAATGGTTGTATCAGTAGTTAAGAGTTAAGAACATCTTTTAAACTCCTCGGCATCGATTTCTTTCGTTTAGTGGTTAATTGGGGTGGTATTTTTATGTTTGAGTGCTATTTTTAAAGCGATTGCGTTTCTAAAACCGTCATCCTTCAACTTCTTGAATACTAACCATAAATCCTTATTAGGATTAAGATTATCTTGGTGTTTTGAACTGCTCTTTGTATCATATACAATTCAAAGTCTATAATTTAACAAACAACCCATTTTTTTATTAATTTCTACAAAAAAAGTCTATCTAAATATATCAGTAAAAATGTCTTTATTTTTCAAATATCATCAAAAAGAAATACAAAAAATATATAGAAAAGATTAATAGGCATTATACAAGTGAGCTTGAAGCAATAAATTTTATAACAACGGTTTAAATAATTTGCATACCTTCCTGATTGAATTGTTTAGCACCATTTGTCGGTGAACGCGAATCATTATTTATTACTCGATGTAAATTATCGTTTGACGCGAATTGGTGTGATTGAATAAATTATTTTTAACAATTTCGAAATTTTACCCGATTACGAATTTACTACGCTGTATTTGATTTGTAAAATATAACCGGTATTATATAAATGTAATCCGAATTGATGTAATTCTATAGGAATATCTGGTTTATTGTGAAAATGAAATGAAAATCATGACTTAATTAAGTATGATAAAGTATATTATTCAGAAATCTAAACGTGATCTGTTGGTGAAGGGATGAAGTTGACGTGAACCTCTTAGGCGATAACCTAAGAGGATGGTGAATGGGAAATAAGTTTCTTGTTAGGATATTAATTAGAAGTTAAATTAGGATCAAACTCGAAGAATTTTATTTTAAAATGTTGTGTGTTTGATTTTATGATGTGGTTCGTAAACCATCACATAAAATAGTCGATGCGAACGTGGACATACCAAGCATATTAATGTCCGCACACCAACATTCATACATAAAGAGAAACTTCTGTACATAGACCTATAACGAAGGGTATTTGCGCACACAGCAGCGAACCGCACTTTGTATTTTTGAAAAACATAACGTTGGTGATGTACGCCACGCAGAGTATTTCCCACGGGCGTAATTGTCGGACATTCATTAATAGGACATAACGTACATGACCTGGTGCGGTCAAAACGTAGTCAACGTGCACACACGAAAAGGTCATCTCTGTCATCCCCCACTGTTTACCAAAATGATCTTTCTCTTTTCAACATATACACGCATCGCGGTACGTCGTCGACGACTACCGGGGTGAGTGTTAATTTAATTTACCGAAGTTATTGTGCGGAACAATAATGCGCGAACCGTCTAATTTATAACCGGTGTAATTTCCAAATTTCCACCACCATCGCCACCGCCGCCACCGACCCAAAACTATACCAAACGAAGGCGGCGTCGGCGTCGACTGCAGAACGTGCTTCACGAGGCATTAAGGCTAATACCTCCGGAATGAGTAAGCCGAAGAGGCACGCTTTAGTATGTATACCGTCATCACCGGGCTTTTAACTTCAAGTAATGTAAGTGATATCCTTTGACAAAACGTACAACGGCATTCTGAACGGGTCAGAGAGGAAAATACGATCCACCACATTTCATCAGAAGTGATACAAGTTTGAGAATATGCGTTTCTATGCTGATATCAAAGTGGAAATTTAGAGTAACCCTAGAAATTGCCCCAACGGCGACGGTCTAAATCAAAATATATGCATTCATTCATTATAGTCGTAATGGAGAGTTTAATATGGATATTTGCGATGTCTAATTTACTCCGAAAGCTTGATGAATTATGTTGATATGGAAATAAGAAACCATTAAGATAAAATGGCTTAAGCAAACCATACCCTAGATATATTAGGAGTTATTTGAACTCCGTAAAGTACACTAAAGCACCAGGGAGTTTGTACTTAAAAAGCATATTTCAAACTCAAAGGAAATTTATTCGAATCCGTTATTAGATGTGGTATCAAAGCTCATCGGGAATTTCACAAAGATCTTGGTAAATTAGAGATTCATCATTAGGGGAATTCTAATCTTGTTGATAGCTATATAGCATCGATTTTATTTAAAGAAAAAGTCAAATGCAATCATAAGATATGTAACCATATAATTTAGTTTTTCCATATGATATTATCCATGAATGACCGTCAAAGAGAGAATTTATTTACACTAAAACTAAACTCTAAAAGCCGTGCTGCTAAATCCAAATGTTTTTAATTCTAAGTCTGGTGGTAGCTTTAGTGTTGGTATTAGCTCTATTTTTAGCTATTAATCGGTTTTCGATTATTGTATATCCACTTGTATCGAACTAAAACTAGAACTAACACTAGACCTAGTACTAGAAAGATTCAGGTTTAGCCGTGCTATGTAATATGAATTTTATTCTAATGTTAATTTATTTTTATTTTAACGGAAAACTCAATTACTAATGTATAAATGTTACAAATATCACTATTTAATCTTTTAGTAAAACCTTTATATAACTTATTAATGCGGGAAAGGAAGGTATTTATATGAACAAATTTTCATTAACACTTAATTATTTGAATGAGTAAAATAATGCAGACAAATTCGAGCTGGTATCCACGTCATTGCGTTTCCAATTAGTTAGTTCTACTTGCAGTTTAATAAAATTATATAACAATCTAGCGCTGAATATCAATTAAAACTAAAACTCCCAACTTTGATACAACATACAGACCTCGAGGTGTTCTCCGAGTTTATCTATGAATATGAAATAGCACAATGTAGGGAATAACGCGAGATATATTATATGTAAGTCTGTTAACATTTGTATTTAAATATACTGAGTCTCCAAAGTCTGTTGAGTTATAAATGTAATTAGGTTGAGACATATTCTCCTGCACTCTCTCCGGCTACATCAACCAGCCTAAGGAATTTCTAAAGGCTAGGATGAGGCTGTTTCTACTGAGGTGTAACATAGCAGATAGCCAAATTCTAAAGACAGATTGCAGATCTTAAGCCTGTTCCACTAGTTCACAAAAGTTTGTGTGAAATCTTTAATTATCTCAATTTGAATTGATAAGGTCAGAGCGATTGTTGACACTTGCTTAGCAGCTCTTTCAGCAAGCCTACGAGCGTACTTGTTACCTGAACAAGCCAAGTGTCCTTTTGTTCATTAAATCTCCAATATCCTTCTCCAATGTCAGATGACAATGCATAACAAGTCTTGAGGTAATTATTATTCTACTCAGGGCTAAAATCGCAGAAAAGTAGAAGCATTTCATGATACTACCCAGGGTTCCAAAGAGTTCAAAAGTGGGAAAAGTGGACAGCGTCGATAACTCCTTGAAGACTGACATCGTCAACCCAAAGCTTAGGGCCCTAAACTATCGTATATTTAAGAGGGCTCTCAATCCAACCACAAAGAAAATTGTTTTGTCAAAGGCTTGCTCTATATCACTGAAAACACCCAGAGTAGACTCCCTGCATGTTTCCATTGTCCATCGCTCCGCCAACAAAGCTGAAGACTTGCCCTAAATATAAGTATGTTAACTAGCATTTTCTGCTTTATTTGGAAGATAGACATCTTTAAGCGATCATACAGTCCCACACAATGCATAACAAGTCCTGAGGTAATTATTATTCTACTCAGGGCTAAAATTGCAGAAAAATAGAAACATTTCATGATACTATCCAGAGTTCCAAAGAGTTCAAAAGTGGGGAAAGTGAACAGCCTCGAGTAACTGCTCCTGGAAGGCTGATATCGTCAATCCTAAGCTTAGACCCTTAAACTATCGTATATTTAAGAGTGCTCTCAATCCAACCACAAAGAAAAGTGTTTTGTGAAAGGCTAGCTCTATATTACTGAAAACACCCAGAGTAGACTCCCTGCATGTTTCCATTGTCCATCGCTCCGCCAACAAAGCTGAAGACTTGCCCTAAATATAAGTATGTTAACTAGCATTTTCTGCTTTATTTGGAAGATAAACATCTTTAAGCGATGGGATTATACAGTCCCACACAATGCATAACAAGTCCTGAGGTAATTATTATTCTACTCAGGGCTAAAATTGCAGAAAAATAGAAACATTTCATGATAAGATCCAGAGTTCCAAAGAGTTCAAAAGTGGGGAAAGTGAACAGCCTCGAGTAACTGCTCCAGGAAGGCTGATATCGTCAATCCTAAGCTTAGGCCCTTAAACTATCGTATATTTAAGAGTGCTCTCAATCCAACCACAAAGAAAATTGTTTTGTCAAAGGCTTGCTCTATATCACTGAAAACACCAAGAGTAGACTCCCTGGATGTTTCCATTGTCCATCGCTGCACAAATAAAGCTGGAGACTTGCCCTAAATATTAGTATCTTGACTAGCATTTACTGCTTTATTTGGAAGATAGACATCTTAAAGCAATCATACAGTCTCTCCAAGGTTTCAGAAGAAAGGAAGAGAAACTAAACGGTCGGCGTGAAATAATCTAACTTACCCGGTTTTGGAATGAAGTTAACTATGACCTCATCGAAATTTCCACTAGGTAGGGTACTAAATCCTCCAAACCTCATTGTAAAAGGGCTGGTATAATACCATCTGATTCTGGTGTTTTGAACGGCGAGAAACTATTAATGTTATCACAGTAAGTTTATGGTTAGTGTTCTAATATAAACATATGGAACTTTCGAAACTTGAAAGAAACATTTCTATTAATAGCTGACGACTTTCCAAAAGGTTTCTGGTATAAATACCGTCAGCCTTTTTTTTTAAATTAAGTTATTTTCAGTTTTGTTTTCTTTTTATTTGAGCTCCATTAAGGGCTGTTTTTGCATCCTGTTTGACTTTGCTGAGTTCAAGACACCACCAAAAGGTAGCATGCTCAGAGATGGCCTCTGATCGGAGTGGACAGGCCTCTTTATAAGCTTTAATTAAGGAGTCACTAATGGTATTTAAGCATTCTTCAACTTCTAAGGTTTCAGCTGGCTTAAGCAAATCAATATCGCTCAAATTAACAGTTAGCAGAAGATTTGGACACTTCCACATCTGTTCTTTTAGGCATACGCTCTAGATTCTGTCTAATTTATCCAATTTATTGTACCAAGACAGAATGTGATCGACCTATGGTCCGACATTGAAACCTTGTCAGAAATCTCAATTAAGTAGCAAGAGCCTCGATTTCTTACTTCTTCCATTATCATCAGCACTACCCTAGGCAGTAAAATGTGGATTAGGGACACATGCAATGATAAGATTCCAGTTACCTTTCCGTTACTTGAAGTTGTATTAATTTTAATAAATACTGTGGCTGTTGCAGCCACAATATTTTTATTAATATTTTTTTTTACATTTTTACGTTGTTATCAAAACGACATGCTACTTCTTCTATCTTATTTATTTATATTAATCTTTTGGTTTTTTTAAATCGACAGCTATGATATTTTTTATATAAAATAAATGAAAAATGAAAATGAAATAATGTAGATCCGCTGCAAATACAATGTTGTAAGGTCAATTTTTCTCATGACATCATAGCAAAGCCTTTCGGAGACTTTCGGATACATTTATAATAACAGCATTCATAGGGAATTAGATAACCTTATGGAATATGTCTAATAGACGGACCTCAGAACGTTGGTTTTCACGATCAACACTTAGTAAGTATTGGGGGGTTAGTAAGGCTTTTTGCCACCAAAATAACATTCTTTGTTAAACATTTTTCCAAAGCTTATTAATGCATTATATAAAGCTAATTGATAAATTTGCTTAAAAACAGTAGAATGAGTTGGAAATGTATTTGGACGATGTCGAGTGTTTCCTAAAGAATTCCAGTATATCCGTATTTTTTTGGAATTTGAGTCTGACTGAATTTCCTTCCACTAGTTGTATGAGTTCCAATGTTTACGTAACTCTTTCGTTCAGAGGATATTTATTCACCACAACTTTCAAATCCTGTAGACAATGTTTATCAAATTTCTTAACATGAATTGTAAATGTTACTACCTTCATCACAAGTATCAATTGTTGATTGGGTTAATTGAAAGAGTTAATTTCATCTGTACTAGAAGTTCTTTAGAAGTAGCGATTTGGGTTCACAGGTTCACAGAAATATTTCATGAAATATTTAACAGAATACTCAGAGTTTTGAGTTATAAATATGGAAAAGAGTATATTAATCAAATGTTTGCCATATAAAGTGCACCACATGGTTTCAGCCATACGAAATTATGTTATGAGAGTACTGCAGTTATGTTTCGAAATTACTGGAATGATTGAAAAGCATTACATACAAAGAAATTGTAGAAATTAGTATGCAAGGAGCACAGAACACAAAAAATTGATAACAGAACAAAAGAAGTTGTTTACAAGAAGTTGTTAAAGTGATGATGTATCAACCCAACTCAATCCAATTCAACAAAGGTTTTGATTCTAACAAATGGATCCTGTAGCAAATTTGAGAAATTCTAGAAATTTGATTTATACGCGCAATTGACATGAATTGGGGATTTTCTTTGAAATATTAATCACCAAAATATTTTTATTCACTCAAAATTTATGGAATATAAAGTATTCAAGTCGGTTTCATCAATTTCAAGTTCATCAAAGCATCCATATTCCAAAAATTCTAAACGTTGTAATTAAGTCTAATAGTTTAGAGTAAAATAATTCTTAATCAAGCTTTATTTTAAGATATCAATCATGAAAATATCTTCATTCGCTCAAAAGATATCAAAGGGAAAGTTATGTTCTGACTGTAACAAATGAAACTTGTACTAAGAAGCAAATTTCAGAGACTCTAGAAATTTAATTAATGCACGCAATATCGGCCTTAAGTTGGTATGAATTGGTGATTCTTTTGAAATATTAATCACCAAAATATTTTTATTTACACAAAAGTTATGGAATATAAAGGATTCAAGTCGGTTTTATCAATTTCAAGTTCATCAAAGAATCCATATTCCAAAAATTCTAAACGTTGTAATTAAGTCTAATAGTTTAGAGTAAAATTCTTTTTAATCAAGCTTTATTTTAAGATATAAATCATGAAAATATCTTCATTCGTTCAAAAGATATCAAAGAGAAAGTTAAGTTTTGACTGTAACAAATGAAACTTGTACTAAGAAGCAGATTTGAGAGACTCTAGAAATTTAATTAATGCACGCAATATCGGCCTTAAGTTGACATGAATTGGGGATTGTTTTGAAATATTAATCACCAAAATATTTTTATTTACACAAATGTTATGGAATATAAAGGATTCAAGTCGGTTTTATCAATTTCAAGTTCATCAAAGAATCCATATTCCAAAAATTCTAAACGTTGTAATTAAGTCTAATAGTTTAGAGTAAAATTCTTTTTAATCAAGCTTTATTTTAAGATATAAATCATGAAAATATCTTCATTCGTTCAAAAGATATCAAAGAGAAAGTTAAGTTTTGACTGTAACAAATGAAACTTGTACTAAGAAGCAGATTTGAGAGACTCTAGAAATTTAATTAATGCACGCAATATCGGCCTTAAGTTGACATGAATTGGGGATTGTTTTGAAATATTAATCACCAAAATATTTTTATTTACACAAAAGTTATGGAATATAAAGGATTCAAGTCGGTTTTATCAATTTCAAGTTCATCAAAGAACCCATATTCCAAAAATTCTAAACGTTGTAATTAAGTCTAATAGTTTAGAGTAAAATTCTTTTTAATCAAGCTTTATTTTAAGATATAAATCATGAAAATATCTTCATTCGTTCAAAAGATATCAAAGAGAAAGTTAAGTTTTGACTGTAACAAATGAAACTTGTACTAAGAAGCAGATTTGAGAGACTCTAGAAATTTAATTAATGCACGCAATATCGGCCTTAAGTTGACATGAATTGGGGATTGTTTTGAAATATTAATCACCAAAATATTTTTATTTACACAAAAGTTATGGAATATAAAGGATTCAAGTCGGTTTTATCAATTTCAAGTTCATCAAAGAACCCATATTCCAAAAATTCTAAACGTTGTAATTAAGTCTAATAGTTTAGAGTAAAATTCTTTTTAATCAAGCTTTATTTTAAGATATAAATCATGAAAATATCTTCATTCGTTCAAAAGATATCAAAGAGAAAGTTAAGTTTTGACTGTAACAAATGAAACTTGTACTAAGAAGCAGATTTGAGAGACTCTAGAAATTTAATTAATGCGTGCAATATCGGCCTTAAGTTGACATGAATTGGGGATTCTTTTGAAATATTAATCACCAAAATATTTTTATTTACACAAAAGTTATGGAATATAAAGGATTCAAGTCGGTTTTATCAATTTCAAGTTCATCAAAGAACCCATATTCCAAAAATTCTAAACGTTGTAATTAAGTCTAATAGTTTAGAGTAAAATTCTTTTTAATCAAGCTTTATTTTAAGATATAAATCATGAAAATATCTTCATTCGTTCAAAAGATATCAAAGAGAAAGTTAAGTTTTGACTGTAACAAATGAAACTTGTACTAAGAAGCAGATTTGAGAGACTCTAGAAATTTAATTAATGCGTGCAATATCGGCCTTAAGTTGACATGAATTGGGGATTCTTTTGAAATATTAATCACCAAAATATTTTTATTTACACAAAAGTTATGGAATATAAAGGATTCAAGTAGGTTTTATCAATTTCAAGTTCATCAAAGAATCCATATTCCAAAAATTCTAAACGTTGTAATTAAGTCTAATAGTTTAGAGTAAAATTCTTCTTAATTAAGCTTTATTTTAACATATCAATCATGAAAATATCTTAATTCGCTCAAAAGATATCAAAGAGAAAGTTATGTTTTGACTGTAAAAATGAAACTTGTACTAAGAAGCAGATTTGAGAGACTCTTGAAATTTAATTAATGCGTGCAATATCGGCCTTAAGTTGACATGAATTGGGGATTCTTTTGAAATATTAATCACCAAAATATTTTTATTTACACAAAAGTTATGGAATATAAAGGATTCAAGTAGGTTTTATCAATTTCAAGTTCATCAAAGCATCGATATTCCAAAAATTCTAAACGTTGTAATTAAGTCTAATAGTTTAGAGTAAAATTCTTCTTAATCAAGCTTTATTTTAAGATATCAATCATGAAAATATCTTAATTCGCTCAAAAGATATCAAAGAGGAAGTTAAGTTTTAACTGTAAAAAATGAAACTTGTACTAAGAAGCAGCTTTGAGAGACTAGAAATTTAATTAATGCGCGCAATATCGACTTTAAGTTGATATGAATTGGGGATTCTTTTGAGATATTAATCACTAAAATACCTTTATTTACTCAAAAGTTATGGAATATAAAGAATTCAAATCGGTTTGGTAACAATGTTCATTTTTGAGTAAAAACTTTTGAATTGTAGTTTGTACAAAACCTTAACGATGATATGTTTTCATGTTTTTAACTGTCCGTTCTTCTTTTCTAATCTTATTTGTAGTACAAAAACATTTGATTTGGTCAAATTCATTCATTTTGTTAACAACCAGCAAAACATAGTTATTGAGAGCTTATTGGTAACGCCATTGTACAATATTCACAAACTTGAACACTGTTTCAAATTTTGCCAACTTTGCACAACAAAAATATATACATGCTAAGAATTTTGACTATGTCATGATACCTTTGAGATTTAACAGAGATGAAAATGCGAAATATTTCAAGAATAAACTTAAAAGCAACGCGAAGTAACTAACAGATGTTAGAATATCTTTTTTTCGATTAAATTTGACATACGTATCCTGTAAAAAACCTGAGACGTGAATATTTATGAATTCTTAAATAATTGATCGTGTTACATAAAATGAAAAGTTTGATCTAGTTTTGGCTGAGACTGTATAATAATATTAATAAAGTATAAATATCGTTCCAATCCCTATTAAATCAAAATGATTGATTACTATCAATCGGACTTCGCTACAGATGACAAACGACTTTTCAAGATGTTATTTCTGATACTGAAGAAGTGATAAATGTTTAGGTCGGTTCGTTCAATTTTTTTGTATTAACGCCTATCTCGTACTACAAGAATAGCTTTCAAGTTGATTGCGTATCAATGTCAATCTTTATCAACAAATATAATCCACTTATTTCTAAGGTGCCTCCTATATATAGACAAAAGGGGTTAACCGATATCCGAACTGGTATGATAAATTAATTAAATAGAAAACGACCCAATTTAATGCATAATTTTTAACATATTATTTTTATCATATTTCAATAAATCGGATGTGTTTGCACATTGAAATAAACAATGCCGGTCGAAAGCAATAGCAATGACCCCGAAATTGAAAAATATTATCCCCTCGACTGCTATCCGCTTCGGAATTGTAAAAGAGCATCAGTTTTTTTGGTGGCGTTCTACAGCACGATATCAACAACTGGTTCACCAGGCAGTGTGCGTCAATGTTGATTTATGCACTATTGATTTTAGTTTAGCGTTGCATTTAAAAAGTACGATCGGAAAAATCCTACCGCTAGATAGAGATAAATTCGACACCCGATAACGTTTTCATAAATCACACACCAACCGAATCACGTCTCATCATAACTACACACATCTCCATTCGATGGCGATAAATAATTCTGATCATAAAAAAAGATTGAAATGAGTTTATAGAAAAATGTCGGTTAATTTAGTGCTAATTCACTAAATTTATTTATACCTTCCTCAAAGTTCTTCTTGAAAGACCGCTAAATCATGGAAGGGTGGTGCTAGTTACGCCCACATTTCCAAAAATTGTGATTGATTATTTTACTTTGTTAATGGAAGGAGGGTTGTTGGTTGTAGATTATTCAGGAAGACGGAGACGAAAAGGGAGGTTCGTGGTGGTAAGAGCCACCACAAATAATGCGAAAGAGGGAGAAGGTGTCGAGAGAAAGCTTTGATCTCGATACGGGCCTAAAACCGAGGAGAGAAATTGGGTAACCAGAGAATGTATGTTAAGGGGGTTGAAAGTACGGGGGTATTAATGAGATTTTCGAGAAAAGGGAGAACTTCATTGATTAGGATGTGGTTATATTAAGTTAATAAATTTTAATTAACGAGTCGAATCGAATTTATAAAAACATTTTTTTTAGGGATATCAAATTTGATGATGATAAATTTTACGAGTGAAAGAAACGAACAAACGGTGCTGGTAACGCTCGCTTTTATCCATAAATTCCAAGTTACTGGTCACCAAAGAAACGTATAACTCAACTTATGTTACAGACGCTGGAATTGTTTATTTACAACGCGTCCTTTTTGTTTGCCCAACGGCCATAACGTCGGATTCCGAGGGTACACGTTATGGCCGGGGCGTTTCCACGACCGTCCTCCCGTTTGGTACTCTAGATAGGGACATGATTTATTACGAATCGATACGACGAGAAAGTAAATCTTTGAAAATTCTATGATCTGAACGTATAATATCAACAAACACACCCACTTCTTTTCATTTTAACTAGATTAGATACTCAAAATATTAAATACTCAGATTAAAAAATCTTGGGAATAGAGAGAGAAGCAATAAAATAATTGCGAAAGCTCGGATAGCGAAAAAGGAAATTGTTTTCTTATCCATTGGTTGCTATTCCCAAGATTTTTTAATCTTTGTATAGATTACAACCGGTACTCCGTTTGGTTTTACGTTAAATATGGGATTTTTAGAAAAAGTTAGAAGATCCTATGGTCTTCATATCGCTACATTATTAAAAACAAAGATGACTCTTAACACCAAGTTGGCTTCATTACAAAATCGCAGACATTTTTAATTACTTACACACATTTCAAACGGTCCAAGAAACCTCCAGTTGTTGTTGGAAGGTTCAAAAGGGCATATTACTAGAAGAATAGCTGATTTTAATGACAGGGTTAGCAATAGAGTACTTAATTTTGAAATTGAAATAACCTTTCTTGATATAAAACGTATTGAGGATTCCATAAAAGGGACTAAATCTAAACTTGTTGAACTTTTACCCACTCACATTTTAGTTGAGTTTGAACAACACATCAATTTTGCTTTTGTTAAAAGATTTAATGCGGTTAAAAATGTTAACATTAAGAAATTCAAAAACTTATATAATAGTAACAATCAGTTCGATAGATTATGTAAAAATAATAACAATTGGTTCATAAACAGAAGTGATGTAGAGGTACCGACTGATATAAGTAACCTTTTGTCTCTTGGTTCAAAGTTTGGTGTCGCACCGTCTGATATTTCTGTACCAAAAATGTTAGCTGATATCGAATTTATAGTTAAGTTAGTACCAACTAATGTTCAAGACTTTGTTAGAGCTAGATGCACTAATTTAACAACTAATCTTTTGTTAAACACATCACCTCCTAATCCAATTAATTCATTTATTACGAAAACTTTAAAAAAGACTATTTCCTTCATCAAGGAAGAAAGAGATGATCCCTTGTTAGTGCTTAAAGCTGATAAAGGTCAACTTACAGTCGCTATGAACAAATCAGAATACATTACTAAATCTTTACTGATTTTAAACGATCAATCAACTTATAAAATAATTAACAGAGATCCAACAACGAAAATTCAAACAAAAATGAATAAGCTTATAAAAGTACTATTAGATAAAGAATACATCGATAGGAATACTTATTCACAACTGATTTGTCACAATGGTACAATTCCAAAATACTATGGATTGCCTAAGGTGCATAAGTTGGACTGCCCGTTACGTCCGATTATTTCTTTTGTGGGATCACCTACTTATAAACTATCTAAATTTCTAGCTAATATACTAACGTCCACGTTCGCAGAAAGGACTGAATATAATATTAAAGATTCTTTCACTTTTGCTGAAAGAATGAAGAACCTTCTTCTACATCCCACCTACGTGCTTATATCTCTTGATGTTGTTTCCTTATTTACAAACATCCCCTTAGAATTGGTAAAACAGACCATAGTTGATAACTGGAACTATCTAGAAGATAACACAAGTTTAGACACTACAACCTTTATTGATTTAATTACTTTCCTTTTTGATACGTCGTCGTTTACATTTAATGGTGTATTCTAGAATCAAATTTTTGGTACGCCTATGGGAAGTCCTCTCAGTCCAATTTTGGCCACTATGGTGATGGATAGTTTACTGGATTATTGTATTCCTAAGTTACCGTTTGAATTACCTTTCATTTTCAAATATGTTGATGACATAATTTGATCGGTACCAAGTGATCATCTTAACACAATATTAGATGTTTTCAATAGTTACAGTATTAATATTCGATTTACAATAGAGACGGAGACGGATGGTTCAGTAACTTTCTTGGATACCCGAGTAATGAGAAGTGAGGATCAAATGATCCTCCTGGATTGGTATACTAAACCAACTTACACGGGTCGGTACATTAACTTCTTTTCTAATCATCCAATGAACCAAAAAATTAATACTGTTGTGGGGATGAAGCATAGAGTTCTGAAACTCTCTTATCCTTTCTTTCATAAACATAATCTAGAAAAACTGATGAATGTTTTTGTTAATAACGGTTATCCTCCGCGTCTTTTGAAAGGAATTCTCAATCATTCTTTAAACTAACTTCCATAAGTCCTTTTGATGGTGACCAAAGGTCTGATATTGTTGAAGAAACAACACAGCTTAAATATGTAAAAATACCCTTCATCAAAGGTAATGGTTAAAGGTTAATCTTTGTATAGATTACAACCGGTACTCCGTTTGGTATTAAATACTCAATTAGATGTTTTAAATAATTTTTGTACTAACCCTTAATTACCTAACGTCTATCGGTCACAGTAATCACAAGGGTCTTTATTTTCAAAACTTTATCCTTTCCTCTCCATCGCCAGTATTTGATAAGCGTTGTAAGACCATCATATTCGTGGGTTTGCGATCGGCGAAGAATAATAAGTTTTATGGCAAAGAAATTTATTTTCGGACATATCTTAATTTTTGCAATTTTCAATTTTCTTTTGTCAATGTATCTAAGGACATGCGTATATGTTACAATACTCAGTATGATAAAAGTACAGTTTTCGATTACTCAATATGTTTTAACGTTGTGTTAAGAACTGTGAACTTTGTGACATAAAAGCATGCAGGATGATCTGAATTTTCGAACGATTGAGCAAGAGCCATACACAAAATTTTAAGTATTTTCACACTTAAACTTTGAACTCGAGGCACCGCCAGCCATCCGTTTCTAAAATTAAGAGAGACGACCAGTGTAAAATCGTTTATGTGAACAATAAAAAAGATTGATTAAAATTAATTTCGTAATCCATTTTACCAGTAAATTGTTAAGAAAGGATATATAATTGACATTTCTTTTGTACTTTTAACTGGTCGTTTATTAAATTAAAAATTCTATTTATCTGACTAGTTTCGGCTACATAACCATCCTCAGAGATAAACTACAAGAAAATATGACAGATGATAATTATGATTGATGAAAAATAAATTGTCAAGAAATAAGTATAAAAAACTTTACAAAAAACATTACTTACAGTCAAAGTTTCAAGAAAATAACATTAAAAGCATATCCAACTCCATTATTACATTTAATTAATATACATTACAATGATAGAAAATAATATCACACTTTGTAAAATTTTTAACAAACGTTTAAGACTATTGAGACGCGGAAGAGAAAAAACATAAAAAACTGGTTCAGGCCAAATTTTGAAAAAGGAGGGGGTTTATGGAAGAGGAAAGTGGTATGCCGCAGGGACCCCAAAAATGCGAATATTATATGCGGCATGAATATAATACTCCTCATATCTTAGGGAAAGGGTTTGGATAAATATTTATATAAAGGAGTCCTGTTGGTGTGAACCTGATCATTGAGGTATTCTAGGTGATCATTGTTAAATTAAAATTTTTCTATTTCATAATTTTCTAATAAATTCAATTTAAAGCCTTTATTTTGTTGACGCAGAATAGTAACATTATTTTTAATATTGAATTCATGATTGTAAATTAACATGTGTCTTCCGAAGTTAGAATTATCATTATGTCTATGTTCTTTTATCCTAACTTTTAGAGATCTACCTGTTTCTTCTATATATGATGCGCCACACGTACCACACTCAAGTTTGTAAACCCCATTTTTATCTAGTAGATTAATTTTGTCTTTAGCGTTAAATAAACTTTTTTGAAGTGTAAAAGAATTTTTGAAGGTGATGTTGACATTATATTTCCTAAAAATAGATTGAATATTGTAAGCTATTTTACCTGGGTAGTCGATAGATCTATAGATATATGTTTTGTCTTTATAAGTATTCTGTAAACTAGTAGATATGTTAAGTTGTTGTTTATTGAGGAATCTATTTATTAGAGAATTTATATATGTTGTTAAAAATCCATTATTTAAACCAATAGTCTTTATTATGTTTATTTCCTTTGATCTTTCTTGTTTTGATAAAGGTGTATTAAAACAGCGATATATGTAAGCTTTAAAAGCTGCAGCTTTATGGTTATTATGATGATAGGAATCTATTGGTATAATGGAATCAGTTTGCTTAGGTTTTCTATAAATTTGAAAATCTATGTTATCTTGTTTGTTCTTTAAGGTTATATCTAAGAAGTTTAAAATGTGGTCTTTTTCTGTTTCAATTTACATATCTGCGCCATAATATTATATTATCATTATGAGGGTTGTCATGTTTTAAAATTTCATTTTCTATTTTGTTAAGAAAAATGTCAGAAAGAAGACCACTCAAGGGCGATCCCATCGGTAAATCTTTGTTATATTTATAGAATTTGTTATTAAACTGACAAAAATTTTGTTCAGTGCAAACTTTTAGTAAAGAATATATATAATCTGTGTCTATAGGGTCTAATTTATTTCTTAATAATTCTTTTATTATTTCTAAAGTTTCTGGTATTGGTGTATAGGTTTGTTATATCGAAAGACAAGAGAGTGAAATTGTTATGTAAATTTAAATTTTGTAAAAGTGGTACTAAATCATTCCTATTGGTTACTGTATAGTTTTCCGTAAACTGAATATTGTCTTTAAAAAATTGTATTAGAAATTTTGTAAGTACTTGAATCAATAGATGAAATAATGGGTCTAATTGGGAAGTTTTGTTTATGTAGTTTAATCAAAGAATATAGTAAAGGTGTTTTTGGGTTCATAGGTTATAGATAAAGGAATATTTTGATCTTTGAAAAATATTTCAGTTTTTAACTATTTTCTTTACTTTACTGTGAAATGCGGTGGTGGGATTCTTATTAATTTCCATAAAGTTATTTTCATTAAAAAAATCTAAGGATTTAGATATATATATAAAGGTTTATCTAGTATTACTAGACCTGCATTTTTGTCTGCGTTAGTTATTATAACTGAATTGTTTTTGATTTTATTTTTAATCTTACGTAATGTTTTATGCTCTTCCCAATTATTTTGGTTTTTATTGTCGTTATGTATGTTGTTTCTTTCTGTTCTCTTCAATAATTCAATGAGATCGTTCCTCAAGCTGTCTTCCCCTGTGATTCCATTGGTTGCAGATTCTAGGTTTATTGCTAGATCTGGTAAGTTGTGGTTCTTAGGAGGTATAGTGTATTTATGACCGTTATTAAGTAAGTTCCATTCTTCTGTGGTAAATTGAGTATTGGAAAGATTCGTGATACGAGGATGAAATTTATGTTGAAAGTGATTGAAGTTCATTTTGGTTGATATTCTGTTTGGTTTTTCTTAGTTGTTCAAGTTTCCTAAACTTCCTCCTCCACGCCCCATCGAGCTCAACTCTTTTATAAGATTTTGCTTGTTCTATTAGTTCTTGTATTTCCAAAAAGTGTAATCTTGTAATCAAAATATTATAAAAGTAGTTAATTTTTCTGTTAACAAAATCTAATTTTCGATTATGATATTTTATTTCTTTATTTATGAGGTTTGTACGTATAAATTTGATTTGTGAAGATGATAGATGTTGTGGTAATTTGTAGTTAGTGTAATTAGGAGTCAGATTTTCCGATTTACATATTTTGTTAAATTTGATATGTTGAAGAATTTGTTGAATTTTGAATGTTAGTTTCCTGTAGTTCTGGATTAGTTCGTCTGTACCAAGGTTGTTGTATTGATTAAAATTAATTTCGTAATCCATTTTACCAGTAAATTGTTAAGAAAAGATATATAATGGTCTTCTTTCTGACATTTTTCTTAACAAAATAGAAGATGAAATTTTAAAACATGACAACCCTCATAATGATAATATAATATTATGGCGCAGATATGTAAATTGAAACAGAAAAAGACCACATTTTAAACTTCTTAGACATAACCTTAATTAACAAACAAGATAACATAGATTTTCAAACTTACAGAAAACCTAAGCAAACTGATTCCACTATACCAATAGATTCCTATCATCATAATAACCATAAAGCTGCAGCTTTTATAGCTTACATATATCGCTGTTTTAATACACCTTTATCAAAACAAGAAAGATCAAAAGAAATAAACATAATAAAGACTATTGGTTTAAATAATGGATTTTCAACAACATATATAAATTCTCTAATAAATAGATTCCTCAATAAACAACAACTTAACATATCTACTGGTTTACAGAATACTTATTAAGACAAAACATATATCTATAGATCTATCAACTACCCAGGTAAAATAGCTTACAACATTCAATCTATTTTTAGGAAATATAATGTCAACATCACCTTCAAAAATTCTTTTACACTTCAAAAAAGATTATTTAACGCTAAAGACAAAATTAATCTAGTAGAAGATAAAAATGGGGTTTACAAACTTGAGTGTGGTACGTGTGGCGCATCATATATAGAAGAAACAGGTAGATCTCTAAAAGTTAGGATAAAAGAACATAGACATAATGATAATTCTAACTTCGGAAGACACATGTTAATTTACAATCATGAATTCAATATTAAAAATAATGTTTCTATTCTGCGTCAACAAAGTAAAGGCTTTAAATTGAATTTATTAAAAAATTATAAAATAGAAAAATTTAAATTTAACAATGATCACCTAGAATGCCTCAATGATCAGGTTTACACCAACAGGACTCCTTTATATAAATATTTATCCAAACCCTTTCCCTAAGATATTGAGGATTATTATATTCATGCCGCATATAATATTCGCATTTTTGGGGTCCCTGCGGCATACCACTTTCCTCTTCCATAAACCCTCTCCTTTCTCAAAATTTGGCCTGAACCAGTTTTTTATGTTTTTTCTCTTCCGCGTCGCACTTGAGGTCGATTTCATAACTTGTTCTGCACATCGCCATTAAGCAATTTTTACGTCTCAATAGTCTTAAAACGTTTGTTAAAAATTTTACAAAGTGTGATATTATTTTCTATCATTGTAATGTATATTAATTAAATGTAATAATGGAGTTGGATATGCTTTTAATGTTATTTTGTTTGACTGTAAGTAATATTTTTTGTAAAGTTTTTTATACTTATTTCTTGACAATTTATTTTTCATCAATCATAATTATCATCTGACATATTTTCTTGTAGTTTATCTCTGAGGATGGTTATGTAACCGAAACTAGTCAGATAAATAGAATTTTGAATTTAATAAATGACCAGTTAAAAGTACAAAAGAAGTGTCAATTATATATCCTTTCTGAATAAAAAAGATACATGGGAAAACTAGATTCGATTACAGTTGGATCAGGTTATCTAAAGCGACGAGATGTTTGGAACTGATATCATATCGCGGATACGCCATCCCTCCGGCATCATTTCAATCCTACGTAATAATTACAGAATAATTCTGTGTATAATAAACTGTACTTGTAGATGGGCATCCTAGAGAATAACGGTTTCCTGCACACGCAAAAACATCCCTCCAGGGAAGGTGCAGCGTCGAGTGATTGTAATGGGCTGGAGTAGTCAGTTTCCGGACTTCAACATAATTAAGCTAAAGAGCGTTCCCAGGCGATCATAGATTCTTTGATCAATTCCATCCCCCGTAGGTAGTCGACTATCACCGAATGCAAGAATTATTTAACTGAGTATGGAGCTAGTGTTGACATAGAATTGTTATTAAATTTGATTCACTTAAACCTAATATCAGAATTTTTTTTGCTCTAACCTAGCTTACTTTGAGTTGGGCCATGATAATGCTATAACCATGTTATTGGATGGCAACCCAAGGTAAACGAGGTTAAGTTAGGTACATTTATATATAATATTATTTTTATATTCTTGAATAGTTCCTTTATAGAAAAATATGATATATGTGAGGTGTGTATGCATATGTTTATGTAAGCTAAAGCTCCTACGACAGTTTTATTGACGTTAATTTTTAAAATTCATGCAATAACGTTACTCCATGGAGGCCCCACATTCAAGACAATGAATAAATGAAGAGTCGGAAAATTTTGAATGTAGGCTAATCATGGAAACAACTCACTGATCACAAATAAACCCAGAATATGATAACTCCGTCGTGACACAAAACCAATGAGGTTTTATGTCTCAGTAAAGGGGATCCATTGTCACTATCATGTTTCCTCGTGCGCCCTCAAATACCACTTTATCCACATAGGACAAGCTGAGAATAAGTTTTATAGATATTGCCAGAGTCCGTCTGAGACACAAAATTTTTAGTAAATTACCTAATATCTACCGACATAAAGGAATAATAGTAGAACGTGGTTGGAAAGAGGTTTTCTAAAGAACTCTAACATCATGTTTCAGTCTTTTGTGATCCGGGTTTTCACATAGGTTTATACATAATTGATTATCTTTAACACTGAACTATCCGCTGCACATAACTATTTTAAAAGTGAAGTAAAACTAGAACTAACACTAAACCTAGAAGTTTTGGGTTAAATAGAATGGTTAAATTAATTTCGTTCCTTTGCGCTAAATCTGAAACTGATACTGCTTCATCTGCATGAATTTCTGTTCCATAGTGAATGTTTATGAGAGCCAAACCATTAGGTCTGTTTTCACTTGTAATGTTTCGTATATAGTTTTTCAGTCTTCTTAGGCTCGAGAAAGGCCTTTCTTGCATAGCAGCACACCAGATAATTTTGATACTACTTTACGATGTTTGGTAAACCTTTCAACCAACTGTTGAATTGTATGATCAAGAAATGAAATGAACAAATTAATTTTGTAATACGTACAAACATCCAATGCAGGAATGTTTGGTCTTCTTAATAATATTTTCTTCCAGTACAACTTTTGCGTCTTCATAGAGATTAAGATATTCGACGTTAGTGTGGTTTCTCAGGTGTTGTAAGACATTATTAACATCATATACATGTTTGAATGCCGTGATGACATCGATGTCAATTGTCTGCAATTGTTTTGATAGTGACAATGTATAGCTCATAACTTTTTGAAGAATCACTAAACACATTACAAAATCCGAAGATCGAAGCGTACTTAGCAATTGGGCGTCTTGTTGCGATGTTTCCTTATTGTGATTAAATTGTAATTCTTCGAGAGCATTCACAATCGCTGATTAAATTTCCCTGGATCTTATAATAGCTTCATGTTTGTGGACCCATCGTGCTTCAAACATTGAGAGCAAGCTTTTTTGGTCATCGACGAGTAATAGCTCTTGAATTTTTTTTCTTTCAACAAAGTGAGCAGAATATCGAAAGTAGGAACCAACAGATTGCACAATCCCAATGCAATTTCGGATATTTGCTAATGAACATGAATCATCAGCAATAGCCAGGTTGAGAGAGTGTGCACTACATTGTACATAAAGAGCAAGAACATAAGCCACCGTAACCTTGACCAACCATATGAGTACATTCAAGTCCATGTTTTTTCAGCTGTAATAATAAGATTTGCGAGACCAGATCCTGAAACATTGACCATTGGAATGTACTCAAGGAACATCTCTTTAAGTCTATGGTGTATTATTCGTAAAATCAATATATCGAAGACTTCTATACGTCCGATGTTGGTGGTTTCGTCAGCCAGAATCGCAAATAGTTTGGCTTTCTTTACTTCTTCAATGACTTTATGTTGAATTAATTCACCACAAATGTCAATTATATTAAATTGAATCAAAAATTGAACAATCCAAAAGTTGCTACAAATTTGATTCGAACCTCAACATTAATCAACAATAAGATAATTTTTACTCTATTAGATTACCTGATCCTAGTTTGATTATTCGTAAATCATGATTTGACATCATCGTAATCTTTAATTTACATTATCCGGGTTCCAAAGCGGACTGAATTGAGCATCTTTGGAAGTTATCTAAATGAGCAAATGCGAGATTTTCCGGAAATACCGATGAATTGGAGAAGGATTCAAATCTCGTGGATGACACACAAGCTCAGACTTTCCACGCGGCATATCACACCTTGGACAAAATACTATGTCGTGATCAAAACCACAGCTTGAAATTCTAAAAAAGCCTGATAGCAGTTTTGCCAAAGACCCAGAAGAATTGTTGCACCTACTAATGGATGTTCACTTTGCAGGTTCTTTGCAAGATCTTTTAGTGCTTCTACACCAAGTGAAATTTAACAACTCTGTTACCAGACATTATTAATAGATAGTACAGAACAAGTTGGTAGAGTAGGCCGTTGGCAGTTTTGATCCATTCAACTCACTCGGACCTAATGATATCTTTCCTGCTCTTCTTCAATGCAGTCTAGAAAATATGGAAGTACACTTGTTGAAAATTTTTAAAGCTTGCTTAATCTACCGGGTTACCAGCTTGTAAGTATTTATTCTCGTTCTGCTGGAGAGGATGGTGGTACTCTTATACTCGCGAGATCTGACTTTCATGTGAACTCAGTTGAGTTGGATAGATTCGCTAAGGATGTTGTTTGAATGCTGTGCGAACCGGTTTAAACACTCAAATCAGAGTTATGTTTGCGCTTGTGTTTATAGGCCTCCCTCGAGTTGCTTTGACGCTTTTATAGATATTTTAGCTTCAATGCTGGAGTTTTTGTATTGTAATAATGATTTTGTCGTGCTTTGTGGGGATTTGAATGTTGATATAAACAATGATACTATGGAATCTAAAATTCTCGGCGATTTGTTTCATTCTTATGAACTGCGCGGAGATACGACGGAATATACTAGAATTTGTGGTAACTTAAATGGAGCAGTAAGTAGGTCAACACTTAACTATATTGTAACAGATTTATCGCCGTCTTTATGTTCTTTTGATGTTTTTGACGGAAATATAACAGACCATTTTGTCTGCTCCTTAGTGTATACTGCTCAAAGTTTGCAAATTGAGGATTCTAACCGAACAGTTTCCATTTCTAAGCGGAGATTTTCCTAGAATAATTTATCTTTCTTAAATCATAAACTAATTTTGTTCGATTAGGATTCTCTCCTTGATGTGAATTTGAATGATGTGAATTCCTTGTACGCGAGTTTTTTTGAGATATTTCAATATTATTATATCTTATATAGCCCGACTGTTAGAAAGGATTCTCCCGTAAAAAGTGGTTCACATAAAAGATGGGTAACATCTGCGATCGTACAAGCCGGGCAGGAACTAAAAAATTTCCATTGGTTACTAACAAACGGTTTTTCGGAACTTCGAGCGGAATATAACAATAAAAAAAGAACATAGAGATTTAATTAACCAGGTAAAGAGAGACTTTTTAGTAAATAAAATTAATAATTCTTCAAACAAATGTACAATGCTGTGGTGTTGCATCAACGAGCAATTAGGGTGTCATCCGCAGAGTAGTTCTGTGGTGTTGTCTGTTAATGACAGGTTGATAGATAATGTGTCAGAGTGTTGCAATCATTTTGGCGAGTATTTTTCATCTGTAGTTCAGGACAGATTGGTGGCTACTTACGGGTCATCTTTGTCACAATCTTGGGTGACGTACAAGATTGTGCTCCCGTTACGGATACAGAGGTCTTGGATGCCATTAAAGGCTTGAAAAATGTTAAAGCTGTTGGATGGGATAATGTTAGTGTTGAATGCGTCAAATTTGTGAGTGATAGCTTATGCGTGCCTTTGGCCAAGATTTTGAATCGGTCAATTGAGTTAGGGGTTTTTCCTGACTCACTGAAGGTGGCTAGGGTAACGCCTGTTTTCAAAAAGGGTGATGCGCATAGTATTGAGAAATACAGGCCTATTTCTGTTTGTAGCGTGTTTTCAAAAATATTCGAAAGCGTTGTTAAGTAGAGATTGTTGAGTTTTCTTGATGCATTTCGAGTAATGTGTCGATCGCAGCACGGATTTCGAAGGGGCTTATCAACTGAGACCGCTACTGTCGATTTCTTTTCATATGTCTATGAACACCTTGACAAGGGTAATTATGTGGTCTTTTTTTTGACCTTTCCCGAGCTTTCGATTCGTTGCCTCCACACTTCATCAAGGAAAAGTTATACAATGTGGGTATTCGTGGAAGTCTGCTTAAATGGTTAACTTCTTTCGTTACAAGTCGTAGTTTAAGAGTGGTTTTGTCGGGAATAGCCTCGGAGGACACCCCTGTAAATCTTGGCGTACCTCAGGGTTCCATACTGGGTCCCTTACTGTTTTTAATTTTTGTAAATTACATACCAAGTTTTTTCGAGAATGTTCATTTGGTGATGTATGCAGATGAGACCGCTATCGCTATTGCTACTCGTGATCGGAGTGAGCTTAATAGGTTGGTTGGTGGCACTGTAGAGCGTTTTGTGGATTGGTGCACCCGAAACAGAATAATCTTGAATGTACAGAAAACAGTCTGCGTAAATTTTCATGTTCGGCGACTGCTTTCCGTAGAACATCTTGCTGGGATTATTTTACAGAAGGAAGCCAACTTTTTGGGCTTGAGCATTGATACCGAAATGAGTTTTAGACCACATATAGATAACGTATGTAAAAGATTAAATTCGTCGTCTTTTGCGTTGCTCAAGCTCAAATATTCGTTGGACAGGACATCACTCCTGGACGCATATTACGCGCTTTGCTACTCACACATTTCATACAATATTCTTTTGTGGGGCAGAAGTTCTCAGTGGTGGCGTGTATTTGTGATTGAAGTTATGATAAATGTTTGATAAATTCGCTATGTTACTTTCTTTCAATGGAAGAAGCCCATCATATCTATAAACTTCAAGACCATGTGGGATGATGTTTCTCTTGAAAATTGCGAATCTTGAAAATAATAATTCTAATTATGCTTTTGACATCATAGAGCAAATGATCTTTAATTATGTCCATTTGTTATGGTTTTCTTGAAACGGGGTGCTAGGTAAGTCTTTTAGTCAAATATCCACATCCTGTGTTAGATGAACTACATCAAACTTCTCGATATTTTTTACTATCTGCATTGCTTCTCTTTCTGTTTTCGATCATAGCATAATTGTTTTTCAAAGTACTGCTCTAATGAACGCAAAATGGAAATATTCATAGTTAACGTTTATAAAACACACATCATTATATTTTACACCGAAACAACATAATAAGAAGCTCTTATCAACCCTCTTCCATACAACTCAGTCCTGTAGTGGTATTAAGCTGTTGGAATCTCTGGTTCTTGCACCTTTCTGTATAGCACTCAAGTAGTTTAAGAGAGAAATCTGCATCATAGAAAAAATAAGAATAATAGAATAATGGCCAAACCTAACCCAATAACCGTGAGGCTCGTTTTTTCAACTTTTTTTAATTGGAATTAAAATGAATTTCTTCGATTTTTTTAAACTTTTAATCGATGTATTTATTATTTATTTTTCGTCCCTTACATGTTTCGGCTATTTTTAACCATCATCAGAGGGTTTATCGTCAAATGTTGGAGAATCTTAAGGTTATTATATAGCATAAAATGATGTTTGTTAATTTTTCTTTGTATTGTTGGAAATTTTACATATTGTACGTTGTTATCATCTGTGACGATGTTGAAAGTTAAAAAAAAAACGAAAAAATTCATTTTAATTAAATTAATATAAACTTTTTAATACACTACAAATATTAGATGATAAGGAAGCCATACTGATGAGTTACTGAAGTATTTGTAAAAGTATAAACATCTGCTGTATCCAACGAAATATCCTTGTTGTGCATCTTCAAGACAGAAATCTACTTCAATGAAAAAAATCAGAAGAGATTTTAATCCAACTTTATGCTACTCAAACCAACCCAAGCTAACAGCTCTTAGCCTCGTCTTCCCAAGAGATGAATACCTGAGCTTTTTAATAGCTAACAGGTATAAACTGTCAACTCAACCAAACTGCTGAAGCAGTAACTTAAGTACTTGAAACAAGATAATCCGCTTGAAGTTATGAAATTCTCCATTATTTCTTCAAAATAATAATAATAAATGAAATATTCAAAATGTTGAAGAAAATTATATTTTATTGTTCTCGACTATCGGATTTCGATGCAGTTGCTTCGTCTTCATGACGTACGCTACAAAGAGACATATTTAATTAAGACAATGAATTTCCTTATTTTTACGTAAACTTAGAAATATTAAAACAAAACTTAAAAAAAACAATATTCAAACTAAACACAAATTAATCAATTAAATTAAAAAAAACATTTACCGTCAAAAATCTTCTAAAGTTGCATTAAATATTTATAAGAACAACGGATAACATCGAAACGTCAACTGTAGAGGTTGTGTTTACATGTGTTGACTCGAAAAAACAGATAATACGGTCCGTGAAACATCCAAAAAACAACAAGAAACCGTTGAGAACGGAAATCAAAATTAAAATACTTCAGTGCCGATTGTATATCTGTAGTTAAAATAAAATTGATGAAGTAAAGCACAGTTTTTTGTAACCTCAAATGACATTGAATACGTAGACGGAACTGGAAATACATGATTTTAAACGAACAGTCATGGAGTTAGAAAACAGTTATTTATTTTTTTTTTTTAAAATTTTTCCGCGCGGCAAATTGTCCAAATTAAAAAATTATTATCTTTATAAATTTATTTTAGGTAACTTAAATGTGTAAAAATATGAGCAAGATTTACGTCCGTGAGATCATTCATTAGGTTTTCTCCTTTGTTTTTATGTTTATAAATCTCCAACTCTTCGTATAGATCCATCTTCTTTGATATCTTCGGAATTATTCGTGTGTAGCTGCCAGATTCTTTCTTTCCTAGCTCTTTTGCTTCACAAGATATTTTAGAAGCTTGTTTATTATTGTAATGTCTCCATATTTCTCATTGTACCTATCATTTAACATGTCTATCAGTTACTACCTCTGTTTCATAATAAGTGAGCCATTTGCGTTTTCTGTCAAACTTATTGCCAATAAAATTTTTTTTTAATTTTATTTTTTATGTCGGTAATATACATAATATTCTTAATAACATATGCCATGATTTCAAAATATTTGACAGTTTAACTTGTCACTGAATAACAATTAAACATCAAACAATTACGTGAAAGTTTTTTTAACACCGAAAAATTTAGAACGATGGGAAAACCGAATTTAACTAACGAAAAGCGAATGGCTATAGTTCAGTTTTTATTGCAACGTCAGAAAAATGGACGGCTGACAAAGGGAACGGTTATATCCGCAATTCAAAAATTCAGAACATCAAGGGCCACTATAAAAAGAATTTGGAAACAAGGTGAAGATTCTGTTAATAGTAGTAGTTGTAGTCTTGATGCGAATGAGCCTATGAATGTTAAGAATAAAAAACAAGGCAATTCTGGTCGAAAAACAATTGATAGGACAGAATTAATTGCCAAAATACCATCACTTACTTATAAAAGAAGAGGCACACTGCGGTCATTATCATTTGGAGTTGGTATTCCGCCTACCTCGTTATGGAGGTTGATAAAAAAAGGCGAAATTAAAAGGCACTCCAATTCTTTGAAACCCCTTCTAAAAGAGAACAATAAATTAGCACGCCTGGATTATTGTCTATCATTTGTGCAAGAGAATGGGGAGTTTTAGGATTTGATGAATTACATCCATATAGATGAAAAGTGGTTTTATATCACTAAAGTAAATCAAAAAATTTATCTCCTGCCAGAAGAAATTGAGCCATGTCGTCAAGTGGCAAGTAAATCAAACATGACCAAAGTAATGTTTTTAGCAGCTGTTGCTCGACCGCGGTACGATCGTTACCGTAACCAACATTTTCACGGCAAAATAGGCATATGGCCATTTGTAGTACAAGAAGCAGCCGCGCGAAATAGTAAAAATCGACCTAGAGGTGCACTTGTTACCAAACCTGTGGATATCTGTAAAAATGTTTACAAACGTATGTTAATGGATAAACTGATTCCGGCAATTAAAAAAAGTGGCCAAGGAGTTCCTCAAAAAATATAACCATACAGCAGGATAATGCACGGCCACATTGCAATATTGAAGATGAGCAACTACAGGCAGAGTGTAGGAGGGACGGTTGGAACATTTCCTTTACTTTTCAACCGGCAAATAGTCCCGATTTGAATGTTCTCGATCTTGGCTTCTTTGCGTCTATTCAATCCTTACAACATCAGCGTTCACCGCGAAATATAGACGATTTAATAAAGGTTGTTGAAGAATCTTTCGAAGAAGAAACTAGACATACATTAGATAACGTTTTTATTAGTTTACAACTAGTTATGAAATCTATTATAGATTGCGATGGAAACAATAATTATAAGCTTAAACATATTAGCAAGGCAAAGCTACGTAGAGAGAATCGTTTGCCTACTATACGTTTGTATTAACATTTTGTAACATATTTTTAAGAATAAATATTAGTAGTATTTCTAAAATATTAAAATGGCTCACTTATTTTGGAAAAAATAAAAATCGCTAATGGCTCACTTATTATGAAACAGAGGTAGTATTATTTATCATCGACTATTTTTTCATCATCACTACTTTAATCACTTTCTTCGTAACACTTATCTTCGTCACAGATAGAATAACCAGAGATCACTTAAATCAATATCAATCATATATTATATTGATTTTACCGACATTTTCATTGCTGCCCTTGTTCTTTTCATAACATTTTTAGTTACATTTCTACAGAATTGCGGCTTTAAGTGATCCATAACGCGTTTTACCTCTCTCTTAATTAACGTCATTTTTTAAACCATTTTGAGACGGTTGATATACATTTTTTATAAATTTTTTAAGTTTTGTATTATACTGTTGTGTAAATTATTGTATGTCCTGAGGTGTTTTTGTAAAAAGTTATATTGGTTCATGATATTTGAAGAATGTTATGGATTGAATTGGGTTGAGCTCCAAGTTAATACTATCCTTCATACTACAAGGCATAAACATAGAACAGATTTAATTATTACTTATATCGGTATAAAGTTGAAGTTCAATCCAAGCTAACCAAACCAAATTCAACATAACCAAACGGAACGCAACCAACTTAATCCAACTCATAACATTTCTCATATTGGATGATATGAAATTGTAGTTTAACACAACTAAACCCAATCCAATATAAAGAATCTTTTAAGTTTTTCGGATATATTCCATGATTTTTCCTGCTATAGTTGACAGAAAATCTTCTATGGTTGCGCTTCAACTTCAAACTGATTTTTTTCTTTTACGATTGGATTGGATTGAGGTTTTCTATGGTAGAGTTGGGTTGAGCTCCAACTCCATACCATTCATTACGAGGTATGATATGAAGTTGAAGAACTACTCTACCCAACTTAATATTATGATATCGGACTGATTTCTTTCAATCTCTTCTGAAACTGCTATTGGTATGCTTGTAAACTGAAGAGTTGTTATTATTTTTGTGCTCTTTTAACCTAGTTCTTATACCTCGTCCTGTTTGTCCAATATATATATGGTCACAACCAATACAACTTATTTTGTAGACGCCGCTGTTTTGTTCCTTTTTTGTCTTCTGTTTGTAGTTGATTAAGCTGTTTTTTAGTTTTAGATTATCTCTGTTTATATTAAATTCTCCGAGCTTCTTTTGAATAATTTCATAGGTCTTTTTATAAGTAATTGAGATGAATTTCTGTTTTGCTTTGAAGTGTGGATAAACCATTTGGATTATGTTTTTGTTTTGTATCTTATTGTATAGGTTTTGGATGAAATCTATACTGTAACCATTATTCAACGCCAGCTTCAATAAATTTTATTTCTTCTGTAAAATGGTGTAATGAGAGAGGTGTGTTGGTTAATCTATTAAGTAGAAAACGGAATGCGGCTTCTTTGTGTTTTATGTCGTTGTATGAGCTTTTGGGGATAATCGTGTCTGTTGTAGTTGGTTTATGAAATATTTTGAAGTCTATCTTATTTTCTTTTAAGTTCTTAATTAGAGTGATGTCCAAAAAATTTAATTTGTCATCTTTCTCCTTTTCTATAGTGTATTCTAGATTGCCCAAATTATTAAGAAGATTATGCAGTGCTATAAGACCGGCATCTGAACCGTTATAGATTATTAAGATGTCATCTACGTATCTACAGTATAGGGAAATATTATTGGTGAAAACCTCATATTTACTTGAAAAGAGTTCTGTTTCTAGGGAATCTACATAGATATCAGAAAGGAGACCGGATAATGAGGACCCCATGGGTAGACCATTGGACATTTCATAATATTTGTCTTCAAAAATAAAGAAGTTCTGTTTTGTAATGTGTTCTAATATGTAAGTGATATTGTGTATGTCCTTCTCTTGGATATAATCTACATTATAACGGTTATTCAACATCATATTCTTTGTGATATTCAATGTTTCTTGTATAGGGATGTTGGTATACAGATTTTTTATATCAAATGATATAAACTTGGTGTTATAGTCTATATTAAGATTTTTAAGTTTTTCTATTAGTTGAGCGGTATTTTTAATGGAATATTTAGAAACGTATTGAAATTTGTGTAATAAGATGTCGTGAATATTTTTATTCAGAAGATGAGTAGGTGTGTTTCTATTATTTATGATAGGTCTGATTGATTTTTCGGTTTTATGCAATTTTATCATACTATATAGAGTGGGGGCTTGTGGGTTCATGTTGGTGACTTTATAAGTGTTGACACTAAATTTATTTAAGGTTTCTTTACATTCTTTAAGGACTTGTTTAGTCTTTCTAACATATATGTCTAATGGAGTCCTTTTTATTGGTTGTATGTCATTCTTTTTTTGAAATTCATTCATTTTTGAAAAAATTTAAACGTCTTTTCTTGATAGGTTTTTTTATCTAAAATAACTATCCCCGCATTTTTATCTCCCATAGTTGTGATAAGATTATTTTCATGTAATTTCTTTCTTAAGGTTTTCAAGGATTTTGTTTGGTATTTTTCAAATTTGTTGGTGAAAGGGGTACTTTTTGTGATGTGAAGTTGGTTGAGGATAGGAATAATTTCTCTTGACTTTCTAAATCTATGGCAAGATCTTCGACTCTATAGTTATTGTCTCTCATTGTAAATTTATAGCCTAGCTCTAAAAGATTTGTTTCAGATTTGTTTAATATGGTGTTGTAATGATTGGTGAATCTGGGAGCGAAGTGTATTTGTGACTCAGAAACGAATAATCAGATTAATTTTTCAATTACAATGTGGTGAATCCTGCAAGGAAGTTTTTAAAAATAATAGTATTCTTACCTTCCCTTGTATCTATATTCTCAAAGCTGTGGTGTTTGTCAACGGAAAACGTGAAAGATTTTTGGGCTCTGTTAGCCAGTATGAAACGAGACGTGTTGATTTGCCGTTGCTGCGACAGAAAACAGCATTTTTTGAGAAAAATCCGCAATACGATTTTGTAAAACTATATAATAAGTTACGTCTCAATAAAAAACATCACCGCTCCTCGTGCATTCAAAAATAAAGATAATGTGTACTTGATCGAGAATGTTTTTTATAGTTTACGGGAGTATCTCTGTGGGGTCACGGACTTATCATAGGCATAAAGATGTTTTTAGCTTTTTCTTCTTTTTTTCTTTGTGTATTTTGTTATGTGCAATAATGTATTGTATGACTTATCTCCATCTACAGTTATGTGGCACTGAGACTCATAAATTATTATTATTATCTTTAATTATTGTTCAATCAGCTGGAGGAAGCTTACAGTAATCTTTGTACCAAAGAATGGAAAAAAGGATCCAATGGATCCCAAACCCTTTCGATCAAATAATCTCTCATCATTTCTTTTAAAGACTATGTAATTTTTACATTAGAGAAAATGTACTTAAAGTGTTTCCTTTGCATTTGCATCAACATGTCTTGTCGTATACGTCTTTAGCAAACATGCACAAATATTTGCAAGAGCTGTTTCTTACACCATCAAAATCAAATTATTTGAATACATTTTGAACTAACTTCAGTCTTCTTTATGCTTTACAAAATACCAAATCAACAACAATATGATATCAAAAGAAAACTGATTTTCAATAAATTGTATTGAAATAAACTTGGATTTAGATTTGTCGTATCTAAGCTTGAACCTTTTGGTGATAGAAAGTTAATCTGGGTTCAAACCGTAAACATACTGCGTCATCTGCGGTGTTGGCCTCTTTAGCAGTTAACGTCCCTCGAACTCATTGGTTTTGCAGGAGTTTACGTGGCTCCTAGGAAACGTTAAAATCGCTACGGCCGCGGTTTAAGTACATCGTAAAGTCGAAAGGGCGACGCTCTTTCACTCTCCTTCTGTATAGTGAGAGTAATTAAAACGCAAAGGGAATTAGTCCGTAATGAGATAGTACCTAAATAAGTTTAGCTTTTACAACTTTAAAAAGCAAAAAAAAAATAAATGTGGGGAGAGGAAAATAAACAACACAAAATAAACAAGGTTTATTGCGGATTTTACGTCATCAACGCGAGGGTTTTTACTTTGATGCTTGTTATATAAATGATTTATTCTTGATTGAGTTTATTATCATTTCTTTTTTTTTTTTGGTAGAGCAAGAAAATTGTAATAAACATGAAATTGCGCTCTACTCATTTTGCACTTTTAAATTATTATGGAGTAATGAAAATGACAATTTTATTCTCTTTAGGGAGTATAATTTTCCGACACGAGGGATACAAGATTTTGATCTAGATCAAAACGAACACGTTACGAGTTTTTACCATTTACATGATTAATTGTTGACTGAGAACACATTTTCCTAGACATGAATAATAGCAAAGTTTTAAATTAGATTAAATAAACCTTTTTTTAAAAAGTAATGAATACGGTTAAAAAAGTCTTTAAAACTTTTTAAATTCAACCAGAAATCGAAGCGAAATTATAAGTGGGTTGATCGAAGGGTATAAGAAATCAAATAAAAGTGTATAAAGTTCTCCATCTTCATTGCACTGTTCATTTTCTATTCCTTTATTAATATTTAAATATCAAACTTCGCTAATTGCCTCAAGTCAAGTCTAAAATCGGGAGTTGGGTCGCCATGGCGCGAGATCACGAAGAGAATGCGTCGCCGTTTCAGTTCTCTTGGTCCTTTTTCGACCTACGAAAAGCACTAACGAGCTATATTAATTTATTCCCCAACAGTTCCGCTTATGCACATTTAATACCACCGAATCTGGTTAAAGTTTCCCAATTGCACTTCACAAAATTATGCTCACTTGAATGATACACTGTTGTAAAGACCAATTTTATGGCTAAAACAGTTATAATTGCGGAAATAAACGATAAGACTTAATAAAGATTTTTCTATAAACACAATTCTTTCATTTTCACACTTTGTTTCTATGTTGCAATTTTTTGAGGAATGTTTTCTGCTTTTGTAACGTAAATTAGCAGAAAATTAATAAATAAGACAACGTTTCACTCAAGTTTAACCTCACGCGTCTTTTTATTAAGCCAAGTGAAGACCTTGATGAAATCCATTTAAAATAAATAAAACTGAAACCTTGATCAATGGAACATACAATAAAATAAGTGTAATCTAACAAATTTCTATCCAGAAAAGACGATTTTCCTGAATATCACCACAAAGGGAACTAACTACAAAGTAAAATAATAGTTGTTTTTGATTCTAGATAGCTAAATGACAATGCAAAAGATATCGTGTATCAAACGAAAACTGCATGTTGTAAACATTAAAAATTAATAAAATAACCAAATTAATTCATGACATTTGAAATTAGATTTCCCTTTTTAAAGAATGAAGTCCCTTTTCAAAAATATTAATTCGTTCTTGTTATATATATTCAGATTATGTATATATTGTTAAATTTTTATCGATTAGTTTCAAAAAATTGAAAAATTGATTTTTTTTGGAAATGTTATCCGTTTTGAAAAATCTTATTTCGTTCTTGAGATATCGCATACAATGAAGAGGACATTTTGAAATTTTTTCGATTAATTTCAAAAAATTGAGAAAAAACGATTTTCTCGGAAAATCATTTTGAAATTATCAGAATTTATTAATGAAAGCACCTTCTTTTTAGAAATCAAATCCGTTTTGAAAAACCTTATTTCGTTCTTGAGATATTCCATACAATGATGGGGAAATTTATAAATTTTTATCAATTAATTTCAAAAAATTGGGAAAAGTGGATTTTTTTGGAAAATTATTTTGAAATGATCAAAATTTATTAATCAAAGCACCCCTTTTTAGAAATTTTATCCATTTTGAAAAATCTTATTTCGTTCTTGAGATATCGCATATAATGGTGAGGATATTTTTAATTTTTTTTTCAGTTAATTTGAAAAAATTGATTTTTTTGGAAAATTATTTTGAAATTATCAAAATTTATTAATCAAAACATTCCCTTTGTAGAAATTTTATCCGTTTTGAAAAATCTTATTTCGTTCTTAAGATATCACATACAATGATGAGGATATTTTAAAAGTTATTTCGATTAATTTAAAAAAATTGAGAAAAATCGATTTTCTTAGAAAATTATTTTGAGATTATCAGAATTTATTAATCAATGCACCCCCTTTTTAAAAATCAAGACCGTTTTGAAAAACTTTATTTCGTTCTTGAGATATCCCATACAATGATAAGGAAATTTTTAAGTTTTTTTCGATCAATCTCCAAAAATTGAGAAAAATTGATTTTTTTGGAAAATTATTTTGAAATTATGACAATTTATTAATCAAAGCACCCCCTTTTTAGAAATTTTCTCCGTTTTGAAAAATCTTATTTCGTTCTTGAGATATCTCATACAATGATAAGGATATTTTTAATTTTATTTTCAATTAATTTCAAAAAATTGAGAAAAATTGATTTTTTTGGAAAATTATTTTGAAATTATCAAAATTTATTAATCAAAACATCCCCTTTTTAGAAATTTTATACGTTTTGAAAAATCTTATTTCGTTCTTGAGATATCCCATACAATGATAAGGAAATTTTTAAGTTTTTTTCGATCAATCTCCAAAAATTGAGAAAAATTGATTTTTTTGGAAAATTATTTTGAAATTATGACAATTTATTAATCAAAGCACCCCCTTTTTAGAAATTTTCTCCGTTTTGAAAAATCTTATTTCGTTCTTGAGATATCTCATACAATGATAAGGATATTTTTAATTTTATTTTCAATTAATTTCAAAAAATTGAGAAAAATTGATTTTTTTGGAAAATTATTTTGAAATTATCAAAATTTATTAATCAAAACATCCCCTTTTTAGAAATTTTATACGTTTTGAAAAATCTTATTTCGTTCTTGAGATATCCCATACAATGATAAGGAAATTTTTAAGTTTTTTTCGATCAATCTCCAAAAATTGAGAAAAATTGATTTTTTTGGAAAATTATTTTGAAATTATGACAATTTATTAATCAAAGCACCCCCTTTTTAGAAATTTTCTCCGTTTTGAAAAATCTTATTTCGTTCTTGAGATATCTCATACAATGATAAGGATATTTTTAATTTTATTTTCAATTAATTTCAAAAAATTGAGAAAAATTGATTTTTTTGGAAAATTATTTTGAAATTATCAAAATTTATTAATCAAAACATCCCCTTTTTAGAAATTTTATACGTTTTGAAAAATCTTATTTCGTTCTTGAGATATCTCATACAATGGTGAGAATATTTTTAAGCTTTTTTCGATCAATTTCAAAAAATTGATAAAAATTGACTTTTTTGGAAAATTATTTTGAGATTATCAAAATTTATTAATCAAAACATCCCCTTTTTAGAAATTTTATCCGTTTTGAGAAATCTTATTTCGTTCTTGAGATATCTCATACAATGGTCAGGATATTTTTAATCTTTTTTTCAATTAATTTCAAAAAATTGAGAAAAATTGATTTTTTTGGAAAATTATTTTGAAATTATTAAAATTTATTAATCAAAACATCCCCTTTTTAGAAATTTTATCCGTTTTGAAAAATCTTATTTCGTTCTTGAGATATCCGATACAATTATGAGGAAATTTTTAAATTTTTTTCGATTAATTTCAAAAAATTCAGTAAAACCGAGTTTCTTGGAAAATCATTTTGAAATTATCAGAATTTATTAATGAAAGCACCTCCTTTTTGGAAATCAAATCCGTTTTGAAAAATCTTAATTCGTTCTTAAGATATCCCATACAATAATGAGGATATTTTTAAATTTTTATCGATTAATTTCAAAAAATTGAGAAAAAACGATTTTCTTGAAAAATCATTTTGAAATTATCAGAATTTATTAATCAAAGCACCCCCTCTTTAAAAATCAAGACCGTTTTGAAAAATCTTATTTCGTTCTTAAGATATCCCATACAATGGTGAGGATATTTTTAAATTTTTATTGATTAATTTCAAAAAATTGAGAAAAACTTATTTTTTTGGAAAATTATTTTGAAATTATCAAAATTTATTAATCAAAGCACCCCTTTTTTAGAAATTTTATCTGTTTTGAAAAATCTTATTTCGTTCTTAAGATATCCCATACAATGATGAGGATATTTTTAAATTTTTATCGATTAATTTCAAAAAATTGAGAAAGATTTATTTTTTTTGAAAATTATTTTGAAATTATCAAAATTTATTAATCAAAACATCCCCTTTTTAGAAATTTTATCCGTTTTGAAAAATCTTATTTCGTTCTTGAGATATCCCATACAATTATGAGAAAATTTTTAAATTTTTTTCGATTAATTTCAAAAAATTCAGTAAAACCGAGTTTCTTGGAAAATCATTTTGAAATTATCAGAATTTATTAATGAAAGCACCTCCTTTTTAGAAATCAAATCCGTTTTGAAAAATCTTATTTCGTTCTTGAGATATCTCATACAATGGTGAGGATATCTTAATTTTTTTCGATTCTTTCAAAAAATTGAGAAAAACTGATTTTTTTGGAGAATTATTTTGAAATTATCAAAATTTATTATTCAAAACATCCCCTTTTTAGAAATTTTATCCGTTTTGAAAAATCTTATTTCGTTCTTGAGATATCCCATACAATTATGAGGAAATTTTTAAATTTGTTTCGATTAATTTCAAAAAATTCAGTAAAACCGAGTTTCTTGGAAAATCATTTTGAAATTATCAGAATTTATTAATGAAAGCACCTCCTTTTTAGAAATCAAATCCGTTTTGAAAAATCTTATTTCGCTCTTAAGATATCCCATACAATGGTGAGGATATCTTAATTTTTTTCGATTCTTTCAAAAAATTGAGAAAAACTGATTTTTTTGGAGAATTATTTTGAAATTATCAAAATTTATTAATCAAAACATCCCCTTTCTAGAAATATTATCCCTTTCGAAAAATCTTATTTCGTTCTTGAGATATCCCATACAGTGATGAGGAAATTTTTTAATTTTTATCGATTAATTTCTAAAAATTGAGTAAAACCGATTTTCTTGGAAAATCATTTTGAAATTATCAGAATTTATTAATGAAAGCACCTCCTTTTTAGAAATCAAATCCGTTTTGAAAAATCTTAATTCGTTCTTAAGATATCCCATACAATGATGAGGAAATTTTTTAATTTTTATCAATTAATTTCAAAAAATTGAGAAAAATTTATTTTTTTGGAAAATTATTTTGAAATTATCAAAATTTATTAATCAAAACATCCCCTTTCTAGAAATATTATCCCTTTCGAAAAATCTTATTTCGTTCTTGAGATATCCCATACAGTGATGAGGAAATTTTTTAATTTTTTTCGATTAATTTCTAAAAATTGAGTAAAACCGATTTTCTTGGAAAATCATTTTGAAATTATCAGAATTTATTAATGAAAGCACCTCCTTTTTAGAAATCAAATCCGTTTTGAAAAATCTTAATTCGTTCTTAAGATATCCCATACAATGATGAGGAAATTTTTTAATTTTTATCAATTAATTTCAAAAAATTGAGAAAAATTTATTTTTTTGGAAAATTATTTTGAAATTATCAAAATTTATTAATCAAAGCACCCCTTTTTTAGAAATTTTATTCGTTTTGAAAAATCTTATATCGTTCTTAAGATATCCCATACAATGATGAGGATATTTTTAAATTTTTATCGATTAATTTCAAAAAATTGAGAAAAATTAATTTTTTTCGAAAATTATTTTGAAATTATCAAAATTTATTAATCAAAACATCCCCTTTTTAGAAATTTTATCCGTTTTGAAAAATCTTATTTCGTTCTTGAGATATCCCATACAATAATGAGAAAATTTCAAAATTTTTTTCGATTAACTTCAAAAAATTGAGAAAAAACGATTTTTAATAGCAATTTTCGAAAAAATATTTTTTATTTCAACATGTTCGAATAAATTGATTATACTTCATCTTATGCACCCCAAATAAAAAATTTAAAAAAATCTAAATACGTCAACATAATGGAGAAGTGATTGATTGATTCTGGTAGGTTTAGATAAAATAGAGCTCCAGTGACAAGTTGACGAAGGAAAAAATGATGTGGGTGCGAAATATGCACCCTTATATAAAGCAAATTTAAATATTTTAAAAGATATATAGCGTAGATGATAAATAATTCAACACTCGATACTTAATCAAAACCAAATATCTAATTATGACCAATTTAATCTGTAATGGGTGATTACAAGTCATGTCTCGTATATTATTTAACAAAATAAATTCGTAATAAATTGTTGTAATGTAGTGCTAAATGCGGTTTGCCAAATGTGCATAACAAGTCACGTTGCCCATTCATATCATTTAGTTATAACTGGCAATAATTTATAATCTAGCTTTCGCGAAGATTTATGACGTGATAATTCAATGATGTGTTATGTTAAAATTCTTTTTATTTTTTTGGAGGTTTTAAGTTAATTAAATCGATAACCGTCTGGTTAGAGTTAATTTATCAAATGGAACCGTTCGTATCAGCTCAAAATCCCATTTAGTTAATATTTTTTTACTGTTTCCTATTTTACGACACCTTTTCTTATAGTTGACGATTCGGGAAATGGAAGGGATTTCGAAACCGACGTCGTGATAAAAATTCTAAAGAAACCTTTTTTTAAATATAAAAAAAGGATCGAGCTTGGAAAGCGCTGTAACTTAGCACACGTAAAGAAAAAAAGCGAATTTTACCGACAAATCCCCGCTTAAGTCGTCCGTCTTAATATAACGGTACGAAAAGGGCCACATGGGTCCCAAACTGGTATAATAAATCTTTTTAAAGTCTAAATATCGCAGGGATTTCTTGTTTTCTTTTCTTCCCTATCTTTCATTGTAATCACTTAATGAAAGGACATCAATTAATACTTAAAAAAATTGTCAATTAAAAACTTTTTTTAAGAATTAAATAATCGATTGAAATAACTCAACATCGGTTACAAAATAAGTATAGTCGCGTGTACATAACAATAACATATACTCAAGATTTACATTCGCGTTATTCTTGATTATAGAACTGAAATATTCTGACATTCTTAGTTTTTGTACATTTGTACATTTAGTATTATAGAAAGCACGCGACTACATTAATAAATGGTGGAAATTCTCTTATTAAGAAAACTTTAAGAAATGGGACTAAAGCTTTTTTTCGTATTAACCATTCATAAATTCTTGGAACTTATGAATGGTTAATGCGAATTTCTTATGAATTTCATTTGATATTTCCGTACTAAATTACTTTAAGACTTTAATTCTTTAATAAAAGAAAATTGGTAACTATTGAAAGAGATGAGAAGTAAACGAAGAAAAAAGTATTTTCTTTAGATATATTTAAAGAAAACGTATTATATATTTTTTTTTATTTATTTTTTTTATTTTTAATTAAAGCTGGTCTAGTTAGACCAACCATTAATATATCTCTATTTACTAGACAACAAAACAATATCAAATGATTAATATTACTTTACTTTGTACGATGAACTTTATTTATTGAATTCTACAATTGTTTCGAGGATCCAGTCCTCATCTTCTGGAGTACCTACAAAGAGCATCAACTAAAAATATTTTTTCGTAATTTCCACTTAAATAACATTAATGAAATATCGTATTTCTAGGTTAAGTCAATTCATCCTTAATAATCTATTGAAATTAACTATGTTAAATTTATTACTTACGTCAATTATGAGTATATAAATGATAAAAACATGTGGTGTATTATATTTTCTTTCTCATTTGCCCAATAATGATTTATTTCTACAAATTTTCTGTTTAATATTGTTAGTTCGAGACGTGACAGCGTGTTTATCGATAATCGTAATACTTAGTGGTTAGTAGGTCTGCATTGGTTGGTGACATTGGTTTATAAATGTTGGGAATTTAAATTTAAAAACAAGTCATTATTCTTTCATCTATCTTATACTATTGTTAATTTTCAAAATTATATCTTGGGCTATATTCTGTTACATTTTACATTTGTTACTGTGAATAAATAATCCAATCGAGTAAAAACATTAACAACAATTTAGAACTTTTTTAAAAAACTGAAAATAGACAATAAACACAGTAAGTTATCAAGAAATGGCTTTCAGTCAGAAATTTTAATTTTTGTCTCGGTATTTGGTTTTGGGTGGGGTGAACGGATTTTTTAGGGATTGGTATATAGGTCTGTTGTTAGTATAAAGTTGTTCGTTTAAGCAGGTTTTTTCTGGGTTATTGTTTATGAATTTGGCTATTTCATATCCTTCCAACAGTTCCATAAGGTAACCTTTATTGATGTTGTGTATGATAGTGGCGTCTTTACTTTCATCAAATTGGTGGTCTTTGTTGAAGATCAAATGCTTGCCAAAGTTTGAGTTGTCTTTGGTTTTGTGCTCCCTTATGTGTGTTTTTAAGGCTCTCCCCGTCTCGCCTATGTGCGCAGGTGGCACATTGCAATTTATAAACTCCATTCTTCTCAAAAGTGTCGATTGGTAATTTATTATTGTTTAGTATGTTTGAGATACTATGTTTGGTTTTAAAGGTGATTTGTATATTGTTGTTTCTGAATATATTTTTGATCTTTGTTGCTATGGTGCCTGGGTATTGTATTGCTTTACAAAACTTGGGTTGTTCTTTTTGTTGGTTTAGCGATAAAGTGGTTATTGCATTATTCTGTGTTTTTTGTTTGTGTTTATCAATCATCTTTTGGTTGTGTTAGTAATTTGTTTGATAATGTTTAATTCTTGTTTTAGGTTATCTTGGTCAAGGTGTGTATTAAAGGCTCTGTTCAAATGTGAATTTATTGCTGCGAATTTATGCTCATTACAATGAAAAGAATCAAACGGTATAATGGCATCCGTTTGAGTGGATGCGAGTTTTAGTTGATGCTCTTTGTAGGTATTCCAGAAGATGAGGACTGGATCCTCGAAACAATTGTAGAGTTAATTTAATAAATAAAGTTCATCGTAAAAAGTAAAGTAATATTAATCATTTGATAACAAACACGATGTTCAGTCAAAATAATAACCAAACATCTAACAAAACAATACTCTGCTGTTCCACTTTACACTAGCTCATATGGTTTAATTCTTGTTAATCTTCGATATAGTTGGTGATTATCTAGCAATTGAAGCACTTCCACATTCACATGTTGATGTAGTCGATCTTCATGCTTTTTAGCGTACTGTTGAATTTCATCCCAGCGTTGGGATATTCAGATCTTTGTGTATATCGTCATTCCTTACGTACCATAAGGCGTTTAACATGGCACGTAGTATTTTATTTTGGACTGTTTGTATTATTTTGATATTAGTATCCTTCGCACATCCCCAGATTTGTATACCATATAACCACGTGGGTTTTAAGACCTGATTGTAAACTACAGTCTTGTTATATAATGGCAAGTTCGAGTGTCGTCCTAATAGCCATTTATATGATCGAAACCTTATATTGATTTCTTGCTTCTTCTTTTTAACATGAACCTTCCATCTTAACTTGGCGTCAAGTGTCATGCTTAAGTATTTAGCACTGTTTTCGTAGGGAACTATAGTTCCGTTAATGTTCAGCGATGGAGGGTTATGTAGTTTGTGTTTGTAAAATTGATGTGTGTCGATTTTGATTCATTCAACTTTATGTTCCACGTTTTGGTCTATTCGTATATATTATCGCTAGCCGTTTGCAGTGCTTGACTAGAAGTTGTCACGTTTATATAGCTAATGTGATCTCCTGTAGGTCTGGTATGTCGCTTGTGTACAAGACATATAGTATTGGCCCAAGAACACTGCCCTGAGGTACTCCTGCTTGGACTTCCTTTAGGTCTGAGTATGCATCCTCTTGTTTAGCTCTATAACCCTCTTGGTTATATACGATGATAACATTTCTACATATTATCCTTGTTTATTTATAGATATACATAGTTATTCAACTGAAGTTAGTTTGTGTTTGTGATACCTAGATGGCAGGGTACCTAATGTGTGCCCATTCATAAAAATTTAAATTTTACTATTCGCGCCTTCTACGTTTTACTACGAAATTGTAAAATAAGTTGCGTATATTTCAATATATCTTCTATACAAAAAAATCAATAATGTGTCCTTCAGAATAATACCGAACCGTTGCAGACTTTTCGTCGGTAAAATATCGATTTGTAAACGGCAAATTCTTTTACGTAGGTGTTTAACCAGATTTATGAGAGGACACCAACTGCCTTAAATCTTTTAAAGAAATTTGTCGGAGTATTATTCAAAATACTGGGTGACATGATAATAATACAAATTAAATATGTAATAAGTAGTAATTTTTATATTTTATAATCAATTAATTGTGAATGCAGGTTCTTAAAAATATGTTTTATTTTAACAGTATTTTACATTTAACTTTTATTAGTAACAATAAAATTAAATATATAATACATGTCATTTAAGATTGAGCAATATATGCTTTGAGGGATGGTGAAAAAAATACTAAATTATAGGAATAAGACGTAAAATAATACAATATTTAAACATTTTTTTTGATTTTGATGCCCTAAAATAATGACTGATGTGACGCAAAATATCAAAAACAGCTAAAAGAAGGGCTAATACCAACACTACAGCTAACGCTAGACCTAGAGCTAAAACATTTGGGTTTAACAATAATAGGAAAAGCTATATGAAGAAAAACTTAACAGTATCTCCTGACCTCAAAGCTAAACCAGGAAATTCTCGGAAACTATTTCTCTGTATATAGATTAGAAATGGGCGTATGAGATCGCGTGATTTTTAATAAATGTAGTGATCGTGGTCTTGCTTTCTCAATTACCATTATTTTAAACGGTGACAGTGATTATCGTTTACCTTTTACCGTTTAGAGAGGTGTCCACAATTCCCAGACGTATGACAAAAATATCGTTAAATGTAGCTGACTCAAAATCATAGGTAAAAGGATTATTGAACATATTTTCTGTACTTGATATTCCTTCAGAGGTACACACAGATCTAGGGAGAGTATTGTTAGTAATTTAACTATGGAATTTTTGAAACAAAATGGTACTAAAATAATACACAGGTCTGCATACCATCCTCAATCAAATGTAACAGAAATTTTTGTAGAAAAAAATTTTTTTTTTAATTCACGTAGTGTTTAAGAGAATACTCAGAGCTTTGAGTTACGGAAATGGAAAGGAATAAGACGAGTATATTGATCAAGCAATATTTTCCATAAAGCGTGCACCACATACAACACGCAGTTTCAATCCTGTGGAATTATATTATGGGAAGCAAATTAAATATAGGCAGCGGAAATCTTGAAAAATAATGTTAATGCTGATTCAAAGATTGCAAAGATTATGGAATATAATAAAATTGAGTACCAAAAAGAGGCGTATGGGACAAAGTAGGGAAGAAGATAACTCGGGGACTCTCCCTAAACCAGATATATATGTAAGTAAAAGCTAAAATTTCAAAAAGGGATGGGAATACCTTGATTTTATTTCACGACACTGACTTAAATTGAGATTGAAAGATAACAAGATGCAAGGGGAAACCCCTCCGTGTAATGCTTAGTAACATCGCTTAGCACAAGGAGAATAAACAGAAGAAAGGAGAAGAAATGGTGAAGCGTTTTTCTCTTTCCATCTAGATGAACTATGGGACCGCGCGGGTTGCACAAGGAAGAGGCATTATGGGAAGTGATTGCCTTTTCAGGAAGAATGCGCGAAAGGTGAACGACGGTTGAAATGAATGGATTCCCTGAAGTAACCCTACATTTATATCTCGCCCGACTTCGAAAATGTTGGCCGACAAAAGCATCACCAAGTTGGATTGGATTGGGTTAGATTTCAAAATTCCAACCCAACTCAACACTTGAAGACCACCTAAGATTGAAAAAATGTATTGAGAGAATGACGAAAAAGTCTTGTTATTTATTTTAAATTCGGTGCTATTGCAATTTCGAACGCTTAACGTTCTTCATCAGGCACGACGTCAAACAAGGAGCTCTAAGTTGAGGGTTTTCGAAAGTACATTGAATTTAAGTATTTAAGTATAAAATTATAAAATAGATTTTGTGAGACTACAGTTAAAAATTTGAGGTGTTTAAATTCGCGTATTGAGGTGGACAGTCCACCTCAATACGCGAGCCTGTATGGACCACTTTTATGTTTTGACTTTTCTTTTAACTTTTTAATGTTTGGATTATATTTTAATTGTTTTTCGTCCTTTTTATAAACAAACTATTCAACTAGAGACTGTGAAAAACTAGAGCAAAGCTAGAAACTTTCGGGTTTTACCATGCGTCTTTTCAATAAGTGTTTGACGTTTCAAATGTCATGTTGCAACCGTCTTCAGAAACAGGTTCAAATATATCGATCGAAAACTAATTAATTATCAATTTATACTAATTACAACCTTATTACTAACTAATTACTGCATCGTATCTGGTTTGAGAGTCTTGTTCGTGTTCACCACCATCTTCCACGTTCTGCTGAGTTCCCTGTCATCTTCTCCGTTGACGTTGTTTTTATGCCGGTGGATTTCTATGGCCTCTCTTGTCAGCCTTTGGTGATATCTCTTAATTCTAGCCAGTACCTTTGCTTTGTCGAAGTCTATTCGGAATCGATGATGGTGTGTTGTTGCCTTTAAGTACACGTTGATGTGGGTCCTCTTCCTATGCTCTCCAAGTTCCATGTCACCATTTGTCGTGCTAGTGACCAACGCGTCTAGGAAAGGCAACTATTTGGTAGTTTCCGTTTCCATGGTAAACTTTATCGTTGGATGTTGTTGTCGTCGTTTAAGTGATCTAAGAACTTCTGGAGGCATTCGCTGCCATCTTGCCATATCACAAACGCATCAAAGCCATAGTTTTGGTTTTTACAGGCTATTCTTCAAAGCATCTTCTTCGAATGAATAATCGCCAACAATGGAGATTCCATGGCTGTCCCGTCAAACTGCACGTAAAACTCTCCTTTCCAACAAAAATACGTCGCCGATAAACAGTAATCCGTAAACATATTCTGGTAATCCCTCCGCAATGAGTTTCTGGCGAAGACCGTTTACAGCATTCTTTATTGGTTTCCCCAGTAAAAACTTCTTATTGCTTCCTTCGGGACCTTCTTTATAGCGATTGCGTAGTGGAGTCCTTTGGTCAGTTCCATGGTTTCTTCTTTCGTTAGTGAGACACTATATCTGTTGATGACTGATTCTGTATTCGGCTTACCAATGATTCAAACTTGATGTGTGTACCACAGGTCTTCTGAAATTCTTAATTCTTCTCCATTGTTACTCTGTCCACTTTATCATATTTTATATTATTAAGTGATAATGAAGATGTGCATTCGATAGGTTTGGAAGATTGTATTACCGAATATTTCTCGAGATATATTCGGATTATATCGAAGTATGTTATTTACAAAAAAAGGTGAACTGATTGTGAGATGCAATAATCACATTTTAATTTTTTGTAATTTTTATACTTTACAATTATAAACGATGTTTATTTCAATTTAAAAAAAATGTAGACGTAGTTGTTTATCCATACTCAAATAGTTGCAAAAAACTTTGTTTATCTACCTACTCATTACGATTCGATATATCGACCCGGGTCGACCGATTACTCAAAAGAACGCACGGCGCCAACCACGTCTGAAATAAGTCTGCAATAAGATGAATATTGTCTAAATAAAATGTAATTTTTATAAAAAAATATATTTGTAATTCTTTCTTAGAAAACAATTCCATATTATTTATGATAAGTCTCTTTTGTGTAAAAATTTTAATATCCTATTATATTGATTTTCTATATTGAGTATACAACTTATACTACAAGTTGAATTTTTCCAATTCATTCATAAATGTAGTTGCCTTCGTTTGCCATTAGAGGCAGCACGAGCTAAAGCAACCCAACTCGACCGGTTGAATAACTATGTATATCTATAAACAAGGATATTATTGTGGCAGGAATTTGTTCAACTTATAAATCAGGCCTTCGTGCCAAACTTTATCAAATGCTTGTGCTACGTCTAGGAATAGTGCAGAACAAAATTGTTTTTCTTCGAGTGCCTTCTCTATGACGTCTGTAATCCGATGTACTTGATCAACTGTTGAATGCTTCTGTCTAAAGCCAAACTGGTGATTAGGGATTAGGTTATTTGCATGTATAATTGTTTTAGAAACTATTGGCAGAAGCGATATAGCGATAATCATATATCTATATGATTTGACGTCATGTAGTGGTTTACCTGGCTTAGGTATCACAATAATTTCTGCAACTTTCCAACTTGCAGGTAAATAATTTAATCTAATAGCTGCATTGAATATGTAGGTTAACCTTTTTTTGGAAGCTGTTTAAGTATTTGCCCAGTAATTAGGTCGAATCCCGGTGCTTTTTTAGGATGTAGGTTAGATTTTATCTCTACAGCTACATCTTTCGGAGTAACTGGAGCAATTTTTGTTGACTTTACATTATCTATAACTTGCAGCTTACTATGTTGGATTATATTCGGTGTAAAGACGTCTGCCAGATGTTGTGAAAAATGTCAGCTTTCTATTTATTATCTCTTGCCCATTTACCTAAATCTTTCCTTATGGGAGGGATTGACGTAATTGACCTTTTAATGCGTTTAGTGGATATCCATAACGAATAAATCTTCCCCACTTGTTAGTTTAGATAAAAACGAATTCATAGAGTCTTCTTTTAGTTTGCGAATTTCGCGGTTTAATCTTTGTGTTTAGTCTTTATTATTTACTATAGCCTTGTCTTTTGTCTTTTTCTGTTTGTATATCCAATTCCTCAGTAGTTTTTAGACTGACCTTCAAATTTATTTATGTTTGCTGTTCAATTCTAAAACTTTCCCAATCCGTATTTTTATTCGCCAGAGTTGGTTTAGCTTCTTTTTTAATGATTCTTTCACTTAGTGTTAAGACAACAGCTGGGTGGTTGGAATCCAAGTCAAAATCTTCTTCAACTTCTATAAAATTTGTTGCAACTTTGTTTGTAATAAAGAAGTCTAGCAGATCCGGAATCTTATGCTTATCAGTAGGCCAGTATGTTGGTTTACCTGTAGAATGAAAATTTCCTCCCATTTCTCCTATGGCTTTCCTCAGTTCTTTTCCTTTGGTAGTAGTTAGCCTCGCTCCCCAATCAGTATGCTGGGCATTGAAGTCACCACCCATTATAAATCTTTACCCCATATGACACAAAAATGTTTTATAACTATCTTTTTTAGGTTGTATTTCGGAGGGCAGTAAATTGCTCCAATTCCTAATTTTTGTTTCATTGAATTGATGACTATTTTAGTAAGTTGAACTTCATTACTTTGCATTGAATCGTCTTCATAATGAGTGATAGCATCCTTAACCATTATTGCAGTTCCTCCCCTCGCTTTATTGTTTAATAGCTGCATGGATGGGTAGTATGGTACGATTTGTATCCTTGCATCTTAAAAGATGTTTGGTTCGTTAGATGTGCTTCGGAAATCAGGCATATATCAACATGTTGTGTAGTTAGGAATGCTTCTAATTCAAATTTTTTATTGGTAATGCCATTGGCATTCCATGTGGCAATCCTAAGATCTTTTTGGGCCATTAAGCTCGTTTTGGAATTGTACCAGTCCACCTTGCTTCTAGGCGATCTAATCTTTTATTGAATTGATCCATCCTAACCATCATTTGGAGCATCATTTCTTATATGGTTTTCTCATTATTTGCTTCGCCTTGTTGTAATTTAGTTATTTGTTTGAAAGTTAGTTGGTTAATCGTTTTTTTTTCGACATAATCTTTTTAGGACCAAGCATTTCTTTTCCTTTCTCCTGTTGTTGTTGTTCTCTTCTTTTTTGTAATAGTTTGGCAATATCGCTACCCCTATAACTTGCTGGGTGCTTCCACAATTTGCACATTTTGGTGCTTGTTCTTTTGGCTTTGTGCATTTAGCAGTTAGGTGATTTCCTGTACATTTAACACATACAGGGTTACGGCTACAAAATTTTTAAGTATGTCCGAAGATTTGACCCTTTTTACATTGCGGAATTAATTTTCCTGTTTTTCCTGTTTATTTTCATGTTTGCTAGGTATTTAATCCCGTACACTTTCTTTATATCTTCTGTTTTATCAAATGTAAGTATAAATAATGGTAGCTTTATGTACTTATAAACTTCATTTTCTTTGAGCTTTTTGAGTTTGTTTTCAACAGACAATATTTTAAGACCTTTTTGTACAAGTTCAGCTTTGATTTCTTCTGTCTGACATGAGGGGTGTAGATTTATAGCAACAACCCTTAACTCTCTTTGTTGTTTGTTCTCATATGTATGCCATTGTTGCTTTGATTTATTTAACATATTAGTTAGGTCACAATATTCTTCCCCATTCTCCACGTTTAATTTCATTTGTTTATTATTCATGAAAGTAGCATTAAAATTTGTTTTTTGTGCTAAAAGAGAATTCTTAATTACCTGATAATCATCCACATTGCTTAAGATCACTGGGGGTGGCTTACGTAATTTTAGCGATTTCTGCTAACTTTGTCCAGAATCCTTCTTGTGTGGGCATTCTGTTGGTTGTTTAGGTGATGTAGACATTTTTCTTTCCTTACTTTTTTGGTAGCAACCATGCTGTTTCTCTATTAACTAGTTCATATTCCTCATCAAAGTTCCTTGGACTAAAGGATGTTATTTTAGTAGGTTCTAGCCCTGCCAGTTGTTTTCTTAAAAAGATTATTACTTCTTCTGCTTTCTTTAGTTCTTCTTTAAGGAGTTGATAATTAACGTGCTCCTCCTTATGAGTTATTGAATCATCCGATACCATACTATTTTCGGTTTCATTATTTGTTGTATCTTTGTTCTTAGTAAGTCGTTGTATTAATTCGAGATTCATTTTATTCCCGACAATTTGCTGCGCAACCGCAATATCCCTTCGTTTAAAATTACTTTTTATTTATATTAAAATGATTTTGAACGGTTTATTGTAAAAATATGTATTCATTTCTATCATTAATAATAATGTTATCGTAAAATCCGGTTCATAGTCTGTACAAGAAGGACACGTGTATTATATTTTCTAATGCTATATTTTTATCTATTGTAACTATAGTTCTAGTAACAAAGCGTTATCAGATCTGACGTGAAACTAGCAGAGGGAGGTGTGGAAACTGGAAACTCCACACTCCTGTCACATTCACGTCCTGCAGACGCCCCGGCAGCTCCAACCTGATAATTAATTCTCGTTTGCCGGCCAACGGACAGCCGACGCCGTGGCGGCCGTATCCAGGCGCTATTTTAGCAACAAAACACCCTGGACAATAACACTCCTGCAAGCACGCTGTGGGATTGCCAAAGAGCAAACTGTAAAGTGTCGTTTGCATTCGCTTCCTATTTACATACACCCAAAGAGAACAACAAGATGTTTTAATGCAGGATAATAACTACAGAAAATCAACTTATAACTTTTTGTTGATTTATTTTAGTTGAAGCTCGGTTTCACGATTTGAAAGGTTCGTGTTATTTTCTGATTCAATAACATTCGAGTAGTGTCATTATGGTATTGACTCTGTAACTAAAAACCTCGAAATAAATATATTTTGTAAATATATATTCGAATCTGTTTTTGTGTAAACCTGGGAAATTTTATAACTAGTTATCAAAACAAACTGTTTGAAACGAATTATTATTAACGCGGATGAATATCATACGAAAATTAATTTTAACATTTTTATTAGTCATCTAACAATTTAATTTTGATAGAAATATTTTGTTAATTCTAAAGTTATGATTTATAATTATCGATAATTACGTCATAATCTAAATCAGTATTGAGATTAAAATATCATTGATACTCAAACCAAACGTTTTCTTATATTCACTTATAGGTTGATTTATTTAGTATTCAGGAATATTGGTTTTGTTAGGAAGAAATGAGACCTATGCAAGCTGAATAAGTACTAGTGAGACGAATATTATATTATCTTATCTATCTAATATAATTGAAGCACTCCATCAATCACTTCAAACGATTTCTTCTTATATCAAAAAGTATTGGCAAAGTGGAATCTTGGGACAAAATCAGAACACTAATCGTAATCAGAAAACTTGTTGTGGTATGTCTTATGGTACATTGTAATAATTTCTTAAGGTACATTGTCACTTGAAATAAGATGTTGGAACATCATTACACCTCACAGTCTGAGTTGGTAAATATATAATGGGAGAAGCAGCACATTGGAAAGTTAAAACTCGTCTTTAAACAAGACGAGTGCATGCTACATACTATCGTCAATTGTTTGATGATGTGAAATTGGTTATCAACAAAAAGAGGTGAAATGTCTTTTGATGTGCGATTTTGCTCCATTGCGGATCTCGGCTACACACAGCTACATTAATTTATGGAAGAATTGTACAAGTATCATTAGAGACACTGGAATATCGGCTCTACAGTCTCGTTTTGACTACCTCTTAGGTCAAATAAGCACTAAGAGGTAGTCACTTTGTTGATAACGATTGTATCTCGCAATTGGATACACACGCGACCAGATTCATTGTAGATGATGGTTTGTAACTGAATTTAATAAGGAAGGTATTTCTTATTATTGCGAATTCAACCAAAGGTTGGGTAAATTAACCTCTTTTTATTGTAACCTTAGCTTTCGAATTTTATTGAATTCTTCATCAGAGGACGCTATAACATGAGAAAGAAAGCAAGGTGTTTAAAACCGAAAATTCACAATAACATACAATTACAAGCAGCGCCAGGTCGACGAATATTCTTACAAACTTTGTTTCTGGGAGAAGCTCCCCTAACCCATATGACTCTCTAATTGGGAGATTGTACTCGGAGACCCGTCTGTTTCTTGCATCTAACCGAGACGATCCCTTGCTTGTTTTACCTGCTGACAAGGGACAGGTTTCTGTTGTAATGAACAAATCACAATATTTAACGAAATCCCTCCAACTACTGGATGACCCACACACTTACCACGTTTTAAAATCTGATTGTACGCCTACTGTTCAAAGGAAATCCGTTTCCATCTGCAAATCCAAATTCCATCTGCGTCCCATCATCTCTTTCGTCGGCTCTCCTATATACGCCCTCTCTTCCTTTTTGGCTGTAACACTATCTAATGCCTTCATAGACCGAACTGCATATAACATTAATGATTCATTCACCTTTGCCACTAAAGTTAGGGGTTTGGTCTTGCCCGTTGGGTTTGTTTTGGCATCTCTTGATGTGGTATCCCTGTTTACAAACATCTCTTTGGAGATGGTCGTTGATAGGATTGTACATGATTGGTCCTTGGTGTCCCACCCCACATCTCTATTGATAAAGACCGATTTATCCGGATAATCACATTCCTGTTTGAGTCCTCTATGTTCTCCTTTAATGGAGTGGTCTATAAACAAAGTTTTGGCACACCAATGGGCAGCCCACTTAGCCCTATTCTGGCAACCATCGTCATGGACCATGTCCTCGGTAATTGTCTATCTTCTCTACCCTTCCAGGTCCTATTCATATATAAATATGTGGATGATATCATCCTCGCAATACCTTTAGACCGGATTCAGGAAACCTTAGAAACCTTCAATGGGTTTAACCACCACATCCAGTTCACTGTAGAAGAAGAAAAGAGCAACTCTGTTCCCTTTTTGGACTCTTTGGTCATACGAAATCCTGATCAATCAATTTCATTGGTTTGGTATCGTAAACCTACATACTCTGAAAGGTTTATAAATTACTTCTCGTGCCACCCTCTCAGTATGAAGATTAACACACTCAAGGGTATGAAGATCCGTATAACCCGTATCTGTGATGAAGCTTTTCGCTTAAGAAACCTCAGGTTGCTAGCTGACATCTTCCGCAACAATGGTTTCCCTGGCTCCTTGGTCAATAAGATTTTGTTCTCGTTAGATGGACCTCGGTTGTCACCTGCAGCTGTGCGGGACACAAGTCATGTAGACACAAATTTGTATCTCACCCATCCACCTGATGTAGAGGAAATACCTGTTAAGCCTTTTGTGAAGTTACCTTTTATCCCAGGCCTTACAGATAACCTAATTAAGACCTTCAGTGGTCAACAATTTCGATGGGCAAAATATACCTTGAACCCTCTGCGGCGTGCTTTCTCCAACTTCAAAGACCGCCTTCCTGACGATGTCAAGTCCAATTTGTTTTTACAGAATCAATTGCAAGGGTTGTTCGGGCTCATATATAGGTATGACCAGCCAATACCGAAAAAATAGAATTAAACAGCATATGAGAAACTGCAGGTTAAAAAAGTCGAACTCTACAGCCCTTGCGGAACATCACATCTCTACGGGCCACGCTTTTGACTTTGAGAACTCCTCTATACTCTGTTGTGAGCCCTCGTATTACAGACATAGATTCTTGGAAATGTTCTATATATGCAAAGAAAATAACTCCATCAATTTTCGCTCAGATGTACAAGGGGTGAGTGACATCTACTGCCATTTAATCAACTCTTGTGACGAGTACCACCCTTCCCCTCGCGACGACCATTCCATTGGTGCGGTGTGGTTCTGACATTGTCTTATATACTGGTTGGGTTTTGAATTTCCCGGTCTTCTCTCTTTCTCTCTCTCGGGTTCTTCTTCTTGTCTTGGAGATTGGTATCACTGCCTCTTCTCTTGCTCGTTTCATGCCGTGTTATATGATATTGTCTCGCTGCCTCGTGAGGTGCTTGTGATTAATGTATATATTTTTATTGTTTTTATTTTTAATATTTTTAAAAATACTATTAGACGATAATCAATGTTTTGTTTGAAAGCTACGCAATCATTATGGTTTCATTTTTTAATTGAATTTATGATTTTCTGTAATTCCCTCTAACTTTATCTTCTGAATTTTCCTTCAATACATCTGATTGTGTTTGTAAGAATCAATCAAATACTTTGAGAGTTCAATATAAATTCAACATAAAAACCATTAAATAACTTCTAATAGAAACTTGTAATAAATGAACTTAATATTTGAACTTATGGCTCATATTTGAACTTAATCTTCCAAGATAGATAATTCTTATAAATACATTTACAAGAAAATATACAGCGTCACCTTTGATAAAGTCTGGATTTCAAAGCATGATTACTTTTAAAATGAAACTATAAAAAACTAATTATTAGTTAAAACCTCCATAAAATATTTAGTAGTCCTCCAGATTTTCAATACATTGAAAATATATTTTCTTACAATATTATAAACAAATTAGCATTTTGCATTGAACGCAAAACCATTCCTAGAAAACTATAAAGTATAATCCGGTTAATTGCAAAATATTTTATACTCGCTTATTAGGTCCAATAATTCGATTAATCGGACCAGCTAAACTAATTTGTTTTAATGTTGTCTAAATTGACACGCAACATCACACATTTGAATTATGAGCTCAATCAATCTTGTATAAAATAGCTATTACCATACACCGTTTTAAAGAGGTTATCCTATATTATTTTAAAGAGCAAATTTTCGTCTTCAATTTGATCTAAACCCACCGCGCTCTGAAAATTAGTATAAAATCAAATGGAAGTATAAAATAAATTATCATAAAAAGGCATAATTTCAGTAAAATTCAAAATCTGAATCATCTTCCGATTCACTTGAATAATCATTCTCCGCTTCGCTCTGCTACTCATCAGCTACACGCTCTTCCACTGAATCCTTGATAAGCTCCCTTCCTTCTGGACTCAACTCCTTCAATGGGACTTTTTGTAATATTCTGAGGCTTATGATAGCAAAATCTGATGATATTAGAATTATATGAACAAAGTTTTCACATGCTTTTATATAAGAGGTCTTTATAGTATGCTGGGCTCTGAATTGCCTAATATCCTTGTTCCTTTCCTTCTGTGCCTCCTTTGAGAGTTGCTCTATAGGAACAAGGATATGCATTATAGCAATAGAGTCATGTAAAAGGATTTTAAGTGCGCTAGGAGACAGGATACCAGCCATATAATTCTACAAGCAATTTGGCAATATTATTCAAATTCTATCATAAATACTTGAAGACTAGTTCCAAATCTAGATATTAATTGCTTATCAACTCCTGTTGCAGCAGTGGCTTCATCTGCATGCTTAAAAAATTGGTAGGACACATTCCTGGTGTTGGGCGTTCCACTTCTGCCTATAAAATCTTCTGGATATTCCTTTTCCTAGTATGCATCACCTTCATCTCATCAGAAGAACATGCAAGGTGCAAAACAGAAAGCACTATCAGTAGCATATTCCAGATTGTCTTCCTATGTTTCTTGCCTCTGGATGAAATAACTATATGTACTCATTTACACTAAAAATCCCGTCACCAACCCATTTAAACAGAAATCCAAATTTTTCAACATTTTCAGGATATACCTCACTTTTTGCGAAACAGTACAGTTTCAAATAATCTCTGGTATGTTCAATGCAATAAGCTTTGCAAGTCTGTTGCAACACCTTGTGGAAAAGATTTGCATTTCTGTTTTTCATTGCTATCCTGGTTTCTAAGATACTTTGGTGAGGCGGCATTTTATCATGTAAGCTTCATCTGCTGTGAATGGCACTATTTTATCATTCCCTTTTTATTTAACGCCTTAAAATTTGTCGATTTCTGATAGGTCTCCTGATACATTTTCCTTCTTTCTAAAGAGCTACCTTTACTGAGAAACATAGTTTTTGAGCAGAAACTGTAGACCGCAGTTCTTGCGTCTTTTAGTGCATTCACTTGACTCTAGAAAACTAATAAAAAGACTGGTAAAATGTGAACCAATGGCCATCATTGGTTCCGATAGATTGATGAGTTTCGACATCAATATTGAAATCACGGCTTAACCCTATTTAAATATTTTTGCTCTCTATTATTACTTGGAAATTTATCATCATCTCTCCAAGATGTGCCGAGTAGAGATTTGAAATAATTTAACAGAAACCATTGATACTCAAGAGAAGTTGGTACAGCATAATGTAAGCATTTTGTCTCTCAAGGCTTCATAAAAAGTCCGGTTTATTATACGAGGAGTAGAATCCATAGTTATACTCTGATTTAAAAAAAGTAATATCTCAACTTATCCTTCATTGTGATTCACTACGAAATAAAATCAAGCTAGTATGAATAATTCTTCGATCCGCCTTTTTCACTACTTCTTTTTAACAGGTATTTAACTAATTCAAATAATAAAACAAAAGTTAACAATCCAAGTCCAAGTTAGTATAATAAGTAATAACATGAACTAAAATTAGAATTAACACTAGCACTAACACTAGAACTATCACTAGAACTATCACTAGGACTAACACTAGATCTAAAACTAGAAACTTTCGGGTTTTACCGTGCGTTTTTTGAAAAAATGTTTGACGTTTCGGATGCCATGTTGCAACGTTCTTCAGAAACTGGATCGAGGTGACTTCTTCTAATTTTAGTTAAAAAAAGTGTTTTTCCAGTTTATATGATTAGGTTGTTTTAATCGATTTGTGTAATAAAATATAGCATACAAAGTTCAGTATTAATCCATATTTAATAAAAATTGCTAATGAATCTCACCTGGTTGATTGGGGTGTCTTTGATCATGGGCTAAAAATTTCATAAATTTTTATTAGACCGCAATACATGTCATCAAAGTTACCTTGGTGGTATATCGATCCGGCTGAGTTTGGACAACTTTCTTCTAAATCAATCCATCCTCTTGCAATAATTCCGTTGCGGTTTCATTTTTTTCATCACAACGCTTCGATTGTATTTCTTACTGAGCATCCGCATTCTCTTATGGGCTGGAAATTTCTTGTCCTGCATTACTCTTGTAAAGAGTGTTGTCATAAATTATTTCTTGTTCTGTGATCAATGATACTCCAAAGTAAAAAATTCTAACTTACACAAACGTGATTTAACAAAACAATGTTTTTTCACAAACATCTGTTCCTCATAATTCTATTATTAATTGTATTAATTAATGATACAGTCGAAACCTGAATTAACAGAATAGTTATTTTATATTTACAATAACACACTATTTTATACACAACTTTACTGAATCTAATCACGTACTGTATAAAAACAACTGATTCTAGTTCGTGAAAAGGTGTTAAATAGTATTATGACTTGACTCCAACCAAACATTGAAAATCAATCAAGAAATAAACAGTAGAGAACCAAATATCTGGAAATGTCATGTTTTGATCAATGACACCTTGAGCTTACAATACCGGGACCCCGGACAATTTTTATCCGGTATTAAAAACCGATATTGATGGCAAAATACCGGTATTTCGGTATTAGTATGATTATGAATCATAGCTCAACCCAACCCAGTACCTATTAGCTCTTTACTCATTGCCAAAACAGAATCTGACCATCAACATCTTCCGTTGTTCCATTCCTTTTCTTCACAAGGTATCTTGAAAACCACTCTATAATTATGTCCCCATATTTTTCATTGCTATTCTTCGGTCTCCGTAGCCCTTATCCCTGCCGCTTACCTCCCCCAATAATTAATAATATAACCCAATACAACTATTTTTAGATCTTTATTCTACCCGTTCCATCGTCCACTATATCATTATTTCATCAACATGCCTAAACACTGTTCTGCTTCCTTCGCGACTATCACCTCCTTCACAAACATCTGTTCTATATTCCACCTTTCTTAACATTCCACCATAACTTTAATGCAGTTTTTTGGAGTTAATACTATTCATAATTTCTGCTAAGTTTCCTATATTTCAACTTTCAAGCTTGCATACTCAAAATAGGTGTGCTCCAAATCGTCACTCACAGATGACTAACCATCTGGCCTTTCTGGTCCATTGGTTGTTCCAATCATGAACTATTTTGTCTTCTAGGGTAGTTCGATCTTCCTTTCGCTGCTTCCGCGGATACTCTCCATCTAGTCTTTGGCACAACTGGTAGTGAGTTTGACATCACTTCCAGAGCAACCTAATTCAACTCAATGGCATGACATAAGTGGGAATAATCTGTCAGATCGTTAGTCAAAGTAATCATCATGGATAAGAAAATTTTTAATAAACACAGAACGGCACGATGAACAGTGTATTTGTCATCATTTCCTAATAGAAATAAAATAATATGTACTGGAAGGTTTACTACTGGTCTTGTCATGAGTCTTGCATATAGAATCATGTGATATATGATACATGAGAGGATAGACATCCTAAAAACAAAATACATCCTTTAATGTTTGACTAATAAAATACTGATCACCGGTATTGAGATTTTGGTCCAGTATTGCAAGCCCTAATGACTTCCCTTAAGGTCAAAGTCACCCCGGTTTACGTTACTCAAAGGGTTTTAATTATCCAAAATGTACTGTATATCTATATTTCGCTATGTTTTGAGTATGCAATTAGGCAAAGTATTTTCCATTAGTTTGAGTATATTGTGCCCCGGTATTTTACTTTACACCTTAGTTCAGTACTCATTTCTTCATCTCCCACTTCTTTCTGCAAACCAGCGCCGACCTAAACCTAAAGCTAGTAGGCCTACAGTCCTAGAACGCTAATTCCTTGGGGGGCGCTTATTTTTGTAATGGAATGGATGTTTTTCCCATCATACATGTACTTAGTGTCCCATATGAGGCGCGAAATTTTTTTTGGCGATGATTTTTGTATAACAGGGAGCGCACTCTTTTAATTTGTCCAACCCAGCCTTAGGATGCCGAATACTTACGGCTCTGGGTTAAATATAAAGGGTTGGCTTGGGTTGGGTTCTAGCCGTGCATCTGACGACATTTTTTAATGAATGTCTCTATAATGAATAGTTTCTGAAATAGAGTAGCATTTGAATCGAAGTAAAACTAGAACTAACACTAGACCTAGAAGTGGAAAGATTGGGGTTTAGTCGTGCGTCTTCAGACGCATGGCTAAACCCAAAAGTAGTGCTGGTTCTAGTTTTATATCATTAGATCTAACTCTAGATCTAGAACTGATTTTTATTTGGGTTTAATCGCACATCTTTCAATACTGTCAAACTCAAATGATTCTAGTTGTCGGTCTAGTGCTAATTCAATTAGTCTTACTCTTTGTACATGACAGACTTCCAAAATTCCTCTTATCATAATACGCTATTGAGTACCCTGATGGGCAAATACAAATATTATTAAATTAGAATAACACTAGCACTAACACTAGAACTATCACTCAAGCTGGTTCGAAGTTTGAAGACTGGCAAAACCCGAAAATTTCTAGGTTTAGATCTAGTATTAGTCCTAGTGATAGTTCTAGTGTTAGTGCTGGTATTAGTTCAATTATTAAATAGTTTTTTTTGTAACACCGATTAAACGTTCAATTTGGTGTCTAAGAATTGTTTACTCTGTTGGTAACAATATTGATACCGTACTATAGCTTACGATTCCAAATACATAGTAATAAAGCCAGTAATAATAATAATAAGAATATAATATCAGATTTAATGAGAGAGTTGAAATTGAACGACAACTATTTAATTATACATCACACTTTAATGTTTATTTAAATTTTATAACAGGATAAAAGTTGTTTATCCGTAGTTGATTTAATTTGAAGCTGTTTGTTTCAAGATAAATAATTGTAAATTAATATTATCGGGTAAACATTAAACAAAAAATTTTGTTAATTAAAATTTATTTAATTACTTTCGGCACCAATTCCAGTCTATTAAAGCATCGCGAGAAAAATAATACACACAAAATCAGTTTTCATTCTGACAAAGCAATTATTTTAACAATTTCAATTTAATCTCTTTCACAACTCCATTATTTACGAAGTAAAAATTTCTATAAAACAATTTATCCTGCATTTTAAAGCCGTCCATAATTTTTAATGAATAGTAAATTGTAAAAAATAGGGTGATATTTTCCCTTTAAAAGTGGTCATTCCAATATTTGACGTTCTCATTCAGTTAGAGTCTTTATTAAATTTATCTTTCAAATAACATTTTTATCAAGGTCGGAAAATATTATTATTAATGGAAAAACCCGCGATGAAGTTAAAGTGCATACTTATCGAGTTTAGTTCGGTTCAATTCTGGATAACTTTTTGAGTGAGGAAAAAAAACGCTAAAAATGTTATATTTTCGATTTATTACAAATACCACACAAAATAAACCTATATATTATTCAATAACGTTTGTGGTATTAACAGTAGTTCATGTAATCACCGAAACTAAAGTACATTAGAAATATATGTATGCGATGATGTTTTATCGATACAAGACAAACGAATAAATTATTGAAACATAATTTTCGGGTATTACCACCTGGTTTTTGTTATCGATTTCGATTTCGTATAAGAAAGATGTATAATTTTATTGAATTGAAATTTATGAACACACGAACCAAAGTTTAGCTTAAACTAAAAAGATTTCAGAATGTAGGCAGTATACGCAACAAAGAGACATTTTGGAAGCTTTCGAGCAATAACCGTACATTATGTATGCCATATTTTACGAGCAGTATCTGAAAGCAATGTTCCGCTTTCGAAAAGGAGGGGAAAGGGGGTACGAGTTTTACTAGAACGAACTTTGCCCCGGCTCCTCCACCCGAAATTAAATTCTCGTAACCCCAAAAATAACCTGTTGGCGAAGTTTGGTTCCCTCTCCATGGCAAGGGTTGGGCGTGGATTTATGTTGGACGCGATGCGATATAAAGTTGGGCACGTCCACCATGGGAACTGTTTTTCTAAAACTCCCAATGGATTTATTGCGTATAGTAAACGAGAATGTTAAAATAATCTGGACACGTAAATGCACTTAAATAAACTTACGACAAGATTGTTTATAATAAAACATCCATTGATGGCTGTACAAAAAGGAGGAGAGAATAAATTCAATTTGCATTCGATTTTACCCGTAAATCTATCACGATGTTGAGCTGCTTTTCAGGTTTATAAAAAAAAGAAACAAAAACCTTTGGAAAATCCGAAGTTGTCGTTGACGGTGGATGGTTCGGAGGGCGTCGTCGATGGCGTCGACAACTTGACATCCCGAAAATGTTTAAATTGACGTATCGGGAATTCAGCACGTACGGCCATTAATCGGGAGGGCGTCGGGACGCCGGGACGCCGGGGCTTCGGCTTCGGAACGTTCGGCCACAACTCAATTCGCGACCGCCGCGTGTTGATTTATCGCGGATAGGGCGTGACGGCCCTTCCGGTTCTCTTTCCGACGCTCGGCCAAATCGATACTGTTGCGGCTTCACTTGCTGCTTTTGCCTGCCGGCTCCTGTCTACTTCGGCTTTTATTATTACACCTACTGTGTTGTTGTGTGCCCGAGGAAGCCTTAAATCATTATTTAAAGCCCTTTCCGCACCTTTAAGCTACCGCATCGGGTACCCTAACTACCACCTGCCGTTTAAATTCCAAACGTCTTCGTTGGTTAAAGCTTTTTTGAAGAAGCTTTCCAACGATTATATCTTATTTGTAAACCAAGTTCATTATAAGTATATTAAGTTTCATAAAGGGGAATCTAACGTAGGAATTCTTATGGACTTTATGTGTATTATTAACGCTTCAATAGAACGATTATTAAAGTATTTAAGTACTGTTTAAGTAAGTTTCACTGCCGGTGCTGATTGATCTAAAAGTAGAACTAATACTACAACTAAAAGAAGAAGCTTTTTTTGTCGTACGTTTTTTGTAAAAAAACGGTTTTTACTAGAGATACTGCAAAAGAATGGATATACTTCAAAAAACATCAACCGAACCACCAAGCAGCGGAAGCAGGGGTACAGAACCAGATTGATTTATCAGTCTTGACACATCACGAAAAATGACTTCGTGGTGCGATACGGAACGGTCAGCAAAATTCTGCAAAACTATTTTGTTGAGGACAATGAAGACAACAATGAGGGAGAGTTATTGAAAGGGAAGATTAGAGAAGAAAGGAAGATAGTAGAGAACAAAAAACAGAGAATCAGAGATCGAAACTTAGCAATTACCAAAGGAGATAAGGTAATAATATGGAAACAGAGCTATATCAATAATATAGAACAATTCTGAAACAACTTGAAGATAACCGCACAGAACCCATTAAAAAGATTTGTTAAATCGAATGGTGAATGTTAAGGTAGTGAATGCTATCATCTTTGTAAGTTTTGCAGTTTTGTGTAAGTTGGGATCAGCTTATATACAGTACATTAGTATTATGTATTTCATGTTCTACATATGAAGTAGCAACATATCGTAATAATTCCTTAAACAATGAATTTAAAGTGTCTAGAGAAGGTTGAAGAATAACCCATGTTTTGAACATTAGTTGTGTAATGTTTTCAAATAAATGGTGATGGATCAAATGGCATTAAGGCTAGCAATGATGCAGTATTGTATACATACTGTTGCGTTGATAATTCTTAACAAAATTGTAATAATCAAGCCAAAATTCATTCGACTTAATCCTATACATGATATATGACGTTCTTCCTATCATTTATGAAAATGAAAATTATGGCAGAAAAATTAAAATCTTTCTTAGACACAATTATATTTTATCTATCACTATTGTTCGTTATTAATTTGAGAATCCATGTTGCAAGTTAAAATTTTTAATATATGTTAAATTTTAGTAAATAAAACATTTTACTTGCTAGTTATGTTTTTATATTAACGGTACTAGTTTCGGGAAAACTAGTTTCCCATCATCAGCCGAATCTGCATATACAAAAACTGGTTAATACATTAAATAAAATGAAATAAATACAAATATAAATAAAAATGAACTCACTGTCAAGTTAGTAAAACTATTAAAAATGTATAAAAGACGAACACAACACTTTAAATTTATTGTAAATTGACATTTTACACAAACAAAAAAGATGACGAATACAGAATTACTGGTCCTGTTGGGAGTGAGTGAAGAAAACTTGTTTTTGAAAACGTTTATTATGCTATTATGTCCTTTAAATACGTATATATATAGGTCTTTCATATAATTGAACTTATAAGTACGAAGGCTTTCACGATCGGTGTTAATTGAACTAAAATTAGAACTAACTCTAGCACTAACACTAGAACTATCACTAGAACTATCACTAGGACTAATACTAGATCTAAAACTAGAAACTTTCGGGTTTCGCCGTGCGTTTTTTGAAAAAATGTTTGACGTTTCGGATGCCATGTTGCAACCTTCTTCAGGAGTTAGAACCAGTTTCTGAAGAAGGTTGCAACATGTTCCATCTTTTCTGGTTTTACGTATAGTGGATCTGTTTTAATTTGTATTTGTCTAAAAATATTGTTTATAACTGTAATAAGGAAACCATTTATTGCTGCTAGATTGTATATATAGTTTGATTCTTTAATTTTATTATCTTGTGATAAAGGATATTTTAAAAGTCGGTTTATTAGAAATCGGAAACTGGCTAGTTTTTGGGTTTGAGGATGAGCGGAGTCATATGTGATAATTGTTGAAATCATTGATTAAGGTAAATTTAAGTTTTTGATGTAATTTATTTAAATGTTTCAAAAAATCATTCAACATTTCCTTATCTCCCTCCCAAACACAAAAAACATCATAGACATATCTTACCCAACAATTAATATAAGCACCATAAGGATTTGAATTGTTGATTATTTTATTATAATCAAAATATGATCAAGAAACAGGTTAGCAAGAATTCCTGAAAGTGGCATTTCCATTGGTAGACCTTCTGTAATATAAAAATTTCCGTTGAATGAGCAAAAGTTTTGTGTAACGACGTGTTTAAGAATTATGTTCAATTGTTTAATTTTTTTTATATTATTATTGTAATATGTTGTGAAAAGATCATTAGCTAATTTCAATGTAATGTCTATTGGAATATTAGAATATAAATTAGTAACATCTAACGATACCATAATTTTATTTTTAAAATCTATTGTTTTTAATCTTTTAATGAAATTGTATGAGTATAAAACTATGTGTTTTGGTTTAAAATCTGTTTCTTTAAATATGTTCAATATGAAGGTGGCGAGTTTATATGTAGGAGATCCTTTAAAAGATATTATGGGTCGAATCGGCATTTCTTTTTTGTGAAGTTTGGGTAAGGAGTATATTCTTGGAATCTTCGGATTCATGTCGATAAAATAAGAACTATTGAAATATTTGTTACTTCTGCTACTTAATGTTGGTGTGTGTTCAATTAGTGTGTCTTTACAAGTATTTATGACGTCACGAATTTTTCGAATGACTTTGTCTATTGGATTTTGATTTAGTTTTATGTAGTTATTATTTTGCATAAAGTTTTGGGTTTTACAGGTTACAGGTTTTTTGCAGGTTTTAAAGTTTTTAGTTGTATGCCTCCTTATCAAGCATTAAAATGCCAGCTCCTTTGTCAGCTTTTACGAATATTGCATCATTGTACTTGATTTTATTTTTGATGGATTTTATAATTTTATGTTGTTCTATTTGGTGTTTGTTTTTATTGTTTATAGATATTGTTTCTTCTTTTTTCAAAAAACCAATGAGGTTATTTTTCAAGTTGTTATTGTTAGGATGATTTTTAATTATGATGTCAAATTCTATGGCAAATTTGTATCCTTTATTCTAGATTCATTCTTCTAGATTTAACTTTAAAACGTCTTGAAAATGGAAAAATAGAATATGATATCTATCGCAAACCATCAATGATTTCAACAATTATCCCATATGACTCCGCTCATCCTCAAAACCAAAAACTAGCCAGTTTCCGCTTTCTAATAAACCGACTTTTAAAATATCCTTTATCACAAGATAATAAAATTAAAGAATCAAACTATATATACAATCTAGCAGCAATAAATGGTTTCCCTATTAAAGTTATAAACAATATTGTTAGACAAATATAAATTAAAACAGATCCACTATACATAAAATCAGAACAAGTTCAATTATATGAAAGACCTATATATACGTATTTAAAGGACATAACAGCATAATACCCGTTTTCAAAAACAAGTTTTCTTCACTCACTCCCAACAGGACCAGTCATTCTGTATTCGTCATCTTTTTCGTTTGTGTAAAATGTCAATTTACAATAAATTTAAAGTGTTGTGTTCGTCTTTTATACATTTTTAATAGTTTTTTTTTATATTTGTATTTATTTCATTTTATTTAATGTATTAACCAGTTTTTGTATATGCAGATTCGGCTGATGATGGGAAACTAGTTTTCCCGAAACTAGTACCGTTAATATAAAAACATAACTAGCAAGTAAAATGTTTTATTTACTAAAATTTAACATATATTAAAAATTTTAACTTGCAACATGGATTCTCAAATTAATAACGAACAATAGTGATAGATAAAATATAATTGTGTCTAAGAAAGATTTTAATTTTTCTGCCATAATTTTCATTTTCATAAATGATAGGAAGAACGTCATATATCATGTATAGGATTAAGTCGAATGAATTTTGGCTTGATTATTACAATTTTGTTAAGAATTATCAACGCAACAGTGTGTATACAATGTATACTGTATCATTGCTAGCCTTAATGCCATTTGATCCATCACCATTTATTTGAAAACATTACACAACTAATGTTCAAAACATGGGTTATTCTTCAACCTTCTCTAGACACTTTAAATTCATTGTTTAAGGAATTATTACGATATGTTGCTACTTCATATGTAGAACATGAAATACATAATACTAATGTACTTTATATAAGCTGATCCCAACTTACACAAAACTGCAAAACTTACAAAGATGATAGCATTCACTACCTTAACATTCACCATTCGATTTAACAAATCTTTTTAATAGGTTCTGTGCGGTTATCTTCAAGTTGTTTCAGAATTGTTCTATATTATTGATATAGCCCTGTTTCCATATTATTACCTTATCTCCTTTGGTAATTGCTAAGTTTCGATCGAGAAGTTTCGATCTGATTCTCTGTTTTTGGTTCTCTACTATCTTCCTTTCTTCTCTAATCTTCCCTTTCAATAACTCTCCCTCATTGTTGTCTTCATTGTCCTCAACGAAATAGTTTTGCAGAATTTTGCTGACAGTTCCGTATCGCATCACGAAGTCATTTTTCGTGATGTGTCAAGACTGATAAATCAATCTGGTTCTGTACCCCTGCTTCCGCTGCTTGGTGGTTCGGTTGATGTTTTTTGAAGTATATCCATTCTTTTGCAGTATCTCTAGTAAAAACCGTTCCTCCTTCAGATTATGTCGTTTTTTTACAAAAAACGTACGACAAAAAAAGCTTCTTCTTTTAGTAGTAGTATTAGTTCTACTTTTTAATGTTAATACATTTGAAAACTGGTTAATACCAGTTTTCGTATATGCAGATTCGGCTGATGATGGGAAACTAGTTTACCCGAAACTAGTACCGTTGATATAAAAACATAACTAGCAAGTAAGAAGCTTTATTTATTAAAATTTAACATATATTGTTCGTTATGCATTTGATTTTTGACTGGTTATGACAAGTCTTACTGTGTAACTGACAAATGTTAAAGTCTATCAAGTTTTTAAAACGTGATTTTTTTAGTTGTAGATGAAGTATAGTATTCAACTTGCGTATAATGGCTCCTTTCGTTAGTTCGTGTTGCAACTTCTTCTTCATGGGTAACAGCCACCATTATACACTTGTTGAATAATATACTCTTATAATTGTTTTATTACTTTCTTTCACTATCGAAACCTATTTATAACCTCCCTATCAATGTCTTCACTATCTAAACCTCTAACTTTTACTCCTATCTAATAATATTATTCCCACTTGGAGTTGCCAACCTATTACTACTGCCGCGCCATCTATATATAAAAATGCAAACATAATAAGTTAATAATAGCCACACTGAAAAAAATATATACTAATATACATAAATTAATTACTAACGTCTGTTGACAATAGGTCAGTTTATCGCCAAAGGCGATGTCTCCCAGAATACCCAACCAGCAATATATGTAACAAGTTAATATAAAACAAATAATATGGCATTATATAAATAATTGAACATTTAAGCAAAAGAAGAAAAAGAGCAAAGAGGAAAAAACAGGATGAGTACAGTTGATAGAAAGAAAACGAGAAGAGAAGCAATCAACATCAAGAGTTGCATTCAGATAGTTGTAGTGATAACAGATAAAGCCTTAGGCAGATCTTAAACGTTAGAAAACTAGGAATGCTACGAATTTGCATGGGTAAACTATTCCAAAGCGTTATTTAAGTGTTAATTATCAAAGATCTATGATACCTCTCAGTGCGACGACATAAATTGAAAGATCGTGTATAAATATACTGGGATCTGAGATGAAAGTAAGATGAAGTGTCACATACATAAAATGAACAACGGGAAAGATATGACCTAAATCAAATAACGCACTCAGGGGCAAAGTCAGAGCAGGTAGAAACAACACCAGTAAACTATGATCCACAGCATCAAATGCTTTGCTAAAATCCAGCAGAACTAATGAGGTTGTTCCATATTACCTGATAAACTATATGTTTTAGGAGTCAGTACCTGTATCTATGTTTGCCAGATCTGGTGAAATTTCATCACATCTGATGATTCTTTCATGATCTGGTGAATATTTCAAAGATATTTCACATCAATGTTTCAACTTTTCACCTCTTCATTGAAATTTACAATAAAGCATCAGATAAACAAAAAAATAGCTGTCAACTTGTGGACAGCGTGATTTATTACTATTCCAAACACTGTACAGCATCTTAAAGACTGGAAGAATGAGCTTTTACAGTTCCAAACATTGCACATTATTTTAAGCACTACCACTTGTTGGCAGTATGAGCTGAGCGGTCTCCAGAGTCCTTTTCATTAATTTGCAGTTTGCCAATTTGTTAGCAGCATGAGCAATGTACATATTCCAAGTACATCGCTCATCACAGCTTTTTAAAGTTCACTAACAGAAATTGGAGATTTACAAAATTGGAGATTTACGAAATCGTGCTCATATTGACGAGTGGTATCTCAAAAACTAAAAATGATTTTTCCAAACGGGTATTTTTTTTGTAAAATAGACATATTCTTATAATGCACATAATTTTCATGTGCATCGTTCAACGCAGGTCGTTCAAGATGAAAAAGCTGAAAATTGTGCTCATATTGATGAGTAATATCTCAAAAACTAAAAATGATATTTCAAGACGGATGCTTTTTTCTGAAAAATCGACATATTCTTTAGTAATTTATAGAAATATAGAAGCTGATTTTAATTTTCACACGTATCGTTCGTCGTAGCTCATGAAAGTTTCTTTAGCAATAAACTGAAAATTTACCCAGTTGTGCTTATCTTGTACTAATATTAACGAGTGTCTTAGAGATTCTTAGTGATTCGTAGTAGCTCTTTAAGGTTTGCTAAAAATACAAATATTTACAAAATTGTGCTTACATTCGCAATAATAACTGTTCCACACACTGTACATTTTCTGAAACATTGCCAACTTGGCAGCATGACCTATTACAGTTCCATACACTCTACATTATCTTAAAGATTACTACTTCTTGGAAGCATGAGCTATTAGTGTTCCAAACACTGTACATTATCTTAAAGATTGCTACTTGTCGGCAGCATGAGCTATAGTGTCTCTAAAATCCCGGTCATCAGTTTAAAGTCTTCCAACTTATTGGCAAAATGAGCTGTTACGGTTCTAAACATTTTAAATTATCATAAAGAACTTGTCAGCTTGTTGGCAGCATAAGTTATTACTGTTTCAAGCACTGTACGGTATCTTAAAAACTACCACTTGCTGGTAGCATGAGCTATTCTATGCCAAAAGTCCTGCTCATCAATTTGAAGTCTGCCAACTTGTTAGCAGCATGAGCTATTGTGTTTCCAAAGTCTTGCTCATCAGCATGTAGTCTTCCAACTTATTTGCAGCATGAGCTATTACAGTTTCAAACACTCTACATTGTCATAAAAACTGCCAGTAGTTGGCAGCATGAGCTATTACTATTCCAAATGTTGTACATTTTCTTAAAGACTGCCGCTTGTTCACAGCATGAGCTGTTTTGTCTTCAAAGTCATTCTTATCAATTTGAAGTCGGCAAACTTGTTGGCAGCATGAGCTATTGTGTCTCATAAGTCCTGCTCATCAGTTTGCAGTCCTCCAACTTATTGCTAGCATAAGCTTTTACAGTTCCAAACACTTTACATTATCATAAAGACTGCCACTGTTGGCAACATGAGCTGTTTTCTCTTCAAAGTCTTGCTCATCAATTTAAAGTCTGCCAACGTGTTAGCAGCATGAGCTATTGTATTTCCAAAGTCTTGCTCATCAGCATTTAGTCTTCCAACTTATTTGCAGCATGAGCTATTACAGTTTCAAACACTCTACATTGTCATAAAAACTGCCACTAGTATGCAGCATGTGCTATTACTATTCCAAATGTTGTACATTTTCTTAAAGACTGCCCCTTGTTTACAGCATGAGCTGTTTTGTCTTCAAGGTCATGCTTATCAGTTTGCAGTCCTCCAACTTATTTGCAGCATGAGCTATTACAGTTTCAAACACTCTACATTGTCATAAAAACTGCCACTAGTTGGCAGCATGAGCTATTACTATTCCAAATGTGGTACATTTTCTTAAAGACTGCCGCTTGTTTACAGCATGAGCTGTTTTGTCTTCAAAGTCATGCTTATCAATTTGAAGTCTGCCAACTTGTTGGCAGCATGAGCTATTGTGTCTCCCAAGTCCTGCTCATCAGTTTGCAGTCTTCCAACTTATTGCTAGCATGAGATTTTACAGTCCCAAACACTCTACATTATCATAAAGACTGCCACTGTTGGCAACATGAGCTGTTTTCTCTTCAAAGTCCTGCTCATCAATTTAAAGTCTGCCAACTTGTTGGCAGCAGGAACTATTGCTGATCCAAACACCGTACATTATTTTAAAGAGTGTCACTTGTTGACAGCTTGAGCTATTTTATCTTCAAAGTCCTGCTCATCAATTTGAAGTTTGTCAACTTGTTGGGATCATGAGCTAGTACTGTTTCAAACACATTAATTCATCTTAAATACTGCTAATTTGTTGACTACATGAGTTTTCTTTCAAAAGTCCTGCTTATCAGTTTGCAATCTGCCAAGTTGTTCTCAGCATGAGGTATTATATCCCGAAGGTCTTGTCAAAGTGATGAGCTTTGAAGTTTGCCAACTTGTGTACAGTATGAACTACTGTCAATTGTTTCAAACGCTATACATATATAATAATGAACTGTAGATTAAGGTTTAATGTTGTTGTGTTTCTTGTTTGTTGTTGGTCTTATTTTGCTGTTATTTTCCAGTAACAAAACTTTTTAAATCATCTCGAGAATGGATATCAGTAATAATTATGGCATGGAACATTTGTAACAAAACGGTACGATTTGCCAATCCGTTTCTTTTTATAACCAATGGCGTCTTATATGTGGTTAGTGAGGCATTTAAATGAGATGACCTTATAATTTGAAAACCATCACTTAAATGGATGCATATTTCTATCATCACTTTGTTATCCTTCATGATAAAATACATAATCTTTGTTTGAAACATCTTTCTATTTAACAAATATTACATGTAATAGAAATTTAAAGTGCTCCTAATGTAAGGAACAAAGTAGGTAAAAATATCATCCTACTTTTAAATTTAACTGATAAAGTAAATTACAGCTTTCATTATTTCTACTAAATAACGTCCAAATTAACATTGGGTATTTGTGTATCGGCTATTGCGTTCTGATTGACAGATGGCGAAGGTCCTGGCGTCTCGTGGTCTCCATCAGCCAATCCGAACAAAATACCCGATTCACAAATACCCAAGTCTCCATCGCAGTAAAGGCAACTTAAGAGGTAGTAGCTGTTTTAGTATTCGTCAGACTTCATTCGTTATGATTCATGAATGAAACTTTTAAAGATACGAATATTGCATTTTTGCAATATTTGCAATAAATCGTAAAATCGATTTTTGTTAATGTAGAGGCAACCAGAGATATCAATTTTTATGTTTATCTAACAACCGAATTTGTAGTAAAGAGGTATTTTGACAGATATGGATACTAAAACAACTGCCATCAACCATAGCCATCCTAATATTATCCAGTTACGTAAGTTGATACGTAACTCTCAAAAGAAAGTTTGAAAATAGTTGGTGAAAATTTGGTGACTTTTTCCTATTATCTGACGAATATTATTTCCCTCATTCGCAAACTCTGTGCGTCGCAGTGCTTCTTAATTTAACTTGTGCTACATATAGGGTTCTTGATGCTGATAAACCTATGTGGTGATCAAACAAAAAGAGCACAAATTGTTATAATCAGCATCAACTACAAAAGTAGGATAAATAGGGGTAGGAGTAATAAATTCAAAAAATAATAGTTTCGTAACAAGCTTACTCATCCGTGAAACTTACTATTCTCATAAACTACACTACATTATATACACTTAATTAAAAATTGTTTAAAACCAAGATTTTATTTTTAAATTTTTAAACTGAAACTTTTAACGGGAAAGAAATAAAATAAATTCTGACACGATAAAACATACAAAGAACTCGCTTGAACAAAGTTGCATTCGAACAAAGAAAAAAGTACTAAAAAGTTACTTCATTGTGTGTGTTGAAGTTAAACATTTAACCTTTAAGGTGTTTTTCAGATAAGAATTTCCGTTTATACATTTTAAATTTTTTTTGTTTCATTTATTTCTGTATCTTTCCGTCGTAATATCGATCATTTTTCGCCTTCTGAATTAGATTTGACGGTGCGACGGTTTCGACAGGCTTCAATTTCTATCTAAAAGATATTACATTCAATTGCATCCTGTCCGTCCTTTTCGCAATGTAAACGTGATGGACGAAGAGTGAATTTTAAAATTTCTATCGTTTCGAACTAACAAAAAAAAAAAAACAAAAAAATTGGTTAACTAAAATTACTTTTGATTATAAGGAATAATTATGATGAAATCAAATTATGGTATTATGTTAATGTAAGTTTTAAAATTGAAATAAATTTTAATATTTAATCGAGTTTAAAATTCAATTATTACTTTCCCCGTTTCGAATTGTAAATAGTACCTTATATTTGAATGAAAATGAAGGGTGAGATGATAAAATATGGAATAACACTTAAAATACCATTAATACTTTACAAATTTATGGAATTCTTATGCAGATTCGAATGGAAATTAAGTTATAATTAACACATTACGATAATATCATATAAAAAATTAAGGCACCTGTATTTTTAGCTTTAACTTTGCATCGTAACGATTTTATCCTTTGTAATTTACTCTTCCATTATTTTTTATCTTTTTTTTCCTTCATTCTTTCGATAATCGAGTCCTTTATAAGGGAAATTGTAACGCGGCTGTGTTTCACCACCTATATTTTACCATCATAACTGTCAGACGGTTGGTTGTGATGTGGTTTCCAACCTCCCCTTTTCAACTCTTCCCTTTTTACGAAGCTACTTATTGACAGGTAGATAACGGATGATCCTGGTTTGTCGTGGTTTACCAACAAGTTTTGATTTTACGAATTTTTATCACCGACTATAAAGTAGTTTAGCTGCGACAGGTGATCGATTCATCACTCAAAATAGGTGTTTTTCTTTCGAACGGTACGATTTAAAGCTATGATTTAAGATCAAACTCAAAAATGTTTTATTGATACTGGATTTCATCCGAATTTTTTTTTCCATAACTTTAACCATAACATTCGGATGTAATCTTAAGAGAAGTTATCAAAATAAAGTACATGTTGAAATCTTTCGCAAAACGAAAACTAAAATAACTTAGCTAGTGTTAGCTTTAATATAACACGACGGTTACCTTTTGTTCGCTCTACGTATAGCGCATTCGTGTTACAAGTTCGAACATGATACAAGTTCAGTTACAGCTCAGTAAAAATTTATGCGAGTACGGAACAGTTGCAAATTTTCGAAGACGTTCCGAATATCCGTTATATCACTATAATAAATTACTTTTGACATTACTATCAAGCTTTTTCTTCATGTTTTTCGATACCAATAAACTCTTTTCCTACCAATATGGAAAGATCTCGTCTTTCTAATCTTTGTAAGTTTTGCAGTCTCCATATGGTTAAAATAAGCGACTCTAAATAAAAGACCCAAACAACAAGACAATTATAGGTAGAGTTGTAATTGCAAAACGAATATTTAATAATATGTACATGCGAAGAAAGAATTTTGTTATCTTCACGAATTACGTAAAAATCAATCATTTGAGGCCATGTTTAATTTCGTTCATATTAATTGAACTAAAATTAGAACTAACACTAGCACTAATACTAGATATACAACTTTAATCCATCTTCGGAACCTTTTGTATACTGCATTGCATCAAAATAGCCGAAGTGTTCCATTTTTTTTAATTACAGAAATTTGAGGAATTAAGGTTGAGTTCGAAACATGATATATCAAAAACGAATTGAGTTATTCAAGTATGCTTTTATAAGTGTGAAAGTACATACTTTTCTTTGTGAATTATAATAAATTGCACCAAGCTATCTTAAAAATCGGATTTTTTACAATTTTTTCAAAAATTATTAAGAAATCTTAAATTGTTTCTAAGCATGTTATCTCAAAATCAAATTGAGATATTCAAGTATGGTTTTGTGCATATAAAAGTACATACTTTTCGTTGTGAATTATAATAAGTTGCACCCAAATATCCTAAGAATCCAATTTTTTACGATTTTTTCAAAAATGTTTAAGAAATCTTAAAATTTCATGAATTTAGGTTGAGTTCAAAACATGATATCTCAAAATCAAATTAAGACATTCAAAAATGAATTTATGAGTATAGAAATACGTACTTTTCTTTGTAAACCATAACAAATTTCATCGATATCTTAAGAATTCGATTTTTACGATTGTTTGAAAAATGATTAAGAAATCTTATAATTTTATGAATTTAAGTTGAGTTCAAAGAATGATATCTCAAAATCAAATTGAGATATTCAAGTATGGTTTTGTGAGTATAGAATTACGTACTTTTCTTTGTAAATCATAATAAATTTCATCAAAATATCTTAAGAATTTGATTTTTTACGATTTTTGCAAAAATGATTAAAAAATCTTAAAGTTGTATAAATATATTTTGGGTTCAAAGCTTAATATCTCAAAATCAAATTGAGATATTCAAGTACGGTTTTGTGCGTGTAAAAACACATACCTGTCTTTGTAAATTATAATTAGTTGCACCCAGACAACTTAAGAATCCAATTTTATTACGATTTTTTCATAGATGATTAAGAAATCTTAAAATTGTATGAATTTAGGTTGAGTTCAAAGCATGATATCTCAAAATAAAGTTGAGATATTCAAGTATGGTTGTGCACGTATAAAAGTCCATACTTTTGTCAATTATAATAAATTGCACCAAATATATCTTAACAATCAAATTTTTTACGATTTTTTCAAAAATGATTAAGAAATCTTAAAATTGTATAAATATATTTTGGGCTCAAAGCATGATATCTCAAAATCAATTTGAGATATTCATGTACGGTTTTATGCGTGTAAAAGCACATACTTTTCTTTGTAAATTCTAATTAGTTGCACATAGATAACTTAAGAATCCAATTTTATTACAATTTTTTCAGAGATGATTAAGAAATCTTAATATTTTTGAATTTAGGTTAAGATTAAAGCATGATAACTTAAAATCAAATTGAGATATTCAAGTATGGTTTTGTTCGTGTAAAAGGACATTCATTTTTTTTATCAATTATAATTAGTTGCACCCAGATATCTTAAGAAACCATTTTTTTTACGGTTTTTTATAAATGATTAAGAAATCTTAAAATTTCATGAATTTAGGTTGCGTTCAAACCATGATATCTCAAAATCAAATTGAGGCATTCAAGCATGGTTTTGTGAATATATAAATACATACTTCTCTTTGTAAATTATAACAAATTTTATCATGATATCTTAAGAATTCGATTTATTACGATTTTTTCAAAAATGATTAAGAAATCTTAAAATTTTATGAATTTAGGTGGAGTTCAAAACATAATATCTCAAAATCAAATTGAGATATTCAAGTATGGTTTTATGATTATATAAATACGTACTTTTCTTTGTAAATCATAACAAATTTCATCAAGATATCTTAAGAATTCGATTTTTTACGATTTTTTCAAAAATGATTAAGAAACCTTACAACTTTATAAATTTAGGTTGAGTTCAAAGCATGATATTTCAAAGTCAAACTGTTATATTTAAGTATGGTTTCGTGCGTGTAAAAGGTCATACTTTTCTTTGTCAATTGTAATAAATTGCACCAAGATATCTTAAGAATCCACTTTTTACGATTTTTTTTCAAAAATGATTAAGAAATCTTAAATTTTTATGAATTTAAGCTGAATTCAAAGTATGATATCTCAAAATCAACTTGAAATATTCAAGTATGTTTTTATGAGTATAGAATACGTACTTTTCTATGTAAATCGTAACAAATTTCATCAACATATCTTAAGAATTCGATTTTTACGATTTTTTAAAAAATGATTAAAAAGTCAGCATGATATCTCAAAATCTAATTGAGATATTCAGTATGGTTTTGTGAGCATAGAAATACGTACTTTTCTTTGTAAATCATAACAAATTTCATCAAGATATCTTAAGAATTCGATTTTTTACGATTTTTTAAAAAATGATTAAGAAATCTTACAATTTTATAAATTTAGGTTGAGTTCAAAGCATGATATTTCAAAGTCAAATTGTTATATTCAAGTATAGTTTTGTGCGTGTAAAAGGTCATACTTTTCTTTGTCAATTGTAATAAATTGCACCAAGATATCTTAAGAATCCAATTTTTACGATTTTTTTCAAAAATGATTAAGAAATCTTAATTTTTTATGAATTTAGGCTGAATTCAAAGTATGATATCTCAAAATAAAGTTGAGATATTCAAGTATGGTTGTGAACGTATAAGTCCATACTTTTCTTTGTCAATTATAATAAATTGCACCAAGATATCTTAACAATCGAATTTTTTACAATTTTTTCAAAAATGATTAAGAAATCTTAAAATTGTATAAATATATTTTGGATTCAAAGCTTAATATCTCAAAATCAAATTGAGATATTCAAGTACGGTTTTGTGCGTGTAAAAGCACATACCTGTCTTTATAAATTATAATAAGTTGCACCCAGATAACTTAAGAATCCAATTTTAATACGATTTTTTCATAGATGATTAAGAAATCTTAAAATTGTATGAATTTAGGTTGAGTTCAAAGCATGATATCTCAAAATAAAGTTGAGATATTCAAGTATGGTTGTGAACGTATAAGTCCATACTTTTCTTTGTCAATTATAATAAATTGCACCAAGATATCTTAAGAATCCACTTTTTACGATTTTTTTTCAAAAATGATTAAGAAATCTTAAAATTGTATAAATATATTTTGGGTTCCAAGCATGATATCTCAAAGTCAATTTGAGATATTCAAGTACGGTTTTATGCGTGTAAAAGCACATACTTTTCTTTGTAAATTATAATTGGTTCCACCCAGATAACTTAAGAATCCAATTTTATTACGATTTTTTCAGAGATGATTAAGAAATCTTAAAATTTTATGAATTTAAGTTGAGTTTAAAGCATGATATCTCAAAATCAAATTCAGATATTTAAGTATGGTTTTGTACGTATAAAAGGAAATACATTTTTTTTATCAATTATAATAAGTTACACCCAGATATCTTAAGAAACCAATTTTTTTACGGTTTTTTATAAATGATTAAGAAATCTTAAAATTTTATGAATTTAGGTTGACTTCAAACCATGATATCTCAAAATCAAATTGAGACATTCAAAAATGATTTTGTGTGTATAGAAATACGTACTTTTCTTTATAAATCATAAGAAATTTCATCAAGATATCTTAAGAATTCGATTTTTTACGATTGTTTCAAGAATGATTAAGAAATCTTACAATTCTATAAATTTAGGTTCAGTTCAAAGCATGATATTTCAAAGTCAAATTGTTTTATTCAAGTATGGTTTCGTGCGTGTAAAAGGTCATACTTTTCTTTGTCAATTGTAATAAATTACACCAAAATATCTTAAGAATCCAATTTTTACGATTTTTTTCAAAAATGATTAAGGAATCTTAAATTTTTATGAATTTAGGCTGAATTCAAAGCATGATATCACAAAATCAACTTGAGATATTCAAGTATGTTTTTATGAGTATAGAATACGTACTTTTCTATGTAAATCGTAACAAATTTCATCAAGATATCTTAAGAATTCGATTTTTTACAATTTTTTCAAAAACGATTAAGAAATCTTACAATTTTATAAATTTAGGTTGAGTTCAAAGCATGATATTTCAAAGTGAAATTGTTATATTCAAGTATGGTATTGTGCATGTAAAAGGTCATACTTTTCTTTGTCAATTGTAATAAATTGCAGCAAGATATCTTAAGAATCCAATTTTTACGATTTTTTTCAAAAATGATTAAGAAATCTTAAATTTTTATGAATTTAGGTTGAATTCAAAGCATGATATCTCAAAATCAACTTGAGATATTCAAGAATGTTTTTATGAGTATAGAATACGTACTTTTCTATGTAAATCGTAATAAATTTCATCGAGATATCTTAAGAATCCGATTTTTTACGATTTTTTCAAAAATGATTAAGAAATCTTGAAATTTTGTATATTTAGGTTGAGTTCAAAACATGATATTTCAAAATCAAATTGTTATATTCAAGTATGGTTTCGTACGTGTAAAAGGTCATACTTTTCTTTGTCAATTGTAATAAATTGCACCAAGATATCTTAAGAATCCAATTTTTACGATTTTTTTCAAAAATGATTAAGAAATCTTAAATTTTTATGAATTTAGGTTGAATTCAAAGCATGATATCTCAAAATCAACTTGAGATATTCAAGAATGTTTTTATGAGTATAGAATACGTACTTTTCTATGTAAATCGTAATAAATTTCATCGAGATATCTTAAGAATTCGATTTTTTACGATTTTTTCAAAAATGATTAAGAAATCTTGAAATTTTGTATATTTAGGTTGAGTTCAAAACATGATATTTCAAAATCAAATTGTTATATTCAAGTATGGTTTCGTGCCTGTAAAAGGTCATACTTTTCTTTGTCAATTGTAATAAATTGCACCAAGATATCTTAAGAATCCAATTTTTACGATTTTTTTCAAAAATGATTAAAAAATCTTAAATTTTTATGAATTTAGGCTGAATTCAAAGTATGATATTTCAAAATCAACTTGAGATATTCAAGTATGTTTTTATGAGTATAGAATACGTACTTTTCTATGTAAATCGTAACAAATTTCATCAACATATCTTAAGAATTCAATTTTTTACGATTTTTTCAAAAATGATTAAGAAATCTTAAATTTTTATGAATATAGGCTGAATTCAAAGTATGATATCTCAAAATCAACTTGAGATATTCAAGTATGTTTTTATGAGTATAGAATACGTACTTTTCTATGTAAATCGTAACAAATTTCATCAAGATATCTTAAGAATTCGATTTTTTACGATTTTTTCAAAAAAGATTAAGAAATCTTGAAATTTTGTATATTTAGGTTGAGTTCAAAACATGATATTTCAAAATCAAATTGTTATATTCAAGTATGGTTTCGTGCGTGTAAAAGATCATACTTTTCTTTGTCAATTGTAATAAATTGCACCAAGATATCTTAAGAATCCAATTTTTACGATTTTTTTCAAAAATGATTAAGAAATCTTAAATTTTTATGAATTTAGGTTGAATTAAAAGCATGATATCTCAAAATCAACTTGAGATATTCAAGTATGTTTTTATGAGTATAGAATACGTACTTTTCTATGTAAATCGTAACAAATTTCATCAAGATATCTTAAGAATTCGATTTTTTACGATTTTTTCAAAAATTATTAGGAAATCTTGAAATTTTGTATATTTAGGTTGAGTTCAAAACATGATATTTCAAAATCAAATTGTTATATTCAAGTATGGTTTCGTGCGTGTAAAAGGTCATACTTTTCTTTGTCAATTGTAATAAATTGCATAAAGATATCTTAAGAATCCAATTTTTACGATTTTTTTCAAAAATGATTAAGAAATCTTAAATTTTTATGAATTTAGGCTGAATTCAAAGTATGATATCTCAAAATCAACTTGAAATATTCAAGTATGTTTTTATGAGTATAGAATACGTACTTTTCTATGTAAATCGTAACAAATTTCATCAAGATATCTTAAGAACTCGATTTATTACGATTTTTTCAAAAATGATTAAGAAATCTTAAAATTTTATGAATTTAGGTTGAGTTAAAAACATGATATCTCAGAATCAAATTTAGATATTCAGGTATGGTTTTGTAAGTATATAAATACATATTTTTTTTTGTAAATCAAAACAAATTTCATCAAGATATCTTAAGAATTCGATTTTTTACGATTTCTTTCCAATATTATTAAGAAATCTAAAAATTTTATCAATTTAGATTCAGATCCAAGCATGATATTTCAAAATCAAATGGAGATATTCAAGTATGGTTTTGTGAGTATATAAATACATACTTTTCTTTGTAAATCAAAACAAATTTCATCAAGATATCTTAAGAATTCGATTTTTTACGATTTTTTCAAAAATGATTAAGAAATCTTCCAATTTTATAAATTTAGGTTGAGTTCAAAGTCATGATATTTCAAAGTCAAATTGTTATATTCAAGTATGGTTTTGTGCGTGTAAAAGGTCATAGTTTTCTTTGTCAACTGTAATTAATTGCGCCAAGATATCTTAAGAATCCAGTTTTTACGATTTTTTTCAAAAATGATTAAGAAATTTTAAATTTTTATGAATTTAGGCTGAGTTCAAAGATTGTTATCTCAAAATCAACTTGAGATATTCAAGTATGGTTTTGTGAGTATATAAATACATACTTTTCTTTGTAAATCAAAACAAATTTCATCAAGATATCTTAAGAATTCGATTTTTTACGATTTTTTCAAAAATGATTAAGAAATCTTACAATTTTATAAATTTAGGTTGAGTTCCAAGCATGATATTTCAAAGTCAAATTGTTATATTCAAGTATGGTTTTGTCCGTGCCAATTTTTACGATTTTTTTCAAAAATGATTAAGAAATCTTACAATTTTATAAATGTAGGTTGAGTTCAAAGCATGATATTGCAAAGTCAAATTGTTATATTCAAGTATAGTTTTGTGCGTGTAAATTAATGTGAGTGTCGAAATACGTACTTTTCTTTGTAAATCATAATAAATTTTATAAAGATATCTTAAGCATTCGTTTTTTGCGATTTTTTTTAAAATGATAAGAAACCTTAAAATTTTATGAATTTAGGTTGAGTTCAAAGGTTTTTAAAATTTAGGTTCGTCTGCTACTTGTTCTATATTTTGCAAATCCAACAGCTTTACATAAGACAGTTTTACCCAACATATTTAATCACCCAAATCGCTGAGGTCGGTTGCAGGCGAGGCGCTGTATTTGAAATATTGACAGCAAATCGCCCATTTAGAAAATTGTAGCGTCTCGCCCGTAAGCGACCTCGGTAGAGAGAATAAAAACGTCTTCAGAAGACTTCATATATTTACTAAGGAACGCTTCATCAACAAATCAATTAAGACACTCAACATGGTTAGATTTATATTACTCGTTACTACCCATTCGCAGTTTTCTGTTATTAAAGTCGAAATAATTAGCCAAAAAATAATTGGTAAATTAACGGGAGTTAATTTCAAAAAAGTACTAGATATAAATCAGTGCCCAGCAAAATTCTAAACGGCATTAAATAGAACAATTATATTAACTTTGACAACCCTGATTCCTGCGTCTCGACTACACTACTCATACTACAAGAACTCTTGCGCGCATGAATTTGGCAGTTTCAAATAACCTATCATCTCGTACGTTTCTTACTAAAACATGTTCTTATACCTTACCAACATATTTTCACTACCTCACAAACAATTTGGGTTCAGAAATCAGTATAACAGTGTCACAGCCCTTCTTGACTTAACTGATGATACATATATAGCTTTTGATACTGATAGATCTGAAATTGTGCTGATATCAGTTGACTTTAGTAAGGTATTTGGTATATTGAATCATGACCTTTTTTTGCTCATTTTTAAGTTTATTGATATATCTGATTATGCTATATCCTTATTTAAGAGTTACCTGATTAATAAAACGAGGCAGTTAATATTAAGTTACAATATTTTGATTTTATTTGATTGGTTGCTGATGTTTGGCAGGAATCTATTCTTGCTGTTATTTTACTTGCAAACTATATCAACTTTATCTTGTTTTCCTTCCTAGTGAACGATCGGAATCTTATGATACAGATATGTGTCGAGATTAAGAAAATCTTCTGGTATCTGACTCAATATGTAAACGCATATGTAGCATATTAATTTATTAAGTAAACGTGCTAATGATTGCTTAAGAAGATCTATAGGAAGGTCTAAGAAGGTCTATACCAGTAAATGAAATTTTTATAATTGAAATTTCTTGTATTGTCTCGTATTTGGTCCAACTTTATCACGTGAAAAGTTATATATATAAACCCATCTCATCATCAGCCAATCAGAGCACCTAAAACAGCCGTAATCATCTTAATAATCTCTTAGATAACTTAAGTAGAAGATGGTAGCAATGAGCCTAAGAAGGATACAGGTTTTGTAGAATTCGTGTCTTCGTTTTATGTGCAATATTAGAAGAAGTGGTCATATATGGTCAATATGCGCCAAAAAAAGTGATTCATTACATCTACAGTTTTATAATATCCTCTAGACAATCTTATCTTGGCCGTAAACCAGCTCTGCATTACACATCAATTTTTATTCCTGTAAGATTTCCATAATATTAAATAAATAAATTTATACATATTTCTGATAGCCTAAAAATGTAATGAATATTTAAAACAAATAAAAAAACAATTTATTGCGATACAATTAATATATATCTAACTCCAAATACTGAACAATAATAAATCAAAATTGCTGACCGATACTGCTTTTGTTGGTTGTTCAATCGTGCACATATATTGTTCGATATGCCATTTGGGGAAAACGCATCAAACCCACTAGAATATACATACACACATAATGTTTGAATATCGTACAAACGATGATGGTCCGTTGATCCGTATTCTCGATACTTTGATGAATCGTCGTTCATATCTCCTCTGGCAATTTGTAATTTTCCGAATTTAGTATAATTGTTTCACCTGTGGGAGTACGTCAATAATCGACGTTGAAAGTCGGCATCTACCCGGCAAATTGCTACCTGATATATCGACGGTGAAGTTTCATTCCATTGCACTTCACTTGAACCGGAACAGAGGGAGAAAGAGAAGTGTACTAACACTTACTGACTGACAGAGCAGATATGCATACTCGCGGAAAGTGGAATCCGCGAATTGAAAGCAATGAATTTTTAGTGGATTAATAAGAAACTCAGACATCATTTTTTTTATTTAAGTTGATTTATTAAAAAAAAAATCTTAAGTAATTATGTTAACATGAAAATAAAGTTGTCTTGCGGAAAACAGAATTCAACCAAAACGGAAATGGTTATGTACGTGCAAGGAAATTCATTTTAAAGAAAAGTGGAGTTGAATTGTTGCCCTCCATCCGGCAGCATCTGTAACAAAGCTGGCGGTTGTACGTTGGTGTAACGGTTTGTTTGAGAATTCCACAACACTTTCCTCCCGACATTGCATCATCCCCATTATTCAAGTAGACATTTGTGTATGTATCGAGTAAACAAATTACCGTTTCCACCGGGCGATAGCTGATGCGGCATTGCGTGCTTCGAAGATAATATCCAGGGAGACTACTGGTAAACGTCACCCGGTTACACATTCGTGCATTCGGTTTCCGGGTTCGAAATTCGCATGATCCGGCCTCGCTTATGAGCCGAATATGGAAATGCTAAACCTGGAAGTTGACATATCTCAACTCTATCTCACTCATTCCAATTGATTTAGAAGAGAATGATTTTAGGATGGAGGGAAAACGTGGTATCGGTCACGACATAAAAGATATTTTTAGATGTTGATTCTCGTGATGCTAACTCGATTTTGAAGATCGTAAGTTTTCGTTGATAGGAGGTCTATTTTAAACGTCTGTTTTATTAACTTTGAAAAGGCAGAGTGGTAAAATTATATCGTGAGGGAGTTATTCTAAGAAAATTTCAGTGATTCATTGCTTTATTTTGGAGGAATCATGAATAATGTTTATGATCCAACATTGAAATAATATTTTGGAAAATATTTCAGTTATGATTAATTATACATGTATAAATCTTCTTCTACTACCCTCAGTGTTTACGGAATGTTGATTGATTTTCTTTTAAATAATAAATCAATGTTGTTGGGGACTCTGAAAACTATACAGATTATGACGTCATTATAAGTTAGGCAGAGATGACAGCAAGGGTCGTACATTTGTCATAAATGTTGTATGATAGATTTACAGAATGCGGCTGGAATTAAGGAGTTATGGGTGAGATTAACTCTTCATAGTGTTAAAGTAGCGCTTGGTGTTTTCAATAAACCACCTTCTGTGGATTCAAATCAATTTCTTGATGCATTTCATGATTCGCTGTCCAATATTTATCCTGCTATTGACCACATTGTTGTTGTGGGCGACTTTAATGTTAATGTTTTAGTTGACTCGTATGTTAGGACAACTCTTATAGCGACTTTTTAGACGTTTAACTTGTCTCAAGTTGATGTTCAATCCTCTAGAGTTTCAAGTGACTCGATTTACGGAATACTAATTTTGTGGATTTTAATAATTAATTAAACAGGATGAATTGGGAAATAGTTTTTGAGTTAAGAAATCCTCCATTGATGAAAAAGTTAATTATTTTAATGAATCATTATTAGCTTTGTTTAACGTTTATGTCCCTATTGTCACTCAAGTTGTAAAGAAAAACTCTTTTACATTGGATAACCTGGAATATTAAACAAATAATAAAAGTAAAAAATGCTGCGTTTAAGAAATATAAACGAACACGTCAACAAACACACTTTATTTAATACAAAAATCTTCTCTAAGTGGTTACAAATGTCATTCGTACTAAGACACGTGTTTTTCTTGACAAAACTGTAACACAAGTGACTTGTATATTATAGGAGCACTTAAAAGATGCAATGTTATTAATTCATCTTCTACTGCATTGCCGAGTAACTTAACTGATAATGAAACGGTCAATAATTTTTTTGTTAATTCTGCTCAAAATGCTCAAGTTTCTTCTAGTTAAGATTTGATGAGTTATTATCTTGATAATAGGATGCTTAGTGTTAATGATGACTTGGCGTTTAAGCCTGTCTCAGCTAATAAAATTGAGAATTTGTTATCATCCTTAAAATTGAGTTGTATTGATTTTTATGGGATTTCTTTGAATATGATAAGATTGTGCTGGTCTGTCTCCGGGAGTCTGTATTTCCATCTGTCTGGAAGTATGATCTTGTAAGTCCAGTAGCGAAGTCAAAATCTGTCAAGGTTCTGAAGGATTTACGGCTTGTGACAATACTTCCAGCGTTATCCAAGGTATTTGAAAGAGTGGTTGTTGAATAGCTTTGTGGCCACTTGAATAAGAACAATATTCAACTTGACAGACAACTGCTTTTCAAAAAACACTATAGCGCTGTTGGATCTTACTAATGATGTCTTTAGGTCTCTTGATAAGGGAAAGTCGACAATATTGTTTCTTTTAGACTCAATGAACTATTGCTGTCAATCTTAGATTTTTAATTCCAATTTTTACATTGGAATTAGTGATGCTGCTGTTGAGTTTTTTTGGAATTATCTTTAGGATAGGCAGCAGTCAGTTAGATTGAATGATACTATCTCCTTTTCTATGGCAATTGAGTCTAGTGTGTCACAGGGATCCATCTTGGGTTGGGTTGCGTTTGGTCCACTTCTTTTCACAATTTTTACTTGTAATTTATTTTCAGACTTAAGTGCCCTTTCGTATCATGTGCGGATGATACGCGGCTGTATTGTAGTCAGATAAAACTCCTGCACTGATTTTGTATGTGTGTCCATCATATTCAATTGCTCATTCGTGTTATTCAATAGATTCCTCGAAACTCCTTTCTTTTGGAAGGGTTTCACTTTGTTTCCCCATAGGGCTGATCCGAAGGCTTTTTTTGACGTCAATTATAACTAATAAGCACATCCTTCACTTGCTAATAAACCCTGTTTGAACATTTGCAGGTTTCTGGCCTCCCCAAGTACTTGCTCAATTGCAGTTACTGTTTCCATAGGATGGGGAATAAATTATTTCTTGCAAGATCTACAACCTAGCTTCAGAACTGTAGGTTTTATAATTTGTCTAGATTTTTTAGTAAAAATCCAAGAACTTTGCGTAATAAATGTTTATTATACGAAATATTATGATTAACATCGATACGTTGTTGTATATTGTAACACCTACAACAATATAGAATCCGACACGGATTCGCTCTCAGGTTGATTTTCAACCCATGACTTCAAATACTTTGTACATGTAGTTGTATTCAGGCCCTTTGTACTGCCCAATTTTTGTCACATCGAATCAGTCATTCGGTTGAATATGGTCCCAAGAACGCTCTATGTAGTTTCATAACAAGTCCAAATTGGGTTCTCTTTGCTACTACCAAATCTCCTTTTCTATACTTTCTAGCTTCTCTTCGTTGTCAATTATATTACTTCCTATTTTCTAACTGAACTCTCAATATTTATATCTTGGTTTTTAATCTTAATTCTTCTCTCCTTTCATCAAATTTTTCCACCAAACATTGATTTATTAATTCTTGTATTTGAATATCTTCCTTATTCTTCATCTGTACACCTGCTAATACTTGAATGGTGTCTTAATGAGACTTCTCTAATGAGTAGAATTTAAAACTCCTCTTACCTGATCTGTATATTGGTAGACTTCTTTGGGTTATCGATACTAAATTTTGTCAACCGATGTGATGATTGACCGATTTGTCCATTTCCTCGTAGAACTCCTATCATAATTAAGATATGAAAAAAATGAAAAATGAATGCAGTTCCTCTACCTGAATTGATTCACCCTGGGTTACCAAAATTAGCTTGTTATCTCTTTAAACCTGAAATAGTTTTTTTTTTGATGTCACAACTCTCTTTCTTTCCTTCCTTTTGAGCTCTCAATATGCACGATATACTATTCTGTACTCATTTCCTGATTTTCTTCTTCACCTTTGTAACATAAAACTCTCACCATTTCCTGTATTTTTGTTACACCAATATGGTCTACCTCGTGTGCTCTTCTAACCACTTCGCTTTGGATAACTTTATCCAAACTCCTTTCCATCTTTGTATCTATATAAGATTTCATATCTTAAAAAGTAATCTTCATAAGTCACTATTTTTAAAATTTTTCCCAACGTTCGCAAATGTTATTTGTGCACTGCTTAGTCTCTCAATAAATCCGTTCTCTTCAGTCATCACCTGATCAATTACAATCAAAGCTGGACTTCTGCTTAAGGCATCAAAATGTCGCATACATAAATACAGAAATACTTTCACCAACAATGCCAATCCTGCAACTCTTATTGTTAACGCTTTTTTGTTCATTTTTCTTTGGAATGCCGCACAATCAGCTACTATTTTAATTCTGGTTCCGAGCGAATAAACCCTAAATTTTTTCAAAGCTTGAATCACTGCTAAAACTTCTAATTCGTAATTGCTATACTTTTCTTCGGGCGATTTCGTTACTTTGTTCATACAAAAGATAGGATATAATTTCGAATCATCTTCAACCCTCTGTGTAAAACCAGCTCCATAACCAAATTTGCTTGAGTCAATGTGCAATTTCGTGTCAAGTCCCGGTTTAAAAATGTTCAAAACTGGTTCATCACACAGCAATGTTTTTAATATCTCAATAAAATCATTGCGTCTCAATAAATCACATAACGGTCTAGATATTATATAGATATATCATAGATATTATATCATACCTATTATAATACCTACAGTATCTATTACATAGTTAGGTATGAACTTTCTAAAGTATCCAATTTAACCTAAGAAGATTAAATCTGTTTCATCGTTTAGGAAATTTGCCTTCTTGTATGGAAATCTGTTCTTCTTGAATGATATATCACAAAAACTCAACTCTGGTTTTCAAAATTTAACATTTTCTCATTTTGATTTCTAAACCATATTCTTTACAAATACAAACACCCGTTCCAATCTCTTAGAAGTCTTTGAAACACAGCTGGACTATTACAGATCAAACGGACACTTCAAAAGTTCATATTGCCATGTAGATACTATAATTGAAGTATACTTTTGCTATTTTCGTCGGCTGCAACATGAAAGAAGTCATTTTTGAATCTATAATACCAAAATATGAAGCAACCCATCATCAATCCAAGATTGACCTTTAATCAATGGTAGAGGAATCTGTCTTTTATTGTGTTTTTATTAAGTTTTCTATAATTAACAACAAATTCCGGTTTTCTCATATTTCTTCTTCAGAAGAATTGGACTGACAAAATTCGGCAAACTTTCTGTTACAATTTCCTCGATATGCATTCTTTTTCTTTAATCTGATTTTTTTGGCATACCCAACCTTCTTGGACGTTGATATATTGGTACCATATATATGATCACATCTTCATTTTTTTGTCTTTTTGCTAGCTAGTTAGTTCAATGACTTTCATTCGAATCTTTAACTTTTCTATAATCAAAACAATTTCTGATTTTTCCATATTTCTTCGTCACAAAGAATGGGCTGGTAAAATCCGATGATCTATTTTCGTACAATTCCCACATTTAACCATTCTTTTATATAATTATCTACTTTGATTTTTTCTGACATAGCCAACCCTCTAAATTTTCTATAATTACAACAAGTTCTGGTTTTTTCATCTTTCTTCTTTACAAGAAATGGGCTGGCAAAATCCGATGAGCTCTCGTACAATACTTATGTTTAACCATTCTTTTATCTGATTATCTATTTCGGTTTTCTCTGGCATAACAAACCTTCTTGGACGTTGATATATTGATACTTCTGTTTTCATTAAGAGTTGTGTTTACATCTGCAGTTTTTGTCTTCTTGGTGTTAGTCGCCGACTTTCATCCGAATCTCTTTATTTTCAACATGCCCTAATGTACTTTCTTCCTCGCTTCATTTCTTCCAATTGTAGCTTTTAGACAGATAGGCGTTCTTGACAATACATGAAATTTAAGTTAAAATACCTCTTCATTTCAAAATGAACTCAGGGTCTATAATTGTCTTCCCCCAAAGTTCTTTGATTGTAATCCATGCATCTTCTAAATTATTCATATTGAAATATTTCTGGAGAATAGCCTTTTTGATGACATTAATATCACTTCCGGTGTCTAGTAAAGCTTTTGTTACAATGTTGTCAATATTCAATTCATATATTTTCTTCTTCTACCTCTACAACATTTAATTACACTATGTTTAGTAGATCCAACATTCTGTTTATCATTATTATATAATTAGAATTTAGCTGATGTTTGCCCAAATCTGTTACATTTAACACATTACTGTTGTCTAGACATGCATTGGCTTTGTGTTCTTAGACAACAATTAAACTTGTTGGTCTTCATTATGTATAAACTTCATCTCTCTTGTGTTTTACTCCGATACTATTCTAATTCTTTTTTCAAATTTTTATCCCTTTCACTTTATCTTTTAATTCAGCAAAAGTTTCCGCTCCATATAACAATTTTATTACTATTTTCATCTGGAATTCCATCTATTATCTTCAATTCCCGTCATGCTGCCAATTTCTCTCATCACCAAAACATACTCTCTTACGGTTTCCTCGCGTTTCTTCTTTCTGTCCATTAAAAGTTTATGTACTTGAGTACTATTCACTTTTACTTCAAATTCTTCAATAATTTTCTTTTCAGCATTGACAACGTTTATATTTGTATTTATTAATTTCTGCAAATCACTCCAAGTTGTTATATCAGACATTTCTTCAAAATCATCAAAAATACATCGTAGTACTTGATCTATCATCAAAAGAAGCGAACTTCTTTTTCTTCTCTCAAATCTTCCACGTTTATCATTTTCTCTTTCAAAATCTTTTTCATCTTCAACATCTTCTTCGTCATTATTTGGATTATCAACGTCTTCTTCTTATTCTTCGTTCTCACTCAAATTTTTGTCAGTTTTACAATCATTTAAAAATCTAAAAATTCCTTCGGCATTGACAATGTTTATATTTGTATTTATTAACTTCTGCAAATCACTCGAAGTTGTTATATCAGACATTTCTTCAAAATCATCAATCCATTTTTGAATTTTGTGTTCACTCTTTATATCGTAGTACTTGATCTATAACCAAAAGAAGCGAACTTCTTCTTCTTCTCTGAAATCTTCCTCGCTCATCACTTTCTCTTTCAAAATCTTCTTCATCTTCAACATTTTCTTCGTCATTATTTGGATTATCAACGTGTTCTTATTATTCTTCGTTCTCAATCAGATTTTTGTCAGTTTTACAATCATTTAAAAACCTAAAAATTCTTTCGGCATTGACAATGTTTATATTTGTATTTATTAACTTCTGCAAATCACTCGAAGTTGTTATATCAGACATTTCTTCAAAATCATCAATCCATTTTTGAATTTTGTGTTCACTCTTTATATCGTAGTACTTGATCTATAACCAAAAGAAGCGAACTTCTTCTTCTTCTCTGAAATCTTCCTCGCTCATCACTTTCTCTTTCAAAATCTTCTTCATCTTCAACATTTTCTTCGTCATTATTTGGATTATCAACGTGTTCTTATTATTCTTCGTTCTCAATCAGATTTTTGTCAGTTTTACAATCATTTAAAAACCTAAAAATTCTTTCGGCATTGACAATGTTTATATTTGTATTTATTAACTTCTGCAAATTACTCCAAGTTGTTAATCAGACATTTCTTCAAAATCATTAATCGATTTTTGAGTTTTGTATTCACTCTTTACATCGTAGTGCTTGATCTATCGACAACAGAAGCGAATTTCTTCTTCTCTCTCAAATCTTTCTCGTTCATCATTTTCCCTTTCAAAATCTTCTTCATCTTCAACATCTTCTTCGTCATTATTTGGATTATCAACGTCTTCCTCTTATTATTCGTTCGCAGTCAGATTTTTGTCAGCATTACAATCATTTAAAAACCTAAACATTCTTTCGTTATTGACAATGTTTATATTTGTATTTATTAACATCTGCAAATCACTCCAAGTTGTTAATCAGACATTTCTTCAAAATCATTAATCGATTTTTAAGTTCTGTATTCACTCTTTACATCGTAGTGCTTGATCTATCATCAACAGAAGCGAATTTCTTCTTCTCTCTCAAATCTTTCTCGTTCATCATTTTCCCTTTCAAAATCTTCTTCATCTTCAACATCTTCTTCGTCATTATTTGGATTATCAACGTCTTCCTCTTATTCTTCGTTCGCAGTCAGATTTTTGTCAGCATTACAATCATTTAAAAACCTAAACATTCTTTCGTTATTGACAATGTTTATATTTGTATTTATTAACATCTGCAAATCACTCCAAGTTGTTAATCAGACATTTCTTCAAAATCATCAATCGATTTTTGAGTTCTGTATTCACTCTTTACATCGTAGTGCTTGATCTATCATCAACAGAAGCGAATTTCTTCTTCTCTCTCAAATCTTTCTCGTTCATCATTTTCCCTTTCAAAATATTCTTCATCTTCAACATCTTCTTCGTCATTATTTAGATTATCAACGTCTTCCTCTTATTCTTCGTTCGCACCCAGATTTTTGTCAGCATTACAATCATTTAAAAACCTAAATATTTTTTCGTTATTGACAATGTTTATATTTGTATTTATTAACATCTGCAAATCACCCCAAGTTGTTAATCAGACATTTCTTCAAAATCATCAATCAATTTTTGAGTTCTGTATTCACTCTTTTCATCGTAGTACTTGATCCGTTATCAAAAGAAGCGAACTACTTCTTCTTCTCTCAAATCTTCCTCGTTCATCATTTTCTCTTTCAAAATCTTCTTCATCTTCAACATCTTTTTCGTCATTTTTTGGATTATCACCGTCTTCTTCTTATTCTTCGTTCTCAATCAGATTTTTGTCAGTTTTACAATCATTTAAAATCCTAAAAATTCTTTCGGCATTGACAATGTTTATATTTGTATTTATTAACTTCTGCAAATCACTTCAAGTTGTTATATCAGACATTTCTTCAAAATCATCAATCCATTTTCGAATTCTGTGTTCACTCTTTTCATCGTAGTACTTGATCTATCATCAAAAGAAGCGAATTTCTTCTTCTCTCAAATCTTCCTCGTTCATCATTTTCTCTTTCAAAATTTTCTTCATCTTCAACATCTTCTTCCTCATTATTTGGATTATCAACGTCTTCTTCTTATTCTTCGTTCTCAGTCAAATTTTTGTCAATTTTACAATCATTTAAAATCCTGAAAATTCTTTCGGCATTGACAATGTTTATATTTGTATTTATTAACTTCTGCAAATCCTCCAAGTTGTTATATCAGACATTTCTTCAAAATCATCAATCCATTTTTGAATTCTGTGTTCACTCTTTACATCGTAGTACTTGATCTATCATCAAAAGGAGCGAACTTCTTCTTCTTCTCTGAAATCTTCCTCGCTCATCACTTTCTCTTTCAAAATCTTCTTCATCTTCAACATCTTCTTCGTCATTATTTGGATTATCAACGGCTTCCTCTTATTCTTCGTTCGCAGTCAGATTTTTGTCAGCATTACAATCATTTAAAAACCTAAACATTCTTTCGTTATTGACAATGTTTATATTTGTATTTATTAACATCTGCAAATCACTTCAAGTTGTTATATCAGACATTTCTTCAAAATCATCTATCCATTGTTGAATTCTGTGTTCACTCTTCTCATCGTAGTACTTGATCTATCATCAAAAGAAGCGAATTTCTTCTTCTCTCAAATCTTCCTCGTTCATCATTTTCTCTTTCAAAATTTTCTTCATCTTCAACATCTTCTTCCTCATTATTTGGATTATCAACGTCTTCCTCTTATTCTTCGTTCTCAGTCAGATTTTTGTCAATTTTACAATCATTTAAAAACCTAAAAATTCTTTCGGCAGTGACAATGTTTATATTTGTATTTATTAACTTCTGCAAATCACTCCAAGTTGTTATATCAGACATTTCTTCAAAGTCATCAATGCATTTTTGAATTCTGTGTTCACTCTTTACATCGTAGTACTTGATCTATCATCAAAAGGAGCGAACTTCTTCTTCTTCTCTGAAATCTTCATCGCTCATCACTTTCTCTTTCAAAATCTTCGTCAACTTCAACATTTTCTTCGTCATTATTTGGATTATCAACGTCTTCTTCTTATTCTTCGTTCTCAATCAGATTTTTGTCAGATTTACAATCATTTAAAAACCTAAAAATTCTTTCGGCATTGACAATGTTCATATTTATAGTTATTAACTTCTGCAAATCACTCCAAGTTGTTATATCAGACATTTCTTTAAAATCATCAATCCATTTTTGAATTCTGTGTTCACTCTTTTCATCGTAGTACTTGATCTATCATCAAAAGAAGCGAACTACTTCTTCTTCTCTCAAATCTTCCTCGTTCATCATTTTCTCTTTCAAAATCTTCTTCATCTTCAACATCTTCGTCATTTTTTGGATTATCAACGTCTTCTTCTTGTTCCTCATTCTCATTCAGATTTTTGTCAGTTTACAATCTCTCTTCATATTCATGTATATACTATCCATACTTTTTACCTCATTAAGTTTAGCATCATATATTGCGAAATTCTTGTTAAAACAAAATTAAGTAAATCTTTTCTTCTTCTACTCCTTTCATTATTAAAGCAAAAGGATTGCCGTAGTTTCATCGTCATCAAATTTCCATATTTTAAACTGAGCTCAAGTACAACAAAGTATAAGTTAATTATTAATTACAGAAATTGTAGTTAATCCAGGGTATCATACAAGGAATAACTATAAATAACTATAATTCCGAATCATTATTTTAATAAATGATGAAAGCTTTCAACTTGAGCGAAACTTTCTTAATTAACCAGCTTTGTCTTAAGTGTGTTCTCACTAATTAATGCAAGTCCCAGACGTTCCTAATACCGCAAAATCGACGATTTGACTAGGATAAATCTTGACGTAATTATTAATCCGACACCGGAGGACGCCAATATCTCTTATTCAATGTCCGATAATTAACCTGAACGAGGTCACCCCAACTCTCACCCCAACGCTTACCCTACTCTCACCCCAGCTCTCACTCCAATCCAAAAGACAACGAAAGGGAAGGTCCTGCATAACAGCCCCATTTTGAATGGATTTGGTTTGGACCGATTATTCAAGCTATTTTCAACCTTAACGAATTTGATTACAAATAATTAAAAAAAAAACCTCAAAAAATTACTTTTATTTTTATCCCACAAAACAATTTTTATGTTCTAAAGAAAGTTTACTCCCTGGGGAAGCACAAACTTAATCGGGTTATGCAGGTGGTAAACTTCTCTAAGTTTCAGCGTGGTTTTCTCTAGAGTTGGACCAACGTCAAGAGGAATCTTCCCTTCCATACACTCGACGACGACGTCGCAACTCTCATTAAGAACGTTCTCAGACTACCTCTTATTGAGAGTCGCGTCCCGGTGTAAATTGTTAGTCATTCAAGTTAATTCACGTGTACCCACCCGAGAGTCGAGGTTAAAAAACTCTTTTCTGTATGAAAGGAGTTTTTCCTAAAAAGTTTTTCTACAAAAATGAAGATGTGTGTACCGAGGATGCTAATCTTAATTAGAAACATCCCCTAATTAATAAGAGTACCAAAGTCGCGGGTCTGGCAATTTGTTAAGGTGGGTAATAAAAGGAAAAAGCTGTGGCCGTTTTCCCAGGCGAATGTCCTCTCATTTCCCACAACCTGGGATACCACTATCGGACCTGTTATCAATTCTAGTGTCCACCACCACTCCGAGGTTACTTCCAATAACCACCAGGTCCGACGATAATCAAACTCTCCAACTCCCCCCAGATACCCTCTTGTATCCGGAAACAATTTCCCGTCGCACTTAGGGAGGAAGTTATTGTTTTTATGACCGCTTCATCAGGGGGACTCCCTCCGAGATTGCGATGAGGAAATTATCACGTTATCAGCTTTTCCTATCGTTAAACCGATATCGTTAACACATTCTACTTGTTTACACGTTAACGTGGACCTCGTTATTAAAACGGTTTATGATGTTTTTGTTCCAACCTAGATACGATGCTTAAGGTTTAATCATTTATGTGTTCATTCTATTATAGATTAATCAAGATTTTTTTTGTTCAATGACTTTCTATAAGACAAAAAAAACTTATTTAATTTCACACCTAAAAGTAAACTGAAGTTATCATTTTCAAAGCGAGGTAATGGTCAAAGTTAAGTGGTCAGGAAAGCATTATGGCTAATGGACATTTCGCTCTCTCTCTCTCTCTCAGTCTGATAATATCGTTTTTGGTCTGAACAATACCGAGCGCATGATTAAGCTTTTACGAAACCGCTAAATTGGTGTTCTTTCCGGGCCAAATGAGCACCCGGCCCTCGCGTTAACTATAAACACCGTTGATTGCGCTAAAAATTAAAGGAGAAAAATGGATGAGAGAATTACCTTTATCTTTAAAAAAATGATATCTTTGTACATATTATAATTTAAGTCAGAGGTTTCCAATCTTCTTCGGTTTATGGATCTTTAAATAATCGAAATTTTTTCACACTCATCGTTTAATTATTTTGAAGTAAAAACAAAAAGATGCCTTGATTGGTTTAAACGAAATTTATTTGTAAAATATCAGTGTGACGCGTGTAAATTATATAAAGTTATTTAAAATTGATATTAAAGACAAAGTATGAACGATAATGATATTTACGGTCAGAAGGTTAATACATTGATTTATAAGAGAATAGCCAGTATTTAATTAACACCTTAATATGTTAGAAAAACGTAGAACATTATAAAAATTTGTACCTAAGTATCGGTTAAAGAATTTGTAGACTTCCGGTTAAGATTTAGACTTCTAAAACTGAAAAAAAATACTTCAAGAACACAAGCATCGATCTAAGTATGAAAAATCACCGTAACGTGATATAAAATTATTGAAAGTTTAGCAAAGATGATATTATTAAAATTTACGAGTAAAGTGATTTTGAGAAACTGTAAAAATTATTTTTTTTATTTTATTTAATAAAAGAAATTACTCATGGTTCGCCCACGTTGTGTATAACCTTAAAACCAAAAGTTTAGTTAAAGCTATTTTTCTATAAAGTTGAAGTAAAGCCAAAAAATTGTAAATAGAGTTAATCTTGGAAGATATTTTGAAAATTACATTTAATGAAAATTAAAAATTGAAAATAAAACTCAACTGAGTCCGACCTTATCTTCATGAAGTTAAGGTGGACTGAAGAGTTGTGGTAAGAATGAGATGTAATAAAATTGCAGATTATACAGAAGTGGGGGAAGTTTTTTAAAAAAGGTTATTTTGAAAACATTTTTAAGAAAAATCTGAACGGTTATATCTGAAAGGGCGTTTAGCATTTTACCAGCGTGTTCGTCTTTATATTTATGAATGAAGTATTCCTCGAATAGGTCGAGTTGTTTAGATTTTTTAAAGTTTTTAAGTAGAGTAATATTATTTGGGGAGGAGGTGAGGTACAAAAGATTACTCAAAAGATGAGTAGGTTTCTAGTTAAAAAGATTTCCATAGAAAATAAACTCAGATTTGTGAATTTCGACATGGAGGGCACCTTCCAGAGTAAGATTCAGCACAGTCACCTTAAATAACACAGAGATCATATCCTTAACTCTTCGTCTGTAAACCTGGATATGTCGTGTCCGACCTAAACTGTTTAAGTAAAAAATTTACTAATAAGTTGATACACATTATGTAGTCCCCCACTTAAAAAGAAGGCAATATGAGATAGAATATGAACTTACAAGATTAACGTAATGAATTTAATCAATTGTTTCATATTTTTTTTAAATGCATAAGGCCATAAAATTCGGCTGAACTTGAAAGACCCACGTTTACAGACGGAAGGTGCTAAAGAAACATTTACAGATAAAGGGTTAATTGGGCCATAAATTTTCATTCAAAACTAAACATAACCCTGTCATCACAGCTATTGAAATTGAATCACAACTTAAACAAACATCCACATTTTAAAGATTTTAAAGACCATAAATTCAACAATAACTCTTATAATCTTAATGATTTAAGAAGCTTAAAACAAAAAGTTAGAGTACACAATTTTAGTGTTACTTAGGGTGATAAAAATGCCGGGATCGTAATCATCAATCACACTGAGTCAATAAAACATTAGAATTTTTCAAAAACAGTAATATCAAAGAAATAAAAAGACCCTTCTGTTACTTATAACAACAACTTCAAGAAATTGCTAAAAGATTGCAAGGAGAGTTTGAATAAATTCAACATTGATACCTTTAACAGAATAGAAATAACCACCTATCCTCAAATGCTTAATTAAACTTCACAAATTAGGCAAATCCATTAGACCAATTATAAGTAACCGTATTACTACCACCGAAAGAATCGCTAAAGTTATTAAAGACTTGCTATATAGTAGCAAGTCCTCTCCCTACTTCCAATACCTCATGCAGCTTTCCGAAGCAATCTAGTAAGCACAGCGGTCTAATCTTTTCCTTTTTGGATCTCTCTTTTCTATTAACACAAGTCTTCCCTCCTTTCATATCTTGGGAAATCTGAATTCTGTTTCTTAACAATTGCTTACACATTTTTGTCAGCTTTTTTGCTTCCAGCTTTACGACGTCTTTCATCACCATTAAGATCCGGTGCTCTTCTGCTCTTGATTCCTTCAGCGGTCTCTCTCATTTCCCAACTCGTGACTTCTCTCTCTGTTTTTGTCGGCCTTTCGATCTTTCACGTGCTATCCTCCCCATCAGAAAAGAGTTTCTTGATAACGACTGCTACTTTATCTTCCTGGAGGACTACTTCACATATGTTTTTCGTTTTTTCTATTCTTCTATACTATAAGCATCCCCGAGACATCACTCTCCAGTTCGTCTCTATGCTTTTTTTGCCTTTTTAATTTCATTTCTGTATTGTCTCTTTGTTTCCTTGTATTCAGTCTTCGAATTTTGTTGTTACTGCTCGTCTTCACTTATTTATTGTACCCTCGTCGTTCCACCAGTGTAATCTTTCTGCATCAATCCTGATCATTTTTCTCTTTCCATAGACCACGTTGCATGCTTTTGTCGTTGCATCTGTTATTGTTTCTGGGGTCATTTTCCGCCTTTTCAGGCACTCTTTATGGAAAGTTTCTTCGAATTTTTGACGAATTTCTGCATTCTTTTTCATCTGCTGGCGCTATTTGTTCTGCTGGGTTCTCTCTTTTGATGCAGTAAGTGGCAAACAGTGTTGAATGAGTTGTTCGACGTTCTGTTTGCTCATATGTCGATTCCATAATTCTATATAACGTCCTAGTTGTGTTTTGGGCTTTTTATACGGCATATCTGATATGTTCACGCGATCTTTAATCTTTCCCTACTATTACCTCCAAGTACTTGATCATTTGTCCTGTTCCTATACCACAGTTTCCCACTTTCAGTTTTAATTCGATCTTTGTCTTCCTGTTCTTTGGTAGCCCATACCCTTCATAATGGATACTATGTGCTCTAACATTCGGTGTGCGACTTCCGTAAGTTCATCATTTTTCCATCCTGTGATGATCAAAGCTAGGTCATCCGTATACGCTATTGTGTGTACATTATCCTTTCCTTCTTGCGATTTCACAACTTTGTCTAAATAAATGTTCTATAAAGTTGGACGGATCCCCCCGGAATTCCCCTTGTTATTCCATATCTTTCTCTGTAGTACATCACTTCTCTTTCGGACAGATGTTCTTTTGTGACATCAATCAATGCTTCCGCTCTATGATTCCACCTTAATTCGCCGTGTCATTGGCGTTCTTAATCTCAATAGTAATGAGCAAACACTCCTCCTTTTGCCTTTTGTTCTTTGTTGAATCTTTCCGTGTCATTTGCCCTCTTTAATACTTCTTCTATAGCAATCTCTGTGGATTTTCGCAATGTGAAACCGTATTAGTATGTAGCAAATCCTCCCCTACTTCTAATTCTTCCAGCATTTTCGTTCTAATTATTCCCCCGTACAGCTTTCCGAAACAATTCAGTAAACACAGCGGTCTAAACTTTTTCTTTTTTGGGTCACTATTTTCTATTAACACAAGTTTTTCCTCCTTCCATCTCTTGAGAAATCTGTTTTCTCTTAAAAGTTGGTTATACATTTTTGCCAGCTCTTTTGCTTCCAGCTTTAAGACGCAGACTTTCATCACTGTCAGGATCCGGTGCTCATCTACGCTTGATTCCTTTAGCAGTCTGTCTCATTTCCCATTCCGTGACTTTTCTCTCTATTTTTGCTGGCCTTTCGATTTTCCACGTGCTATCCTCCCCATCATTAAAGAGTTTCTCAATTATCTATGCTATTTTATCGTCCTCTAAGACCACTTTACATATATTTTTCGTTTTTGTGTTCTTTATATTATAAGCATCCCCCAGACCTCACTGTCTAGTTCGTTACGCAGGTTTCTCTATGCTTTGTTTGCCTTTTTACACTTATTTGTTGTACCCTCGTCGTTCCACCAGAGTACCCTTCCTGCATCAATCCTGGCAATTTTTCTTTTTCCATAAGCCACGTTGCATGCTTTTATCCTTGCCTCTGTTATTGTTTCTGTGGTCTTTTCAGGCACTCTTTATGCAGAATTTCTTTGCATTTTTGCTTTCTTTTTTGAGTTCTATCTTTTCATGCAGTCTGACGTTGTAACATATGATTTGGTGATCAATGAAGTTTTCCCCCTTCTCCTCTCGCCATTTCTCAAATGCATTAATTTGTGTGCTCTTACATATTGTCAGATGTATTATGGACTTCCCCTTCTCAAACTTCCTCTCCGCCATCCATTCCCAAAGTATCCTGCCTCTCTCATCCGCTCTCTTTGATCCCCATTAACTACGTTTAGCATTGAAGTCTCCACTTATTTACATGACTCCCCAAGTTACTCAGCTTTCTGTCCAAATCCATGATTGTTTCGTTTAGAGTCAGATAGCATCCCACCAAATGTCCCACGTTAACTGCACAAAGCAGTGTGCATCCAAAATTATTTTCATCCATTGTTTTCACAAAATAAGCACTGTTCTTTCCGTTTAATTTTAGAATGTATTGTTTTTCAACCTGCAAGTCCTTTAAAGTGTTATCCTGAAGTGTTCGAAAGTTCCTGAAGATGGTTCATTGAATAAACTGAAACCGGTAGAACTATTATAAAAATATTTTCCATTTTAAATAAAAGTACAAACACATACAAAGGAAACCTTTTATTATATGACCAAAATGGAAAGAATCTACGAATTCATTTTTAATGATTCCCATGTTTGTTTTTAAACCATCCCCTCATCTCAATCTTTCTTCTGTTCGGTTCCGAAATCGTTGCTATGTCAATCCGCCTCATAACTGCCTGAGGCGGATACAACTGCGTCATAATTCTCATTGAGGTTCATTGCTTCCGTTCATCTATTTCTGTTAAGTTGAGTAATTTGATTTTCTTGGACATCGCGGTTTATTACTCCTAGATATCGGTTTCTGATCGACTTGTTCGAAGAACCTGATTCTGTAGAACTCATTTCTCTATTCATTTCTCTCTTACTTTCCACCAGCTAATTACCTTGCTTTTGATATTAAATCCCAATACTCTCCATTATTTCTACTTCTATTTCTCTTTGGTCTACCTTCTAAGCTTTGAGTTTCCTTCTACGATACAAGTGTGTTTAAAGTATTGGTCTTCTCATCACCATTTCACTATCTCTCTCCACTCTTCGAAGGTATCTGCTTTTCTTACCTTTTCACTTTTTGGTCTTTCCTCCTCTTTCTTCATCTCCAATTGAGTTGCCTAATTTGTTTACTTAATGCTTTGTTGTGGCTACCTATCCATTCTCTCTCTCATCTCCTATCGATCCACGATTTGTGCATTTTCTTATCTTTCTGGCAACTTCCTTGATTTTTCTCTTCGTATTTTGCCCCATATTTTTTCCTTAATATTCCTATTTGTTTATTATTATTATTATTGTGTATTATCGCACATCTTTTCTTTTCCCTCTACTTGTCCCTTTTTCTTTATTTCTTAAATTCGGCAATTTCCGCGGCATCATCCATTAGTCCATCCGATTTATTTAATTATTAACTTTCTTGATAAATTAGAAAACCTTCCTTTTTAAAAGCAATTAAGCGCAGTGCAAAGTTTAGAAATCACTAATTTAATTATTATTATTTTTTTGTTTCAGATGTCATTCGGCATCATTTTATAACTGACTACAATACCTAAAGTAATACGGTAAGTATCTTATAAAAGTTCTTAATGTTTTTAAAATCGATCGAATAAATCATTCAAAACGTAACTTTTACATTACCATAACATAAATATTTAACGAATAAATCGGTAATTTATTACCGATACACCTTAAGACTACTAGCAAAAGTTATTTCTGACACAACATAAAAGTTTAAGGTCGATCGAGAGGCTTCACTTTAGAAAAGTTTCCTTTGAAGTGCTCCTTTTCCCCGAGTCAAATTTGTAAGTGTTTCGTTTAAGTTTAATGGCTTGGTCAGGATCGGAAGTATACGCGACGGTAAGGAAGGAAGCGAAAAAGCTCGAAGCAAAGAAACTCGTCGGGGAAGTCATGAATATAAAGAAATTTACTTCAACTCGAAATAGAGTTTGGCAATTTTTCGAATAGCGGTCGTTTGAATTATGACCACAACGAGAATAAATTCAAAATTAAACCGTTTAATGATATTGTAATATTGGACGATATTCGCATGTTGTTTTTGTTTGTATCGCCTGTTCCATTTAATTGTGGTTTTGCTGTTAATTACAAGGCTTTTCAATATTCTGACGCGGGTAATCAAAAATGTTTGAAAATTTGTATACATAAACGAATAATCAATCAACAACTGAGAACAGCTTGCTAATTTGCGATATTTACAAATTAAATATTAATTATTAATTTAATTAATGGAAACATCTCCGATAATAACAAAAATATGATTGTAATATTTGTTTGATTAGTACACGCTGGAACAGTTAAACTATATTATTCAAAAATATTAATATAGATAATAAAATCTATATTTAATTTAGAATGCTACTTCAGGAAACTGTCGATTAACATTTTAGATACTTTATCTAAGAATAAATCTAATAGTATATCTATAATTCAAGGATTCACAAACAAACGACACTTTTCTTTTTTTTTATACATTTTAACTTGCAATCTGGACTTGAAGTTTCTACATTGTATGAAGTTGAAATCTTCAAAATCTCATTCACTATCGCTATTTGATGCAAAAGTGTCCTGATTAGTACAATTCGTAGAATTCGATTTTGAGAAATTGCAATAAAATGTGTTAAAAGTATTTGAAGCCAACCCAATTTTATAATTTTAATTTTTTGTGACTAGAATGTGAGCTTTAATAATCTGCTTAGTGTATGGTAGTTATATAGGTCTCGTTCAATCTATAGCCTACTTAGTGAAGTCTAACTAATTTTAGTCATTAATCTTTTGGATGCTGTGCAAAAAAGGTTTTTGAGAAACCTTTAATTTTTTATCTAATTCAGTTAAAATTTTTCGATAAAAGAAAAAATTTACAAAAGAAAATCAGATTCTTTTACACTCTAAAGATCCTATTATATAATGATTGACAGGTGTAAACAAAAAGTTCTTCACGCTTTAATTGGGGAACAAAAGAAGGTGGCCTTCACGGTATAATTAGAGAACAAAAACAAGCTACCTGTCTTAACATTCCCTTGCATTATAATAGATGATTGACAGGTGTAAACAAAAGGTTCTTCACGCTTTAATTGGAGAACAAAAGAAGGCGGCCTTCACGCTATAATTAGGGAACAAAAACATGCTACCTGTCTTAACATTCCTTTGTATTACAATAGATGATTGACAGGTGTAAACAAAAGGTTCTTCACGCTTTAATTGGGATAGAAAAGAAGGCGCTTACAAAGAATCTAGCCAGAATATAAGCATGGACAGATTTTTCATGACCTTACCGTTGGTAGAGAGTCTTTTGTCATAGAAGCTCACTCTCGTCGGTACTTTTAAACAAAATAAAACATGCATCCCTCAAGAAAATGTAGACCGTTATTATCAATGCTTTTTGGATTTCACTATTATCCGTGCCAGATGTCAAGGCCCTTCACTTTAGAGATCGATATCTTCGAAGTCACTCGATGAAAAAAATTGCGACAAAGATTATTGTAATCAGCGAACATTTCTGTGTATCACAGTTTAATTTGGAAATGTTCGTATCTGCGGTTTTCCTTTTATCGCGAGTTAATTAAAAAAAGTACCCGATTTTTGAAAGTGCCAACAAATTTATCTACATTGTGATTTTTTTTCTCAAAAATTATTTGACGAAAAATGTGAACTGATGGTAGCCCAATGCGTTCTTATTGCGTGGCATGTTGCAGTTCATCGATATTCCATATAGTTTCGCGGAAAATCGCAGTTTAGTAAGGTGTAGTTATTTCGAAAACGACCAGTCGGATTTCAACAAAGATATCGATCTCTAAAGTGAGAGGTCTTGACTTGTGGCATGGATAATAGTAAGTTTCTCTCTATTCGTATGTTCCGAAGAAAAACAAAGTGGTGCTTCATCTCAGCACGATGCACAATGATGCATCGCATCAGAAACCAGAAATGATCGTTTTTACAACAAAACCAAATCCGGCGTTGATACTATGGATTCAATGTGCATCTGGGTCGCTGTGTGCACATTTTTTACAATATTTTGGATATCGCCGGTATTGCTGCGTACATTACTTACTATGAAAACAATGACATGCTTACAAAAATAAATAACAGACGTAGACTCTTTGTACGCCAGCTCTCAGAAGAATTAACCACACCAATGATATAAAAGTGATTTTCTAACCAGCAAGTCATGCGAAATCATGCATTGAAAATCGTAATTGAAGGTTACTATGAAGAGTCAGTAACAGAAGTGATAACTGATAACAATGATTAACAAGACGCTCGTGGTATAAAAGTTGTAGTTGGGTCATGCTACATTTGCAACGAGCAGTCTTCAAATGAGAAGGAAGAAAAGGAAGTCTTACGTTGACTGCAATAAACCCGTTTGTGATCAGCACACAACAAAAATCACAACATGTTTGCATTGTAATCATTAATTTGCCACGTTGCCAGTATCTAAAAATCTTTGTAGATTTTTTTTTTTACAATTACGAAGCATATTAGTAACCATGTTACGTGTTAACTTATATTGCTGCCAATGTATAGGACTTCGCGAGCGTTTAAAGGTCTGAAAGAATTTATTTCAGGTTCGCATGGCTTCTCTAAGCTCATAGGATAACCAAGGCGCCTCTAGGTTTTGTAATTTTTATAGATTTGAACGGTGCATGTAGGTCTGAAAGCGTTAATATATTATCATTAAAAAATTGAATTTTCTCATCAATGGAATGTAATTCGTAAAGTATGCGCCAGAGTAAAAATTGTAGATGGTCATAGAAAACCGCCTCATTAAATCTACTGAAATCCCGATATGTTTTAAATATAGGAACCACCCTCTCCTGTTGTATACTCAATTTAGCAAAAACCAACGAGTGATCTGAAAGATCATAATTCAGCACGCCATTATTAAGTAATAGATCTTCGTTAGAGATCAAGACCAAATCCAATAAAGTTGCAGATTTAGCTGAAATTCGAGTTGGTTCATTAATTAGAGGTAACAGCCCAAACACCTCTAGTGTACGATTAAACTCAGCTACCGCGGGCTTATTGGGTTTAAGCATATCTATATTAAAGTCACCTACACAAATAGTCTCACTCGTCAATTGAGTGACTTGAGCTAAAGCTTCTTCGAAGATAGAAAGAAAATCGTTAACATCCAGGTTAGGGGGTTTATAAACTACACCACATGATAATGATAATTTTCTGAGCGATATTGTTATCCATATTTGCTCTAAATCACACTCACACGCATATCAGACTCTTGCTCCATATGTGATTATAGGGCTAACCACAAATAGAGCCAGTACACTCTTTCAGATGTAAGACCCCAATTTTTTTCAATTACGACAAAAAATTACCACCAAATTACGACAAATCCACAAAGATAGTCTAGCTTTACGCAAAACTCCCTGTGAATGATCATTCCATGAGAGAGTTTTATCTAAGCTTACTTCTAGGTATTTGATTTCCTTTGAAAATGGAATTTCTTCACCTTAGATAGTTTGGTTGTGTTGGATTAGGGTGGGTTTAATCCAACGGGTACAACGACCTTGCGCAACCAAGCACAAATGGTATCTATAGTCAACTGGAGGACTTTTGACTTCCTCGTCAAGCAGGTTCCTTTGACCATTACGATAATGTCATCAACATTTGCTTGTATTTCTGTACCAACGGCTTCGACTATTGCAATTAGGTTATAAACCAATAGGGACAATAAAGCAAATCCATTCGGGTATACTTGAATACACTCCACTATCAAAAGCAGCTATTCCATGGGACTATGGTATTACATTGTTAAACGCATTAAATCCAAAAATGCACAAGCTTAATCTCTTTATCCTGAAGTACTCCGGATACTCTACCAACTAGGTTGTGTAGATCCAATTGTAGCGACTTTCCCTCTTGATAACTCTGGCTACAAAGATAAATAAGTGTACTGGTGACGATTCAGTTGGTCAGATACCAGTGGCACCATACGGATATACCATTCCAGACCTTCTTCAAGGATTTTCAACAAATATTGTGTATTTCAATTATAGTTTAGAGGAAGTGTTCACTCTTCCACCTGTTCGAAATATTCGTAATACAGAGTTCCATATGCAAGTACAGTGACTAATTTATATGGTCGTCATCACCCTCAGAGATCAAAAAGTAGTTTATTTCCCGTTGAATAAAAATGTTGGAAATAGTCGGTAAATGTAAACATAACCTAGACCGTTTTCTAAATAAAATATAATTGCAAAGCATATTGTTCGCCAATCTAACTAAGCTTGTTAACATAATTGCCAAATTTATTGAATATGATAATTATTACCACCTAATCCATTAATTAATTAGTGATTTAACTGACTCAATATTACACAAGTGAAATAACCAATGATATTAAATGTTGCAACTAGCAGTAAAGATTTTACATTAAGTCAAAGCTTCAGGAGATTTCCTCGACATTGTAACCTGAGGAAAAAATTGGAAAAGAATTCAACTGAGAAATTGCGGAAAGACCGAAATTTCCGCTATTTTATTATTGTCATTTTTCTTGTAACGAAACCCAACTCTTATTGAAATTAAAATTGTGCGGTGTGGTGTAAAAACGATATTGTGGAAAAACAAGGATATTTGAGCCGAGATGGGGTAGCTTTTCAAATAACAATTTATTGGGAAAAAGAATAATATATAAATAAATTCTTCTGTTATCGTGTTCTCTGTAATCTTATTTTATTTCTCGGAACGTTACATCCAGATTTTTTTAATAAATTGATTTTTCAAATAATCAAAATCTTTCATGTCATGTAAAAATTAATAAATAATAAATTAATGAATACAATTCCTCCATATCATTTCATTTCCTTTACATACTTAAAAAATTGCAAATAAAAACCAATTTGAAATTCTTTTTAAACTGAAACCCCACACGTCTTATTCTTTTCCTTTTCATCTCCGATCCCCTTTTTAAAAATACACACATAAGGTAATTCGAGCGTAAATTTTGTGTGGAATAAACGTAGTGGGTTTTATCTGTTCCTTTTTCCTTTAGGCTGGAAGAGGAGAATCTAGCACCACAAATAAAAGCACCACACTGTCCCTGACAGCTTGAAATAACATGCCCTAAATGCGAACTTCATTTCGTCGGATCCTGAAGCTTTCTCTCCTTGCTCTTTTCCCTTCCCCATCTTCCGAATGTATTCCGCGGGTAGATTTCGTTTGTGGGAAATTTTTACCATTCTTTCCCATCCTAATGGCCCGGCTCTGCGTCTTCGTCGCAGTTATAAATGCATAATGTAAAAAGATCTGATGCGGTCGCCCACCTTTTTAGAGATTGAAAAGTGGAAAAGATAGGAAACGTTCTAGCAATTATGTTTTCTCTTTGTCTTTTCACAGGAGGTTGAGTTTCTGTCGTGAAGGATTTCTTAAACACGTCAATTATCCCGGGAAATTTTTCAATTTTTGCTTTCGCTTTATTTCCCCGCAGCACATTCGCCAGTTCATTCTCATGAGGGAATTGAATTTAAAAACTTTACGTGACGTGCCTGCGTGAAGTTTGATAGTTTTAAACTGCAACAAGGAAAATTTTAATGAAGTTCACCGCTCTCTTCTTCTCTCTATGATGGAAAATGTTTGCCGACGTGAAAGTTTATTACCGGATGGACTCATTTTTCTAGTAGGACACTTCCTAAATTGGCTAATTTAAAATGAAGAGAATACTTTGAACATTTTCAAATTATATTATTCAACAGTTATCCACTTTTCTTTTAAAATTAATAATAAAGTTTAAAAATTATGGAAGATTCCTTATTTAAGTTAAAATATGTTGTGAATTAAGAGAAGTAAGACGATTTTCCGAGATATATTCGAGACAGACGAGATTTTTAAGAAGAGAAAGTTCAAAGAAATCAAAAACTTATACATCAAAAGTTTTACAAGACGATAAAATGAACATGAATATATCAAAAATTAACTGTCTCAACTAAAGAATGCAATCTATGCCATAGAGAAGTAAGACCTCTTTAAGTCAAGAGCTGCAAGCTCAAAGCTATTACCTTTAATCTTGGCAGTTCCAAGTTCAAAGGCCATTGGTACTTCTGGAGAAGGTTGCAAAATGGCATCCGAAACGGCAAACACTTTTTTAAAAGACTTAAAGATTATAAGATTACCATTATTAAGAAATTAAAAATGTGTAGATGATTAATATAGATGAAGATTTTTTATAAATCATTTAGTGTCTACATCATTCTCGAGACTATTCCGCAGTTGAAAGAAAAGAAAATTAAAAACAAAAACTAAAATCTCAACTGATTAATTCCTACGATTCTATTTCGTCCGCAATTCTACTTCGAAACTTTCAACCTTATTAATGAATAAAGTTCAGAAATGGAAGTTTTTGACGTTTTGCGACCGAGCCGCCTCTGGAGGCGACACTTCGTCTAAGCCCCAGCAAAATTCCATTTTCCCAACGTTTTGTTTATTCAGAACGAAAAATGAAAACTAGAAAAATGTGTACGATTTTGAAATAAAGTTAAATTGATTCGAATTTTCTACAGAAATATGTGTAGGAGAGAAGGTCACACTTTTCGTATTTGTGTGTATCAGTCACGAAAATTAAAAGACAGAAAAGTTCAGTTTCATATGAAATCAAACTATGAATTCAAACTACAACTTTGAAACTTCCGCCGAAACAACTCAAGTGTTATGTTTCTTGTGTTTCCTCCAACTATTAATATTTTCTTTCCAGTACTTAATGAAATTATGTATACAAAATGTTAATTCTTAGGGAATCGCAAGCTCTCTACACCCGCAGGGGCTTGGGATGATCCCAGGAAGTTTAAAATAAAACTGGGGTTCATCTGGTCCAAATGATAGCACCCCATGAGGCCACCCACCCGGGTAAATGTAAATGTATGTCCGCCGGTAGGGATAAAACGGAGGGTAAGGTAGACTCTTGACTGCTCCAAAAATGGGTATTGATGGAAAATAAATCAAAAGCCTCGGATGGCTCTGCCGTATAAACAGTGCCGCATATGGAGACAGGTCGACTTCGTATGCTTATAAAGACCCAAAGACGATACAGGTCTCTGCAAACCAGAGCGATGAAGAGGAACGGATCTTTAAGAGATGCTCTTTGTTGTTAAGATCACCCCCAATACAACAAGGGCCACGACGAGTTGATCAGAAGAAGATGTGGACCTAGATCAGACTTTCGTCTCGGCGAACGAATCTAGGATGTCAACACTGATAGAAGACATAGAACTACAAGAATACCGAACCACTTTACTCTCCAATCACTGCAAGACTTGGAGAGCCAGATACCGGCAAGGTTGAGGAGCTCGTCGATGCACAACGGGATAATTAAACAGCCGACTATAGAAGATGTGAAGAAGAGGAGGAGAATTCCAGGTGGAAGTGAGGAAGAAACCATAAACGTAGAAGCACAAATGCTCAGAGATACCGTTACCACAATGCTAGAACTAACACAACCATTCAAGCGGAACGAAGACAGAAATACAGGAAGAAAAGTAAAAAAAGTGGTTAAAAGGAAAGATTGGTTCGAGTGTCAAATCAAGCCTAGCAAAAGAAAACACTACGACGGGGAAGAAAATGTCAGGGATATGGATACCCAGACAGAATCGGAAGATGATAGAGAGCGATATAAAGAAAAAATCGAAAGATGGAAAATACGAAATGCTAAGAGGTACGAAGACTGGGTAGAGACCGCAAACTTAAAGTGGCAGGAAAATGACTTTAAGAACAGTCTAATAATCGACGGGAAACCCATTCAACAAAAAAACGAATATTTATACTGAGATGGCAAAAAGCATTCAATCCCAATTCATAGAGACATATCTGGTGTTGGAAGAATTCGACGGGGAATACCCAAATGAGAATATAAGAGAATAAACCGAAAAAATTATGAAAACCAATGTGGGAATTACTGAACAAGAAACTTGGAATAGCCTCAGTAGATTCAAAGAAAATCTGAAATATGAAAAAGCATGTAACGCTTTGTTACAACATCTGAAAATTGAGGACGATGACTGAAATCGTCTTCAGACCCACGATAATGAAAGTGCATATCTACACGACCCCTACTGAAAGACAAGAAGAAGAAGAAGAAATCACTAACGAAACAGGAGAAGACGTTAATGACAACAGAAGATACACATACGCCCTGATTGTAGAGAACAAAGGAGCCACTTACGAAGATGTTGGTTGTTTCCATACTTGGAAAGCATGAGGGCGATCTATTGAAACGCAAAAGATTGAGGCCAGCTATTATATCAAGTGGAAGAAAGGGTGAGCAAATAATAGCTGGTCAAAAGTCTATTTTAAAAAGTTGAACCAACCTTAAATTACTTTCAACCCATTAAAACTACTCTTAGGCCCACTTTTACCAACCTCCAGTTAAACTAACTAGTGGTTATATCGATTTTAAGCTTTCTTTTAGCTATGAGGTGATTTTTAACTATTACATAAATTTATCAAGAAGTGGTAAAAGTGACTATTACTATTACCTACTATTACATATTCCGTGATGTGTTTGTATACGTAGGTTTGTACATGTATTTACACGCTTAGAAATTATGACTTACAATTTTCATTTCTTCAATAAACAACGGCCAAAGAAAAATAAACGATCCGAAAATTTATTTTTGCAACAAAAACCTCTTTTAATAGATTCCTGGTGGGAAATGAAAAGGAAGTGTTTGAAATTAGACCCCTTGGTCATTATTAAAAAAACACATCATTATAACTTCTCAAAGAGTACTAAATAGGGTACTAAATAATTCTGCAGAGTTCTGAAGAAGGTCTAAGTTGACACACATCCTTTTTATACGCACCAGCAGTCTACAAAAAGTATTTTTTGTTGCAAAAACAAGTTTTCGAATCGTTTATTTTTATTTCATGGTGGTCATTCATAGAGGAAATAAAAAATTGTATTGTGAGCATTAAGTAATTATATGTATAAACTCATGTATGAAAATGTAAAAATATATAGGTGTTGCATTAAACAAAAAAAATTGGTTATTTAATTTTATCTCAGAAATCATAAATATAGGTTACGTAACCTACATACATAAATTTTTGTCCAAATTAATACATTTGAAAGAAATTCTTAACTTAGGTAATTGGTATCTGCTAACTCTAGATTAACTTAAATTGTTCTGGAACTAAAAGTATGGCTAATACTTAACGTAACCGTCTTTATTTCGACTGAAAACGGGACAAATTTAGGTACTTTTGTCGATAATCAGGTGCAGTCTAAAATTATTAAAATTTGGTTTTAAGTTAGACTTGATACAGCTTCTACAAAATTTGATACAGTTTCCTAAAGACTTGCAATGCTTGAAATACTTTTAGAAGACTTAGAATGTTTCTAGAAAACTTGACACTACTTCCAGAGGACTTAATATTGCTTATAGAAAACTTAATACTGCTTCAAGGAGACTTGAAAAGCTTTTAGTAGACTTGAGATGCTTTTAGAAAACTTGATACTGCTTTCATAGGACTTGAAATGCTTCTAGAAAACTTGATATTGCTTTCAGAAGATTTGAACTAGATGATACTAGATGGCTTGTTATTACTTTCAAAACACTTGAAATGCTCCCAGAAGACTTGAAATGATTAGAAGACTTGGAATGCTTCTAGAAAACCTGATACTACTTCTAGAAGTTTTAATACTGCTTCTCAAAAACTTAAAATGCTTCTAGAAGACATGATATTGCTTCCAGAAAATTTGAACTGCTTCTAAATGGCTTGTTATTGCTTCCAAAAGACTTGAAATGCTTTTAGAAAACCTGATACTACTTCCGGAAGTCTTGATATTGCTTTTAGAAGACTTAATACTACTTCCAGAAAATTTGATACTGCCCTTGGAAGACTTGAAGTGCTTCCAAAGGACTTGATACTACTTGTAAAACTGTTTGCAAAAACTGGATACTGCTGATAAACCAATTGACTATGCTTTGAAAATATTAAATACTATTGAACAAAATGCACAACCTTTACGTAAGAAGTCCATAAACTGTCAATTAAAGGTTAAATACTGCTGGCAGAAGACACTTTTATGGTAAAAAGCAGAGGACTGTTAATGAAATTTAATTTTCCTTCCAAAATATCAAAAACTGTTGGCAAAATACAACATCATCATACCTGCTAAAAGCTAAATACTGACAAAAAACTGAAAAAATGTTCAAAATTGCCAATTAAAGACGAGATACTGCTTGTAAAACTTTGCTTGTTTTATCAGACATTTTTTGGAGAGTGCAAGCTAATCCCTTTTAGGCATTACAACTGCATCTTATTATGTAGTTATAGAAGTATAGTAAAGCCTTGCTAATTCGTACAACCCCAAATCCGAATTCCTTGGTAATCTGAACAAAATTGAAAAACGTAAAATTTGCATTATGTCCCTTGTAATCCGAATTGGCAAGAGATTCGCTAATCGGAAAAGACTATTTGTTCTATCTACAGAGAAAGACGATTAATTCCAAAACACTAAGGAGCATTTCTATCAAAAATGCTGAGTCTATACTTTCTAAGGATTGCAAATTCTTGTAATTTATTAGTAAAATGGTAGAGATGTGTATTTCAAAAATCAGCTGAGGAAGAAGAACCTGATGCCGGCATTCCACTGTCCATTCAATAATTTATGTATCATGCTGCAGCAAATAAGACAATTTTTCCATGAAGATGTTGGGATAACCGAATTAAAAGTGAGGAAGCTAGTAAAAGTTTTAGAGTATCATGTATTGCAAGATAAACAGCAGATAATGTTATTATCTATTACAATTTGACTATAATCCGCATGCTTCCATCATTTCAATTCAACTGATTTTCATTGATTTGGATTAGCGAAGCTTTACTGTAATTAGATGCTTAACTACTAATTGTAGTAGCTGTAATTACTCTATACTTCTATTTTCGTGGAAATAGTAATTATACTCGACTACTTTTTTCAAGCAGTTAGCCAAGCTCTGATTTTGATTAACTTTGCTAATAAATTTCGTGTAACGTGTGGGATAAAAACTGAATTTTTTCTAAAGACAAATTATCTTTTAAACGGTTTGTTACATTCATATCCATTGCTGATATATTTTGTCCTTCGGTATTTAAAGCGGCTTGGTGAAAACCAACTTCTTGGGGGTGCACAAAATATAATCAGCATTCGGAGCTGGTATTACCAAAAAACAACTTCAATATATTCGGGCATTAGATGACTAATTATTAGAAGAGTAACTATTAGAATGAATGCCTATTAGAAGACTATTTTCTTAGATTAGCAATCTAAAATAGTTTTCTAATCTCACAAACATTTTAAGCACTATTCAAGTACAGGCCATTTAGATTTATTGTAACCCAATATTCTTTTACACTCTGTACCTATCAAGTCATAGAATTCTTTTACAGTTTTAATGCGTCACTATAAATATTAAAAAAGTAAATTTTGACAATAATGCATTCTAAATGAATTGGTAAACAATCGACAGTTTTAATTGCATTATGACATTATGAGCTTCACCCCCAATCCCTATTAGTTCTTGTTCCAACAATGTGCTCGGTTTTGTATAAATATTGTTTACACTTTTTCTATTTACCCCCCTTCAAGTTTCAAAAAAATGTACACTTACATTTAAGCATGTTTGGCATAAATCTCGCAAACAAAGAAACGAAATATTACCAATAAAGAAAGCTGTGTAAATACAGCTAGATACTTAATGAGATTTATGCACTTATGTGATTATGAAAACGGGACGTTTTAGTGTTTATTCGGGACGATGGGACTACTAACAGAAAAACGGGACAATCCCGTTCAAAATGGGACGTATGGTTACATAACTAATACTAAACCTACAACCCAGCTTCACAACTAACCAAATCTTCTAGAATGAGTAAGTCTTCTGGAAACACTTCAAGTATTTCAGAGGCAATATCAAGTCTTCTGGAAGCATTTCAAGACTTCTGGAAACAGTATTAAGTCTTCTGGAAGCATTGCAAATCTTTTGGGAGCAGTTCTAGTCTGTTGGAAGCATTTCAACTCTTTTGAAAGCAGTTTCAAGTCTTGTGCCTTCTGGAAGCAGTATCAAGTTTTCTGGAGGCATTTTAAGTCTTTTGGAAGCATTTCATGTCTTCTATAAATAGAATCAAGTCTTCTGGAAGCATTGCAAGTCTTTTGAAAGCATTTAAAACCTTCTGGAAGCAATTTCAAGACTTTGTAAAAGCAGTATCAAGTCTTCCAGGGACAGTATCGAATCGGTTGGAAACAATTCAAGTCTTTTGAGAATATTTCAAATCTTCTGAAAGCATTTCATGTCTTCTATAGGCAATATCAAACTTTCAAGAAGAGATATCAAATCTTCTGGAATCATTTCAAGTGTTCTGTAAGCAAGATTAATTCTTCTAGAAGCAGTATCAAGTATTCTGTGAGCATTTCAAGTCTTCCGGCAGCAGTATCAAGTATTCACATATTCGGTGCATACTCTGCATTAACTAATTAATTATAAATGTTGTATAGGTGCACAAACACCCATACAACATTTATCCATCCGGAGAGCATCCATGCGACACCTATGCCTACAGTTGATTGTATGAAAACAGAAGAACAAAAAGTAAAAAGTTTTCTTCAATAATGAGTTGCTTCGTCACAATTTCTAATGCACTTTTGTATACCAAGCCAAGCTTCTTGAATGTGGTGACAACAAATCAGTTGACAGAGGAGGCCACGGGACCAAGTTTACCATGTTAAATTAAAACAAAACAATGCATAAACGACTGCGAACACTTTTACTATTCGGTTTGTGTGCGCTTGGTTCGTTTGGACTAAAATGCTCAAGTTAATGAGCATTTAAATGAGCAGTTAATGTGGGTTGGGATAGGTTCTTCTAAAAAATGTGTGGTTTCATTTTCTATACAAGGGCGCGCATTATCCTGTTGGAAAATGGAATTTTTCAACCCCTGAAGATATGTAAGCTTAATGGATTCTAGCACATTGATAGTATAACAAGCGGTGTTTAAGTTCCCAGCAATGAAGACCAACGGTGATCTACTACAATAACATATTGCACCCCATATCATCACTCCTTGTATGAGGGCTATGTTACGTTCCAAACAAATGTAGACCTCTCTGTAGGTCTTGTGACCAAAAGGCCTGCAGGGATGTCTGGGCGATATTATTGTAACCTTTCTCGCACCATTTAGACCAACAGCTCAAAACCGTTATAACATTTGGGTTTAGAGCACGAGCAATTCTTCTTAGCGAAAGTCCGGCCTCTCACGGCCACGTTCAAAATCGGTCAATTGAGAAAAATTATTTCAGTTTCACCACGAATATTATCTGTAATAGCAGAAGTAGAAGCAGCACCAAAAAGAAAAGGTGTACATGTTTGATCAGTTTCCGATGAAAAGTAGCCGTTTAATTTATTTGTTATCCACATTTGCTGATTTTTTATGTCATGGATCAATCCTAAGTCATGTCTCTATTATAACAGCAAGAATTGTTGTTTTTGTTGCTTACCTGTCTGTGTGATTGTAGTTTTACTATTTAAGTATGTAGACCCGACTTAGTTACGAGTTAGTAACACAATAACTCGAATTTATTTGAAATAACCTCATCTCTAACTAAAACTAACACTAAACGTTTTATTTAATTATTTAGCCATATTTTAATTTGTCTCTGTTATTTGATTTGCATATATATCACATGTAAAATTTTGAATTTACAAAAAATATTTTACGTAAAAATGAGAACAATTAGATAAGTTTAAAAAAATCGGTGATTAATCTTTTTTCCTTTTTGTAACTCGATCCTGGGACATTCTATATAATATATCTAAAAAAATTGTTTAAATAAAATGAAGAATTAATTTTAAGCCGATGTAAATCAACTCAGTGAATTGAATAAATATTTACGCTAAAATTTGCAAATAAACATGTAATATGTATGTTCATTCACCAAAAAATTGTATGAAAATACATTCACATTTGGTTATATCCATTTCAACTTTTGTCGTTCTTTTAAGCGTTGCAGCATTTTTATTTCCATCAAAAAACCCCTATTTTATTGCTTTTTTTAATGTTCCAATTCAGCTATTGTTTTCTCTAAAATACTTCGTACACAACATCCTGTTTACGTGTTTAATGTTTTAGAAAATTTAAAATTATATTGTTGCGTTTTAAACCTTTTCAAAAACAAAACTCTTTATTTCCTGATGATAGTATCTTCCTTTTTTTATGTTTACGATGAATTATAATCTGAATGTTACTGTCATCGTTAGCGTGGTTGTATTACATTCGTCATAAAACTGTTTTTGGCCCCAATTCCCGTTCGCTCGTCCTAAAATAAGATATACGTCGACAACGAAATGACGAATTCGGTACTCGTATGATTGATATTAGTCCATAAATACGTGGACAACCTGTATAAATCAATTTTCCGTTATGGATTGATGGTGGGACGTTTTGGAGGAATCATTACAAAAACAAAACTTGTCTCAATTTATTGTGATTTAAATACCAAAAATTTTTAAAAAATTATCTCACTTTCATATAAAATACACCACATATTGACCTTAAATCAGATTGGGTACAATTTCAGCGATCTTCCACAGTTTGGGTAGGTACCTAAATGATGCATTTATTAGATTAGTCAATTTCAGAACTGCTTTTTTTTGACAGCTGTTTTAACAGTGGAGCTGTTATTAATTCAAAAGCTCAGATTGGTTTTAATTTTGTTTATCAACTCTGAAGGGGAGAGATGTGGAATTAGCTCAATTTCTTCTGAGTTTGTGTTATCAAATGATTAAGTCTCTTTTGTGCTATGCGGCTCAAAGAATTTTGCCAAGTTCAGCGAAGCATTCCACTTTCTCTTCTGGACTTCTGGTCCAGTCGCCATTTTCAATTCTGATTGGCGGTATTTATTTATTTATTTATTGAAACAAACAGGTTGTAATCCTAATTATATGTTTCAACTAATAGTAATAAAACAAATCATTTCTCAAAAAATAATACTAAAATCAGGCCAAAATATAGTAATCTAAACTCCTTGTATAAAACTGAAAATATTTGTAGTGAGTTTTCTTCTGATAGTTTATTATATAATAATACCATTCTATTTAATGGTGAATTCCTTTTAAGTTGTGTAGAGAAACGCATTACACTAAACAAAGCCCTAGAGCGACCAGAATATGCAGGGACGTACAAATCAACACCTCTCAAAATTGATGGAGCATCCACCTTATTGTTTAGTGTCTTGTATAAATAACCAAGACTTATCACCCCCCGTCTGACCGATAATTTTGTCATATCAAAACCTCTACGAGCGAATTCGTAGGATTGAAAACCAACAAATCTATTGTATTTTTTGTAGAAAATATATTTAATAAATTTATTTTGTACTGTTTCAATTATATGCGAATGATAGGCTGTTCCAGGGTCCCATATCACAACAGCATATTCCAATTTTGATCTGATTAATGAGCTATACAGATATTTCATGGTGTCAATATTGGAAAAGGGGTGACAATTTCTTATAATAAATCCTAACAACCTTAGTACTGATGCAGTTGTAGCTCTTACATGCTCATCAAAGTTAAAGCTCTGTGTATATATTACCCCTAAATCCTTATTCAACAATCATTGTCATTACACACACTTCGATAAAGTTTTAGGTCGTCAGCAAACAAGCATTCAGACTCTTTTATAATGGACGGCAAATCATTAATAAACAACAAGAAACGCAAAGGTCCCAGGTTACTTCCTTGCGCCACAGTTTATTTTAAATTTCTGCGACTCACTATGTTTGTAACTGACGTAGAAATGTCTATTCGCCAGATAAGATACAAAAAAATTTAATGTTTCTCTATAAAAACCATACAAAGCTAACTTATCCAAAAGTACATCGTGATTCACTTTATCGAACGCTTTGGCAAAGTCGGTATATATAACGTCAACTTGACCTTTTCTATCCAATTCAGAAGTAACATATTCATTCAAAGTAATTAAGTTTGTTTCTACAGATCTATTGGGCACAAATCCATGCTGGTTAACATGTAACGTCTCCTTAACGTGATTAAATATTCTAATATATATATAATGCTTTCAAAGACTTTTGCAAAACATGATATTATTGAAATGGGTCCGTAATTGGCATTGTCACTTACAGAACCCGACTTATGTATAGGTACAATCTTTGCCGACTTCCATTGTAAAGGAAACGTATAAGTGGAGATGGCTAGGTTAAAGATAATAGAGAGAGGCAACACAAAAAACTCTTTGAAACCTTTTATGATGTAAGGGGGTATATTATCTGATCCTTGTGCCTTTTTTGGCTTTAATCTTCCTATTGCTTCCAATATTTCATTATTTGAAATGGCATTAATTGTAAACATGTTCAACGAACTTTTCTGAAGGTATTCATCATGTTTATTAAGCATATAAGCAAAAACATTATTAAAAACAGAATTGAAATATTTACCAAATGCCATACTTGCATTTTCTGCAAAAGAAAGTGTTACACCATGTTGTTGAAAATACGTTGCTTCATTTAAATTTCTTTTTTTATTACAAATGAAATTCCAGAAAGTATGTGGCTCATTTTTAATATTTTGCTCCATCTTGGCCGCGTAATTATTGTATGCTATGCCAGTGTCATACTTTATGACAGCTCTTAACTCCTTAAATTTACCCATATGGTACGCAGAAACGTTTCTAAATTTGTGCTGAAAGTTTTTAAGTTTAATGCTTTTTGTTATATCATGGTTAAACCAAACAGGATATTTCCTAGAACAAACCCTTCTCATTGGTGTATACTTTCCAATTATTTCATTAAGAATGTTATAGAATGCATCTACAACGTCATTCACGTTTTGAAATGAACTTAAGGAGGAAAAGTCAGTAGTACTTAAGTCTCGATAAATACCAAGAAAATTAGTTTTCCGGAAATCACGCATATATTTAGGAGTTAATACTATTTTATTTACATAACAGTTTATCTGAATTTCTAATGAGGGATGATGACTATCCTCAAACGTGAGTGGATGATAACATTTATGGACACTAAGGTTCATATCAGAAATTATTAAATCCAATGTTCTACCATTTACATTAGGAATATCATTCAACGACTTGCAGTTACAAAAACTAATGAAATCCCCAAAGTTATTGTACTTAGTACTACCAATAGAATTAAAGTCAAACCCAATACCCGTAATCAATGGCAGGTTAAGATCACCTAAAAATATAAAATTTGATTCGTATGTTATATACAAATTGGTCATCAAGTTTATAAATTCCTGGTACACTTCTACACTACTCGACGGTCACCAAAATTTACCTTAACTGCCTAAATCTCAAGCCCAGTTTCCAAACTGATTATACAAGCTGTATACTTAGTTTTGACCCCGATAAGAACACCACCCCCGAGTTTACCCATAGTCTCAGTTCGATCCACCCTAAAAACATTGATTTAGAACGTTCATCAAAAAGTTATCGGCTTTGGTTCTCAATCCCCGGACATTCTGATACTACAATGTAATCAGCCTTGCCATTATGTAAAGGTTAAGGTTACCGCCGCAATTATTACTAAAAAAAGAAAATACATTTGCTAAACTAATCCCACTATTAATAAAATGATAAATAAAACATGATTGAAAATAATAAATTCCACTCCAATTTCTGTCTCGTTTTGTGAAGTTAATCTCTTTAACTTTACTTTTCATTATTGCGTTCGATAATCTCACATATATAAGTACTTATATTTTCAATTAGAGCATCCAAAAAAAAACGGATTACGAATTACTGCACATATCCAGTAAAAGCGACTTAATTTCATTTCTTTTATTTTCAACTCGAGTCGTTGGAGGCATATTTGTTTACGTTATTTACACCCGCAAACCGGTTCAGGAGCGGTTCAGGAGGAAAAAAAAAGATGATGTTCAAATGAAATGGGCGGCACTCTACACTTTCCAAGTGATTAGTAACAGATAATCTCGCAATATACACTTAAATTCTGCAAGAACTGCGGGAGCTCACAAAAGCATGACTACACGTTACTGGCCATCTTTAAACCATCTCCATAATAGGTCTCTTTATTGTTTTAGTTGCCTTTCAGAGTGAATAATCCGTAGTCACATCATCGGTTGGTTCATCTAACAAAATTAGAATGCATAAATAAAAATAGAAAAATTGAAGAATTAGAATTCGCGGTTGCAGAAAAAGGAAATAATCCGATTTTGGGATTGACTGCATGCATAAGATTGAATTTAATTAAGTAAATAGAAGCCTTAGAAAAGCGAAAAGATGAACAAAACGAATGATATATGAAACAAAGTAATGATATACTTGAGGGTCTAGGAAAACTGCCATTCAAGTGCCGAATTTCTTTGAAGGAAGACGCTATTCCGACAGTAAAACTAGTTAGAAGATTACCTGTGTAATAAAAAAGAAATTCAAAGTTACATTAGACAAATTGGAAAAGAAGAAAATAATTTCAAAGGTGGATGAACCTACAGAGTGGGTAAATAATTTGGTGATCGTAGAAAAGAAAGACAATACTTTACGCGTGTATTTAAATCCAAAAGACTTAAACAAACACATCAAAAGGGAGCATTATCCTATTCCTACAATGAAGGAATTAACATTATAACTAATCAATAAGACAGTTTTTACTGTAGTAGATATGAAAGATGGTTTTCATCAGATAGAACTTGATGAAGATTCAGCAACTTTGTGTACATTTGGAACTCCATTTGGTCGATACAAATACCATAGGCTACCATTTGGTCTAAGTATCAGCCCAGAAGTGTTTTAGAGGGAGAACATGAAAATATTTGGTGACATTCCGGGAGTCCAAGTTTACTTTGATGACTTGATTAGATCAGGAAGAACAGAAAAAGAACACGACGATGCACTTGATAGAGTGATAGAAAATGTTCGCAAATACAATGTAAAATTTAACAAAGCAAAAATTCAGTATAAAGTTGAAAAGGTTAAATATTTAGGTTTAGTTTTTAGTAAAGAAGGTGTACAGCCTGTTATAGAAAGAACAAAAGCTATAAAATGAATGCCAAAACCTACTTGTAAAAAAGATGATCAAAGATTTTTAGGCATGGTAAATTTTTATCATAGTTTCATACCGAATTTGTCAGTAATTGCCGCACCACCTAGATATTTGTTAAAAAATAAAGTTCCTTGGAAATGGACTTAACAGCAACAGTCATCCCTGGAACAATTAAAAGATTTTATTACTAGTAAATTAATTGTAAGATATTGTGAAGTGGAGATGGCTAGGTTAAAGATAATAGAGAGAGGCAACACAAAAAACTCTTTGAAACCTTTTATGATGTAAGGGAGTATATTATCTGATCCTTGTACCTTTTTTGGCTTTAATCTTCCTATTGCTTCCAATATTTCATTATTTGAAATGGCATTAATCATGATATCACGTTTATTAAGCATATAAGCAAAAACATTATTAAAAACAGAACTGAAATATTTACCAAATGCCATACTTACATTTTCTGCAGAAGAAAGTGTTTAATGCTTTTTGTTATATCATGGTTAAACCAAACAAGATATTTCCTAGAACAAACCCTTCTCATTGGTGTATACTTTCCAATTATTTCATTAAGTATGTTATAGAATGCATCTACAGCGTCATTCACGTTTTGAAATGAACTTAAGAAGGAAAAGTCAGTAGTACTTAAGTCTCGATAAACACCAAGAAAATTAGTTTTCCGGAAATCACGCATATATTTAGGAGTTAATACTATTTTATTTACATAACAGTTTATCTGAATTCCTAATGAGGGATGATGACTATCCTCAAACGTGAGTGGATGATAACATTTATGGACACTAAGGTTCATATCAGAAATTATTAAATCCAATGTTCTACCATTTACATTAGGAATATCATTCAACGACTTGCAGTTACAGAAACTAATGAAATCCCCAAAGTTATTGTACTTAGTACTACCAATAGAATAAAACTCAAACCCAATACCCGTAATCAATGGCAGGTTAAAATCACCTAAAAATATAAAATTTGATTCGTATGTCATATATTAATTGGTCATCAAGTTTATAAATTCCTGGTACACTTCTACACTACTCGACGGTCACCAAAATTTACCTTAACTGCCTAAATCTCAAGCCCAGTTTCCAAACTGATTATACAAGCTGTATACTTAGTTTTGACCCCGATAAGAACACCACCCCCGAGTTTACCCATAGTCTCAGTTCGATCCACCCTAAAAACATTGATTTAGAACGTTCATCAAAAAGTTATCGGCTTTGGTTCTCAATCCCCGGACATTCTGATACTACAATGTAATCAGCCTTGCCATTATGTAAAGGTTAAGGTTACCGCCGCAATTATTACTAAAAAAAGAAAATACATTTGCTAAACTAATCCCACTATTAATAAAATGATAAATAAAACATGATTGAAAATAATAAATTCCACTTTAAGTAACAAATTAAAAAATTGTTAATTCTTCAAACAAAACTACCAGCGCTTAAGAATCATTAATATGTTTAACTATTCGACCTTCCTTCCTGTAGAATGTACTTCCATCAGCGGTCCATGTTTTTTTAAATTCATATTCCTTGGCGTATCCCAGGTAAACCTCCTGTCTCATCCATGTCAAGTCCTCTCTGATTATGCAATCCGTACCCTTAAGTGTCGATTTTGCCTTAAAAATCTTACTTGCACCATAATTCGTGAACTTGACAATTATGGTCCTTGGCTTTTCCCTTTCTGGCTTTCCAATACGGTGCACTTTCTCCAAATCACTCTCTTGTATGTTTAATTTCATCTTCTCATTCATCATCTGCAGTACTTTTTTACCCGTACTTTGATTCTTCCCCTCAAGCACACCAAAGACTCGTAAGTTGTTACGACGACTATATTCTGTCTCGTTTTGTGAAGTTAATCTCTTTAAGGTGTAAAATCTCCTTCTTAAACTTTTCATTATTGCGTTCGATAATCTCACATATATTAGTACTTATATTTTCAATTAGAGCATCCAAAAAAACCAGAATTACTGCACATATCCAGTAAAAGCGACTTAATTTCATTTCTTTTATTTTCAACTCGAGTCGTTGGAGGCATATTTGTTTACGTTATTTACACCCGCAAACCGGTTCAGGAGCGGTTCAGGAGGAAAAAAAGATGATGTTCAAATGAAATGGGCAGCACTCTACACTTTCCAACTGATTAGTAACAGATAATCTCGCAATATACACTTAAATTCTGCAAGAACTGCGGCAACTCACAAAAGCATGACTACACGGTACTGGCCATCTTTAAATCATCTGCATAATAGGTCTCTTTATTGTTTTAATTGCCTTTCAGAGCGAATAATCCGTAGTCACATCATCGGTTAGTTCACCTAGGTGAACTCTAACTGACTCATTCACCTTTCATTTTTTTTTAATTTTTCTTCGAAGTTTTTGCGTTAGATTATTTTGGTACCTTTTATCTAGTGGTGATCTTGTTTGAAACCATTTTGTTCTGGCACTTTCACGGGCTTCTTAATTTCTAGAGTATTCTTCCGCGCTGCACATAGATATTTTTTGTAAAGGTCTCTAGTTTCATTCCTTTATTTCAATTCTTAGATTTAAGTTTGTTTTTTCTTCAAGGTATTGTTTGAAGCTTTTCCAATCAGTGAATTTGTTTGTCAACATTAGATTACTTTCTCTTTGAATAATACTTTCGGTCAGCGTTAAAAGAAACGCGGAGTGGTCAGAAAATAAGTCATTGTACTCTTCAATGCCGAGATAATTTGCGCTTATGTTCTTAATTACGAAAAAATCAATGAGATCGTGTACTTTGTTAAGGTCACTCAGCCAATATCTCGGCTTTCCAGTAGATATACTTTCACAGTCAAACTAATTTATCGCTCTTAAGATTAAGGAAATGTGAAGTCACCTAAGATCACTCATTTTTATTTATTGAGTGTTTAGGCAGACAATATAAACTTGACACATTCAGCGAGTAAGTTTTCGTTTTAATAAAATAGTTTCATTTATCGTTGTTACTAGAATTTTTTCTGTTCTATGTTTGACCTCTTCATAGTGTTGTATTACCACACTATCTATCCTATATCAAGGAACTTAATATAGGATTGACAGGCATAGTGTGTTTCCGAAATAAGACACACATCTATCTTTTCATTATCCAAAATTACCTGGAGTTCTTCCTGATGATTAAGAAGTCCGTCTGAATTCCAGGCAAGTATTTTAAGCATTTTATACATTACGATTTGTCATAGGTATAGCTCCTTTAGCACTATGTTCCAAACTTTTTAGTCTTTTTTCTAATGAAGAAATTGACATTTCTTTTTGGTCAAGTTTAGCGAGAATTAGTTTAAGAGTATATTCTATAGAGGAAACATTTGGAACTTCTAAAACTATCAATTTAGAAAAAAGTCCAATTTTTACATAAGAATGGAAACAATTAGTTTATTTCTTTAGTTGCATTATTAGTATAAAATTCGTGTGATTTAATGATTTGAACATATCATAATTTATAACTTTGAAAAATCAATGATAAAATTATTTTTCCTCTTTGTAACTCGTCCCGAGGCAACTATATATTATATATCAATATTTTTTAATACTTTCAATATTATATTATCGTAAATTGGGTTTTGAAAAGATAAGATCGTTGTTCCAAAAGCTGAACATTGCAACCCGGATTATTCGACTTTATTCTACTCTGTATCACGAGATCGTAAGGCGCAGGTCGATAGGATTAAACCCGGTTACAAAGAGGAAACTTACAGTTATTACACCCTTGTTACTGGGTCACTACATCGATTTGAAACCATTTTCTTTCTCACATACATAAAAGGTTTCAATACTTGTTTCAATTTAAAACTTTTCAATAACAGTTTAATTCTCCTCGTCATCACGTTTCACTTTAACACACCAACTCGGTTTATGAATTGAAAGATAAAAACGAAACAAGCATTTTTAGCGCGGAGAGTTTCGAACTTCTTTTTCTTTTTTAAGGATGAGAAGTTATGCGGGTGTTGGTAGAGGTATTTAACCGGGAGGTACGAATACAAACGAGCTTTCAGTTTGCAGAGTTCTTTAGTGTCCGCGCCCGTCTCCTCCGAAACCTCCTCTTTTTTCCCTCTACCTCCGCTGCCTCTTTCTACCCCTTCATTCTAAAGCAAACAAAACGAAAAGTGTCGTTGTTTTCCGGTCGCCGGAAGTCGCCGTGTTCTTCGCGAAAACTCTTACGCTAGAATATTACGTACCGAAGCTTTGTTATTTTTCCTCTACTTACTCGGGCTCCCATTCCTCGATGAGAAAGAAAGGAAATAACGCGTACCCGATACATTATGCATGAAAAAGTAGAAATGTAGAGCAATTGTAATAGTAAAGAACAAAAAAATGTAACGATTCTTTTAAAAACCTTAACCTTGTTTTCTTTCTTGAACACTGAAGAGATTTTTTCCGGATTTACATTTCTATGGTTTCTATTTTTTTTTCGTCTGAAATTTCAGTTTTCTATTTTTTTTTTTTTCATTTTTCTACCTGCGTTACTCCGGATTATATTTCATAAACATCTCCGATAACCCATTTTTGTTTTTTGCCGTTTGCAACGTTGAACACAAGCACATAGCACGGGATGGGATAGGATGAACGGTTGTGTTATCAAACGTGAAAATATACTGTAGTGTATTTTGACACCTGCAAACCTAACTCGGCGATGAGGGTGAATGTGTACACAGGAGATTACACTGCGCGCCGTGGAAACTTAATAAAAATTTCCATTCTGATACGACGATAAAGCACACCGCGCGCTTTACTACCAAATTAAACTGCTACGTGAGCTAAAAACGTCCCAAAACCAACTCAACCCAATTCCTACAGTTCTGCCAAAGGAGTTTTATATGCAAATGTATAATGTCTGTAGACAGACGGTCCTATTCAGATACCAGAAAATGCAATATGAAAATAGTTGTAAATATTTGATCAGATAAAACATGAGAAAGAAAATCTGGATTGAAATGAATCTTAATTGTTCCATGGTTTCCAAGAATATTTATTTTCCTCTCAACCAAATCAATGTGTTTTCAATGATTTTACAATGAAGATGTAAATAATATGATAAGACTTTAAGAGGTTTCATAAAAAATCCATTTAAGCTATAAGATGGTTTTGATAAACCTAGGGTCCAGTTCAAATGTTATCTCTATGTGTGTTCTTGAACGAAACGACGAAGCCGCTCTTTCAATTCTCATCAAATTTTAAAAGTAAATAGCAGAATTCAAGAAAATAAATCGATTTTTTAAAGAACAACGAAAATATACTACACATCGCTTACAATTTTTCATTATATAAATCGTAAGTGATCAATTCGAATTAATATCACTAAAGTAGGTCATCTACACCTAATAGTAGTAATAGAGGGTACTTTGATGAAACATAAACAAATAAGGTAACATGAAAAAGAAATCGGTTTTAGATGAGTTGACGTTAACAGCGTTCTTTGTAGAGAAAATTTCCGTATTGAAAAAAGACCGTGTGAGGAGCGTATTTAAATGAAATGCATAAATAAATAATCGATTTGCACATACTTGAATTGCTGGGAGGAGAAGCTTTGACTGGGTTTAAGAGATTAAAAGTTCACAAATAGGAAATACAAAATCAGGATTACTTGAAAACGTTGGAACTGTCGAGAATAGAAGATGAGGTCATAAATAATCTTTTAAAGCGTTTTCAAACATCAAATCGAAGAGTTTTAGTGGTACCCAGCTCATTGAAATTCTTGTAAGTTAAAACCTGCGTCATCTAAGTTTAGAAAGATGTGTAAGTGTTGGAATCCTAGATCAAATGAATTGTTAACTTTATTGTTTAAACTTTATTACTTGAATTTCAAAAATTAAAACAAGTTCTAAAACAAACAAAACCCTAAAGCTGTCTCTTGGGTCTTTTGTGACCAAATCTCCAAGTCTCTCTCATACAAAACGCAGCTTAATAAACATAAAGTAATATTATCTAATAAGGACATGAAAAAATTGGAAATGAAGTATTAAACTGTACAGGGTGGGCGAAATTGAACACGTTTAAAGGGAAACTTGTTTCTATAAAAGATAAAGAAAAAATTAAATGAGTGTCTGAAACTTAATGGTGAAAACCTTCTTTTCAAACAACCTTATTTTAAAAAACAGCTTGTATCTCTGAAATCGATATTAATAGATATTGATTATGCGGTTACGGCACTAATTTTTTTATCGGATACTGAAATTATTTTTCCTTCATCACTTATAGAAACTCCTCTTTCTATTTAATAGTGTCCAATTTGGCCCACCCTGTACATTTTTCTGAAGATGTTTGCTTCTGAAAGCTGAAACATGTGCAAAATCAATAAGAACATATCCTATTATAAAAAATAATTGTTTCGTTAATAAACATAACCAGCTTAATGAAGCATTTTTACCCCAGAAGACAACACATGAAGTGTTTTGAAGAAGTTTTTCGAGGAACTCAAACCAAAATAAATACCTCTAAAGGAAGGTAATGAAAGAAAGGAAACGTCAAGGGCTAATTGTGAAAAATAGAAGAAAATTGGTCATCGTCTAATAATAAGGTACAAGATTTATTAATTAGAATAATCAAATGATCCCAAGCTGCATAAAAGAACCCATACATCCTACATCTTTTCTGAAATTCTCTATACATAAATTAATTTACTCTTTGCTTAATATGTTTAAAACAATCAATTTCAAACCAAAATATTCAATTAAAAAAATGAAAGTTTAGTGTTGGGTTGGATTAGATTGGGTTGCGTTAAGATGGGTTGAGTTGAGTTGAATTGGGTTAGGTTGGCTCAACACGAAAATTTTCCTGAAAATTCTAGAAACAAGTCTATGGTGATTAATGACGATCCAGGACCAAATACCGGGTTTGATCCCGTATCCGTCCCGGAATTTCATGAAAGAAATGATAGGTACGACCCACACCTGTCACTAAGAAGTCACGAGATTATAAAAATCTCGAAATTAATAAAAAAATAGTATATGCTGAATAATTTTTCTTCCACCTATTATTTTGCAATGAATGACCTAGAAAATCAATCTTCAAAAGTTTGGAGAATTTTTTTTCTTTAAATTTCCTTTTTTGTGTTTTGTTATGTTTCTCTCGTTCTATATAAATTTATTTTATTCAATTGGATTCATATGGGTGCTAAGTGCTAAAAAAATTTGCATTTGGAATAGACTCAAACGGCAAATGACGGCTATCAGAAAAAGGCTGAATTGGGTCTGAAAAGATCTGAAAAAATTCAAGATATTATACGTGCTCGCAAAAAAAGCAGTCGCAGCAAACGCTGGCATTGAATTGGAAAAAATAAGCTCAATAGTACATTAAAATTAATAAATTAATTAAAAATGATTACTTCAATCCAGATAAAACCATTCACAATTTAGTATGAGTAATAAAAATCTTTTGAAAATATTTCAAATCTTCTAGAAGTAGTACCAAGTCTTCTGGAAACATTTTAAGTCTTCTAGAAAAATAATAATATCAAGCGTTCTAGAAGCAGTGTCAAGTCTTCTGGAAGTAGCAATATCAAGTTATATAGAAGTAGTATTATATCTTCCAAGGGCAGTAATAAGTATTTTGGAAGCAGTTCACGTCCGTGGGAAGCAATTCAAAGCTTCTAGAAAGAGTATCAAGTCCTTTATAAGTATCGCAAGTCTTCTGCAAGCAATATCATGTTTTGTAGAAGCAGTATTAAGTCTTCCAGTGGCAATAATAAATCTTTTGAAACCAGTCCATGTCTTTTGGAACTATTTCAAATCTTCTACAAGCAGTATCAAATCTTCTGCAAGCAATGTCAAGTGTTCTAAAAGCAATATTAAGTCTTCCAAGGGCAGTAATAAATCGTTTTGAAGCAGTCGATGTCTTTTGAAAGTCCTTCAAAATTCAAGTCTTGTAGAGGCAATATTAAGTATTCTGTAAGCATTTCAAATTCTCTCGAAACAGTCTGGAAGCTTCTCAATTCTTCTAGAAGTATTTCAAATCTCTCAGTAGCAGTATCAAGCCTTTTAGAAGTATTTCAAATTTTACAAAAGCAATAACAAGTCTTCTGAAAGCATTTCAAGTCTTTTTGAAGTATTTGAAGTCTCATAAAAGCAGTATCAAGACTTCTGGAACCATTTCAAGTCTTTCAGAGGCAATATCAAGTCTTCTGGAAGCATTTCAAGAATTCTAGAAACAGTATCATGTCTTTTGGAAGCGTTGCAATTCCTCTGGAACCATTTGAAGTCTTCTGCAAGTAATATCAAGTTTTCCAGAAACAATACCAAATCATCTAAAAGCAGTACAAACTCTTCTGGCTCGAGTTTTCTAGTTCTTCTGGTTCAAGTCTTCAAGAAGTAATATCAAGTGTTCTACAAACAGTTTTAAGTCTTCTAGAACCAGTAGCAAGTCTTCTTAAAGCAGTAGTAAGTCTTTTGAAGCATTTTCTAGAAGCAGTGTTAAGTCTCCTAGAAGCAGTATCAAGTCTTCTGGAAGTATTTCATATCTTTTGCAAGCAATATCAAGTTATATAAAAGCAGTATTATATCTTCCAAGGGCAGTAATAAGTATTTTGGAAGCAGTTCATGTCCGTGGGAAGCAATTCAAATCTTCTAGAAAGAGTATCAAGTTCTTTATAAGTATCGCAAGTCTTCTTCAAGCAATATCATGTTTTGTAGAAGCAGTATTAAGTCTTCCAGTGGCATGTCTTTTAGAACTATTTCGAAGCTTCTACAAGCAGTATCAAATCTTCAATCAAGTGTTCTAAAAGTAGTATTAAGTCTTCCAGGGGCAATAATAAATCGTTTGGAAGCAGTTGATATCTTTTGAAAGTCCTTCAAAATTCAAGTCTTGTAAAGGCAATATTAAGTATTCTGTAAGCATTTCAAATTCTCTCGAAACAGTCTGGAAGCTTCTCAATTCTTCTAGAAGTATTTCAAATCTCTTGGAAGCAGTATCAAGCCTTTTGGAAGTATTTCAAATTTTACAAAGGCAATATCAAGTCTTCTGAAAGCATTTCAAGTCTCTTTGAAGTATTTGAAGTCTCATAAAAGCCGTATCAAGTCTTCTGGAACCATTTCAAGTCTTTCAGACGCAATATCAAGCCTTCTGGAAGCATTTCAAGAATTCCAGAAACAGTATCATGTCTTTTGAAAGCGTTGCAATTCCTCTGGAACCATTTCAAGTCTTCTGCAAGTAGTATCAAGTTTTCTAGAAGCAATACCAAATCATCTAAAAGCAGTACCAACTCTTCTGGCTCAAGTCTTCTAGTTCTTCTGGTTCAAGTCTTCAAGAAGTAATATCAAGTGTTCTACAAACAGTACTAAGTCTTCTAGAACCAGTAGTAAGTCTTCTTGAAGAAGGAGTAAGACTTTTGAAGCATTTTAGGTTTTCTAGAAGCAGTGTTAAGTCTCCTAGAAGCAGTATCAAGTCTTCTGGAAGTATTTCATATCTTCTGCAAGCAGTATCAAGTCTTCTCGAAGCAGTAGCAAGTCTTCTTGAAGCATTTCAGATTTTCTGAAAGCGGTGTTAAGTCTTCTAGAAGCAGTATCAAGTCTTAATTCATAAGTCCTATCCATAGTAACATAAAAGTTAAAATAACAACCAATATACGTTTTTAAATGTTTTTTAATAAACATATTTTGGTTTCGGGTCTATTATCGGGAATGTCTGAACCCTTAGGCCAAGGTTATTTTTGATCCCGGGTATTGGACAACCTAAACAGATGGTTATTTATATAACAGGTTCTTATTTAGAATTACGTTATTTATTGTCACCTGTAAAAGAACAATTTTGACATCCTTTTATTTCTTTGGTTCTATTTAAGTGTGATTTTCCTAGAAATGAGATTGAATTGTAAGAAAAACCGAACATACATTTAATTTACGTTGACGCAATGCTCAACGGTTGCTTATCATCAGCAACAGATTTATTCAGAAAGATGACTGGGTAGAGTCATTTCCGATTAGAGAATATTTTAAAGACTTGTGAATTGTCTTAGATCGTATGAAGACGAGGGTTAAAAGACTGCTGACCTCTTCCTATTAATCGATATCACCCATATCATATCGAACTTCCCCAAGAGTTGTAAGGGATTGACTGCTTTTTAACAGCAATTAGTCAGAATGGATTAACTTTATCCAAAACGAATTAGATAATTACTTACTTATAATTATAAACTGACAGTTACTACACCACACGTGTACTATACATCAAATTTGAGATATGTATTTTGAAATTTAATCGTTAAAATAGACTAGACACAAGTGATGGTACATTCAATGCATTATTGTCAAATTTGAAAAGTCCATTAAATGCCGTTGTTGTAAAGAAATTTAGTAATAACGATAATAGATCACTACTTACAATTAGTAACAATCGTATGCAGTATAAAAGCATTGAATAACTAAGAAATGAAGAAATTTGAAGAACTCTATAATAATATGGAAAAGTACATTCAAACTAAATAATTCAATAAAATAAAAAGAAAATAAATCATAAAATTGTCCAGAAGAATAATTAGAGAAAATATTAAGAAGTTTAAGTATGTATTAAGGAAGCAGATTATGATATATTAAAGCTAATATTGATGTCATTGATCATCAAATGTAAGATCTAAAGTGTTTGGCCTAAGCAATTCAAAAATCTAATTAATAAGCCTATTTTGGTTTAAACCAGATTTCTGTAGTTCTGCATTTTTTGGCACATACCAGTATGTTATAGGGTTTAATTGATTCTTCACGCTTGTCGTTAATCTTCCTGCTATAATAACGATATCTTCCAATTCATACATTTCTTCTATCCCACTCTTTAGTCTTCCTATTCTTCAAAATTCTTCACCAATCCATTTATTGACATTGGTAAATTTCCTCCCGATTTTTCTTATGTTGTACTCCAATTGATATCTTTTAGGGTCATTGTCTTCACTTTTATTGTTTTACAGTTTAACATTTTTTCCTTTAAATCCAAACTCTTTAATACACGTAATTACATAAATTGTACTTGGTTTAAAATCGTATTTATGCAGGAATTAATCTTAATTTATAATTCTTTGATTAAAATAAATAAATATTTTAAGATTTAGTAACATTTGAAACGGTAAAAATTTTAAAATTCAAAATCAATTTTATCAATGAATATATCAAATTTGATTTTCTCATTTCAAATATTTACATGAAATCGAAATTAATTAATTAAAAACATGAAATAATACGATTAATTACTTAAATTTTATTACGTAGTAATTTTAATTTTTCGAGATTGGCAGTAAAAAAAATTCCATGTCAACACAAGAATGTCAAAGATTATTTAAACGTTATAAACGATTTTTTTACTTAAAATAATCGAAAATAAACCGATTTTACTACAAAACTAAATAAACGTAAGTCAAATGCATTTATTTACCAACTTTTAGCTTAAAACATGATCGCATTAATGGTATATCAAAAAAACGGCATTGAGGTTATGTTTACATCTTAAAATGTTTTTCTTTCATTTAGAATTCTTTAATATAACTAATTAGATAAAGTATACTTGATTTAAAATCGTATTTAAGCGAGAATAAACCTTAATTTATAATTTTTAGTTTAGAACAAAAAAAATATTTTAGGATTTTGGTGACATTTCTAAAGATAGGAATAAAATTTTTCAATTTAAAAACAATTTTATTAATAGATATATCAAATTTCATTTTCTCATTTCAGATATTTACGTAAAATCGTAATTCATTAAAAACACGAAATAATTCGATTAATTACTTAAATTTTATTACGTAGTAATTTTAATTGTTCGAGGTTGGCAGTAAAAAAAGATCCAACGTCAACGCAAAAATGTCAGATTGTTTAAACGTGATAAATCCGTTTTTTTACTCAAAATAATCGAAAATAAACCGATTTTACTACAAAACTAAATAAACGTAAGTCAAATGCTTTTATTCAACAACTTCTTTTAGCTCAAAATATAATCGTATTAATGGTATATCAAAAAACAGCATTGATGTTATGTTTACATCTTAAAATGTTGTTCTTTCATTCAGAATTCTTTAATATAACTAATTAGATAAAGTATACTTGATTTAAAATCGTATTTAAGCGAGAATAAACCTTAATTTATAATTTTTAGTTTAGAACAAAAAAAATATTTTAGGATTTTGGTGATATTTCTAAAGATAGGAATAAAATTTTTCAATTTAAAATCAATTTTATTAATAGATATATCAAATTTCATTTTCTCATTTCAGATATTTACGTAAAATCGTAATTTATTAAAAACGCGAAATAATTCGATTAATTACTTAAATTTTATTACGTAGTAATTTTAATTTTTCGAGGTTGGCAGTAAAAAAAATTCAACGTCAACGCAAAAATGTCAGATTGTTGAAACGTAATAAATCCATTTTTCTACTTAAAATAATCGAAAATAAACCGATTTTACTACAAAACTAAATAAACGTAAGTCAAATGCATTTATTTACCAACTTTTTTTAGCTTAAAACATGATCGTATTAATAGTATATCAAAAAAAATCGGCATTGAGGTTATGTTTACATCTTAAAATGTTTTTCTTTCATTCCAATTCTTTAATATAACTAATTAGATAAAATATACTTGATTTAAAATCGTGTTTAAGCGAGAATAAACCTTAATTTATAAATTTTAGTTTAGAACAAAAATAATATTTTAGGATTTTGGTGATATTTCTAAAGATAGGAATAAAATTTTTCAATTTAAAATCAATTTTATTAATAGATATATCAAATTTCATTTTCTCATTTCAGATATTTACGTAAAATCGTAATTTATTAAAAACGCGAAATAATTCGATTAATTACTTAAATTTTATTACGTAGTAATTTTAATTTTTCGAGGTTGGCAGTAAAAAAAATTCAACGTCAACGCAAAAATGTCAGATTGTTGAAACGTAATAAATCCATTTTTCTACTTAAAATAATCGAAAATAAACCGATTTTACTACAAAACTAAATAAACGTAAGTCAAATGCATTTATTTACCAACTTTTTTTAGCTTAAAACATGATCGTATTAATAGTATATCAAAAAAATCGGCATTGAGGTTATGTTTACATCTTAAAATGTTTTTCTTTCATTCCAATTCTTTAATATAACTAATTAGATAAAATATACTTGATTTAAAATCGTATTTAAGCGAGAATAAACCTTAATTTATAAATTTTAGTTTAGAACAAAAATAATATTTTAGGATTTTGGTGATATTTCTAAAGATAGGAATAAAATTTTTCAATTTAAAATCAATTTTATTAATAGATATATCAAATTTCATTTTCTCATTTCAGATATTTACGTAAAATCGTAATTTATTAAAAACGCGAAATAATTCGATTAATTACTTAAATTTTATTACGTAGTAATTTTAATTTTTCGAGGTTGGCAGTAAAAAAAATTCAACGTCAACGCAAAAATGTCAGATTGTTGAAACGTAATAAATCCATTTTTCTACTTAAAATAATCGAAAATAAACCGATTTTACTACAAAACTAAATAAACGTAAGTCAAATGCATTTATTTACCAACTTTTTTTAGCTTAAAACATGATCGTATTAATAGTATATCAAAAAAAATCGGCATTGAGGTTATGTTTACATCTTAAAATGTTTTTCTTTCATTCCAATTCTTTAATATAACTAATTAGATAAAATATACTTGATTTAAAATCGTGTTTAAGCGAGAATAAACCTTAATTTATAAATTTTAGTTTAGAACAAAAATAATATTTTAGGATTTTGGTGATATTTCTAAAGATAGGAATAAAATTTTTCAATTTAAAATCAATTTTATTAATAGATATATCAAATTTCATTTTCTCATTTCAGATATTTACGTAAAATCGTAATTTATTAAAAACGCGAAATAATTCGATTAATTACTTAAATTTTATTACGTAGTAATTTTAATTTTTCGAGGTTGGCAGTAAAAAAAATTCAACGTCAACGCAAAAATGTCAGATTGTTGAAACGTAATAAATCCATTTTTCTACTTAAAATAATCGAAAATAAACCGATTTTACTACAAAACTAAATAAACGTAAGTCAAATGCATTTATTTACCAACTTTTTTTAGCTTAAAACATGATCGTATTAATAGTATATCAAAAAAATCGGCATTGAGGTTATGTTTACATCTTAAAATGTTTTTCTTTCATTCCAATTCTTTAATATAACTAATTAGATAAAATATACTTGATTTAAAATCGTATTTAAGCGAGAATAAACCTTAATTTATAAATTTTAGTTTAGAACAAAAATAATATTTTAGGATTTTGGTGATATTTCTAAAGATAGGAATAAAATTTTTCAATTTAAAATCAATTTTATTAATAGATATATCAAATTTCATTTTCTCATTTCAGATATTTACGTAAAATCGTAATTTATTAAAAACGCGAAATAATTCGATTAATTACTTAAATTTTATTACGTAGTAATTTTAATTTTTCGAGGTTGGCAGTAAAAAAAATTCAACGTCAACGCAAAAATGTCAGATTGTTGAAACGTAATAAATCCATTTTTCTACTTAAAATAATCGAAAATAAACCGATTTTACTACAAAACTAAATAAACGTAAGTCAAATGCATTTATTTACCAACTTTTTTTAGCTTAAAACATGATCGTATTAATAGTATATCAAAAAAATCGGCATTGAGGTTATGTTTACATCTTAAAATGTTTTTCTTTCATTCCAATTCTTTAATATAACTAATTAGATAAAACATACTTGATTTAAAATCGTATTTAAGCGAGAATAAACCTTAATTTATAAATTTTAGTTTAGAACAAAAATAATATTTTAGGATTTTGGTGATAATTCTAAAGATAGGTATAAAATTTTTCAATTTAAAATCAATTTTATTAATAGATATATTCAAATTTCATTTTCTCATTTCAGATATTTACGTAAAATCGTAATTTATTAAAAACACGAAATAATTCGATTAATTACTTAAATTTTATTGCGTAGTAATTTTAATTTTTCGAGGTTGGCAGTAAAAAAAGATTCAACGTCAACGCAGAAATGTCAGATTGTTTAAACGTAATAAATCCATTTTTTTACTTAAAATAATCGAAAATAAACCGATTTTACTTCAAAACTAAATAAACGTAAGTCAAATGCATTTATTCAACAACTTCTTTTAGCTCAAAATATAATCGTATTAACGGTATATCAAAAAACAGCATTGAGGTTATGTTTACATCATAAAATGTTTTTCTTTCATTCCAATTCTTTAATATAACTAATTAGATAAAATATACTTGATTTAAAATCGTATTTAAGCGAGAATAAACCTTAATTTATAATTTTTAGTTTAGAACAAAAATAATATTTTAGGATTTTGGTGATAATTCTAAAGATAGGAACAGAATTTTTCAATTTAAAGTCAATTTTATTAATAGATATATCAAATTTCATTTTTTCATTTCAGATATTTACGTAAAATCGTAATTTATTAAAAACGCGAAATAATTCGATTAATTACTTAAATTTTATTACGTAGTAATTTTAATTTTTCGTGGTTGGCAGTAAAAAAAGATTCAACGTCAACGCAAAAATGTCAGATTGTTTAAACGTAATAAATCCATTTTTTTACTTAAAATAATCGAAAATAAACCGATTTTACTACAAAACTAAATAAACTAAATAAAATCAAATGCATTTATTCAACAACTTCTTTTAGCTCAAAATATAATCGTATTAATGGTATATCAAAAAACAGCATTGAGGTTATGTTTACATCTTAAGATGTTTTTCTTTCATTCAGAATTCTTTAATATAACTAATTAGATAAAGTATACTTGATTTAAAATCGTATTTAAGCGAGAATAAACCTTAATTTATAAATTTTAGTTTAGAACAAAAAAAATATTTTAGGATTTTGGTGACATTTCTAAAGATACGAATAAAATTTTTCAATTTAAAATCGATTTTATTAATAGATATATCAAATTTCATTTTCTCATTTCAGATATTTACGTAAAATTGTAATTTATTAAAAACACGAAATAATTCGATTAATTACTTAAATGTTATTACGTAGTAATTTTGATTTTTCGAGGTTGGCAGTAAAAAAAGATTCAACGTCAACGCAAAAATGTCAGATTGTTTAAACGTAATAAATCCGTTTTTTTACTTAAAATAATCGTAAATAAACCGATTTTACTACAAAACTAAATAAACGTAAGTCAAATGCATTTATTCAACAACTTCTTTTAGCTCAAAATATAATCGTATTAATGGTATATCAAAAAACAGCATTGAGGTTATGTTTACATCTTAAGATGTTTTTCTTTCATTCCAATTCTTTAATATAACTAATTAGATAAAGTATACTTGATTTAAAATCGTATTTAAGCGAGAATAAACCTTAATTTATAATTTTTAGTTTAGAACAAAAAAAATATTTTAGGATTTTGGTGATATTTCTAAAGATAGGAATAAAATTTTTCAATTTAAAATCAATTTTATTAATAGATATATCAAATTTCATTTTCTCATTTCAGATATTTACGTAAAAACGTAATTTATTAAAAACATGAAATAATTCGATTAATTACTTAAATTTTATTACGTAGTAATTTTAATTTTTGGAGGTTGGCAGTAAAAAAAGATTCAACGTCAACGCAAAAATGTCAGATTGTTTAAACGTAATAAATCCGTTTTTTTACTTAAAATAATCGAAAATAAACCGATTTTACTTCAAAACTAAATAAACGTAAGTCAAATGCATTTATTTAATAACTTCTTTTAGCTGAAAACATGATCGCATTAATGGTATATCAAAAAAACAGCATTGAGGTTGTGTTTATATCTTAAAATATATTTCTTTCATTCCAAATTCTTTAATATAAGTAATTAGATAAAGTACACTTGATTTAAAATCGTATTTAAGCGAGAATGAGCTTTAATTTATTTATTTTTTTTTGTTTTAGACTGCAGCAATGTTTATGGATTATTGGCGCTTTTTCCTTCTTCTATGGATACCTCCGATTCTACTAACAACATCAACAGATATCAGTAAGTACCCCGATTGTATACAATTGTATAGATGTGTATAGAAAACGAAGAAAATATTTTGAGATCACCTAGAAAACGTTAAACTAATTTTAGTGTGTGTTGTGGATGATTTGATATTCAACTATGATGCAGCTGGCAAATGGTTCCACTCGAAACCGGAACATATCCTCCTAGGCCACAAAGTACTTGTCAACAAAGTTAACAACAGTTCGTGACGAGTTAGGACTCAATTAGTCAAAATCTCCGATACGATGTGACTGGTTCATGTAACGTGCTTTGCTCTATGCGCGAACGCTGAATAATGTATTGGTCAATTTATGCGGATTGCTGATTGCCAAAGCTCTACCGGATTTCGCTTGTCAAACCTAATGATGTTGATCGATAGAAAAATCTTATATCTGCAACCGGATTACCAGATAAATCGTGCAAATAAAAATTAACAAAGGAAACGAAAAACATTTTAATATCACAAAAACTAAAAATAACTCGGACGTTTCGTTTATCGAGCAAACATTGACACATTTGATTCGATTCGTAAATCCCTTTAATCTAAAAAATTCCCTTTCATCATCGTAACTCGTTACGATTTTAGTTTAAACACGAAAAGATCCAAACTTCTTTTATATTAACGATTCAAAATAATTTTTCATGCGATTGGGTGTAGTTGAAATTTACAAGTTGAGAAAAAATTTACATAATCGCATGGACGTGGTTCGGAATAGTATCCAGTCGAAAGTAGGTAAAGGAAATTCCGTTAATACCGACCGTGTCGTATATATATAATACTTTTTCTCGTTAAGGAATTTCAAATAGGGTCATTTGCATTAACTAGCCGCGCGCGCATTCGACCGAAAGATAGATTCGGGTGGAATTAGTGCGCGAAAAAGGGTTTTTCGGGGTAGGGACGTAGAAAGGGGGTCGAAGATGGCGAAGAGATTGGGGCAGAACCGACCGAGATAACTCCCCAACAAAGGAGAATGTAATTACGGCGATTCAAAAATACTCCACGAGGTAATATCGGTTATTTTAAAGATTCCAACCGTGGATATTTCCGGAGAACCGGAATTCCAAATTATAAGACTTGCTTTTACTCGTTTCCTTTTTCTTTTATCTAAGTTAAAATTACAAGAAACTGTTACGATTTCCTTTAAACATTATCTTCTTATTTATATTCTTTAGAAAAATTATCGAGTTCAAAGGAATTTTCAACTTAACGTTATCTTACTATTTACATCTAGATGGCGCCGAATTAATCTAATCTCAATTATTATACTGATCTATGTCACCAATTTTAACAGTTCTGTTTACACTTTAAGATCATACTGCACAGAATCATTTCTGTAGTATATCTTCACATACTCTACATTCAATTGTGGAGTTATTGCTTATTGCAATCGTGATGATGAGATGTAGCGTTGCGACCTGAGCGTGAGGAGGATATCGATGATCGTTCACCATATCTTTCTAAGGCCTATTACTACCACTCATAGTTAAAGTTGTAGTTAGCGCTATCTAAAAGATAACGTAAAAATCGATTACTACCACTGCATTTATCTCACAGTTAACGTTACCTGAAAGATAACTTTTGTGTTAACCATAACCAGTGAATTCGGTTCGGGTTAAGTCGGTATCTCATAGATAAAAGAAGAAACCTAACCTCACAAATCGCCTGGTCGTGTAATGGTACGCGTGGTTTTTCAGTGAAATATTACAAAATTACAAAAATGGATAATTTTATGGATGCTGGCGATGAAGAAAATATTTTCGAGGACATAAATGAATTATTTCTAGGGGTGGGTTAAAGTATCGATGTATAATAATAATAATAACACATTTATTGCCTCAAAAAAAAGAAATTACAAAAAGAAAAGTATACATTAGCACCATATCCAAGAGACCCAAGTACTACTGTGTATAAAATTAAACTCAAAGATTATGACTAGCTGCGGTAATATGATATCCTTTGCAAGATTAGAAATGGAGCAAACATCAATTCTCATCATACAGGATAGACAACAAACACAAAGAAGTCAAGAAGACAGTTGGAGTGTAAGAAGATGGCATTTCAATAAATTTTTAAAAGACACAAAACTTTCTTGTTGAAAAATCTGAGTAGCATGAACCGGAAACATTAAGGTGGTATCAGAACTGGATCGGGTGGACAAACCATGCGACGACAAAAACTTAAATGAGTCAGATAAATATTCAGATAAAAGTGCAGCTCTGCAGAACCTTGTACAAAGTAGAGAGTATCCGAAAAGACCTGCGATTCTGCAGAGTAAGCATCTGCAAATAATTCCGATACGGCGTTATGTGCTGAAACCTCCCCAGATCAAAGATGTAACGAATACAATTATTCTGAAGTCTCTCCAATTTATTCTGGAGAGTTAAAGAAAGATTAGGATCTACTACATCACCATAATCAATATAAGGCAAGATAAGAGAGTAACAAAGGTTGCGACGAACAACAGGCGGGAGGAAACACCGAAGTTTTCTCAAAGTGTGGAAGCAGTAATAAACTCTTTTACAAACACTCTGTACCTGAGGTCTCCAGGACAGTGTTGAAACCATAATCAAACCAAGATTCTTAACAGTGTCCGAAAACTAAATAACATTGCCATCAAGCATCACTTGAGGGGAAGATTGAAAGTTTATCTTTGATAGTAGAGGACGAGTGCCAAAAGCAATGGCTTGCGTTTTCGACGGATTTAATTTAAGCCCATAATGATTAGACCATTCAAGAATACTGGCAAGGTCATTATTAAGACGAACAACAGCATCTTCAAGGTTATCAATAGGTGTTGAAGTGTAAATTTGAAGGTCATCAGCATACAAATGATAATTATATGAAATATTATCTGTAATACCATTTATAAAAATCGAAAAGAGTAAGGGTCCTAAAACACTGCCCTGGGGAACCCCACATTTAATTCCATAACTGGAAGAGAGCTCAGAACCAACATGCATATATAAAGATCGAAAGGAAAGATATGATTGGAACCAGGATAAACAAGAAGAGGAACATCCAATAGAAGTAAGTAAGGATAATAAAATAGTATGGTCAACAGAGTCAAAGGCCTTACTAAAATCCAGAAGAACCAGTAAAGAAAAACAACGTTCGTCCCAAGTAGATCTAATGTCATCGGTAATTTTAATAAGAGCTGTAGTTGTGCTATGTCCTTTACGGAATCCAGATTGCATCTTATTGATTAATTTAAATTCCTCTAGATATCTGGTAATTTGTAAATAAGCTAAACGTTCAATTGCCTTTGACAATGTAGATAAAATGGAAATGGGACGATAGTCACTAATATGAGAGGGATATCTAGTTTTAGGGATAGGAATCACATTCGCAATCCTCCAGTTTGAGGGAAATATAGACCGTTCAAAAGAAAAATTGAAAATAAGGGTTAATGGTGTAATAATAACATCTAATATTGGTAATAGCATTTTAAGGTCAATTCCATCCGCTCCCACAATAGTAGATGTACTGTACAACAAGGCGTCACATACTTCAGAAGCTGTGATTAAGTTAAAAGAAAACGATCAGGAGTTGGATGATGCAGGAATATCAGCAATAGTGCTAGCTCTTGCTGTATTATCAATAACCAAGGGAGGCTCAGCAAAACTTTTAGCCAACGTTTCACAATCAAAAGTAGTCTTATCTGCAAAAGTTTTAGGGGTGGCACAAGATAATATATCGATGTGTATCGAGAAAGCAGTGCATGTCGAATGGCCGATACGCACATCACTGTAATATCTGTATATCGCCACATTAGTACATTGATACAAAGAAAATATCGATATCGATATGAAAAAAACATCGATATATCGATACAAAAACAATTATGCTATTTAGACTTAAATTCAACTAAAGTATAAACTAAAGTATAAATAATTTTTTTAACTTTTATGTTCTTCATAGTTTCTTTTTATTAACTGTCGATCTAAATATCGATACGAGATCGATATGAGTATCGATACAATATCGATATATGTATATTTCCGATATATCGATACAATGTGTGTATAGAAAATCGATACGCTTCATGCTGTATCGCACACCCCTAATTATTTCCTACACGAAGTGAAACAATAATACGAAGACGATTAAACCATCTAAATAAACATTCAGATGGGGAATTGATGAAAAGATTTCGTATTTCCAATGAGACTTTTCATTTTCTTCTCCATGAAATAGAGCTATTAAACCGCCATCCATGACGCGTCAATTCTTTTATTTTCTATAACATTTTTTTATTATTTTTTTTATTAAATCGATCAATATTTCCATTTCCTGTTTGGAATAATTCGCAGTTCTTTTTTCTTATCGTTTTCCGTTTTCTATGTTCGAACGGTACCCAAAATAAGAAAAATGACAGAAATTATAAACGCTCGATTTACGATGATCGAGGTTAGAATATTAGGCCTTTTGACCGTATGGTCACCAACTTAAAAAATCACCCTAAATAAAATCACTAGATTCTTTAGATATCTTAAGGATGTCCTACCTATGAGATAACTTGAAGTGGTAGTACGGCCGAGTCCGTAAACTATTAGTTTAGCGGTATCTTATAGTCAGCTTATGTAATAGATGTCAACGATTAGGTAGGAATCGTTGGCCTAAGATATGGCATGATCGTGACGCAATGCGAGCGGTTGCAAATTTATTATAATTAACTTTAATCAGAATGTACGGTATGTCCCGGATCGAGTTGCAAAGAGGAAAAAAAGTTTTATTACTGATTTTTCAAACTTATCTCAGCATAAATGAAGCGTCGGACATGTTCAAATCGCACAAATTTTTGTGCAAACTATAAGAGATAATTAATTATTCCCATTTTTATTAAAAAATTGGAGTTTCTTGGAGTCTCTCTGAAACAAAGTGCGGATCACGAACTTCTTCTGTTGGGGGTGATGGTGTGATGTTGCCTCTAAGTACCTATTGCTGTGAGTCTTCTTTCGATGCACCCCAAGTAACCATTTGTCGTCCTAGTGACCAATGCATCTAAGAAGGACAACTGCTTTGCAGATTCCGTTTCCATGATAAATTTGATCATGGGATGTTCTATACCATGTTGCTATACCACAAACGTGTCGTCCACATACCGGAGCCATAGTTTTTGTTTAAAACTCGTAAAACTCTCCTTTCCAACTAAAAATACGACAACGATAAACAAAATTCTACTAAATCTGGTACTTATTCTGGTAATCCCTCCGAAAGGAGTTTTTAGCCAAGATCTTCTACCGCAACCTTAATTGGTATCCTACTAAAAGGAGATTATAAATCAAATTAACTATCCTCTACTAACAAAATATCCTCAGCATCTAACTTTACATTTTTCACCGATTTCACGAAATGTGTCGAGTTCCAACATATGATGCCGTGTTGCCTATAAAAGAAGAAAGAATTTTCGCTAGATGTTTGGCTAGTAGGTACGTTGGGGAGTTGATGGCACTGACTATAGGGCGAAGTTTGGTTTATGAATCTTTGGTAGTCCATAAATTCTTTACGATCTTGTCTGTAATGTTCTTCTTGATCTTCCTATAGGTGGCCGAGTCAATCATTTTGGTGTTATATTCTTCCTTGACCATCACAACGGTGGCATTCCCCTTGTCTGCTAGTAACACGCCGATTTCTGACTTTTCTTTAATAGATCGGAATGTCTTCTTTTCACTAACAGTCAAGCTAAATTTCGATGGTTTTGCTGATTTCAGTCCTTTGGCCAATACCATGGTTTCTTCCTTCATTAGTGGGACACTCGATCTGTTGATGATGATTGTTTCTACTGGTAGACTGTTGCTGTTTCTCTTCTTCTGCACCTTCTTCACGAATCTTCGCGGATCTTCTGGAATTCATCATCAACTTTCTCCATTGTTAGTCTGTCCACTTTATCTCAGTCTTCTCCGAACATACTATTAGAAAGTGAGAGGTGGAGTCGTAGTAACCTCTCACTTACTTTCTGTAGATCACTGTAGGTCTTGTTTATCCTTTCTCGTAGTAGTGCGCGTTCTGTCTTAATCAAGATTTTACGGACGCAGCGGAGTCGATGTTGTGCTTCACCTTCAGGAACGTTGGCATAACTTTCTTCTTTCTGCATCTTCGTAGAAAGGCTAAACTGCTTAACAGCTTGCATTGCGTACCGATTCCACGTGGTTTTAAAATACGAGTTACGTATTAGTTAACGTAGTTATATGTAGACGAGTTACATATACAGGGTGTCTCACGTAACTGGTTCATTAGAAGTTTTTTAGGTTCTACTATTCGTAGAGGCTTGAAATTTTAGGAACATGGGTTGCTCATTCCGATCTATTAATCTAATTGTAAAATATTTTCAAAATGGCCACCACTTCCGATCTACCGGAAGTAGACCTCAACTTCATTATTTTAAATGGAATGCTATAGTTTTTATTACACTATTCAATTATACGTAAGAAAATATGTTGACTTTGATAACAGTTGTTGGTACCTAGCGTTTATTGTTTTCGAGTTATTTTGATTTTAAGTGCTTTTAGGCAAATATCACCATGCTCTTTAAAAGCACATATCTCAGCCAATGTTAATTCAAAAACGTTTTGCATTGGTACAATAACTCGTCATATTCTGTCAAATAATAATAATAATAATAATAATAATAATAATAATAATGTTTATTCAAACATAATGATAAAACATACAATAATAATAATAATATAATAATAACCACTGAGGTGCAAAGCACCTGTGCGTGGTATATATATGTACTCATATCTTACCTTAAGTCAATCAAAATTCAATTTCAATATTCAACCCTTCCCAAAAACACAATAACAATGACAATGAAAAAGAAACTCTACATTATAATAAAACAAATTATCCAATTTTTCCCTTAGAAATTATTTTCACTTCCCTATCAATTTTTTCACATCTACATTTTTTCCCCTTGCTTTTCTATTCAAGATTTTTTTTAGGTTACTATACTATTTAACACTGCCCTGTTCATTCTCCTCAGCCAATCTTTACATTCTCTCTTATATGAAGCTCTCGATGTAATTTTCTGTAATTCCACAGGCATAACACTGATGATCTTAAGTGCTATATACTCATAATTTCTTTGTCCAATCTTTTTATTGCATTTCGGTTTTTTTACCGCTTTGTTTTTTGCTCGTGTGTCGTAATCGTGTGTGTTATAAGTTAATGTATTTGTTTTTTTGTGTTTGAGTAGGGCTTTATAGCAAAAAAGTTTCCTAATATCGAAAATATTTGTTAAGTTGTATAATTCATTTGTGGGGAATAGTTTTTCTTTTCCATAGATAATCTTTAGAAACCATTTTTGCAATATTATTAATTTATGCACGTGACAATCGGCCACCGTACCCCACGCAACGATTCCATATGAGAGTAATGATTGGACTAAAGCATAGTATACTCTCTCCAAAAACTGTGTGTTCAGATACATTTGCAAACGTTTAATCTTTGCCAAGATTGGTCTTAGTTTATTTGTCAAATATTTCACATGTATGTCCCATCTTAGAAATCTATCCAACTTTACTCCCAGATAATTTATTGTTTCTGCTTCGTGAATTTCTAGTTTATCTAATTTTAGTGGTCCTAATTCTGGGAGGCTATTCTTATAGCACACGAAGGGTAGATATTTAGTCTTCTCCTGATTCACTGCTAGTGCCGTTTCATTAAAATGTTGTACAATATTAGAGAAGCATTCAGCCTTATACCTTGTCTCTTCCCAAGTTTCTCCTATGTAAAGCACTGCTGTATCATCGGCAAAACTAACAATAGTTCCCATATTCTCAGATTTTAAGATGTTATTAACATAAACCAAAAACAACAATGGTCCTAATATTGTTCCTTGTGGAATTCCCCGTTTCATTAGAAGTTTATCACTTTCTACTCCATTTATGCTTACTTTATGTTGTCTTGCCGTTAGATAGCTTGCCAGTAGCTCATATGAATTTCCTCTTATTCCATAGTCATATAACTTGGACATCAGTATACCATGACATACTGTATCAAAAGCCTTTGACAAATCAACAAATATGCAAAGAGGACATTTTCCTTCATCTAGAGCGTTATATATTTTTGATGTTAATGCTACTAATGCATCTTCTGCAGATCTACCACTACGAAAGCCAAACTGATTTTCAGATAATATGTTGTATTTGTCAAAAAACTTTATAATTCTATCTTTAATTGTAGTTTCCAAAATTTTAGCGACATTTGAAATTAGAGTTATTGGTCTATAGTTATTTAATATTGTTTTGTCCCCTGATTTGTGTAATGGTTTTATTATTCCCAATTTAAAACATTCTGGGAATTTTCCTTTATTGATACAGGTATTTACTAGGTGTGTGATAGGATGGGCTATTTCATTTACGATTTGTTTCAAGATTTCTGCAGTGATGCCATCATCCCCAGGCGATTTTCCACTTTTCAACTTGTGAATTATTTGTATTATTTCTTCTTCCGTTGCTTCCTCTAAATAAATTGAATTCTTTATATCAAAATTCTGCCTTCTCACATTCATTGGTGTATCTGATAAGTTAGCTACTTCTTCCGCTATTTTATTGAAGTAATTGTTAAAAACATTTGCGATTTCTATTGGATTTGTGATCTTTTCCTGATTTAAAATTATTTCGCTTATTTCTGCCTTTTGCTTCACTGAGCCGCAAATATGATTTACTGTATTCCACATTTGCTTTGCCGACTCGGACCTTTGTATCATTCTGTCATAATACTGTTTCTTTTCAGCTCTTATTTCTGCTTGAATTTTATTGCGCATGTTTTTATAATTTTCGTATAGCTGGATGTTCCAGGGACTTTGAAGCACCCTCCTATATAATTGATTTTTTTTATTTATTGCTCGTAGTACTCTGTCAGTTATCCATTCCTTCCTCTTCTTCTCTTCCCTACCTATATATTTAGTATACTTCGCTTTTTGTGTCGCTTCCTTTATTCTTGATACAAGTGTTTCAGCTTTTTGGTCAACGTCTATACAATTGTAAAAACCATCCCAGTCTTCCTGCTGTAGTTTTGTGCGTAGTTCCATGTAGTTTATGTACTGTTTTGTATATTTCTGTTTAACCTGTCCTTTGCGTATTGCATTTTCATAATTTATTATCGAAATTATTGCTTTATGGTCTGTTACTGTATCTGATAAAATAATTGGTACAGTTTGTGCTACACTTGGATTTCTTTGTTTTATGAAAATGTGATCAATGCATGACCTTTGATCTTTGAGTACTCTGGTGTCACTGTTAATATACGAGATAAAACCAGCTTCGGTCAGCAAGTTCAAGTATTCGTGAACGCTACTTCCTTGATCCTTGATATTTATATTTATATCTCCCATTATTATTTGTGAATCATAACTTTGACTTCCGTCGTTTAAGTATTTGTATAAATCCATAATGTATGTATTATCCGATGTACTAGGACTCCTATAAACGCCAGTAATCTTAATTAGTTTTCCTTCCATATTAAGGATTACCTCAATCGGCTTTGTTTCTGTCATCTCGATAATATTGTATTTGTAGTTCAAATCATTTCTGACGTACATCAGAATACCGTCATTTCTATTTAGTTTTCCCTGATTGTAAATAGTATTGTATCCCGCTATACCAAACAAATTCACATCGTTCACTATAAATGTTTCTGTCAAAACAATTACATCAAAAGAAAATTTCAACTCAAAAATAAGAATCATAAATTCATCAAAGTTTTTTGAGACACTTCTTATATTTAAATGAAATAATGACAAACTATGCTTACTGTCTATCTTTAAAGTCTTAAAACTTTCACTACTCAATTCTAGTGTTTTTATTGTTTGTGGATTAAAATCTCTGACGAATTGATCCATTTCTGTCTTGCACACTTTACTTTACTTCGCACATCCACATTTATTTATTAAGTCTTTGCCTCAGCATCATTTTTTCACGATCATTTGAAGAAACACTATTGCTTCGACCTTTAGTCTCTTGATTAATGTGTTTTTTCTTCGATCCACCATTTCCAGCATCCCGTTTTGGTTGGGATACGCCTGGAGTATTGAGATTTATTATATTTTCTACTGTAGGTTTTGGATCAGTTCTCCCCTTTTTTTCATAATGTACACTAGATGCGGTCGGTTTCTGTAATTTGTCAGTTATATCTTCAATTTCACGATCTTCACGGCCTATTTGTACCTCGTTCTTATTTTCAGTTACCGTGGGGGTTGCTGGAAGTGATGAACTTCTCTGTGGTAGCTCGATGTTTGGTAAACTATCGTCTTTATCATTTTCATTTATAAAATCCTCCACCGTATATGTTTCATTATCAACATGTAATATATTATTTTTTATATATGCTACGTGCCCAGCTTCCCTTGCCTTACGTAAATGGAAGTTTAATATCTTACTATTTTTTCGCTCTTCTATAGTTAAGTCGTAATTGATAGCTATACCAGTACCCCTTAACAATTTTGCTTTTAATACAACTTCCCTTTTCTGCAAGAAACGTACAAATTTTACTACTATTGGTTTTATATTGCTTTTTCCGACCATATATACATCATTCAAGTCACTCTCGTTTACATTTATTTTCAATTTATCCCTTATCAGATCCACCACAGCATTTATTAAGTTTTTATCCTTTACGTCCAACCCAAAAATTATTATGTTATTTCTCTTTTCTTGTTTCCTTATCCACTCTATATCATTTTTAAGTTTCCTATTTTCTTCCTCTAACAAGCGTACTTTACTTTCACTTGTCTCTAACAAGTTTTTTAATTCATCTATATTTTTTGTTATTTCCTCTTTTTGTTTTCGTGTTTCCTCCAAAATTATTTTTAAAAGCTCTGCGTTCGACACTTCCTGCGGGATATTTTCAGAATTCATGTCCTAATATAATTTTTCTTTATTATGTTTCTTCCTTTTTTAATTAATAAATGTATTTATTATTTTTATTTATTTGTAGAATTTACGAGAGAAAAGGAATCGCCCGAACAAGTCTCAAAAACCAGTTTCTTCGTTCCGAATGTACAGTGAAAAATTTCATACGATATCTTTCATTTATTTTCACTTTATTTAACTAAAACGAAGAGTATTTACACCAATTCTCGTCCATTTTTGATTTAACACCATCCCATAATTTATTATTCATGCGAATTACAACATTTTTCACTCAATCTACCACCAAAAAAACACACTTTTACGTGTAACGGCCTTGCAACACCGACTTATTCGACCGATATAATCTTATTCGACCGATCAAATAGATTGTCACTTGTTATATCACTGTACCCATGTTACCAAAATGTCAAGCCTTAAAAAAGTTCTAATGAACCAGTTACGTGAGACACCCTGTATATGTAACTCGTATCGTAACTGAATATCGTACCATCACTAGAGGATGGTACGATATTTGAGGAACGATATTTTGGAATACTTTTCTAATGGAACGTAAAATCCAGCACGATTTTTGAAAATCCAGATATTAGACTTGATTTGAGAAAAACTGACGGTATATTCTATTGATTTATTAGGTGATAAATTGTATGATTTCTACCGCGACAACTTCCTATGAACCGTTCCTTTTTATTCATACAGGTATATTAGATTGGAACTGTTGCAACTTATACACGGTATTTTAGAGCGATATTTTGGAACGATATTTTTATGTAGTGACCGTTACTATTAACTAACCACTACTATTTACACACAGCAGTGTGTAAATATGTATGTTATTATTGGTAATTATAATCATTTTTCTTTACATTTAATTTCTGGTAATAATACTTTTATTATATTAAAGGGTATATCAGGTTTGATTATATTAGTAATTATGGGGGGGAGAATTTTAATATGATTAATATTTCCTATTCCATATTTTATTTGTTTCTCTTTTTTAATAAAAATAATAGTTTTATTTGTAATTATAGTTGGGATAATTTAGGTTATGAATTTTCTAAATTTAATTTAAATTATTCATTAAATACATTAGAAAATTTAAAAATAAATTTATTTTTTTCTTCAATATGAAATATACCTTATTTAAGAACTTTTGGGATAAATTTATATCCTTTAACAATAGGAAAACAAATTTATAAGAATATAGATCAAAGTTGATCAGAATTTTTAGGGGCTCAAAATATTTATATAAATATTAAAAATATATCTATATATTTACAATTTTTACATAATAATAATTTAAAATTTTTTTATTATTAACAATTTTTTGAATTATTTTTTTAATAATTATTTAAATTTTAATAACTTAAATAGCTTAAATAAAAGAGTGTAATATTGAAAATATTAGGGTAAAAAGAATTATTTTTAAGTAATTTATAAATAAAAAAATTTATTTTTATATTGAAAATATAATGTTTCATGATTTTCATTGCTAAAGAATTAAGTTAGAAGCTTATTCTTGAATAACATATCTTTTTAATTGGGAAATAAATCCATTTATATCATTAACAGTGATAGACCGCTTTTTGGCTTCAATTAATTAATCAAATAAGGATGAAATTTTCATCAAAATTTTAGGTCGAAACTAAATACAATATTTTGTTTCTTATTTTATAAATTAAGGTAAATTGAGCAACGATATTTTTCGAATTTCACAGACGTAATTTTGTACGGGTTTTGACGTGTGATGTAAGCGTAACTGATATCAGTGTCTGAGTCTCGATTTTTATAAGAACAGTGCCGTCCTAAGATATTTGGCGCCTCAAGGCTGAATTGGAAAATTAAAAAAAAGATTCTAGGTCTAGTATTAGTTCTAGTATTATTTCAATTAAAATACACAGGATTTTCAAATCAGTTTATAAAGTACTCTATTTCAGAAACTATTGATTATAGGGGCGTTCGTTAAAAAATGCCTTGATATGCACGGCTAAACCCAACACAACCCAACCCTCTATATTTGAATTGAAGTGAAACTAGAACTAACACAAGACCTAGAACTAGAATCATTCGGGTTTATCTGTCTTGAGTGATGTACAACTAAATCCGAATGTTTCTAGTTCTAGATCAAGAGTTAGATCTAAGGACATAAAAGTAAAACTAACAATAGACCTAGTAGTGGAAAGTTTTGAATCTATCCACTTCTAGGTCTGGTGTTAGTTCTAGTTTTACTTCAAGTGAAATATTCAGGGTTGTCATATCAATTGGTAAAGTACTCTATTTCAAAAACTATTCATTGTAGAACCCAACCCAACTTTAAATATTTGAACAAGAGTCATCCTAAGGTATTCAACGCTCCAGGGATGATTTAGACAAACGAAACGAGTGTGCCCCTTTTCATACAAAATTCAATACAAAAAAAACTCAAATGGGACACTAGGTACATGTATGACGGGGCATCATGCATTTTATTGCAAAAACAGGCACATCTTGTTTGACAGAATGGAAGTGATGATGAGTGTCTTATTAGTGATGTTACGGATATGGATTTAGCGAATGCGGATGCGAAACCTGACTTTTTAATTCTAATTTCGCTGATGCGGACTAACATTTTAATGAAAATAATATTTCTATTACAATTTTCCCATTTTATAAAATAATAATCTGTATAGTCCGGCATTATATACACATTTTTTGGATAGATCTCATATTGAATGGTGTCAAGTTGAAGTTCAACCCTACTCAATTTAATACAATCCCTCAAATATAATTGAATTCAGATGTTTTGTTGTTTTGGTTTAGTTGGGTTGGATTTGGTTAGGTTGGGTTGAACTCTTCTCGAAAACAACTTATATTCCAAAGTTCGTTATAACTAGTTTCGCTATAGGTAAATTATAATAAATATAATAAATAGCCATATATACATATATACATAATAAATACTAAAGAGATGTTTTCCAGAAAATAGTACAATTTTTAGTTCTGAAGTATATTGGATGGTTTTGACCAAAATGATTGTAATGCGCTAAATGAACTCCTGGAATACTTAATCAATGTTGAAAAACTTAAAACAATTGATTTTGAGATTTTTGAAAGAGCTTTTAAGATGTCAAAAGCTAGGAAAGGCGTCTTAGAGTGTGTAATTGTTCAAAACAATAAAAAACACTAAATGAGATGTTTTTCAGAAAATGCAAAAAAAATGATTATATGATATACTGATTGGTAGTGACCAAACTGTTCTAAAGCACTAAAAATATCTGAGAGATACTCATTCAAAGTCGAAAAATTGAAAATAATTGATTTTGGTGTTTTTGAGAGTGTCAAAGATATCAAACATATCAGAAGTTAGAGAAACATCTTTGTTTCATGTACGCAAACTCATTGTAAATACTGAATGGGACGCTTTTCAGAAAATACAAAAATGTTTGATTATGAAATATATTAACTAAAACGGTTTTAATGCACTAAAAACAGTTTTCCAGTGTACAGTTAAACCCAGATGTTTCTATTTCTATGTCTAGTATTAGTTCCAACTATAGTGGTTAATAAATTTAAATATAAGTTAAATTTTGTTCTCTTTCATTAGTTTGTAAAATGTTCTTACATGCACTTTGCTAAAATCATATTCACTTAAAAAAGTTGATAACAATATATTGACATCAACATGTAGTTACTGAAAATGTCGTTAATAATCCGGGAAATATCAGAAATTTTATTCGAATCCTCGGTAACACCAACAGGAACTCGCAGGAAGTCGAAAATAAAGTTGCTCACGTTCATGCACGTTCACCTGAGTGGTACAAAAATTAAGGCCCGCTCACGGTAGATAACGTATGACCCATCGTGACCCGGCGGGACTCACGTAATTTACACATCTCTAAGCCCTAATAGCCCTTATGTTTAAGATTGCGCTGATGAACGTGTGTTGATATGCGTCACTGAAAAATCACGAATATCACTCACACTGAGCTAATAACGGCATTAATGCGGAACTGACACGTTAATGATATGTGTAAATGGAAGTTTGCACTGATACTGATGCAACACTGATGATGGAAGTAAGTCAATATGTTCATATTATTTAATACCAATACGAAAGCACGAATACAGTAAGGAACTGATACGACACTAATGTGTGTAAGTGGGCCTTAAAATATTTATTTTAGAAAAACAATAAATTTTCATTTAAAAATGGGCATAATTAATAAACTTTTATAATTAGAATATAGAATATGAGCAATTTGGTAAATTGAACATGTCCGACACATTATTAATGCTGAAATAAGTTTGAAAAATTAGTAATAAAATTTTTTTTCTTCTTTGTAACTCGATCCGGGGACATACTGTAGATTCCGAAAAACATCATGACTAACTCAAATAAAACACTAACTCTTATATGATATTACGTTTGCTTTAACTGGTACGATACGTAACGTTGTGATTTGAGCGTGAGGATTTATTTTAAGGCATGTATTGGTCTTTGATGAAATCATCGATGATCGTTCACCCAATCATTTAGCAACTTTTTTGTAAACATTTTGCAAACTTTTATTGTAATTAATTTTAATAAATAAACATGATTGTATCGAATCTTTACAAAATGCAATATATAAGCCATATTAAATCGTCATTTTCAAATCAAAGTTTCGTAAGTATAGATTTAATAAAAATCACTGAAACGAAGTAGGAAGTGGATGTTTAGAGAAATGTTTAAATATATGCAGATATCATTGGTAATCACGATAATGGGAGGATTGCACGGAACTAGTTTACACGCCACTATCGTTCTTTTTTACTATTCGTCCATTCAGATAGTTGGCGAGATAAAAGCTCACATGAATACATCTAGTTAGTAACCAAGCTTGATCGTGACTCATAATCACCATTTCAGTTCAACGTTCCAATAAGAAATAAAAGAAAAAAGTACATAATATAACCGACTGTTTAGAATTGGGATCATTTTTCTATTTTATGGAATATAAAAGAAGTTTTTGATAACTGATTTTCTTTAAAATAATTAATTATTTTTAATCTTTAAAATAAAATTCAAACCTAACAATTTTAGAAATATTATTAAATTATACATTTTAAAATAAAGAGCGGAAACTTTCGATCTAACTTGAATATGATTGATGTCTCTTGTTCGCACAGTTTGTTTTTATGTGGCGTTGAATAATGCATATATATCACCAAAGTAGAATAAATGTTTTTTTGAATTGATGTGTCGTCATTCATCGTCAAGCAAAAATTGTGGAATAATCTTGAAAATGTTGTGCAAGAAATTATCAATTTATATCGTCACTTTTCTAAATTTTCATCATAATAATTTTAGAGTTATCGAAAAGAGGGTCATTTAAAATTTATCTTTTACCTTACAACAGCCTTTTTTTATTGTTATATACATAAGTAAAGAACACGTTGGCCCGGTTTCATAAAACTTCGAACGTTCGAAAACATCAATGTTGTGATGGTTTATAGCACTAGCTTGGGAATAATACGATGTTCAATATAATATTTATGATTCTGTTTATAAACTAAGGTTAAACCATTACTAAGTTAGTACAAATCATCGGTTTTTGTTAAAATGTGTTTTATAAACGTGAAAATATGATTTCATTTGTATAATTGTTTAAATTCTTATTGATTAAACGAGTAAACAATTTATAACGATTTTACGTTATTAAAATGTTTACAAAAACGTTTTAAGATTTCCACATCCAGAAATATTTATTTTGAGGAAATAATGAAAGGTTTTGAAGTTCTCGCCGAGCTGTTAACAAATAGTGGAGCTTTTCTAGAGATTTTGGAGTAATTTGTGTCATCTGTAACGTTTTCATAAGATAGTATAACATTTTAGAAAGTTTTTTCGTATTATCAAATAATTTTCAACAATCTGTAAAAGACATCGCAGTCAGTTCTTAGAGTTATTATGATTTAAAAAAATGTGAATATGTGTTATGTGTAAATTCATCATCAAATTAATTTTACAATGTTTCTTCGAGTTATCAAATAGGTTTCAAAACTTAGTGAAGATTTTTGAAGATATTTAGGAAATTGTAAGATAAATTTAATTTTTAGGATTTTTAGCGATATCTTTGAATGAAAATGTTTTGGGACATAATATGATATTCAAATATTTCGAATGATTTTAAAAAATTGTCAAAGTTCTCTCACAGACAGAAGATGTTAACAAATAGGACCATTTCTGACATTTTGTGGAAATTTTTAGGATTTTTAGCGATATCTTTGAAAGAACATGTTTGCGGATATCATATTATATTCAAATATTTCGAATGATTTTTAAAAATTGTTAGAGTTCTTTCAAAGATAGAAGACGTCAATAAATAGGCGACCATTTCTAAAATTTTGTGGAAATTTTTAGTATTTTTAGCGATATCTTCGAATGAACATGTCATGGGATATCATATGATTTGCAAATATTTCGAATGATTTTGAAAAATTGTCAAAGTTCTTTCAAAGATAGAAGATGTCAACAAATCGTGGACCATTTCTGACATTTTGTGGAAATTTTTAGGATTTTTAGCGATATTTTTGAATGAACTTTTGTGTCTTGGGATATCATATGATATTCAAATATTTCGAAAAATTGTCAAAGTTTTTTCAAAGATAGAAGACGTCAATAAATAGGCGACCATTTCTAAAATTTTGTGGAAATCTTTAGTATTTTTAGCGATATCTTCGAATGAACATGTCATGGGATATCATATGATTTTCAAATATTTCGAATGATTTTGAAAAATTGTTAAAGTTCTTTCAAAGATAGAAGATGTCAACAAATCGTGGACCATTTCTGACATTTTGTGGAAATTTTTAGGATTTTTAGCGATATCTTTGAATGAACTTTTGTGTCTTGGGATATCATATGATATTCAAATATTTCGAAAAATTGTCAAAGTTTTTTCAAAGATAGAAGAGGTCAATAAATAGGCGACCATTTCTGAAATTTTGTGAAAATTTTTAGTATTTTTAGCGATATCTTTGAATGAACATGTCATGGGATATCATATGATGTTCAAATATTTCGAATGATTTTGAAAAATTGTCAAAGTTCTTTCAAAGATAGAGGATGTCAACAAATTGTGGACCATTTCTGACATTTTGTGAAAATTTTTAGGATTTTTAGCGATATCTTTGAATTAACTTTTGTGTCTTGGGATATCATAAGATATTCAAATATTTCGAAAAATTGTCAAAGTTTTTTCAAAGATAGAAGACGTCAATAAATAGGCGACCATTTCTAAAATTTTGTGGAAATTTTTAGTATTTTTAGCGATATCTTCGAATGAACATGTCATGGGATATCATATGATTTTCAAATATTTCGAATGATTTTGAAAAATTGTCAAAGTTCTTTCAAAGATAGAAGATGTCAACAAATTGTGGACCATTTCTGACATTTTGTGAAAATTTTTAAGATTTTTAGCGATATCTTTGAATGAACTTTTGTGTCTTGGGATATCATATGATATTCAAATATTTCGAAAAATTGTCAAAGTTTTTTCAAAGATAGAAGACGTCAATAAATAGGCGACCATTTCTGAAATTTTGTGAAAATTTTTAGTATTTTTAGCGATACCTTTGAATGAACATGTCATGGGATATCATATGATTTTCAAATATTTCGAATGATTTTGAAAAATTGTCAAAGTTCTTTCAAAGATAGAAGATGTCAACAAATTGTGGACCATTTCTGACATTTTGTGAAAATTTTTAAGATTTTTAGCGATATCTTTGAATGAACTTTTGTGTCTTGGGATATCATATGATATTCAAATATTTCGAAAAATTGTCAAAGTTTTTTCAAAGATAGAAGACGTCAATAAATAGGCGACCATTTCTGAAATTTTGTGAAAATTTTTAGTATTTTTAGCGATACCTTTGAATGAACATGTCATGGGATATCATATGATTTTCAAATATTTCGAATGATTTTGAAAAATTGTCAAAGTTCTTTCAAAGATAGAAGATGTCAACAAATTGTGGACCATTTCTGACATTTTGTGAAAATTTTTAAGATTTTTAGCGATATCTTTGAATGAACTTTTGTGTCTTGGGATATCATATGATATTCAAATATTTCGAAAAATTGTCAAAGTTTTTTCAAAGATAGAAGAGGTCAATAAATAGGCGACCATTTCTGAAATTTTGTGGAAATTTTTAGTATTTTTAGCGATACCTTTGAATAAACATGTCATGGGACCATATGATTTTCAAATATTTCGAATGATTTTGAAAAATTGTCAAAGTTCTTTCAAAGATAGAAGATGCCAACAAATCGTGGACCATTTCTGACATTTTGTGGAAATTTTTAGGATTTTTAGCGATATCTTTGAATGAACTTTTGTGTCTTGGGATATCATATGATATTCTAATATTTCCAAAAATTGTCAAAGTTTTTTCAAAGATAGAAGACGTCAATAAATAGGCGACCATTTCTGAAATTTTGTGAAAATTTTTAGTATTTTTAGCGATACCTTGGAATGAACATGTCATGGGATACCATATGATGTTCAAATATTTCGAATGATTTTGAAAAATTTTCAAAGTTCTTTCAAAGATAGAAGATGTCAACAAATTGTGGACCATTTCTGAAATTTTGTGAAAATTTTTAGGATTTTTAGCGATATCTTCGAATGAACTTTTGTGTCTTGGGATATCATATGATATTCAAATATTTCGAAAAATTGTCAAAGTTTTTTCAAAGATAGAGGACGTCAATAAATGGGCGACCATTTCTGAAATTTTGTGGAAATTTTTAGTATTTTTAGCGATACCTTTGAATGAACATGTCATGGGATACCATATGATTTTCAAATATTTCGAATGATTTTGAAAAATTGTCAAAGTTCTTTCAAAGATAGAAGACGTCAATAAATAGGCGACCATTTCTGACATTTTGTGGAAATTTTTAGTATTTTTAGCGATACCTTTGAATGAACATGTCTTGGGATATCATATGATTTTCAAATATTTCGAATGATTTTGAAAAATTATCAAAGTTCTTTCAAAGATAGAAGATTGTGTCAACAAATTGTGACATTTTGTGAAAATTTGTGCTATATATAAAGTCTTCAAAGATGGATTTACATAGGGTGCCTCGGGTTACCAGACAATTTCAAAAATTTTGTAAAAATTTTTAAACATCTAGTAAATTCTAAAACTTTATGAAAGACTTTATCGGATTTCCAGATGATTTTCAAATATTTCAGATGATTTGAATGATTTTTAGCAATATCTAAGAATGAACATGTCTTGAGATATCATATAATTTTCAAATATTACGAATGATTTTCAAAAATTATCAATGTTCCTTCAAAGACAGAAGATGTTAACAAATACTCGACCATTTTTGACATTTTCTAGAAATTTTTAGTATTTTTAGCGATATCTCTGAATGGACATGTCATGGGATATCATATGATTTTCAAATATTTCGAATGATTTTGAAAAATTGTCAAAGTTCTTTCAAAGATAGAAGATGTCAATAAATCGTGGACCATTTCTGACATTTTGTGGAAATTTTTAAGATTTTTAACGATATCTAAGAATGAACATGTCTTGGGATATCATATGATTTTCAAATATTTCGAAAAATTGTCAAAGTTTTTTCAAAGATAGAAGACGTCAATAAATAGGCGACCATTTCTGAAATTTTGTGAAAATTTTTAGTATTTTTAGCGATACCTTTGAATGAACATGTCATGGGATACCATATGATGTTCAAATATTTCGAATGATTTTGAAAAATTGTCAAAGTTCTTTCAAAGATAGAAGATAACAACAAATTGTGGACCATTTCTGACATTTTGTGAAAATTTTTAGGATTTTTAGCGATATCTTTGAATGAACTTTTGTGTCTTGGGATATCATATGATATTCAAATATTTCGAAAATTTGTCAAAGTTTTTTCAAAGATAGAAGACGTCAATAAATAGGCGACCATTTCTGAAATTTTGTGGAAATTTTTAATATCTTTAGCGATACCTTTTAATTAACATGTCATGGGATATCATATGATTTTCAAATATTTCGAATGATTTTGAAAAATTATCAAAGTTCTTTCAGAGATAGAAGATGTCAACAAATTTTGGACCATTTCTGACATTTTATGGATATTTTTAAGATTTCTAGCGATATCTAAGAATGAACATGTCTTGGGATATCATATGATTTTCAAATATTTCGAAAAATTGTCAAAGTTCTTTCAAAGATAGAAGACGTCAATAAATAGGCGACCATTTCTGAAATTTTGTGGAAATTTTTAATATCTTTAGCGATACCTTTTAATTAACATGTGATGGGATATCATATGATTTTCAAATATTTCGAATGATTTTGAAAAATTATCAAAGTTCTTTCAGAGATAGAAGATGTCAACAAATTTTGGACCATTTCTGACATTTTATGGATATTTTTAGGATTTCTAGCGATATCTAAGAATGAACATGTCTTGGGATATCATATGATTTTCAAATATTTCGAATGATTTTCAAAAATTGTCAAAGTTCTTTCAAAGATAGAAGGTGTCAACAAATAGTGTAGCATTTCTGACATTTTGTAGAAATTTTTAGAATTTTTGCGATATCTTTGAATGAACATGTCTCGGTATATGATATGATTTTCAAATATTTCGAATGGTCTTGAAAAATTGTCAAAGTACTTTCCAAGATTGAAGATGTCAACAAATAGTGGACATTGCTGACATTTTGTAGAAATTTTTAGGATTTCTAGCGATATCTTTGAATGAACATATCTTAGGATATCATATGATTTCCAAATATTTCGAATGATTTTGAAAAATTGTCAAAGCTCTTTCAAAGATAAAAGATGTCAACAAATTGTGGACCATTTCTGACATTTTGTGGAAATTTTTAAGATTTTTAGCGATATCTATGAATGAACATGTTCTAGTATATCATATGATTTTCAAATATTTCGAATGATTTTGAAAAATTGTCAAAGTTCTTTCAAAGATAGAAGATGTCAACAAATTGTGGACCATTTCTGACATTTTGTGGAAATTTTTAGGATTTTTAGCGATATCTTTGAATGAACTTTTGTGTCTTGGGATATCATATGATATTCAAATATTTCGAAAAATTGTCAAAGTTTTTTCAAAGATAGAAGACGTCAATAAATAGGCGACCATTTCTAAAATTTTGTGGAAATTTTTAGTATTTTTAGCGATATCTTCGAATGAACATGTCATGGGATATCATATGATTTTCAAATATTTCGAATGATTTTGAAAAATTGTCAAAGTTCTTTCAAAGATAGAAGATGTCAACAAATCGTGGACCATTTCTGACATTTTGTGGAAATTTTTAGGATTTTTAGCGATATCTTTGAATGAACTTTTGTGTCTTAGGATACCATGATATTCAAATATTTCGATAAATTGTCAAAGTTCTTTCAAAGATAGAAAACGTCAATAAATAGGCGACCATTTCTGAAATTTTGTGGAAATTTTTAATATTTTTAGCGATACTTTTGAATGAACGTGTCATGGGATACCATATGATTTTCAAATATTTCCAATGATTTTGAAAAATCGTCAAAGTTTTTTCAAAGATAGAAGATTTCAACAAATTGTGGACCATTTCTGACATTTTATGGACATTTTTAGGATTTTTAGCGATATCTTTGAATGAACTTTTGTGTCTTGGGATATCATATAATATTCAAATATTTCGAAAAATTGTCAAAGTTTTTTCAAAGATAGAAGACGTCAATAAATAGGCGACCATTTCTGAAATTTTGTGAAAATTTTTAGTATTTTTAGCGATACCTTTGAATGAACATGTCATGGGATACCATATGATGTTCAAATATTTCGAATGATTTTGAAAAATTGTCAAAGTTCTTACAAAGATAGAAGGTGTCAACAAATTGTGGACCATTTCTGACTTTTTGTGAAAATTTTTAGGATTTTTAGCGATATCTTTGAATGAACTTTTGTGTCTTGAGATATCATATGATATTCAAATATTTCGAAAAATTGTCAAAGTTTTTTCAAAGATAGAAGACGTCAATAAATAGGCGACCATTTCTGAAATTTTGTGAAAATTTTTAGTATTTTTAGCGATATCTTTGAATGAACATGTCTCGGTATATGATATGATTTTCAAATATTTGGAATGGTCTTGAAAAATTGTCAAAGTACTTTCCAAGATTGAAGATGTCAACAAATAGTGGACATTGCTGACATTTTGTAGAAATTTTTAGGATTTCTAGCGATATCTTTGAATGAACATATCTCAGGATATCATATGATTTCCAAATATTTCGAATGATTTTGAAAAATTGTCAAAGCTCTGTCAAAGATAAAAGATGTCAACAAATTGTGGACCATTTCTGACATTTTGTGGAAATTTTGAAGATTTTTAGCGATATCTATGAATGAACATGTTCTGGTATATCATATGATATTCAAATATTTCGAATGATTTTGAAAGATTGTCAAAGCTCTTTCAAAGATAAAAGATGTCAACAAATTGTGGACCATTTCTGACATTTTGCGGATATTTTTAGGATTTTTAGCGTTATCTATGAATGAACATGTCTTAGGGTATCATATGATTTTCAAATATTTCGAATGATTTTGAAAAATTGTCAAAGTTCTTTCAAAGATAGAAGATGTCAACAAATTTTGGACCATTTCTGACATTTTATGGATATTTTTAGGATTTTTTGCGATATCTAAGAATGAACATGTCTTGGGATATCATATGATTTTCAAATATTTCGAAAAATTATCAAAGTTCTTTCAAAGATAGAAGACGTCAATAAATAGGTGACCATTTCTGAAATTTTGTGGAAATTTTTAGTATTTTTAGCGATACCTTTGAATCAACATGTCATGGGATATCATATGATTTTCAAATATTTCGAATGATTTTGAAAAATTGTCAAAGTTCTTTCAAAGATAGAAGATGTCAACAAATTGTGGACCATTTCTGACATTTTGTGGAAATATTTAGGATTTTTAGCGATATCTTTGAATGAACTTTTGTGTCTTGGAATATCATATGATATTCAAATATTTCGAAAAATTGTCAAAGTTTTTTCAAAGATAGAAGACGTCAATAAATAGGTGACCATTTCTGAAATTTTGTGGAAATTTTTAGTATTTTTAGCGATATTTTTGAATGAACATGTCATTGGATATCATATGATTTTCAAATATTTCGAATGATTTTGAAAAATTGTCAATGTTCCTTCAAAGACAGAAGATGTTAACAAATACTCGACCGTTTTTGACATTTTGTGGAAATATTTAGGATTTTTAGCGATATCTTTGAATGAACTTTTGTGTCTTGGGATATCATATAATATTCAGATATTTCGAAAAATTGTCAAAGTTCTTTCAAAGATAGAAGACGTCAATAAATAGGCGACCATTTCTAAAATTTTGTGGAAATCTTTAGTATTTTTAGCGATATCTTCGAATGAACATGTCATGGGATATCATATGATTTTCAAATATTTCGAATGATTTTGAAAAATTGTCAACGTTCTTTCAAAGATAGAAGATTGTGTCAACAAATTGTGGACAAATTGTGACATTTTGTGGAAATTTGTGCTATATATAAAGTCTTCAAAGATGGATTTACATAGGGTGCCTCGGGTTACCAGACAATTTCTAAAATTTTGTAAAAATTTTTAAACATCTAGTAAATTCTAAAACTTTATGAAAGACTTTATCGGATTCCCAGATGATTTTCAAATATTTCAGATGATTTGCACAAATCTTCAAACTTTTGAGAATTTTCAAAGATATTTAATATCCGGAATATGATATTAAAACTTGTCCAACAAAGGATTGCAAAATCTGGAGATAATTCATTTAAATGTGTATTACGTGCATAGTTAGAGTAATCACTCTAAAAGCAGACTGTTTCTTGCATATAAACATTGACATTAAAGTACTTTTTGTATAAATTGATGCAGATCATTTATATTAAGTTTTTCTTGAGTATTAAGTGCAAGATATTCTATCGAATAAAACTTATTGTAAACTTAATTTGTAACTTAATTAAAACTTATTATAAACTTATTTAACTTATACTATATGAAAATCAGCATTTTTAGTTTAAATGTTTCATTAAGTTTTGCAACCGTTCGGATTGCGTTATAATCATGGCTAATCTGAAGAGATTAGTGAACGATCATCGATAACTTCATTCAAAGTTAGAAAAAGCTTTGAAATCAATCCTCCTCACGCTCAGATTACAACGCTACATCTCATCATCACGGTTGCAACGACTCCACAATTGAATGTAGAGTATGTGAAGATATACTACAGAAATGATCCTGTGAAGTATGATCTTGTCGTATTCGTTATATCATTGATACTGTTGGTCTTCAAAAATATACTTGTTAGTATGAGAAGAATTCAGCGCCATCTAGATGACGTAGTCTATTGTATCGTTAGAAGAAGTACCTACGTAAAGTTAGGAATAGTCCTTCCATTAGATAGGTTTTTACGTAGAAGTATAAATCTCAACCGATTTCGAAGATTAATATTTTATTAGAAAACCTAATTATTGGCCAATGCGAAAATGACATTAGCAAATTAATTCTTGTCTCTCATACTTTGAGACTGTCTATTGTCTCAAAATATTCTAAATTCACAGTACTTTGACGATTTAGCAGAAGTTAAAAGATAATTCCACGTTAGTATTTATATAAGCTTTCGAGGGAAATATCGTTTAATTTATTTTAGTTAAAATATATACATCTACGTAAAACCCTATCTAATTGAAGCACAATACCTAACTTTGCACAGATATTTCTTCAAACGTCACCATAGACTACGACATCTAGATGGTGCTGAATTCCTCTCGGAATAATCAATATAAATTTAAAGATGAACAACATCAATGTATGAAGATTAAATTAAGATCATACTTCACAGGATCATTTCTGTAGTATATCTTCACATACTCTACATTCAACTGTGGAGTCGTTGCAACCGTGATGACGAGATGTAGCGTTGCGATCTGAGCGTGAGAAGGATTGATTCTAAGTCACTTTGTCGGTCTTGGATGAAATCATCGAGGATCGTTCGTCTAATCTCTTGGGATTAGGTCATGGTCGTGGCGCAATCCGAGCGGTTGTAAAACTTTAACTTAGTAAAACTTAACTTATCATGTAATTTCGAATTTGTTTTGACTCAATTTCCTTTCTATTATAATTATTCCTATCTTCAAGGAATAGTTTTTTAAAAATTTTTCATATTTGAGAAAACATCTGTTAAATTGTTTAAAAAATCATAGACCAAATCACTTAATTTATTAACTAATATAATGATGAACTTCCATCATATGAGTTCTTCTAAAGTTTGACGGTGAGCTTTTTCTTTTTGATAATTTTAACTGTTTAATGTTTACCCTTAATTGTTTATAATATTAAATATTTTTACTCTACCGTTTTAAGCCCTAATCTCTTCACTTCTAGGTCTAGCGTTAGTTCTAGTTTTACTTCAATTCAAATATACATGTATATATTATTTAAAGATAAATATGAATTATCTTATGGTGCTCCACCAAATGGTACTACACCAAAAATGATATCACAAATCAAAAATTAATACGATTAAATAATTAAATAATAAGTTTAATAAAATGAACTTTACCAACACCTTTCCAACCTCCCCTAACCCTCCCATAAGCGTCACTTTGCATGCAAGCTGGCAAAAGCGTTTATAAAAGAATACAAATATCATAAGAAAGCAAAGTCATAACACAGTCTCGGAAATCAAACTTTATAATTATTTTTTATCAATGAATTTCTTTGAGAAATCATTAAATATAGTCCACCACTCAATTGTTTTATTTATTTTATTTATTTCATCCGTATTTCTAGGCCAACATAGGCCTTTATTTAACAATTTAACCTCTAATCTACTTCTGTTTTCGAATTCATTCACACACTTGAACAACACATGAACAGAATTTCCAACTTCGCCACAACCGCGTTGTAAGGAGTCACGTTTACCGATTCTATTAAGATATTCTTCAAAGTTACCATGACCAGTAATCAATTCTAATGTTTCTGGATACAGAAAATTATAAGCAATGCCAACTTTCGGCATAAACTAGTATGTCAATCTACCATTCGTTGACTTATCCCATCTTTCCTGCCAAACTCCCATAAAATATTTTCTAATCTTATTCTTAAGACTTCGTCTAGAAATAAAATCAAATCCAATATGGGAATTTTCCAGCAAAGATGCTTCCTTTGCCAATTGGTCCGCTCTTTCATTTCCTTTAATACCAGAGTGTCCTTTAATCCAATAGAAATTGATCCTGTTCTTTAGATCTCTGATCATATCCCATGTCTCCTTTTGCAAATGACTTGGTCTGCTCATATTTTTCAAACCTGCTAAAACAGAAGCACTATCACTAAATATATCACACTTAACAATATCGGTTTTAATTACATATTTTAAAAGGACTACTAACCGCAATTAATTTCGCATGAAAATTATTACACAAACTACCGAGTTTTATTTTTTCATTATATGTCTCAACACAACAAGGCTTTAGCAGCCTTCAATCCTAAAACCCTCTCGTACACTAATAAATTTGTTCCTAGCTTTTATACTTTTAATTTTACTTTCCCATTCTGAAATTGCATAAAACATACAAGGTTCGATGACACCCTTGTAAATGGTACTTGATGCATTACCATTCAAGCCCCAGCTAACCTTAGCAGCAGCTCCTATTTAGTTAGATATTTCCCTAGCTTTTCTAGTGACATAATCTAAATTAAAATTAAGTTTATCGTCTAAATAGACGCCTAAATATCTAACAACATTTTTACAAATAATCCTATTACCATCTAAAGACAAAATCGGTAACCTTTGATTTAATTTTCCAAAGAAAATTGCTTCTGATTTTGAAGCATTAAATTTTAATTTACAATTCTTACTCCAAAGATTAATTTTTTCTAAAGCCTCATTAGCTAAAATAGAAATGTTTTTATAAAGGTTACTCCTAACTAAAAGAGTTGTGTCATCCGCGAAAGCTACAATTTCACAACCTATAGGTAAATTGATACCAAATCAGTTTATAAAGTACTCTATTAAACTAAACCTAACTCTGTATATTTGAACGAGACTCATCCTAAGATATTCGGCACAACTTTTCATACAATATTTAATGCCAAAAAAAAAAAGGTTCGCATTTCAAAGGAGACACTGGGTACTTGTATAAAGGGAACACCATGAACACCCTATTAAATTTAGGATGGCACTGATCCTCTTCCTCATCTGACTATCCAAATACATTTCTCTAGCATTTTGCTATGTATGTATGTATGTATGTATGTAGGAAAGCGGAGGGTACGCTAAAGCATACAGCACCTAGGCCCCAACGGGCCCCTTGAACATCCTCCTACACTCTCTCTGGCTACATCAACCAGCCTAAGGATTTTCCAAAGGCTAGGATACAGCTCAGAGGTGTGTTCCTGATGCCATCTGTGCTCGGCCATTCCTCTCTAAAGTCTCTCATTCTGAGGTCTTGTAGAGTGGGGCATTCACACAAGATGTGTCGAACAGTCTCCTTGCTCTCTTGACAAAAGCGACAGAGGGGATTAGTAGCAAGCTTAAGGTTGTAGAGATGCTTGTTTACCTTACAGTGACCCGTGATGAGTCCCGTTAAAATACGTAAGGCGCTTCTACCGAGTCTTAGGAAAGACAAGGCTGTCTTAGCTGAAGGATAACACAACAGTTCTTTAGACAAATAGCAGCCGTTTGCCCTATCCCACCAGTCTGTGAATTTCCTGTGGGTGAAATCTTTAATAAGCTCAATTTGAGTTGATACGGACGGAGCGATTAACGGTTCAGGTGAACAGATAGCTCGCTTGGCAGCTCTTTTGGCAAGCCTATCAGCGTGCTTATTACCTGAACAGATCGAGTGTCCTTTTATCCATTGAAGTGAAACACAGTTGTGTGCTGCGGCCTTCTCCAATGTTAGGTGACAGTCTATGGCAAGTCCTGAGGTAATAGTTATTCTACTCAAGGCTGAAATGGATTCTCTACTGTCAGCATAAATTGTGAAAGACTTACCTTGTAAGATGGATCTGACAATAAAGTCAGCGGCAAGTAGAATGGCGATTAATTCTGCCTGTATGACGGTGGTACCTTTACCTAAAGGAGTAGATATGTGGAGTTGGAGATCGTACGAGAAAACTCCAGCTCCTTTCCGACTAACCGAACCATCAGTGTAGATTTTGTTACTTTTATTTACTTCTACTTCTGTGGAACTTGGGTAGGTGAGATAACTTTTAGTAAAAATGTGTTGTAGGGGTATGAAGTCCGTCTTACGTTCCAGAATTGGCGAGTAACCGACCATTTCATTCCAGAGTACGGCATTTTTACTGTTTCTCTCACCCATAAAGATTCCTGCTGTACGCAGTCGAAACATGGTCACCAGTGCCACTTCTTGTATGAACAAATGAAGTGGCGGTAGGTTCAACATGTTTTCCATGGCTGCGGTGGGGGTAGATCGCAGCGCACCTGTAACATACAAACACGCAAGTCTCTGTACTTTGTTTAGTGCAGCAGTGGAAATAAATTTTAAGGTTTTTGACCACCAGACTACTGCACCATATCTAAGCATAGGTCGAATTACAGCTGTGTAGATCCAGAGGGCAGGTTTAGGTGACAGCCCCCATATCTTACCTATAGTCCTCCGGCACTGGCTGAATGCAACATACGCTTTCTTTACTCTATTGTCTAGGTGAGCCTTCCATGTCATTTTGTTAATTCCCAGATATTTGACTTCTTTTGACAAAACTAATGGAGTATTAGCAAGGGATGGCAAACTGGGCTTGCCAACCTTCCTCAATCGTGTGAAAAGAATCAACTCTGTCTTCCGAGGATTCACAGAGAGCCCTTGTCGGTCTCACCAAGGCTCAATCAATTTGAGAGCTACCTGCATCCTATCAAAAAGTACATTTATGTGCTTACCTTTGACAAGGATGGTTAGATCATCTGCATAACCTACTGTTGTGAAGTTGGCTTTAGCGAGGGATTTCAAGAGGCTATCCAGGGTGAGATTCCACAACAATGGGGAAAGTACACCTCCTTGTGGACAGCCTCGAGTAACTCCTCCATGAAGACTGACATCGCCAGCCCTAATCTTAACTATCCTATGTTTGAGAGTAGCATTTTGCTAATAAATGGCAAGAATTGGCAAACATTGGGAAGTATGAACTCAGCAATTTTAATAGAACCCTTCAGAGTTTTCGCAATATCGTCTTGTTCATCAGATAGAGCGAAATTAGAGAAAAATATATATAGATAGAAATTAGATATACTAATCGGAATTAACAGATTTTTCAAGAAGAGACACAATACAAATCTTACATTTTCTACTTTTGTTCGAATTACAAGGGAATTCGGATTTGCAAGTGTACGAATTAGCGGAGCTTTACTGTACTTTAAAGGTTTTGATCTTCTAAACATCAGCGCGTTTTTTATTGTCTCCTGTTTTACCTTAAACTCATACTCTAATTCGATAGAATCATTTCTCAATTTTAATAAAAATTTTTTGAAGATGGCGAGGTTTCTTCTTCATTTCGTCGTGACACAATTCGAATGGCTGCTAATCTTATACTTTAAATATCTTTGAAAATCGTTGTAATACTCGCGATATATTTTTTAAATAGAAAAATCATAAGAAAGATATTCGCTGTTTTACCTAAAAATCAAAATTTATATTTTAATTTGACGAATTTTGATTTCTATTTAATGTAAATAAAAAGTAGTGATGGTACGGATGCTGATTTTTTTCAAAATCAGTTTTATGTCATATAAAGGTGTCCGTTATCTTCTGGTTCAAACTGATAATAAACGTAGAATATATCTTAATAAATTTTTTCGTGATTTATAAAGAGAAGTATGTATTATTCTCCGAACAAAACTATACATAAATATCTCGTCACGTTTTTGAGATTTATAGCATATCATAAAATAAATATTTCCTTAATTTTTTTTTTGAAAATTCTTAAAATATCAAATTCTTAAAATATGTTGATGAAATCGCTCGTTAATAAATAAAGGAAATCTCCCATTTTCTTTGAGATATGAAGTTTAATATTTTCTTTATCATTATTGAAAAGATATCATAAATAATGGAATTCCTAGGATATCTTGATGAAATTTATTATGATTTTTAAAGTACTTTTATGCGGACATTACCATACTTAAATATTTTAAATCGTTTACGAGACATCCATTTTTGAACTCAATCGGAACTTTTGGTTTATGAAAATGACAATTTTCTCCAATGATTTTCAAAAAATCATATTTATTGAATTCTTAAATTGTGTTAATGCAATTAAATCTATTTATAGAGAAAAACGTGTACTATTTCATGAATAAAACCGTGTTTAAAAAAGTCGATTCGTTTTTGAGGTATGAATTTTTGAACTCAATAGGAGTTTTTATTAGTTTATGAAGATAACAATTTGAATTCTTGAAACATGTTAATGAAATGATTGCTATTTATAGAAAAAAGCATGTGCTTTATCATGAACAAAACCGCATTTAAAAACTAGTCGTTTTTGATACATCAATTTTTTAACTCCTAACTTTTATTAGATTACGAAGATAAAAATGTTCTCCAATAATTTTCAAAAAATCTTGAAAAATCAAATTCTTAAGATACGTTATTGCATTCATGGCTATTTGTAGAGAAAAGCACTTTTCATAAATAAAACTGCGTTTAAAATAGTCTATTCGTTTTTGAGATTTAAATTTTTGAACACAACCGGAATTTTTATTACTTTATTATTTATTAGTTTACGGAGATAACAATTTTCTCAAATGATTTTTAAAAAAATTATTAAAAGTCGAATTCATGGCTATTTGTAGACAAAAGCATGCACTTTTTCATAAACAAAACGGTTTTTAAAAAACTATTCGTTTTTGAGATATCGTGTTTTGAACTCGACCTAAATATGCCGAATATTCAGCAGCTATCCGGTATCCGGCCGGATTATAAAAAGTGGCCGGATATCCGTTTCACCCCTAGTGGATAGTAATAATAGTTTTAAATAGTAGTAGTTTTCATGAAACGGTACCATTTTTTTAAAGTTTAAGTCTTTTTTACAATATAATTCGGTTTAAACTCCAGAATGTTATATTTTAATAATATTCCCCGATATTATCTAGTTTGAATTTCGTTTCAGCTAGTCATTAACGTGTTTCCCTAGAATTAGTGTCTGACCGAAATTTCGGTTTCGGTTTCGGCCTAAAATAGGAATTTCGGCGAAGTTTCGGTTTCGGCTGTATTTTGGCCAAACCATGGCCGAAACCGAAAGTACGCCCATACAGATTAATTGCGATCTATTTGAACCCAAACTTCAGTGGTATGCCGATATACACTCATATTGGGATTTCAGACCGCACTTCATCTTATCGTAAATGGTTAGTTATTCAGTGCAGTTATTCATATAGTCGTATTATATATAGTCATTAATAATTGTTATTTAAAATTCGTTTACAAAGTTTTTCTTATAAGTTTGCGTGCCCCAACGTGAGATATTCTTATGTACGAAGGTTTTTGCTGGAATTTTTAAAACTAACACGTTTACCACGTCTCTTACGTAGAATTTTTTGAACCGAACTGTTTAACTTAAAAAAATTTTCAATTTAGAAAAAGGCCAGTTTTTACATAAAAATAGGAATTGTTTCGGTTTCAGTTTCAGCCGATACTACCACCATGGCCGAATTGAGTTTCTGTCGGACACTACTTAGAATTCTTATTCAGATCTGACTTATCAGATGTAGTTAGAGAGCTAGTATTACAGTTTCCCTAGGCTTATTAGTCAGATCCGATTTATCAGGTATAGAAAACTTATTAAATATGTTAGTAGATAGGATTTCTTCATCTTTGTAATTCAACTTTGTAGTCCAACAAGTTTGATCATACAACGAAAACATTAAGATAATTCTTCACAGGATCATTTCTGTACAATATCTTCACATATTCTACATTCAATTGTGGAGTCGTTGTAACCGTGATGATGAGATGTAGCGTTGCAATCTTAGCGTGAGGAGGATCGATTTTAAGACGATAGTGTCTTGAATGACATCATCGATGATCGTTCACCATAACTTTTTAAGCTATGGCATGGTTGTGACGCAATCCGAACGGTTGCAAATCTCTATTATAATAAACTTTAATCAATGAACATTTTTATTGTTCTGTCGGTGAATATAGACGAAAACATAACTGACTAAAACAAAACAGAAATTCTTGTATGATATTTTCGGTTGCTTCAGCTGATGCGAAACCAGAGTTAATATGTTGTATTGTTAAAACATAAGGTTCTTATAGATTGCGTAAAGGCAATACATTTTCCTGTCTTAAACCTAGCAATAAGAGCTATGCTAAGATATTAATTTATTGTTATATCCGCTGCTTAAATTTCCATTGTCTACTCTTTGATACGTCTGTTTCGATTTTTCTCTAGCTTTAACCTTAATATTTTATGTAATAACTTATTAGTAAGGTTGGGCCGACTATGATTTTGGCCGATTAATCGGCCATTAACGATCATTCAGAGCTGGGCAGTAGTTAACTGTAAAAATAGTTAAAATACCTTACTTCGTCAATTGGCGACTCAATTTATTTACCATAAGCCTACAGACTTGTTATTACAGTTAGAAAGAAGTCTTGATATTGCTTTCAGATAACTTGAACTGCTTCCAATAGTCTTGAAATGCTCTCAGAAGACTTGAAATGCTTTTAGAAGATTTGAAAAGCTTATTGAAAACTTGATACTACATCCAGAAGGCCTTAATATTGCCTCTAAAAGACTTAATAATACTTCAAGAAGGCTTGAAAAGCTTCCAGAAGACTTGAACTGCTTTTAGAAAGCTTGATACTGCTTTCATAGGACTTGAAATGCTTCTAAAAGGCTTGAAATGCTCCCAAAAAACTTGAAATACTTACACAAGACTTGAAATGCATTTAGAAGGCTTGAAATGCTTCTAGAAAATTTGATACTACTTTCAAAAAACTTGATATTGCTTCTAGAAGACTTGATACCGCTTCTACAAAACCTTATACTGTTTCCTAAAGACTTGAAATGCTTCCAGAAAACTTGTTATTACTGCTAGAAGTCCTGATATCATTAAACACAGCTGCGTCTTATTCGGGCTTTAAAGATTCCCTTTGAATTAATAAATACATCACTTGCTGTACTTTATCGAACTCAGATACTTTTTGTAGGTTCAACTACTACAATCTTGACGTTATTATGATCAGAACTGGGCAGTAGCTAACTGTAAAAATAGTTAAAAAACATTACTTTACGATGATCCTGCGTGATCCTCAGAATGATCCTAACAGCAGATTGAAAGAAGTCAATTGGCGAGTCAATTTATTCCCTATAAAACTACAGACTTGTTATTACTGCTTGAACTGCTTCCAAAAGACTTGGAATGCTCTCAGAAGACTTGAAATGCTTTTAGAAGACCTGATATGCTTTTAGAAAATTTGAAATGCTTCTAGAAAACTTGATACTACATCCAGAAGACCTAATAATAATTCAAAAAGACTTCAAAATCTTCCAGAAAACTTGACTGCCTTTAGAAAGCTTGATACTGCTTTCATAGGATTTGAAATGCTCCTAAAAGGCTTGAAATGCTCCCAAAAGACTTGAAATACTCACACAAGACTTGAAATGCATTTAGAAGGCTTGAAATGCTTCTAGAAAATTTGATACTACTTTCAAAAAACTTGATATTGCTTCTAGAAGACTTGATACCGCTTCTACAAAACTTGATACTGTTTCCTAAAGACTTGAAATGCTTCCAGAAAACTTGTTATTACTGCTAGAAGTCTTGATATCATTAAACTCAGCTGCGTCTTATTCGGGCTTTAAAAATTCCCTTTGAATTAATAAATCCATCACTTGCTGTACTTTATCGAACTCAGGTACTTTTTGTAGGTTCAATTACTACAATCTTGACGTTATTATGATCAGAACTGGGCAGTAGCTAACTGTAAAAATAGTTAAAAAACATTACTTTACGATGATCCTGCGTGATCCTCAGAATGATCCTAACAACAGATTGAAAGAAGTCAATTGGCGAGTCAATTTATTCCCTATAAAACTACAGACTTGTTATTACTGCTTGAACTGCTTCCAAAAGACTTGGAATGCTCTCAGAAGACTTGAAATGCTTCTAGAAGACCTGATATGCTTTTAGAAAATTTGAAATGCTTCTAGAAAACTTGATACTACATCCAGAAGACCTAATAATAATTCGAAATGACTTGAAAAGCTTCCAGAAAACTTGACTGCTTTTAGAAAACTTGATAGTGCTTTCATAGGACTTGAAATGCTTCTAAAAGGCTTGAAATGCTCCCAAAAGACTTGAAATACTTACACAAGATTTGAAATGCATTTAGAAGGCTTGAAATGCTTCTAGAAAATTTCATACTACTTCCAAAAAACTTGATATTGCTTCTAGAAGACTTGATACCGCTTCTACAAAACTTGATACTGTTTCCTAAAGACTTGAAATTGCTTCCAAAAAACTTGTTATTACTGCTAGAAATCCTGATATCATTAAACACAGCCGCGTCTTATTCGGGCTTTAAAAATTCCCTTTGAATTAATAAATCCATCACTTGTTGTACATTATCGAACTCAGGTACTTTTTGTAGGTTCAACTACTACAATCTTAACGTTATTTTGATCAGAGCTAGGCAGTAGCTAACTGAAAAAATAGTTAAAAAACATTACTTTACGATGATCCTGCGTGATCCTTAGAATGATCCTAACAGCAGATTGAAAGAAGTCAATTGGCGAGTCAATTTATTCCCTATAAAACTACAGACTTGTTATTACTGCTTGAACTGCTTCCAAAAGACTTGGAATGCTCTCAGAAGACTTGAAATGCTTTTAGAAGACCTGATATGCTTTTAGAAAATTTGAAATGCTTCTAGAAAACTTGATACTACATCCAGAAGACCTAATAATAATTCAAAAAGACTTCAAAATCTTCCAGAAAACTTGACTGCCTTTAGAAAGCTTGATACTGCTTTCATAGGATTTGAAATGCTCCTAAAAGGCTTGAAATGCTCCCAAAAGACTTGAAATACTCACACAAGACTTGAAATGCATTTAGAAGGCTTGAAATGCTTCTAGAAAATTTGATACTACTTTCAAAAAACTTGATATTGCTTCTAGAAGACTTGATACCGCTTCTACAAAACTTGATACTGTTTCCTAAAGACTTGAAATGCTTCCAGAAAACTTGTTATTACTGCTAGAAGTCTTGATATCATTAAACTCAGCTGCGTCTTATTCGGGCTTTAAAAATTCCCTTTGAATTAATAAATCCATCACTTGCTGTACTTTATCGAACTCAGGTACTTTTTGTAGGTTCAATTACTACAATCTTGACGTTATTATGATCAGAACTGGGCAGTAGCTAACTGTAAAAATAGTTAAAAAACATTACTTTACGATGATCCTGCGTGATCCTCAGAATGATCCTAACAACAGATTGAAAGAAGTCAATTGGCGAGTCAATTTATTCCCTATAAAACTACAGACTTGTTATTACTGCTTGAACTGCTTCCAAAAGACTTGGAATGCTCTCAGAAGACTTGAAATGCTTTTAGAAGACCTGATATGCTTTTAGAAAATTTGAAATGCTTCTAGAAAACTTGATACTACATCCAGAAGACCTAATAATAATTCAAAAAGACTTGAAAAGCTTCCAGAAAACTTGACTGCTTTTAGAAAACTTTATACTGCTTTCATAGGACTTGAAATGCTTCTAAAAGGCTTGAAATGCTCCCAAAAGACTTGAAATACTTACACAAGACTTGAGAAGGCTTGAAATGCTTCTAGAAAATTTGATACTACTTCCAAGAAACTTGATATTGCTTCTAGACTTGATACCGCTTCTACAAAACTTGATACTGTTTCCTAAAGACTTGAAATTGCTTCCAGAAAACTTGTTATTACTGCTAGAAGTCCTGATATCATTAAACACAGCCGCGTCTTATTCGGGCATTAAAAATTCCCTTTGAATTAATAAATCCAACACTTGCTGTACTTTATCGAACTCAGGTACTTTTTGTAGGTTCAACTACTACAATCTTGACGTTATTATGATCAGAACTGAGCAGTAGCTAACTGTAAAAATAGTTAAAAAACATTACTTTACGATGATCCTGCGTGATCCTCAGAATGATCCTAACAGCAGATTGAAAGAAGTCAATTGGCGAGTCAATTTATTCCCTATAAAACTACAGACTTGTTATCACTGCTTGAACTGCTTCCAAAAGACTTGGAATGCTCTCAGAAGACTTGAAATGTTTTTAGAAGACCTGATCTGCTTTTAGAAAATTTGAAATGCTTCTAGAAAACTTGATACTGCATCCAGAAGACCTAATAATAATTCAAAAAGACTTCAAAATCTTCCAGAAAACTTGACTGCCTTTAGAAAACTTGATACTGCTTTCATAGGACTTGAAATGCTTCTAAAAGGCTTGGAATGCTCCCAAAAGACTTGAAATACTTACACAAGACTTGAAATGCATTTAGAAGGCTTGAAATGCTTCTAGAAAATTTCATACTGCTTCCAAAAAACTTGATATTGCTTCTAGAAGACTTGATACCGCTTCTACAAAACTTGATGCTGTTTCCTAAAGACTTGAAATGCTTCCAGAAAACTTGTTATTACTGCTAGAAGTCTTGATATCATTAAACTCAGCTGCGTCTTATTCGGGATTTAAAAATTCCCTTTGAATTAATAAATCCAACACTTGCTGTACTTTATCGAACTCAGGTACTTTTTGTAGGTTCAACTACTACAATCTTGACGTTATTATGATCAGAACTGAGCAGTAGCTAACTGTAAAAATAGTTAAAAAACATTACTTTACGATGATCCTGCGTGATCCTCAGAATGATCCTAACAGCAGATTGAAAGAAGTCAATTGGCGAGTCAATTTATTCCCTATAAAACTACAGACTTGTTATTACTGCTTGAACTGCTTCCAAAAGACTTGGAATGCTCTCAGAAGACTTGAAATGCTTCTAGAAGACCTGATATGCTTTTAGAAAATTTGAAATGCTTCTAGAAAACTTGATACTACATCCAGAAGACCTAATAATAATTCGAAATGACTTGAAAAGCTTCCAGAAAACTTGACTGCTTTTAGAAAACTTGATAGTGCTTTCATAGGACTTGAAATGCTTCTAAAAGGCTTGAAATGCTCCCAAAAGACTTGAAATACTTACACAAGATTTGAAATGCATTTAGAAGGCTTGAAATGCTTCTAGAAAATTTCATACTACTTCCAAAAAACTTGATATTGCTTCTAGAAGACTTGATACCGCTTCTACAAAACTTGATACTGTTTCCTAAAGACTTGAAATGCTTCCAGAAAACTTGTTATTACTGCTAGAAGTCTTGATATCATTAAACTCAGCTGCGTCTTATTCGGGCTTTAAAAATTCCCTTTGAATTAATAAATCCATCACTTGCTGTACTTTATCGAACTCAGGTACTTTTTGTAGGTTCAACTACTACAATCTTGACGTTATTATGATCAGAACTGGGCAGTAGCTAACTGTAAAAATATTTAAAAAACATTACTTTACGATGATCCTGCGTGATCCTCAGAATGATCCTAACAGCAGATTGAAAGAAGTCAATTGGCGAGTCAATTTATTCCCTATAAAACTACAGACTTGTTATCACTGCTTGAACTGCTTCCAAAAGACTTGGAATGCTCTCAGAAGACTTGAAATGTTTTTAGAAGACCTGATATGCTTTTAGAAAATTTGAAATGCTTCTAGAAAACTTGATACTACATCCAGAAGACATAATAATAATTCAAAAAGGCTTCAAAATCTTCCAGAAAACTTGACTGCCTTTAGAAAACTTGATACTGCTTTCATAGGACTTGAAATGCTTCTAAAAGGCTTGGAATGCTCCCAAAAGAGTTGAAATACTTACACAAGATTTGAAATGCATTTAGAAGGCTTGAAATGCTTCTAGAAAATTTCATACTGCTTCCAAAAAACTTGATATTGCTTCTACAAAACTTGATGCTGTTTCCTAAAGACTTGAAATGCTTCCAGAAAACTTGTTATTACTGCTAGAAGTCTTGATATCATTAAACTCAGCTGCGTCTTATTCGGGATTTAAAAAATCCCTTTGAATTAATAAATCCAACACTTGCTGTACTTTATCGAACTCAGGTACTTTTTGTAGGTTCAACTACTACAATCTTGACGTTATTATGATCAGAACTGAGCAGTAGCTAACTGTAAAAATAGTTAAAAAACATTACTTTACGATGATCCTGCGTGATCCTCAGAATGATCCTAACAGCAGATTGAAAGAAGTCAATTGGCGAGTCAATTTATTCCCTATAAAACTACAGACTTGTTATTACTGCTTGAACTGCTTCCAAAAGACTTGGAATGCTCTCAGAAGACTTGAAATGCTTCTAGAAGACCTGATATGCTTTTAGAAAATTTGAAATGCTTCTAGAAAACTTGATACTACATCCAGAAGACCTAATAATAATTCGAAATGACTTGAAAAGCTTCCAGAAAACTTGACTGCTTTTAGAAAACTTGATAGTGCTTTCATAGGACTTGAAATGCTTCTAAAAGGCTTGAAATGCTCCCAAAAGACTTGAAATACTTACACAAGATTTGAAATGCATTTAGAAGGCTTGAAATGCTTCTAGAAAATTTCATACTACTTCCAAAAAACTTGATATTGCTTCTAGACTTGATACCGCTTCTACAAAACTTGATACTGTTTCCTAAAGACTTGAAATTGCTTCCAAAAAACTTGTTATTACTGCTAGAAATCCTGATATCATTAAACACAGCCGCGTCTTATTCGGGCTTTAAAAATTCCCTTTGAATTAATAAATCCATCACTTGTTGTACATTATCGAACTCAGGTACTTTTTGTAGGTTCAACTACTACAATCTTAACGTTACTTTGATCAGAGCTAGGCAGTAGCTAACTGAAAAAATAGTTAAAAAACATTACTTTACGATGATCCTGCGTGATCCTTAGAATGATCCTAACAGCAGATTGAAAGAAGTCAATTGGCGAGTCAATTTATTCCCTATAAAACTACAGACTTGTTATTACTGCTTGAACTGCTTCCAAAAGACTTGGAATGCTCTCAGAAGACTTGAAATGCTTTTAGAAGACCTGATCTGCTTTTAGAAAATTTGAAATGCTTCTAGAAAACTTGATACTACATCCAGAAGACCTAATAATTATTCAAAAAGACTTGAAAAGCTTCCAGAAAACTTGACTGCTTTTAGAAAACTTGATACTGCTTTCATAGGACTTGAAATGCTTCTAAAAGGCTTGAAATGCTCCCAAAAGACTTGAAATACTTACACAAGATTTGAAATGCATTTAGAAGGCTTGAAATGCTTCTAGAAAATTTCATACTACTTCCAAAAAAACTTGATATTGCTTCTAGAAGACTTGATACCGCTTCTACAAAACTTGATACTGTTTCCTAAAGACTTGAAATGCTTCCAGAAAACTTGTTATTACTGCTAGAAGTCTTGATATCATTAAACTCAGCTGCGTCTTATTCGGGCTTTAAAAATTCCCTTTGAATTAATAAATCCATCACTTGCTGTACTTTATCGAACTCAGGTACTTTTTGTAGGTTCAACTACTACAATCTTGACGTTATTATGATCAGAACTGGGCAGTAGCTAACTGTAAAAATAGTTCAAAAACATTACTTTACGATGATCCTGCGTGATCCTCAGAATGATCCTAACAGCAGATTGAAAGAAGTATCCCTATAAAACTACGGACTTGTTATTACTGCTTGAACTGCTTCCAAAAGACTTGGAATGCTCTCAGATGACTTCAAATGCTTTTAGAAAACTTGATACTGCTTTCATAGGACTTGAAATGCTTCTAAAAAAAGCTTTATATTGCTCTCAGAAGATTTGAGCTGCTTTTAGTTGGCTTGTTATTGCTTCCAAAAGACTTGAAATGCCCCCAGAACCCTTGAAATACTTTTAGAGAAGTTGAAATGCTTCTACAAAACTTGATATTACTTCCAGAAGACTTAGTATTACTTCTAGAAGGCTTAACGTGAAGACTTAAGAAGATTCCAGAAGACTTAAAATACTTTTAGAAAATTTGATACTGTTTTCAGAGGATTTGAAATGCCTCTACAAGACTTGAAATGCTACTAGAAGGCGTGATATTGCATCCAGAAGATTTGAACTGTTTCTAGTTGGCTTGTTATTGCTTTCAAAAAACTTCAAATGCTCCCAGAAGACGTGAAATGCTTTCACAAGATTCGAAATGGTTGGTTTTTGGTTTATTGGGTTTTTTAATGAAAATCTATCTTAAATTAAAAATCGGCCAAAGTTACAAGATTCTATGTTCATTTATTTATTATATGTTATATTTTTTACTTTTAACAACTTAAAATTTTTAAATAATTTTAAAGTAGTACCTACGTCATAAATTTCAGTTTTGTATGTTTGTATCAAAATCATTTGACTTTTAAGCATAATTTATGTATAACAGATCAAAAGTTTTTAACTACTAACTAGAAACTCGTTGCCTTCAAAGAGCCATTTATTTGCTACTCTAGACACTTTTATGCATTTTTGCAGTTGTAAGTACGTTGGGTTTTTAGACTTTAATAGTTCATTTTATTATGGATTTAAAGAAGTAGCCATACATGTAACTACTAATTGCTTGGTAGTTAATAATCAAACTATCATAATCTAAACGTAGGTAGTAGTTATACTCGACTACGAGTTTCAACTAGTTAGCCCAGCTCTGATTTTGATCAATAGCAGCAGACTCATAAAGCTTTGCTAATAAATTTCGTGTAATTTGTGGAATTAAATCTGAATTTTTTTGTAACGACAAGTCTATCTTTTAAACGATTTGTTCACGTCTATTGCTGATAAATTTTGTCATTCAGTATTTATAAGGCTTGGTGAAAACCAATTCCTAGGGCTGCTAGGATTGCCACACAACCAGCTTTGGTGTATTCGGTCATTGTTCAATACTAATTGTAAGAAAATTTTCTAATGACACAAACATTTTAAATACTAGTAACAAGTGCGGGTCATCATCATTAATGCAAACCATCTAGTTTTACTGTAACAGATAAACGGGACAAAAGCGTTCAAAACATAAATACTTAATAAATGCCGACTAATCGGTGCTTTTATTGTTTCATCGCCAATTAATCGTTGACTAAAAAGTGACGGAATAATCGGCTTTTCCGATTAGTCGCCGATTAATCGGTACAACCTTACTTATTAGCATTTTAATCATTGTCGAAAGTAGTAATATTGATCGATATATGACCACTATTTTATCTTAAACGACTTTTTTTTTTTTTTTATTTTATTTTAACTGACTCCAAAACAGTGAATGTCACTGGTATCGAAGCCTTAATACACAAAAAATATATGTAAACAAAAAAAATCACAATAGGTTATGTATAAAAAACGAAAATAAAAATCCTCAAAAATGCAAACCCACCAGAAACAGATCAACACTCATTCACTTCAAAAACATTTTCAGATTATAAACTGATTTTTTCATTGTCCTTGTCTCCACTATTATTATCGGAACACTGTTGTATGCTTTAATACCAAGATATAATGGTGATCTCTGTGCTGTCGTTGTTCTACAATATTTAATTCTAAAATCATTTGCATTCCGGGTGCTGTATTCATGCCAGTTCTTAACTTGTTTTGTATTTATATTAGTCTTTATTAGTTTGTTTTTTATAGAATATATATATTTTATTTGCTCATAAGTCCGAATTTTCTGCAAGTTCCATATATTTTCCATTTCATACACAAGATCAGTTGACATACAATAGTTCAACTGAAAGATAGATTTTACTGCTTTATTCTGCGTTCTTTGTAATTTATTTAACTGGTAAAGCGGAAGACCTCCCCAGCAGGGAATTAAATATCTAATTTGTGGCAGTATAAAGTTATTATAGAGTAAACGCCTAGAGTTTTTATTTAAGCAATCCGTACACCTTTTTATTGCACTAACCATTGGCACAATTTTTTTAATGAAATTTTAATCATTTGTCAAATTTAAACCTAAGTATTTGTACGTTTGCACTTCTTTTAGTTTTTCTCCATTGAGAAACACATTTATATCACTTTTTTGTTTATTTTTTTGTTTAATAATCATATATACCGTTTTATTAACGTTCACCGATAATTTATTATAGCACAGCCATGTATAATACAGATTTAAGTCGTCGTTCGCCACCTTTTCAAGTTCCTTTATATTACTTGATGATATAACCAAGACGGTGTCATCAGCAAACACAAAATATCTCGCTTGAAGTTGTAGATACTTTAAGTTTTGAATGTATAATAAATATTGCAAAGGACCAAGTACTGATCCCTGAGCTACTCCAACACTTAGGCTTTTTTTTTACTCTTGGTTTTATTGATTTGAGTATAATGCTTACGGTCCTTAGAATATGACTGGAAGAGGTCTTTTGCAATGCCTCGCATTCCCATTTTTTCTAATTTATTAAGTTAAATATCTATGTCCACAGTATCAAATGCCTTTTGTAAGTCAATAAACACTGTCAAAACATACCTCTTCTTATCGAGTTCTTCTGTAATATATTCTAGTAAATCCCCTGTCGCCTCCAAGGTACTACTCTTCTTTTGAAATCCATATTGATATGGATCGATGTTAAAGAATTTCTGTATAAAGTTAGTTAACCTGTGTTTGATAACTTTTTCTGTTATTTTAGAAAATATATTTAAGATTGAAATTGGTCTATAGTTACCAAGTTCTGTTTTTACTCCTTTTTTATGAATAGGGGATATTTTCGCCGTTTTTAATTCATTCGGAAACAGGCCAGTAACCAGGATATCATTAATGATATTCACTATTTTGTCTCCCAAAACTTCAAAAAGCAGCACTATATCAGATTTAGTAATACCATCTTCTCCCGGCGAACTATTATTATTTAAATCCCTTATGATAGAATTAATTTCTGTTAAATCAGTTGGTTCCAAGTAGATGGATTCTTTTGTTTCTTCTTCTCTAAACTGGTGATTAAGAACCGGTTTAATTTTTGAGGCTAAATTCTTACCTATTTCAGAAAAATAAGTATTAAATTCCTCAGCTATTTGTTGCTCATCTTCAATGACTGCACCTGTCATACTTTTCATTTGTCCCATTTTGCCTTTTTTTTTGTTCGTTTCAAACATATATCGTTCAGGACCCTCCATATTTTTTTACTGTTTGTTCCAGCCTCATTAAGTGTTTTTTCCACATACTCCTTCTTTAATTTTCTTCTCATATTATTTACCACATTCTTTAAATTTTTAAAATGTCTTTCGGTTTCTGAGTTTCTTATTAATTTCCATCGCTTATAAGAATTATCTCTCTGTTTTATTTTCTCAATAAACTCAGCATTTATCCAATAGTTGTTGTTGGATACTTTTATTCTACTTTCCTTTGTACACTCAATTTTTGTTTTTGTTATTATTTCTGCTAATTTTCCAAAGGAAGTTATTTCTTCCTGTTGCAATTTCACTTGAATTAGTTCTTTCCATTTTCCTTTCAGCAATTTAGTTTTATTGATAACCTCTTTAGTTTTTTTTTTCAATTACTTTGTTTAATTTAATATACATAACTTTATGATCTGATGACTTCCTTTACAAACATTTCCGAATGATGTAAAAGTTCCGCAAATGCCTGTTAAGTTATGTGATAGTGAAAAAGTACAAATATCCAGCTGTTATGGAGAGATATTACACCTATTGACTACCTCTAAATGTACCATTTAGTCTGGTAACAGCACCCCAATTAATTGTAAGTCGATCCTGAACTAGGATAGCAATTAATTAGTAACTGTTCATTGCATTCTAAGAATACATTATTTTTAAACATATTATATGATGAATATATAAAACAAATTTGATTTTTCATAACATTAATATTTATATAGATGGAATGACCCAAGTTAGCTGTCAAATTTACCTAAATAATGCAACTGTGTAATATGATAAATTTTTTTGCACATCTGCTCAATTTATTAGGATCATTTATGAATTTCAAACGATTCATAAGTTTCGCACATTTCCAGCAACTAAATAGACAAATCGGCCTTTTAAAAATCCATTATACAAAGCACTAAACGACATGACAAAACGTACTTGTTCCCGACCATTGTATGAATATCACCGATCGCAGACGGGTACTTCACATACCTGCCCCTGCTCCATTATCGTTTGAACTGGTGATTAAAAAAAATATTTTCAAATACGCCTGCGCCTGATCGTCAATTGACAGACAAGTGTTGTTGTTACGTACACGCATATAACAACAAAGTTTTACATGTTGATACGTTTACGTTATAATAAAAGTTTCGGTAGAGCATAAAGTCTGAGAATTTTGGGGTTCATGTGGATGTAAAGTGTGCTAAAAAACTGGGAAGTTATTATTTTGCTTGAATGTGTGGGCTGAAATCTACCAAAGTTTCTTTACATTGATTAATTAATTCACGTGTTTTTCTGATAAAGGTTTCAAGGGGATTTTTATTTAGTTTGACATAATGATTGTCCTGCATAAATTGATGTGTACTTTCTATGTATTGTTTTTATTTAAAATGACAGTACCAGCTCCTTTATCGGCTTTTACATAAATAGCGTTATTTTCTTTGAGCTCGGTCTATAAGATGATTCTATTCTCATTCCGTAGATATCTCCTGCGGACAAACAGTACTTCATTGAATACTTCATTGATATTTATTCAATGTATACCATCAATCAATGATAACATCAATGTTACTAATTCAAAAAAATTTAATAATTGTGAGGAGAGATAGATAGGGCTAGTTTAGTAATCGACAAGCAAATAACTACTTAGTTTGTCAACATGAATATTGCACGAACATAGGTATCTCAGTAATGATGTTTATAGAGAAAATTTGTGGAAATAATATATACACGTGACCGTGTACACTTTGTTTGCATAACGTCCCGCTGAAATGGCCATTAACTAATAATCGAGGCGGAAATTACGAATGGTGGACTCAAACTTCAGTGGACCGAATTATTAATTTGATTGTTAGAGTATCATGAATTGCACTAATTATGTCATGGAAATTGTGGATTTGGTCGATGCTCTTCCCGAATCATTCAACCTAACGGCCAGTTAGTCCATCTCTAACAATTCTCCAACAAACTCCCTAACAGCGAACGCAATCCATCCATTAATTTGTAACCCGTTTACTGTGATTGGGCGCGATTATTGATCCCCACTACCATATCCTTCTACGCTTAAACAATAACTTGTACATTTAGATTGACAATCGATTTATTCATTTCTAAGGGAGATAGGGAAGGTTCCCCTTTACCAACGGTGGATATATTGAATGCATTTGCACACGACAGGTTTACGTCACTTTTAATTTGCATTTGCACCGGAATACGTTAACGGAATGGATGCAATCCAGAACGGAGATGTAGAAGGGATGGATTTTGAATTTGGGGCGGGGTAAATTAGACATTGCAGGAAATATAGAAAGACAGGATGTCGATAAACGTGTGCAAATATCGTTTGATTCTAATACGAATTATATATATCAAATATCGATCTTTTTATTTAATATAATATAAATGTTGTTGTAATGGCTCGGATTGCGTTTCGATCTTGATCCAACCTAAATGATTGCTAACTACTGATTCCTATTTCACAGTCGTCTTAGTTTTGATGTCATGGTGAGATTGAGCAGAAAATTTAGAAGCACCTCCAGCTTAAGAAAACTCTGTCTATTGGTGGGTTCATGCATTGTGTTTTAGTTTTAGTCATAGTCAAAAATGTTTGCTTTAGCTATAGTTAAAGGAAAAATAATAATAAGGAAAGATATTATTTCATGCAATATTTAAGCACTCACTATGATTGATATATTAAAGGTTAATGTCTCATCACTAACAGAACCTACCAGTGGATCACAAACAACAACCATGCAAATTGACGATGTCTAATGTAAGATTAGTGTATGCTAACATTAACAGTAATTGTAAAGTAATATTTGGAGTAGGGTTTTGCACTTTTCCTGGTTAAACAAAAATAAAAATTTTCGATTCAAAAAAGTATCGTAGAAATTCTATTTTATTCGATTTTACATGTTTCGCCCGTTCGAGCGGGCATCATCAGAAACTACAAAAAGCATAAAAGTATAAATTAAAACAAAATCAGAATTAACAGAAATCGAAAAATGACAAAATGGTGTCCGATGACGTGTTAAAACATAACAATACTTACAATGAATATAAAATTTAAACCATGGAAATTGAAAATTCACAAACTGAAGACACTGATACTGTATCTGCATTAATAAAGATTTTTATTTTTAAGCGTAGATTAAAATTTAATAGTCGACTAAATTTTGCGGCATGTGCAGATAGAGAGAGGAAACAGGTGTAAAAGAACAAGTGAAGTGCGTACCGGATTTCAAACAAAATATAATATCGCATGCGTTTCGGCATAGGATTGAAATTAAGCTAAAATTCAAACTAACTATATCTCTAAATTAAAATGAAAAATTAAACATTTATACTTATCAAAAAATAATAATAAACACATATTACATAATAAGAAAACTAAATGAAAACGATTCTTAAATTGGAAACAAAATGAAATAAAAATCAAACTTAAAAAATTAATTAAAAAACCAAAAAAATTAAAAATTAAAAATTTAGAAAACCTTTCCTTGTAAAAATATGATCAAACTTAAAAGGGAAAAGGAAAGGTGTACCGCCAAAGGGCCCTAAGATCTGCGATATCTTATTGCGGTGTTGTAAGAATCCTCGGTATATTAGGGAAGGGATTCTTAAGTGATTTATAGAGTGGAACGTTTGCATGCAGAGTTTGGTCGTTAAGGCATGTTTGGTTAGTTAGTTGTTTCTTGTGTTTTTCAATTTCGTATATTTCGAGAAGATTGAGTTTAAAACCCTTGTTACGGTGGTGAAGTAATTTTATGTTTCTATCATAGTAGAAGTCATGTTTATGGTTCATCAAGTGTCTTCCGAAATTTGATTCTTCTCTATGAATATGTTCCTTTATTCTTGTTCTTAAGGAACGTCCAGTTTCTCCTATGTAGAAAGCTTTGCATGTATCGCATTCTAATTTGTATACTCCGTTTTTGTCTAGAAAATCTGTTTGGTCCTTTGCATTGAAAAATAGTTTCTTTATGGTGTTATTGTTTTTGAAGGATAATTTTATGTCGTGTTTCTTGCAGATCTTTTGTATGTTATGGGAAATTTTACCTGGGTAAGGTATAGATCTGTAAATTACAGTTTCAGGCTTAATGGGTTGCAGGCTAGTAGAACCTTTAAAGTTTTGTTGAGTAATGAACCTATTAATGATGGAATTAATTTGTTGTATCTGGAAATCGTTATTTAGTCCGATCTGTTTAAGATTAATTTCTTTGTCGTTATTTTCGCTTGACATGGGGGTGTAGTACCATCTATGTAAGTATGCTCTAAAAGCTGCGGTTTTATGTGATTGGCAGTGGAAGGAGCAATTATTGATAATGGTGTCAGTTTGGGTTGGTTTTCTATATATATCAAAATCTATTGAGTCGTTGTTGTTGATAAGGGTCAAATCTAGAAAATTCAATTTACTAGATTGCTCTATTTCTATCGTAAACTTAATGTTGTCATGTAAAGAATTTATGTGGGAATGGAAGTCTTCAATAAGGTTAATTCCGTCGTCGTTCCAGACTACTAGTATGTCATCGACATATCTTCGCCAAAGTGCAATATTGTTATTGATGTCATTTTTAACATCAAGCAAGGCACATTCCATGTCATTAAGAAAAATATCCGAAAGTAAACCACTAAGGGGAGAGCCCATGGGCAGGCCTTCGTTGTATTTATATGTTTTATGGTTGAATTGACAGAAGTTCTGCTCCGTGCAAATTTTTAGAAGATTTTCAAAGTGTGTGGCGTTATCTAAACCGACTTTATCGATTAGTATTGTCTTGGCAATTTGTAAAGTTTTTGTAATTGAAATATTTGTATACAAGTTAACAATATCAAAAGATACAACAGTGAAATTATGTGGGTAATTTATCTTCTGTAAAGTATCAATAAGTTCATAACGATTGTGGATTGTATAATCTGTCGTAAAGGTGATGTTATTTTTAAAGAATTGTATTAAGAATTTAGCAATATTGTAAGTACTTGAATTGAATCGATATAATAGGTCTTATCGGGTGGTCGACTTTGTGAAGTTTAACTAAAGAGTAAAGTAAGGGTGTTTTTGGGTTCATTGGTAGTACAGAAAAGGTGTTACAATCGTGTGTCTTTAAAGAATCTAGAGAATTTTTAATAGTTTTCTTGACTTTATTGTGAAAAACAGAGGTGGGGTTTCTTTTACTCTTGGTGAATCCGTTTTCGTTGAAAAACTTTATGGTTTTATCAATATATGTATTTTTATTCAAAATTACTAGTCCTGCGTTCTTGTCTGCATTTGTAATAATTATTGAGTTATCTTTAATTTTATTTTTGATCTTACGTATTAATTGTTCCCCTTCCTTGATGCGATGGAAATTGTTTTTGTACAGTTTTGGGCCTTTCTTTCGTTCTTCTTTTTTTAGGACTTCGATTAAATCCTTCTTTAATGATTCCTCCTCTCGTGCTTCTCTGGCCATGTCCTCCATATCTATCGCCAATTTTGGTAAATTCAGTGAGTTGGGTGTTGGAGAATATTTATGTCCTTTGTTCATTAGTTCCATTTCCTGTGGTGTGAAATCAAAATCGGATAGGTTAGTCACTCTTGAATAAAAAAGGTGGGTCTGCGGTTCGATTTGTGTAGTCGTATGTATATTTTTCTGTCGTTTGTCATCTCTCAGTTTAATTAGTTTGTCGTTCTTCTTCTTCCACTTGAAACCAAGTTGTCTCTCCTTAAAGATGTACGCCTGTGCAATAACGTCCTGTAATTCAACAGAATGAAGTTTCGTGGTCAACAGATTGTATCTTATAACACGGTTTCGCTATAACACGATTCGTAAATTGCGGGAAACCTCCTACAACACGGTATCCTACAACACGTTTTCGCTATAACGCGATGAGAAAACTGCAAATCCTTTGTACATACAACACTGTATGTACTTATACAGACTGGGTAAAGTGCCCGACGCGGCTCGATGCACGATGTCACTTCCAAATTGCTGGAAGAGCAAGACGGTTGTTCCTCTTATCGGGCCCTATGTCCCCCGTAGGACATTGGGGTACGCCCAGTTAGGGTGGGAACACACGATTGCTGCTTAATAATTAGGCAACGCCTACGATAGTTCTGGTTTAAAATGCGTGTGTTTTTTCCTCGAAGAGTCAGTCAGTCAGTTTTCCGTGTGGTTTTCGTACGTTCTTTACTTTCATCTCCGTGGCCTGAAAACAAAAGTGTCTCACGCTGCTACTCGGTAGTCTACGTCGCGCCACGGTGTGTTAAAGAACAATTTTTTTATCTTTAAGACATTAAGCTTCAGCCCCAAGCAATGTCAGGTAAAGATAAAACAACGTTCAAGAGAAAATTCATTTCTTTGGAAGTAAAGATTCAAATCTTGGATCGTCTATCGAAAGGAGAAAAAGCTACCCACATTGGGAAAAACCTTAATTTGAACGAAGCAACAATTAGAACAATCAAGAAAAATGAAAAAGAAATCAGAAGACATCCGCAAAACGTTCAGCCCGCCCCAGACCAGCAATAATTGAGAAAATGGAAAAGGCCCTCAGCATTTGGATTGACGATTGCTGTCAAAAAAAAATCCATTAGATGGCAATATTATAAAACAAAAAGGATTAAAAATTTACAACCATCTCAAACAACAAGGAGAATCCTCTGTCAATCCAGATTTTGTGGCGAGTAAAGGTTGGTTCGAGAAATTCAAAAAGCGTTTTGCGATTCATAGCATAAGAATCCAAGGAGAGTCTGCGTCGGCTGATCATGAAGCTGCTAGGACGTATCCAGAAAAAATTCAAAACATTATAGCCGAGCAAGGATACACAGCAGATCAAGTTTTCAATGCCGACGAAACTGGGCTTTGGTGGAAAAAAATGCCCAGTAAAACTTTCATATCGAAGACAGAAAAAACTGCACCCGGATTTAAGGTGTCCAAAGATCGTTTAACGCTCCTTTTGTGCAGTAATGCATCGGGGGACTTCATGACAAAACCGATGCTAGTGTACAGATCTTTGAATCCTCGTGCACTAAAAAACGTGAATAAAAACACCTTGCCGGTATACTGGACAGCAAATTCGAGAGCTTGGGTAACAGGACATTTATTTAGAGATTGGTTTTTGAATTGTTTTGTGCCAAGCGTTGAGCGGTATTTAAAGCGAAAAAATGTGAGCTGCAAGGCGCTGTTGCTATTAGATAATGCTCCATGCCACCCACAAGATTTAACACATCCCAACATCAAAATAATGTTCTTACCACCGAACACTACTTCGTTGCTCCAACCACTGGATCAAGGTATTATTTTTGAGGACGCTAGCTCTGACGAAGATTGTGCAGTCAAGAATTTAACATTAAAAAAATTACAAGAAGGCCTATGCTTAGCGGAAAATCTGGAATCATTTTTCTTGAATGAAGACCCTTCGACGGAAAGAAGTCGAAAATTCAAAAGGGAGCTGCAAAACTGTTTAGCTCCATACCGGGAAATTTACAATGATCTAATAAGAACCAGCAAGCAAAGTTCCATTACAGATTTTTTTAAGAGGGGACAACATACAAAAACTTTAAATAACGAAAAAAGTTCAGAAAGTGAAGGCGATGTCGTTCCACCGAAAAAACGTTCTCGGTTGATTATACTGAGCAGTGACGACGAGTAAATTCATTAAATTATGGTTGCGTTAGATTAAAATATTTTTTTTATACTTTGTGTTGTACATACATTTATATTTTTAATAAAAATTACGTTGTTTATGTCGAATTAAGAAAAATATTTGTTTTTAATAAGTTTTTGGAACGTAACCCCCCTTTTTGCACTAGCTCTGGGTCTCATGCAACACGGTTTCACACAACACGGCATTTTCTAGGAACCTAACTACCGTGTTATAGGAGGGTTGCCTGTAGTTGATTTTTCTGTTTATTATTATTTTTTGATAAGTATAAATTTTTGATTTTTGATTTTAATTTAGAGATATAGTTAGTTTGAATTTTAGCTTAATTTCAATCCTATGCCGAAACGCATGTGCTATTATATTTTGTTTGAAATCCGGTTCTTCAACACTTGTTCTTTTACACCTGTTTTCTCTCTCTTTATCTGCACATGCCGCAAAATTTAGTCGACTATTAAATTTTAATCTACGCTTAAAAATAAAAATCTTTATTAATGCAGATACAGTATCATAGATCATAGTCTTCAGTTTGTGAAATTTCAATTTCCATGGTTTAAATTTTATATTCATTGTAAGTATTGTTATGTTTTAACACATGTCATCGAACACCATTTTGTCATTTTTCGATTTCCGTTAATTCTGATTTTGTTCTAATTTATACTTTTATGCTTTTTGTAGTTTCTGATGATGCCCGCTCGAACGGGCGAAATATGTAAAATTGAATAAAATAAAATTTCTACGATACTTTTTTAAATCGGAAATTTTTATTTTTGTTTAACCAGAAAAAGTGCAAAACCCTACTCCAAATATTACTTTACAATTACATTAACTGGTTAATATGGATCTTAATATTATGTTAATATGGAACAGTGAATCACATATAGTGTACAATTTTATTACGAACAAAATGATTAAAGAGATTAAAAATTGGTTAATTTTACGTGATATAATAATATTGAAGACAATATTTTTACCATGGCAGTATTATTTGACAACTGCATCATAATCAGGGACTTCAACTCGAAACCTACAAAAAATTAACAAATGAAACAATTCCTTGATAGGACATACTTTATTCAAATACATATTACACCCACATTCATAATAAATGAGAGCGATAGCACCACTCCAGAGCTAGTGCTGTGTATAAAAAATCTAAAACCACTGATCACATCAGTTGAGACGGTTCCGGACCTATGCTCCAATCTCCTAAGTATCGTTCTTAACACTAAACCTACCATGACAAGCAAATAGCATCCATTTTGACCCATTTTGAACCTTTTGTCAAAATTTTTTGAAAATAACATTATCACATCGCCATTTGCCTTTACGACTTTTATTATAAAATACATCGAATGTGTTTTCCAAGAATTACTCCTCTCTTGTTATTTTTTTTGCCGAGAAATATATGTAATATACCTTAAATACCGCAAGGGGTCATTTGACTCATACAAAGATTCTGTTTCCTGATTTGCAATTTCTTGTGATTTTGAACATTTTTGTTATTCCGTGATATATTTTGCTGCATTGTGTTATATTTGTTGTTCTACTCCAGGCGAGTATTACGGTTAAAAATTTCAAGTGATAGTGAACATTCAAGATATTTGAAATCATTGGAAACTATAAATAATATAGATGAAGAGTGTTCGGAATTTAGTGAAGAGGAATTATCTGAAAGTGAAGTGTATAACATCGAACGATGTAGTGATTTATTTGATACTACGGACGAATGTGAGTCCTCAGGTAAAGAAAGTGAAGACGAAAATATTTTGAATATACGAAGAGGACAAAAGAGAAAAAGCCGTTATCGAGTTCAGAAAGTGAAAGTGATGTAGAAGACCGATGTACTGAAATTGAGGCTAATGGTACCATTTGGCAAAAAATTGAATCGATTTCCAATTTATAGTATTTTTAGGGAGGTTGTAAGCCCGACTGCATATGCCAAACGAAATATCATGAAGGGCAAAGTAAGAACTGCATTTGCTTTGATTATTGACAATCGTGTAATGGAGCATATAAGAAAATGCACAGAAGAAGAAGCCTCTCGAGTACTTGGAACTCAGTGGAATGTTACTCCTGCAAAAGTAAATGCATTTATTGCTATTCTATAGGCACAAGGCGCATATCAGGCAAACAATTTAAATATTTCATATCTTTGGAACAGTAAATTAACATCTTTGGAACAGTTAAATAGTGCTAAAACTCAAGCAATTGCGTTTGGCAGTCGACCTTTACTGCCGAAGCTTAATGATTTTTCATCTATTCACTTAATGCTCGACGGTAACGTTATTCAACTATCTGATACGGTTAGAAACCTTGGGATGGTGATGTCCTGGAAACCTCAAATTCAATCTGTTTGCAAAAAAGTCTACTATTGTTTCCATTCGTTGAAAAAACTCCGTTGTTTCCTTTCTCCCGTGGTCCTTCGTAATCTTTGTTATTCTGTTATTTTCCCCCATATAGATTACGCTGACTCCGCATATCCTGATCTTTCGGTAACACTTCGAAATAAACTGCAAAGACTTCAGAATAATTGCATACGGTATATTTTTGATGATTGATGACTATGTTACATAGTGTTCTTCATAACCAAACACCAAGATACCTGTACGCGCTGATATTTCAGCGCTTGTCGTCGCATGGCTTACCCACAAGATCTCATCATGATTCTCTGCTTATGTGCCCGACCCATAATACGAAATTTTATCATAATTCGTTTACTGTACAGGCGATAAGCCCTTGGAACAATCTGCCTACTGATATTCGTAATATTCCTCACATTACGACATTTAAAAATCATCTAAAGCGCCATTTATTTGCTTCCCAATTATCTGCCTGAAAACTTCTAACTTTTCATCTCTTCTTCTTTGCTTTTCTTCTTCTTCTCTTGCTTCTCTTCTTCTGTTATTCTAGCAACTAACATAACGCATCAGTATAGTTACCATAAATTTAACGTTGAAGCTTGCCATTTAATTTATTTTTTTGTAACACAGTATACAGTTCATTGATTGGGTCCTTTGGAAGATATCGTTTATGCGATAAATTGATCCTTTTGCTCATATCTCTATATATTAAGTTGTGATATGTATACATTAAGTTGTTTTTTTTATTATGGCAACAAATTATTATTATTATTATTATTAAATGGGGTCCCGCTTTTTTTTCAATAGCCATGTCCAATCAGGTTTGACAAAAAACGTCAACGAAGCCAGCGTTTACAAACAGATAAATTTGCCCTTATATCCGAAGTATGATATAAATTCATCGAGAATAGCCAAAATTGTTACAAGTCTGGGGAGCATGTAACAATCGATGAACAGCTTTTCCCAACCAAAGCGAGGTGTAGGTTTACATAATATATGCCGAACAAACCGGATAAGTTTGGTATCAAATTCTGGCTAGCATCTTATGTCAGCACCAAACATATAATATACATAAACGGATTCCCATATTTAGGAAAGGAAGGAAACAGAGGAGCTTCAACTCCGCTTGGGGAATTCGTTGTTCTCAAACTACTGGTACCGTTTACAGGATGCAGAAGAAGCGTCGCTACTGATAATTTCTTTAGAAGCGCATCACTAGCTGCAAAGCTACTAGAGGAAAGATGATATGCCACGCTTCTCCACAAAACTATAAAAATCGAATCATTGTTCACTTACTATTTACAAAAGTAAGCCAAACAAAAAAGTCCTTCTGCTAAGCTCAAAGCATAAATCTGTAAGCATTAAAACCAATGTCAAGCGTATACCTGAAACGATTAGGTTTTAGAATAATACTAAGCACGGTGTAGACATGACGGATCAAATGGCCAGAAAATACACTTTGAAATCGAAATCGCAAAGATGACCTGTGCAGATTTTTTTCAATATTCTTGACCTGTCTGGAATCAACTCATGGGTTTTATACAGAGAAACAATCGGCGAAAAAATCTTTAGACAGCAATTTTTATTTCAATTAGCTGAAGAACTTGTGGAAGATTTTCAAAATGAGCATCAGGAAAAACAAGAAGAGAAACAGAAAGCGTCAACAAATTCAAGCTCGGATTTACGTGTTCAAATACGAAAAAGGTGCAAAATAAGCCTATTGTGCACCTTTGCAAAGAAAACAAAACTACGAAAATCTGTTTCAAATGCAATAAATATGTGTGTGGAAAATGTGCCTTCGAGAACCCAATAATTTGCAAAATATGCGGAGAACATGAATAAAGTTATATATAACTCGTATTAGAATCAAACGGTATTTGCACACGTTTATCGACATCCTGTCTTTCTATATTTCAAAATCCACCCCTTTTCCATCTCCGTTCTGGATTGCATCCATTCCGTTAACGTATTCCGGCGCAATTGCAAATTAAAAGTGACGTAAACTTGTCGTGTGCAAATGCATTCAATACATAGGTTAGGTTAGGTATACAGTACTTAGATTAGCATATTCTTTAATTATTTTCTAAATTTGAGATTCAATTGAAGAATATTTCATTTCTTTCTTGTATTATTTTTATGTTTTTAAGTTTAATATATAAACTATTTTGAGTCGTTATTTAAAGAAAAATTGTTTTATTCATGTACCAAATTGGCCTAATTGATATATTCCTCACAAAACATAGTAATATATATAATACTAGTCTAACACTGGATTTAGAACTACAAATATTAGGTTGTGTTAAAAGACGTACGCCTAAACCCTAATGTTTATAGTTCTAGATTTAGTGTTAATACTAAGTTTTAGTACTAACACTAAATCTAGATTGTAGGTAAAAAAGTAACAAATACTAGAGTATTTGTTACTTTTAGTTCCAGAAAGATTCAGATTTAGCCATGCGTCTCTACCTCATTGCATAGTTTTCTCCATGTCGCCTGTTTCAAGTTTTTAATCTCTCTTTTTGGCCTCTTCTTCGCATCTAGATATTCCAGTGTTGTTTTTCTTTTATTGTCTTCATTATTATTCTTTACATCTTCTCTTGTCAGATCAGTTAACTTTTTTTGAAATACTATTCCATCAATATATTTGACCCTGCTTAACTCCAATTTTTCTTCTTCAATACATCTTATGTGGGGTGAATAAATCGATATCTTTTAATCTTTCCTGAATTTCATTCTTAAAATTTTTCTACTTGGCTCTCCTTTCTACTCCATCGCCATTCCACCTCAACTCTTTGTTTGTCCATCTCAACTTCTCTGATTTAGTTGGAAGATTATGGTTTTATGATTGTTCAAGTTCTCCTATTGGTCCATAGTCCATTTATTGATGCATCCTATACATTCACTATTACACAATCAATTTTCTATTGTACTTGGTAATATGTTCATTAGGTGACCTTATGGTTCACCTTATGACAGTCCCTAAATTGGTTTTTAATGCAACATATCCGCCTCCCTCCTCCTTCCGGTATACTAATATCAATATCTTTACGCTGTTGATATTCAACACTTAAACCTTTTTTTTAACCTTTTAAACTATCTCCCAGATTCTATTTTTCTGTTGTTTAGTTCTGATATTATTATCATGTTAACATTTTTATCCTTTGCTTTGTAAATTAAAATTAAATTAATCTCCATTTTCAACATTTGTTTTAGGCGTTCTAAACGATCCTCTATCTCCTCTGGTCTTTCTGCCATTTTTTATAAATTTTGTAATATTTTTTATTCTTCATTCGGACAGTCCTTCATTCGGCATACCGCTCCTTTCCGCATCGGAAACACACTTTTTGTTCTATCCGGTCCTGTAAATGTTTTATTAATGTGTCCAAAACTCTAGCATCTGAAACACTTCTTGACATCCACCCTATTTTCTAAATTGCATCTTATCAAACCGATCCTTATGATTCCCTAACTTAGCAACATTTGGACATTTTTCTTCTCCATTCTTATTGTGATCGCCATTGTTTTGTCCCTCATAGGCCTAAGCTCATCTTAAGATTGTATGCTGTTTTTCCTATTATATTTTTTATACGTTCTCGCACTTCATTTCTTTCTATTAGGACATCCATACCCCTTATGTGTATGGTTTCCATATCTCCTCCCACTTGCTTAAGATATATATCTTTCTCTTTTATCTGTTATTATTAGCAATTTGCCTTCTTTAGTGCCTTTTATACTCTTTATCCCTTTTCATATATGTCGTCTATTTGTAACGTCTCTTTAACCTCTTTGAGTGTTTCTGTGAATTTTTTTTATTTACAGTAGAATCCGTTTATAAAGGACTACAATAGACAGAGTTAAATAGTCCATTATAACCGAGTGTTCATCTCATTGGAATAATAATTACACGTTAAAAAAAGATACACGTCTCGATCGAAACTGCAAAGGAGACGATGGTACATATATATAGGGGAAGTACCGAATAACTCCGCATGTAATGGACAAAATAACGAATTTTTGTTCATTATAGGCGAGAGTCTAATAAAGCCGAGTCCATTTTAACCTGACATTTTTCATAAATTCGAATTGGGACTTGTAAAATGGTACATTAAAACAGAGTCTCCCTTATATGCGAGTTCATTATGGGTGAATTTCACTGTATATTCTGAACAACGAAAACATATGTAAATTTTCCACCTCCACAGTCTTCATCCTCGTTGCCACTGTTGTATTCATGGCCATGGAAAAGACTTTCGATTAATTTCCGTTATTTGTGTCTCTCATTTTTGGGTCTACTGGGTGTACTATTACTACCAATACATTAATGTCGTTGGCTTGTAATGGATTTTCCCTTCTTATTTCAGTGTTTTTGTAGCTTTCCTCAGTCCATTTCTCTTTTTGAGTGTTTCAAACTTCATATATTAGTCCACATTTCTTCCCAGTGTAAACGACTCCTCACTCATTTTTTTAGTTACTAATTCTCGTTCATTCAGCTATATTTCTAGTTTATTATCCGTTTATGTTCCCTTTTCATTTATTTCCTTCATTCTTTCTTCACCTCTTCTACTCTCCATTCTGTATTGCTTTGTATCTTCTCTATCTGCTTGTTCAATATCTGCCTTTCTTCTTCCCTGTCATTTTGATATCTATCATAAGATCTACATAACCCATTCATTTCGCTATGAATTTCCCAGAATTAGGAAAATCTTTTAAGGGTACAACTGTGTTTCTTTAAGTATGTAATCAACAAATATCTGTGAGGTCATTCATGCTTTATTATTAGCGCAATAATCTACAGGTAATGTTTTTACATATTTAAAGCATCTAGGGCTTTGAAATCTTCCTAAAAACATATACACTACGAGAATGTCATGCATTGAATTTCACTAATCTGTAAATTATTAAGAAAATTTACCAATAACTAGTAATTTTCACTTTTCCGACCCCGAAGCATTAGCACAGACCATCGCAGTTATTCTATCTTTAGACATTTTACCACCACTACTTGTTTCGCCTTTTATTCTTTGGGTTTTATCTGGCATCATGCGATAGAAGATCCCGGTTAAGAGGATAAAAAGTAATCCTTGCTTATAACAGGCCAAGTATGAGATATCCAATCATCTGAAACTTTTCGGTCTACTGAAGCTGCCTCACCACAAACTTTTCCAAAAATAATATTGTGCCTTTTCTTAAATCTGACAAGCCACAGGGAGCTACATTTAAAATCATCTTTCATCATTTTTCCAAATTCTTCGCTTGTCATCAGTAGCATTGGGCCACTAACTGGAATATTGTTAGCTCTTTTCTGCTGAAAAACACACTTGAGGATGTGTAGCAGATCGCATTTTCCTCCTATTATCATTGATTTCCAATCATTTTTAATTTTCTCGCTGTTCTTCGATATGTTAGAAACAATTAATTTTTTTAACCTCATGTTCATACAAATCTCTGCAAAATAAGTTCCTTTTTTAATTTCACTGACTATCATACATTTTTCATGCATTATAAATGCACGCTTTTTACATTTTTCTGACATTTTTACAATGAAAACAAAGCACCGACACGTACTGATACACGTCTCGATCGAAACTGCAAAGGCGACGATGGTACATATATATAGGGGAAGTACCGAACAACTTCGCATGTAATGGACAAAATAACGAATTTTTGTTCATTATAGGCGAGAGTCTAATAGAGCCGAGTCCATTTTAACCGGACATTTTTCACATATTCGAACTGGGACTTGTGAAATGGTACATTATAACAGAGTTTCCCTTCTATGCGAGTTCATTATGGGTAAATTTCACTGTATATTCTGAACAACGAAAGCATATGTCCATTTCCCAGCTCCGCAGTCTTCATCCTCGTTGCCACTGTTGTATTTATGACCATGGAGAAGATTTTCGATTAATTTCCGTTATTTGTGTCTCTCACTTTTATAATATAGCATGCCACCATCTCGTCTTTCTTAGTTTCTTCTCTCAAATGTTTTAGGTTTTTAAAGAGTTCTTTAGCCGAACCACTCCAAGTAATTTTAATTATTTTTCGTCGGTTTGTTTCTATTTGGTTTTCCTCTTGATTTTATATTGCTGTTTAATCACTCCAATATTTTCCTCGATATCTTCTATCTCAGGATATCTAACCTTAAGTTTCTTTTGTATACCCCTTTCCAGTTTTGGATCTGCTGGGTGTACCATTACTACCAATACATTAATGTCGTTGGCTTCTAATGTATTTTTCCTTCTTATTTCAGTGTTTTTGTAGCTTTCCTCAGTCCATTTCTTCTTGAGTGTTTCAAACTTCATATATTTGACCACATTTCTTCCCAGTGTAAACGACTCCTTACTTATTTTTTTAGTTACTAATTCTCGTTCATTCAGCTATATTTCTGGTTTATTATCCGTTTATGTTCCCTTTTCATTTATTTCCTTCAATCCTTCTTCACCTCTTCTACTCTCCATTCTGTATTGCTTTGTATCTTCTCTATCTGTTTGTTCAATATCTGCCTTTCTTCTTCCCTGTCATTTTGTTGATATCTATCATAAGATCTACATAACCCATTCATTTAGCTATGAATTTCCCAGAATTAGGAAAATCTTTTAAGGGTACAACTGTGTTTCTTTAAGTATGTAATCAACAAATATCTGTGAGGTCATTCATGCTTTATTATTAGCACAATAATCTACAGGTAATGTTTTTACATATTTAAAGCATCTAGGGCTTTGAAATCTTCCTAGAAACATATACACTACGAGAATGTCATGCATTGAATTTCACTAATCTGTAAACTATAAAGAAAATTTACCAATAACTAGTAATTTTCGCTTTTCCGACCCCGAAGCATTAGCACAGACCATCGCAGTTATTATTCTATGGGTATTATCTGGCATCATGCGATAGAAGATCCCGGTTAAAAGGATAAAAAGTAATCCTTGCTTATAACAGGCCATGTATGAGATATCCAATCATCTGTAACATTTCGGTCTACTGAAGCTGCCTCACCACAAACTTTTCCAAAAATAATATTGTGCCTTTTCTTAAATCTGTCCAGCCACAGGGAGCTACGTTTAGAATCAACTTTAATCATTTTTCCAAATTCTTCGGCTTTCATCAATAGCATTGGGCCACTAACTGGAATATTGTTAGCTCTTTTCTGCTGAAAAACACACATGAGGATGTTTAGCAGATCGCATTTTCTTCCTTTTATCATTGACATTCCAATCATTTTTAATTTTCTCGCTGTTCTTCGATATATTAGAAACAATTAATTTTTTTAACCTCATGTTCATACAAATCTCTGCAAAATAAGTTCCTTTTTTAATTTCACTGACTATCATACATTTTTCATGCATTATAAATGCACGCTCTTTACATTTTTCTGACATTTTTACAATGAAAACAAAGCACCGACACGTACTGATACACGTCTCAATCGAAACTGCAAAGGCGACGATGGTACATATATCAACGAATAAAATAACGAATTTTTGTTCATTATAGGCGAGAGTCTAATAAAGCCGAGTCCATTTTAACCGGACATTTTTCACATATTCGAACTGGGACTTGTGAAATGGTACATTATAACAGAGTTTCCCTTATATGCGAGTTCATTATGGGTGGATTTCACTGTATATTCTGAACAACGAAAGCATATGTCCATTTTCCACCTTCGCAGTCTTCATCCTCGTTGCCACTGTTGTATTCATGGCCATTGAAAAGACTTTCGATTAATTTCCGTTATTTGTGTCTCTCACTTTTATAATATAGCATGCCACCATCTCGTCTTTCTTAGTTTCTTCTCTCAAATGTTATAGGTTTTTAAAGAGTTCTTTAGCCGAACCACTCCAAGTAATTTTAATTACTTTTCGTCGGTTTGTTTCTATTTGGCTTTTCCTCTTGATTTTATATTGCTGGTTAATCACTCCAACATTTTCCTCGATATCTTCTATTTCAGGATATCTAACCTTAAGTTTCTTTTGTATACCCCTTTCCATTTTTGGGTCTGCTGCGTGTACCATTACTACCAATACATTAATGTCGTTGGCTTCTAATGGATTTTTCCTTCTTACTGCCTGGATTTCTCCTTCTTACTAACTTTTCCAAAAATAATATTGTGCCTTTTCTTAAATCTGTCAAGCCACAAGGAGCTACGTTTAAAATCATCTTTAATCATTTTTCCAAATCCTTCGGCTTTCATCTGTAGCATTGGGCCACTAACTGGAATATTGTTAGCTCTTTTTTGCTGAAAAACACACTTGAGAATGTATAGCAGATCGCATTTTCTTCCTTTTATCATTGACATTCCAATCATTTTTAATTTTCCCGCTGTTCTTCGATGTGTTAGAAACAATTAATTTTTTTAACCTCATGTTCATACAAATCTCTGCAAAATAAGTTCCTTTTTTAATTTCACTGACTCATACATTTTTCATGCATTATAAATGCACGCTTTTTACATTTTTCTGACATTTTTACAATGAAAACAAAGCACCGACACGTACTAATACACGTCTCGATCGAAACTGCAAAGGCAACGATGGTACATATATATAGGGGAAGTACCGAATAACTTCGCATGTAATGGACAAAATAACGAATTTTTGTTCATTATAGGCGAGAGTCCAATAAAGCCGAGTCCATTTTAACCGGACATTTTTCACATATTCGAACTGAGACTTGTGAAATGGTACATTATAACAGAGTTTCCCTTATATGCGAGTTCATTATGGGTAAATTTCACTGTATATTCTGAACAACGAAAGCATATGTCCATTTTCCACCTCCGCAGTCTTCATACTCGTTGGCACTGTTGTATTTATGGCCATGGACAGATTTTCGATTAATTTCCGTTATTTGTGTCTCTCACTTTTATAATATAGCATGCCACCATGTCGTCTTTCTTAGTTTCTTCTCTCAAATGTTTTAGGTTTTTAAAGAGTTCTTTAGCCGAACCACTCCAAGTAATTTTAATTACTTTTCGTCGGTTTGTTTCTATTTGGCTTTTCCTCTTGATTTTATATTGCTGGTTAATCACTCCAACATTTTCCTCGATATCTTCTATCTCAGGATATCTAACCTTAAGTTTGTTTTGTATACCCCTTTCCATTTTTGGGTCTGCTGGGTCTACCATTACTACCAATACATTAATGCCGTTGGCTTCTAATGGATTTTTCCTTCTTATTTCAGTGTTTTTGTAGCTTTAATCAGTCCATTTCTTTTTGAGTGTTTCAAACTTCATATATTTGTCCACATTTCTTCCCAGTGTAAACGACTCCTCACTTATTTTTTTGGTTACTAATTCTCGTTCATTCAGCTATATTTCTAGTTTATTATCCGTTTGTGTTCCCTTTTCATTTATTTTCTTCATTCTTTCTTCACCTCTTCTACTCTCCATTCTGTATTGCTTTGTATCTTCTCTATCTAGGTGTTCAATATCTGCCTTTCTTCTTCCCTGTCTTTTTGATATCTATCATAAGACCTACATAACCCATTCATTTCGCCATGAATTTCATAGAATTAGGAAAATCTTTTAGGGGTACAACTGAGTTTTGTTGGATCATTCCAACCATTTCTTCTATCCTTCGCATGACTTCTAGGTTTAGTGTTAGTACTAAAGCAACGTTGTAGACCTTACTTGTATTAGTTATACTTTTAGTTCCAGAAGAATTTACAACAATCTAGAACTACATAAGAATTAATCTTCAGACGCATGGCTAAACCGAAATTTTCTAGTACTAGGTCTAGTGTTAGTTCTAATTTTAGTTTGATACAAGTATACAACAATTTAAGGCTGACTACTAACAACGAAAAATAGAGCCAACACTAGTGCTAGTACTAATACTAGAACTAGAACAAAAAACATTACCTAACCTGGCTTTAGAACTAACACTGGACATAAGTCTAGAAACATTAGGGTATAGCCGCCTTAAGAGACATACAGCTAAACCCCAATGTTTCTAATTGTAGGTCTAGTGTTAGTTATACCAGTGAATCTATATCTATAATCGGATCTATAAAGGGCGCTGCGGAGAAAAATTCCTATTATTTAGGGAGCTGTAAACCGAAAAAGATTGGGAATCTCCGATTTAATCAAAGATTGAATATTAAAAAAAAATGTAATGGGAAAATATTGATGTAATCCGATATCGTTTACACTCCTTCACGTATTTATTATTAATTTTAATAACATTTCGAAAATATTCATTTCGATTTATTATAATAATACAATTTTGAGATAATAATTAAATCGGCTTTGTTTGAACTCTTTATAAAATGTTAGAGAATTCACAACAGAGTGCGGCAAAATTAATCATCAAATATTAATACACAATTATAATTATTATTATGAATACTACCCCCAAAAGCAGGGATGTGCGATTAATCACAAAAAGCATACACGGTAATTCACCCAATGATTCGATGTTACATAAATCAGAAATAAATTGCGACTGCAACGACAATATAAATAATTATTTGTCGAGGGGGATTCCCCAGCGTTGTTATTTATTAAGTCATCAATTGTATTACAGGCAGAAATTATAGTCGGGGGATAATTTATTTCGGAACACAACTACAATTATTATTCCTGGCGGACGTTCCTAGTGGTAATATGCGAACGTGTGAGAACAATATCTCGTTTTTTACAAAACATTTTCAACAATGTTAAATTTGCTTTTCTAACATTTTTTTGTCGGTTCGAAAATTGCTTCTCACGGTCTGTTAATAACGGTGTCAAACGCAGACTTTGGCAATTTTAAGTTGACGAGCTGTAAATTGAGGGTGAATATTCTTTGTACATACAGATTCCTTTTTAATAACATTTCTTTTTAATTGCCACAAGAAATTTTAATCGCTACTTGGGAAGTGAAACCGTTTTTATTTAAAACAATAAAATCAATAAATAAAATTTAAAAAGCGGATGCATTTCGATGCAATTGCACGTGCTCGGAATGACATCGTTCCCCAATTCTGGAACGAATCCGTAGAGTTCGGTTAATCAACGTTTGCAGATAACCAGGAATTATTGAACGACCCACCCGACAACGTTTCTGGCAAAATTACACCCAGCTAAATCGGCCGGATGAGAATGCTTTAATCAAAATTACGAGGCTCTATTGGTTTCATTATGGGTTTTTTTATGGGGGTCAAGTCATAAAGTATAGAAACTTTTTTTAAAATCGATGTATGGTTATGTAAAGTCGATGATTTCTCTTAAAAACAGATTAAACATATCACCAAACATTTTAATCGTTACAATGATAAAGCTTATACCGGCTGATGGGATTTAATTCCTTTAGTTTATCTCTGAAAATACGAAACTAGTCAAACGAATGAAAAAATTAAATAAACTAATCGAAGTACAATACAACATTTTATTTCAACTTGAATGACAAAGTTGATCGAACATTTCACGACTCTAACATAATAAGCAACTTCATCAGAATGACATATATGGTTATATCACTAATTGCATTGATAATACAATTAGTAGAAGAGTAGTTAAAGACTTATAACTCTTGAAAACCGGTTTAATCAAACATTTTGGCTCAAGTTATAAGATATTCATATCCAACACAACATAATCTATGAAAATAGCAAAATAAATGAATTTCAATTCTTAATTACTTCCAACTTGATATTGCCTAAAGCTCAATGTATCATCAATACTACATACTACATGCAAAAATAATAAACTTAAAGGATGAAGACAAGATATAGCTATGAATTAAATACAGTGCAAGCATTACGCAGAACTAACAGTCATGAAATAAATGTGGGAGTCTCGGAGAAAAAAATTGCGAGACCTCTTAAACTGCTCAAGCCTGTGACGTGGTATAGATAAAAACTATACTCTATAAACTCCATAATGTTGACTAGATGAGCAAGAATTTGGCAAACTATAAACTAGAGTCTACTTAAATAATCATCTTCCATCAGGTTGGCAACAAGATCTCGAAACTTGGTGTCACTAGATAGTTTGCTTTTCATTTGCATATTTTTGCATGCAATGAATTTAAGCTTTCTAAAAAGAATTATAGTATATATCTATAGTAATGTCGATAAATGGCTACTAGTGGAGACTTGGAGAGGTTTGGATTATCGATCATGTGCTGGGCGCGTTCTTCTCGTTCAGCAAGCTGCCCATCTTCTTCTCTTTGGATCTACTGTAGAAGTTATGATGGCTAAAGGGGAATGTTTCTAGTTCCAACCCACCCTTACCCTTTTTTTGCGACATCGGGAAAAATCTGCGGTTAGACATCTGGCCTGGGATGATGGACTACGACCCACTAAAAACCTCTTTCCACGTTTTCTCCGGAACCGCCAGAAGGCATATCTTCGGAGTTGACGTTCTCCATCCTTGTCTATACTTTCCCCTTTCCTCATTTATTCATTTTTGTCATGTTTTGAAAAAAGAAATCCTTTATTTTTTAAAATAACTTTATTACTATACATAGTCTCGAAGAACGAGGGAACGGTTCCCCCGCCTCTTCTTGCCTTCAGCCCTCCATAATATTATCCGGTTGTTTTAGCTAAGCAGTATGGCATTACGAGGAAAAAAGAAATCTTTGTTACGTATATTAACGTTGTAAACGTCAGTTCGGAAACGAATTCTTTCATACAAATATTCTGGTACATTGTTATCTAAATCACGGTTCTCAAACATGAAACATTCGATCAAGATTTCTCAAGCCAGAAATGAATCTAATACAAGAGTTTTGTAGCTTCTGGATAGGGTATTTGCCATGATCATTAAGACAAGGTCCGTAAACGACATCACAATATTTAACATTAGAGAAGACAAGTGTTGCAGTATTGTAAAGGTACTTTGTCTTGGTTAGCCATACAGCTCAGAAAATGATCATTTTTAAGTCTAAACTCTATAATGTTGACTAAACGAGCAAAAATTTGGCAAAATATAAACTAGAGTCTACTTAAATAGTCTTCCAGCAGGTTGGGAACAAGATCTCGAAACTTGGTGTCACTAGATATGTAGTTTGCTTTTCATTTGCATATTTTTGCATGCAATGAATTTAAGCTTTCTAAAAAGAATTATAGTATATATCTATAGTAATATCGATAAATGACTACTAGTGGAGACTTGGCGAATTTTGGATAATCGATCATGTGCTGGACGCGTTCTCCTCGTTCGACAAACGAGGAAGAAGATGGGCAATCTTCTTCCCTTTCTATCTACTGTAGAAGTTATTATGGCTAAAGAAGAATGTTTCTAGTTCCAACCTTACCCTTTTTTTTGCGAAATCGGGAAAAATCTTCGGCCAGACATGTGGCCTGGGATGATGGACTCCGACCTACTCAAAACCTCGTTTTCTCCTGAACCGCCAAAAGGCATTTCTTCTGAGTTGACGTGCTCCATCCTTGGCTATACTTTCCCCTTTCTTTATTTATTAATTCTTGTCATTTTTTGCAGTGCGGAGGAACAAGAAAACCTTTAATTTTAAGCGGGGGAGCGGTTCTTCCGCCTCATTCTTCCTGTCTCTTTCTTTCCTTCGGTCTTCCATAATATTATCCGGCTGTTTTAGCTGAGCAGTATGGCATTACAGGGGAAGAAGAAATCCCTTACTTTTGAAGTAATCTTATTTTCGTACATACCCGGTAAAACGAGGAATTAGATCCCCTTGCCTCGTTCTTCCTATCTGCGTCCTTTTCATATCTCCTTTTCTTTCCCTATACTGCTCCTTCTTTTACTCCTCATAAAGCTCTTTGTCCATTCGCTTCTTCGTTGCTAAAAACTCATAGCGTTTGTGGAAAAAAGAATTAATTACTTTTTGAAGTAGGTTTTATATGTGCCTGAATGAGGGAGTGAGAAAGATCTCTCCCTCTTCGTCGTAGGTTACCATAGGTTTACTTTCTAATCGGCTCCTCCCTGCGTTCCTTTAAGGCTTTGCTATAATCGTTTCCCTCAAAAATTCCACTAACGTTTCCGTTTTATATCCCCCTCTTGATAGGATATCTGCCTCAGTATTTTTATTGATTGCGGACCCTATCTTCAATTCAGACTGTCTTCTCGTACTCTCAAAGCGAGCGCAAAAGAAAAGGGTGTGCTCCACTGTATTCAGGACATTACAGTCGTATATATAACACCTACATGTTTCAAGTTTCTTTATTTCGTTGAGATAGCTTGTTAAAACTACCATGCCCAGCAATCGTCTGAGTCAAGTAATAGTCACTTGCCGGACTTCTTTCCTGCCACACCTAAACGTCCTTTATGAAGACGCTAGTCCATCCCTGGTATTTCTGCCATCTCATCTGCCACCGTTCCATCACTCTTTCGCGTGTTTCATAGCTTTTTTCACCTTTTTCTATTCAGTTATCTGCCCCCTTCCAAGCCAAAAAGGCATAATGCAATGGCTCCAACCACATCAGTTACCACTGTGCCATATGCCGATGTGATTTCAATCGCATATCTCCTTTCTTTGTTACCGATGATCGGAGTGGCATATAGTACCATCAACCCAACCTAACCCAACTCAGCTCAACCTAACCCAACCCAACAATTACTATAAAAGTAATGATGGCTACGCCCGAGTGTTCCTGATTCCAACTCAACCTAACTCTTATTTTATAGACGGAGTTAAGAAATCTGCTAATGAGACACCTGACCTAAGATATCATACGGTCAGGTCTAGTTATAAATGCCCAAGTATTTTACCCTTAGAGAACTTGCCATCTTTTTGCCCTCAATAACTACCTCCATGTAGTTATTGATGTAGTTATTGATGTAGTTATTATACCTTTCATCTTCCTTGTAGGACCACCGTTTCGGACTTTTGAGCCGCTACCCAATTTCATATTTCATTTAGTCTTCTTATGACTCTTTAGGTCGAGTTATAAGCCTTGTCCTGGATCTCTTCCATGGAGTTGGTACATATGATGAGGGCCAGATCATTGGCATATGCCACTATACTTACTCTTCTTTGCATATCCATTCGTAGTATCTCATCATAAAATACATTCCCCAGTGTAGGGCCTAGTATCAAACACTGTGGAATGTCTCTGTTGATGTCTGACCGATAGGCTTTAATCATCTATTGCATCCCATGGAGCAGAACCAAACGCAATGTCAACATCTAACAGGATCATAAGACATACGTCCTGTCTCTTAAGCACCTTCTTTTTAATATGACCCACCACTCAATGGATCCTCCTAATTGCGCCTAATATCGATCTTCTCTCCCTGAACACGTATTGGTCCTCACTCAAAAGTTTTTTGTTATCTATTTCCGCACTCAGCCTATCCCGAATCAAGGCCTCCAGAAGTTTGGCCATAACATTTTCTAAGCATATTTATATCCTTCTCTCTATATCCTTTTTGGGGTTCGGTATCAAAACTAGATTATTATGATTATATTATCGCTCCATATCCATAACCCAACCTAACCTCACTCAGCTCAACCCAACCTAACAATTTTGTTCTTGTTCCTCATGCTATCTTTTTCAAATCTTCATACTATGTTGGAAAACGTACTTCGACCCCGAATTACCCATTAAACCCTCACCCTCACCAAAACTTCAACTTCTTTCTTGTTACATAATCTTCCTTTCCGTCCATACTTCTTCAAAATACGGTTGCTCACAAATATACATAAAACAATATATGTTCACCTTTCCATCTTCCGTTACGTCCACACCTCTACCACAAAACGATACAGTTGTTAAATACAGACATTCACATAACAAGACCATCACTTTTTTCAATGCTTTTATACTTTATACATACCAAGGAGAAGAGGAAGAATAGTATTTTCCCCTTTTTCTTCTTCTAGTTCCTCTGCTTCCTTTTCCGTCGATGGCCTACTTCGTTCGTCTCAAGGTCGCCATAACTCACTAAAAACCTCTTTCCTCGTCTTCCTCCGAAACCGCCAGCTGACATTTCTTCGGAGATCCCTGGTTCCATTCTTGTTCTTCCTCTATTTTTCCCTCTCTTTGTATCTATTATCCTCTCGCCCATCGCCATGACAAGTTTTCACGGACCAGAGAAAAAACAACAAACAACAAAGGAATCCCTTACTTTTTTGCATTGTTTATAGTAAGGGGGTCCCCCTTTTCGCCCATATCCTGGGTCCTTCTCTCCACGAGTCACTCTACCTTCCTCCTCGTCTTCTCCGTTCCTCTTGTCCTTGATAAGGGAAGGTTGTTTCTCCCTCTAACGTTCTTCGCCATGACAGTGTCTTGCCAATATGAGGAAGTCAAAAAAAGAAATCATTAACTTTTTGTACTGTTAATAATCTACTACGTACCACAATCGAGCCTTCTTCGTTGTTCTATTCCTAAGGGGTGGTTGGATCCCTCTCCCCGCTCGTTTATTCCTCTATTCTATTCTCCTCCACCAATCGTTCTCACTTCCTCCTTAAACACCATGATACTTCAAAAGCCTTTCCAAATTTTCAATCCTTGGCTCCTCACTACACTGTCTTTTGCATCTCTCCCTCAGCTGGTCAAACATTGTACAATTGAAAATTGTATGTTCCGCAGTGTCAGTCTCATCACAAAACCAGCATTTGTCCTGGCTTTACCGATTCTTCTTAAATAACTGCCAAACACTCCATGGCCTGTCAACGCCTGGGTGGTGTAAAATTCACCTCCCCTCATTCCCTACCCGTTCACGCCACCAGATCCGGAACCCTGAACCCCACCTAACCCAACTCAATTTAACCCAATCCAATCCTTTTTTTGTTCTATATCAGAGCTTTCTTAACGTATGTGGCTATGGCATCTCACTCTTTAACGCTGCTTAGCATATTGTCAACCGTATTTTCTGGACTTATCTGCGAGGTCAACCCAACCTAACCCAACATCTACTATGATGGCTAAGCCTGAGTATCCCTAGTTCCAATCCAATCTATCTCAACAGCTAAAATAAAAGTTAAGACGACTATCCCAAAACATGATGGTTATACCGTCATAACTTCTAAACTAGCTGTTGGATTGCTTTGCTTGAGCTGGGTTCTTTGTTGAAAGATGAAATCGGTCAACCATCAAACAATGCTCCATACGCGGAGCTAGGGTGGTTCCGCTCGTGAGGAGGATCAGTTGATCAACTAGCAAAACAACGTCCCCATTCATGCCATCACCTCCACCAAGGCATGATTCGCGGCCAAGAATATCCCTATCCTTCCATGACCGGTATACTTCCCCGATACAAACCCCATAGAGAACATCTAGGCATCCATTGTCGTTTTGCAATGATACTATCTGGGTTCATCGTAATGGTATTGGTAAAGAAACAAAAAAATGTATCAATGAATGAAATTTATTAATTTCTTATTTTTAAATCAGACGTCGTGCCTGATTAAGAGCTTTATAGCTCGCAATACGTATTGCACAGATTTAAAAATAAGAAATTAATAAATTTCATTCTTCGATTCCTTTTTTTTTGTTTCTTTAACAATCCATTATCGTGTTACTATCAACAAGTTGTGGGACGGCATCGCGCCCTACGTGATTTTTGCGTTCTACGGAAGCAAACCCAATTGCATCTAGGCCTAATCTCGAGGAAGGGCAATGCCATCGATTATTAACCTGTAGTTGTGCTATTCGGAATGTCTTGCCATTATGGCCCGTACTATATTTATCAATCAATAAAATCTCCTTCAACATTATTAAGCTTATTAAATTTTATTCAGCAATTTTAATATTATTAGCACTTTGTTTTTTAGAGATAAAACAAAAAGTATTTTAACAAAAAAAAACTATAATTTATCTAAACTTTAAAAGGCATAAGGATTCTCTTTTAGCCACTTTGGTCATTAACCTTTTTACCGCCAGTCGCTACAATTAATAGTTTCCGAGATACATTACTTTTCAGACTTATTTGACCATTCTGTGCAGTAAAGAATTAAAAAAGCTTTAGATTACCAGATATCTCCGAGAGTTTGTATGTTAAAAATCTTTTAGCCGCGTTTCCAGCATAAGCGTTATTTGACCTCATAACTTATTATGCAGTTATGCATAACTTACTTCAGCTTTAAATCGGCTTTACACTTCTTGTTTTTTTGACTCTTTTGCAATTTCATATAATGTGTCATACCATTTTTCTCTCTAGTGACCGATTACGTTATTAAATCCATAAAAATTATTAATGCATAGCACCTTGCGTCAACGACAGTTAAAATCTCTTTATGACCTCTTCATTCTTTCAATATTTAAATGTATATTAGAGAATAAATATCAATCATAATCATGTATAAAAAATTGCTCTCGTAATTTAATGAATGGAAACGTATTGGGACAAAATTTGCTATTAAAATTTCATTTTTCGGTAAAGTTATTCATATGAGATAATTGACCCAAATCTTGTCACCTCCAAGGTTCTAAATCATTGGATATTCCAGGATTCTATTATTAATACAACAATCTACACTTGTTGTAGCCATCGTTTTGAATATTTTAATAGATTCCGCTACTTCGTGGTATCTGTCGTGGATGTTACTCTGAGATAATTGATGTAGTGTTGTCCTAAAAAACTAAATAACATTTTCTGTAAAACATAATAAAAAAGTGAGGAAGTTAAAGTTAGTTAATAATTAAATAATAAAAATTGACTTTGTTTAATTCACGTGACCGAGCCGAACCAACGGCCGTTGAGCAAAAGTTGGTAATTTATTTAGCAGTGGCGCAGTCTCGTAGGACTCGGTTATTAAATTTCAACAGGACCCTGTACTTTTAGAGCACGACAGCTCGCCTATTATCAGTCGGTGGTAACTTTCTGGGAACAACTAGTAACGAAGTTATAAACCTTTCGATGATGTAATATGGTTCATATTTTCTTCCATTTTCTTTTGCACATCTAACTTAACACACTCTTTGAAAGAACTTAACTTAAAATTAACTTAATATAATATTCTTGTTTCATTTTGTTTTATTAGGAAGAAGAGATGTCCAAAAATATTCCGATTGGAGACAATTATGGTACTCAAACGCCGAAGAATTCGCGAGAGCAGAGGGTTCGGCTGGAGAAAATAACACGGTGACCAATGTAACCGTACAATTGGGTGCCACCGCTTATTTACATTGCCATATCAGGACGTCCGCTGATCGAACGTTAGCAGGAACTGAGGTAAAATCATATTTTTCCTTCCGCTCAAAATTAAATTAACTTCCCTTTTCGCACACTGAAAATTTTATATTAATCAAACCTTTAGAGTTGGGTTTACGAACGTCATCTAATTTTCAATAATGAACCAATTAAAACTTAATGCCGTTCCACTACATCATCTAAAGTAACCCAAATTGATTTGTGGCGAAGCCGCACTTTTCCATTAAAACGAAATTGGAGGGGAAATAAACTTTTAGGATTAAAAAAAAATTATAAAATTAATAAATTATAGGTACGTAACATTTGAATCGATCACCTAACCGATAATTCATTTTGTTGTTTGAATTCGACAGGTAATTGACCCAAACCGTAAATTATAAATAGTAATGAATCAAACCCGCTCAGAGTACGTTTTTAACTAAATTACACCCGTTTTCAGTCAACCTTTAGTTTTAACCGATAATTATAAACCGCTATGCATCCAATTAATCATAATTACTTTACAAATTATGGCATAATTTTATCACTTTTTATTTACGTTTACCCATTAATTAATATCATATGATGAGTATGATATATATTATTTTTATCGTTCGTTATTAGGCTAAAATTATCGATCTCTTACATTCTCATATTCTCAGAGCGAATTTAGATAGCGTGCCGGAAACCAGAGATTACGTTCCATCAAGGCAAGGATGGTTAAATACCTCAAACATATCCCGTCTTCAGACGCTGACGCACGCTTTTGAACGTGTTCGGATTTCGAAGGGAAACGTCGGCACCTTGCATCTCTTAACACACACTTGAAACTGGGATTTAACGAAACGTGATTTTAATTTTTAATTAAAATTTAATGAGAATCCGTCATGATCTTATACACGAATCCATTGGAATTTAACTAATCTTAATAAAATATACACATACATAAATAGAGTAAAAGATTGATATAACGAACCTCATTAGAACGAAATTTGGTTACAACGTATAAATATAAGATTTATGTTATTTATTATATCAGGTATTTAGGCACTGGATACGTGGGTTGTTTCGAAACCAGACAATATTTTATTTCTTGTATGGTTTTGTTGGTCATCGAATACGTGGGATGGGTTGGGTTGAACGTTACATTATCTACAATAAAGTGAAAGCGCTTAATTTTATCATATCGTCACCCCGGAAGAAAAGTGGCACAACTCAAAAACCATAGTTCTTCAGAAAACCCGATTAAAGTTTCATGACTTTTCAAATTCTTCTTGAGAGTACTGTAATAAGATAAACCCAAAATTTTTTTGGCGATCATGTAGTATTAACTAGTTTTATAAAAGTCCCGGTTTGCAATGTACGATTTCAAGTCATTATCCCTCAAAAATTAAAATTTCCACCCTTATTTTGACTTAGGTCACTTTTCTCGAAAACGTAAATTCCACAATTTTGAGTTAAGCCGATTAATAATAATTATGGTTTCGTCGAAATAAATAAAAAGTGCACATGTTAATAAACTTTTATTAAACGTTTGAACAAGAAATAAAATATAAATGCTATAATTTAATGAAACTAAGTAACATCAAACAGAAACTACAATTTATAAAAAAAATAGCTTCAAATGACAACTACATTCCCAGAAAAATAAACGACTTAGTTATGCTTTCATTTTACAAGGTATTGTAAAACTCAAAATACGACATTGAAATTATTTTCTTTGTGAACATTTTTTCTTTATTTTGATAAGCTCTTTTTAAAACGATATTCTTAATATTGACAGAATTTCTGCCTCTTCTGCTTTTCAAAACTTCCACTTCTTGAAACTCTTCTTGTTCATAGCTAGTTTTATAAAGTAGTTTTCCAAAGTTTTCTTTGACTACTTTCAACACTTTTATCTCGCTATCTTAAAATTATTTCCTTCTGCATCTTTGAGTGCTGCGTTTATCCAACCAAGGTCAGCAACTAGAGACTTCAAGTCGAAAATGTCGGCGTGACACATTTCAATAACTTGATAAGGATTACCAGTTTTTTCGGCGGATCTTATCAGTTGAATATACTGATCAGGGGTATAAATAGGTCTTGCTCTTTTAGCTTTGCTGCACTGTCGTTCTATGACCGAGTGGGCATTATCTCCCTCATTCTGGCTGTGTCCCGTTATCAAAAATTTGTGTGTGATGCTTTTAATGAACTTATATTTTGAAAGGACATACATGTACATTGCAAACAAGAATTTATTTTTTTGCTGTCCAGCACAATTGTCGGAGTAAAAGATGACGTCTATATCTTTGAGATCATTGCTGTTATTGGCCTTTCCTTCCAGATCATCAAGATATTGCTTTATGCATGTGGCAATTTCATTAGATCCTCTGTGCGCTTCGGCTTCATGCCAAACAAAACATTTAACGTTATTTGATTTTAAATCAAACACAGTACGATTGAAAACACTCAACTTTGAAACATAATAGAACGATGAAGCTTGACCAGAAGGACATGGAAGCACAGCTTGGAAATCGAATACAACAACAGATGTGTTTTGTGAGTTTTTGTCTTCATCTCTTAGGTGGGTCTCATACTTATCTTGTAATTCGGCTTTTGCTTCATCTGTTGAATTTGAATATGCGATACACAGTTCGCATTGGTCTTTCTTCGGTATAAAGAAAGAGATATTGAATTCTTCATTAAAAATTCGGCTCATTATGCTCTTTGCATTTTTGTTCGTAATCTCTGTGAATGTCTGCCAATGATTTACCACCTTCTATGTATTCTCTTGATGTATTAGCACGATAATAGTGACTGGCTATTCGGGGTATAGAATTTATGTGAACACTAACACCCTCTTTAATATTGTCATCTATTCTGGCATGCTTCCCATGCTTACCTCTTAAGTCAGTAGAAATCATGTTGTTTGTTGAATAAGTTCGTTTACTTAAAATAGTTCTTATTGGTCTGTCGCTAATGGATAAACTTGCTTTAAAAAACGTTTTACACACTTGGATTTTTTGCCCATTAATCTCAAAGAAAAATGCATTGTTAAGACTATGTACTTTTGTTCTATCTTCTCTAACATACCGATACTTTGGTTTAATCTCTTTAATGCTTGCAAGCAAGAAATCACGCTGTCGTAAATTTCCTAAATTCCAATAATCTTTAAAAATAGACATCCGATCCTCATGTATAATTTTTGAGGAACATTTCAACCGACATTTATCCGTGCAAGAAGACTTTCTTGGAAGTAGATGAAGACGTATAACATTTTACCACAATTTCTTGCACATTTTGCTTTATTTTTTATCCAATTGTCTGGCTGTGCAACACGTTTTTTCTTTTGCTATTTTGTATTACATGTATTGTTTACTTTTCGCTGTACTTTTTTCTTGTCAGAATTTCTGGAGACGTTGGAGGCATTATCTTCTTGACTGCTTGATGACTCAGTCGAGTTTTAATTAGAATCTGCTACGCTGTTATCAGAATCTTCCTTAAAATCTGAAGATGAGGAACTCGATGAGCTGGATGAACTTGATGAACTGGACGAACTAGACGAATTACCCCTTTCATTATTTGAGCAGCTCGGTTTTTCTGTTTGGAGGTCCTTCGAACTGTCTGAACACAGCTGTTCTGTAAATAAATAACGTTTATTAAATCGTCTCAAAATTTCTAAAAACCAGAATAGTACCCGGATTTATATTGCAAATCACGTTAGGTCCATCTTTTGAACTAGGCGAACCTCCCTCATTTGGTTCACAGTAGCTGCTGTTCACAGTACTTTGTTCAAATCTGGAGATTTCAAAACTGGTTGTGCCCTGATCGTCTGTATTGTCTTCATTTTCGATGATTTCATCTATGAATGTATTTTTGGCGAGTTCTAAAATGAATGTTGTTCTATTCAACATTGTCACTGAAATACAAAAATTGAGAATTAATTCACTACATGTGCAGCACTAAAAGCATTATTCACAAATTCAGACATACGTTTTTCTAAGAACATCCTAAGAAGAATAAGGAGATAACAGAAAAAACTAGTACCTGAATCGCGAAAAGTGGCAGAAGTCTAACTTATATAGTTATTCTTACCCACCTTAACGCAAAAACCGTCACAATACTAAATATGACACTTTTCTTGCAAAACAAATTAAATTAAATAAGTCACTTTTCAAGTTATGTCGTTTTTAACGAGTAAAACCACAAACCAACATATTTTTTACCAACTCTAACTGTGTCGTTGTTCATGTTTCAGTGACTCATAGCTGCAACGGCGGAAAAGTGACACAAAGTGCCACCTAGCGCTGAGAATTAGTATTGAAGTTATGACCTTTTTCTACCAGAAAGTTGATCGAATTTCTGATCGTTTCAACTAGATACTCAAAACCTGAATATTTTGAGTTATGTCACTTTTCTTCCGGGGTGACGATATGTGACCTGGACCGGAAAGGTACCTATAGTCGGAAAAATCAATTTTTGTTTTTTGATCAAAATTTACAGAAAATTGAACGTATTTTTCAATAACACAAACCGCAGACTCCTAAGTTTGAAACTTTTGTGGAAATCATCCTTAAAGTTCAACATGAATTATAATAATTGCGAAAAAAATTGTAAATAGATAAAAACTTGCTTTTTTTGACCTTTTGCACTTGTGGTCGGAAAAATCGATTTTAATGAAAATTTGTCAAAATTTAACACCTTTTTCCTATTAAACAAACCATAAATTCTTATTTTTATTATCTTTGTAACAAATTACACAAGTTCAACATAAATTACATAAATGCAAGAAAAAAAATTAATTTTAACATTTCTTTTTTTTCCTTTGGACTTTTTTCGATGTTTCCTCTTTCTTTTGTTTTTTTTTTCAAATCTTCATTTGATTCACTTTAATTTTTTTTTTGGACGCGGATATCGCGTTTTGTTCAGTTGTTCTTTTTTCTTTTGTGGATTTTTCAGCTATTTTCGTTGACTTGGATGTTTTCTTTGTTGATGTGGATGCTGCATTCCTTTTTTGATGTATTTTCTGTGTTGGTAGAGGTGCAATTGAGTCAGCTTTTACTTTGTCGCGAACCAAATCTCTCAAATTATTGTAAATATACCACTGCCTTTCCAGACTGAGACCTTCAGGAGTAATAACAGTTGGCATTAGATTATCTACTGGACTTAGCAGTAATTCGAATTCAGCAGTATCTTCACAAACGGCAAACAGTTTCACTTCAACGCCATCTCTTGAAATTTTAAAATGATAGTATGAAGTAATAGTCCTGTCGTACTAAATAACATCTTCGGCAGAAACTGCCTTATTATAACCGGAGTGGGATGAGGCGGCACCACAATTCCTTAGATCTTCGTGATTATCAACGTTGCTTAGTGCGTATTTTGATTTAAATAATTTAAAAAATCTGGCAAGGGAAAACTTTGTGTGTCCTGTAAGGAGAAAGTTTAGCGAAATAGTCGTGTTCAGGTTTTTGGAAATTCGCCACATGAGATATCCTAACATAACGTTGTTCTTATTCTGGCCTACATAATTATCACTAAAGAGAACAAGATTAACCGTGTTGTAGGTTTGAAGATAATTATGAAGGAAACTAATGACGCTATTCGGACCTTTTCCAATATAAACGCTTTCATCGGCCAAGTAATTGTACTGAAAATAACAAAGAAACATAATTGCAGAAAATTTGCCATGGCTAATTGATACCTGAACTTTTTCTTTTTCGTTGGTTATATCAAATACAGAGCATTTCCTTTTAGCTTTGAAATAAGCACTTCCTGGTTGTTGAGGGCTGACTAATGCACCGTTTGCGCAAAATCGAACGATATAACTTGCACAGAAGCGTCTTTGTTTGTACAATATTCTTGGTAAAACGCTCTCTAGTTTTTGGCTTTGTTCAGGTGGTCTACAAATGAGTTCAGCTTTTCTTGTCGCACTTCAGCAGAACAGGTTTTGATTTGACAAATCACCAACGTATTACCTAAACACACCATCGTCAAGAAATTGATTAATTAAAAAGTTTTCTGATGAACACTGCTGAAGTAAAAAAGAAATAATACCTCTACAAACTTCATTACAGAAATAAAATGGTACATATTTACTCCAAATTCTGCGGAAAGATCTATTGCTTATTTTTCTTTCATCGGAATCAAGGATTGCAATATACATTCGATAAATTGACGATTTGATTTTATTTGATGATAATTTCATTATTTTGTAGTCCTTAAATTTTGGTAACCTTCCTTGAAGCGGAAGAGCGATACGATCAGCAACAGATTTAACCGCTTGCCTTACCAATTAAATTCCAATTTTTGGTCAAAAAAATATTAAATTTTTTTTATTAATGATAAATCAAATAAATCCACGGAGATTTATAATGCTAAACTTGTCGATTTCTCAAAATCTTAGATGCTTTTTATTAATTTTAACTTAAGGATACTAAACCGAGATAATTTGTCAGTTGTAATAAAAAAAAATATAAAAAAACTCAAGTTGTATGAAAGTCTTTGAAACAAGGTGTTACGCATAAGCCCACGTCACAAATTTTGCAGTAGTAACGGCTCTCTCTTCTGACAGGCTTACCAGAATTATCACGTTTTCGGGAACACACAACGCATCTTCTTGTTGGGGAAGGTCTCTTTTCTGTCGCTGGAATGTAATCTGGATAGTATCCTCCTGCTAATCAAAGAGGATTTGGTGTTTTACTAGGACGACCAGAAGGGAGTGGTTGGTCGCTTTTATACTTCTCCAACATCTCTTTCACAAGGGATAATCTGTGCTGATTTCTTACCTCCGCTTTTTTGGTAAAGAATGTAAGAGTTCCAAAGAGCTAGTTCGAGAAGATGGAAAAAATCTTTTTATAATACTTTTTTCCACGTTTTCGGGTAACTGGATAGTCGGCCAAATGTTGATCAACTTCACTCCACCCATTGTATGCTTATAATCCATCACTAATAGTGGCTTCGTCCGTTCCTTTCCTCTCTTTTGGTAGGTCTTTGTTTCGATGTTATGTAAAGTAGATAAAAGAGTGACGTCTTTTTCATCTTTCCACCGCATAATTAAAATTTTTCCTCTTTGAAAAGCAGTTACTTCTTCAGTTCTCAACTTTTTTGTTTTGAATGCAAGAGGTTTTAGCAATGTCAGCACTACTTGGGAACCCATTGGTAAACTTACCCATTGGTACCCTTTCCGGTATAAATGACAAATCTCCACACATATCCACTCTTTGACTCACATGCATATAGGACTTTATGCCAATTCGTGCTCTCTTCAAGGGTACGTACTGTACCCAGCCTAATCTGCCTTTATACAGAAGAAGACTCTCATCTATTGTGACTTCTCTCTCGAGTATACAAATTCGAAAACTTTTGCGACAAGTCCGAAAGTATAGGCCATATTTTATTTAGCTTAGGACTAGGATGATTTTCAGGATTATAATCTGCATTATTTGAAAAGTGAAGGTACTGCTTTATCGCTACGAATCTTTTGTACGTCATCACTTTCCTAAAAAATGGAGTTTCAATGATGGGATATCTGCTTCAATAATCTTGGAGGTCTGGTTTCTTTACCACGCTTTGCATTATATTGATCGCCAAAAAAAGGCGAATCTCATCTTTACATTTTGCCATTGACATTTGGCGTTACCCTCAATTCTAACTTGACTTGCATATATATATTAGTTTGAAGAGAAATTACGTTCACTAAGGGATCATCGAAAAACAGATTGAAGAACTGTAACATACCGTTATTTATGTCGTCTTGCAAGTTTATATTTTGCGAAATTCCTGGGGTACCTATGATAAATTATAGAATATATTTCTTTATTGCACAACATCGATGAATATTTGTGGCTTCTAACAAAAAATTTTCGTACTCATCGTCGTCGCTTTCCATATCCGATATCTCATCTTCTGAAGAACTACTTCCCGACTGTTCTAACTCATCTTCCAACACAAATTCTTCTTCAGTAGTTTCATAATCTGCTGAACTTTCCATATTATTTGTCACAATTTACAGTAAAAATTATTACAACGATCAGAAGTACACGTGCTTCACTAAACAAGAATAATCCATCCATGCGCGCGCCGATGTACGTCATCAATATCTCATAAGAGAAAATTTGGAAAATCAACGGCAACGAAATATCTCGACATAGTACGCCTATTAAAGTGTAAAAGACCAAAATAACTCGGTTTAAAATCCTCCGGACGAGCAGAAGTACATGCGACGAGTTAACTCGGGGTAGTATTTTTATGCAAAACATATTGCCCCGAGTTAACTCGGCTTAGTAAGGCAAGCGGTTAAGTTCTACTATTTTTGTGATTTCTTCTAGTTGAATTGATGTTGGTTTGGAACAAAATTTATTTGAACTGCCGTGTCTTCAATCTTCGACACCATGAAGGTTATAGTGATTTAATAAATTTTTAAAACTCTTCAATCCGCACGGGTACAAAAACAGAAACATTTTACGGCAGATAGGCAGCTTGTGATAAGTATAAACAACATTGCCCTTACTTCCAGGCAGCAACTTACGCTTTCCATATTTTTTTTGTTGTAACACAGCTTCGTAAGCGTCATTTAACTTTTCACTTACTCTACCACTTTCAATTTTACTCAAAATAACGATGTCCTGCTGATCTTTTTCCAAGTCCATGAAATTGATTCGCGATGGTGTGTTCATATCAACTTATTACATTCCTTTGTACAACAAGCATTTTTATAAAAGTTAATACCGCTTTATTTTCGTCAGTAGCCTGAAGAGACATATCGAAAAACGAATCTGGTACAACGTCATCTTCTATGTCACTAACACCTACACCTCCACCTTGATCTTCGTAATCTTCATCACAATCCGCAAAATATTGTTTCTCCACTGCTTTAAATTCTTCTTCTAAATCCATTTTGCACTTTCACAAACAATTTTAAATTAGCTGCACCACAACGAAAAACCATGATCTCGAAAATAGAAATAAAAAAAGCAGCACGTATTATTCCAACTTTTTCAACGTTCACAAAATTAGCTATTTAGGGGAAATCACTTGAACAAAGTACAAAAATATTTATTGTAATAGTGGACGTCTAAAGAGAGGTGGAAAGCCAAAGTTAAGACGAAAAAAGAAGCGGTAGAAGCGCAAATACAAACGCGACGCACGCACACGACTTGTTATCTTTAACAGCTGTTTTCTCGCATACTTTTCTAACCATAGGTTTTCGTAGTCTAGGTTACATATATAAGAACTATAATGCAAAATTATAATGAATCGTAATGATTTTTAGAAATCCAATGAATATGATTACCTACCAAGATATGTAGGTTTTGGTAAACACTAATAATTACTAAATCTTGAATCAGCTCACTGTGTGGATGTTGTTTTCTTTGAATTTTACTTTGAAGTTTAGCTGAAAAGAAACTATAAATTAATTTAGTGCGACCAAATATGAATTAATACGATACCCTTTAGCATCCATCAAATAATAAGCCAATAATCCCAACATCACTAACGTCATTAAAATCTACCTAATTTATGGTACAAATATCACGTTATTCACCATTTAATTAGGTAAATAAATTTTATTTTTCGAAACTACTTTATCACTCTTAGATGTTCGCATAATTCTTTATTAGCCAATGAAACATCTGAAATTGAAATGTTTACGTAAAATTATCCATTTCTCCTGCAAACGACCTCGGCAAAGTGAGAATAAAATCATGTCATGGAAAACTTTACACATATAATTTGAAATATTACCACGAAATCGTCCATTCTGGAAAATTGTAGCGCCTCCCCCGCAAGCGACCTCGGCGAAGTGAGTAAAAATCTTCTTATGAGAGATTTTATATCTTTACCAACATATTCGAAGAACGATGTCACTTCAAATCACCGAGATCGCTTGCGTTAATATTGCGTGTTAATACGCAATATTAACACGAAATCGTTCAATTTGGAAAATTGTAGCGCCTCGTCCGCAAGCGACCTCGGCGGAAGGGAGAATTAAATCGACTTATAGGATCTTTATATTTTTACTAGGACATATAAGGAACGATTTTACTTTAAATTGCCTAGATCGCTTGAGGGCGAGTGGATGGATATGAAATATTAACACGAAATCGTTCATTTTGCAGGATTGTTGCGCCTCGCTCGCAAGCGACCTCGGCAGAGTGAGAATAAAATCGCTTTATAGGAGACTTTATATGATTACTAAAATATCCAAGAGATGATTTCGTCTCTAATCGCCGAGATCGCTTGCGGGGGAGGCGCTAGATATGAAATATTAACACGATATCATTCATTTTGGATTGTTGTGGCTCGCCCGCAACGACCTCTGCGAAGTAAAAATCTTCTTATAGGAGATTTTGTATCTTTATCAAGATATTTGAAGAATGATGTTACTTCAAATCATAGATATCGCTTGCTGGTGACCTTGTAAGCGACCTTGGCAAAGACATATGGAGAATGATGTTGCTTCAATATATTATTATTATTAAAACTTTTTAATAAGAAAACTCGTTTTCGCTCACATTGCACCATTTCATAAAAGTGAGGAAAACGCATTATAATAACGAATCATTACAAGGCGTTGATCTTAAGCAGCATCCATTATTATTTCCATTGTGGAATATAAATTTAAAAAGTCATGTCTTAAGAAGTAAACAGTCATCATTTTATTATCATTTTAATTCTATTACCGATTTATTATCAACAAAGAAACGGTGAAGGTTTAGTTGAACAGATACAAAACAAAAAGTAAAAGTTTTAAAGAAGAAGCTAGTAATGGGTTGCATCCCCATGCGCAGCTCTGCATGCATTAATTCTTCTATTCATGGCGTATCTCATTCCATGTTACAACTAGATGGTGTGGAGTTCATACAGATTCTCACGAGATTTGAATACTTGCCTTAATCGCCGACCCATCTATCAATCTGCTCCATGATTATACATTATTTTATTGGAAAATGGCAATCTGGAACATCTGCATGAAAGATGCTAACGCCAGTTACAGAACGGAGTCCATATAACGATTGTATTGCGTTTAATATGTCTGGAATGAACGTAACGGGTGACCTTCGTCCAGCGCATATGGCCCCTCAACCATAACCCCAGGTGTTAAGGCTATGTGTCGTCTTCGAACGCACTTTTCTACGACGATCATTCAATCATAAACAAAACCTTGATTCATGATTAAATCCGTTGCCATTCCATTGATGAACCCACCCTTGTCGTTCTAGACACCATGCAAGTCTGGGTGCGTTATAAGAAGGTGTTAATAGAAACCAAAGGTAAAGACGGTATGAATGCAGCCCTAAGGAAGAAATTCTTCTGTAAATTGTTGCCATTGTCTTTCTCATCTACATCCGCCTAAAGAGTCGGTCTTCAATCGCGTTGCTTCTTCAGGCAGGTATTCCAAAAAGACAGCGCCTCTAAATACCTTCTTCGCACCATAAAGATAATATCCGAGCAATTGTAGTATAGTTCCAATTCGACCTTCCCCCAATCTCTTGGAATACCCTTCCATGAACACTTTGACTGCCACCATTCAACCAAAGTAATTCCCTAGGTGCTACTGTAAAAAATGGTAAAGTTTCTTCTTCCTATGAGGGAAAGATCAAGAAAAATGTGAGACCACCAATAATCCTCATGGCCCTGCAGTAACAATTGTTTTGCTATAGTGTCATGAGGATCATCAGGATCACTCAAGTGCAATGAGATCCCAACCTACATAAATAATTTACTTGTCACAAACATGTATATAAACTGACATCTTTATTATCTCTCATTGAACGTCCTTACTTTGCATCTTTTGCGTAACAATTTGTACGTCTTCTTCATTTTGATGATTGTTGCTATACTTTTCTTCATTTTGCACTAAGCTGTTCTTCAAAGAGTCTGAACGTTTTGGTGTAATATCATTATTTTCAATACCTAGCATCTCACGTATCTTGTAATACCATCTGATGATTTTTAGGGCGTAAAATAACTTGTCTAAAAGGTTTTATATCCTTTGCTTGCCCTTGTTGTCTTCCAAAAGTGCAACTGGTTTACAAACTTCATTCCCCAACCTGTTTTTTCTTCCAGTTATCATCTTTTCCATAGTATGTTGACAGATATGAGTTGGCGACTGATTGGGTCTGTGAAGGATGATGATGAGAAGATACATTTAAGTATCGATTCGTGTGGGTAGGTTTTCTGTATATAGTATGCTGCAGGCTGTTGAGAGATTTCTTTACTAATACGTCGAGAAAAGGTAGCTGTCCATTTTCTTCTATTTCCATGGTGAACTGGATCTTTAGATGAATGGTATTCAAATATTCTTGGAATTCCTGGAGCTTTTCTTTTCCAAAGGACCAAATGACGAAGATGTCATCAACGTACCGGATCCATAACTTCGGTTTGTATTTGGCCTCCCTTAACGCTTTCTTCTCGAGGTAAATCATGAACAGGTTGGCGATGACCTGGGACAGTGAAGAACCCATAGCTGTTCCTTCTACCTGCTTGTAAATCTGACCGTCAAATAGAAAATAAGCTTTGTTGAGACAGTGTTTGGCGAGGTCTACGATGTGGCTGGGCAAGTCTTCGTTGTTCAGAATTTGAACGAAATGTTCAGAATTTCGCACGTAGGAGTCGGCTTGTTGTGTAATAGGCTGCATGATCTTCGCTAGTTACTTTTCAAGTTTCTGTACCGGTGAGTTGAAGGCACTCACAATGGGTCTAAGTGGAACATCCGGCTTGTGTATCTTGGGAAGACCATAAAGTTTAGGGCACCTGCTTGATTTCTCTCGAGGGATTAGAGTTTTATTTATCTCCGGATCTGTTGGAGATGCCTCTATATTCGACTTGGTTGTCTTTTCTAGGTAAGTTGTAGGGTCTCTTGCTGCTGGTTTGTAGGCCGTATCTTTGAGCAAGTCCATGATCTTCTGCTTGTAATCCACCGAGTCCATAACCACTGTGGCATTACCCTTGTCCGCCGGAAGTATGATGATATTGTGGTTGTTTTTAAGTTGCTTCAGGGTCTGGATTTCACTTGGATCTAAATTCGACTTCGGTGGTTTAGCTAAACGTAAAATCCTGTCCATCCTTAAAATTTCGGCTTTTTGTTTCTCCATTGAAGTTAAGCTGGATTCCACGTTAGCGATGATTTCTTCATCCGGAATGGTCCTTGGGGTTAAGGCGTAGTTGAATCCTTTACTTAAAACTGCTCGTTCTGCATCTGAAAGGTTGTATCCTGAAAGGTTATGGACGATCTTTTGGTTTTGGAGGTGTGGCCGCTTAGATGTTTTTGCGGACCTTGCTTTTAAACCTTCGATCTTCTTTTGGAGTTTCTTGGTTTTCTGGGGTATGTTCGTTTCGCAACGCCAGAATGTTAAAATTTCTAACTGGGTCCAGATGATGATGTGTAGCTGTTGGCTCAATAACAGATGAAGCTGGTATAATTCGAGTTCGGTGCTGCTGTTGTTCCCTGTCCACAGGGAATAACCAAGAAGATGAACGGATGATACTTCGGATCAACCAAAACACACACACATATATATATACACCCTGTATTTTTTATACAGGTGGATCTGAATAACGTTCCCAAACTTTTTACAAACGTTACAAACTTCAGGAATTTTAAAATTTAACCAATTTTAAATATGAATTTAGAATGAAATATGAGAATAGAATTTATTTCGCCAGTTTCTGATAGTAGATAAATGTAATAGAGATGATAGATATAAGTTAAGTATACGATCAAAATTCAATTCTGTGAACTTTTTTTACTTCGCGTGTATAGCCCTTATGTACTTTTTATAAAGAAAAAATGATATGTATAGCATAAATCACAAAATATCAAAGTTGAAGGATTTTTTAATAAAATCAAATATAATCTATAGTATGTATTAAAATTGATGGAGAAAGACATAATAGATTAAAAGTATTTCAATGTAAAAATAAATCATTTCAAGAACCGCTATAAAATGGTATACAACGTATACTATATTTAACCTGAACCTACATGTAAAACTAATTTTAGTGTGGTATACTGTTATCGTTAAAACCAGAGCTCAAAGTGTCATATTTTTCGTTTCAATTAAAAAAATATATATTGGTTCAGTTCCGATTTTTATTCCAGCAATAACATTGATTTTCGCTTCAGTTCCGAGCGATAAATTTTAACTTTTTTTTTTAAATTATTCGCCACGATAGAAGGACCCAAGCTAACTCTAAAGCTTCTAGGTCCAGGTCAAGTATTATTATAATAAAGTCAAGTATTATACTATATCAAGTATTATTATGCTCTTAATTATTATTCAGCGTTAAGATATTAGAATTTTAAACTAAACTACTATACTACATCATTCTAGTATTTAGTAATACTGAACACTTTTGACTAACTATTAATACTTATAACTGCTAATACTAATAATTGATTTTAAATCTTTTTTCGATAGCCTGTATCGTGGGTACGAAGAAGAGACTGGCACATCCTCTCTTCCGGTATGTTCACGTATACGAACGACGAGAGATTTCAAATTCTGCACGCAGAGGGTTCAGACGACTGGACTCTGCAGATAAAATACGTCCAGAAGAGGGACAACGGCACGTACGCATGCCAGGTATGTATGCAACTCGCACACAAGAGTTACCCACCCCCCTATCCCCTGCACCTTTACCTGAATTTCAATGTACCCTGCATCCGCTTGTCCCAAAATATATCGAGATAAATGAAAATTAAAATCTCTGTATCCTAACGTGAAAGTGCCTCAAAAGCTGATCAAAAATTTATTCGTTCGTAACGAATGGGGGCCATAAAAAAAGATTAAGTTGGGTTTAAGGAATTTTTAGGTAGTTTAAAAGTTAGTTTTGGATGTAAAGTGACGTTTTTATACACTTTAGTCTTAGGGGAGTAAAAAAGACAATCAAAATGGAATTATAGCTATTCCGGTGAATGTATAAATCTGGGAGTTACAAAATGGGAGCGCAAAAGTTAAGCCCTTGCACCATAATTTCGGTTATTACAAATTCCAGAGGAAGTAAAAGATTTATAAGCTCCACTCCACCGGCGGCCAGATGAACTCTTTAATAATTCGTCGCCGTTTTCTGGAAACTCCAGAAGATAAAATCTAACTGAAGTACTACGTAAAAGAATGAAACAAAATCAATCATTAAACATCTAAATTGTAATATTTTATTTAATATATTTCTTTTTTTAGGTATCCAGTAGTACTGGTACAATTTCACACTTCGTTAATCTACAAATAGTAGTCCCCGAAGCAACCATTCAAGGCGGAAGCGGTGAACACCATGTAGATGTCGGCAGCGTAATCGATTTAGTTTGTATAATTGAAAAAGTAAATTAAAAATGTAGCTCTATAAAAAAGAAAGTATTAACTCATTTTTTTGTAGAGTCCAACACCTCCTCAGTATGTCTTCTGGTTTCATAATAATCACATGATCAATTACGATACCGCAAGAGGAGGTATAAGCGTTGAAACTACACCGGGTGTTCGTACGCAAAGTAGACTTACGATTAGAGATACAAACGATGCTGATTCAGGAAATTACACTTGTTCAGCTTCAAATACTGAACCAGCATCGATATATGTGTTTGTCTCAGAAGGTAAGAGGAAATTTGTACGAACAAAAATTTATGATTTTTCTTTTTATACGATTTTATAAAAAGCACTTTACATTCCACCTCTTACCAACTATTAAGGTGCAGTGGAAGTACACAATTATGTTAAAGTACTTTTTAACCAAACTAGACCTTTAGTGTTATTACTTCAGCTAAATGTTTAGATAAAATTTAAAAAATAACGAAACATTCCAAAACGCAGCGAAATGGGAGATATGATTTAGGAAGAGATTAAAATTGCAGTGCTCAAAGAGCAGAATCGCAAAGGTGAAATTTTTATAAGTAGTTTGTAACTCATTTCCGCATGAAATACACCACCTATTATGAATTAGACTACAATTTTGAAATATTGGTAAAATAATTATTTATTATCAACGAGGAAACGATCAAAGATTAGTTGAAAAACACAAAACAAAAATAAACATTTTTTCAAGAAAAAGCTAATAGTGAATCGCGTCCTCTCAAGCAAGCATGCATAAATTAACTCTTCAACCCATGCTTTCTGTTAAATGCTTGATGTCCTTCTGGGGTATCTCGTTTCATGCATTCTCGAGATCAGTGGTGTCCACTAATGTTGGACCAAGATCGACTTTTTGAGTGAATGTTTTACTAAGATCGACCGAAAAGATGAAAATCATTCTTGTATACCTTCAAGAAGTCTGTACAATATATCGCTCCAAGTAAACTCTTGCTACCCAATTGCCGACGCTTCATGATTTGTTGACAATCAACGAAATGACTTCGCAATCGACGTTGTTGATACAACTGCTCTAAATGGTGTAAAATTTCATCCAACAAAGAGCCACAATTGGTGATAAGTCCTTGTACCGTGCAGACCAGAGCGATTTGCAATCAAACCTGCTCCAGGAACCTTCTTGTAACCACAACAATATGGAATTTTGCATTATCCTATTGTAAAGTGGTATTCTGCAACCTCTGCATGAAAGGTACTAACATCGGTATCAGAATTTGGATGATCTTCGTCCACCACATATCGCTCCTTTGAACTAACTCCAAAGTCCGTCTTTGTTCTCGATGTTGCCGTACCCTTCTACAACCATCAGCCACTCATACACAAAACTTTGATTCATCCCTATCGCTATGCAAGTCTGGCTGCTTTGTGGGGAGCCCAAAGGAAGAAATTCTTCTATAAACAGCTGCTATGAACAAGTGTCGGTTCAAATGCAATACACAGCAATCAATCTTGTTGTTTGTAATTGATTCCTGGTAGCCATTTGCCTTTGCACCTCTAAATACTAAAAAGTCCCCGGATTTTAAAAGTCCACAAATAACACGTTACAACCCAATATTGACAAGACTCCGAGTAGCTAACGGATAATCTAACGAAACGGTTCTTCGAGTTCGTGAAAAACCGAAATTGATAGGGGACAACCGACTAGAACGAGTTACGACTTGCAATATTTGCGAATATTTGCCCTATTTTGTGGGTAGAAATTCATTAATTGCTAAGAAGAAAATATCGACAGTTGTTTCGACATAAAATATCGAAAATTTTTACCATTTCCTAGTTGATAATAAAGCATAATTTATGTCAATAAAACGTTCCATTTCCATGATAATTACACTATCTAATTCCGCAAAACATGCAGCATGTGAGATGACTGCAATCTTATCCCAAGCTTGCGGTAGATGAGAACCAAGTTTTTGTAGTTGTTGGTGATTGTGATAACCGCCTTTATGGCGACGCAATATATGCCATATTTGCTCAATTAAATTAACGAGATCTTGTTTTGTGTAGTAAAGTAGTACGTTCCGACATAATGTAGATGTTGGAATGATACTTTTGTTTTCAATTTTTCCGATTCTCGATCTACCGAGGGAAATCTTTAACAGATTAAAGATTGTTAAAGCAAAACAAAAAAGTTGTAGTAGTATGAAAACAAACAGAAAAAACTCTCTAAACAATAACAAAATCGATACAGTGTTGAGAAATAAATTTGATTTCGATAAAATTTTGTGAAAATCGATGACAGCAAGTTCACATTTCTGGTAATTTTTGAACATTTCATTTCTTGATTGAAATTTCGAATAATTTATGAGAGAAACAAAAAAGTCCTGCTCATTATTCGAAGTCTACCAACTTATTGGTAACATGAGCTACTACATTTCTAAACTCCCCTTTATCATTTTAATATCTGCCATCTTGTTGGCAGCATGAGCTGTTTTGTTTGCCTCCAAAGCCCTGCTCATCAATTTGAAGTCTGCCAACTTGTTGACAGCATGAATTATTGTTCCATAGGTCATGTATCATCATAAGGACTGCCAACTTATTAGCAGCATGAGTTATGATGTCTCCAAAGTCATGCTTATCAATTTGAAGTCTGCTAACTTGTTGGCAGCATGAGCTACTACATTTCTAAACTCACCTTTATTATTTTAAAGTCTACAAACTTGTTGGCACCATGAGCTGTTTTGTCTCCTAAGCCCTGCTCATGAAGTTGAAGTTCGCCAACTTGTTGACATCATAAGCTATGTTACCTCCGAAGTTTTGCTTATCAATTTGAAGTCAGCCAACTTGTTGCCAGCATGAGTTTTTACTGTTCCACAGGCTATATGATATTTTAAAAACTGCCAACTTATTGGAAGCATCAGTTACTGATGAGCATGTTTCCAAAGACATGTTCATCAGTTTCAAGCCTGTCAACTTGTTGGCAGCATAAGTTATTACTGTTCCACAGATTATACATCATCTTAAAGACTGCCAACTTATTAGCAGCATGAGTTATTATCCTTTTATTGTCTTCAAAGTCCTGTTCATCAGTATAAAATCTGCCAAATTGTTGGCTGCATCAGTTATTATGTCTCCAAAGTCCTGTTCATCAGTTTGAAATCTGCTAACTTGTTAGCAGCATGAGAGCTCCTACATTTCTAAACTCAAGTAAACTCAAGATTAGCAAAAACCCAAGTTTGCCCATCAACGGCCACGCATAACCCATCGTGATTCACATAATTTGCACATCTTTAGTCTGAACACCACCCTAGATCTCAAGTTCCAACCTAAGATGAATTTTGCTCTTCCAAATGTGCAATTTTTTTTGCTTCTCCCCAAAGTCCATCGACCTGGCTAGAGACATACTCTCTTCGCCTCGAGCTTCATGCTAAACTCTTCAGTACCAGACTCGAGAGATCTCAAAATTCTACGCGAGACATCCAAGACTCCCAACTCCTGACTTAAAATTCTTTCGGGAAATGATTGACAAATTGAGGGAAATTATTCTTGACTTGCAAGAAAAACTTATTCCTAACTGTATTTTTTCAAAACAAGTATAAGTTACTCCTAAAACAAAAATATTTAAAAATATCAGCTAAATATCCAGCAATGTGGGTGCTGGGTGTTGCAAAAAATGAATTTTGAAAAAGTCTCAAACTATGAATAAGCTTAAAGTCATCAAAAACTGTCTAAAATATGTCTCTAATAGCATATAATGATTTATACTCAAGCTAGGAATGACTTTCAAATTGTCAAAAACTATGTAAAATATGTCTCTAATAGCATACAATTGTCTGAAGTCGTTAAAATCATCCACAAGTTATTTGACATCATTTAAAATTTGTCTAAAATATCTTTAATTCGTAGTAATTGTCTAAAGATGTTTAAAATCAGCAAAAATGGTCTAAAATATGTTTGAATCCTCTATAGTAATCTAATTTTTTTCAAAATCATAATAACCATTTAAAATCACCTAAAATTAGTTTAGAATCATTCACAAGCCAAACCAACAAAAAAATAACACAAAATTTTTAGTTTTTTCTGCGATTTTGGTTAGAACTTAGGAAATGTGAGTGATGGAGTACTTGGAGAACTTTTGTAACAAAAAAGATTTAGATTTAAGTCATAAAGAGCATTGAATATAAATATTTACTCCATCACTCAAAATAACCAACCTATCTTGAGATAATTTGACATTTTTAGTAATTTTCTTGTAAATTTCCTTAATTATTGCTGGTGGAAAAAATATTTCGTACAGAAAATTTTTGTAGTTTTTAATTTATAAATCAAATCGAATTGGATATTTTGTTCCATCGAGCAGTAGTACCAACCCAACCCAGACCAACACCAAAATAACAACAAATTTTGAGTTTTTTCTACGATTTTGCTTATAAATTAATAAATATGAGTGATAACTCGTCAATAATGATTAATGAAAAAAACTATTTGGTACAAAATTGTTTACAAATGACCTATTAGTCATATCCAATCAATTATACTAACCCATTTAGTAGTAGTACCAACCCAACCGGAAAATATCACCAAATTTTGAGTATTTTAAGTTTATTTCTTATATCTCCTTAATTATGACTGATGGAAAAAAATGTTTGATAGAAAACGATTTACAAATTACCTATAAGTCATATTCAATCAGTTTTATTCGTCTATCTAAAAGTTGTACCAACCCAACCGAAAAATATCACCAAATTTTGAGTTTTTTTAGTTTATTTCTTATAACCCCTTAATTATGACTGATGGAAAAAATGTTTTATGCAAAACGATTCACAAATGATCTATAACTCATATCCAATCAATTATATTAATCCATTTAAACGTATTACCAACCCAACCAGAAAATATCACCAAATTTTAAGGTTTTTTTACGTTTATCCCTTATAATTCCTTAATTATGACTGATATAAAAAAATGAGTGGTACAAAATGATTTAGAAATTACCTATAAGTGATATTCAATTGGTTATATTAATCCATCTAAAAGTGGTACCAACCCAATCGGAAAATATCACCAAATTTTAAGTTTTTTAAGTTTATTTCTTATATCTCCTTAATTATGACTGATGGAAAAAAAAATGTTTGATAGAAAACGATTTACAAATTACCTATAATTCATATTCAATCAGTTTTATTCATCCATCTAAAAGTTGTACCAACCCAACCAAAAAATATCACCAAATTTTGAGTTTTTTAGTTTATTTCTTATAACCCCTTAATTATGATTGACGGAAAAAATGTTTTACGCAAAACGATTTACAAATGATCTATAACTCATATCCAATCAGTTATAGTAATCCATTTAAACGTATTACCAACCCAACCGGAAAATATTACCAAATTTTAAGGTTTTTTACGTTTATCCCTTATAATTCCTTAATTATGACTGATATAAAAAAATGATCGGTACATAATGATTTAGAAATTACCTATAAGTGATATTCAATCAGTTATATTAATCCATCTAAAAGTAGTACCAACCCAATCGGAAAATATCACCAAATTTTAAGGTTTTTTTACGTTTATCCCTTATAATTCCTTAATTATGACTGATATAAAAAATGATTGGAACAAAATGATTTAGAAATTACCTATAAGTAATATTCAATCAGTTATATTAATCCACCTAAAAGTAGTACCAACCCAATCGGAAAATATCACCAAATTTTGAGTTTTTTAAGTTTATTTCTTATATCTCCTTAATTATGACTGATGGAAAAAAATGTTTGATAGAAAACGATTTACAAATTACCTATAATTCATATTCAATCAGTTTTATTCATCCATCTAAAAGTTGTACCAACCCAACCAAAAAATATCACCAAATTTTGAGTTTTTAGTTTATTTCTTATAACACCTTAATTATGACTGATGGAAAAAATGTTTTATGCAAAACGATTTACAAATGATCTATAACTCATATCCCATCAGTTATATTAATCCAATTAAACGTATTACCAACCCAACCGGAAAATATCACCAAATTTTAAGGTTTTTTTACGTTTATCCCTTATAATTCCTTAATTATGACTGATATAAAAAATGATTGGTACAAAATGATTTAGAAATTACCTATTAGTAATATTCAATCAGTTATATTAATCCACCTAAAAGTAGTACCAACCCAATCGGAAAATATCACCAAATTTTAAGTTTTTTAAGTTTATTTCTTATAACACCTTAATTATGACTGATGGAAAAAATGTTTTATGCAAAACGATTTACAAATGATCTATAACTCATATCCCATCAGTTATATTAATCCAATTAAACGTATTACCAACCCAACCGGAAAATATCACCAAATTTTAAGGTTTTTTACGCTTATCCCTTATAATTCCTTAATTATGACTGATATAAAAAAATGATCGGTACAAAATGATTTAGAAATTACCTATAAGTGATATTCAATCAGTTATATTAATCCATCTAAAAGTAGTACCAACCCAACCGAAGAATATCACCAAATGTTTAAGTTTTTTTAAGTTTATTTCTTATAACTCCTTCGTTATGACTGAAGGCAAAAAATATTTGATACAAAGCGATTTACAAATTACTTATAAGCTATATCCAATCAGTTATATTAATCCATCTAGAAGTAGTACCAACTAAACGGGAAAATATCACCAAATTTGGAAGTTTTTTCGTTTATCTTTTATAATTTCTTAATTATAACTGATAGAGAAAAAAAAGATTGTTCCAAAACGATTCATAAATTACCTATAAGTCATATCCAATCAGTTGTATTAATCTATCTAAAAGTAGTACCAACCCAACCGCAAAATATCACCAAATTTTTAAGTTTTTTACGTTTATCTCTTATAATTCCTCAATGATGACTGATAGAAAAAAAAATGATTGGTACAAAACGATTTGCAAATTACTTATAAGTCATATCCAATCAGTTATAGTAATCCATTTAAACGTATTACCAACCCAACCAGAATATATTACCAAATTTTAAGGTTTTTTACGTTTATCCCTTATAATTCCTTAATTATGACTGATATAAAAAAATGATTGGTACAAAATGATTTAGAAATTACCTATAAGTGATATTCAATCAGTTATATTAATCCATCTAAAAGTAGTACCAACCCAATCGAAAAATATCACTAAATTTTGAGGTTTTTTACATTTATCTCTTATAATTTCTTAATTATAAGTGATAGAAGAAAATGATTAGTACAAAATGATTTACAAATGATCTATAAGTCATATCTGTTCAGTTGTATTCATCCATCTAAAAGTAGTACCAACCCAACCGAAGAATATCACCAAATGTTTAAGTTTTTTTAAGTTTATTTCTTATAACTCCTTCGTTATGACTGATGGCAAAAAATTTTTGATACAAAGCGATTTACAAATTACTTATAAGCTATATCCAATCAGTTATATTAATCCATCTAGAAGTAGTACCAACTCAACGGGAAAATATCACAAAATTTGGAAGTTTTTTACGTTTATCTTTTATAATTTCTTAATTATAACTGATAGAGAAAAAAAAGATTATTCCAAAGCGATTCATAAATTATCTATAAGTCATATCCAATCAGTTGTATTAATCTATCTAAAAGTAGTGCCAACCCAACCGCAAAATATCACTAAATTTTGAGGTTTTTTACGTTTATCTCTTATAATTCCTCAATTATGACTGATAGAAAAAAAAATGATTGGTATAAAACGATTTACAAATTACTTATAAGTCATATCCAATCAGTTAAAGTAATCCATTTAAACGTATTACCAACCCAACCGGAATATATTACCAAATTTTAAGGTTTTTTACGTTTATCCCTTATAATTCCTTAATTATGACTGATATAAAAAAATGATTGGTACAAAATGATTTAGAAATTACCTATAAGTGATATTCAATCAGTTATATTAATTCATCTAAAAGTAGTACCAACCCAATCGGAAAATATCACCAAATTTTGAGGTTTTTTACATTTATCTCTTATAATTTCTTAATTATAAGTGATAGAAGAAAATGATTAGTACAAAATGATTTACAAATGATCTATAAGTCATATCTGTTCAGTTGTATTCATCCATCTAAAAGTAGTACCAACCCAACCGATGAATATCACCAAATGTATAAGTTTTTTTAAGTTTATTTCTTATAACTCCTTCGTTATGACTGATGGCAAAAAATATTTGATACAAAGCGATTTACAAATTACTTATAAGCTATATCCAATCAGTTATATTAATCCATCTAGAAGTAGTACCAACTCAACGGGAAAATATCACCAAATTTGGAAGTTTTTTTCGTTTATCTTTTATAATTTCTTAATTATAACTGATAGAGAAAAAAAGATTGTTCCAAAACGATTCATAAATTACCTATAAGTCATATCCAATCAGTTGTATTAATCTATCTAAAAGTAGTACCAACCCAACCGCAAAATATCACCAAATTTTGGGGTTTTTTACGTTTATCTCTTATAATTCCTCAATTATGACTGATAGAAAAAAAAATGATTGGTACAAAACGATTTACAAATTACTTATAAGTCATATCCAATCAGTTATATTAAGCCATCTAGAAGTAGTACCAATTCAACGGGAAAATATCACCAAATTTTGAGATTTTTTAAATTTATCTGTTATAAGTCCTTAATTATGAGGGATGGAAAAAATGTTTCATACAAAAAAGATCTACATTTAATCCATACAAAATATTCAAGAAGTTATTTTTATTCATCGATCAGTTGTGCCAACCTAACCCTATTATAAAACTAAATTTTGAGATATTTGACAATTTTTGCTTATAAGTTCTTTTGATTTGTGTTATTTGAGTACTTTTTAAACAAAAACCTCTTTTGTTTAAAATAATAATATTACGAGACAATTGAAAATTCGTTACATTAGAGATTTTAATGACTTTTTAATGAAATTTTTAATAAATCGACATTTAAAACGTCACATTTAATAAAAATGACACGTTTAAGTAAAAATTGACGATGATAAGCAGATTTAAATAAAAAAAAATGATTTTAATGTAATTATTCAAACAAAAATACGTAAATATCCTTATCTTTATAACTTTAATCGTATTTGTCGAGGAGGTTTCACTAAAACATAATATAAAACATCCCTATAAGATTCAGTTTAATGAAAAACAATGAACAGCTTACATTCTCCTACTTTAATAGAATACAAAAATTTGAAATTTTTAGTGACTAATTCCCCTGCTCTCTTTAATATAACCAAATTTGTCCATGTAAGTAAAAAATATAAACGAATTTTGAAAAAGATCATAAATATGGTTTTAGATGCTTCAACAATACGAAGCAAAAATTTTAGTCCGAGTTTGCGAAAAAACTTACGACGATGTTACGATAGCTGCCCATGGGATATCGGTCGAAGAATTAGTGTTTCCCGATGGCTCATTTCCTGACGCATTTATAATCCAACAATGGTCGGCGATTTGTAAGAGCTATTTTACATCAAACCCAACCGGGACATTGGCGGTTCATTGCGAATCGGGTTTGGGTAGAGGTCCGGTTCTTGTAGCTATTGCTTTAATCGAATTAGGAATGCAACCGGAACATGCAATCCAAACAATACGAAATAAACGTAGGGGCGCGTTTAATGAGCATCAATGCGAACATTTAATCAAATACATTCGGGTCGATAAGAAAAGAAAAATCAAAAAATGTATTGTTATTTAATATAATTTTTTTGAATAAATTAAAGTTAATTAAGGTTGAATATCTTGATTTTTTGTAGGGGACAATGTAGATGCAATTTTAATGAGGAAATCATCATCTGGATCCATGACGAAAGATTTTCTTCTACTTTTCTTGGCTTTCCTCAGCACGTCTTTACGATAGAAGAAAGAAGATTAAGATGATTTGGGGTATATCAGTGTAAAAGGACAATGGTAACGTTAAAACTTAATTATTAAAAGAAAAAAGATAAAGACCAAGTTATTTTCTTTATAAAAAAATGGTACGTTTCTAATGATTATTTCGATTTTATTTTTACTAAAAGCATTTTTAGTAACCGTCCTAAGATTAATTATTTTTAGTAAATAATTCATTAAAAATTGTTTAAATTAATCAAATACGTACTATTTTTTTATTAAATCTAGATAATTTAAAAAAAAAATTTGTTGAACCAATTTTGGTTAAAACATCATTGTAATAATAACACCAGAGTATGAATTTAACAAAATTGTTTCTTTGACATAACTTAATGTTATGGATATAAACTGGTGGAATTAATACTTATTTAAAATAATGAAGATGGGAAAAAATTAAAGTATTAATCCAAAAATAGTCTGTAAATAGATAGTTGATATAAAACTTGTCCCCCCCTTTAATCGATAGATAAAAAATAATAAATACGTATATCACCCCTAAACACATCCACTCTTTACAAACAAACAAGAAGAAAAAAATGTGGCATTCAAATTTCTCGATATTTTGTACATAAAATTACGTAAACTAAAAAGAACACGATTTAAATTTTAAATAAATTAATTTAAATATGGGACTATCATTTCTAAGAAAAATTAAACATTTAAAGTTAAAAAAAGATGTTGATTGTGGATATAAAGCAATTCCTAGTCATATGTACCATTTGAAATGACTTAAAGATAAAAAAAAAACACGATTAAAAATAGAAAATAATTTAATAATAATAAATAATTTTGATTTCTTTTTTGTTGTAATAGGAATAAAAAGAATTTTTTGAAAAACTGTGCCAACTTTAAAAATAAATTTGGAAGTATTAATTTTCTTATTAAAAAGATAACAACAAATTATTTCTTGATTTATTCGTGTTTTTTTTTGTATAAGAAACCGATTCATAACAAAAATAATAATAACATGTAAATAAACAAAAAAAACGCAAAATTTACTAAGATTAAAATGAATGGTGTATAAATTTTGTGAAAAAAATTGACTAAAAGGAAAGTAATGATTTATTCATTGCGAATTGAATGAAATAAAATATTACGAATATCTATAATTATAGAATATGTTAAATAATGGTATCTATATTGGGTGGGTTTAAACGAAATTCTTATTACTATTTTGATTTTTTTTTGAGAAGATCTAAATAGATGGGTTTGTGTTATAAAAATATGGAAATGTTAGGAAATTATGGAAATGTTGTAATAAAAGAAATGAAATTTTATTACATTGAAAAAAAAAATAATAAATGAAAAAAATGTATTTACTAATTTTAAGCTATAATTATGTAAATTTTTTGATTCACTTACAATAATAAATAAATATCACTGAAATTGTTGTAAGTTTAAATTAAATATTTACCTTTATTGACTCCTCTTTGCTCGATGCAATGGGATATTTTGTTCTATCGAGCAGTAAATATGAGTGATAACTCCTGAATAATAACTGATGAAAAAAACTGTTTGGTATAAAGCAATTTACAAATGACCTATAAATCATATCCAATCAATTATATTAACCCATCTAGTAGTGGTACCAACCTAACCGAAAATATCACCAAATTTTGAATTTTATTAGTTATTAAGTTTATTATTTATATTATTATAAGTTTATTAGTTATTAAGTTTATTTTTTATAACTCCTTAATTATGACTGATGGAAAAAAATGTTTGATGCAGAACGATTTACAAATAATCTATAAGTCATATCCAATCATTTAAAATGTATCCATCCAATATATCCATCTAATAGTAGTACCAACCCAACCGGAAAATATCACCAAATTTTGAATTTTTTTAGTTTACTTCCTATAATTCTTTAATTATGACTGATGGAAAAAAAATTTTGATACAAAACGAATTACAAATGATCTACAACTCATATTCAATCAGTTATATTAATCCATTCAGAAGTAGTACCAACACAACGGGAAAATATCACCTAATTTTGAGGTTTTTACGTTTATCTCTTATAATTCCTTAATTATGACTAATAGAAAAAAATGATTGGTACAAAACGACTTACAGATTACTTATAAGTCATATCCAATCTGTTGTAATTAATCTATCTAAATGTAGTACCAACCCAACCGGAGAATATCACCAAATTTTGAGGCTTTCTATGATTTTGGTTATAAATTAATAAATATGAGTGACAACTCCTTAATAATAACTCATGAAAAAAACTGTTTGGTACAAAGCAATTTACAAATGACCTATAAGTCATATCCAATCAATTATATTAACCCATCTAGTAGTAGTACCAACCCAACCGAAAATATCACCAAATTTTAAATTTTTTAAGTTTACTTCCTATAATTCCTTAATTATGACTGATGGAAAAAAATGTTTGATATAAAACGATTTACAAATGATCTATAACTCATATTCAATCAGTTATATTAATCCATCCAGAAGTAGTACCAACACAACGGGAAAATATTACTTAATTTTAAGGGTTTTACGTTTATCTCTTATAATTCCTTAATTATGACTGATAGAAAAAAAAATGATTGGTACAAAACGACTTACAAATTGCTTATAAGTCATATACAATCAGTTGTAATTAATGTATCTAAAAATGGTACCAACTCAACCGGAAAATATCACCAAATTTAAGGTTTTCTATGATTTTGGTCATAAATTAATAAATACGAGTGATAAATCCTTAATAATAGCTGATGAAAGAAATTGTTTGATACAAAACAATTCACAAATGACTTATAAGTCATATCCAATCAATTATATTAAACCATCTAGTAGTAGTACCAACCCAACCGAAAACATCACCAAATTTTGAGTTTTTTAAGTTTACTTCCTATAATACCTTAATTATGACTAATAGAAAAAAATGTTTGATACAAAACGATTCATAAATGATCTATAGCTCATATTCAATCAGTTATATTAATCCATCCAGAAGTAGCACCAACACAGCGGGAAAATATCACCTAATTTTGAGGTTTTTACGTTTATCTCTTATAATTCCTTAATTATGACTGATAGAAAAAAATGATTGGTACAAAACGACTTACAAATTACTTATAAGTCATATTCAATCTGTTGTAATTAATCTATCTAAACGTAGTACCAACCCAACCGGAAAATATCACCAAATTTTGAGGTTTTTTATGATTTTGGTTATAAATTAATAAATATGAGTGATAACTGCTTAATAATAACTGATGAAAAAAATTGTTTGATACAAAGCAATTTACAAATGACCTATAAGTCATATCCAATCAATTATATTAAACAATCTAGTAGTAGTACCAACCCAACCGAAAATATCACCAAATTTTGAATTTTTTTAGTTTACTTCCTATAATTCCTTAATTATGACTGATGGAAAATAATGTTTGATACAAAACGATTTACAAATGATCTATAACTCGTATTCAATCAGTTATATTAATCCATCCAGAAGTAGTACCAACACAACGGAAAAATATCACCTAATTTTGAGGTTTTTAAGTTTATCTCTTATAATTCCTTAATTATGACTGATAGAAAAAAATGATTGATATAAAACGACTTACAAATTACTTATAAGTCATATCCAATCTGTTGTAATTAATCTATCTAAAAGTAGTACCAACCCAACCGGAAAATATCACCAAATTTTGAGGTTTTCTATGATTATGGTTATAAATTAATAAATATGAGTGATAACTCCTTAATAATGGCTGATGAAAAGATTATTTGATACAAAACAATTCACAAATGACTTATAAGTCATATCCAATCAATTATATTGAACCATCTAATAGTAGTACCAACCCAACCGAAAATATCACCAAATTTTGAATTTTTTAAGTTTACTTCCTACAATTCCTTAATTATGACTGATGGAAAATAATGTTTGATACAAAACGATTTACAAATGATCTATAACTCGTATTCAATCAGTTATATTAATCCATTTAAACGTATTACCAACCCAACCGGAAAATATCACCAAATTGTAAGGTTTTTTACGTTTATTCCTTATAATTCCTTAATTATGACTGATGATAAAAAAATGATTGGTACAAAATGATTTAGAAATTACCTATAAGTCATATCCAATCAGTTTTATTAATCCAACTAAAAGTAGTACCAACCCAACCGAAAAATATCACCAAATTTTGAGTTTTTTTAAGTTTATTTCTTATAACTCCTTAAATATGTGTGATGGAAAAAAATGTTTGATACAAAACGATTTATAAATGACCTATAAGTCATATCCAATCAATTATATTAATCCACAAAACATGTCCCCTCCCTTAATCGATAGATAAAAAATAATAAATACGTATATCACCCACTCTTTACAAACAAACAAGAAAAAAAAATGTGGCATTCAAATTTCTCGATATTTTGTACATAAAATTACGTAAACTAAAAAGAACACGATTTAAATTTTAAATAAATTAATTTAAATATGGGACTATCATTTCTAAGAAAAATTAAACATTTAAAGTTAAAAAAAGATGTTGATTGTGGATATAAAGCAATTCCTAGTCATATGTACCATTTAAAATGACTTAAAGATAAAAAAAACACGATTAAAAATAGAAAATAATTCAATAATAATAAATAATTTTTATTTATTTTTTGTTGTAATAATAATAAAAAGAATTTTTTGAAAAACTGTGCCAACTTTAAAAATAAATTTGGAAGTATTAATTTTCTTATTAAAAAGATAACAACAAATTATTTCTTGATTTATTCGTGTTTTTTTTTTGTATAAGAAGCCGATTCGTAACAAAAATAATAATAACATGTAAATAAACAAAAAAAAGACGAAAAATTTACTAAAATTAAAATGAATGGTGTATAAATTTTGTGAATAAAATTGACTAAAAGGAAAGTAATGATTTATTCATTGCGAATTGAATGAAATAAAATATTACGAATATCTATAATTATAGAATATGTTAAATAATGGTATCTATATTGGGTGGGTTTAAACGAAATTCTTATTACTATTTTGAATTTTTTTTGAGAAGATCTAAATAGATGGGTTTGTGTTAAAAAATATGGAAATGTTAGGAAATTATGGAAATGTTGTAATAAAAGAAATGAAATTTTATTACATTGAAAAAAAAAATAATAATAAATGAAAAAAATGTATTTACTAATTTTAAGCTATAATTATGTAAATTTTTTGATTCACTTACAATAATAAATAAATATCACTGAAGTTGTTGTAAGTTTAAATGAAATATTTACCTTTATTGACTCCTCTTTGCTCGATGCAATGGGATATTTTGTTCTATCGAGCAGTAAATATGAGGATAACTCCTGAATAATAATTGATGAAAAAAACTGTTTGGTACAAAGCAATTTACAAGTGACCTATAAGTCCTATCCAATCAATTATATTAACCCATCCAGTACCAAGTAGTACCAACCTAACCGAAAAATATCACAAAATTTTGAGTTTTTTTAAGTTTATTTTTTATAACTCCTTAATTATGACTGATGGAAAAAAATGTTTGATACAGAACGATTTACAAATAATCTATAAGTCATATCCAATCAGTTAAAATGTATCCATCCAATATATCCATCTAAAAGTAGTACCAACCCAACCGGAAAATATCACCAAATTTTGAGATTTTCTATGATGTTGGTCATAAATTAATAAATACGAGTAATAACTCCTTAATAATGGCTGATGAAAAAAATTGTTTGATACAAAACAATTCACAAATGACTTATAAGTCATATCCAATCAATTATATTAAACAATCTAGTAGTAGTACCAACCCAACCGAAAATATCACCAAATTTTGAATTTTTTTAGTTTACTTCCTATAATTCCTTAATTATGACTGATGGAAAAAAATTTTGATACAAAACGATTTACAAATGATCTATAACTCATATTCAATCAGTTATATTAATCCATCCAGAAGTAGTACCAACACAACGGGAAAGTATCACTTAATTTTGAGGTTTTTACGTTTATCTCTTATAATTGCTTAATTATGACTGATAGAAAAAAATGATTTGTACAAAACGACTTACAAATTACTTATAAGTCATATAAAATCTGTTGTAATTAATCTATCTAAAATCTAGTAGTAGTACCAACCCAACCGAAAATATCACCAAATTTTGAATTTTTTAAGTTTACTTCCTATAATTCCTTAATTATGACTGATGGCAAAAATTTTTGATATAAAACGATTTACAAATGATCTATAACTCATATTCAATCAGTTATATTAATCCATTCAGAAGTAGTACCAACACAACGGGAAAATATCACCTAATTTTGAGGTTTTTACGTTTATCTCTTATAATTCCCTAATTATGACTAATAGAAAAAAATGATTGGTACAAAACGACTTACAGATTACTTATAAGTCATATCCAATCTGTTGTAATTAATCTATCTAAAAGTAGTACCAACCCAACCGGAAAATATCACCAAATTATGAGGCTTTCTATGATTTTGGTTATAAATTAATAAATATGAGTGATAACTCCTTAATAATAACTCATGAAAAAAACTGTTTGGTACAAAGCAATTTACAAATGACCTATAAGTCATATCCAATCAATTATATTAACCCATCTAGTAGTAGTACCAACTCAACCGAAAATATCACCAAATTTTGAATTTTTTAAGTTTACCTCCTATAATTCCTTAATTATGACTGATGGAAAAAAATCTTTGATACAAAACGATTTACAAATGATCTATAAGTCATATTCAATCACTTATATTAATCCATCTGGAAGTAGTATCAACTCAACGGAAAAATATCACCAAATTTTAAGGTATTTTAAATTTATTTCTTATAATTCCTTAATTATGACTGATGGAAAAAAATCTTTGATACAAAACGATTTACAAATGATCTATAATTCATATTCAATCAGTTATATTAATCCATCCAGAAGTAGTACCAACACAACGAGAGAATATTACTTAATTTTGAGGTTTTTACGTTTATCTCTTATAATTCCTTAATTATGACTGATAGAAAAAAATGATTGGTACAAAACGACTTACAAATTGCTTATAAGTCATATACAATCCGTTGTAATTAATGTATCTAAAAGTAGTACCAACCCAACCGGAAAATATCACCAAATTTTGAGGTTTTCTATGATTATGGTTATAAATTAATAAATATGAGTGATAACTCCTTAATAATGGCTGATGAAAAAAATTGTTTGATACAAAACAATTCACAAATGACTTATAAGTCATATCCAATCAATTATATTGAACCATCTAATAGTAGTACCAACCCAACCGAAAATATCACCAAATTTTGAATTTTTTAAATTTACTTCCTATAATTCCTTAATTATGACTGATAGAAAAAAATGATTGGTATAAAACGACTTACAAATTACTTATAAGTCATATCCAATCTGTTGTAATTAATCTATCTAAAAGTAGTACCAACCCAACCGGAAAATATCACCAAATTTTGAGGTTTTCTATGATTTTGGTTATAAATCAATAAATATGAGTGATAACTCCTTAATAATAACTGATGAAAAAAACTGTTTGGTTCAAAGCAATTTACAAATGACCTATAAGTCATATCCAATCAATTATATTAACCCATCTAGTACTAGTACCAACCCAACCGAAAATATCACCAAATTTTGAGGTTTTCTATGATTATGGTTATAAATTAATAAATATGAGTGATAACTCCTTAATAATGGCTGATGAAAAAAATTGTTTGATACAAAACAATTCACAAATGACTTATAAGTCATATCCAATCGATTATATTGAACCATCTAATAGTAGTACCAACCCAACCGAAAATATCACCAAATTTTGAATTTTTTAAATTTACTTCCTATAATTCCTTAATTATGACTGATAGAAAAAAATGATTGGTATAAAACAACTTACAAATTACTTATAAGTCATATCCAATCTGTTGTAATTAATCTATCTAAAAGTAGTACCAATCCAACCGGAAAATATCACCAAATTTTGAGGTTTTCTATGATTTTGGTTATAAATCAATAAATATGAGTGATAACTCCTTAATAATAACTGATGAAAAAAACTGTTTGGTTCAAAGCAATTTACAAATGACCTATAAGTCATATCCAATCAATTATATTAACCCATCTAGTACTAGTACCAACCCAACCAAAAATATCACCAAATTTTGAGGTTTTCTATGATTATGGTTATAAATTAATAAATATGAGTGATAACTCCTTAATAATGGCTGATGAAAAAAATTGTTTGATACAAAACAATTCACAAATGACTTATAAGTCATATCCAATCAATTATATTGAACCATCTAATAGTAGTACCAACCCAACCGAAAATATCACCAAATTTTGAATTTTTTAAGTTTACTTCCTATAATTCCTTAATTATGACTGATGGAAAATAATGTTTGATACAAAACGATTTACAAATGATCTATAACTCGTATTCAATCAGTTATATTAATCCATTTAAACGTATTACCAACCCAACCGGAAAATATCACCAAATTTTAAGGTTTTTTACGTTTATCCCTTATAATTCCTTAATTATGACTGATATAAAAAAATGATTGGTACAAAATAATTTAAAAATTACCTATAAGTCATATCCAATCAGTTTTATTAATCCAACTAAAAGTAGTACCAACCCAACCGGAAAATATCACCAAATTTTGAATGTTTAAGTTTATTTCTTATAACTCCTTAAATATGTGTGATGGAAAAAAATGTTTGATACAAAACGATTTATAAATGACCTATAAGTCATATCCAATCAATTATATTAATCCACAAAACATGTCCCCTCCCTTAATCGATAGATAAAAAATAATAAATACGTATATCACCCCTAAACACATCCACTCTTTACAAACAAACAAGAAAAAAAAATGTGGCATTCAAATTTCTCGATATTTTGTACATAAAATTACGTAAACTAAAAAGAACACGATTTAAATTTTAAAGAAATTAATTTAAATATGGGATATCATTTCTAAGAAAAATTAAACATTTAGTAAACAATAAAGTTAAAAAAAGATGTTGATTGTGGATATAAAGCAATTCCTAGTCACATGTACCATTTGAAATGACTTAAAGATAAAAAAAACACGATTAAAAATAAAAAATAATTTAGTAATAATAAATAATTTTGATTTCTTTTTTGTTGTAATAGTAATAAAAAGAATTTTTTGAAAAACTGTGCCAACTTTAAAAATAAATTTGGAAGTATTAATTTTCTTATTAAAAAGATAACAACAAATTATTTCTTGATTTATTCGTGTTTTTTTTGTATAAGAAACCGATTCATAACAAAAATAATAATAACATGTAAGTAAACAAAAAAAAAGACGAAAAATTTACTAAAATTAAAATGAATGGTGTATAAATTTTGTGAAAAAAATGGACTAAAAGGAAAGTAATGATTTATTCATTGCGAATTGAATGAAATAAAATATTACGAATATCTATAATTATAGAATATGTTAAATAATGGTATCTATATTGGGTGGGTTTAAACGAAATTCTTATTACTATTTTGAATTTTTTTTGAGAAGATCTAAATAGATGGTTTTGTGTTATAAAAATATGGAAATGTTAGGAAATTATGGAAATGTTGTAATAAAAGAAATGAAATTTTATTACATTGAAGAAAAAATAATAATAAATGAAAAAAATGTATTTACTAATTTTAAGCTATAATTATGTAAATTTTTTGATTCACTTACAATAATAAATAAATATCACTGAAGTTGTTGTAAGTTTAAATTAAATATTTACCTTTATTGACTCCTCTTTGCTTGATGCAATTGGATATTTTGTTCTATCGAGCAGTAAATATGAGTGATAACTCCTGAATAATAACTGATGAAAAAAACTGTTTGGTATAGAGCAATTTACAAATGACCTATAAATCATATCCAATCAATTATATTAACCCATCTAGTAGTGGTACCAACCTAACCGAAAAATATCACCAAATTTTGAGTTTTTTTAAGTTTATTTTTTATAACTCCTTAATTATGACTGATGAAAAAAGAAGTTTGATACAAAACGATTTACAAATGATCTATAAGTCATATCCAATCAGTTAAAATGTATCCATCCAATGTATCCATCTAAATTTTTTTCTATTATTATTAGATTTTCTATTATTTTGGTCATAAATTAATGAATACGAGTGATAACTCCTTAAGAATGGCTGATGAAAGAAATTGTTTGGTACAAAACAATTCACAAATGACTTATAAGTTATATCCAATCAATTATATTAAACCAACTAGTAGTAGCACCAACCCAACCGAAAATATCACCAAATTTTGAGGTTTTTAAGTTTATTTATTATAATTCCTTAATTATTACTGATGGAAAAAAATGTTTGATTCAAAACGATTTACAAATGATCTATAACTCATATTCAATCAGTTATATTAATCCATCCAGAAGTAGTACCAACACAACGGGAAAATATCACTTAATTTTGGGGTTTTTACGTTTATCTTTTATAATTCCTTAATTATGACTGATAGAAAAAAAATGATTGGTACAAAACGACTTACAAATTACTTATAAGTCATATCCACTCTGTTGTATTTAATCTATCTAAAAGTAGTACCAACCCAACCGGAAAATATCACCAAATTTTGAGGTTTTCTATTATTTTGGTCATAAATTAATGAATACGAGTGATAACTCCTTAAGAATGGCTGATGAAAGAAATTGTTTGGTACAAAACAATTCACAAATGACTTATAAGTCATGTCTAATCAATTATATTAAACCATCTAGTAGTAGTACCAACCCAACCGAAAATATCACCAAATTTTGAGGTTTTTAAGTTTATTTATTATAATTCCTTAATTATTACTGATGGAAAAAAATGTTTGATTCAAAACGATTTACAAATGATCTATAACTCATATTCAATCAGTTATATTAATCCATCCAGAAGTAGTACCAACACAACGGGAAAATATCACTTAATTTTGAGGTTTTTACGTTTATCTTTTATAATTCCTTAATTATGACTGATAGAAAAAAAATGATTGGTACAAAACGACTTACAAATTACTTATAAGTCATATACAATCAGTTGTAATAGATCTATCTAAAAGTAGTACCAACCCAACCGGAAAATATCACCAAATTTTGCGGTTTTCTATGATTTTGGTCATAAATTAATAAATACGAGTGATAACTCCTTAATAATAACTAATGAAAAAAACTGTTTGGTACAAAGTAATTCACAAATGACTTATAAGTGATATCCAATCAATTATATTAAACCATCTAGTAGTAGTAGTACCAACCCAACCGAATATATCACCAAATTTTGAGTTTTTTAAGCTTACTTCCTATAATTCCTTAACTATGACTGATGGAAAATAATGTTTGATACAAAACGATTTACAAATGATCTATAACTCATATTCAATCAGTTATATTAATCCATCCAGAAGTAGTACCAACACAAAAGGAAAATATCACCTAATTTTGAGGTTTTTAAGTTTATCTTTTATAATTCCTTAATTATGACTGATAGAAAAAAATGATTGGTATAAAACGACTTACAAATTACTTATAAGTCATATCCAATCTGTTGTAATTAATCTATCTAAAAGTAGTACCAACCCAACCGGAAAATATCACCAAATTCTGAGGTTTTCTATGATTATGGTTATAAATTAATAAATATGAGTGATAACTCCTTAATAATGGCTGATGAAAAAAATTGTTTGATACAAAACAATTCACAAATGACTTATAAGTCATATCCAATCAATTATATTGAACCATCTAATAGTAGTACCAACCCAACCGAAAATATCACCAAATTTTGAATTTTTTAAGTTTACTTACTATAATTCCTTAATTATGACCGATGGAAAATAATGTTTGATTCAAAACGATTTACAAATCATCTATAACTCGTATTCAATCAGTTATATTAATCCATTTAAACGTATTACCAACCCAACCGGAAAATATCACCAAATCTTAAGGTTTTTTACGTTTATCCTTTATAATTCCTTAATTATGACTGATATAAAAAAATGATTGGTACAAAATGATTTAGAAATTACCTATAAGTCATATCCAATCAGTTTTATTAATCCAACTAAAAGTAGTACCAACCCAACCGGAAAATATCACCAAATTTTGAGTGTTTAAGTTTATTTCTTATAACTCTTTAAATATGTGTGATGGAAAAAAATGTTTGATACAAAACGATTTATAAATGACCTATAAGTCATATCCAATCAATTATATTAATCCACAAAACATGTCCCCTCCCTTAATCGATAGATAAAAAATAATAAATACGTATATCACCCCTAAACACATCCACTCTTTACAAACAAACAAGAAAAAAAAAATGTGGCATTCAAATTTCTCGATATTTTGTACATAAAATTACGTAAACTAAAAAGAACACGATTTAAATTTTAAATAAATTAATTTAAATATGGGACTATTATTTCTAAGAAAAATTAAAGATTTAAAGTTAAAAAAAGATGTTGATTGTGGATATAAAGCAATTCCTAGTCATATGTACCATTTGAAATGACTTAAAGATAAAAAAAACACGATTAAAAATAGAAAATAATTTGATAATAATAAATAATTTTGATTTCTTTTTTGTTGTAATAGTAATAAAAAGAATTTTTTGAAAAACTGTGCCAACTTTAAAAATAAATTTGGAAGTATTAATTTTCTTATTAAAAGAATAACAACAAATTATTTCTTGATTTATTCGTGTTTTTTTTGTATAAGAAACCGATTCGTAACAAAAATAATAATAACATGTAAATAATCAAAAAAAAGACGAAAAATTTACTAAAATTAAAATGAATGGTGTATAAATTTTGTGAAAAAAATTGACTAAAAGGAAAGTAATGATTTATTCATTGCGAATTGAATGAAATAAAATATTACGAATATCTATAATTATAGAATATGTTAAATAATGGTATCTATATTGGGTGGGTTTAAACGAAATTCTTATTACTATTTTGATTTTGTTTTGAAAAGATCTAAATTGATGGGTTTGTGTTAAAAAATATGGAAAGGTTAGGAAATTATGGAAATGTTGTAATAAAAGAAATGAAATTTTATTACATTGAAAAAAAAAAAAATAATAAATGAAAAAAGTGTATTTACTAATTTTAAGCTATAATTATGTAAATTTTTTGATTCACTTACAATAATAAATAAATATCACTGAAGTTGTTGTAAGTTTAAATTAAATATTTACCTTTATTGATCCCTCTTTGCTTGATACATCGAAATTTTTTGATGACTCTTATTGTTAGAGAAGAGCGATAATTAAAAACGAGTAATTACCGAGATTTTACCCTCGTTTATATGAATTTGGTAGTGTTAAAGATTTGTCAAAGAATGACTGAAATTTGCAACAAATGAAGATAAAAAGGTCGATATTTTATTTTTTTTTAATTTGCTTGATGATTTCTTTTAATTTTAAATGTTCACATAAATAACAAGGATAAGATTAAAAAAATAGCCTTAGGGAAGCCTTAAGATGTTCGTATAGAGATCTCTGAAGAAGTCTGATTGAATTGTAAAACGTGTAGGTATAAAACAATACTTCATACAATAAGGAATCTGAAATGAACTAGAAAAAAATATATTAAAGTAGCCAGAATCAGCTAATAGCACATGGTTAACGCACATTTTAAGATACCACAATAACAATATAGAGCCTTAACGACAATCACAAATCGATGAATCAAAGTAAACCAAAGATGAATATGAACTCTTCAATTGCAAGCGTTCTAATTGCTGTTTATAAATATAATGTAAATAGTGTCTAAGTAAATATCAGAGAAAAAATTGGATGAATCTAATTGTAAGTGAAACCTGACCTTCACTATTATTTAAAGAGCATTTATGAGACCATAACAATTGAAAATAGCATCGATACCGGTGCATAACTGTACCAGAAAAAATGAAGAAAAAATGATGAGAATATTGGCAATAATATATAACCTCCTACTAATTTTTTTATTTACAAACAAAATAATATACAGTGCATACCAAACGATTAAATAAAATAGACTAAATGAATGTAAATGTAGGCAAGATCGAGTCCGAAAATCACAATAATTTACAGGTAGATCTAAGTGTAAAGCACTTGTTGATCCGCAACTACATCGAAAATAAAATTAGGAGTAAATACATTCCAGAAAATCTACGAAGAAAAAGAACTATACAAGAATCTGCTCTAGTTCTGCCTTTGTGAGAGAAGAAAACAAAAATTTTCTAATCTGTAGTACAAGATCCTTGAACGAAAAGATATCTGAATACTGAAACTACTAAAAATAGCAGAACGTCTACAAGAAATTGGACTGAAAATGGAAGAGTCTAAAACGGAGATTGCAACAGAGATTTCAAGAACAAAATCAGCGAGATATCTCGGACTAATATTGTACAAAGACCTTATGATGATATGCAAAATATGTTAACGTAACTGATGCCGAGAGTGAGAAACCGTCCCATAAAAAAAGGAAAATATTAGCAATAACAATAAACTCGATAATTCTCTACGCTGCTTCTACGTTTAAAATTGCTTACAAAAAAACACAGAAGTATGATTCACAATATAGAACGCAAGAACGCGATGGCAATTGGCACATCAGACTGTGTAAACGGAAATAAATCTGGTACAAGCAGAGAGCTACATTTGAAAATGATGGAGAAATGGCAAGAAAGATGGGAGCACTATAAATGATGTAGCGGTGTATTTATAAAGGATGTGGCTGCATGGAAAGAAAGAGGGCCGCCCACGGTCTACTATACAAAGCAGGCAAAACTGGGTACGGTAGCTTTGGAAGCCACCTAAAACAATTTAAGAAAACAGAGCCGGATGACTGCTGGTTCGAAAATTATCCTCAAGATTTGGTAGCGAAAGAAAGAAGGCGAAGGCAATGATTGGAGTTGAGATAACTAAGAGCACGGTAGCAGAAAACTTGATGAGTGGCATAGAGGAATCTGAAAAACTGATGAGATTTCTGACGCAGATAATGAAGAAAAGGATTCAAGTAGAACAGGGAATGAAGGAGAGAGGGAAAGTAAAGAAAAAGAACGTGGGAGGCCGAATCAAATGAGCGACAGTGAACTAAAAACCTGAGGATAAGAGCAATAGGCAAACGAAGAGAACTGAAGAAGTAAGTAACACTAGGGCAGGAGGCAGAAGAAGGGGTCCCTTGTTGAGTACGTAAGAAAAAAGATTACATTAAAAAGATAGCAGATTTTATTTTTCGCATAAGAATGAGGTAGACACAGTCAGAGAAGTAGAAAGCAGGGGAAACGAGAAGAAGATCCAGGTATACAGATTTATTGATTTATGTTGAGAGAAATTGATGAGTCGAGAAAGAACGAGAGTTTGGAGGGTAAGGAGGGAAAAGCAGTTGTAAAAGACAGATAAAATAGCAACTCTGAAGATATGCGTACTGGCGGTACTAGAGATTTCTGTTTAGCAGATTCTCCCCGACCTCGTAAAAAAAGGGTTATGCTAAATTGGGTAGGGTTGTCCAAAGAAAGGAGAGAAGAGCACCGATAAGACGAAATGAAAGACATTGGAACATTATTGCGAAATTAAAAAAAATGGCTTTTAAACTGAGGGAGTGAAGATTCCTTTCTAAGAAGCTAATGAGCAGATACCGTTGTGGCAATAAGAAGAGAGTGTGAAAAAGAGAGATTAAAATTCGGAACAGGCGGCATGGAGAAAGCTATGCAATAAACTACAGGAACTACAGGTTATATGGGGCGAGGCCTACAAAATTGCAATGGAAAGAACAAAAAACCTACACAAGATGGTGATAGGAAGAACAATATGTGGACCAGCTAATAATAGAACTTTTTTTATAAGCTTGGGAGAGAAAATAGTGTGGGTTAAAGACCAGATACAGGAGACTTCCAGATATTCTTTGCTGGAAAAAATAGAGGATACAGAAGACATGAAATTGTACATATGTAAATGACCTCGTGATAATAGTTCGGATGGAACATAGATGAGATTGAAAAAACTGTGAATAAAACAATGAAAATGATTGAAAATAGAATTGAAGAAATGGGATTAGAATTAGCTCCGGAAAAGAGCGGGAAGCAGGAAAAACAAAACAGAAGCAGAAGTGATAATCAAAGACTGCTTGGTGAGAACAGGCCAGGAAGTAAAATTTTTAGGCGTAATGATAGGAAAGGACCTGCGATGGCACGGACATGTTAAGTATATAGTAAGCAAGGCACAAAGTACAACAAAATCATTATACAGAGTTGTAGCTTCTACTTATGGTCGAAACATGGAAAAGTAAAATGTGATAGGGGCTGTTATATACGCCTAGATGCTGCATGCATACAAAGCCTGAGAAGAGGCCATAAAGATAAAGAGAAACGTAACATAGCTGACTAGTGTACAAAGAGCGATAATAAACAAAAACAACCAGCTCGTATAGAACAGTCTCCGCGGAGGTGCTACGAGTATTTCCCAATATCTCAATGCCCATTGAATTGATGATGACTAGGTTATTTGCTGGAGAAGAAAAGGAAGGAACAAGAGAAAGAAACTTGGAGGAGTGGAAAAGAAGATGGAGGAAGGACAATGGGCCAGGAAAATGGAAGTTAAAGAATATATTACCAGATATGACAGTATGGTTAAATAGAAAATGGGGAGCTGCGAATTCTTACATCAACCAATTTATGTCCAAAAGGGCAAAAGATGAGAATTGTGTGTATTGCGGAGACGATCGGAACAAACGATCGTGAACGTGAACAGGTGTATAGTCGCCTCTTTTCGGCTCTCACAAGTTTTCTAATTTTGAAGTGTTTACATTAGTTATTTTCTGGTTTAATTTATTCCCACTGGTGCGGATTTATGTGGTGAGTTGCTAGATATTGTAGTTCAGTGTTACAGCTGTTTTTCTACACTTAATTTAACATTTTCCGAAAATTTTTCTCTACATTACGGTGTTGTCATTCGCGTTGACCTTTGATCCGTGAAACCAGTCTTCTCGTGCCGGTCGTGGGTATGTCGGGGTGCAAGATCTGTTCATCTCGCTTATCGTCTAAGAGTCCAGGGCTTCAGTGCGGCGGCTGCCGATTCAATGCGTAAAAATTTCTGCCGATGCGCTCGAGCAAATTAAATCGGGCGGGGTCTTTTGGAAGTGCGCCAAGTGTCGGGGTAGTTTGGACAAATCCGTCATTATTGACGATGAAAATTTTGATTCCAACTCTTCTAATGGCCCAACTAATGCTCAGTTGTATCGTATCTTGTCTTCCATTCAGGAGGACGTGAGAAATTTAACTAGCAAATATGATGAGATTCTGAAGTCTGTTTCATTTTATGGAGACAAAATCACCGATTTCGAGCGTTCCCTGAATAACTTCAGTGATAAGATAAAGCAGGTCGACGTACTGACCGCTGAAAATGCCGCCCTTAAAGCTGATTTGGTTGTGGCCGAGAGTCGCCTTGATGATCTTGAACAGTATTCGCGGTACAATAATCTGATTATCTCGGGAGTTCCTAAACGCGTTGGTGAAGATCTACCCGTTATATTATCAAACATTGCTGCTGCCATAAACTCTCCAATTACTACTTCCGACATCGATGCTATTCACCGTCTGCCTCTTAAGCCATCGCTAGGGAAAGAAGGTCCGCACACTGAGGCCATTATTATCAAATTCTTATCTAGAACGACACGTGACCGCCTTCTTAGTGCATACATTTGTATGCACTAAGAATATCGTCGTAATTCCAGCAGCCGAGGTATATCTGTGCCTAATGTCGGGGATAATTTCTTCATTAATGAACATTTAACACCTAAAAATATGGATCTCCTTAATAAGGTCCGGGCGGCTGCAAGGGAGAAAGGTTATAAGTACGTTTGGACGAGAAACTGTGTACCCCACGTAAGAAAAGATGATAGAGCTAAGATCTTGGTCATTAAGTCTATTTAAAGTCAAGTATTTATATTTACAGTCTATCTGAAGAAGCTTTAAGATTTTCTCTTGTTGCTTGTCATATTTCTTGATACTACTATTCAGTCTATGGGTCTTAGTTTTTATTATCAGAATGTTCGCGGCTTGCGATCCAAATTGAGCACTTGTTCCTTAAATTCTCACACCTTATGCTCGGATTTCATTTGTCTTACGGAGACATTTCTTAATAGTACTGTATTTGACGGGGAACTGCTCAACTCTTCATACGCCATACATCGCCGTGATAGAGAATCTACGGCATCAGTTAAGAAGGACGGTGGTGGGGTTCTTGTCGCTGTTCAGCATGGCGTTCACGCTATTCCCATGCCGAGTCTGCATAGTGATGCTGAGGACTTGTGGTTGAGGGTGCAGTGCGGTCGGGTGCATTTTCTGTTATGCTGCGTTTATCTTCCGCCCTCTGCTGATGGGGCTCTGGATGTATTCTTGTCTAGTGTGTCAACTGTGCGCGATACTTACCCTGACCTTATGATCATTATTGTCGGTGACTTCAACCTACCAACCATCTCATGGTCTACCTTCCTGGATGACATCACGCTGAATCCCACAGGTTTTGATCATCGCGCGGTTGAGTTTCTTAACGTTTTTTCATATTGTAATTTTAGTCAATTTAATAATGTTGTAAACAATAACGCCAGAATTTTAGACCTTGTGTTGTGTGCTAACGGACGGGTTCGGGGCGTGCATCCCAGCAATGATCCACTAGTGGATCCTGACGGCCACCATCCACCCTTTGAATTTTCTTTATTATGTGAAACAACTTTTTTAAGAGATGGTCCCAAGCTTAGCCAAATTTTTTCTAAGGCAAATTCTGTTAATATTTGGAATTTCTTATATAACATAGATTGGCAGTCTTTATTTGCTGGGATGTGCGTCGAGAGCATGGTTGAGGCTTTTTATGATGGCGTTTATTTTGTAATTGATAGAGATGTTCCTAAGCGCACTCTGCCCAAGAAACGATTTCCTGTTTGGTATAAACGGTCTACTATTCGAGTAATCATCGAAAAGTTACGCTTTCATAAGAAATGGAAATCTACTGGTTCCAACGGTGATTATTTAACGTTTTCTATTTTACGTTCAAGATCTAAAAGGCTAATAGCTGCTGATTATAAAGCTTATCTAAATTCCATTCAGGTGGAGGTTCCGGAAAACCCTAAGAAAATCTGGTCTTTTGTTAAATCTAAAAGGTTCCGCGTCTTGCTTACCTGCTACCATGATAACTACCAATGGGTTAAGCGTAAGTTCGGGTACCGATATATCTTGTGCGTTTGCGGATTATTTTTCCTCAGTTTTTGTGGATGGTACCATTGACAGCACTAAAATATCTAGTGGCTCAGATGTTTCACCTTGGTTTTCTGCGGACGCGGTTTATAAAATTTTGATAAATATTGCCCAGTCTTCTACCCCTGGTCCTGATGGTATTCCATGCACCTTCCTCAAAGAATTTGCTACTGAACTATCTGAGCCTCTGTTTTTAATTTTTTCGAAATCATTACGTGAAGGTATTTTCCCATCCCAGTGGAAAACGGCTCTTGTCGTGCCAATCTTTAAAGCAGGTGACCGACAGGTGTTATCTAATTACCGTCCGATATCCATTCTTTCGTCTATTCCCAAAGTTTTCGAAAAAATTGTATACGAATACCTTAGCCACTCGATTAAACACATTCTTATTAAAGAACAACACGGTTTCGTGTCCGGGCGATCATTTGAATCCAACTTGGTGTCTTATGTTGACTTTCTCCAATCTGTCTTGAATGGGGACTGCCAGGTTGACGCCATTTACACTGATTATTCTAAAGCCTTTGACAAAATTGACCATACTATTCTCGTGCAAAAACTTTTATACTTAAATATCCCAAATGGTATTATTCACTGGATCATATCATATTTATCGGATAGAAGTCTGGCGGTCAAGATTGGTGGCTTTCTGTCCGGTTATAGACCTATCACATCAGGAGTAACTCAAGGTAGGTCTTGGTCCAACATTATTCTTAATTTATATAAATGATATTGCTTCTTGTTTCAAATACTCCAAATTCTTGTTGTATGCTGATGACAATAAAATATTTACAAAAATTGGCTCAAATCTTGACTGCCCACGGCTTCAGGAGGACCTTGACCGGTTGCATGATTACTGTGTAATCAATAAACTTCACCTTAACTATGACAAGTGTCAAAAAATATCGTTTTCGTGTAAGCGTTATCCGATTAATTTTAATTACAACTTTAACGGTCAAGCTATTGTGGCCACTGATAGCGTTAAGGATCTCGGCATTGTGCTTGACTCCAAACTGCGATACCACTTCCACATCGAATTTATGGTGAAAAAAGCTCTGCGCAATCTGGAGTTTGTTATCAGATTGAGCAAGAACTTCACCAACTTGAAGTGTATTAGGTCTCTTTATATGGTATTTGTTAACAGTGTGTTGAGCTATGGTTCTGTAGTGTGGAATCCCTTGTACGCAGTTTATCGTGACCGTATCGAATCAGTTCAACGTCGATTTGTCCGTTACTTAGCGCGTAAGTATTATCTTCCGCACTGCGATTATATTATGCGTTGTTCAGCTTTTAACTTACTACCCTTGGGTCAGCGCCGTCTTTTATCTGATCAGAATTTTCTTTTCAAACTTGTTAATGGCATGGTTGACGCTCCTGATCTGCTATTTGTGGTGAATTTTAACGTACCACAGTGATTTACTCGGAACAATACTACTTTTCGTTTACAAACACCTAACACAAACGCTTATACTAACTCTCCTATTATACGGATTCTTGACACTTATAACCAGAGGCTCAATCATGTTTCTCTATTTGCCATCCCGTTGCAATCGTTTAAATGTATTTTATTCAGACTCGTTAGTAGCGGAACACTTGGTATTTAATTAGATTTTTTAATACTTTTTAAGCATTATTATTTTGTATTGATTATACTTGTTCATATTACTTGTTTTTAATACTATACTCTATTAATTGTATTGTATTCTTGTATTTTGTAAGTGGACGCTTTGCTGGGGATGTTCTCCCTGTTTGCGCCCCAAATTGTATAAAATAAAATAAAATAAAATAAAGGAATGATGTGGAGCATACATTCTTCTCATGCCCAAAATGGAAAAAAGATAGAGAGCAGGCTGCCGCCAAGTTACACCAGGAAATAACACTCGCAAATATTATTAGAATGAGGTTATTAGTGCACCCTTTGGGTTAGGCGGGTTCTGCTGGATTGGTCTATTCTAGTTGGATTAAATTTAGTTGGTTTATGGTGGGATTGTATTAATATTTTCTTTTAACTAAGAAACCTTAATTGTTAATAGCTGAAACTTATTTTATTGTTTAGAAAATGACACATACCACGATATAATAGCAATTTACAGCTCAAACAAATCACATTTGATCGAGCAGAATTAAACGTGATCTAAGCCAAAGTGATGATCATTTTATGTTTAAATTCAATAATAACAAAATACCGATTTTCAATACCGCTCATAAATCGATATTTATACCCCGATATTTGGAATCCAGGAATGTCGGTATTAAAAGCCCTAGTAGTATCAAATCTTCTGGAGTCATTGCAAATCTTCTGGAAGCACTTCCAATCTTTTGTTGGCAACATCATGTTATCTAGAAACATTATCAAGTCTTCTAGGAAGCAGATCAAGTCTTCTAGAAGCGGTATCAAGTTTTATGAACACATTTCATTTCTTCTGAAAGCAGTATCGAATCTCCTTGAAGCAGTATCAAGTCTCATTTCAAAAAACCCATTCTCTCAAAAAAAAAACATTCACAGCAGATGCTGGAACAGATCTGAGGTCACAATAGTATATAAAAATTAAAAAGATTAATTGATGATGATAATCAATTCAGATAAAACCGCAACGCGAGCGTGTGTATATATATGGGTGCTCTGCAGCCATTAAATATTTTGTATCGGTGCTTTCACCTAAAATACCCACGCAGCTGGCGCCTATATCCAGGTATATAGCATCCTCAATTCTTATTTTGTGGCCAAATATCAATATGAGTTCAGAATACTAATAATAAAATAATGAAAATAAAAAATAACTACCAATAATAAAAAAATTGGGCGATAAACGATTCAAATATTTTTTTATTTCCTGACAATTATTCTATCCATATTTTTAAGTAAATTTTAAAGCACAATATCAATCACTATCAATCACATATAGGTGCATAGCTGTGGTGTCACTAACTCACTATCATCACTAACTGTTAAACTATAGCTACAATTATCAATTATCTAAGTGGCAATAGAAGTCTAAAGAATTAGCTATTTTGAATATATCACCAAAAGACCCTATGTTTTTTAGCAATGTTAAAAGGACTATATAGTTTAGATTATTTATTCTGTTAATTTAAACAAAGCCATTTTTTCCTTTTTAATCTGTTCTTTCAAAATAAATTCGTGAAACTTTAAAATTTCATCGTAATTTAGAATATCTCCACTATTCATCTGATGCACAGAACTCATCCACTCCCAAAACACACGCTCCATTTGAACAAACTTTTCGTAACATTCCAAAATTATAATCTTGTTATCGATGTCGCATAAAAATTCGCGTTCGTAACGTTTATCTTTTCCCAAAGCTAACCATTGCATTAACGTCAATTTTCCCAATGGCTTTGTGGCGTCTTTATTCAACTCGGATACAAATTTATCGATTGCAATGTTTGTTTCTTCGATTATTTTTTCATTATTTTTTATTTTTCCTTTAATCCATTCAATAGTATGTTTTTCGGTTGATTCATCTTTATTCCAATCTAAATCTAAACGGTGAGATTTGTAAGTATAAGAAATTGGTTTTATAGTTTCTTTATAAACGTTTTCTTTTAGGTAATCATATAAGAAGCCGTTGTTGATTAAATAAGCAAAGGCTAAAAGTAATTGGGAACTCCCTTGAGTCATATCTGACGGTAAACAGTAAAAAGCTAGGGATTTATATTTTAATGAGTGGAAGATTCGTTTAACGTCATCCACAGATGAATTAAGTGTATTCTTCGTTAACTTTTTTAGTATACACCAAAAAATTATTACCTAATAAAATAATCAGAGCGAATTAGATGATACTGTCTTATATCTAATTTACCGTTTCATCATCTGATTGATCAAATTTAGCATGACGAAAATGTTTTGGCTCAATTCGCACATTTAAAAGGAGATTTAATAATTTTGAGAGGTTCTCTAACGTTCTTCGTATTAAACACTTCATTTCTTTATACTTTTTAGGTTTTTAGAAAAAGTCAAAGAAACTTCATATTTCATTGTCAATTATAATTTAATCAAAAATCTGTATCTCAATAAACAAAATCTACCCTAAAATCCTCCTATTATGTATAACTACATGGATCTAAAAGCCTACAGAATTATGAATATACAATATTATATATAGTCCGGTATGGACAATCACTGTGAATAGACCGGTTTAAGGTCGGTTCTGTGCGAGCACGTGCGACAATTCCAATAATTAAAAATAAATTCTTAAATTCCTTACGATTAAATCTCTAAATTGTTCATATAGTAATAGTGATAACACTACGGGACAGACTAAATAATATAAAATGAAATTCACACCAGCACAACTGGATGAACTAAAATCTCTAATTACGGAAACACTCAAGGATAATGAAATTGCCAAAGTGATGTCCGAAACTATCTCTATTTTTGTATTAGAAAAAATAGAGAGTGAAATTAATGTGCTAGGAGAGAAAATAGAGAAATTGGAAACTGAACATAAATTGTTAAGTAAGAAGAATAAAATTCTTGAGAATAAAATGGTTGATGTTATCCAAAACAAGGACAATCTCGAACAATATTCTCGGAGAAGTTGTCTTCGGATCTTTGGTATCCCGGAAGAACCAAAAGAAAAAACCGAGGAGCTTGTCCTAAAAATGTTTAAATCGAAAATGAAGCTGGAAATTGATTCAAGTGCGGTTGATAGGGTACACCGCGTTGGAAAGTACAAACAGGGATGAACTACCACCCGCAGTAAGAAAAAAAATTCGCACCGGCCCATTATTATTAAATTCGTAAGCTACCGTACCCGCAAAATAGTCTTTGATAACAAGAAAACGCTAAAAGGCTCAGGGTTTACAATAAGAGAAGATCTTACCGCGACCAGACTTGATCTATATAAAAAAGCTGTAAAAAAATTCACATTTAAGAATGTATGGACGGTAGACGGTAAGATTTGTTTTAAGTTTAACAACGAAATAAAATCTATAACATCGGAAATTGAATTACAAAAATACTTATGAATTATTTGCTCCTCAGAGCTGGTTTCGACCGACACGTGTTCTATACTTGTTTTTGTTTGCTTTATTTTTCACTTGCTTTTGTACGCTATATTCCGGATTGGTTTCGTTTAAGTTTTTTATTGTACAGTATTATGCATAAGTAATGTACGCCTTTTATTTTAATTAATTAATTCTTTTTCTCTTCTTTTTGAGCCTCCATATCTTAAATACTCTGTTTCTGTCCTGCATTTATTATCTACTCTTTAAATGAATTATAAGAACTCTGAAGGTATTAGGTGTGGACACTTAAACATACGCTCTCTGCAACCAAAGCTACAAGAACTTTCTTATTTCATTACTGAGCACCACTTCGACCTGTTTGCTGTAAGCGAAACATGGTTGACAGTATCCATACCTGACAATAGAGTTGCTATTGAAGGGTTTGATCTCGTCAGGTGCGATAGGGTTGGTCGAGGGGGTGGAGTATGTATATATATTCGATCATGCCTAAAGTGGGAGCCAATTAAGCTCACTAATATAGTAAATACTCTGGAACAAGTATGGATAAGGGTCTTTTTGGGTCTAAGATCGTTCTCTTGCGGTGTGATTTATAAACCACCGAATGTCAATGCTAATCAGGATTTTTTTATGGCTCTGGAAGATGTGTTGGCCAATATCAGTGTTATGGCTGACGAGGTTCTGTGCATGGGTGACCTAAATATCGATTTACTAAGAATACACAATAATGCAGCCAAAGATCTAACCCATACCATGAAATTGTTCGGCTTACAGCAGATAATTTCGCAACCTACTCGTATATCTGAAAAATCCGTTTCATTAATTGACTTAATTATATTCACGGATGAGAAATTAATCTTGGACTCCGGGGTAATGCATGTACCTGAGTTCTCGGATGACGAGCTCGTATACTGTATTTTGTCCGCTGCAGTCCCTAAAGGAACATCAATCATCAAAACATATCATGACTTTTTCTGTTTTAATCGTGATATTTTCTATAACCATTTACAGTCCATCCCGTGGCGTAATATTTACGATTTAAATACAGTTGATGAAAAAGTTAAATTCCTCAACATTAACTTAACTACCTTATTGAATTTACACGCTCCCTACAAAACGGCCAGAATTTCGAAACCTAGATGTCCATCGTTATCTTCGGATATCAGAGATCTAATGAATGACAGAAATAAGATGCTTAGTAAATATAAAATATCTAAAAGTAAGCAGGATTGGGAAAATTATCGTAGTATGCGTAATGGAGTTACTAATTTATTAAGGCGATCAAAAAACAGTATTTACATTATTCTATTTATAACGGGAATTTGCAGAGTACATGGTCCGTATTACGAAGTTTATCTGGATCCCAAATTCATCTATCCCTGACCACTTGTCTGATGTGGAGAGGATTAATCAACATTTCATAAAGTCTATACCTAGATTGAATAATGGTTATACTTTAAATATGTTAAATTATTTTTTAAATAACTCATTACCAGTACGAGCGACCTTAAAATTTGAAACTGTTACTGAGGATACCGTCCAGGACATCCTCCACCGAATACATTCTAATGCAGTAGGGGCCGATGGTTTCCCAATACGATTAATAAGGGAATGCTTGCCGTTTATCAATAAATTCATTGCTCACATCATTAATTATTCTATCTCTAACTCGTCCTTTCCTTCCTCTTGGAAACTAGCAGCGGTCCAACTAATTGCAAAAGTTAAAAATCCTATCACTTTTAACGATCTGAGGCCTATAAGTATACTGCCTGCAATTTCGAAAGTGCTCGAAAGAGTCATAAACAACCATCTACGTAAACACTTGGAAGAAAATGATATTCTGCCTTCAATTCAGTCAGGCTTTAGAGCCGGCTACAGCTGCACATCAACGTTAGCAGCAGTTTCAGATGATATATTTCGGGCTACAGACAGCGGCAAACTGACTCTGCTAATGTTGCTGGATTTTAGTAAGGCTTTCGACACCGTCAATCTCTCGTTATTACTCTCCATTTTAAAGTACATAGGTCTGGAAAATTCTGCTGTTGATTTTATGCGTAGCTATCTGTCGGACAGACAGCAGTATGTTCGACTTCCTCATAAAGAAAACTCTTCGTCTCCCAGATTGAGCTGTGGAGTTGCACAGGGATCTATCTTGTCTCCGACGTTGTTTTGTATTTACACCTCCTTTCTTAGCAAAGTCTTCATACATTGCAAGGTCCAGATTTATGCGGATGACACACAGGTATATATTTCCTTTTATCCAAACGATCTTTTTAAAACTTTAAAAATAATTAACGACGAATTATCCGAACTCTTTCTGCTAGTACAGCAATACAGCTTAGTGCTTAATCCGCAGAAATCTAAACTTCTTTTATTTGGTAGAAGGAAAGATGTTCAAGAATGCAGAAACTGGATTAATATAAATATAGGTGGTATTAATATTCCTTTGGTGGATGATGCTAGGAATCTTGGTCTTACTTTTGATTCAGAGTTAAGATTTTCAAGACATGTATCATTGACCTTACAATCTGGATATGCAAAACTGAAATCGTTGTACCCTATGAGACATATGCTTCCTGTTAATATTAAGACGATGCTGTGTGATGCACTTATTCTGTCTAAATTTAATTATGCTGATATTATATATGGTTCTTGTCTAACTAAAAGCGATGAAATACGCATCCAACGTATTCAAAATACATGTTTAAGATTTATTTTTTGTCTCAGGAAGTATGATAGAATTTCGCACAAGTTAATAGACCTGAATTGGTTGAATATGAAAGGACGACGTGAATTGCATAAGGCTGTTTTCTTTCACAAGATACTTCGTACAAATACTCCCGAATACCTTCTCAACAAGGTGACCTTCAGAACCGATGTCCATAACCTCAATCTCAGATACAAAGGTCTCATTACTCCACCTCTTCACCAAACGGAAATGTTCAAAAGATCATTCTCTTATCAAATTGCTAAAGTATATAATGATATCGCAAACTCATTGAAATTCTTGTCGGTGCTCTCATTTAAAAGAAGGTTACGGGCGAGCTTGTTGCAAGAGCAAAGCGCGTCTTTAATATAAATCAATTCGTATTGTTTTGACATACTGATGTTTGGAGTTCTTACATCTTTTACCCTAACGTATATATGTTATTATCAGATCGATTGTAGTAGTTTAATGGCTCAATGTTTTTTAAAGGTTAATTCTTTTTTCTGTACTGAAACCATACCGGACAATCAATTACTAATTCAATCAATTTGTATATTGATGATGATATGCATCAATTTAAGTTTTCATTTTTTTTTTTGTTATTTTGTTTGTTATTTTCATTTGTTTAAATGCAAGTTATTTAAGTTATGTCCTTGTGTTTTAGTTAGATAGATAGATAGTAAAATAAGGGTACGGGTTAAGTACGAGCAGAGATACTATACTCTCTGAACTTCGCCTTTTCAAACCGGCAGTTACTATTTAGTTACATATATATTTTATGACAGTTTTCTGTCCAGTTGATACTTTTTTTTATAATATTGATAATTTTGTATATAATACTGTTCCTTCTCTTTTGTACTTCACGCTGGTTTGAATAAAGTCATTTATTATTATTATTATTATTATGTATAACTACATGGATCTAAAAGCCTACAGAATTATGAATATACAATATTGTGACTATAGCATAAAAGTCAAATGAACAATAATCAGGCAAAGTCGAAATTGCAAGAAATACGTTGATACAGGTTCATAGGCGACGATTTTTGAAAATATGTATGTATGGCTGCTGGATGCAGAAAGAAACTGAATCGAGAAAAGGCTTCAACGACAAATTCTGGACTGAATTGGGAAAATAACTCAAGAGTATATTAAATTTAAAAAATTAATAATTTGTATGGGTGCTAGCGCCCACAGACCACCCATATACCTCACATCTATGGTTCGTTTGCAATGGAAATGTCTTCTGCCAGCAGTGTTTAAGAGTCTTACGTAGTATCTAGTCTTTAATTGACAGTTTTTGAACTTCTGACATAGGGGTTTTGTATTCTGCTGTTTGGTATTTTTGAAATAAAATCAAATTGGACTTGTTTCTCTTTAAGTTCTATTTACACACATCAGTGACATGTCAGTTCCGTATCAGTATTCTAAAGAAAGAATTAAAATTCTAAGTAAAAAAATTGTTAATGAAGAAAATGAACAGGGAGGACCAAATGGTGGAAACCGCATATCGATATCTCTTATGGTTTCAAACATACAACACGTTTAAGAAAATGCAATTTCAAAACGCATCTCTTGTAAAACTTTGTTGCATCATCCACTAATTTGTTGTACAAAGTTGCAAATTCTCCTTCAGTGCCTCATTTCTTCCATGTTTCGTGCATCCAATTTTGCTTCTTCGCCTGGTGCAACTTTTGCTCTTCTTCATCCAAAATTATAGCCACCGTTGCTAACTCTGACATACTCTGACATAGGGGTTTTGTATTTTGCTGTTTGGTATTTTTGAAATAAAATCAAATTGGACTTGTTTTGATCAATAGTCAAAATGTTTACCAAGCCAAATAAAATGTTTATCAAGCTGTTCAAAAATCTAAACACATTTACTTCTGTTTAGAATGTTTTACAAAAAACATCTAAACAAAACATAACAAGGTAGTAATTATCATTTAGTAAAAACTCCTTAAATGAATAACAATAACTTTGTTCTTTATTTTTTTTTAATATTATATTAATTTTATTGTATTTATCCAATTTTGTTTCTTTTTTTTTCTTTCTCAAACATCACTATTTTAAGAGTTTCGAAGTATTTGTCATAAAGTTCTTCCATATACAAGACACTACAATCAAAAATATTACAATGTCAAACCTGTCAAGCTGACAATTCTAACTTCAAAAAACAGTTCTGTTACAGAAACCTGCCAAAATGGGTTTTATAATGGAAAGCAGTGCTATAGGTGACAATTTCCAGATTAAACGCATGTCCCCCACTCCAATTAAGGTGTGAATGGGGCATGACTCACACTGATCCGTCACTTATGTCTGTAAATGGACCTTTAGTCTTTAATTAACAGTTTTTGGGCATAAGTCAAGATTTTGCATTTTGTCCAATAGTATTTAATATTTTCGAAGCAAACCTAATGGTTTATCAAAGATTCTTCTTTTTTGCGAAATCTTTTTCTGTTAGTTGTTTTACAGGCAGTATTAATAAAAATGTCTTCTGCAGCAGTATTTGGTCTTCAATTAACAGTTTTTGGACTACTTATGTCAAAATTTTGTATTTTGTCCAATAACATTTAATACTTTCAAAATTAGTTTATCAACAGTATCTTGTTGTTCTGGTATGAAAATGTTTTCTGTCAGCAGATTTACAAGCAGTATTAAGTCGTTTGGTTACATTTCAAGCTTTCTAGAAGCACTTTAAGTCTTCTGGAAGCAATATAAAGTTTTCTAGAAACAGTATTAATACGTCTAAAAGCATATCAAGTGTTCCAGAGGCAATATTAAGTTTTCAGGAAGTATTCCAAATTTTCTAGAAGCAATATCAAGACTTTTGGAGCAATATCAAATCTTCTAGGAGTATTACAAGCTTTCTGAAAACATTTCAAGGCTTTTGAAAGCAATATGAAATTTTCTAGAAGTAGAATCAAGTCTTCTGGTAGTATCACAAGATTTAATACTGCTTTTGGAAGTAATATTAAATTTTCCAAAAGCAGTATTAAATCTTCCTGAGGAAGTATCAAGTCTTCTGACGACAATTCAAGTATTTTGGAATTATTGCAAATCTTCTGGAAGCGTTTCAAGTCTTTTGAAAGTAGTATCAAACCATCTAGAAGCAGAATTAAGTTTTCTAGATGCATTTCAGGTTTTCTAGAAGCAGTATCAAATTTTTCAGAAGTAGAATCATGTCTCTGGTAGCACTGCAAGTTTTCTGGAAACATTCCAAGCTTCTAGAAGTAATATCAAGTTTTCTAGATGCAGTATTAAGTCATCAACGGGCAATATCAAGACTTCTGAAAACAGTTTAAGTGTTCTGGAAACATTCTTTCAATCTTTTGGAAGCAAATCATGTCTTCTAGAGCCATTTATGATCTTCTCAACATCAAATATAACAAAGTAATCACAAAACATCTTCAAATTGTCTTAACAAACTTAATATTAATGTTAATATTGTGCAGTTAATTGATATTTATTAACATTGACTTTTTATATTTGCATTTCGCAGATTTTATAGCTTCACAATTTTGTCGATGAGTTTTATTTTTTTGGAATGCCTTCAAATTTTTTTAAGAATATTTAAAACTGTTTTGTGATTACTTTGTTGTATTTGACTTTTTTGTAGTTTCAAGTGAATATGGGGTATAAGATGAGATATATCTCGAAACTAGTATCGATTTAATAATTAATAGCTAGAGAAGAAGTCTTTTTCTTGATACCTTATTTTTGGGTTAATGCAAGTGAAATTAATGCCAACTCAAATGAAAATGTTATCTACCAGCAGATTTACGAACAGTATTAGGTCGTTCGGTTACATATCAAGTCTTTTAGAAGGATTTCAAGTCCTCTTGAAGTATTTTAAGTCTGATGGAAGCAATATCAAGTCTCCTAGAAGCTGTATCAGGTCTTTTGAAAACAATGTCAAGTCTTCTGGAAGCATTTCAAATCTTCTGGAAGTAGTATCAAATCTTTTGGATGCAATATCAACTCTTCAATTTCTTTTGGAAATAATATCGAACAATCTAGGAGTAGAATTAAGTCTGCTGTGTGCATTTCAGTTTTCTTGGAAGCAATATTAAGTTTTCTAGAAGCAGAATCCATCCTTCTGACAGCATTACAAGTTTTCTGAAAACATTTCAAGTCTTCTGAAAGCATATCAAGTCTAGAGGGATAATATCAAGTCTTTTGGAAACATTTCAAATCTTCTGGAAGTAGTATCAAGTCTTCTGGATGCAATATCAAGTCTTCTAGGAGTAGTATCAAGTCTTCTGGTAACAATATCAAGTCTTCTAGAAGCATTACAAGTTTTTTGGAAACATTTCAAGTCTTCTGAAAGCATATCAAGTCTAGAGGGATAATATCAAGTCTTTTGAAAACATTTCAAATCTTCTGGAAGTAGTATCAAGTCTTCTGGATGCAATATCAAGCCTTCTAGGAGTAGTATCAAGTCTTCTGGTAACAATATCAAGTCTTCTAGAAGCATTACAAGTTTTCTGAAAACGTTTCAAGGCTTCTATAAGCAATATCACGATTTCTAAAAGCAGAATCAAGTCTTCTGGCAGCGTTACAAGTTTTCTGGAAACATTTCAAAGCTTCTGGAAGTAATATCAGGTCTTCTGGAAGCAGTATTAAGTCTCCTTGAGGTAGTGTAAAGTCTTCTGAAAGTTTTCTGGCATCATTTCAACGCTTCTTGGAAGCAATATCTAGTTTTATAGAAGCAGAATCTATCCTTCTGGCAGCATTACAAGTTTTCTGGAAACATTTCAAGTCTTCTGAAAGCATATCAAGTCTAGAGGGATTATATCAAGTCTTTTGGAAACATTTCAAATCTTCTAGAAGTAGTATCAAGTCTTGCATTACAAGTTTTCTGAAAACGTTTCAAGGCTTCTATAAGCAATATCACGATTTCTAAAAGCAGAATCAAGTCTTCTGGCAGCGTTGCAAGTTTTCTGGAAACATTTCAAAGCTTCTGGAAGTAATATCAGGTCTTCTGGAAGCAGTATTAAGTCTCCTTAAGGTAGTATAAAGTCTTCTGAAAGTTTTCTGGCATCATTTCAACGCTTCTTGGAAGCAATATCTAGTTTTCTAGAAGCAGAATCCATCCTTCTGGCAGCATTACAAGTTTTCTGGAAACATTTCAAGTCTTCTGAAAGCATATCAAGTCTAGAGGGATAATATCAAGTCTTTTGAAAACATGTCAAATCTTCTGGAAGTAGTATCAAGTCTTCTGGATGCAATATCAAGTCTTCTAGGAGTAGTATCAAGTCTTCTGGTAACAATATCAAGTCTTCTAGAAGCATTACAAGTTTTCTGAAAATGTTTCAAGGCTTCTATAAGCAATATCACGATTTCTAAAAGCAGAATCAAGTCTTCTGGCAGCGTTGCAAGTTTTCTGGAAACATTTCAAAGCTTCTGGAAGTAATATCAGATCTTCTGGAAGCAGTATTAAGTCTCCTTGAGGTAGTATAAAGTCTTCTGAAAGTTTTCTGGCATCATTTCAACGCTTCTTGGAAGCAATATCTAGTTTTCTAGAAGCAGAATCCATCCTTCTGGCAGTATTACAAGTTTTCTGGAAACATTTCAAGTCTTCTGAAAGCATATCAAGTCTAGAGGGATAATATCAAGTCTTTTGGAAACATTTCAAATCATCTGGAAGTAGTATCAAGTCTTCTGGATGCAATATCAAGTCTTCTAGGAGTAGTATCAAGTCTTCTGGTAACAATATCAAGTCTTCTAGAAGCATTACAAGTTTTCTGAAAACGTTTCAAAGCTTCTGTAAGCAATATCTCGATTTTTAAAAGTAGAATCAAGTCTTCTGGCAGCGTTGCAAGTTTTCTGGAAACATTTCAAAGCTTCTGGAAGTAATATCAGGTCTTCTAGAAGCAGTATTAAGTTCCCCTGAGGTAGTATAAAGTCTTCTGAAAGTTTTCTGGTATCATTTCAAAGCTTCTGGAAGTAATATTAAATCTTCCAAAAGCAGTATTAAATCTTCCTGAGAGTATCAAGTCTTCTGAAGACAATTCAAGAATTTTGGAATCATTGCAAGTCTTCTGGAAGCATTTCAAGTCTTTTAGAAATAATCAAACCATCTAAAAGTAGAATTAAGTCTTCTGTGTCCATTTTAGTTTTCTTTGAAGTAATATCAAGGTTTCTAGAAGCACAATCCATCGTTCTGGCAGCATTACAAGTTTTCTGGAAACATTTCAAGTCTTCTGGAAGCATATCAAGTCTATAGGGATAATGTCAAGTCTTCTGGAAATATTTCAAATCTTCTCGAAGTAGTATCAAATCTTCTGGATGCAATATCAAGTCTTCTAGGAGTAGTATCAATTCTTCTGGTAACAATATCAAGTCTTCTAGAAGCATTACAAGTTTTCTGGAAACATTTCAAAGCTTCTGGAAGTAATATCAGGTCTTCTAGAAGCAGTATTAAGTCTCCTTGAGGTAGTATAAAGTCTTCTGAAAGTTTTTTGGCATCATTTCAAAGCTTCTGGAAGTAAATCTTCCAAAAGCAGTATTAAATCTTCCTAAGAGAGTATCAAGTTTTCTGAAAACAATTCAAGAATTTTGGAATCATTGCAAGTCTTTTGGAAACATTTCAAGTATTTTAGAAATAATCAAACCATCTAAAAGTAGAATAAAGTTTTCTGTGTGCATTTCAGTTTTTCTGAAAGCAGTATCAAGTTTTCTAGAAGCAGAGTCAAATCTTTTGGCAGCATTGCAAGTTTTCTGAAAACATATCACAGCTTCTGGAAGCAAATATCACGTTTTATAGAAGCAGAATGAAGTCTTCTGGCATTATTGCAAGTTTTCTGGAAACATTTCAAAGCTTTTGGAATTGTTCAATATAGTGTCTTCTAGAAGCAGTATTAAGTCTCCCTAAGGCAGTATCAAGTCTTCTGAAAGTAGTTCAAGCATTGTGGAATCATTGCAAGTCTTCTGGAAGCAGTCCAAGTGTTTTGGAAGCAATATCGAGTTATCTAGAAGCAGAATCAGGTCTTCTGGATGCGTGTCGCAATTTCTGGAAGCAGTTTAAGTTTTCTAGAAGCAGAATCAAGTCTTCTGGCAGCATTGCAAGTTTTCTGGATACATTTCATGCCCTCTGGAAGTAATATCAAATCTTCTAGAAGCAGTATTAAGTCTTCCTGAGGGAGTATCAAGCCTTCTGATGACAATTCAAGTATTTTGGAATTATTGCAAATCTTCTGGAAGTAGTATCAAATCTTTTGGATGCAATATCAACTCTTCAATTTCTTTTGGAAATAATATCGAACAATCTAGGAGTAGAATTAAGTCTGCTGTGTGCATTTCAGTTTTCTTGGAAGCAATATCAAGTTTTCTAGAAGCAGAATCCATCCTTCTGGCAGCATTACAAGTTTTCTGAAAACATTTCAAGTCTTCTGAAAGCATATCAAGTCTAGAGGGATAATATCAAGTCTTTTGGAAACATTTCAAGTCTTTTGGAAACATTTCAAATCTTCTAGAAGTAGTATCAAGTCTTCTGGATGCAATATCAAGTCTTCTAGGAGTAGTATCAAGTCTTCTGGTAATAATATCAACTCTTCTAAAAGCGTTATAAGTTTTCGGAAAATGTTTCAAGGCTTCTGTTAGCAATATCACGATTTCTAAAAGCAGAATCAAGTCTTCTGGCAGCGTTGCAAGTTTTCTGGAAACATTTCAAAGCTTCTGAAAGTAATATCAAGTCTTCTAGAAGCAGTATCAAGTCTCCTTGAGGTAGTATAAAATCTTCTGAAAGTTTTCTCTTTAAAAGTTTCTCTTTAAGGTCTATTTACACACATCAGTGACATGTCAGTTCCGTATCAGTATTCTAAAGAAAGTATTAAAATTCTAATTAAAAAAATTGTTAATGAAGAAAATGAACAGGGAGGACCAAATGGTGGAAACCGCATATCGATATCTCTTATGGTTTCAAACATACAACACGTTTAAGAAAATGCAATTTCAAAACGCATCTCTTGTAAGACTGTGTTGCATCATCCACTAATTTGTTATACAAAGTTGCAAATTCTCCTTCAGTGCCTCATTTCTTCCATGTTTCGTGCATCCAAATTTGCTTCTTCGCCTGGTGCAACTTTTGCTCTTCTTCATCCAAAATTATAGCCACCGTTGCTAACTCTGACATACTCTGACATAGGGGTTTTGTATTTTGCTGTTTGGTATTTTTGAAATAAAATCAAATTGGACTTGTTTCTCTTTAAGGTCTCTTCTGAAAGTTTTCTGGCATCATTTCAAAGCTTCTGGAAGAAATATTAAATTTTCCAAAAGCAGTATTAAATCTTCCTGAGAGAGTATCAAGTCTTCTGAAGACAATTCAAGAATTTTGGAATCATTGCATGTCTTCTGGAAGCATTTAAGGTCTTTAGAAATAATCAAGAATCTCTTGATTATTTCTATCAGAAGACTAGATATTGATCTTTAGAAATCAATATCAAGTCTTCTAGGAGTAGTATCAATTCTTCTGGTAACAATATCAAGTCTTCTAGAAGCATTACAAGTTTTCTGGAAACATTTCAAAGCTTCTGGAAGTAATATCAGGTCTTCTAGAAGCAGTATTGAGTCTCCTTGAGGTAGTATAAAGTCTTCTGAAAGTTTTTGGCATCATTTCAAAGCCTCTGGAAGTAAATCTTCCAAAAGTAGTATTAAATCTTCCTGAGAGAGTATCAAGTTTTCTGAAAACAATTCAAGAATTTTGGAATCATTGCAAGTCTTTTGGAAACATTTCAAGTATTTTAGAAATAATCAAACCATCTAAAAGTAGAATAAAGTTTTCTGTGTGCATTTCAGTTTTTCTGGAAGCAGTATCAAGTTTTCTAGAAGCAGAATCAAATCTTTTGGCAGCATTGCAAGTTTTCTGAAAACATTTCACAGCTTCTGGAAGCAAATATCACGTTTTATAGAAGCAGAATGAAGTCTTCTGGCATTATTGCAAGTTTTCTGGAAACATTTCAAAGATTTTGGAATTGTTCAATATAGTGTCTTCTAGAAGCAGTATTAAGTCTTCTGAAAGTAGTTCAAGTATTGTGGAATCATTGCAAGTCTTCTGGAAGTATTCCAAGTGTTTTGGACGCAATATCGAGTTATCTAGAAGCAGAATCAGGTCTTCTGGATGCGTTTCGCAATTTCTGGAAGCAGTTTAAGTTTTTTAAAAGCAGAATCAAGACTTCTGGCAGCATTGCAAGTTTTCTAGATACATTTCATGCCTTCTGGAAGTAATATCAAGTCTTCTAGAAGCAGTATTAAGTCTTCCTGAGGCAGTATCAAGCCTTTTGAAGGCAGTTTAAGTATTCTGGAATCATTGCAAGTCTTTTGGAAACATTTCAAGCCTTTTGGGAGCAATATCGAGCTATCTAGAAGCAGAATCAGGTCTTCTGGATGCGTTCCGCAATTTCTGGAAGCAGTATCAAGTTTTCTAGAAGCAGAATCAAGTGTTCTGACAGCATCGCAAGTTTTCTGGATACATTTCAAGCCTTCTGGAAGTAATATCAAGTCTTCTAGAAGCAGTATTAAGTCTTCCTGAGGCAGTATCAAGCCTTTTGAAGGCAGTTTAAGTATTCTGGAATCATTGCAAGTCTTTTGGAAACATTTCAAGCCTTTTGGGAGCAATATCGAGCTATCTAGAAGCAGAATCAGGTCTTCTGGATGCGTTCCGCAATTTCTGGAAGCAGTATCAAGTTTTCTAGAAGCAGAATCAAGTGTTCTGACAGCATCGCAAGTTTTCTGGATACATTTCAAGCCTTCTGGAAGTAATATCAAGTCTTCTAGAAGCAGTATTAAGTCTTCCTAAGGCAGTATCAAGCCTTCTGAAGGCAGTTTAAGTATTCTGGAATCATTGCAAGTCTTCTGGAAACATTTCAAGTCTTTTGGGAGCAATATCGAGCTATCTAGAAGCAGAATCAGGTCTTCTGGATGCGTTTCGCAATTTCTGGAATTAGTATCAAATTTTCTAGAAGCAGAAGTCTTTTAGAGCTAATATCGAGCTATCTAGAAGCAGAATCAAGTCTTCTGGATGCGTTTCAGGTTTTCTGGTGTATCAAGTCTTCATTTTTATTTTGTAGCAAAAGCCAGTAAGATTTAAGCATATAGGTCATTCTTAGAAAGGATGAAAAAACGGTTTTTAAGAAAAACAATCATGTATGTAATTACTTTTCAATTTTATATATTTACACTAGAAAACATATTAGCATAATAAGTGTTATAATAAGTTTTCCGGTACCAAAGTTGAGAAGTAGTAATGGAGTTAACAAATAATAATTTAATTCCAAATTTTCTTTCTAACTCGTAATTAAACTCAATAATATACAGCACTATAATAGTTGCAGCAAAACAGCTGTGAATGTAAGGCTATTTCATCGTATATTGACTCAAATCACGATGAAAGTTGATGAACAACTTTCATCGTACTTTTAAACGTATTAGTATTTGCTGGGATCAATTGCAAGGATCAAAAATCTTGCTCCTTTTCATTGCATTTTGTAAAACCTTCACTAATGTCGCAATCTGGTAGGTCTGTTCCTTGTGCAACTTTTGAGTCTGCTATTCGTTTAATACAGCTTCCAATACCATTAGGTGATTCTTTTCCATGGTCACTTTCCATGTAATGCAATCGAATTGTCTCTACTTGCAATTTTTTGTCCAGATATTTAGCGATAAGATAAATCATCTTTCTATTTTTATATTGGGTGGATAGAGAAACAATCATTTTAAAATCATCAAAAGCATATTCTAAGTGAACATATATGGGTGAGGGACATGGCGAAGACTATTTGATATTGTACAGTATGAGATATGTTTTATTGAGTTATTTTGTGGATGCTTGTAGTACACAATTAAGGTATGGAGAGATATCTGAGGCTTTTGCAAAACTTTGTTTTCCCTTTGACTACTAGTTGTATTGATTCGTTATCGCATTTCATATCTAATACGTAATGTGGATATTGTGTTGGTCTATTTTTTACTAATTTATTTAATATAGTAAAATCGCCTAAACTTTACATTTTGTGACAGATACCAAAATTCAGAATATGAATTCAATACCTGTATATGTGTTAACACTTTAACTTTGCATTTATTTTGTGGAAAAAATGTTTAATGATAAACGTTCGAATGAATTTAATCAAATTCCTTTAGTATAAATTGCATATTTATTCAATCAATTATCACATATATAAAATACATTTATACAAAATACATTTCTCACCTCAAAAAAAAATTGTTAAAGCCATCAAAAATGATTCAATTTATCTTAAAAATTCATTGTGTGGTTTCAGTACAAACACCTAAAACACTGGTAATAGTAATACTCGTCGTTTCCAACCGACAAAAATGCCTAAGTATCACAAGATCATCAAAATGCAGTCAAATAAGACCAACGAAAAATAAATCAATCAACAAAAAATAATAAGTAATAAAGATCCGTCTAAATTTTTTATAATGTGCATTAATAATAATAAGTTTTAAGCGAAACATTTAAGCTACTAATATGTAAGTCTCAAATAGCAAATAAATTAATTTTTTCTCTCATACAAAATATTACTATTATAACAATATCACAATGGTTGAGACAGTAGATGAGCGTCGGATTTCATCGGAACGTCGTTGTGATGTAACATTAAGCTTCCAATTAATGAAACTAAAGCCCTATCGAGCCACGTCACTGGATTTGGATATAAAAGCCCACCTTCGTAAAATCCCAAATGACCTCCATGTGCTAATTGAATGTATAAAGTGTTATTGTGCGTCTCTAAAAATTTAATAAATAGTGAAAAAATAATTTCGGAAATAATTTATTGTACCAGCGTAATTCCGTATTGGATCTAAAAGCGCGTCTGGAACTATCGGATCATCCAACGAATTAATAAATACCATAGGGGTTGTAGCGTTATTAATATTGTTTAAATAATTAATACTTGAGCTCCATTTATATAAATCCGAAATGGTTTTAAACGAATGAACCCGTTTTGTGTAAGCGTCATCAAGTTCCGGTAATGTAGCGGCCGAAATAATTTCGTGTTCGTTTAATTTAAATCGCGATTTCATTTCATCAGATAACAATATTGTCCTGTGACGTAATATAATCGTTTTCATGTTTTCGGTCATTATGTAAAGGTAAAAGCGGCGAAAGTTTTGCCAGTTTAATAAATATTTTGTTCCCCTACAAATTTATTTTTATTTGATTTATTATTAAATAAGATCATAAATCTTACTCGATTGCGTTGTATCCTTGACAAACCGAAATCGCTCCAATTATCCCTAAAGGACGTTCGCGATCGGTTTCTCCCATATATTTCGTTATAAGATTGCCACCCAAACTAAATCCAACGCAAAGGAATTTACTCTCTGGATACTTTCCGGTGAGATGAGTTAACATTTCGTGGAAGTCATTTGTATTACCTAAATTTTGTGTAAGATACTAAATATAAGGTAAGGCTAAAATGTAATTTTTACCATAACTAAAAATTCTTGGCGACGTAACTGGCACACTTCTTAAAGCTCCAACATGGTTTAAAACGGCACATCTATAACCGTGGCATTGAGCTAAATGGACAAAAGTTCGGACGTAAACGCTTTCAGAAGTATTTCCAATTCCTGGACAAATCGCGATAGTAATTTCATCTGTAACAAATAGTTTGTTTAAAATATATTCAAAGACATTAATGTTGTCATCACTTAAAATGATGACTAGTTTCGAATTATAATAACTTTTGTATTACTCGATTTGATTAAGATTTCTTATGTGGCTGAAGTTAGATTCAGAGTCGAATCTGAAGCAGATTCAGATTCGTTTCTTTACAGTCGACCAGACAAATACTTATAATGAACACTAAATAATTATTTTTCTTATTATTTAGGGAATGTGGCACCCTGAAACCATGTTAGGAAATTCACTTAGCGATCTTTTAACCCCTCTGCAAAGAGACAGATGCGGACAGGGCGGGGGATTAATAATAATAACTCGGTATTAGGTGTAAAACGTAAATAATTTTTTTCTCAAAATCTGGGAAGTGTAGCACCCTAGAACCATGTTAGAAAATTCACTTAACCCTTCTAGAACCCCTCTGCAAAGGGACACACAAAAATTTAGAGGTGGGGGGGGCGGGGGATGAATAATTTAAATTAACTCGGTTTTAGGTGTAAAACGTAAATAATTTTTTTCTCAAAATCTAGGAAGTGTAGCACCCTGGAACCGTATTAGAAAATTCACTTAACCCTTCTAGAACCCCTCTGCAAAGGGACACACAAAAATTTAGAGGTGGGGGCAGGGGATGAATAATTTAAATTAACTCAGTTTTAGGTGTAAAACGTAAATAATTTTTTTCTCAAAATCTAGGAAGTGTAGCACCCTGGAACCATATTAGAAAATTCACTTAACTCTTCGAGAATCCCTTTGCAAAGGGACACACAAAAATTTAGAGGTGGGGGCGGGGGATGAATAATTTAAATTAACTCGGTTTTAGGCGTAAAACGTAAATAATTTTTTTCTCAAAATCTAGGAAGTGTAGCACCCTGGAACCGTATTAGAAAATTCACTTAACCCTTCTAGAACCCCTCTGCAAAGGGACACACAAAAATTTAGAGGTGGGGGCAGGGGATGAATAATTTAAATTAACTCAGTTTTAGGTGTAAAACGTAAATAATTTTTTTCTCAAAATCTAGGAAGTGTAGCACCCTGGAACCATATTAGAAAATTCACTTAACTCTTCGAGAATCCCTCTGCAAAGGGACACACAAAAATTTAGAGGTGGGGGCGGGGGATGAATAATTTAAATTAACTCGGTTTTAGGTGTAAAACGTAAATAATTTTTTTCTCAAAATCTAGGAAGTGTAGCACCCTGGAACCGTATTAGAAAATTCACTTAACCCTTCTAGAACCCCTCTGCAAAGGGACACACAAAAATTTAGAGGTGGGGGCAGGGGATGAATAATTTAAATTAACTCAGTTTTAGGTGTAAAACGTAAATAATTTTTTTCTCAAAATCTAGGAAGTGTAGCACCCTGGAACCATATTAGAAAATTCACTTAACTCTTCGAGAATCCCTTTGCAAAGGGACACACAAAAATTTAGAGGTGGGGGCGGGGGATGAATAATTTAAATTAACTCGGTTTTAGGCGTAAAACGTAAATAATTTTTTTCTCAAAATCTAGGAAGTGTAGCACCCTGGAACCGTATTAGAAAATTCACTTAACCCTTCTAGAACCCCTCTGCAAAGGGACACACAAAAATTTAGAGGTGGGGGCAGGGGATGAATAATTTAAATTAACTCAGTTTTAGGTGTAAAACGTAAATAATTTTTTTCTCAAAATCTAGGAAGTGTAGCACCCTGGAACCATATTAGAAAATTCACTTAACTCTTCGAGAATCCCTCTGCAAAGGGACACACAAAAATTTAGAGGTGGGGGCGGGGGATGAATAATTTAAATTAACTCGGTTTTAGGTGTAAAACGTAAATAATTTTTTTCTCAAAATCTAGGAAGTGTAGCACCCTGGAACCGTATTAGAAAATTCACTTAACCCTTCTAGAACCCCTCTGCAAAGGGACACACAAAAATTTAGAGGTGGGGGCAGGGGATGAATAATTTAAATTAACTCAGTTTTAGGTGTAAAACGTAAATAATTTTTTTCTCAAAATCTAGGAAGTGTAGCACCCTGGAACCATATTAGAAAATTCACTTAACTCTTCGAGAATCCCTTTGCAAAGGGACACACAAAAATTTAGAGGTGGGGGCGGGGGATGAATAATTTAAATTAACTCGGTTTTAGGTGTAAAATGTAAATAATTTTTTTAAAAGAATATTTAGAAAAAAATAATATAGTACCTAACAACAGTATAGCACCTAACAACCACTTAATATAAATTTTTCACCCTCCGCCCCCACTTCTAAATTTTTGTATGTCCATATACAGAAGGGAAGACTAAAAACCAAATTTGTGAAATGAGGAGATGAGCATAATTATAAAGACTGTAAAAGAAAAAGAGCAATTCATCTAAATGTACAAATTGTGGTGAATCCAACCAATTACAGAGGCTGTCGCGACCACACAGAACTACAACTTCATCCACATCAAGTTAGAAGAACAACCACGCACTCAATTCATACATCCACCTTCCGAACTGTACATCCAAATATGTCATTTGCAAACATTGCTTAACAAAATTCACCCTCCCAAAACAGCAGCACTCCTAAAACATCGAATAATCCGGAAATGTCTACCATTGACGCTTCAATTACGAATCTCCTAAAACAAATCATCACACCATTAATTTCGCAAAATTATATACTCAATAAATTACTCCGTTCCTTCCCACATGCCTAGTCTAAACAGAAAAGTTTAATATCAACGCATCTAGAAGCAGAAGAAGAGTTCCGAATATCTTGTTTTAAGATATCTATAGATTTGATCGCAACTCACAAACAGTTTCAGGCTAAATAGCGATACTAATTAAACGCGCATTAAAACACAAACCTTATGACCTAACGAATATTTCGCTAGAGACGGTCGCTATCCAACTTTATCCAATAAACATGAGACCAGTTACAATAATTTGTGCTTATAGACAACGAAACCGTAAATTGATAAAAGAAGAATTTAGTCAACTATTGAATAATTATCCTCTTTTAATAATTGGCGATTTAAACAGTAAATTGAAAATATGGAGATGTTAAATCTATAACCCATCAGGTTCATGTCTCGAAGAAATGTATAGTTAACATCTTTTGCAAATTTAAGAGATCTATAGTATTGATTCACCAAATACGTATCCCAGTCCTACCTCTATAGATGGATCTGTCTCATTGCTTATCTCAACAATCAAAAATGTAGCTAGAATGTTTACTAAACCTAATAGATCCATTCCATCAAATCATAATTTACCTCCCAAGTATTTCCCGACTTGATCAAGGAGAAAAGAGACGTAGCTGGCAGAGAACTCATGATCGTGTCTTAAAGCAGAAGCTAAATAAACTGACACACACTATCCTTAGAATCCTTAGAATTCTATTGAATTACTAGTTATCAGAATCTTCTAAGTACTATCCATACAGTAAAGATACTGGAATGTGAATAACAACTAAAAGAATACTGAAAAAATTTGTACAATTACTCATGAAGGAATACAGTTGTCTGCTGATGAAGATAAAACCCAAGCATTTGTCGATTACCTTGAAGTAACCTTTATTTCTCATATACCCCCAGAAAACACGTCATTGGCCAATGCTACTGAAACATATAATGAAACGCATCTTCCACGAATAGCAATGGTGGACGAAGAAGTCACTAATGAGGAAATCGGATATTTAATTTACAATCTACCCAATCGAAAAGTTCCAGGGCATGACCCTATACGAAATTTAATTTTAACATACTTTCCCTTGAACATTACTACCTACCTAACTGATATCTTCAATTTATGCCTACAAATTGGTTACTTACCGGTCACTTCGAAAAAAGCTGAGATACTAATGTTCGACAAACCTGGTAAAACGAGCAGTACTATATCTAATTACTGTCCTATTAGCCTCTTACCGACACTATCTAATTGTTTGAAAACGTAATTTTGCGAAGATTTCAAGAACAGTTGATAGAAAGAAATATTATTCCAAATATTCAGTTCGGGTTTCAGACGCAACACTCGGCGATTCACAAATTGGTGCATGTTACAGAATTTATTAAGAAAAGTTATGAAAATAAGTTGTTCACCACCATTGCCTTTGACTGTTTGGAGGGCGGGTTTAAAATTCAGGCTATTACAGGAAATACTTATGTCATATCTTCAGGAGCGAACATTTTATGTAAGATAGAATGGGTCATATTCAGATTCACGTTGTATCAGAGGAGTCCAAGGGGGTATATTAGCACCTTATTCAATATATTTGCATGATATACCATACCGCCAAAGTTTTAATTAAAAAGGCTCTATTTGCTGACGAGTGTTGACCTTCAAGATGCTATTAACAACATGCAGAAATGACTTACTAAATGGTGCCTAAGTGTATTCCTAAGTGAAGACAAGTTTTAATTCAAAATCTTTACATTACGACGTTACCAAAATTCAATAAACGTTGTAATCAATAACTCAGAATATCGGTGGAATCTTAAAGACAAAGCTATTAAATATTTACGTCTGCATCTTGATCAGTGATTAAATTGGGATATGCGTATAAACAACAGATCAAATTTGGGATACGCACGATTAAAACAGTTATTTCTTTTAATAAATAGGAAAAGAGTTACCTAAAATCTAAATGTACAATGATACTATATAAAGTATTAATAAAATTTCTGGTAACCTATGATTGCCTAGCGTGGAGGAGCAACGCTGGTACCACAAATATTATTTATTATAGGAGTGTCTACAGCGGACGGCGGCGGACGGCTGTAGATACTCCTTAGTTTGTTCGTAACGATCAGATACATCGAACTAAATATAATGCCTATTAAGGATTTTGTAAGATGTCCAACCAGGCGGTTCCATAAAATCATCAATAAATGTTGTAGTGCAGCTAACATTGGTTTGGGTCTCAAAAAGTAGATAGAACTTTCTTGTTAAACATAGCCGTTTAACAAGAAAGTTGCCACAAGATTTATTGTAAATTAAAATTTAACTATTTGCCTTAGGAAAACCTCTATATTTCCTTAATGTTATTAATCGTTATGTATATGTAAATGTGATTTGAAACATGATTGAAACACATTAGCGAATATTATATTGTATGTTGAGTTGATTTTAATAAAGTTAAAAAAAAGAAAGAGATTGAGAAAAATTTATTTACGTTTTACACCTAAAACCGAGTTAATTTAAATTATTCATCCCCGCCCCCACCTCTAAATTTTTGTGTGTCCCTTTGCAGAGGGGTTCTAGAAGGGTTAAGTGAAGTTTCTAATATGGTTCCAGGGTGCTACACTTCCTAGATTTTGAGAAAAAAATTATTTACGTTTTACACCTAAAACCGAGTTAATTTAAATTATTCATCCCCCGCCCCCACCTCTAAATTTTTGTGTGTCCCTTTGCAGAGGGGTTCTAGAAGGGTTAAGTGAATTTTCTAATATGGTCTAGGGTGCTACACTTCCCAGATTTTGAGAAAAAAATTATTTACGTTTTACACCTAAAACCGAGTTAATTTAAATTATTCATCCCCCACCCCCACCTTTAAATTTTTGTGTGTCCCTTTGCAGGGGGGGTTCTAGAAGGGTTAAGTGAATTTTCTAATATGTTTCCAGGGTGCTACACTTCCCAGATTTTGAGATAAAAATTATTTACGTTTTACACCTAATACCGAGTTATTATTATTAATCCCCCGCCCTGTCCGCATCTGTCCCTTTGCAGAGGGGTTAAAAAGATCGCTAAGTCAATTTCCTAACATGGTTTTAGGGTGCCACATTCCCTAAATAATAAGAAATATAATTATTTAATGTTCATTATAAGTATTTGTCTGGTCGACTGTAAAGAAACGAATCTGAATCTGCTTCAGATTCGAATCTGAATCTAACTTCAGCCACATAGATTTCTTGTATTTGAAAGGTCTACCCTCGCCAATATTACTTAGATGTTTTCCTTATATTCAACACTAACATGTATTAATAATAATAATAACTGTATTGCCCAGCAAATAAAAGTAAATACAAAATAAAAAAAAATAATAATAAAATAACCATTAAGGTCGCCGTTCAATCACGTGATGTTCGTAAAAGTGCATAAAAAATCTATATAGTTGGTTAAAAGAGATCGCGCTGAGCTCAATTCAGTTATTCATAGCGATGCTTTTTTATATCTCCTTACAATTAGTCATCCTACCGTTGAAAAAATTTTTTCGTTGGAGAACATATTCCGGTTTAGTCTTACGCGATTCTTATTCTGGACATTATTTGGTGTTTTTTTTTTTGGCGAAGTGTTAATATTATTATAGTCGGTGTTATTGTTTAACCCTCGCAGTACTGACGTTTCGCCAACCGTTGCGGACGGTGCCTGGGTCAACCGAGACCCGAACAGTTTTTGTTTACGTAGAATATAAAAAATGAAGCTTTTGCCATTATGATTTTGACTTATTTTATTTTAAAGGTGAACTATTATTAGAGATATAAAATAATACATAAAAATAAAATTTTAAAAAAATTACATAAAAAATATTTATTCTAAATCATTACAATTTGTACACAAAATATTTTTTGTACATGTTGAATGTATATTACATACATATTTATGACAAACATCACATTTTGATTTATATTTATTGTCATTTCCAATACACAAGCTACACCTTGAGCGTTTTTCTAATGTTGTACTCATTTGTTTATTTATTTTTCGGCCTGTACTTTCGATGGCGTCCACAATGTGTCTCGAAAATACTACTGCATTGGTTTCAAATGCTCTAGCTCTAGAATCTATGTTTGCAGCAACTAACTGTTCAGACAAATTTTCTATAAATTGTTTTCTTCTTGATTTTATGTTACCAGTTGCCCAATCCGGATTTTTGAGTTGCCATAGTACAAATGCATTATAGGCTGCAATATCTATATAATGTAAAAAAAAGCGACAGAGGCCAACGTCGCACAGTGGTTCAAAACATGAAAAAGTGACGCATAGAGGTAAAAAACAAATTTACCCCTAGGTAATTTTGGGAAAGCCCTTTTATAAATAACACTTTTTTCCAAGAAAAACCGATACCCAAAGTCAATTATATGCAAATCTACCTGAGTAAGATGGATTTGCTTATAAGGAGGTCGGGCAGGTTCTTAGGTCACTTTGCCTTATCGCTTCATTAGCGCACATTAAGATAATTTTGTGACGTTTCGAGTGATAGTTATTTCTGAAGAAAATATGGAATCCAAGCGTTTAAGTAAGTATTATCATATGTATATAACAGTTTTTCAATTGATGCCTTGATTATCAGCTAACATTATGAAAAAGTGTATCATGAATTATGACAATTTTTAAGTTATAAACTGTAATAAGTCTCGACGCCCACCTATGCCCGCTTTGAATTTTCATCGTAAATATAGTTTAAAGTATTACGTACCTGGAGGTATATGATTTAGACCCACCATGATCCGCCTGTCGAAAATATGTTACATTTTAACACTACATATCCGTAAAATACGCAACTATTAGGAAATAAGTCATAATAAATGTTTACGCCAGCTTCAGCCCGCTGCAGTTATTGATTGTAAATATAATTTTGAGTATTATCTTATCAGTGGTGAATAATTTAAAACCATCTGGATCCAACTTTTGATTTATTTTATAGTGTTTCGCTGCAAATGCGATAAACTTTGGGAAGTGATTGTTTTCCGAAAATTAAGGTAGATGATTTATATATAAGAACCACATGCACATCGACACCCCTAGGTAACTACAACCCTCAAAAGTTGGAAAAAAATTTGCTACAAATTTGTCATTCCCCGATATCATTAGAAATCTTTTCTCCTTTAATATAATCAACAAGTGAGATGATATTGATGTTCCGCTTCACACATTGCCACTATCACTGATCAAGTTATAGTAAGTATAGCTAACAGTTCATTAAATTTTTGGTAATAGTTTATTTCATATCATATCCTGTATAGTATAGTGCTATTATTTTTGCTAATGTATTTTTTTTATTACAGCTGAAATTACGCGTATAGATCTATGCAATAAATTTCTTAAGGGAGGTTTTAGTAATAGAACTGAAACAGAGGTATTTAACGAAATACTAACATACATGAACGGGCGCGGACTTTTTCCAAACGAAACCCAAATAAAATCTTTTTTAAAGAAATGGGCAGAAAAATGGAGAAATTCTGGATATTCTTGGGAAAAATTTGTTGCCAAAAATCAACTTTGGTTAGATGACAAACCATTTAACAAATTATGTGATGAGAATGTGTCAGAACCTGGACCTTCGAAACGAAAATGTTTTGCAGATTTGTCAACCTCTCAAAAAAATAGAGTAACCAAAGGTAATAGATCAGCACGTGTTTGATATAATGTGGCTATAAAATTTATTTTTAGAAATAAGAGATAGTTACACGTCTGAAGAATTAGCGTATGCCGCCACATCTGCCCTTAGACAAGAGCATAAAATCGATGCAGCAAAAGCTGTAAAATTGGCTAGCTTAGTCCCAGAAGACGTATTGTCCGCTGTGGAGCGCAGTGCTCCCGAACCATTTTCTCCGGAAGAAGCAATAGCCTTATTTATTATAAATGGCAAACAAACAAAGGCTCAGTATCAAAATATGCGTTCAGCAGCATTGTGGAAAAGTAATATTCATTTTATTAAGTATGTAGACCTAATTTACTTGATTGTATTTATTTTATAGAAGTTGATATATATCCAACATACCACGAAATATTGAAAGCTAAAAAAGAAAGCTATCCCACTTTAAATCCCGATAACTTTTCGGAAATAGAGGCAAAGGTATCGCTTCAACATATGGTGGACAGAACAGCCGAAAGAATTTTGAAAAATATTCCAATAGAAAATTGCCCAAACAGGTTGAAAATAACATTTAAATGGGGTATGGATGGCAGCAGTGGTCATCCTGAATTTAAACAAAGGTTTATTAATCCAGAAAATTCGGATGCCACCGTAATGTGTACGCACATATTACCCTTATTTATAGAAGGTGATAAGGTCATTGTTTGGAATAATGACTCTCCTAATTCGTCAAGGTATTTTTTCATATAAAATATTGTAACGCAGGCTCTAATCTCCTGTTTTTTTTTTTAATTTAGTCTATGTAGGCCAATACGAATGGCATTCTGTAAAGAAGATCCAAATTCCATAACGGCAGAGTACACAAGAATGATGACAGTAATAGAAAATTTAAGGCCATCAATGATTAAGATGTCGGAATCATACGAGGTGGAAATGACACATAGTTTTCTGTTCACCATGATAAATGGAAAAGTTATCAACGCTATTATTAAAAATCCCGCAACTTCGGTAAGTGTGTTCATGATTATATTAAACGTGGGACAGAAACGAAAGAATTCTTTTGTCAATAAGATAACTAAAATTAAATGATTTTAGAGATGTCCAGTATGTTTAGCTGGACCTAAAGACTTAAATAAATTTCCAGACAAAGGAGCAATTAACAAAACTGTTTTTGGCTTTGGTATATCGCCATTACATGCGAAAATTAATATGATGCAGTTTTTACTACGATGTGCCTATAAGTAAGAGATTTACTTCTAATACTTCTTTATTTTCTATGACTAATTTCTTCTTAGATTGGACGAAAACAAGCAAACAGATGTGCGGAAGAAGGAAATTCAAAAACTGTTCAAGGAAAAAACTGGCCTAATTATAGACAAACCCAAGCCAGGTTTTGGAATTTCCCATGATGGGAATACCGCCAGAAGATTCTTTCAAGATTGTAAATTAACATCAGAAATAACAGGAATTGATGTTGAAATTATCGAGCGATTTTCAAATCTTTTAGCGGCAATATCTTGCAACACAGTAGTTAATTTCAAGAAATATGAAATGTACGGCATTGCAACAGCACAAAAGTTTTCGAAAACATACCCCTCATTCACATTTTCTCCAACTGTGCATAAAATTTTGTTTCACGGGCATGAATATATTCAACATTTTGGATCAATTCCATTAGGTAAATTATACTTGAATAGACAACAAACAAGAAAACTATAGTTTTTATTTTATAGGTGCTCTAAGTGAAGAACCACTGGAGTCTAGAAACAAAGATTTCAAGAAATATAGGACCGACTTTTCAAGAAAAACATCACGCAAAGATACACTTGAAGATATTTTTAACAGATTCATGTTAACGTCTGATCCTTTATTTTTTAAAATATTCAGAGCATTTAATAGATCATCTGCAAAGAGTAAATCTTCAACAAAAAAACTACACATAGATGATACTGCTGATTTTGAAGATGCTCCTTTGAATGAATCGTATGATTCAGATTCTGATGACGACATACAATTCGATGAGGAAAGTTCCTTACCAGTCTTCGCAGAAGAATTTGAAGACACCATTTAATATAGTAAAGTATGTTTATTGAATTTAATAAACTGGTTGTATTTCATTTTTTTGTATATATATATATACCTATATATAATACCTACACATAACCAATTACCTATGCATAAATACATGTAGGTATACTTATCTTCTGCACCAATACATGTAGGTATATTATCTTCTATATACTATTCTCATTACATATCTTTTTTTATTTTATATCGTCCAAACTACTTGAATCTATTCTATGGAATATTTTATTCCTTTACTTTCTATTAGTTCCAATTACACAACAAGACCAAACTATGATGTCAGAATATTTTGGAGGGCCATAGAAACTACAATTTTAGAAATTTTACAATTTTACAATTCATTTTATTTATTTTTATTCTAATTTAGAGTGACAATTTTTATGAATAAAATTGGAGATGTGCTCAGATAAAGTACCTTCCGGTACACTTCCGGTTACGCGAATTGATTGAAATTTGATATTTGGATATTTTGCAAGATTATAATAGATCATACAAAATGGCATTCATCTACACCAATTTAAATTACAACTTTATATGAAAATGTGGAGGTGGGGTGTTCAGGTAAAGTGTCACTTCCGGTTAACTAATTTGGTCTAAATTTTGATACAAATCATCATATTTGTTATAATACCTATATACCAAATTTCATCAACGTAATAAATTTCTAAAGGTCTATGCGTCACTTTTTGCCATTTTGAACCACTGTGCGTCGTGTACATCTCCGGCAAGTGTATTCTCTTAGAATTTTATCCAAAACATCCACTCCACTTTTTGTTGAATTGTAATAATTGATAATATTAGGTTTGTAATTATTATTTTCGTCAGAAATAGCATGTTCTCGATGAACGCTCGAAAGTAAAACTACGCATTTTCTTGGTTTTGGGATATACGACACAAGTGTTAGATTTTCAGAAAATATAAAATCGGAAGAGAATTGAGCTCTTCCGGATATTGTTATCAAAGATTTTGGTAAATCCTTTCTATTTTTCCGCATTGTTCCCACTATAAATATGTTATCTTTGAGTAAATCCTCTGCAAGTGAGATATCCGTAAAAAAATTGTCGGTTGTGACAGTTCGATTAGATCCCTTCCAAAACTCTGAAAGAACTCTAACTACTCGTTGTCCTTGTCCTTTCTCCGGTGTGTTTCCGCATTTTCCTAAATACACTTCAAAATTACAACAATAATATGTAGTAGCGTCACATAGGGCCCATAATTTCAGCCCATATTTCCCCGGCTTGCTCGGCATATACACCTTGAATGGACATCTTCCTCGAAATGTTACTAATTGTTCATCAATAGTGCCTACATTAGACGCTCGGTAATTATCTCTGCAATTTCTTGTTAAAATATTTGTAATGGTTCTCAAAGCTGCCAACTTATCGGTCATTTTTCTTTCTTCTCGTGTCTGAAAGTCGTCAAAACGCAAAAATCGTAAAATGTTTGTAAATCTATCACGAGACATAGATGCTCGATAAATTTGTCGACTATAAGCAATCTTTTTCTTCCATAGATCTTTTTTACTTTCACGTGATTCCCGAAAACGGCCAGTAATTAGTAAAATCCCAAAAAATGCCTTCAATTCAACACGGTCTACCGGCTTCCATATATTATTTGAAAACATTTCATAATATTTAACCGCTTTTTCATTTGTATAAGTAATTATAATGTCCATGATTTCATCATTTATAAATAAATCAAAACATTGTTCCATGGTTTCTACACCCTCAGAATTTGCTGTGAGTGTAGCATCATATTTACCAAATTCTGCATCTCTGTTTGTGGGGGAAATATATCTCCATGTTCGTCCACAAACATTTTGGTCTTTACAGTGGTCTTTACATATTATTACTATTTTCACCACTAAACTCATCACTTTCATAATCCTCTTCTTCTGGTACTGCATCACTAAAAGTCAATGACGCACATTCATCATCAGAAGACACTTCATTGTTATAATCATCATTATTATTTACAAAATTAGCAAACATTTTATTTTTCGATGTAGATCGTTGCTCTAAAATACACCTTCTGTGAACTAAATCAAGAATTTAATGGCAATTGTATTGTCGCTATAGCCTCTTACACAGACAGACGCCTGGCGCTGTAAAGAAACGGTCGAGACATATTTTTTCGTCGTTTTTTCGTCGGGACGTCCGTTTGACGCCGATCTAACTTAACGCACTCCTTGAGTAACGACAAATCTATTTATTACAATTTCTCGCAAAAATTTATTTGGGTCCAAATAGACCCAGGCACCGGAATACGAGGGTTAATTAGTGTTATTGTTATAGTTAGTGTTATTTTTTGTTTAGTGTTTTTTTTGAGATTCACTCGGCACAAACATTTAAGCAGTTTGGCTCCTCAATACTTACAACCAAAACTTCAGTCATATGTCTCTATTTAGACTCCCCCCTATTTGGATTTTCTCCTTGTTTGCATCACTAAAATGTTTTCGACCATTTTAATGATGCTGCCGAAAAAGCTGCGTTATATTTTAGAGCTTGTAACTTTGGTATTAACAATAATAAAAACTTGAACATAAAACAGAAACTATCAAGCCAGTTGAGATTACAAGCTCCTTTAGTTTAAAATTAAAATCTTATGTCAATGCACTCCACAGGAAGTTTCAAAGAATGGGAAGCAAAAAAAAACGTATTAGCGTTAATCACCATTGCTGAAAGTGAAGAGTGCCAAAATAGGGAAGGCATCTAAGAAATATTGGCAATGTATTGGCCATTCACAAGTTTTTTATGCCGTTGAGTGTAGTTAATTTTTACGAACACAATAAAAAATAATACAAAAAATACAACACAATATGTAAAACTAATTAACGTCTAAAATTAAAACTAACATTAGTATTAGAACTAATACTAAACATAGAAATAGAAAAAAATACATATAGCCAACCCATATACATATGTTAGTTTTAGTCATATGACCCATAAGTGGACTTAGGGTTTAGCTACGCATCTTCAGAAGCAGAATGTTTCCAGTTCTAGCTCTACTCTTAGTTCTAGATTAAGTCCAATAAAAACTATAAAACACTCTAACGCTAAGTAACAATTATAATTAGAACTAACACTAGGTCTGGAAAAATTTGCGTCACGTTTGTTTTATTAAAATACTTTCGTTACCTTCATAAGCAGCTCCTAACGGTTGATACAAATCGTAAGTAACCGTGGCATTATCCGCTAAATAAAGATAAGTCCTTTCTCCCGTTGGCCATGGACATTTTACGCGGCCGACGATGCTGTGAAGAATCGTTTGGACGTGACCGCTAAACCCCCATAATCTTGTAGGAATGTATCTAAATAAGTTAACAAATCAAAATGGTTAGAAAAAAAACAAAGTTAAAAATACATTCGCCGTTTCAAGCGAAGAATTCGATTATTCGTGTTATAAATATATCTAAAAATATCGCAAAAAATGCCTTGTGTATGCAAAACAATTTTCGTGTCTATTCCGTATCTGGAAACACGAAACCCTCACTCAAGATAATTACAGTTTTGATTTATCGGGCGATATAATAACTGACCCAAACTAAAGTTCTTATGAAATATTCATAACAACTACGACCTTGGTTAATAATGCATGACGGTTCGTCATAGGTTTATAAAAAAACTATTGCACATTGAATCAATATAGGAAAAAAATCACTTAAATCTTTTAAGTGCTTAAATAAATATTTTTATATAGAAAGTCAAAATGAGTCATTTATTTCAATAATTAAATTTAAAGTACGCTATTAATTTTGTGGTATTATTTGTAATGAAGTCATGGATAAAAATTTTAATTCTATGGCAAAGCACAACAAATTAAATTTATTTCTTAGTAATATTAATAAAAAGATAAAGGGTTTAAATGATGTTTTAAAAAACGCCTGATAAGAAAATAGGGGAGTGAGCGAAATATCTTTTTTGGCTTTATCTATTTATATTCAAAATCTAAAAATTTATTGTTCTAAGAAATATTTATAAAAAATTGTACAGATAAAGATAAAATATAAATTAACATTTATATCACATATCTTCATCAACATTTGCGCTAGGCTAACCTTTTTATAAAAGGCAATCAAGTTATGAAATTTCCTGTTTTTTATTACTCTTCTTCAAAACATGTCATTGTCTTTGCCCATTGTATACAAATACCAAGACATCTAGAAGTCATTTTCTGCCATTTTCGTTTTGTTATACCTCTTCATCGTCATCTATTGCATCGTTTTTTATTAACCTTATATCTGTGTCATTGATTGTCGATAAGGGTGGTATAGTTAAGATACAAAAACTAGAAATTGGGTTTCTGTAACATAAATTTAACAATAAAGCTTTCTACAAATAAGTTATGCCTCTTGAGAATATTATTGTCTTATTTCTGGAACGCTGAAGTCACCCAGGAATTTGAAATCGATTTATTTGATGACTAATAAACGTTTCAAAAAACAAAAATAATAAACGTTTGTTTTAAAATTTGTTTTACCAGCGAACCCATTTTAATTTTATATTTCCTTTGCGTTGGTAAAATCAACTTAATCTTTCCTTGTTATACCAAACCTTGTTTCATTATTTCTTTTACATTTTTTTTTATTACTTAGCAGTTACAAGAAAAGTTAAATAAATATGTAATATAAGATGATGTATTATATTGATTAAACAGATGTCTTGCATAACTCATCAGTTCATATTTCATGTTAATTATGTTTGCGAAAACCATTAAAGTAATTTATACAAACGATTGCAAAATCAATGCAAATTTGTAACACAAAGCAAGAGAATGACTGTTGTCATTCACGCGATCGTTAACTATTTGCACGCGACTGAAGGGTTAAGTTACGACCAAATTACGTGCTTTTGATATTTATTTATCGAATAGTGCAGTCAACGAGTAGTGCATTAATCTATCACCATTGCAATTAATTTGAGGGTTACTACATTGAATATTAACATAGAAAGATATAAGTTTTAAACTTATTTTTAAATTTTCGCGTAAAAGAATAAAATATGCCATAATATGCGGAAAAGTACTATTAATAAAAAATTATTGCTATGGAAGTTTTATCAGGTTATAAATTCTTCGGCTTATTTGTAGCCGAAATAAAAAGTAAAATGTAATTTTTTTGCTTAACTTTGATCGTTAATAACTGGAAACAAAAGAGTTGCAACTCTATGTTTATATAAAAAAAACTTGTATTATTTTGGCACGTACTACATCGCAATAAAGTTCCTCAACAAAAATCCGAACCACCTTTTTTCAAGTAATACTTCCATAATGACAACTTAACTTATTAATGACAACTTTGAAAAGTCATCATTAAAACAATAAATAATAGTTTTATACAAAAACCATAAAAGAAATATCAACAAAACCGTATTTATTCAACATATATTCTATACGATTCGTTGTATCACACATCAGTGATACGAAAGAATACCTACGAAAGAACGACTTGGTTAAAAAAAAGCCGCTTCTCTTACTCCTGGACATCCCGTTATCCATTATAGTGGACCTATCTAAAGATATGAAATTTACCTAAATATAAAACTGTCCTGGTTCAGCAAACGAATCAGGCTGAAAACATTCATAGCAAATTGTTAATTAATGAGTTTTTGAAACAATTCAATGTAAAAGATAATGTAGACAATATTAGATAATCATGGGATGAGCTGAAATCAATAATGACAGCCCAACAATGATAATACAACAATAGCCATGATCTACTTCCAATTAGACGAAACATGTAACGGTTAGCAAGAGAAGTTAGTTTGGAAGAAGATCTAATACTGCTTCCAGAAGACTTGATATAGCTTCCAGAAGAGTTGAAATACTCCCAGAAGACTTGATATTGCTTCTAGAAGACTAAAATAGAAGAAGATTTGAGATTTGATATTGCCTCTGAACGAGTTAAAATGCTTCCAGAGGACTTGCAATGCTCCGAGATGATTTGATACTGGATCTAGACGACTTGCAATGCTTCCAGAAGAGTTGATACTGCATCTAGAAGACTTGAAATACTTCCAGAAGACTTGATATTACCTCTGGAAGATTTAAAATGCTTCCAGAAGACTTAATATTGCATGTGGAAGACTTGAAATGCTTCCAAAAGAGTTTTAATGCTTCTAAAAGACTAGATACTGCCCCTGAGTTAAAATACTTCCGGAAAACATAAAATGTTTGTAGAAACCTTGATACTGCTTCTAGAAGACTTGATATTACTTAATTAATTTAATCTAATGTCTCTAATGTACATAGAGAAAAGAAGCTATCTACTAAATTTAGTCGATTTCAAAACAGTCCATTTAGCTATAAATTTAGCTGCTTTATTTATCAGCTGATTTTTGTCTACAAATTCTAGGTAAATTATCCGAATTTTAAATGATTATATAAATATGAAGGCTTTCACGACCGGTGTTAATTGAACTAAAATTAGAACTAACATTAGAACTATCACTAGGGCTAACACTAGATCTAAAACTAGAAACTTTCGAGTTTTGTCGCGCGGTTTTTGAAAAAATGTTTGATGTTTCGGATGCCATGTTGCAACCTTCCTCAAAAACTCACTTCGAATCAGTTTCTGAAAACTTACTTCAAACCAGTAGATCCGAAATCTGAAAGTTTCTAGTTATACATCTAGTGTTAGTCCTAGTGATAGTTCTAGTGTTAGTGCTAGTGTTAGTTGTAATTTTAGATGATTAGTATATATTTATTGTAGATTGATATTTAGATTATTATATATTGTTTGTCTCTGTTGTCTCTGTATATATTATCAATACCTGTATGTATTATGCGGATCGGTTACTTTCAAAATAAACGAGTCATATGTAGATGTTCCCAGCGGCAAAAAAAGTCCTAGTTCTATATCTAGTGTTAGTTCTAGTTTTACTTCAATTCAAATACACAGTATTTCTAAATCAGTTTGTACTCTATTTCATTGTAGATGACTTCGTTAAAGAAATGCCTTCAGATGCACGGCTAAACCCCATCCAACCCTGTATATTTGAATTATTTTTTATTAAGTAGGGGAGACCGGAGCAAGTAAGTTATATGGAACAAGAGAGTCTTTCAAAACAAGTTTTTTATTTAGATACGTAAGTGATTTGAGTTAGTTTAAATTGTATTGTAATTTTATTGTGAAGATTTGCGTTAAGTTTAGTTTAGAAGAATCGAAAAATATGGTAAGTATCATTAATTTTCATATTTTATTGCTTTATATATTATATTTGTTAAGGCTTAGTATCAAAAGTTTTCTAAGTTTACATAAGACTAATAATTGTACCATCCTGTGCATTTCATACTTTAATTTATTAGGAATTATACTTCACCCTTGAAAATTTATCAAGTGTCGTTGTTTATTTTTTTAAGTTTGGGGCAAGTGACACACTAATAACTCACTCCATTACCTAAATCAAAAAAGCAAGAAGAAAGGTGGATCCTGCACAACACATAAAAAGGCTAGGGAGTTTCGAATTCAAAATACATCTGAATCACCAGAATACAGCAAAATGTTTGCTGCATATTCTACAACGAAACTTATGGTAACATTTGCTACAAAGATCGTATAATGTGAAATATGAAATGTAATGTCTGTCTATGAAAGCTGTTCCAGCAACGAAATTGGATCAGGAAATTATATTTGCAACAAATCCTTTATACATTGTTGGAAATAATTGACGGTCACACCCTGTATAGTCTAGCGCAATGAAATTTGGTATAGAAATAGTACTAAGATAATAACTTCCCCTAACATGAAGAGTGGTGCAACCCTGCTGGAAGGGGATGCAGCAATGATGAAAGTATCCCCGTGAGCTGGTACAGGCCACCATCGCTAGACGATGGGGCATGGAGTCGATTAAAATGAACAATCGACCGATCAACGTTATCCAGCTTCCTGGCTAAAGTTGAGGAACTATGAAGCTTAGTTGAACGCTACTCTCTGAGGATACTTTGCTGTTGCTGCATCCCCAGCCAGCAGGGTTGGGTTGGGTTGTCGCTCTTCATGTGAGAGTTAGTTATACTAGTTTAGTAGTACTACTTCGTACCAAATTTCATTGCGCCAGACTCACGTGTTTAGATTACACAAGGTGTGTTCGTGAATTATTTCCAACAGTGCAATAATAATCTCACTTGCCCCTTATCGGGGGGCAAGTGAGTCTTTTGGTAAATGTTTTTCAATGTAATATTATAATATCAAAAAATACCAGTTTTATTTGTTTTTCTGTGTAAATTCGTCCGTTAATAGTTATATTTAAACTTGGTTGATATAATTTTGTTATAAAATTAATTAATAACTTATAAACTGTGGTCTGTTTTACCTAAACATGACTCACTTACCCCGCTCTCCCATAAAACTAAAACTAACGCTAGAACTAGAATCATAAGGGTTCAGCCGTCTTGAGAGATGTACGGCTAAACCCGCATGTTTCTAGATCTAGAGTTAGATCCAATGATATAAAAGTGGAACTAACAGTAAACGTGGTAAGATTCGAGTTCAGCCGTGCTCCCGAAATCCCCTTCAAAGTCTAGTGTTAGTTGTAGTTTCTGAAAAAATACTCTTTCAGAAACTATTCATTAATGAGGCCTTTGTTAAAAAAATGTTTTCAGATGCACGGCTAAAACAAACCTAAGACATTTGATATTGGAGAATGAGTACTTAATTTTGTTCTTAATTTTCTAATAGATAGTATATACTGACCCTACAGCCTATTCAGCATCCATAGAAACTGAATATAAATTGTTGATTCAGAATTCAGAAACATTATTTTTTGAAGGAATATTGATCAGAGAGCGCTATTTGAAGTTTCTTCAAATAACAACCTGATAAGGGAGAGGGTTGTTCTGAAAAGCGTACTTAATTCTCTATCAAAATTCATGAATAAAGAATCAGAACAAGTAAATAAAATACAAATAATATAAATAATGATCATGAACAAGATGTAGTATTTGGTATAAAAAAGTTCTATCATTACCACCTAAACCGGATAGTGATATTTGGTTGCACTTAGGGCTTGTAATACCAGAGTAAATCTCAAAATACCGGTATTCGAACATTTCTTATTCCACATCGTTACTTTTTGAATTATGATCGATATTAGTAATGAACACTATCAATTTTGATATACTGTGAATTTCTAGATTTTAGCTAGAACAGAATCATAAATGAACAATATCTGGTTATGAATCATACAGGGTGGTCCATTACTAATGGGACACAGAGCAACAGTGTATTCCTTACGTAAAATTATTACGATTTAACCCAATTTATCTTAGTCCAATTGTTAATGATAAGGAAGACACAGATGATTAAAGTTTATACCTTATATTCGTTTTTCTTGAATAATTTCGTTTCCTTTTACGTGATGAACATGAAAATTGCTACAATAGTACTTTTTAAGACGATAAATAATAATTTGATATTAGTTTTGATCTATCGGTCAGATGGCGCTGTCTACTTTAAACAAACTACTTTAAAGAGGTCATATCTTTATCATTGTTAACAGTTTTACAATTCACATAACTTAAAATCATTTATTAGACATTTTTACATAAATTTGGTATACCTACCAACTTGCTAAAATATAATCGTTGTTTAAGGGCACCTTGCAAAATTAAACATCTCAGTAAAATAAGTTGGTGTTGACAAAAATGTTTCAGAACAAATACCAAATTAAAATTTATGGTCTTTAAAAGTTATAATATACTAATTTTCATGTTCATAATAATAAGCGAAATTATTAAAAGAAAAACGAAACTAATTTATTAACTTTAAATATTGCTATTTTCCTTATTATTTAATAATTGGAGCAAGATAGATTCAATTAAATCACAATAATTTTACAATTTAACTCAAGTTATCAATTAACCCAACTGTAAATAAAGACTTTTTCACCACCAATTAATGTTTATTGAACATAGTTAAATTTTGCAGTGTGCGCTTAAACAGTGATCTTGGAAAGTATCTTGGAAATGGAGAACTTTAGAGAATATTGATAGGTATATCAAATTTATGTAAAATTGTCTGAGGAACTTGTTTAAGTTATTTGTGTTGTAATAATTTGGACAATGAAAAAATATGACTACAAATACTAAATTATTATTGAAACGAAGTTATTAAAGAAAAACGAAAATAAAGTATGAACTTTAACCATGTGTATCTTCCTTATTATCAACAATTGGACTAAGATAAATTGGGTTAAACCGTAATAATTTTATGTAAGGAATTCACTGTTGCTCTGTGTCCCATCAGTATATATATATTGGACCTGTATATATTTACACAATTATAAAGAATTTGAACTAAAATTAGAACTAACACTAGCACTAACACTAGAACTATCACTAGATCTAAAACTAGAAACTTTCGGGTTTTGCCGTGCGTTTTTTGAAAAAATGTTTGAGGTTTCGGATGCCATGTTGCAACCTTCTTCAGAAACTGGTTCTAACTGACAAAATCGGGGATCGTAAAACAATATATAGGTCGAAAAACTAATTAATAATTAATTTATATTAATTACAAGCTAATTACTAACTAATTACTGCGTCGCGTCCGGTTTGGGACTCGTGTTCGTCTTCACCACCATCTTCCATGTTCTGCTGAGTTCCCAGCCATCTTCTCTGTTGACGTTGTTTTTATGTCGGTGGATTTCTATGGCTTCTCTTGTCAGCCGTTGATGATATTTATTATTCCTAGCTCACATCCCTCTCGTGTTCCTTGATACGGCATTCGATGTTTCGTCCGGTTTGGCCAACGTAAAACTTCCCACAACTGCATGACAGCCGATAGACACCCGCTCCTTTTAATAGAGGTAGCTTGTCCTTGGCTACCGGGAATATATTCCGAATTTTGGTGACCGTTCCGTATCACACCACGATGTCGTTTTTCTTGAGGTGTCTTGCAATTCGTTCCGTTACACCGGAAACGTAAGCAAGACAAATGAAACCAGTTGGTTCTGTACTTGCTGCAGCATCTTCTCCCTGCTTGGTGGCTCGGTTGATGTCCTTGACGTCCATTGACGTCGCCCTTCGTCCTATCGTCAGTGCCAACAATTCCCCACCGTACCTACTAGCCAAACATCTCTCTAAAATTCTCTCTCCTTTTATAGGCAACACGGAATCATATGTTAGGGACTCGACACATTTCGTGGAATCAGTGAAAAATGTAAAGTTAGATGCTGAGGATATTTTGGTTAGTTTCGATGTAGAATCTCTTTTTACTAGGGTACCAATTAAGAATGCGGTAAAAAGAATTCGCCAAAAACTCATTCCGGAGGGTTTGCCCGAGTACGTGCCAGATGTAGTGGAATTTTGTTTATCGTAGACGTATTTCAGTTGGAAAGGAGAGTTTTACGAACAGTTTGAGGGGGCAGCCATGGGATCTCCTTTGTCGCCGGTGATAGCTAACTTTTACATGGAATTGTTCGAAGAAAATGCTCTGAAGGACAGCCAATGGAAACCAAAGCTATGGCTCCGATATGTGGACGACACGTTTGTGGTATGGCAACATGGTAGGGAACGCCTCTTTGAATTTCTAGGTCATCTAAACGCTCAACATCCCACGATCAAATTTACCATGGAAACAGAATCCGCCAAACAATTGCCCTCCTTAGATGTATTGGTCACTAGAACGACAAATGGTGATATGGAACTGGGGGTGTATCGAAAGAAAACCCACACCAATAGGTACTTAGAGGCAACATCACACCATCACCCCAACAGAAGAGGTCCGTAATTCGCATTTTGTTTCAGAGAGCAGCAAGAATATGTAAAGGAGATAACTTAAAGAAGGAAGAACGGTTCCTACGGAACGTACTACAAAAAAATGGATATAGTTTAAAGGACATCAACCGAGCCACCAAGCAGCGGAAGCAGGGAGAAGAAGCTGCAGCAAGTACAGAACCAGCTGGTTTCATTTGTCTTCCTTACGTTTCCGGTGTAATGGAACGATTTGCAAGACACCTCAAGAAAAACGACATCGTGGTACGATACGGAACGGTCACCAAAATTCGGAATATATTCCCGGTAGCCAAGGATAAGCTACCTCTATGAAAAGGAGAGGGTGTCTATCGACTGTCATGCAGTTGTGGGAAGTTTTAGGTTGGCCAAACCGGACGAAACATCGAATGCCGTATCAAGGAACACGAGAGGGATGTGAGGCTGAGGAAGATTCAACAGTCGACAAAACAAAGGTTCTGGCTAGGAATAATAAATATCATCAACGGCTGACAAGAGAAGCCATAGAAATCCGCCGACATAAAAACAACGTCAACAGAGAAGATGGCTGGGAACTCAGCAGAACATGGAAGATGGTAGTGAAGACGAACACGACGCCCAAACCGGACGCGACTCAGTAATTAGCTTGTAATTAATATAAATTAATTATTAATTAGTTTTTCGACGTATATATTGTTTTACGATCCCCGATTTTGTCAGTTAGAACCAGTTTCTGAAGAAGGTTGCAACATGGCATCCGAAACGTCAAACATTTTTTCAAAAAACCCACGGCAAAACCCGAAAGTTTCTAGTTTTAGATCTAGTGTTAGTCCTAGTGATTGTTCTAGTGTTAGTGCTAGTGTTAGTTCTAATTTTAGTTCAATTAACACCGGTCGTGAAGGCCTTCGTACTTATATAAAGAATTTATGTTTAATATTTCTTGATCAAACACCGTTTTATTATACAGGGTGTCTCACGTAACTGGTTCATTAGAACTTTTTTAGGTTCCACTATTCGTAGAGGCTTGAAATTTTGGTAACATGGGTTGTTCATTCCGATCTATTAATCTAAAATATTTTGTTTTAGAATGCTATAGTTTTTATTACACCATTCAATTATACATAAGAAAATATGTTGACTTTGATAACAGTTGTTGGTGCCTACCGTTTTTTGTTTTCGAGTTATTTTGATTTTAATTGTTTTTTGGCAAATATCACCATGCTCTTTACAAGTCCATATCTCAGCCAACGTTAACTCAAAAACGTTTTGCATTGGTGCGATAACTCTTCATATGCTGCTAAATAGATTGTCATTTGTTATATCAGTATATCTTATATAGGCTGGTCAAAAATTGAGTTACCGTTTCTCTGTATTCAATTGCTTGAAAGTCGAAAATTTTAAATGGAACGCCCCATATTTTCATACCCTATCAGAAAGGAAATTTAATTCTCTACAAATTATCTATAAATATTCCTATACCTATTTATTATAGTTTTCTTGCTATTGAGGAATTTATCAAAATCATAGGTAAAATGCTAGAAACCGTCTGTGTTTTTGTTAGGAAGGCCATGACATTTTGACAGTTTTTTGTTTAGTTTATTTAAATTATTATTAGTATTGGTAATTCGTAATGCTTCGCGGATGGAAAAGTATGTATTTTGGTTGATCCGAGGTATCATCCGTTCATCTTCTTGGTTGTTGACAGTCTGTCAACAGGAGACTACGACAAAGCACTGAAGATGCCAAGTGAGATCTTGGCGAAACGTCTGCCCCTGTCCACAGGGAACAACCAAGAAGATGAACGGATGATACCTCGGATCAACCAAAATACATATTATTAGTATTATTTCTACAATGAACTCTGATTGAATAAACTTTAGATTGCTAGCTGTAATTTACCAAAAATAACCAAAAGAAAACCGAATAAATGAAACAATGAAAAGCAACAATTTAATGATAAAAATTAAAATCAATAACATAAAAGAATGAAAAACTGAAAATTACAAAAATAAATTATGGGAATTTAATTCTCTACAAACTATTTAGATACTTTCCTGCTCCTATTTGTTGTAGTTGCCCTCATATTTGGAAATTAATGGACGCATGCAATGCTGGAAGCTTCTTGTTTTTATGTTAGAAAGCCATGGAGTTTTGATAGCTTTTCAACCATATTTATGTTATTGTTGTCATTACTTAGTTGTGTCATCACTTACTGCTGTTAATGTCTTTGAATATCATGGCGAATTATTCCCACGCCAACATTTTAAATTCGTCTTATATTCATGGCGGGTGTAATAAAGTTTTGGATAGGATAAGATACGTATCTTTTAGTTTTGGAAAGATCAAAATAACAAGAAAACAATAATTTCTATCACCAGCAGCTTAAGATAATAGAATAAATGTTTCGTCATATTTTATTGCTTTACCAAATTCTTCGGTAAGAGGTGCTTCGGTCGATTTAGATGAATAATATTTTACAAAAAAGCACCGTAAATAAATAAACTGAACTCTCTAGGAACATCTCGCGCATCATTACGTCGAATGTTACGCCATATCATTGTTTTTCATTGTTTCATTTATGCGTTCTTCTGCTGGTTATTTTTGGCAAATAAAAGCTAACAAACTCAAGTTTATTCAATCGCAGATCATTCTAGAAATAATACCAATGATAATTTAAATAAATTAAACAATAAACTGTCAAAATATCATAGCCTTCTAATAAAAACACGACCGGCTTCCAACATTTTGTGTAGGATTTTGATAAAATACTCAATATGAAGAAAACTATAATAAATAGGTATAGCAATATTTATAGATAATTTGTAGAGAATTAAATTCCCGTTTAGATAGGCTAAAAGGATATGGTGCGTTGCATTTAAAATTTTCGACTTTCTTGCAATTGAATACAGCGAAATGGTAATTCAATTTTTGACCATGCTGTATAAGGTACATTGATATAACAAGTGACAATCTATTTAACAGCATATGACGAGTTATTGTACCAATGCAAAACGTTTTTGAATTAACGTTGACTGAGATATGGGCTTGTAAAGACCATGGTGATATTTGCCAAAAAATACTTAAAATCAAAATAACTCGGAAACAAAAAACGATAGGTACCAACAACTGTTATCAAAGTCAACATACACTTAGCAGCAGAAGTCTGCTTACAAAAAACTTCTAACACTTTAACTGAAAAAATAAGGGTCATGATCTAATGTGATAAATTTCAATTTTTTTTTATTTTGTATATTAACTACATATATATATATATTAGATATATTAGTTACAAAAAGTTAGTTACAAAAAAATTTAAAATTAAAAATTCTCCAAATAATGCGTATGCAAAAATCTGCGTACAAATAAAGACGCCTTCTCCAAAATATACTTATTTACTTAAATACGTAGTTGGCGATGTACGTTTTCCGATTTAAACAAAAGATAATCGATGTCAATTATATTAGCAGAGGCTTAGAAGCTAAAAGTTAGAATGGACACGAAAGGAAGGGAAATTGAATTGGAGAGAGAAAAATTATTGTAAAGTTATGGAAAGAGAGAAAATCTTTTCGAAAAATAGGAGAAACTGTCGGCAGGTCACACTCTTCCATTCAAAGAGTAATTAATAATTATAAAGACACTGAAGATTACCTCTCACATCCGCGATCTGGTAGATCACCCCTTTTAACAAACCGAGAGAAGCGAAAAATTGTATAGCAGGTTAGAAAAGAACCTAGGTTGACGGCAAAAAAGTAGTAGAAAATGTACAAGAAGAATTTCATAAAACTATCAGCAAAGATACGGTGAGAAGGACGTTAAAAAAAGCTAACTATCACAGTCGCGTTGCACGAAAAAAGCCATTTGTGTCAGAGGTCAATCGTCAGAAGCGGATCGCCTTTGCAAAAAAACTCTTAGACAAGCCCATTGAATTCTGGGAGAAAGTTCTCTTTACAGATGAGAGCAAATTTTGCATTTTCGGCATTAAGGGTAAACAACTTGTATGGAGAAAACCTAATACTGCCCTTAATCCCGAAAATTTGAAAGTGACTGTAAAACACGGAGGTGGTGGAGTTATGGTTTGGGGGTGTATGTGCACCAAAGGGGTGGGAAGGTTGGTTTTCATAACATCGACAATGGACCATAAAATGTATATAGACATTTTAAAAGAAAATTTGAAGCCTAGCATCGAAAACTTGGACTTGGGGCCCGAATACTTTTTTCAACAAGATAATGCCCCCAAACATTGCGCCCACAACACTAAGCTTTGGCTACTATACAATACCCCAAAGCAACTTAAAACACCTCCACAATCGCCGGACTTGAATCCCATCGAACACCTCTGGGATTTACTGGAACGCAGGATTCGGCAACACAACATAACGTCGAAGGAAACGTTAAAAAATGTTATGATTGAGGAATGGGCCAAAATCAGCTCGGACGAAACGAAGAAATTAGTGCACTCCATGCCTAAACGTTTAAGGGAGGTCATTAAACGTAAAGGTTATCCGACCTCATATTAATATAGAAACAATGATCTCATTTATGAATTTTTTATAAATACTGTCCTGACTTGTACGCAGATTTTTGCATACCCGTTATTTGTAGAATTTTTAGTTTTGATTTTTTTCTGTAACTACTGTTACTGTTTTGTTGAAGCATATTTTGTTAATAGAATTATATGTAGTTAATATACAAAATAAAAAAAATCAGGTTTATCACATTAGATTATGACTCTTATTTTTTCAATTAAAGTATTACAAGTTTTTTGTACGCAAATTTCTGCTGCTGAGTGTATTTTCTTACGTGTAATTGAATGGTGTAATAAAAACTATAGCATTCCATTTAAATTAACGAAGTTGAGGTCTACTTCCGGTAGACCGGAAGTGGTGGCCATTTTGAAAATATTTTAGATTAATAGATCGGAATGAACAACCCATGATACCAAAATTGCAAGCCTCTACGAATAGTGTAACCCAAAAAAGTTCTAATGAACCAGTTACGTGAGACACCCTGTATATGTTGTAATATCATATAATAGCTTAACTTTATGTGATACACTAAAATCGATTAAACATTATTTTCTTAATGGTAATACCGAAATACTGGTATTTTACTATCAATACTGGTTTTGTATAACAATACCGGACAAAAACTCCCAGTATTGCAAGCTCTAGTTGCACTATACATAACGTGACCATTTATTTTTTAACTCAAAACGGGACATTGGTTTATTTAGATTAATTAACAAGTAGTAAATAAAAAGCACTATTTTAAAGTTATTTATTCAGAAAAAGTCAGTTAGGTTGAAAGCTACGAATTAAAAAATATATATACCCCAAACGTTTACTTATATTTATCAGAAGAACAAATTTGCTTTAATACAGCTGGTGATGATTTTAAGTAAGAATGAAACTCTTGGCACGTTTTCTTTATATTCACCTTAATTGTCAACATCGCCTTTAGAACTGAAATTTGTAACTGGGTCTTCTCAGAGGGCCACAATTTGTTCATCATAGAAAATACTCTTTCTACTGGAGCATTTGTAGCAGGCAAACATAAAAGATATTCAATTAAAAGAGAAAAATGTTTATGCTGAAGATTGTTAGCTTGAAAGTGTTTGAATACTTCCACCCAACGAGTTTCCGTGGAAACATTTAGGTTATTCCATTCGGTTACTTTGTGCGATGTAATGTAGTTACAAATTAACGAAAATTCGTCAAAAACTTCTGCATCTTTATTACAGTCAATATATTCCTTTTGAATTAACACATCCAGAGATTTTTGAACGTCTGTCCATAAGGGGACCTTTTTTAAATCTGCCCAATAAAATATCTCCATTTCTTTGGTAAGAAAGCAAGTCCACTGCTCCAGATATTCACGGCTTGTTTGATAAAATTCTGTAACCACCCTATTCACAAACTCTTCATCTATGTCAGAAACATTATTTTTCGATTTCACTATTAATTGACGGACCATAAATGGAAGAAACTGATTGGTCTGCTTCTGAGTCAAATTGTCTTTTAGTTGATTGATTTCTTTTGCAGCTTCAATTACCGATACAGTCTGACCTTCCAGTTTCAATACAGCTTGATGAAAACTTGCTGACTGAGCGTGTAAAAAATAAAGCCACAATTCGGATGTGGGATCTTTAAAAAAGTTTTTTAGTAACAAGGGACATTTTTCAATACTCAAAAAGTAGTTTTTTAGTGGCTGATACATTTTTAAAAATCTTTCCAAGGCAGGCATAAGAGCAAGCCATCTAGTTTTGCTGTAGCCGAGCATTTGTTGATACTCCGTTTCAGTTTCGGCGCAAAACTCCTTTAGAGCTTCAACTCGAATCGTGTAAATATAAAAAAACGAATATATCTTCACAATAATGCTTTCGTAATCTAAGGGTAGCCTGTCTGCAGCAGATTTTATTGCATTGTGAATTACATGGGCTCCACATCCAATACCTATTAATGGCTTTTTCAGTGATGACTGTAATTTCGTTAACACATTGTTAGTTCCACGCCTAGCCGCACCTCCGAAATTGACGTTGGCATTGTCTCCGCAAAATGCCACGACTTTTGCTGTTAAATTATTATATGTCAACACTTGGTTTAAATAATCGACAATGATGTCAGAAGTCTCGCCTGGTTGGTCTTGGAGATCTAAAATTTTTACTTGCACACCTACGTAAGGTTGAAAAAAGCGCACTAGAATAGGGTATATTTTCTTGTTACCGTGGTTTGAAGCGTCGTTTAGTATTGTAATACAATTGGACTTATCAAGATCATCTTTTAATTCTTTCATTACTGTAGGCGCCAAAACATTTACTACAATAGCTTCTGATTTCGTACGCGCGCATGTAAATTTGGGTTCAAAACATGATTGAATTAATTTTGACGCACAATCATTAGAGCGAAAACTGTGGTTTTCTTGTATCGTGTGATAAGCCCAGACGCCTTCTGCCGCGGCGATATCCATATCCTTTAAAGTTGGTGCGGCCGATTTCTTGAAAAAGGTTAACATCGAAGAACTCGAAGCAGCGGCACGATCGGCATTTTTATGTTTTTCAGACTTTAAATGCTGTTCAATATCACTCCCACCACCATGGGAAACACTAAATTCTGTACGACACTTTTCACATCTGACATCTGAGGAAGTATTTATTTGCTTGATAAACGGATATTTTGCTTGTAAGTTAATATTGAACGTACACTTGCGTTTTGGCATTTTAAGTTATGATTCCAAAACAAAAGAAGTTTAAGTTATTTGCTTGGTAAACGAGCATCAAACAACAACAAAAAATATATCGAAAACTGGGCGCACGAAAAATCTATGAAACAATTAGTCCAAATTAATCAACAAAGCGCGAGCGATGACGTCTTCGCTTCTCTCGGCTATCATCCCGTCAACTGACGACGCCGTCTCGCTCTCGCATACCGATCGCGTCCGGCCAACTCGGCTATAGTCTGTACCACGAGAAACGATAGTGACTCATCACCTAAAAGTAGAGGCAACAGACAAACTCGTAAGCAACCATTTCACTCTAACAAACGTCAACGTACGGCCCTAATACCAAGTCACTATCGTTTCTCGTGGTACAGACTATACTAAAATTTTCACGCGGTTTTAGAAAACGGGACAATTTTGCGTCCCAGGGATCATTTCGGGGACACCGGGACTCGTAACTCTAAAAAGGGACAGTCCCGTTCAAAACGGGACGTATGGTCACGTTAACTATACATAACAAAATAAAAATTAAGCAGTTTGAGCATTTTGCCAAAAAGTAATTGCTAAAATTTGTAACACTGTATATGTATCTGTATTTTTACAAAAAAAGGTATTCGCTTAATTTACAGAACACCTGTATAGAATTAGAAAAATAAAACATCTGATGCTATTTTTAATAACTTAATGAGACTAGTGAAAGTAACTTTTCCACAATTTCTATATACGTCCCAACGTATCAACAAACTTTAATTGGCATAACAATAAACTTTCATTGGAGTCCAATAACTTCTCGCAAAATAAACAGAAAATTACTAAATGAAAACGATTTTTCATTTCATGAGGTAACCTTCAGGTTTTGTTACAATACGAAATAAAAAATTGTTATAAAAATAGAAGTATGATAAGAAACATACATTTAAAACAGGATTTTATTCTTAATTAATCGTAATATAAACATTTAACTTTAATCAAACAATTTAATTCCTTTTATCAACTAATTACATTTAAAGTGACATTTTTTACAACAATTTATTATAAATTTTTTTAAAATAAAGTTGAAATGATTTTTTATACAAAAAAATATCTTTTGAAAAGTATCTCTCATATTTTGTAACTAAAGTTAATTTAAAGTCCATTTTCAGGTTACACATATTAAGTTGTTTTAAATTTTCATTTGAGTAATTGAAAGAGAAGAAAATTAACGATAAAAGAAAACTAAGGAAGTCTATAATAAGTAATCGTTCCAAGAAAATTGCTTTTTATTGATGAAAATTAATGTTACAAAAGATTGGGTCAATTACTTGATTAAGAGTTGTCGTCACAGAGTATAATTTACTCCCAAAGGAGATCGATGACGAATTATGTTATTTTTAACCATCGATACGATTTCATCGAAGAGGAAAAAAATTAATATTGTACATTAACGTTATCGCAAGCAAAAAATCGTTAAAAACCATATACACCGATAACAAATTGAATCATAAAACCAATAACAGAAATGAGTCAAGATTTCATCTTCTAAACTTTACCTACCTTAATTTACTCATTAAACAGTTAAATTAATATAATTTGAATAAATTATAACTTACTCTTCTTCTAAAAGTGGCGAAATCCTCAAGATGCTCTCAAAAAAGGTTTTATCTGAACACCAAATGGACGGACGTTGAGGTTGGCTGTTTACATTTAATATCCGAAAGAGAACACACAATATGACAGCGATAATGGCTAAGAGGGCGGTGGACATTTTCGGTGATACCCCTCTGTGTGTAAAGATGATGTTTTTCTTGTTCTTCCGTTGGAACACCCCGAGGTCTCAGGAGTTTTCCTACGGACGCCGATCATTCAATATCCTCCGACGACTTGAACTTGAACGACTGTTGAAATGTCAAATGAAACAAATGTTTTTGACAGCCGGCCGCAAAGATACCATAGCAACGGTGTTAAATTGGTTGCATATATTTTTTTAAAAAATTGTTTATAGATTTTTATTTTTTAAATAAATTTTTTGAATTGATTAATTTGAATTGATTAAAAAAAAATTAAAAACATTAAGTTATGTGGTAAAATTAAAACAAAAAAGTTTTATGTTGCAATTTTTATCTAAATTGTTAATCTTGTTAAAATAAAAAAACTTTCACTTCACTTTTACCACATTTTGCATATAAATTTGAAGAAATACAAAAAAATTGTCATTGTTTTAAGTTAAATTTCCTAAAAAAGATTTCCATTCTTAATCGTAAGTATAATCTAATTAAACATTCCAATTTATCTAACTTTAAATTTTTTAGATGTCCCTTTTAAAATTTCTTTTGTTCCTATTTATTATAATTGTCGTTAAAGGACATTTCCGATCAATAATTTTAACCTTTTTGGGTTTAATCGGTCTATATTTAGCCCATATTTTAGCTGTTGATTATCAAAACATCACGAGGCCGCCCCAAATAATCAAACACCTTTTAGGAAAAAGATCAATAAAATTCGTCAACGACGAAAAAATCGAATTAATATTAAAAAACGACCCAAACGATTGCTTTAAAAGTTATTTATGCCAAACATCAACAAATCCGGATAAATTAACTCCAACGGAGCAAAACATCGCAAACTTAACCAGGTCAGTTATTTTAAAATGTTTCAACCTTGATGCTTTGAGTTTGAAAATAAGTGATGCGCTATTTAGAACTAGATGGCGTTTGTTTTTTCTTATCTCTATCGTTAGATTTTGTTGGTAGGGTTGTTTTAAAGTTTGAGTTAAAGTTTAAGATCATACTTCACAGGATCATTTCTGTAGTATATCTTCACATACTCTACATTCAATTGTGGAGTCGTTGCAACCATGATGACGAGATGTAGCGTTGCGATCTGAGCGTGAGAAGGACTGATTTTAAGGCGAGAGTCTTGGATGACGTCATCGATGATCGTTCACCTTAACTTTTTAAGTTATGGCTATGGTCGTGACGCAATCCGAGTGGTTACAACATACATAATTTTTAATGAAAGTTCATAACCTTGATAAAACATTAGTCACCTTTTCTCATATGATAACAGTGCTGTCAGGTGGCATGCTGGTTACGCGGTAGATTTGAACATACACTCAGCAGCAGAAGTCTGCGTACAAAAAACTTGTAATACAGGTAACCCTCCTATAACACGGTTTCGCTCTAACACGATTAGAAAATTGCGGAAGCCCTCCTTTAACACGTTAGCGGGTTTCACTGTAACACGGTCATGAAAACAAAAATTTTATTTTTTTAAATGGCACACTAAGTTACCATAATAAGAAGTAAACTTCGTATATAACGAAAAAATTGTAGGGGAATCCGCGTCGGCTGACCACGAAGCTGCTAAAATAATTGAAGAACAAGGTTACACCCCTCATCAAGTTTTTAATGCTGATGAGACTGCGCTCTGGTGGAAAAAATGCCTAATAGGACATTTATATCAAAAAAGGAAAAATTAGCAGCTGGTTTTAAAGCTTCGAAAGACCGTATAACATTACTTTTATGCAGTAGTGCGTCGGGGGATCTAATGACGAAACCCTTGCTTGTTAACAAGTCGTTAAATCCTCGTGTACTTAAAGGTGTAAATAAAAATAATTTGCCTGTACATTGGAGAGCAAATTCGAAAGCTTGGGTAACAAACGAATTATTTAAGGATTGGTTTTTTAACTGCTTTGTCCCGAAGGTGGAAAATTATTTAATGAAAAACAATTTGAGTTTCAAAGTGCTTTTGCTGCTCGTTAACGCGCCGGGTCACCCCGATGATCTAAGCCATCCCAACGTCAGAGTAGAGTTTTTGCCACCAAATATTTCGTCGTTAATACAACCTTTAGACCAGGGCATTATATACACCTTTAAATCATACTATATACGACTGTCCCTTCAATGGATTTTAGAAGCAATGTATTCAAAAACAAATGATATAATGGGAGCGTGGAATGAATTTTCAATTAAAACATGCATGGACATTATTGTGCTTGCCATGAAGGAACTTAAAAAACAAACCCTAAATGTATGTTGGAAGAAAATATGGCCATCATCGGTGGAGAGTTGTGTTCCATTAACAGAAAATGGAGTGCAAGGTATATAGGAAGTTGCTAAGACGATCGGAGGAGAAGATTTTGCAGTTATGAATATTGAAGATGTCCAAAATTTATTGGTAGAGCAAGAAGCTAGTGAAGAAGATTTAGTGCTAATGATATCACAAGATGATCCCATAGAATCAGAAGACAGCACTGATGAAGAAAATTCCGAAGCTGCTAATTGCTCTCTAAAAAAAGTACAAAAAGTACTAAACTTGGCAAAAGATCTCGAATTATACATTTTAAGCGAAGATCCTTGTTCTGAAAGGAGCTTAAAATTTAAACGGTGACAGCAAAATGCCCTATCACCCTATAGTGAAATTTACCAAGCACTTACAAGGGCTTCGAAGCAAACCAAAATAACAGATTTTGTAAGGAAGGAAAAAGATGGAAAAATCCCTACCGAAGAAAAGAATGAAGAGCCTTCGAAAAAACGACTTCGACTTGTTATATCGAGTGATGAAGAAACTTATTAAAACTATGTTTTAATATTATTAGAATACGTTTTTTGTTTATTGTTATATATTTTACTGTTTATTTATTTCATTTGTAGATATTTTAATAAAAGATGCGTTATTTATTTATTTATATTCGGGACACATACAGGAGAAATCCCAAAACGTGTCCACTACAATAATACAAAAGAAACAGCAAACTTAATAAGAAAACAAAAAAGTATTGAAAACATGAAACAATAACAGAAATAGACACTACATTAGTTCATATAATCCTGATGTTAAGCGAACTAGAAAAACAGTTTAAGGTCTATAAAACGGACTATTATAATTGTTTTTCCCTTCTGCCCCACCAGCTGCAAAAAAAATCAAATAAATATGCTAAACGAATGTCAAACGAATGTGCATCAGAAAAATATGTAATACAACTCGATTGAGTAAATTAAATTTACAAAAAAAATTAATGACAAAAAAAATGTCTGTTATCCGATTTAAAGACTGGAATTATGAAGGCTGTTTTCCATCCTGAAGGAAAGACTGAATTTTCAATTGAACGGCTGAATATAATGAATAAAGGAACTGCCAACTCTTTCGCACATTTAGCAACAAAACATCCCGGCAAGCCATCAGGACAAAGGCCCAATTTATGGCCAACTAGTGAGAGAAGATGAGAAACATCATGTTCACAGAGTTATATTTTAAAAAATTGTTTTTTTTTAATTGTTTCAAATCATTTTGTATTACTTATTTTGTTTTAAACGACCTCCTGTAACACGATTTCACATAACACGACACTTTCAAGGAACCTATCTACCGTGTTATAGGAGGGTTACCTGTACTTTAATTGAAAAAATAAGAGTCATAATCTAATGTGATAAACTTGATTTTTTTTTATTTTGTATATTAACTACATATAATTCTATTAACAAAATATGCTTCAACAAAACAGAAACAGTAGTTACTGAAAAAAATCAAAACTAAAAATTCTACAAATAACGGGTATGCAAAAATCTGCGTACAAGTCAGGACAGTCTTTATAAAAAATTCATAAATGAGATCATTGTTTCTATATTAATATGAGGTCGGATAACCTTTACTTTCGGTTTAATGACCTCCCTTAAACGTTTAGGCATGGAGTGCACTAATTTCTTCGTTTCGTCCGAACTGATTTTGGCCCATTCCTCAATCATAACATTTTTTAACGTTTCCCTCGACATTATGTTGTGTTGCCGAATCCTGCGTCCCAGTAAATCCCAGAGGAGTTCGATGGCATTCAAGTCCGGCGATTGTGGAGGTTTTTAAGTTGCTTTGGGGCATTGTATAGTAGCCAAAGCTTAGTGTTGTGGGCGCAATGTTTGGGGTCATTATATTGTTGAAAAAAGTGTTCGGGCCCCAAGCCCAAGTTTTCGATGCTAGGCTTCAAATTTTCTTTTAAAATGTCTCTATATACATTTTATGGTCCATTGTCGATGTTATGAAAACCAACCTTCTCACCCCTTTGGTGCACATACACCCCCAAACCATAACTCCACCACCTCCATGTTTTACAGTCGCTTTCAAATTTTCGGGATTAAGGGCAGTATTAGGTTTTCTCCATACAAGTTGTTTACCCTTAATGCCGAAAATGCAAAATTTGCTCTCATCTGTAAAGAGAACTTTCTCCCAGAATTCAATGGGCTTGTCTAAGAGTTTTTTTGCAAAGGCGATTCTGACGATTGACCTCTGACACAAATGGCTTTTTTCGTGCAACGCGGCTGTGATAGTTAGCTTTTTTTAACGTCCTTCTCACCGTATCTTTGCTGATAGTTTTATGAAATTCTTCTTGTACATTTTCTACTATTTTTTTGCCGTCAGCCTAGGTTCTTTTCTAACCTGCTGTACAATTTTTCGCTTCTCTCGGTTTGTTAAAAGGGGTGGTCTACCAGATCGCGGACGTGAGAGGTAATCTTCAGTGTCTTTATAATTATTAATTACTCTTTGAATGGAAGAGTGTGACCTGCCGACAGTTTCTCCTATTTTTCGAAAAGATTTTCCCTCTTTCCATAACTTTACAATAATTTTTCTCTCTTCCAATTCAATTTCCTTTCCTTTCGTGTCCATTCTAACTTTTAGCTTCTAAGCCTCTGCTAATATAATTGACACCGATTATTTTTTATTTAAATCGGAAAGCGTACATCGCCAACTACGTATTTAAGTAAATAAGTATATTTTGGAGAAGGCGTCTTTATTTGTACGCAGATTTTTGCATACGCATTATTTGGAGAATTTTTAATTTTAATTTTTTTTGTAACTAATATTTCTGTTTTATTGATGCATATTTTGTTAATAGAATTATATGTAGTTAATACACAAAATAAAAAAAAATTAAAGTTTATGACATTAGATGATGACCCTTATTTTTTCAGTTAAAGTGTTAGAAGTTTTTTGTGCGCAGACTTCTGCTGCTAAGTGTATGTATAGATGGTTCAAATTCGATATCCGAGTAGGCCGTCTTGAAAAGTAGAAAAAAAAATCGAATAAGGTTAAAAGTCAAGTAATAATTTTTGTACTTTAACTGGTCGTTTTTCAAAAATATTTATTTATCTAACTAGTTTCGGCCTTATTGCCATCTTCAGAGATAAAACTACAAGAAATTATAGTATTAATTAAATATCTTAATTAATATCTTAATTTGAATTTTTGGCCAATTTGACCAAAAATTTTATAAATATGAAAATGGTCTTCCAATGGGATCTCCCTTGAGCGGTCTTCTTTCCGACATTTTCCTCAACAACCTTGAAAACAAAATCTTAGAACGTAATAACCATATAAATAAAAATATTAATCTTTGGCGCAGATATGTCGATGATATATTGGTTATTTGGGACAACGATAGAAATGTTAACATTGGTGATTTTCATAATTATATCAACAACTTGCATTGTAATATCAAATTCACTTTAGAAATAGAGAAAGACCATATTTTGAATTTTCTTGACTTAACTCTGATCAATAAACAAAATAGTATAGAATTCCAAATTTACAGAAAACCTACACAAACAGATACTATTATTCCGTTTAATTCATTTCATCATAATTCTCACAAAAATGCTGCAATCAGAGCATACTTACATAGATGCTACAATACCCCACTTTCAGAACAAGAAAGAAACAATGAACTTACTGTAATAAAAGCAAAAGGCACAAATAACGGTTTTTCTATGACACATATAGACTCTTTACATGAAAAAAAAATTTTAACTAAATAAAACCATAGATCTTCAACCAGTTTACAAAACACCCAAAATAATAAAAATTTAACTTATAGATCAATTAATTATCCCGGTAAAATAGCATACAATATTCAATTTATTTTTCGTAGATATAATATTAATATATCCTTTAGAAACAATAATACCTTACAAAAAAGAATCTTTAATGCAAAAGACAAAATAAATATACTAGATTAGAGCGGGGTTTATAAGCTGGAGTGTGGTACTTGTGGTGCATTATACATAGGTGAAACAGGTAGATCAATCAAAGTGAGAATAAATGAACATAAACATAACGATAACTCCAATTTCGGTAGACACATGTTAACGTATAAACATAGCTTTAATATAGCTGATAATGTGTCACTTTTACATAAACAAAATAAAGGTTTCAAACTCAAATTGTTAGAAACCTACGAAATTCATAAATTTAAGAAAAATAATGATACTTTGGAATGCCTTAATGACCAGGTTGACATTTACAAAATACCTTTATAAACTTTTTAATTCAACCCTTTTCCCCAAAATGCCGAGGCTTGATATATTTGGTCCGCATATATTAAGCGCACTTTTTGCTTCCAGAAGGCTTGATATTACATCTAAAAGACTAGAATTTGCTACCAAAAGACAGGATATAGCCTCTAGATAAATTGATACTGTTTCTAGAAAAATTGATATTGCTTCTAGAAGATTAAAAATACTTCCAAACGACTTATATTGCTTTCAGATAACTTGATGACTAGCGTCTAGAAGACTTGGGATGCTTCCAGAAGACTTGATACTGCTTCTAAAAGATTTGATTTGCTGTTAAAAGACTGGGTAGTGTCTCTAGATGATTTAATACTGTGTGTAAAAAACTTGATGTTGTTTCCAGAAGACTTGAAATGATTCCAGAAGACTGATACTGCTTCTAGAATACTTAAAATGTTTCCAGATGACTTACAATGATTTCAGACTAATTACAATGCTTCTAGAAAATTTGCAATGCTTCCAGATGACTTGAGATTGTATCTAGAAGACTTGAAATGCTTCCAGATGAATAACAATACTTCCAGATGATTTTAAATGCTTCCAGATGACTTACAATGCTTTCAAAGTACTTGATGTTGCTGTTAGAAGGCCTGATTTGATACTGTCTCTATAAAACTTGATATGGTTTCCAGAATAGTTGAAATGTTTCTAGAAGACCTTATACTTACCTTTGGAAGACTTGAAATACTTCAAAATTACTTGAAATGCTTCCAAAAGACTGGATACTGCTTCTAGATGTTTTAAAATGCTTCCTAAAGACCCGATACTGTCCTTATAAGACTTTATACTGCTTTTAGAAAATTTGAAACGCTTTCAGAAGACTTGAGAAGTTTCCAGAAGACTTGATACTGCTTCTAGAAAATTTTAATAATTAAGACGCAATACTGCTTCTAAGTATTTTAAAATCCTTCCAATAGACTCGATACTGCTCCTGTAAGACTTTATGCTGCTTTTAGAAGATGCGAAATGCTTTCAGAAGGCTTGAGAAATTTCCAGAAGACTTGATACTGCTTCTAGAAGTTTTAAAACGATTAAGAAAGTCTCGACTTTAGTTCTATTAGGCTTAATATTGCTTCCAGAAGATTTGAAATGTATCCAGAAGACTTCATACTGCTTCTAGAAGATTTAAATTGCTTCCAAAACATTTGGAATGCCAACAAAAGATTTGATACTGCTTCTAGAAGAGTTGATATTGCTTTCAGAATACTTGACATTGCCTCTTGAAGACTTGATACTACTTCTAGAAGATTTAAAATGATTAGAAAAGTCTCGACTTCGGCTCTGGTAGGATTAATATTGTTTCCAGAAGATTTGAAATATATCCAGAAGACTGCATACTGCTTCTAGAAGATTTAAATTGCCTCCAAAATATTTGGAATGGTAACAAAAGATTTGATACTGTTTTTAGAAGAGTTTATACTGCTTTCAGAATACTTGACACTGCCACTTGAAGACTTGATACTACTTCTAGAAGATTTAAAATGATTAAAAAAGTCTCGACTTTGGCTCTGGTAGGCTTAATATTGCTTCCAGAAGATTTGAAATATATCCAGAAGACTGCATACTGCTTCTAGAAGATTTAAATTGCTTCCAAAATATTTGGAATGATAACAAAAGATTTGATACTGTTTCTAGAAGAGTTTATATTGCTTTCAGAATACTTGACACTGCCACTTGAAGACTTGATACTACTTCTAGAAGATTTAATATGATTAAAAAAGTCTCGACTTTGGCTCTGGTAGGCTTAATATTGCTTCCAGAAGGTTTGAAATATATCCAGAAGACTTCATACTGCTTCTAGAAGATTTAAATTGCTTCCAAAATATTTGGAATGATAACAAAAGATTTGATACTGTTTCTAGAAGAGTTTATATTGCTTTCAGAATACTTGACACTGCCACTTGAAGACTTGATACTACTTCTAGAAGATTTAATATGATTAAAAAAGTCTCGACTTTGGCTCTGGTAGGCTTAATATTGCTTCCAGAAGGTTTGAAATATATCCAGAAGACTTCATACTGCTTCTAGAAGATTTAAATTGCTTCCAAAATATTTGGAATGATAACAAAAGATTTGATACTGTTTCTAGAAGAGTTTATATTGCTTTCAGAATACTTGACACTGCCACTTGAAGACTTGATACTACTTCTAGAAGATTTAAAATGATTAAAAAAGTCTCGACTTTGGCTCTGGTAGGCATAATATTGCTTCCAGAAGATTTGAAATATATCCAGAAGACTTCATACTGCTTCTAGAAGATTTAAATTGCTTCCAAAACATTTGGAATGCTAACAAAAGATTTGATACTGCTTCTAGAAGAAATGATATTGCTTTCAGAATACTTGATATTGCCTTTATAAGGCTTGAAATACTTAAGATGACTAATTGTTTAATTATTAAGATTTTAAGACATTAAAGATGGCATTTGCACCTCGTAACGATCATCTTAGAATCCTGAAAATAATTTGCAGTCTTTTCTCTTAGCCATTTTAGTGATAAAGTTTTTTCCTGCAAGTCTACTCTCAAATAATTTCCAGTATTTTCTCTTAGCCACGATTTTATGATTAATAAAATCTTTTCTTGTAAGTTTAACTATCGACTTTTGAAGGGCGTCAAAGTATTATTTCAGATCAAAATATTGCCGAAGTTAATGGCGTTAGTTGCTAGTTTCAGGTTTCTAAATATATAATACTGGAGAAGTGACTTTGCAAATATAATTATATTGGACGTTTTTTACTATTGATTGCGCAAATGAAGAACGATCTTTTGATCAATCCCAAGGACACAAGCTGAGTAACTCATCTCCACAAAGCTAGAAATCAAGTAGGGGATTATCAAAATTTGTGTGGAAATGCTGATGGCTCAACAGATTTATCTTTAGAGCGCCAGTGGTACATCTAACACAATCTTCGCAGTTTCATAAGCGCCGGCTTTTGAAAATAAGTATGGGTGCTGAATACTGAAAAAACTGAATTGTGAAAAGATTCAAACGACGAATGACAGTTCCCAAAAAAGAGTAAAATGAAAAACACCCATGTATTTGGCGCCTATGGTTAATTTGCAATAGAAATGCCTTATGTCAGCAGTACTTACAGCTTTACAAACAGTATATTTGGTCTATAATTGAAATTTTTTAAACTTTTGAAATAAACATTTTACAGCTAGCAGTATTTGGTATTTTGGAAGCAAAATCAAATCGTATTAACAGTTTCTTGTCTTTTGCAATTAAAATGTCTTTAAGAGTTCGTATTATCAAACAACATTTTCTGCCAGCAGTTTTATAAACGGTATAAAATCTTTTGGAATCATTTCAGGTCTTCTAGAAGCACTATTAAGTCATTTTGAAGCATTTCAAATCTTCTAGAAGCAGTATCGAGTCTTCCAACTGCGGTATAAAATCTTGTGGAAGCAGTTCAAGCCTTCTGCGAGTAATATTAAGGCTTCTAGAAGCATTATCAAGTCTTCCACAGGCAGTATCAAATCTTTTGAAAGCAGTTCAAGCCACCTGGAAGCTTATCAAGTTTGTTTTAAGCAGTTATCAGCCATCGAAGAAACGAAAGGTTAAACGTTACTTTTACCACCTCTTGATAAATTTATCTAACAGTTAAAACCGGCTCATAGCCAATAGGAGAGTTTTTTTGAGAGGTTGGTAAATTGGGCCTAAGTAAAAAAAATTTCCGTCTACAAATCGATATTTTACCGACAAAGAGTCTACAACGGTTCGATATTTATTCTGGACACATTATTGATTTTTTTGTATACAAAATATATTAGAATATATGCAACTTTTTTTACAATTTAGAAGTATAATAGAATAGTAAAATTTAAATTTTATGAATGGGTACACATAAAACAAACAAACTAACTTCAGTTGAATAACTATGTATATCTATAAACAAGAGTATTATGTTGCAATTTTTATCTAAATTGTTAATCTTGTTAAAATAAAAAACTTTCACTTCACTTTTACCACATTTTGCATATAAATTTGAAGAAATACAAAAAAATTGTCATTGTTTTAAGTTAAATTTCCTAAAAAAGATTTCCATTCTTAATCGTAAGTATAATCTAATTAAACATTCCAATTTATCTAACTTTAAATATTTTAGATGTCCCTTTTAAAATTTCTTTTATTCCTATTTATTATATTTGTCGTTAAAGGACATTTCCGATTAATAATTTTAACCGTTTTGGGTTTAATCGGTCTATATTTAGCCCATATTTTAGCTGTTGATTATCAAAACATCACGAGGCCGCCCCAAATCATCAAACACCTTTTAGGAAAAAGATCAATAAAATTCGTCAACGACGAAAAAATCGAATTAATATTAAAAAACGACCCAAACGATTGCTTTAAAAGTTATTTATGCCAAACATCAACAAATCCGGATAAATTAACTCCAACGGAGCAAAACATCGCAAATTTAACCAGGTCAGTTATTTTAAAATGTTTCAACCTTGACGCTTTGAGTTTGAAAATAAGTGATGCGCTATTTAGAACTAGATGGCGTTTGTTTTTTCTTATCTCTATCGTTAGATTTTGTTGGTACGGTTGTTTTAAAGTATGGCTTAAACTTTAAGATCATACTTCACAGGATCATTTCTGTAGTATATCTTCACATACTCTACATTCAATTGTGGAGTCGTTGCAACCATGATGACGAGATGTAGCGTTGCGATCTGAGCGTGAGAAGGACTGATTTTAAGGCGAGAGTCTTGGATGACGTCATCGATGATCGTGTTCACCTTAACTTTTTAAGTTATGGCTATGGTCGTGACGCAATCCGAGTGGTTGCAATTATATAATTTTTAATGAAATACACAAAACCGTTTATATCCACTTCCTAATAAAATAATTCTATCTTATGATCTTTCAAGATCATCATTTTGATAGTGGCATATTATGTACCACATTAACAATTTTTTAGTACTAATCAATGTAAAGTGTGAAATCAATTCATTACAATCATGGGGGATATTCTTAGCTTAACTTTCTTTGGAAATCGCTGATTCACAACAATTTATTTTGGTTTTTGATTTTATAATTTACAATAAAGTTGATGACAATTTTAACAACCTTTTGGTGTTTGAGTGACTACAGAAACTCATCGATTAATCAACCAACCATGAAATTCCCGATTTTCTGTTAAAAGAAAACTGTTGTGCATGTGCACATAAATTTAAAAATGCCTAACAAAAAATTTATATATATATATATATATATATATATATATATATATATATTATGGTAATTCGTAATGCTTCGCGGATGAAGTATGTGTTTTGGTTGATCCGAGGTATCAATTAAGTTAGGAATTCTTTTCAAACGCCAGCTTGTACTACTTACAGGGTAGTACAAGCTGAAAAGTTGTAGCAAATTTGCCGCATTACAAACGGAAAATATTTTTATAAATACAGGATATTCCTTATGTGACCATACGTCCCGTTTTGAACGGGATTGTCCCGTTCTTCTGTTAGTAGTCCCATCGTCCCGAATAAACTCTATAACGTTCCATTTTCATAATCATATAAGTGCATAAATCTCATTAAGTATCTAGCTGTATTTACACAGCTTTTTTTATTAGTAATATTTCGTTTCTTTGTTTGCGAGACTTATACCAAACATGCCTAAATGTAAGTGTACATTTTTTTTTTAAACTTGAAGGGGGTAATAGAAAAATGTAAACAATGTTTATACAAATCCGAGCACATTGTTGGAACAAGAATTAATAGGGATTGGCTGTGAAGCTCATGATGTCCACAATGCAATTAAAACTGCCGATTGCTTACCAATTGATTTAGAATGCATTATTGTCAAAATTTACTTTTTTAATACTTATAATGTACGCATTGAAACTGTAAATCTAAATGGCCTATACTTGAAGAGTGCTTAAAATGTTTGTGAGATTAGAAAAAAAGAATTTTAGATTGCTAATCTAAGAAAATAGTCTTCTAATAGGCATTCATTCTAATAGTTACTCTTCTAATAATTAGTCATCTAAGTTGTTTTTTAGCAATCCCAGCTCTGAATGCTGGTTATATTTTGTGCACGCCCAAGATGTTAGTTTTCACCAAGCCGTTTCAAATACCGAAGGACAAAATATATCAGCAATGGATATGAATGTAACGAACCATTTAAAAAATAACTTGTCTTTAGAAAAATTCAGTTTTTATCCCACACGTAACACGAAATTTATTAGCAAAATTGATCGAAATTAGAGCTGGGCTAACTGCTTGAAAAAAGTAGTCGAGTATAACTACTAACCATTTCCACGAAAATAGAAGCATAGAATAATTACAACTACTACAATTAGTAGTTAAGTATCTAATTACAGTAAAGCTTCGCTAATTCTAATCAATGAAAACCAGTTGAATTCAGATGATGCAAGCATACATTATCTGCTGTTTATCTTGCAATACATATAATACCCTAACTTTTAATATCTTCCTCTCTTTTAATTCGGTTATCTCAGCTTCTTTGTGGAAAAACTGCCTTATTTGTTGCAGCATAATATTAAATTTGTTTAGTTGTTGAACGGACAGTGGAATGACACAATCAGATTCTTCCTCCTCAGCTGATTTTCGAAATACATATCTCTACCATTTTGCTAATAAATTACAAGGATTTACAAACCTTAGAAAGTATGGACTCAGCATTTTTGATAGAAACGCTATTCAGAGGTTTGGAATTATCGTCTTTCTCTGCAGATAGAACGAATAGCTTTTCCGATTAGCGAATCTTTTACCAATTCGGATTACAAGGGACATAATGCAAATTTTATGTTTTTCAATTTTGTTCGGATTAACCAAGGAATTCGGATTTGGGGTTGTACGAAGTAGCAAAGCTTTACTGTACTTCTTTAACTACATAATAAGATGCAGTTGTAATGCCTAAAAGGGATTGGCTTGCACTCTCCAAAAATGTCTGACAAAACAAGCAAAGTTTTACAAACAGTATCTAGCCTGTAATTGGTAGTTTTTAAACTTTTGATATGATGATGTTGTATTTTGCCAACAGTATGTGATATTTTAGAAGGAAAATTAAATTTTATTAATAGTCCTTCGCTTTTTACCATAAAGATGTCTTCTGCCAGCAGTATTTAACCTTTAATTAACAGTTTATGGACTCCTTACGTAAAGATTGTGCATTTTCTTCAATAGTTTTAATATTTTCAAAGCATAGTCAATTGGTTCATCAACAGTATCCAGTTTTTACAAACAGTTTTCACAAGTAGTATCAAGTCCTTTGGAAGAATTTCAAGTCTTCCAAGGGCAGTATCAAATTTTCTGGAAGTAGTATTAATTGATATCTAAAAGCAATATCAAGACTTCCGGAAGTAGTATCAAGTTTTCTAAAAGCATTTCAAGTCTTTTGAAAGTAATAACAAGCCATCTAATAGTTCAAATCTTCTGAAGGCAATATCAAGTTTTCTAGAAGCATTTCAAAGTCCTATGAAAGCAGTATCAAGTTTTCTGAAAGCATCTCAAGTCTTCTGGGAGCTTTTCAAGTCTCCTTTAAGTAGTATTAAGTTTTCTATAAACAATATCTTAATATTGTTTATAGTAGTGTCAAACTTTCTAGAAACATTTTAAGTCTTCTAAAAGTATTTTCAGTTGTCTGAAATCATTTCAAGTCTTCTGAAAGCAATATCAAGACTTCTAGCAGCAATAACAAGTCTTCTGGAAGCATTGCAAGTCTTTAGGAAACTATCAAATTTTGTAGAAGCTGTAGCAAGTTTAACTTAAAACCAAATTTTAATAATTTTAGACTGCAACTGATTATCGACAAAAGTACCTAGGGTTGTCCCGTTTTCAGTCGAAATAAAAACGGTCACGTTAGATATTCCATAACTACGTATAGAAATAAACATATGTTAAGCTTTTTTTTAATACGATGAATGTCATATTTTTTTAAGGTCCGGTAAAACTGCACACCCAAGTTGAATTTTTTATCCTTTAATGTATGAAGGTGTAATCGTCGGCGCCATCCGATATCGCCATAGATAAAATAATTTGAATTGCCTACTTTTTAAATAACTATAATAATATAAAATAATAATAGCATTATCTGATTCAATTTTTGACAAAGTTTGGCAAGTGCTTTTACTTTTTTTTTGTAATTAAGTGTAAAATAACATTTGAAATTGTTTAAATTACAAAAATGTCGGTGATTAAACATTGCTGTGTGTACCATCTTGCGATGATAAAAACAATAAAAGGTAAATTATAAAAGTTTTAGAGAGGTGATATTCTCTCCGTATTTTGACATAAATAAACATAGTGGTGGTCTTCAATTAAAGCATTGTTTCCATATATTCCCAAGTATAATGTATCCAATCAGAGTCGATATCTAATTATTACATATACAGGTGTTAATGAACAACATATTTCAAGCGGCCATAAACATGTGGTCAAAAATGCGTCATATGGTCACTACAGAGTGATGTAGTTTCATTTTTTTTAATTTCACAGTTATCCCCGGTGCTTTTATAATTATTTCAAATTTGGTATACACCTAATATTTATGAATCTTTACAACAAAATGATAAAATCGACATCCACACACCAAGGTGTCTCATTTTTTCATGATCTTAATGCTTGTACCAACCGCAAGTTTTTGTTTTATCACCCTGTATCATTTTTGATATCGTATTTAAACTTACTATACTTTACTTCAACTTTTTGGTCTAACGCGTTATTCTCGTATCCGTACCGTTTCCAAGATATCTGAGAAAATGCATCACAAATACAAAGAAGCTTATAACACAAAATCTGTTAAAATAATAGTAGCCTGTCGCTTCAGTTAGCGTTATTAACGTATAAAGCAACTTAACCTCTCTTTAATTCTTCGTAAGCAAAATAAATTATGGCTGAATTTAGTAATCGAGAATATACATAACATGCATATGGCAATTCTTGTGAAATCAAAAGAATGTATCAGGATAAATATGCAGATCGAGTAACCCCTGATGCCCGAACATTTGCCAGTGTAAATCGGCTATGTGAAACCGAAAGCTTTAGAAAGTGGAATCATTTAACAAGAACAAAAAAAGCTGCAAGAACTCCTGAAATAGAGAAAGCGATTCTTCATGAAGTTGAAAACGACCCAACTAGGCAGAGAACCTTATCCTTAGATAATAGAATTTTATTTAGTGATGAGGCAATAACCATTTTGGGCTGATGAAAATCCCCACAGAGTAAATGAAACTAATTATCAAGTTCGGTTTACTTTAAATGTTTGGGCTGGCGTTATTAGGGATTATTTTATAGGACCAATTTTCTTGCCAACAAGGCTAAATAAACAATTTAATCGATATTTTCTGGAAAATGAATTGTGCTATTAGAAGTGATGTCGCTATTTTAAAACACTTACATATGATTCATGCACGATGGTGCTTCAGCCCATTTTAGTTTGACAGTCACGAATTTTTTAAATCAATGGTTCACTAATCGTTAGATAGTTCGAGAAGGACCTCAGCCATGGCCCACTAAGTCCTCATACCTAAACTGTCTAGATTTTTTCTGGGGACATTTAAAATCGTTTATTTACGAAATTTCAATCAACATAATGGAATAATTACGAAATAGAAGACGTAACGTATTCAAGTCAGGCCATGAGGCAAAAAGTGGATGCGTGCATCTTGGCAAGAACCAGCATTTCGAATATGTAGTATTATTTATAAATTGTATAATATTTTTAGTTTCTTTTTCAAGTTATTTGCTTAATTGATAAATTATCGTTTTATAATAATAGCGTAGCTACAGCCTACTAAGCCTCTAGTATTTATGGCCCTTTTTCTCAAATATCCTCAAAACGGTGCCAGATACAAAAATAACGCATCAGATCAAAAAATTGGGGTAAAGTATAGGAAGTTTAAATACGATATCAAAATTCATAGAGGGTGTTCATACAAAAACTTGCGGTTAGTACAAGCATCACGACCATGAAATAATGAGATACCCCTGGTAGTGTGAATGACGATGTTATAATTTTATTGTAAAGATTTGTAAACATTAGGTGTGTACCGAATTTGAAATAATTTATTCAACTAGAATTAGAACTAACATTAGCACTAACACTAGAACTATCACCAGGACTAATACTAGATCTAAGCCCTGGTAGTGTGAATACCGATGTTATAATTGACACTGGTTCGAAATGACTTCGAATCAATGATAGATAGTAGTGTTAGTACTATTGTTAGTTGTAATTTTAGTTCAATTCGTACTTATATTGAAATAGAAAAATAAATGGAAACTTTACCACTCTGTAGTACTTTGTAATACAAAGTAAGTCATAAATAAAACCCGGGGTGAGATTTACCCGCTCGAGTACCTTTAAAGATTTATGACAGTGTGACAAAGACAGGGTCGAACTTAAATAAAACACCAAAGATTATATTAAAAAATTTAATTATTCGTCGTCGCTATCACAACTATCAGAATTTTCAAAGTTGCTTGCATCGGAACTATCATTTCCGATATCTATAATAAACCTTTGATTATTTGGCGATACATAAGAATTTTCTTCGTCGATTATGTGTTTTACGCAATTTCCTCATAATTCTGTCGATATGTTGTCAACCTCTTGCCGAATTAAACCCACCACTTTGGCGCTTAAGGTTGGAGCTGAATTATTTTTCCTGATATTTTGCTTTAAATTGCTCCAGATTAATTCTATGGGGTTCAAAACGCAATGGTACGGTGGTAATCGTAGAACTATATGTCCCGCTTCTTTTGCCATACCATCGATTATGTAATCGTTTGTTTGAATCCATGTTGCAAGTTTATTAAATATTTAAAATATAGAGTAACACAACTTCTTTACTTGCTATTGTTTATTTGTTCGGTACCGGTTTCGAGTTTTACAATCTCATCATCAGCCGAATCTACAAATTAAAATTGGAAATCAAATATAATCGTCGATATTTTGTTTATTCAATTATATGTGTTTTTTGCAAAATATTTCTTTAAAATTTAATAAATAATAAAATTAAAATTAAAAACTTACGTCAAAATATTAAAATACTACAAAATGGTAATAAATATATAAAACATTTACACAGAACAATTTACACGAACTACACAAATACAGAAAAAAACTTGAAATGGACAGGTTTTATTGTATGCTAAAAATTGTAGGTGTATCTTCTTTGAGCAAAGTAAGAGGGATTGATTTAGAAAAGAAGAGAAGATACAAATTAAGTTTTGAAATTTATAATGTTTTGAGAAACGTAAATAAAGGATTGTAGACGTGTGTTACTTGATCATTTAATAAATTGAAATTTATGTCTTTTTTGTGAATTAATTAATAATTGATTGATATTCTTTAGATTGATGAGATTGGTAAAACAATCATTAGTGAATAACATAATAAGGATACTAAAAATAACATTTTTAAGCTTTTATTAATACATACATATGTATGTTGTAACCACTCGGATTACGTCACGACCATAGCCATAACTTAAAAAGTTATGGTGAACGATCATCGACGACGACATTTAAGACTTTCGCCTTAAAAGTCGGTCTTCCTCACTTTCCTCACTTTGTTTCAAATGACGTATAACTCGTTGTTTCAATTTGAAATAGATTTCATCTAAGAAATGTTAAACGATGATGTGTTTTTGTAATTGTCGATTAAGTTATTAAGGACCTATTCATCAATCACTGGGGCTAGCATTTATGGATTATTTCCGATGAGGAAGATTGAAAGATGTTATCCATAAAGAGCCAATAAATTTGTTTAAATTTGATCCTACTGCCTAAGGTAGCCAACCTTACAATAATTTCGTGTAGAGATTTTAGGACGATTAATATTCTATCTGTATTGTCTAAGATTTTGAAAATCATGGCCTTTCAGATGAGATTTTTTGTTGAGGGCTGCGGTGTTCTGTCCGCGACACGGTCTGGCTTTTGTAGAAATCATGGATGTGATACAGCATTAATGCATATAACTGATGATATACTGCGGACAGATGACGATGACATGGTTATGGCTTTGATTCTTTTCAACTTTCTTTCTAATCGAAGACAGATTATTTCGTGTGGCATAATCGTCTCTGCTGCCCACGGATTAATGGCTGGTGTACCAAAAGGCTATGTATTGGGTCCGCTCTTATTTAGCATTTTATACTTTTGGTTTTCAAAATTGTCTCAAATATTCTAAAGCTCATTTTTATACTGATGATTCTGATGAGATACATTATTAGTTCAAACAGCATGAAGCTCCTGTGACCCAGTTTAGGATTGCAGGTGATGATACTCGGTTCACCAGAATGGTTGCCAGTCACAACATAAGGTTTCGGTCGTATTCACAAAGTTCAGAACGCCTGTTAGAGATTTATTTTTGGGAAACAGAATCATATCTCTTATAACTACACACTTGGCAATAATGTCCTAAATAGAAATTCATCTGTTCATGATCTTGGTATCCTCCTTGACATCCTATTGTGAGGATTTTATAAATCCGCATGTGGCCATTAGTTTCATAATGCTTTGATTAATAACATCTTGAACTTAGGTAGTTGTGTCTAAAATCCCCAGTATTCTTGCCATATCCACAGACTTGAGAGAATTCAGACGAAATTCTTAAGGTTTCTTATTTATAAATCGTATCAAGTTTATGAAGACTACAATATTGCATGTGGAAAATATCGCGCCTCCACGTCAACTCCATTTTGATTTTCTTTCCCCTATCAATAGAATGGAGAGAACAGTGGACCGTCTTGGCATTGACCTATTTGGGCTTAGTAAACAGAGGTATAAATTTCGCGATCGAAACAATATTATAAATGCGGAATGTTCATTTCTGCATTTATATCCCCTTTCTTTTTATCATTTTTGTTGCTCAATTTCTTTTCTTCTATGTAGATACTGATTAATTTTTATATGGTATATTACTTATATTGTGTTGTATATAATTAATTGTATGCACTAACTCTGTAAGAGCAACGATATTGAGTTTGACCAAGATAATTATACTTGCTGGTTTTACGGACTTTTTCCGCTTATTGGAAAACAATTAAGTATCAACATAATAACGATATGTCATATTGTAGTAAGTTGTTAATAATTTTTGAGTTTTTATTAATAAATAAGTATGTTGTAACCACTCGGATTGCGTCACGACCATAGCCATAACTTAAAAAGTTAAGGTGAACGATCATCGATGACGTCATCCAAGACTCTCGCCTTAAAATCAGTCCTTCTCACGCTCAGATCGCAACGCTACATCTCGTCATCATGGTTGCAACGACTCCACAATTGAATGTAGAGTATGTGAAGATATACTACAGAAATGATCCTGTGAAGTATGATCTTAAAGTTTAAGCCATACTTTAAAACAAGCATACTAATAAAATGTAACGATGGAGATAAGATGAAACAAGTGCCATCTAGGATTAAATAGAGCATATCTTATTTTCAATTTCAAAGCGTTAAGGTTAAAACTTTTTTCAAAAATAACTGATCTTGTTAAATTCGTGATACCTTTACACGATCTTACACATTTGAAACCTATCAAATTGATATATGTATGTTATTTCTTTATTTTCAAAAATAAGACCTCCATAATCTATTAAATTTTATCATTTTTCTCATAAATCTACTAAAACGTTTCTACAGAAAATATCATTAAAGGGTTATCACCGCTCTGGATATCGTTCATGATATAAATTTCCTGCAGCAATTGCATTTTCCCCTGATTCTATAAAACAATCATGTCCTATTTATCGTAATTTTCGTAACATTATTATGAAAGTACATACTAACTAAGAAATACTCTAACGATAAGCACTTACAATTTGAATTAATGCGGCGATAAAAAATTATGTTGGACGATAACTCAACTTTAATGAACACGTCAATAACTGTGTTAGGGTATTGTTTACGTTGGAGCTGCGATAAACGATAAGAGTAACGGTATTAACACATAAAGCCAATAATATTGAAGCGAATATTGATTAGATCGACTAATTGAACCACCATTTTTTACTACATTTATGGATTCTACGTTAAATTTTGAGTGTTTTTCATGTAGCACGCCTTACACTGATATTAAGCTATCTTCGAAAAAATGGTTGTTAATTTCTGTGTACATAAAGTATGGAATAAATTTGATATAAATTCTATATAAATTATAAATTTTAAGATATTGTAAAAAGGACTTCGCGTTTTCAGTCATAAAAGGTGACATTTTGAAATAGCAACTTCCATTTTTTGTTGGATTTATAGATTTTAAAATATTATAAAAAATTATTTGTGGTTATTTTTATATCATTAATTGGTATAGGAGCTATGGATGTTTGTCGCACTATCGCAGGACCCTGTATAGAGTTTTTATAAGGCATTTTTAAATTTATGCGCACATGCCTAAAGTTTTTTTTTTGATTAGAAAATTTCATGTCAGTTGATTAGTCGATGAGTTTCGTAGACACTCAAACACCAAAAGGCTGTTTAATTGTTGTCAACTTTATTGTAAATTATAAAATCACAACTAAATGGAAAGTAATAAATATACATAAACCAAAATAAGTTATTGTGAATCGCCGATTTCCAGAGAAAGTTAAACGATAAATTCGATAAAATTGATTCCATACTTTATATATAAAAAAATTGTTAAACTGTAGTAGATATGGCACCATCAAAACGAAAGGGTAGCTACACGGACCTCAAAATATAGCATATATGATGATCTTATGATTTATGATATATAAAAGGCTATGTGTTTTTATTAAAAATGATATGATTGTAACCACTCGGATTGCGTCACGACCATAGCCATAACTTAAAAAGATATTAAGTTTAGGCACGATATTTTTTGAATACATATCGTAAATAACTGTTTTTATTTCCGTTGTGTAACTATCCGAAATTTTTTGGAAAAGATGACAAGCTTTGGTGGGTTGATCACTTGTAGATTCTCTATTCTCCAACTGCGCAATGAATCTACGTACTGTTGTTACAGGAACTCCTGTCAATTCACTGGTAACTTTACAGGCAGCAGAACAATCTTTTTCTTGCAATTTAACGAAAACGTTAACAATAATTCTTTTACTATCTTCGGAATACTACTGTTTTGGCGAACATGGTGACTCGTTTTCCCAGGGACGAAACATTTTCTTTTCTTACGATACCTTTCACGTGGCTTTTAACAAAATACTCATCAAGAATTTCGCCTGTCCTCTCTTATAAGTAGTTTCCATAAGCTATTTCTAAGTGTTTCTTAGAAAAAAAAATATTTTTAGGAATATCTAAATAATAGAATAACGAAATGTTATAGAAACAGCAAAACATTTCTTAGAAAAAATAAGTAGGTATTTGATTTAATAATGAATATAAAATCACCCTATTATTTGTTTAAAACTTGGAAGAAAAGTAAAAGGATGTTCCTTCATGCGGCCCTGAGTGAGGAATCCCAAAATTCTTCAATGGGAAATTACCTGTTGCACCCCCGTCTTTGTTCGTTTTACAACTACAGTAGGAAAGTGACAGGGTAATAAAAACCAAACTCGATGTGGACGACTATACCTTTTACTGTCATTATAATAGTAACCACAAATAATATTCACGAATAAAACGTAGTTTTACCAGTGCATGTTAGGATAGTCAAAAGTTAAGTAAACAATTTTACGTTGCTTTTATAATGGCTGTAAGAGATTTAAATAAGTTCAACATAACATAAACGTCAAAGTTTCGTCGCCAAACCAATAATAAATAAATGCCAATTTTTGACATTATATGCAATTGAGTTCTTGACCACCTGTATAAGATAGAACAGGACAGCTAAACACCTTTTATTTTGACCATTTGAAGTGTAATTATACAAATCTACAACTTTGTTATTAATACTATGGCTGAGAAATACGATTGATCAACCTATTTTTTAGCATGTAAATAATTTACAAATTACAACCTCTTTTTAATGTTTAATGTATGTAAAATGGTACATAAAAACTATAGCATTCCATTTGAAATAACGAAGTTATGGTCTACTTCCATAATCGACCGGAAGTAGCGAGTATTTTGAAAATATTTTAGATCGAAAGATCGAGATGAACTTCCCATACAAACTGAATTTCAAAAAGATAGTTGTAACTGTACAATAGAAAAACGGGTGTTGCTGACTTTTTGGCGACCATTATACAATAATATTGATCGTGTAAGGTAGTGAAATATTGAGACTGGTTACTACGAAGGTTGTATTGGCAATACTATTGTCTGTGTAAGGGCATCATGAATTTAACTGAGTCAGTTATTTTTAAAAGAAGTTTCAACTTTGACGCTTTGAAATTGAAAATAAACCGTCATCCGCTATTTAGAACTAGATGGCGTTTGTTTTTTCTCATCTCTATCGTTAGATTTTATTGGTACGGTTGTTTTAAAGTTTGGTTTAAAATATAAGATCATACTTCACAGGATCATTTCTGTAGTATATCTTCACATACTCTACATTCAATTGTGGAGTCGTTGCAACCATGATGACGAGATGTAGCGTTTGCGATCTGAGCGTGAGGAAGACCGACTTTTAAGGCAAAAGTCTTAAATGACGTCATCGATGATCGTTCACCATAACCTTTTAAGTTATGGCTATGGTCGTGACGCAATCCGAGTGGTTACAATCATATCATTTTTAATAAAAACACATAGCCTTTTATATCATAAACACCTTCTAATATCATCATATATGTTATATTTTGAGGTCCGTGTAGCTGCCCTTTCGTTTTGATGGTGCCACTACTACATTAACAATTTTTTTTTATTGTATATGTTACAGTCATTGTGATTAAATGGCTGTTATACATAATAACCAGTCATTATGTATAATAACCAAATTGTTTAGACAATGTGATAAATTAATTAGAGACAGAATGATAAAGGAGTTAAAATTAAGATATAAAAATGTAACTGCTGAACTCGTCACAGTGTATTTGAATCTGTGTGAAAGTTGTCACAAAAAAAAAGTTTGCCAAAAAAAGGTCTTGTTGTAAAACCGATTATCAGCAACGAGCTTAATTCAAGGTGCCAAACTCATCTGATAGACATGCAGTCACAAGCTGATGGTGATTTTAATTCATCATGGTGTATCAAGATCATCTAACGAAATTCGTGCAGCTGCGGTCTTTAAAAAGCAAACGAGCAGAAGAAGTAGCGTATCATTTACTAGACATTTTTATTACATTCGGAGCGCCTAGTATTTTGCAAAGTGATAATGGGAGAGAATTTGCTAACAAAGTGGTCAAAGAGGTCTGTGCGATGTGGCCAGAATTAAAAATCGTACATGGTAAGCCCCGACACTCTCAATCACAAGGGTCTGTTGAAAGGGCTAACCAAGAGGTAGAGAAGATGCTTTGTACTTGGCTGGAGTCTAATAAGACGACAAAATGGTCTGAAGGATTACGTTTTATTCAATTTATGAAGAACAGAGCGTGTCACGCAGGGATCAATCGTAGCCCTTACGAAGCAATGTTTGGCTGTAAAGCTAAAGTCGGATTAAATAGTCTTCCTAAGGAGGTGCTAGTTGAACTATCAACAGAAGAAGAGCTACAATCTATATTAAATGAAGACGAAAACCAGTTGCATGAAGATAGGGAAGCCGAATCCAATATTACCGATCCTGTGATTAATGAAGAGGAAGAAATCGAAAGCGATACTATAATTTCAAACGCTGATTTGCAAAATGAAATTGTAGATAAGCTGACAGGAAAACCTAATAAGGAGACCGACAACCAAGAAAATACTACAGGTCTCTCAAATATAACGTAAAGTGATGAACAATTAATAATTGCTTTGGATAAAAAGAAACAAGATATTAGAGACACCAGAATATTAGTTGAACAATCTCTGAAAAAGCAAACAGATAAAATGTTAGCTCTATCTTCGGTAAAATATCCTGCTGCTGGTACGGGTGATAATGTAGTGGTAAAAATTTCTGATGTAGACCGCGCCAAAGCCGATGATAGAAACGTTACTGCTGTTATAATTTGTCAGGAGACAGAAGGAATGTATAAATTAGGAACTAAGCATGGGATTCTAAATCAACTTTACGCAAGAAATCAGTTCACTGTCTGCAAAGAAACGTTTATTACAATTGATATCGTTCCCCAACACGAAGTTAGCATCAGAGAATGTGCAAAAAAGGAGTCACATCTTGGCGGCCAAGGATTTCAGCATTGTAACTGTACTGGAGATTGCGTTTCTAATAGGTGTAAATGTAAAAAATCAAGCATCACGTGTAACTCAAAATGTCACAAGAGCCTTACTTGTAAGAATAAATAATAATTATGACTATAATAATTATTATTGATTTGAATTAGGTATGCTTAAGGCACATTGAAATACAAGTTTATAATCTTTACCTATACCGACTTGTTTTATTACTTTATCCAATTCTTCGAAGATATTATGTAAAATTGCCAGTTAATGTGATTAATTCTGTATCTTTATCACTTTGTCTAAATTGAGTAGACATTATAAATAATGGCTGGATAGTATATATAATATTTGGATTCATTACTTTGGCTGTAACATATCTTATCGAATTTATCGTTTAACTTTCTCTGGAAATCGCCGATTCACAATAACTTATTTTGGTTTATGTATATTTATTACTTTCCATTTAGTTGTGATTTTATAATTTACAATAAAGTTGACAACAATTAAACAGCCTTTTGGTGTTTGAGTGTCTACGAAACTCATCGACTAATCAACTGACATGAAATTTTCTAATCAAAAAAAAAAAACTTTAGGCATGTGCGCATAAATTTAAAAATGCCTTATAAAAACTGTATACAGGGTCCTGCGATAGTGCGTCAAACATCCATAGCTCCTATACCAATTAATTTAGATTTTTTTCAAACAAAGCACATAAGTGGCATTGAGGAGTCGACATACAAAGTTCTTCTTTCAACAAAAATTGTAGAAAATTTACCGCACTACAAACGAAAATATTTTTATAAATACAAGGTGTTCCATAACGACGTACAGAAATAAACATATATTGATGTATAAGCATATAATAATAAATGGAATGATATAGTTTTTATTTCATATTCTAATTGTATACAACAAAATATGTTGATTTTGATAAGACATGTTGATACATTGAGCTTTAGGTTTTTGAGTTATTTTAGTTAGAAACTTTTTTAGCAATAAAGACTGCCCCCTTTACATCTGAATTTCTGAAAGACTGATCGAGCTAGAAAGATAAAATTTATCTATGTTCTTGCTACGAAGGCTTTAAGTAGATTGCCATTGGCATCATTGGTTTAACTTATAAGGGGTGTTCAAAAATGTAACTACTGTTTTACCATATTCGATTGCAAAAAAGACCTCTACAAATCATTACTGCATGTCCCTAAAGTTTCCCTCTTGTATATCTTTTTTTCGTCGTTGGAATATTAGCGTACACTTGGAATCAAGCGATCTTGTTGGTCACTGTATTGGACTTCCACAAACAATTCAATGCTCCTATAGCGAATACTTAAAGAGTTTTGTACTTCCCTCGAAAAATGTGTCATTCTTCGTAAATCGATTTCATGTATGCATGGAGCATACAGGGTAGATATTTTAACACTTGTAAAGTTTAGTTGAAATTATATATTGTTTCCTTTTTTAAATCACTATTACTGCGTAATCACGTATTTTATGGTCTTATTTCATGACCCACCAATAAAATAATAAATAAGATCTATTTATCGCTTAATTTTGATTAATTCCGTCATATCTCGACAACTGAATAGGTATATAGCAATGATTTGTAAACAATTCAATTCTCTATCTGATATGCAAATCGGATATGGGGTGTTAAATCAATTCGATATAAACTCGGAGGATATTGGGTATTGGAAAAAAGGTCGGTCATATTTTTTAGCGCGAAAAAAACGACATGGACATTTATGTTCTATCTTTTAACAAGCACTTTTTGAGATAAAATTGAAATGTACAGGCTGCCCCAAAATTGAGATACCTTGACTAAATTGACATTCTTAACGAGAAACCATTTTTTGTTACGTTTATAGATTTTACGTTAAATTTGAACGAAATGCTCCAATATACATAGATTTTACGTTAAATTTGGAGCATTTCGTTCAAATTTAACGTAAAATCTATAAATCCAACAAAAAATGGAAGTTGCTATTTCAAAATGTCACCTTTTATGACTGAAAACGCGAAGTCCTTTTTACAATATCTTAAAATTTATAATTTATATAGAATTTATATCAAATTTATTCCATACTTTATGTACACAGAAATTAACAACCATTTTTTCGAAGATAGCTTAATATCAGTGTAAGGCGTGCTACATGAAAAACACTCAAAATTTAACGTAGAATCCATAAATGTAGTAAAAAATGGTGGTTCAATTAGTCGATCTAATCAATATTCGCTCCAATATTATTGGCTTTCTGTGTTAATACCGTTGCTCTTATCGTTTATCGGAGCTCCAACGTAAACAATACCCTAACATAGTTATTGACGTGTTCATTAAAGTTGAGTTATCGTCCAACATAATTTTTTATCGCCGCATTAATTCAAATTGTAAGTGCTTATCGTTAGAGTATTTCTTAGTTAGTATGTACTTTCATAATAATGTTACGAAAATTACGATAAATAGGACATGATTGTTTTATAGAATCAGGGGAAAATGCAATTGCTGCAGGAAATTTATATCATGAACGATATCCAGAACGGCGATAACCCTTTAATGATATTTTCTGTAGACGCGTTTTAGTAGATTTATGAGAAAAATGATAAAATTTAATAGATTATGGAGGTCTTATTTTTCAATATAAAGAAATAACATACATATATCAATTTGATAGGTTTCAAATGTGTAAGATCGTGTAAGGGTATCACAAATTTAACAAGATCAGTTATTTTTAAAAAAAGTTTCAACCTTAACGCTTTGAAATTGAAAATAAGATATGCTCTATTTAATCCTAGATGGCACTTGTTTCATCTTATCTCTATCGTTACATTTTATTAGTATGCTTGTTTTAAAGTAAGGCTTAAACTTTAAGATCATACTTCACAGGATCATTTCTGTAGTATATCTTCACATACTCTACATTCAATTGTGAAGTCGTTGCAACCATGATGACGAGATGTAGCGTTGCGATCTGAGCGTGAGGGGAGACCGACTTTTAAGGCGGAAGGTCTTAAATGACGTCATCGATGATCGTTCACCATAACTTCTTAAGTTATGGCTATGGTTGTGACGCAATCCGAGTGGTTACAACATACTTATTTATTAATAAAAACTCAAAAATTATTAACAACTAATATGATATATCGTTATTATGTTGATACTTAAGTATTTTGTTTTCCAATAAGCGGAAAAAGTCCGTAAAACCAGCAACTATAATTATCTTGATCAAACTCAATATCGTTGCTCTTACAGAGTTAGTACATACAATTAATTATATACAACACAATATAAGTAATATACCATATAAAAATTAATCAGTATCTACATAGAAGAAAAGAAATTGAACAACAAAAATGATAAAAAGAAAGGGGATATAAATGCAGAGATGAACATTCCGCATTTATAATACTGTTTCGATCGCGGAATTTATACCTCTATTTACTAAGCCCAAATAGGTCAATGCCAAGACGGTCCACTGCTCTCTCCATTCTATTGATAGGGGAAAGAAAATCAAAATGGAGTTGACGTGGAGGAGCGATATTTAACTATAACTTGATGCTTGATGCGATTTATAAAAAAGAAATCTTAAGAATTTCGTCTGAATTCTCTCAAGTCTGTGGATATGGCAAGAATACTGGGGATTTTAGACACAACTACGAAAGTTCAAAATGTTATTAATCAAAGCATTATGAAACTAATGGCCACATGCGGATTTATAAAATCCTCACAATAGGATGTCAAGGAGGATACCAAGATCATGAACAGATGAATTTCTATTTAGGACATTATTGCCAAGTGTGTAGTTATAAGAGATATGATTCTGTTTCTTTAGTAAATGTTATAGTCAAGATAACTCTGCAATCTATCGCAATCATTTACACTACAAATAGGAAGAAATAATTTAAGGCAGTCGGCATACATAAGACAGTGACAATGGGAAAAGGAGCTAAATACGTCCCATCTCTTTCAAAAAACATGTAACATGATCTCTCAAATGCAACCCAAAAATAAATCTCTAACAGGCGTTCTGAACTTTGTGAATACGACCGAAACCTTATGTTGTGACTGGCAACCATTCTGGTGAACCGAGTATCATCACCTGCAATCCTAAACTGGGCCACAGGAGCTTCATGCTGTTTGAACTAATAATGTATCTCATCAGAATCATCAGAATAAAAATGAGCTTTAGAATATTTGAGACAACTTTGAAGATCAAAAGTATAAAATGCTAAATAAGAGCGGACCCAATACATAGCCTTGTGGTACACCAGCCATTAATCCGTGGGCAGCAGAGACGATTATGCCACACGAAATAATCTGTCTTCGATTAGAAAGAAAGTTGAAAAGAATTAAAGCCATAACCATGTCATCGTCAGCTGTCCGTCGTATATCATCAGTTATATGCATTAATGCTGTATCACATCCATGATTTTTACAAAAGCCAGACCGTGTCGCGGACAGAACACCGCAGCCCTCAACAAAAAATCTCATCTGAAAGGCCATGATTTTCAAAATCTTAGACAATACAGATAAAATATTAATCGTCCTAAAATCTCTACACGAAATTATTGTAAGGTTGGCTACCTTAGGCGGTAAGATCAAATTTAAACAAATTTATTGGCTCTTTATGGATAACATCTTTCAATCTTCCTCATCGGAAATAATCCATAAATGCTAGCCCCAGTGATTGATGAATAGGTCCTTAATAACTTAATCGACAATTACTAAAACACATCATCGTTTAACATTTCTTAGACGAAATCTATTTCAAATTGAAACAACGAGTTATACGTCATTTTAAACAAAGTGAGGAAAGTGAGGACGACCGACTTTTAAGGCGAAAGTCTTAAATGACGTCATCGATGATCGTTCACCATAACTTTTTAAGTTATGGCTATGGTCGTGACGCAATCCGAGTGGTTACAACATACTTATTTATTAATAAAAACTCAAAAATTATTAACAACTTACTACAATATGACATTCGTTATTATGTTGATACTTAAGTATTTTGTTTTCCATTAAGCGGAAAAAGTTCGTAAAACCAGCAACTATAATTATCTTGGTCAAACTCAATATCGTTGCTCTTACAGAGTTAGTACATACAATTAATTATATACAACACAATTTAAGTAATATACCATATAAAAATTAATCAGTATCTACATAGAAGAAAAGAAATTGAGCAACAAAAATGATAAAAAGAAAGGAGATATAAATGCAGAAATGAACATTCCGCATTTATAATACTGTTTCGATCGCGGAATTTATACCTCTGTTTACTAAGCCCAAATAGGTCAATGCCAAGACGGTCCACTGCTCTCTCCATTCTATTGATAGGGGAAAGAAAATCAAAATGGAGTTGACGTGGAGGCGCAATATTTTCTACATGCAGTATTGTAGACTTCATAAATTTGATGCGATTTATAAAAAAGAAACCTTAAGAATTTCGTCTGAATTCTCTCAAGTCTGTGGATATGGCAAGAATACTGGGGATTTTAGACACAACTACCAAAGTTCAAGATGTTATTAATCAAAGCATTATAAAACTAATGGCCACATGTGGATTTATAAAATCCTCACAATAGGATGTCAAGGAGGATACCAAGATCATGAACAGATGAATTTCTATTTAGGACATTATTGCCAAGTGTGTAGTTATAAGAGATATGATTCTGTTTCTTTAGTAAATGTTATAGTCAAGATAACTCTGCAATCTATCGCAATCATTTACACTACAAATAGGAAGAAATAATTTAAGGCAGTCGGCATACATAAGACGTGACAATGGGAAAAAGAGCTAAATACGTCCCATCTCTTTCAAAAAACATGTAACATGATCTCTCAAATGCAACCCAAAAATAAATCTCTAACAGGCGTTCTGAACTTTGTGAATACGACCGAAACCTTATGTTGTGACTGGCAATCATTCTGGTGAACCGAGTATCATCACCTGCAATCCTAAACTGGGCCACAGGAGCTTCATGCTGTTTGAACTAATAATGTATCTCATCAGAATCATCAGTATAAAAATCAGCTTTAGAATATTTGAGACAATTTTGAAGACCAAAAGTATAAAATGCTAAATAAGAGCGGACCCAATACATAGCCTTGTGGTACACCAGCCATTAATCCGTGGGCAGCAGAGACGATTATGCCACACGAAATAATCTGTCTTCGATTAGAAAGAAAGTTGAAAAGAATTAAAGCCATAACCATGTCATCGTCAGCTGTCCGTAGTATATCATCAGTTATATGCATTAATGCTGTATCACATCCATGATTTTTACAAAAGCCAGACCGTGTCGCGGACAGAACACCGCAGCCCTCAACAAAAAATCTCATCTGAAAGGTCATGATTTTCAAAATCTTAGACAATACAGATAGAATATTAATCGTCCTAAAATCTCTACACGAAATTATTGTAAGGTTGGCTACCTTAGGCGGTAAGATCAAATTTAAACAAATTTATTGGCTCTTTATGGATTACATCTTTCAATCTTCCTCATCGGAAATAATCCATAAATGCTAGCCCCAGTGATTGATGAATAGGTCCTTAATAACTTAATCGACAATTACAAAAACACATCATTGTTTAACATTTCTTAGATGAAATCTATTTCAAATTGAAACAACGAGTTATACGTCATTTGAAACAAAGTGAGGAAAGTGAGGAAGACCGACTTTTAAGGCGAAAGTCTTAAATGACGTCATCGATGATCGTTCACCATAACTTTTTAAGTTATGGCTATGGTCGTGACGTAATCCGAGTGGTTACAACATACATATGTATGTATTAATAAAAGCTTAAAAATGTTATTTTTAGTATCCTTATTATGTTATTCACTAATAATAAATGATTGTTTTACCAATCTCATCAATCTAAAGAATATCAATCAATTATTAATTAATTCGTTGAAAGTAGCAGCAACAATATCAGTTACTTTTGAACAATAGTAAATATTTTTAGAGTGATTAAGTTATTCGTTAATGAAATGTCTTGCGTTAGTTTGGGTAAAATCAGTAACATACCACTCTAGATACAGATTCTTGCTAAGTTGTTTATAAATCGGATTGATAACCAACAAAACATATTTAGCAATAAAACATAATCGCGTTGCATCCGGCTATATACATTTATATCATTTAATATTTGTTAAATTTAATTAAAAATGGCATTCACTTGATTTTGAACATTGACCATGAAAACCAATACAATAATAGTATTCCAATTTTTAGAATTTTTCCAAAACTTCAACATTATTTTAATGACGAACCAACACAATTATCATCATGGGAATATTGTAAATCAATTTATCCAAAATGCCCATTTAATAAAGGAATAATGACGAAGATGATTGAATATATGGATAGATTAAAATAGCAAATGTAAGGTAATTAATGTTTTGGTAATTATTCAAAGAATTTTGTTATATTTATTCTAATAATAAATATTATTGTATATTTGCAAACAAAATAAAATGCTTTATTTCGTTTTTTTTTCTTTCTTTGTATCAACCATCAATTAGAAGATATTTTACATGGAAAATACTTACCTGCTAAGGCCAGGCGCGCACATGCGATTTTCATGCGATTATTTGTCGCAGCGACATAAAAGTAGTAGTCGCAAAAAATTTGTATGGTCGCGCATTTGCGACTGATTAATCGTGACTAGAGCCTAGTATCAACATGGACTTCATAGAAACCGCTTGTATAGTGGCTCTGTTATTACGAAAGAAATTAAGAAAGCAACGGAAAAGAAAATTTTGGGTGCATCCAATTTTATCTGACAGAGAGCATCGGGGTCAATTTTACATTCTTCATGAAGATTTAAGAAAGCATCCTCCTAAATTCTTTAACTATTACAGAATGAGTGAAAAATCTTTTCTTGAATTATTAAAAATAATAGGACCGAAAATATCGTACCAAAATAGTAAATGGAGAAAATGTATACCACCTGAGGAATGTCTTGCAGTAACAATAAGGTAAGAAGGTACTTACCAGCTTTTGTTTTGTGTCGTCGTTCTGCCAAATTAACTAGATATTTTCTGCAAACTACTATTAGACTAGATATATAGAAGTAGATATTAAAAATAAGGTTAAATAATAAATATATGTTCTATTTGTTTAATTTAATTAATTTATTGATTTGACAAGTCAAAATATGCATTGTCACCATCAGAAAAAATGGTTGCTGATGGTGTGGACTGTGCAGAGTTGACCGTTGATGTCGATGGCGCGGAGTGATGAACTTTCATTGCCTCCTTGTTGCTGTTGTTGAAAATTTGATCTTGGAAATTGCACTTGGTCTACCGGACGGTTAGGATAAAGATGAGAATAAGATTGTTGCATTGAACTGTAAAAAACTGGAGGATTTCCGACGTTTTTTGCATTTTTCATGTTATTTAAGATTTCAATTTTCGCATAATGTTTTTGGTCATCAGTTAATTTTTTGAACATTGGAACAAGCATAAGTGAAAAATTTTTATCTTCGTCGATTGTTTCACATTGCTTATCCTCCAATATTTTCAGTAACTTTTCTTCATATGGAATTGTTTTAAGCACAGTTTTTCTTGCAGCCCTTCTTTTAGATATGGATGTACTTTCCGAATTTTCTGTATTGGTTGCTAAAGAAGGAGAAGATATCATTTCTTGATTTTCTTGATCAATCTCAATTAGATTATTAAAAGATTTACATAAGATTATTAAAAACTATTAAATAAAAACAATATCACGTACCTCTCTTGTGTTTTTCTTCGGCCGATAACTTGTTCCAAGTGGATATAACTTTGCTATACACTTCTCCCCACAATTTTTCCTTTAAATTTCGGTCACTATACTCTTTCAAATGTTTGTTGTAAAGAGCTGGTCTTTTTTCTACCTCGATAATAATAGTTTCTGTGTCTAAGACACTAGATGTCAAGTCATTGTCACTATTATCAGACACTTCTGAAGATTCAGCCATTTTTAATAAATTTATTGTAATAATTATCCTATACACCAACTTCGACCTGTGCTGCGACTACGACTGAACAGTCGCATGTGCGTGCATGTTCATTCTTGTTCATGTGATACATTTAAAGACGCGACAATCGCGTCGTTACAAAAATGGAGCAGGTTAGGCAAGGCGCGCACATGCGATTTTCTGTCGCGCGACTGTTTGGTCGCAAAAATAACACACATAGCATTAAATAGAAATGCGCGCATATGCGACTAAATAATAGCAGCGATTAAAAAGATGTAACCTGCTCCATTTTTGTAACGACGCGATTGTCGCGTCTTTAAATATATCACATGAACAAGAATGAACAAGTCGTAGTCGCAGCACAGGTCGAAGTTGGTGTATAGGATAATTATTACAACAAATTTATTAAAAATGGCTGAATCTTCAGAAGTGTCTGATAATAGTGACAATGACTTGACATCTAGTGTCTTAGACACAGAAACTATTATTATCGAGGTAGAAAAAAGACCAGCTCTTTACAACAAACATTTGAAAGAGTATAGTGACCGAAATTTAAAGGAAAAATTGTGGGGAGAAGTGTATAGCAAAGTTATATCCACTTGGAACAAGTTATCGGCCGAAGAAAAACTCAAGAGAGGTACGTGATATTGTTTTTATTTAATAGTTTTTAATAATCTTATGTAATAAATGTTGTGCAGATAAGTATTTAAATTTTATCATATTGCCACGGAACTGAACCTTCGGGGGATGTAAAGTAATTTGCCATATGTATAATATGCCTCTGTTAGGTCTTATTCCAGCTGGAGGACAGCTCTGTAATAAACACTCATAAAATTCGTCCTTCATTTGCACACAGTCTTTCTTTCGCACGAAGTTATGTAGAATGCAACATGTTTTAATGATAAGGTCGGCAAATTCGACTCGCACGTCTAATGATCGATGCAAAATACGCCATTTGTTCGCTAAAATACCAAAGGTACACTCTACCGTACGCCGTGCACGAGTCAGTCTATAATTAAAGACTCTTTGTTTCATTGTTAAGTTTCTTCGAGGATAAGGCCGTAAAACATTTTGTGATAACGCGAATGCTTCGTCTCCTACTATCATGAAAGGTATGGGTTCTCCCATCTCGTTGTTTGGTAATTTTTGTGGAGTAGGAACATTTAATTGGTTATTATGTAATCTTTGACCAAAATTCGAATTCTTAAAAACACTGGAATCGCTTCCAGCACCATATGCTCCTACATCTATTGCTGTAAAACAGTAGTCGGCGTCTACTATACCCAAAAGAATAGTCGAATAAAAGTTTTTATAATTATAAAATTCGGAACCAGTATTATTTGGTTTCTGTAATCTAATGTGCTTGCCGTCGACTGCACCGATACAGTTCGGAAAATTTGTCCTATCGTAAAACTCTTTGGCAATATTTATCCAATCTTCTTCAGACTTTTCTGGCATGTATAAAGGCTGTAAATAGTTCCATAATTGGTTACACGTGTCTTCAACAATTTCCCTTATCGTGGTAGCCCCAAGTAAAAATTCAAAGTGTAAAGAATTGAAACTATTGCCGGTAGCAAGGTATCTGAAAAATAAATAATAACTGTTTTTTATTGCAGGAAAAATTATTCAAAAAAATGGAAAAATTTAAAAGATTGTTTCGCTAGGGAATTAGCAGCCCAGCGTAAAGCAGTGTCTGGGCAAGCAGCAAAAAAAAAGAAGATATATAGACCAACTACCAGCAACACCGGACCTTCTCAATCAATTGAGATTGATCAAGAAAATCAAGAAATGATATCTTCTCCTTCTTTAACAACCAATACAGAAAATTCGGAAAGTACATCCATATCTAAAAGAAGGGCTGCAAGAAAAACTGTGCTTAAAACAATTCCATATGAAGAAAAGTTCTGAAAATATTGGAGGATAAGCAATGTGAAACAATCGACGAAGATAAAAATTTTTCACTTATGCTTGTTCCAATGTTCAAAAAATTAACTGATGACCAAAAACATTATGCGAAAATTGAAATCTTAAATATCATGAAAAATGCAAAAAACGTCGAAAATCCTCCAGTTTTTTACAGTTCAATGCAACAATCTTATTCTCATCTTTACCCTAACCGTCCGGTAGACCAAGTGCAATTTCCAAGATCAAATTTTCAACAACAGCAACAAGGAGGCAATGAAAGTATTTACTCCGCGCCATCGACATCAACGGTCAACTCTGCACAGTCCACACCATCAGCAACCATTTTTTCTGATGGTGACAATGCATATTTTGACTTGTCAAATCAATAAATTAATTAAATTAAACAAATAGAACATATATTTATTATTTAACCTTATTTTTAATATCTACTTCTATATATCTAGTCTAATAGTAGTTTGCAGAAAATATCTAGTTAATTTGGCAGAACGACGACACAAAACAAAAGCTGGAAAGAAGGTACTTACTTCTTACCTTATTGTTACTGCAAGACATTCCTCAGGTGGTATACATTTTCTCCATTTACTATTTTGGTACGATATTTTTAATAATTATTTTAATAATTATTTTTAATAATTCAAGAAAAGATTTTTCACTCATTCTGTAATAGTTAAAGAATTTACGAGGATGCTTTCTTAAATCTTCATGAAGAATGTAAAATTGACCCCGATGTTCTCTGTCAGATAAAATTGGATGCACCCAAAATTTTCTTTTCCGTTGCTTTCTTAATTTCTTTCGTAATAACAGAGCCACTATACAAGCGGTTTCTATGAAGTCCATGTTGATACTAGGCTCTAGTCACGATTAATCAGTCGCAAATGCGCGACCATACAAATTTTTTGCGACTACTACTTTTATGTCGCTGCAACAAATAATCGCATGAAAATCGCATGTGCGCGCCTGGCCTTAGGCAGTTTTATAGGCTTTATGTGAAGTTTTTAATCAATATACATCAGGGAGAGTACCTGTTTATTATTTGATTTCTATCCGCAACACTGATAGAATAGATTAAATAAATAATTTCGACTTTTTATTATAGCTTACCTTAATGTCACTGCTAGCATTTCTTCAGCTGGTATAGACATTCTAAATCGAGTGTCTTGTTTCGTGATATTATCAACTATATTATTTAATATATAATCGAATGTGTTTTTGCTCATGCGAAAATAATTAAAAAACTTGTTTGGGTCACCAGACAATTTATCAAACAGGGTATAATAGGTACCCTCTAAGTATCTAACCTTTATTAATGGATGTACCCATAATTGTCTTTGCTTATTTTGCCATTTTCGTCTTAGGTAGAATAAATAAAGTAAATATAGTTTCGTACTTCTAGCCATGTTACTTGTTCTAAACGCACTGCTGCCAATAATGGGTGCCGTTGCCGATATCGTGTCGTTAGATGTGAAAACGGCCTATATCGAATATATCTGTATATATAAAATACATTTTATTTTATTTATAAGGATCTACCTTTAATGTAGTTCATAAGTGAACTTGTTGTTGCCAATTTTCCCTTGCCTCCTCTTGAAATTAACGCATTACACAATATACATTGAGCGTTGTTTTCATTCTCCTCATCATCTTTAAAAAATAACCAAACTTTTGATTTTCTTGACGAATTCATTATTTCTCTTCTTATTTCACTCCAACTATATCTCAATAAACCACCCTCTCAATAATCGTTTCTCGAAGACTGAACAACGCGAAGTGAACGACAAGAGGTATCAAGTATTATCGGGGAATTACCGTATTATTTCCAAGGTACGAATAAAATACCGATTAAGCGTTACACCGAATATTCGGTCAAAAGTTTTGCCGAATATTCGGTATTTGGTTATTCGGCCAAACTACTATTCGTCGCATCACTAGTATGTACTTCTACTATAATCCTGATTGTTCAATTCTCATTTATTTGATTATAAATAGATGATCTAAACCCGTATTATGTTTCATTCAATAAACATAAATCAATACAAAAATAAACCAATACAAAGTAATTTTCGGCGTTTCTATTTTTCTTTTATTTTATCCTCATTTTTACACAATTTTCGAAATATTGAAACTTAACACACTTCAACATTTTTAATAGAACAATAATTGTCGCTTTCTAACATTCCTTAACTGATTTTCTCGAATCCATTTTAAAAATTAAATTATTTATAAAAGGTAAGTTAATATTATCTTCTGTGACTTTAAATATTAAGAAAAGAAAACGCCGTTGAAAAACAAATATATTTTTTTTAACAAAATCTAAAAGATCTTTCAAGAGCATTCATATAATGTAAAATATGTACAGTTTCTAGGATTGCTTTATACTTTTAATAATATAGTTTAGCAAATTGATCGTCTTTTTTGTTTGTTGTTTAGTTCCCGCCGCTTTTAGCGTTTCCGTTTGGGCGAACGCGGGAAGATATAATTCCTAAATTATCACAATCGTAAAAATTCAACTAAGATTCGCGATTTCATTAAAATATACATGCGGAAAAAATTGACTAAAAATTGCAACTTCGGCTTTCGATCTCTTTCGTCATATTATTTATATTATGATTTGTAGTCCAACGTTAAAGCTACTAATTACAAAAAAAACAAAATAATAATAAGATTGCCAAAAAACAAATTAAAAAATAAAAATAATAAAATAATTTAAAACGCTTTTTTTTAAATTGATGAAAGTGCCTTGTTCTTTTTTTGTAATAACGTTTTTAATAAAAAACGATACAAAATACAAAAACGGAATGCGTTGTTCGGCACATATCATCATCTTTTTTTGGGTTTACAAAAAAAGTTTTACAATAAACAAAATAAAGATTATGACCTGAGTGTAAAAATACTTAGAACGAAAAAAGTAATAAATGACACACACAGATTAAAAACTTTTGTCAAAATTAAAAAAAACAAAAAAAAAACAATAAAAATAAATCGATTATTAATTTCTTTCTTTTTGTTAGTTTATCATTTTTCTTTTCGGTTGTTTCGGAGTATTCTCACTTTAATTTCCATGTTGGGATCAATACTACTTGTTCAAAGCAAAAGAAAAAATAAAGTATAATAAATTTGTTGCACATCAATCACAGATTTTGTTCCGTAGATCCTCCCTGTTGCTGAGGTTGGATCAAGCTGCTTTGTTCTGAATCATCGTTCCTAGGTGGACGTCTTCCGTTACTCGACCCTGCCTGCGTTTGATCTAAATTGCAAAAAATCCATATCAACAAATACCTAGCTAATTTAATCCATATAACTTACGTACTGATCAAACATGGTGGTCCTTTCATACGACACGTGTTGTATGAACCGCAATTACCACATTTTAAACCGACCACGTGAAATTTTACAGTACTTTCCTAAAAAAATATTTTATTTCAGAAAATATTTGTTTAACTAAATTTAACGAGTTTAACACCACAATTTTCATCAGCAGGAGGCCAAGGTACATTCACATATTTAAAATTAAATTATGTTACTTTTGAGTTGGTCTTCATCAAGTTTATTAGATTATGAAATCACACGCGCGAAACTCAATTCAAGGAAAGTTTGCAAGCTGCATATTAAGAGATTAAATTAAGTTTAGATCAGGCATGTCCAACTGGCGGCCCACGGGCCGCCTGCGGCCCGATTGCGATTTTTGTGCGGCCCGATAACAAAAAAGGAAATCGCACAAATATTTAAATTTTAATAATCGATAATACAAATAATTTTTATTACTTGGTCGAATGACGTTTTATAAAACTCCTATATCTTAATATATAAAAATGGAATCTTGTATGTATGTGGGTACCTATATACCGATTTTACTCAGTTATTCCTTGGCCGAATTTCACCAAATTTGGTAAACACATAGCTTAATATATTGGGAAGAACCTTTCATCTTATTTTTTTTGACACCGCCGCCGAGGTGGCGGCAATGACGATGTTAAAAAAATAATTTGCACAATAGCGAATCCCGATGTACGGCGTTTACGAATACAGTAAATACCCCGACCTACGTAAACCCGACTTACGCAGATTCGGAGATACGTAACTGCGAATTTGTCCGTTTTGTCGGGTATTCCCCTGTTTCGCTCAAAAGTGGATTGAATCATAAAATTTTCTAGTCCCTTCAGTTTATGCGAGTTCTTTGTAGAGAGTTGATAAACTTATTGTTTTAAAAAGGCTGTGAAAATAAAAGTAAGTAATATTTTATTTTAATTTGCAGTCCTACAAAAATTTATTCGTTTCTTTAATTATACCAGAATAAATAAAATTGTCCATAATATTGACGGGCGATGTCGGGTAGGAAGAAAAGAAAACTAGAAGATGAAAACAGACAATTTAAAAATAATTGAGAAGATGACTACTTTCTTTTGGAAGTAAAAAATAATGCTGTATGCTTGTTTGTCGTGAAACGATTACTGCTAAAACTTGTAACATACGAAGACATTATTGTATTTTATTTTATACAAGTAGGGAGCCAACACGGGACGAACCCAAAAAACGTGGCTCCACGAAATTAATACAAAAAAAACAACAAGTATTTAAGGTCTGCATCGAGAAAATTTAAAACAAAAAACAATACAATTAAAGCGGAATAAAAATCAAATCAAATTCAAAACAACGAAAACGAAAAAACATGCTAAGTTACAATAAGATTATCCGTATTTACGTAAGCCTAAAAATAAATAAATTACTACAGTAAAGACTCGTTAGTAGAGACGATGACGTTACGGATAAGGGACCTATATCGTTGCCTACTAAACCCGAACAAATCAATGCCGAGACGGTCCACCGTTCTCTCCATTCTAATGATTGGCGAGTTTCTGTATGCGTTTGTGCGCATCGTGGGCGTATAAAAAAGGAAATCATACCGAAGCTGACGAGGAGGAACATGCAGATCGACACGTGATAAGAGATAGGATGAATCACAGTGGCCATTTAACAGTCTGTACAAAAATAGAGCATCGGTAAGTACTCGTCGCTGTCGGAGGGTGAGCAAGCCGTACAATCTGCAAGCGGAATTGTAATCTATGTAATTACCACTAGATCTACAAGAAAGAAACTTCAAGAATTTTTTTTGAAATCTGTATATATTGCATCAACCTGCACATTATTATCCAGGGAAGAAAAAAGAGTATCGGTGTACTCATTCATGTTCGTTTCTACGGAGCGACCAGGGAAAAAACCATGTTGGTTTATGTGAAGAGAGTTTTTCAGTTGGAAAAACATTCTCGAGTACACCAACCTTTCAAATACCTTCCCAAATAACGGCAAGATGGATATTGGGCGATAATTGACGGCCAAGTTTCGGTCGCCAGATTTGTAAATAGGTACAACATTGGCACGCTTCCACATCAAGGGAAAAACTTCAGTCGTTAGAGATAAGTTAAAAATGATTTGTAGAGGTATAGATAGGGCAGAAGCGCAACTGGCAATCAGGATCGAGGGAATGTTATCAGATCCAGGACCCTTATTGGGTGATACCTGACTAAGTGCGAGTTCAACATCGTCCCTACTAAAAGGTTCGATGTGCACTCGGGCACTAGTATCACTTTCCTCGTTAGAAATCTTATGAGAATTGGTCGCGGGTGGAGAAAAAACAGATGCAAAATATTCAGCAAATAATGAACAAATACTGTCACTGTCGGTAGCCGTCTCACCATTAAATTCAATTAATTCAATTATATTATGAAAAACATACGGAACTTTCTGTACTTTCTGGTGGTGAACGCAAAGGCAAATTACACTTACTTAAAGCTAACTTAAAGTCTCAACAAAATGTGTTTCAAAAACAAAATCAACAATCAAACGACATTGTCAGTACAAGTTTAAAAATTTCTCAAATTATTGCTAAAAAAATGAAACCTTTCTCGGATGGAGAATACATCAAAGAATGTTTAATTGCTGCAGCTGAAGATATTAGCCCGGAAAAAGTTCATATTTATAAACAAATAAGTCTGTCTCATCAAACTGTTGCACGTAGAGTTGATGATATTTCCAATGAAATTTCCCTAAACCCCAATGAACATACCAAACAATTTGTGTACTACTCATTAGGTTTGGATGAAACAACCGATATCAAGGATACATCACAACTTGCTATATTTATTCGCGGAGTTGATAATAAGCTGAAAGTAACAGAAGAACTCCTTGATCTTGTGAGCCTGAAGGATACACAACGCGCAAAGATATTAAAGATGATGTTTTAAAAAGCGCGGAAGATCGACAATTAGATTTAAAAAAACTTATTGGTATTACAACCGATGGAGCACCATCAATGATCGGAAAAAACGGAGCAGTTACTTTAATTTGCAAACATATTGAAAGCTTGGGACAAAATACATCATTTTTGGATTTATTTATTTGTCATTGTTTTTTACATATAGAAAATCTATGTACTCAGTCATTAAATATGTATCACGTGATTTCAGTTGTAATTAATATTATTAACAAAATAAAAAATAATTCATTAAAACACCGCCAGTTTCAAGAATACCTTCGCGAACTGGAGTCCGAGTACCGTGACCTAATATATTACACCAAAATACGATGGTTGAGTCGTGGAAAATGCTAAATTAAAATATTTTGAAAATCAACTGAAATCGAATAATGCCACCCAATTGCCTCACTTAAATGATTTCGAAATGGAAAATAAACCCATTTCCGAATATTCGCATAATATTAAAGATTTGCTTGAGGAATTTGAAAAAAGATTTGCCTACCTAGAAAAATTTGAACAAATGTTCAATATTTTTAATTGTCCATTTAATATTGATGTGAATTCAGCTCCAGGTTATTTACAACTGGAACTTATCGATCTGCAATTCAACTCAGAAATGAAATTAAGGTTTGAGGACATCAATATAGTCGACTTTTATGGAAAATATATCCACGAGGATCAATTTCCTAATTTGAAAAAATTAGCTATGTGTATTGTGGCAGCAAACGGCACAACATATCTCTGTGAATCATTTTTTTCTAGATTAAAATTAGTCAAAACCAAAGACTGTAACAGGCTCACCGACGCAATTTTGACGATCATGATCAGTTACGTTGTGTCACAACAAAATTAGAAGTTGATATTAAAAAAATTTCAAATAAAATAAATAAACAAGTTTCACATTAAATATCTGTTGTAATTTACTGAAATACCTATACGGAGTGTCTCACGTAACTGGTTCATTAGAAGTTTTTTGGGTTACACTATTCGTAGAGGCTTGAAATTTTGGTATCATGGGTTGTTCATTCCAATCTATTAATCTAAAATATTTTCAAGATGGCCACCACTTCCGGTCTACCGGAAGTAGACCCCAATTTCGTTATTTTAAATGGAATGCTATAGTTTTTATTACACCATTCAATTACACGTAAGAAAATATGTTGACTTTGATAACAGTTGTTGGTACCTATCGTTTTTTGTTTTCGAGTTAATTTGATTTTAAGTGTTTTTTGGCAAAAATCACCATGATCTTTATAAGCCCATATCTCAGCCAACGTTAATTCAAAAACGTTTTGCATTTGTACAATAACTCGTCATATGCTGTTAAATAGATTGTCACTTGTTATATCAATGTACCTTATACAGCGTGGTCAAAAATTGAATTACCATTTCGCTGTATTCAATTGCGAGAAAGTCGAAAATTTTAAATGGAACGCACCATATCCTTTTAGCCTATCTAAACGAGAATTTAACTCTCTACAAATTATCTATAAATATTGCTGTACCTATTTATTATAGTTTTCTTCATATTGAGTATTTTATCAAAATCCTACACAAAATGCTGGAAGCCGGTCGTGTTTTTAGTAGAAGGCTATGATATTTTGACAGTTTATTGTTTAATTTATTTAAATTATCATTGGTATTATTTCTAGAATGATCTGCGATTGAATAAACTTGAGTTTGTTAGCTTTTATTTGCCAAAAATAACCAGCAGAAGAACGCATAAATGAAACAATGAAAAACAATGATATGGCGTAATATTCGACGTAATGATGCGCGAGATGTTCCTAGAGAGTTCAGTTTATTTATTTACGGTGCTTTTTTGTAAAATATTATTCATCTAAATCGACCAAAGTACCTCTTACCGAAGAATTTGGTAAAGCAATAAAATATGACAAAACACTTATTCTGTTATCTTAAGCTGCTGGTGATAGAAATTTATGTTTTCTTGTTATTTTGATCTTTCCAAAACTAAGAGATACACTCAGCAGCAGAAGTCTGCGTACAAAAAACTTGAAATACTTTAATTGAAAAAATATGAGTCATAATCTAACGTGATAAACTTGATTTTTTTTTTATTTTGTATATTAACTACATATAATTCTATTAACAAAATATGCTTCAACAAAACAGAAACAGTAGTTACAGAAAAAAATCAAAACTAAAAATTCTACAAATAACGGGTATGCAAAAATCTGCGTACAAGTCGGGACAGTATTTTTTTAAAAATTCATAAATGAGATCATTGTTTCTATATTAATATGAGGTCGGATAACCTTTACGTTTAATGACCTCCCTTAAACGTTTAGGCATGGAGTGCACTAATTTCTTCGTTTCGTTCGAACTGATTTTGGCCCATTCCTCAATCATAACATTTTTTAACGTTTCCCTCGACGTTATGTTGTGTTGCCGAATCCTGCGTTCCAGTAAATCCCAGAGGTGTTCGATGGGATTCAAGTCCGGCGATTGTGGAGGTGTTTTAAGTTGCTTTGGGGTATTGTATAGTAGCCAAAGCTTAGTGTTGTGGGCGCAATGTTTGGGGTCATTATCTTGTTGAAAAAAGTATTCGGGCCCCAAGCCCAAGTTTTCGATGCTAGGCTTCAAATTTTCTTTTAAAATGTCTATATACATTTTATGGTCCATTGTCGATGTTATGAAAACCAACCTTCCCACCCCTTTGGTGCACATACACCCCCAAACCATAACTCCACCACCTCCGTGTTTTACAGTCGCTTTCAAATTTTCAGGATTAAGGGCAGTATTAGGTTTTCTCCATACAAGTTGTTTACCCTTAATGCCGAAAATGCAAAATTTGCTCTCATCTGTAAAGAGAACTTTCTCCCAGAATTCAATGGGCTTGTCTAAGAGTTTTTTTGCAAAGGCGATCCGCTTCTGACGATTGACCTCTGACACAAATGGCTTTTTTCGTGCAACGCGACTGTGATAGTTAGCTTTTTTTAACGTCCTTCTCACCGTATCTTTGCTGATAGTTTTATGAAATTCTTCTTGTACATTTTCTACTATTTTTTTTTGCCGTCAGCCTAGGTTCTTTTCTAACCTGCTGTACAATTTTTCGCTTCTCTCGGTTTGTTAAAAGGGGTGGTCTACCAGATCGCGGACGCGAGAGGTAATCTTCAGTGTCTTTATAATTATTAATTACTCTTTGAATGGAAGAGTGTGACCTGCCGACAGTTTCTCCTATTTTTCAAAAAGATTTTCCCTCTTTCCATAACTTTACAATAATTTTTCTCTCTCCCAATTCAATTTCCTTTCCTTTCGTGTCCATTCTAACTTTTAGCTTCTAAGCCTCTGCTAATATAATTGACACCGATTATCTTTTATTTAAATCGGAAAGCGTACATCGCCAACTACGTATTTAAGTAAATAAGTATATTTTGGAGAAGGCGTCTTTATTTGTACGCAGATTTTTGCATACGCATTATTTGGAGAATTTTTAATTTTATTTTTTTGTAACTAATATTTCTGTTTTATTGATGCATATTTTGTTAATAGAATTATATGTGGTTGACACACAAAATAAAAAAAAATTGAAGTTTATCACATTAGATCATAACCCTTATTTTTTCAGTTAAAGTGTTAGAAGTTTTTTGTACGCAGACTTCTGCTGCTAAGTGTACGTATCTTATCCTATCCAAAACTTTATTAGACCCGCCATGAATATAAGACGAATTTAAAATGTTTTCGTGGGAATAATTCGCCATGATATTCAAAGACATTAACAGCAGTAAGTGATGACACAACTAAGTAATGACAACAATAACATAAATATGATTGAAAAGCTATCAAAACTCCATAGCTTTCTAACATAAAAACAAGAAGCTTCCAGCATTGCACGCGTCCATTAATTTCCAAAAAGGAGGGCAACTACAACAAATAGGCGCAGGAAAGTATCTAAATAGTTTGTAGAGAATTAAATTCCCATAATTTACTTTTGTAATTTTCAGTTTTTCATTCTTTTATGTTATTGATTTTAATTTTTATCATTAAATTGTTGTTTTTCATTGTTCAACCGAATAAATGAAATTCGGTTTTCTTTTGGTTATTTTTGGTAAATTACAGCTAGCAATCTAAAGTTTATTCAATCACAGTTCATTGTACAAATAATACTAATAATAATTTAAATAAATTAAACAAAAAACTGTCAAAATGTCATTGCCTTCTAACAAAAACACAGACGATTTCTAGCATTTTACCTATGATTTTGATAATTCCTCAATAGCAAGAAAACTATAATAAATAGGTATAGGAATATTTATAGATAATTTGTAGAGAATTAAATTTCCTTTCTGATAGGGTATGAAAATATGGGGCGTTCCATTTAAAATTTTCGACTTTCAAGCAATTGAATACAGAGAAACGGTAACTCAATTTTTGACCAGCCTATATAAGATATACTGATATAACAAATGACAATCTATTTAGCAGCATATGAAGAGTTATCGCAACAATGCAAAACGTTTTTGAGTTAACGTTGGCTGAGATATGGGCTTGTAAAGAGCATGGTGATATTTGCCAAAAAACACTTAAAATCAAAATAACTCGAAAACAAAAAACGGTAGGCACCAACAACTGTTATCAAAGTCAACATATTTTCTTATGTATAATTGAATGGTGTAATAAAAACTATAGCATTCCATTTAAAATAACGAAGTTGAAGTCTACTTCCGGTAGACCGGAAGTGGCGGCCATCTTGAAAATATTTTAGATTAATAGATCGGAATGAACAACCCATGTTACCAAAATTTCAAGCCTCTACGAATAGTTGAACCTAAAGAAGTTCTAATGAACCAGTTACGTGAGACACCCTGTATATTATTGTGTATATCTGTGTACATGCTAGTTTGTGTATACGTATCTCATTTGAGCGCGAGTGTGCGCTAGAATTAAAATTTTCTTGTTCAGGTGGGTGGCGGCCCAGTGCCTTGTACATTCCTAAATTTTGGCCCGAAGAGTAATTTGGATTGGAGGACATGGCTGGTTTAGATGTATCAGTGATGTTTATAACATCGATCGTAAAGCCATTTTGTGTCGATTGACAACAAAATTATAAATCTGAAATATCTGTAGTATAAGTAAATATGATACCTACCTCAATAGTTAATAAATGAACCTGTATATAAAAAAGGAAGCAGAGTTTTAAAATGAAAAAAAAATCTAAACCCTTTGGTCGATATTGGCAAGACATTTATATAAAAACTCGATCTTGGTCATAAATTAGTGGACACCACTGTATACCAGTACAGTCCAAAAAAATTCTAGGTCTAGTGTTAGTTTTACTTTAATTCAAATATATAGCGTTGCCAAATCAGTTTGTAAAGTACTCTATTCAGAAACAAGTTCAGAAACTCAACAAATTCATTGTAGAGGCCTTCGTTAAAAAAATGTTTTCATATGCACATCTAAACCCAACCCAACCTTGTATATTTGAATTGAAGTGAAATCAGAATTCAGAGTCTTTGGTGTGCTTGAAGGAAAGAATCAGAATACGGGTAAAGAAGTACTACAGATCATGAATGAGAAGATGAAATTAAACATACAAGAGAGTGATTTGGATAGAGTGCACCATATTGGAAAGCCAGGAGGGGAAAAGCCGAGGATCATAATTGTCAAGTTTACGAATTATGGTTTTTAAGGCAAAATCGACACTTAAAGGTACGCATTGGATAATCAGAGAAGACTTGACAAGAATGAGACAGGAGGTTTACCTGGGATATGCCAAGGAATATGGATTTAAACACATGGACCGCTGATGGAAATATATTCTACAGAAAGGAAGGTCGAATAGTTAAGGGGGTATACGCACTTGGTGAAGATAGACGTTTTACATGCAATTTTAAAAATGATATCTTGGCTTTACTTATCAATCGAATAAGATGAAACTTAATAAAAATTAATAAGAAAAATAACCTTTTTTCCATTAAAAGCAGTGTTGTATAGTGCTGCCACGTAGCGCTCAGACATACGCACTTGTGGTGGCTGGGATTCACAGACAAAGAGTAGCGACGCGTTTACACATGTTGATAGTTTTTAGATATTTTGTATATGGTGATATTTTGGTAATTAAAATACATTTTACTTTCGTTATTTAGTGTTAGTGTTATTTAAAAACTGTTAACCATTTTATGAAAATGGGAAGATCTAAACAACGGTTTATCGGTTCAGTAAAGTAAGGTTCTCTACGCAGGAGGTACGTAAAGATTAATAGTTAATTAATTAACTAATATCTTGTAGGGCTATTGCAACACGATGGGCAGGAGAAAAGTGTCGACGTCAAAATACCGAAACACATATTGACACTTTACAATGTACTGTGAGCGTCAAAAGAAAGTAAACACTAGCTGTTTACTTCTAAAAACCCTTTTCACTACGATTCTGTTAACTTACAATAAAAATTTATATATCAAAATTTACGACTTTATTTGTGAGCAATCCTATCGTAAAAAATAGTTAAGCAAAAAACCCCACAAATATGGTAAATCCCCTTTAGAGTAAAAATACCCCGATTTTTACGCGTCAAAAGAAAGTAAACAGCCGGTCCGGTTGTTGTAAATTCATTTTAGATTTAGGGGAAGTACCACACTTTTCGTATAAATACTTATAAACCCCTCCCAGGACAACTTTAGAACATTTTAGAAGAAACAGCAAGTGGTTGAACGTCGAAATTAATTATAAATACCAAAAATCATCATGGGAAAACAAACAAGTATAGAAACGCGTAAAATTATATTAAGTTTAAATAAAAAAGGTAAATCCTTACGCGAAATAGCTAAAATAATGGGACGAAATCACTGCACAATAAAAAAAATTTTTGATAAATACGCAAAACATCATACTGTAGCCGATTTACAACGCGTTGGACGACCAAAGCGCCTTACAGAAGCACAGGCTAGAGCAGTGGTAAGAAAAGTGAAGAATAATCCATGTTCAAGTGCGGTTAAAATAGCAAACGACATATCGCAGATAGCAAACACAACCATAAGTTCCAGTACCATACGAAGAACACTCCATAGAAGTGGCCTGCATGGAAGAACACCCCGTAAAAAGCCTTACATATCGAAAATAAATAAACAGAAACGTCTTGATTTCGCAAAAAAATATCAGAACGAAGCTCCAGATTTTTGGAAAAATATATTACTTAGTGATGAAAGTAAATTTGAAATTTTTGGTAAAAGAAAACCATCAAAGATATGGCGGCCAAAAAATGAGGCCTTCAAAAAGAAATTTGTTACCAATACCATCATACACGGTGGAGGCTCGGTTATGGTCTGGGGCTGTATGGCGGCGTCAGGGGTCGGTAATCTAGTTTTTGTTGAATCAACAATGAATAAAATGGACTATTTAACCATTTTAAAGAACAACATTTCCCCGAGTATTAATGAATTGGGCTTATCAGAGAACTGGATCTTCCAACAGGATAACGAAACAAAGCACACTTCCAAAATTGTGAAGGAATGGATGCTATACCGAGTCCCTAAAACCCTTGATCATCCACCGCAGTCCTCAGACCTTAATCCTATAGAACATCTGTGGGATCACCTTGACAGGAAGATCAGAGAAGGGACAATTTCAAATAAAGACGACCTTAAAAAAGCTTTAACTGAAGAATGAATGAAAATCCCTCAAAATATTACAAAAAACTTGGTGGAATCAATGCCAAGGAGATTAAGGGAGGTGTTGAAGGCCAAAGGAGCTCAAACCAAGTATTAAAAGTTAATATTATATTTATTTTTGTACTTAATACCTACTGGTTCCGAATTCTGTTTACTTTCTTTTGACGCGTAAATTCGGTAGATATTTACAATAATCTGAATTATTACGGGTAATGATTTGTTTTTTTTTTTTCATGTTTCTATTGATTTAAATATAGTATAGATGAGTTGTGAAGACTGCAATAAAACTTTTTGATTTTTGTTATTAACTGCATTTTTATTAACCTTTTAATAGAAAAACAACAGCTGTTTACTTTTTTTTGACGCTCACAGTAAGTAAAAAATAACAAAACCTTAAAATCAAATTTGGAAATCATTCGGACAAGTATAATTTTTTATAGCTGTCACATATGTACAAAATGTGTGGTCTCCAAGATAACTCAAAAACACAACAGTTATTTGTGTATCAAGGTTGCGAAGCGTGTCAATGATATAGCTGCGCTACTAAGATACATACAATATTTTTTGGGCAACCTGTTATGAAATTAATCGAGTAGAGAACGGAAAGAAACATTCAATCTACATACGTGAAAGCTTTTTCTGTCATACTACTTTGTTGCCCTACAGTTACTTAATTCACAATAATTTTAATCAATTTACATAATTTTAATTAATTCCGTTTTAGATGTGTCCGTACCTCAAACTTCAGACAATATGCTGCTTATAGAGAATGATGTTAATAACGAAAATAAGTAAGTACAAGAGTATTACAAAAATTATTCGGTCATAATATTCAATCATAATACTGATCGTTTCCTTTCTATTACAGTAGATTCGATGTGATTGGCAGAAGAATAATAGATATTGATTCTTTTTGGATCAAAATATTCAGCATGGACCATCTTTTAATTGTACCTTAAGTTTATGTGAAATCGGTTTGGAATAAGATCTATTTTTACAGTAAAATGTGTAATGTCACAAAAATTTCCACAGATGATTCAGAAAAACATTCTCTTGATGTTAATTCTGCTGCAGTTCTTGGTAAATATTACATTGCATATGATTTACACTAATAAAATTATGTTCTGAAGAGCACTTTCGACGATATCTTCGACCAATTGGATTTCACTACAAATCCCTGGACGGAAGAGCTCATATTACCGATACTCCCAGGCTTAAAAAATGGAGGTGGGAATTTATTGATCAAATTAGAAAATATCGGGAAAAGAACTGCGTTGTTTGAGACATGGTTTAAAAATCAGTTATTATCAAATTTAAACCAGCGGTCGGTAATCGTTCTTGACAACGCAAGTTATAACTCACGAATTTTACATCCCAAACTTGCAAAGAGGCATAAGAAACAATATATTTTAACATACATGGAAGAACATAATATTGCCATGGCGGACGGTAAGATCATAAAAGACAAACTGTTATCGAAAGTCAATGAAGTTGAGATTCCAACCGATTACATAATCGATGGTATGGCAAAAGAAGCGGGACATATAATTCTACGATTACCACCGTACCATTGCGTTTTGAACCCCATAGAATTAATCTGGAGCAATTTAAAGCGAAATATCAGGAAAAATAATTCAGCTCCAACCTTAAGCGCCAAAGTGGTGGATTTAATTCGGCAAGAGGTTGACAATATACCGACAGAATTATGGGGAAATTGCGTAAAACACATAATCGACGTAGAAAATTCTTATGTATCGCCAAATAATCAACGGTTTATTATAGATATCGGAAATGATAGTTCCGATGAAAGCAACTTTGAAAATTCTGGTAGTTGTGATAGCGACGACGAATAATTAAATTTTTTAATATAATCTTTGGTGTTTTATTTAAGTTCGACCCTGTCCTTGGCACACTGTCATAAATCTTTAAAGGTACTCGAGCGGGTAAAGCTCACCCCGGGTTTTATTTATGACTGTCATAAGAACCAAACTCGATGTGGACGACTATAACTTTGATATCATTAATCATCTTTTCTAATATGGCGATGATCTCATTGTTAGAAAATATTTTGAGCCCTCTTACATATCCTTATAAAGAAGGAGGGAATTCTTTCAAGATTTATCATGATTTTGATAATGCCATATTATGTACTAATTTTATGCAACATTAACAATAAATCTGTCATAAATCTTTAAAGGTACTCGAGCAGATAAAACACACCCCGGGTTTTATTTATGACTGTCATAAAAACCAAACTCGATGTGGACGACTATACCAAGAATTTATGAACTTGATGACCAATTTGTGTATAACATACGAAGCAAATTTTATATTTTTAGGTGATTTTAACCTGCCATTGATTATAGGTATTGGGTTTGACTTTTATTCTGTTGGTAGTACTAAATACAATAACTTTGGGGATTTTATTAGTTTTTGTAACTGCAAGTCGTTGAATGATATTCCTAATGTAAATGGTAGAACATTGGATTTAATAATTTCTGATATGAACCTTAGTGTCCATAAATGTTATCATCCACTCACGTTTCAGGATAAACTGTTATCTAAATAAAATAGTATTAACTCCTAAATATATGCGTGATTTCCGGAAAGCTAATTTTTTTGGTATTTATCGAGACTTAAGTACTACTGACTTTTCCTTCATAAGTTCATTTCAAAACGTGAATGACGCCGTAGATGCATTCTATAACATACTTAATGAAATAATTGGAAAGTATACATCAATGAGAAGGGTTTGTTCTAGGAAATATCCTGTTTGGTTTAACCATGATATAATAAAAAGCATTAAACTTAAAAACTTTCACCACAAATTTAGAAACGTTTCTGCATACCATATGGGTAAATTTAAGGAGTTAAGAGCTACCATAAAGCATGACACTAGCATAGCATATAATATTTACGCGGCCAGGGTGGAGCAAAATATTAAGAATGAGCCACATACTTTCTGGAATTTCATTTCTAATAAAAAAAGAAATTTAAACGAAGCAACGTGTTTTCAACAACATGGTGTAACACTTTCTTCTGCAGAAAATATAAGTATGGCATTTGGTGAATATTTCAGTTCTGTTTTTAATAATGTTTCTGCTTATTTGCTTAATAAACATGATGAATACCTTCAGAAAAGTTCGTTGAACATGTTTACAATTAATACCATTTCGAATAATGAAATATTGGAAGCAATAGGAAGATTAAAGCCAAAAAAGGCACAAGGATCAGATAATATACCCCCTTACATCATAAAAGGTTGCAAAGAGTTTTTTGTATTATCTCTCTCTATTATCTTTAACCTAGCCATTTCCACTTGTACGTTTCCTTTACAATGGAAGTGGGCAAAGGTTGTACCTATACATAAGTCTGGTTCTGTAAGTGACATTGCCAATTACAGACCCATTTCAATAATATCACGTTTTATTCAGTTTCCTTAGACGGTTAGAATGATGTTTGCGACAATCCCATACGATAACGCATTATTGAGATATCATTACTTCACATAATTTACTTTAATTAGAAAATGGGTAGCAAAAATCAAAAAATAAAAATACTGTCATGTTTAGCACATTTTGCACAATGTGTGGTCGAAATATAGAATTTTTTCGACGAACCGTTTCCGAGTAAAAAAATCACAAAGACGAGCTTCTTCGTAGATCGGCCTAAATCGGGTATTTTTTTTTTTCATTACACCTGTGATAATTACTATACGAGTGGGATTAATAAAGAATTAAATTTCGCGTCCAACGAAACCGGTCTAGATTTTTTCTATGGAGTAGGTTTTCTGTTATTCGCGTTCAAAGTGAGGGGTAAAATCTTTTGAATCCGATAATAATTCGTTACAGCGAAATTGCGAACATCTTATTATAGCGAACGGCTTGCATCCCCTCCTGCGTGTTCGCTATATCGAGAGTTTACTGTATTTAAATTCTTTTATTCTACTTTTGTTTGATAAGGGGTATTTTATGGCACTATTGATCAGAAAACGAAGGTTTTCCAGCTATTATGAAAATGGCTGTTCAGAGTCATACGGGATTGTAGTAGGTACTTTAATATCGAAATGTTTTAGACTTAGATCCAGAAAATTTAGTACATTTTTATTTTCAATCTCAATGATGAACTTAAGGAAGGTAGTCCTTCCCATATTGTGTAATAAGTATTGTTGAAAGAACAATAGTTTTGTGTGACCACGTGTCTCAAAATGGAATCAAAATTAGATTTAACCTTATCGTTATGAAAAAATGTGTGAAACATTTGCGAGGTCAATTCCAATGTCATGTCAATAGGAACATTAGGATTTAAGTTAGTAACATCAAATGATATCATAATCTTGTTGTTATAATCTAAATCTTTTGTTTGTTCTATGAATTGCATTGAATTGTTGATTGAAAATTTCGGTTCAAAATCGATCATCTTGAACACATAAAACATGAATTTGGCTAGTTTCGTTATGGGAGAGTTGACATATGAAGTGATGGGTCGAATCTTTATTATGCAATTTGGAAAGTGGATATAACTTGGGAATTTGTGGATTCATATCAAAATTACAAAAACACCGAAAGGGATTGACTGTTTCAACCAGGCAACGGTTTAAGTTTAAAACATTGTTCCAGGGACATCGTTAACTGATCCGTATAGCATCAAATGATAAAAACCTTATTGGTCAAGTTTGTCCTAAGACATCAATATTATTGCACCGCTTTGAGATATTTCACTGGTTCAAATGAACCATTCTAGATGATTTTTTAGGGTTGCAACATGGCATCTGAAACGTCAAACATTTTTCAAGATACTGCACTTTCATACAGGTATGAAGTGCCCCACATATAAGCAGTACTTTCATACATTTTTAGTTTTTTCAAAAAAGTGTTAAAAATATTCAAAATATAAAAACTGTACGAAGCTGCCCCATCTTCCCCTATCTCCATTATTGATAGAGAAATCGCAAAACGGTCTGTGGAGTTCGATTCGTTAATAAGCAGTTAATATAAACTAAAGGCAGCAGACGAAAATATTTTAAACAAAAATTGTTTATAACTATTTAAAAAAGCAATATCGTTTAATAGATTCATTTTAATTGAACCATACATAATCTGGTTATAAAGAGAAAATTTCCATAAAATCCAAATTTAGGCTGTTTCGCAATTAATGCTTAATTATCTAGCGAACTAAAGGCGATAGAAGAAAACATTTTGAATAAAAATGGTTTATAATTAATTAAAAAAGCAATATCCACAACTGCATTCATTTGAATTGTAACCAAATTTAGTTATAAAGAGAAAATCTCCGTAAAACCCAAATTTATGATGTTTTGTTACAACAAACAAACATTGTATATAATAATTAAAAAAGCAATAATTCTTAGATTCATTTTGATAGTAACCATATTCTAGTTATAAAGCAAAAATCTCTGAAAAACTAACATTTAAGATGTTTTGATATTATTTACTGGATAAGATGTAACAAGCATAAAGTGTGTTAGTAGGAAAATCGATTTGCTCAAAAAATTCCTAGAATTATAAAATTATATAAACAACTCAAGGATCTCCAATCAACAACTCAGATGAATCATAATCTGAGTTTCTCTATGAATGAATTAGATTTTATCTATGAAAGCTAACAATTATGTTTAAATGAACGGATATATAAAGCAGATAATGTTTAATAACACAACAGTTATTAACGAGACCCATTACATCAAAATTTTGTTGTATTTGCATTATTTCCATCTGTGTAGTATAAAAAATTTAAATGTGCCTTTATCGCCTAGTAAGGGATAAAATCAACCTAAGAGGTAATATTACTTTGTGTTAGAATATCAAGGATCATTTTCCCTCGTTTTAACCAAAACGGATCGAAAGATAGTGTTGATCTTCCTGGTTGATCTTCAATTGGTCGTTTATAAATAATAAAAAAAAATGACTGAAAAAATCATGGCTAAAATTTGAAATTGAAAACTCTAACTGATCACTCATCTTGAAAAACGTCTTAAACGTGGAGCTAAGACTGTTGACCTCTTGGATAAAGAATCAAATTGAGGGATCACCATACAACTTGTCTTTTTATTTAAAACCTTGTTCAAAAATACTCTTGAATATTATTTTTGAATAGTCAATATAACAAAAAAAAACTGTAGAAAAGTAAATTACAAAACCTAGTATTACTTGTTAACGAAATATCATGGATAAATAGTTCTAATTTTCGATTTAGACTGCACTTTCATAGAGGTATGAAGTGCCCCACATATAAGGAGTACTTTCATACATTTTTAGTTTTTTCAAAAAAGTGTTAAAAATATTCAAAATATAAAAACTGTATGAAGCTGCCCCATCTTCCCCTATCTCCATTATTGATAGAAAAATCGCTAAACGGTGTGTGGAGTTCGATCCGTTAATAAGCAGTTAATATAAACTAAAGGCAGCAGACGAAAATGTTTTAAACAAAAATTGTTTATAACTATTTAAAAAAGCAATATCCTTCAATAGATTCATTTTAATTGAACCATACATAATCTAGTTATAAAGAGAAAATACTACGCGAACTAAAGGCGACAGAAGAAAACATTTTGAATAAAATGGTTTATAATTAATTAACCCTCGTATTCCGGTGCCTGGGTCTATTTGGACCCAAATAAATTTTTGCGAGAAATTGTAATAAATAGATTTGTCGTTACTCAAGGAGTGCGTTAAGTTAGATCGGCGTCAAACGGACGTCCCGACGAAAAAACGACGAAAAAATATGTCTCGACCGTTTCTTTACAGTGCCAGGCGTCTGTCTGTGTAAGAGGCTATAGCGACAATACAATTGCCATTAAATTCTTGATTTAGTTCACAGAAGGTGTATTTTAGAGCAACGATCTACATCGAAAAATAAAATGTTTGCTAATTTTGTAAATAATAATGATGATTATAACAATGAAGTGTCTTCTGATGATGAATGTGCGTCATTGACTTTTAGTGATGCAGTACCAGAAGAAGAGGATTATGAAAGTGATGAGTTTAGTGGTGAAAATAGTAATAATATGTCACACTGTAAAGACCAAAATGTTTGTGGACGAACATGGAGATATATTTCCCCCACAAACAGAGATGCAGAATTTGGTAAATATGATGCTACACTCACAGCAAATTCTGAGGGTGTAGAAACCATGGAACAATGTTTTGATTTATTTATAAATGATGAAATCATGGACATTATAATTACTTATACAAATGAAAAAGCGGTTAAATATTATGAAATGTTTTCAAATAATATATGGAAGCCGGTAGACCGTGTTGAATTGAAGGCATTTTTTGGGATTTTACTAATTACTGGCCGTTTTCGGGAATCACGTGAAAGTAAAAAAGATCTATGGAAGAAAAAGATTGCTTATAGTCGACAAATTTATCGAGCATCTATGTCTCGTGATAGATTTACAAACATTTTACGATTTTTGCGTTTTGACGACTTTCAGACACGAGAAGAAAGAAAAATGACCGATAAGTTGGCAGCTTTGAGAACCATTACAAATATTTTAACAAGAAATTGCAGAGATAATTACCGAGCGTCTAATGTAGGCACTATTGATGAACAATTAGTAACATTTCGAGGAAGATGTCCATTCAAGGTGTATATGCCGAGCAAGCCGGGGAAATATGGGCTGAAATTAAATATCCCAAAACCAAGAAAATGCGTAGTTTTACTTTCGAGCGTTCATCGAGAACATGCTATTTCTGACGAAAATAATAATTACAAACCTAATATTATCAATTATTACAATTCAACAAAAAGTGGAGTGGATGTTTTAGATAAAATTCTAAGACAATACACTTGCCGGAGATGTACACGACGTTGGCCTCTGTCGCTTTTTTTACATTATATAGATATTGCAGCCTATAATGCATTTGTACTATGGCAACTCAAAAATCCGGATTGGGCAACTGGTAACATAAAATCAAGAAGAAAACAATTTATAGAAAATTTGTCTGAACAGTTAGTTGCTGCAAACATAGATTCTAGAGCTAGAGCATTTGAAACCAATGCAGTAGTATTTTCGAGACACATTGTGGACGCCATCGAAAGTACAGGCCGAAAAATAAATAAACAAATGAGTACAACATTAGAAAAACGCTCAAGATGTAGCTTGTGTATTGGAAATGACAATAAATATAAATCAAAATGTGATGTTTGTCATAAATATGTATGTAATATACATTCAACATGTACAAAAAATATTTTGTGTACAAATTGTAATGATTTAGAATAAATATTTATTATGTAATTTTTTTTAAATTTTATTTTTATGTATTATTTTATATCCCTAATAATAGTTCACCTTTAAAATAAAATAAGTCAAAATCATAATGGCAAAAGCTTCATTTTTTATATTCTACGTAAACAAAAACTGTTCGGGTCTCGGTTGACCCAGGCACCGTCCGCAACGGTTGGCGAAACGTCAGTACTGCGAGGGTTAAAAAAACAATATCCACAAGTGCATTCATTTTAATTGTAACCAAATTTAGTTATAAAGAGAAAATCTCCGTAAAACCCAAATTTATGATGTTTTGTTACAACAAACAAAAATTGTATATAATAATTAAAAAAGCAATGCTTCTTAGATTCATTTTGATAGTAACCATATTCTAGTTATAAAGCAAAAATCTCTGAAAAACTAACATTTAAGATGTTTTGATATTATTTACTGGATAAGATGTAACAAGCATAAAGTGTGTTAGTAGGAAAATCGATTTGCTCAAAAAATTCCTAGAATTATAAAATTATATAAACAACTCAAGGATCTCCAATCAACAACTCAGATGAATCATAATCTGAGTTTCTCTATGAATGAGTTAGATTCTATCTATGAAAGCTAACAATTATGGTTAAATGAACGGATACATAAAGCAGATGGGGACGCAATGGCTCAGCGTGTTAACTCTCGAGTTAACACGCAGACGTCCCGGGTTCGTACCCCGGTGTAATCACGTTGGGTCGCCCCCCGTCCTTCGGAGGGGACGTTAAGCCGTCGGTCCCGGCAACCAGTCGTTCATCTCTGGCTGTCGTTATCACTATGTGTGTAAGAGGTTTGAACAAAAATGGCTGAATGCGCGTTAGCGCCCTGGAGGCCACCGGCACCTCGTAGGACCCCACGAGGATGTGGTGGTATCCTGGAGCGGCACCTGACAGGGGCGAACCCACACTGGGCCTGTGCCATAGCACGCCCGGTTTGGTGGGGGATCGGTCAGGAAGCGGAATCAGCCAAAAATCGAGTTATATACTCGCATTTAACATCTCAAACCTCTTAGAAGGAGCCAGTGTACAAAGGGCCCGTTGTGGCCTAGGTGCCGCGTATAGAATACGCACTCCTCACTCCATACATACATACATACAAGCCTTTAATGTCATTTGGAAGGAATGGAGCTCTACCTACCTACCTACATAAAGCAGATAGTGTTTAATAACACGACAGTTATTAACGAGATCCATTACATCAAAACTTTGTTGTATTTGCATTATTTCCATCTGTGTAGTATAAAAAATTTAAATGTACCTTTATCGCATAGTAGGGTATAGAAAGATACTGTTGATTTTTAATTGGTCGCAATTGTTCATTTAAAAATAATAAAAAAATGACCAAAAAAAATCATAGCTAAAATTTGGAATTGAAAACTTTAACTGATCACTCATCTTGACGTGAACGCCTTAAACGTGGAGTTAAGACTGTTGACCTCTTGGATAAAGAATCAAATTGATTGATACAAATCATTTTTTTAATTAAAACCTTGCCCCGCAACAAAAATACTCTTAAATATTATTTTTGAATAGTTAATATAACCCAAAAAAAACTGTAGAAAAGTAAATTACAAAAGCTAGTATTACTTGTTAACGAAATATCATGGATAAATATGGAAATATTCTTGTAAAATTTTGTCAACGTAATCTAAGAAAAATTACGCTTGTACCTTGTCCGTCTGCTAACAAAATAAAGTAAAAATGTTATTGAAAAAAAAAGTTTTTACCGTGTGACAGTCTTTACATAAAATAGCCGCCATATAATTTCTATATTCTTGTGGCATTGGTGTGTGGGCAACTTCGTCATCAAGAAACTTCCACAATTCCGTCATGTCCATTACTGAAGTTTGACAAATCGGGCAAGCGTAATGACCCGCTTTTAATAATTGTTCAAAACATGTTCTATGTAAAAGATGGCCACAGGCTGGTATATGGCACGGTATCCGCGACGTATGAATATCTTCTAAACATACCGGACAATTGGCACGTGATACATTTTCCACACACTAACAAAAAAATATATATATTACAAACAAAATAAAAATGTATGATAAAAAAAAATTATATTAAATTTAGACCCAACCCAAAAATTTAAATTACATAATGTTTTTTTCCGCATTATTAGACATTCCAAAAAAGATAATCGAAAGTCTGAATGTAGTTGATCAATAGCGATTATGCCAATAAACCTGTGCCAAATATAGGTTAGGACCGGCTTCAATAGGTGCAATAATAATAATAACGTTGTAATTTTATTTGCCCAACCATAAAGATAACGCGTTAAATAGCCCACATTCGGTATGTTGACGATGACGACGACGGCGAAACGCAATTGCGAGCGTAACATTCCCCAAAATACAAACATACCGATTTTATGAGGTTTGAATTAAAATTTACACTTAAGTTAACCCATTAATTAATTGTTTTGTTTGGGTGCTTACGCACCCAAAACACTCACGTATTGCGTACGGATTAATCATATTATTAATTATTATTTACCTTGTGGCCGTTTTGGAGTTGAATCGGAAGACACATATTACATGTTTCACAATGGAAGAAACGGTCTGAACCTCCTACTCGACAAATACCACAACCCGAACAGTGATATTGATTCTTGTCTTCATCATCAAATAAATTACATTCAAGACATGTATACTGAAAAATAAAATAAAATGTTAATATCAATAAAATTAAATGTAATTCTCTTTTTACAGAACAGATAGGTTCACGAAAAAGGGAATTAAGTGTAAACAATATTAAAAAAAATCTTGTTAGAATTTACTTAACCCTCGCCGTCCCAAAATAATAAACTTACATGAAATCCCTAAACCGGGTCAATGCTGACCCACTTAATAATTAAGGATATATGATTTGTAAATATTCAGTAAACTTTAATTTTATTTAAAAACAGTTAATGTCAGAATAAGATATCAAAATTTGTGATATTTACTGAATATTTACATTATAGTATAGATACATTTTGAAACGTTAAATACATTTTATATCTATTTATTATTAAAAAATTACAAACTTAGTGTAACATACTTAGCAGTGGCAAGCTCCCTGTATTGAAGCTAACCCACTGTTTGAATGTGATCTCTAAAAAAAATCAACTTGACCTCTTATTGTCGAAGGATAAAAAATCTTAAATTCAAATTCAAACAGAAAGTAACAATGGAGGTCAAATTTACTCGTAAACAGTGGCCTAACTTAGAAAGCGATCTAATATATGCTATTGACGTTCAACATCAAAAAATTCATGGTTCACCATCTTCGTCAATATCTGTAGATCTTCGTCGACAACTATTACAATTTGTTCTTTTGACAGTTTGAGTCGTTTTGCTGTGCTTCGGGCACACAAATCGTCCACAACCTTTACATTTGGTACTGTACTTATTCTCGTTGCCGCGACAGGTATGACATCTGCCACGTTTGGTACCCGATACAGGATTTTACTGCCTTTTACGAACAGCCACACCTGAAGCTTCGATGGCCGCGCATTCAAATACAGTGTATTTGAAAATCCTCGACCATCGTCTATAATTTGATTAGACCTTTTAGAGATATGGAGTTTGCTAAGCTCCATTCCTAGTTCTTCTAGAAAAAGTTTTCTTCGAAATTTTATTGATGAATTTGAGTTCCATTCAGGATTTTTCAAAAGCCATATCACCAAACTGTTATAACACGCAATGTCAATAAAATTTCCAAATGGCCACCTCCTCGTGCTTCTCTTACATGAGTATTCTTTCACTAGTTTATCTAAAACGTCAGCATCACTTTTCGTTTTATTGTATGTCAAAATCATTTCTGGCTTGAATTTATTTTCTGCAGTACGACAAAGATGCGACAAGATGACAGCAGTACGACAAATTTTCTGGGTTTTGTAATGTAGGACACTAAAGTCATTTCTTTGGTAAACAAAAAATCAGACGAATACAGCGCTCGTTTTTTCACGTCCCATAATTGCTTTGGAATATCTTTACGAGTCTTTCTCAAGGTGCCAATCAACGTGAGTTTTTTTCTGAGTAATTCTTGTGCTAAAGGAATCTTTGTAAACAAGTTATCAGTCGTAATATTACGCCCACTTCCATGCCAGTGATGTGCTAAGGTCTTGACAACTCTTGAACCTTGGTTTTTTTCACTTATATCTCCTACTTTTCCGAAATACACTTCGAAGTTGCAATAAAAAAATGTCCTTGCGTCGCAAAGTGCCCAAATTTTTATCCCGTACTTGCCGGGTTTGCTAGGTATGTAGACTCGAAAAGAACATCGCCCTCTAAAGGATACTAACTGTTCATCAATGGTTCCCCAAGGTGAAGGATAGTAACTATCTCTACAATTTTGATCAAAAATATCAGACGTCTCACGAATAGGAGCTAATTTATCTTTTTTCTTTCTTTCAGGTCTGGTACTAAGTTCGTCGAACCTAATATGTCTCATAATAGATAAAAATCTGTTTCTACTCATTATTGCCTGATAGATAGGTCTGTTGAATGCTTTGTTGGTAACTGACCATAAGCTATGAGGATCTTCTTTATTTTCTCTAAAACGACCAGCCAGAACAAGAACACCTATGAATCCAAACAATTCAGTGACATCGACGTTATTCCATGTCATCCTATTCGAATTTTCTGCATTTTGTTGTTCTTCATTGTAGACATCCACAAATTCTCCGTCTCGTTTATTTGTATGTTTCACAATAATATCTATGATATTGTCTGATATAAAAAGTCTGAATGTATCCAATATAGAAGAAACATTCTTGCTTCTTTCGGTAAGACATTTAATTTTACGAATGAATTCGGTGACTCTCATTCTTCCCAATTTCGGCGCTATGTATCTCCAATTACATACGGACTCGTCTTGAACTTCATCGTCGCTAGATTCACTAGTGCTTTGCGAGTCGTTGTCAACTTCGATTTCGTCAGTTTTTTCGGTACACAATTCAATGGTGTCCTCAGTTTCCGACACGTCACTAAAAGCTTCGTCTAGCGGTAACTCGCGATAATTTTCATCATCTGAATCATTCAGAAGAGCGTTGAAAAGCTCTACATCCGTGAGAGTTTTCTTATTAGAAGATCACACAAGACAATAATGTTTTTGCATCAACTTTGCTCTACACAGATGCGTGCGCAGCGAAAAAGTACAAGTTTTTAGTCAGTATCTTGTAGGTAATAACCATAACACCAATACCCAGAATCGGGTCAACAGTGACCCAATGTAAAGTAATTGCAAATTGCACTTTTGTTAATTTTTAATTTGATGTGAAATATAGGAAAAACTGTTTGTGAATACTAAATAGTAGAATTCACCAGAGGAAATCGCAAGGAAAATAATTATGAGAAAATGCTAGCCTGAAAACATGTTTTCGGGTCACGAATGACCCTCTTTCGGGACGGCGAGGGCTAATCCTCCGCATACGAGGTGTAATAATTCGTAATAATTTTTAAACAGTAAACAGGAGCGAAATCGTTTTCTTAGTAGCTACAAATATGACATCGATTAATACAAGTTTTGTTCGTTATTAGCTTGTGTAACACACATATAAATTGTATGTGGGTGCCACACATCATATCACGTTTTGCACATGGTTCAAAACGGTTCAAAATAAGAGCACTTTAAAAGAAGACGATTTTGATGATTCTGATATAGAGTATATGAATGTAGAACTCTTGTTTGATAATGATTTAAACACTAGTTCTGCACTATTCTGATCTTAGTACTCAAAGCGATACAGATACTGAAACGGGTGCTGATGTGTCATCTGATTCAGACAGCGATGACGTACCACTGCAACAATGTACTCCTACTGAAAGTGAATTTTACATATAACGATAAGAATGGAGTTACAAAATAGCAAAAAATCAGAGCTAAAAGTATTATTACTTATCTACCTGACCTAATATCAGTTGCGAGAAATAAAGAGTTATCTATTTTGTGCTTTTCGTTATTTTTTGCTGATAATATGATTGATGATTTGTTGATGAGAAAATATTCAAAACACATATTCATGAATTGCACCAATGAGAAAATTCATTGCAGCAAAGTTAATTTGCTTTTGATTTTCTGCTTTAACATGTTCTAGTCGTCAAAATACTATCCATTTATGGGCCACTAATGATATACAAAATCCTTCAGCTCAGCTCCTGTCTTTTGTAGCTTAGCTATTAATTAAGAGTTTAATATTTTGCATGCTTGTACCGTATCTCAGACCATATTTGAGGAAATTATTTTTGATTATACAGGTTGTCCTAAAATCGCGTAATCCGATAGTAATATATTTTTTTAAATTGCACGATATATATTTTCTCACATTTTTGAATGTCTTTTATGGGTGCCTGCACCCCTCTAAAATTTATTGAAATCGGCTGAATAACTGTACCACAAAAAATAAAAACGGGAAAAAATTGTATATGCATCGCTGGGGCTTTGTACAAGCTGGCCATAATCTAGTGTTAAAATTTTTAAATTTTAAAGCAGATTATCTTTTTTATTTTAAATTGGACCCCCTACATATTATTATATGACCACTTACATATATATTAATCAATGCAGAATTAAAAGACAAAAATGTAATAATTCTCGACATTTAAAATGTTATTCGCCAAAAACTCGTATTTCATCTATTCAAACGGCAATTTTAACTAACAAAAATCGATGGTATGAAAAATAATTTATTTTATAAAAAAATACAACATAAATTAACAATAATTTAATGATGTACGGGAGCTCTATCATGTTGCAGTTATATTTATGCCCTTACAGCTATGGGTAAATTTTTAAATAAATTAGGCACTTATTTTGCAAGAAATCAGGTAACAATGAAGAAAAGGTAGCAATGTTTAAAACATTTACATCACTAATATCAAAATATGTTTCTCTTAGTCAATTTCTTGTAATAGCCATGCTGGATTTTTATTAAATTTTCCGTTAGAATAGATGAAATACGAGTTTTCGGCAAATAACTTTTTAAATGTTAAGAATTGTGATGGAGTTGACATTTATTATGTATATTATTTTTTATTTGACATAAAAATATGTAACATGTATAATTTAAAATAAGAAAAATAAGATGCTTTGAAGTTTGAAAGATTTGACCCTAGATTTTGGCCATCCTCTATACTAGACCTTACATAATAAGTTTGTCATGAAATTTTATTTATGATTATTTTTAAAACTAGCGATGCAAATACGATTTTTTTGCTTTTTATCTTTTTGTGTGGCTGATTTCTTCCCATAAAAGACACCCAAAAATGTGAGAAAAGATATGTCGTGCAATTTCAAAAAATATATCATCATGGCGTCACATTTTTTTTTGAGACAGCCTGTATAATCAAATTAAACTCCTCACTTAATTAATAACTGAGCTACAGAAAACGGGAGCTGAGGTAAAGAACTCTGTATAGTACAGAAATAAAAATATTTCGAAATCTAATTTCTAGAAACAAATTTGCTTTCTTATTGAAAAATTTTAAATTTGATAGCATTGCTATATGAAATGAGAGAATAACGGTAGATAGATTAGCCCCAACAAGAACAAAATTGAACAATTTGATGGTTTGACCTTACTTTAGATGAAAAACTGATAGCTTTTAGAGGACGATGTGGTTTTTGTAAGTATCAAAATATACACTTTGTTGGACAGTAAGGTCGATTATACTGTAAATATGGAAATATATTGCGGCAAACAACCCGAGAATAGTCCTCATAGAGTCAGCAATAAACCCTATGAAGCAGGATTGTAATACGTTTTAAAATCGTCACGAAACATTACCATGGATTTATTGAAACATCATAAGCTCACAGTAATTGGAACCTTACGTGCTAACAAAACCTGCATTCTACCTATTTTTATCTATGTTTGGGTTTCAAAAAGATTTCAATTTTATCTTACCTAGCAAAACCGTCATAAATGGTGTACATAATGGAATCATCGCACCATGGCAAAGAAATTGATAATTAAAACGATAGTCAGTAAAAACCAGCTATGATTAAATTTTACAATAAAATTAAAAGTGGCATTGATGTACTTGTTAAATAATCAACAATTTATACTCAGTCATGCTCGAATAAATAATACACATGCTCAATAATGGCATCAAACGAAAAAATTAAAGGCGAAAAGACCCAATAGAAAGCAGAGATGTTCAACGTACTCTAGAAGCAAAAATAAAAAGACAAGGCACATCTGTAAAAAATGTAAAAAGCTTTGATCCTTATTAATCTCATCTGATATTCTAAAGTGTTATTGTGTTTGTTATAAATTCTCAATGGCTTAAAAGTAGAATTACTATAATATTACAAATTACTAGTTTGTAAATGGAAGTAAAAGTTCAATTTTTATTTTCAGGATATGTCAAACTCTACCTAGTATGGCATGTGAGATTAATTCACCTTGTACGCGGAGGGTTAAGAATCTGTTTCGTCCTTATACCGAGTGTTTCTGTAAGCAGACAACCTAAAGTTGAAGCTTTTCATAGAAATAACAATGACCTTAATTATTTTTGAAAAATTGAATTTATAAGATATCTTAATGAAGGTTTTTGTGATTTATGAATTAAAGTATATACTTTCCTCGGAACAAAATGATTCGTGAATATTTAAATTTGTTTTTGTGATATCAAGTTTTGAACTCAATCTAAATTTCGTAGCATTTCATAAAATTAAAAATTTGCTTTAATAATTTTTAAAAAATCATAAATTTTAGAATTTACTTGATGATTTTTTTGTCATTGATAAAGTTGTGTACTTTCCTCAGAACAAAGCTATAGTTGAGCACCTTGCTTCGTTTTTGAGACTCAACCTAATTTATAACATTTCATAAAATTAAGAACTTCCTTAATCATTTTGAAAACATCTTAAAAAATCGAGTTTTTAAAATATCTTTATGAAATTCTTTGTGATTTATGAAGAAAAGTATGCACTTTTTCAAGAACAAAATCATACGTGAGTATCTCAACTCGTTTTTAAGATATCTAGTTTTGAAATCAACTTAAATTTGCAGCATTTCATAAATTATTTTAATCATGTTTCAAAAATCGTAAAAACACGTATTCTTAAAATATCTTGATGAACTCTTTTAAGATTTATAGTGGAAAGTATGTACTTTTATAAAAACCAAGCTATGTGTGAATATCTCAATTCGTTTTGAGATATCAAGTTTTGAACTTAACCTACATTTGTAGCACTTCATAAAATAGAAAATTTGTTCAACATTTTTAAAAAATCGTAAAAAATAGAATTCTCGATGAAATTTTTTATGATTTATGAAGTGAAGCAATATCTTTTACAAGAACAACACCATGCGTAAATATCTCTATTCGTTTTTGAGATACACAAACATGGATAATTCAAATAAATGATGAAATTAACTTTAAATTTGCTAAACCATAGTTGAAAAATCGAAAAAATCAAATTCTTAAGATGCCTTATTAATTTTTTTTGTGATTTATGAAGTAAATAAAAGTAAGTGAATATCTCAATTCGTTTATAAGATATCAAGTTTTGACTCAACTTAAATTTGCAGCATTTCATTAAATCGAAAATTTGCTTAATAATATTTGAAAAATAGAATTCTTAAGATATCTTGATGAACTTTGCTAAAATTTAAGGTGGAAAATATATACTTTTATAAGAACCAAACCATTCATGAATATCTCAAATCGATTTTGAGATATCAAGTTTTGAACTCAATTTAAATTTATAGCATTTCATAAAATCGAAAATTTCCTTAATAATTTTTGAAAAATCGAATTCTTAAGATATCTTGACAAAATTCTTTTTAATTTATGAAGAAAGAAATATGCACTTTTGCGACAACAAAACCATGCGTGAGTATAACAATTCGTTTTTGAGACATCAAGTTTTAAAATAAACTTAAATTTGTAGCATTTCATAAAATTGTAAATTTTCTTAATCATCTTTCCAAAATAGTAAAAAATCGAATTTTTAAGATATCTTGATGGTTTTTATTAAGATTTATGGTGGAGAATATGTACTTTTATAAGAACCACACCATTCATAAATATCTCAAATCGTTTTTGAGATATCAAGTTTTGAACTCAACCTAAATTTGTAGCACTTCATAAAATCGAAGATTTGCTTAATAATTTTTGAAAAATCAAATTCTTAAGATATCTTGACAAAATTCTTGATAATTTATAAAAAAGAATGCACTTTTGCGAGAACCAATCCATTCATGAATATCCCAAATCGATTTTGAGATATCAAGTTTTAAAATAAACTTAAATTTGTAGCATTTCATTAAATTGTAAATTTTCTTAATCATCTTTCCAAAATAGTAAAAAATCGAATTCTTAAGATATCTTGATGGTTTTTATTAGGATTTATGGTGCAGAGTATGTGCTTTTATAAGAACCATTCTATTCATAAATATCTCAAATCGTTTTTGAGATATCAAGTTTTGAACTCAACCTAAATTTGTAGCATTTCATAAAATCGAAGATTTCCTTAATAATTTTTGAAAGATCAAATTCTTAAGATATCTTGACAAAATTCTTGATGTTTTATAAAAAAGAATGCACTTTTGCGAGAACAAAACCGTGCGTGAGTATAACAATTCGTTTTTGAGATATTAAGTTTTGAAATCAACTTAAATTTGTAGCATTTCATAAAATTGTAAATTTTCTTAATATTCTTTAAAAAATCGTAAAAAATTGAATTTTTAAGATATCTTGATGAACTTTTTTAAGACTTAAGGTGGAAAGTATATACTTTTATAAGAACCAAACCATTCATGAATATCTCAAATCGATTTTGAGATATCAAGTTTTGAAGTCTATCTAAATTTATAGCATTTCATAAAATCGAAAATTTGCTTAATAACTTTTGAAAAATACGAATTCTTAAGATATCTTGATGAAATTCTTTATGATTTATGAAGAAAAGTATATACTTTTTCGAGAACAAAACCATATGTGAATATCTCAATTCGTTTTTGAGATATCAAGTTTTGAAATCCGCCTTAAATTTGTGACATTTCATAAAATTGTAAATTTTTTTAATCATCTTTCAAAAATCGTAAAAAATCGGCTTCTTAAGATATCTTGATTACAAAAATACGAATTCTTAAGATATCTAGATGAAATGCTTTGTGATTTATGAAGAAAGTATGTATGTACTTTTCGGGAACAAAACCATGCGTGAGTATAACAATTCGTTTTTGAGATATCAAGTTGTGAATTCAATTTAAATTTGTAGCATTTAATAAAATTGTAAATTTTCTTAATCATCTTTTAAAAATCGTTAAAAATCGAATTCTTAAGATATCTTGATGATTTTTACAAAGATTTATGGTGGAGAGTATGTACTTTTATAAGAATCAAGCCATTCATGAATATCTCCAATTGTTTTTGAGATATCCAATTTTGAACTCAACCTAAATTTGTAGCATTTCATAAAATCGAAGATTTGCTCAATAATTTTTGAAAAATGGAATTTTTAAGATATCTAGATGAAATTCTTTGTGATTTATGAAGAAAGGTATACACTTTCTCGAGAACAAAACCATGCGTGAGTATAACAATTCGTTTTTGAGATATCAAGTTTTGAAATCAACTTAAATTTGTAGCATTTAATAAAATTGTAAATTTTCTTAATCATCTTTCCAAAATCGTAAAAAATCGAATTCCTAAGATATCTTAACAATTTTTACAAAGATTTATGGTGGAGAGTATGTACTTTTATAAGAATCAAGCCATTCATGAATATCTCCAATTGTTTTTGAGATATCCAATTTTGAACTCAACCTAAATTTGTAGCATTTCATAAAATCGAAGATTTGCTCAATAATTTTTGAAAAATGGAATTTTTAAGATATCTAGATGAAATTCTTTGTGATTTATGAAGAAAGGTATACACTTTCTCGAGAACAAAACCATGCGTGAGTATAACAATTCGTTTTTGAGATATCAAGTTTTGAAATCAACTTAAATTTGTAGCATTTAATAAAATTGTAAATTTTCTTAATCATCTTTCCAAAATCGTAAAAAATCGAATTCCTAAGATATCTTAACAATTTTTATAAAGATTTATGGTGGAGAGTATGTTCTTTTATAAGAATCAAGCCATTCATGAATATCTCCAATCGTTTTTGAGATATCCAATTTTGAACTCAACCTAAATTTGTAGCATTTCATAAAATCGAAAATTTGCTTAATAATTTTTGAAAAATGGAATTCTTAAGATATCTAGATGAAATTCTTTGTGATTTATGAAGAAAGGTATGCATTTTTTTGAGAACGAAACCATGCGTGAGTATAACAATTCGTTTTTGAGATATCAAGTTTTGAAATCAACTTAAATTTGTAATGCTACAAATTTAATGCTTCATAAAATTGTAAATTTTCTTAATCATCTTTTAAAAATCGTAAAAAATCGAATTCTTAAGATATCTTGATGATTTTTATAAAGATTTATGGTGGAGAGTATGTTCTTTTATAAGAATCAAGCCATTCATGAATATCTCCAATCGTTTTTGAGATATCAAGTTTTGAACTCAACCTAAATTTGTAGCATTTTATAAAATCGAAGATTTGCTTAATAATTTTTGAAAAATGGAATTCTTAAGATATCTAGATGAAATGCTTTGTGATTTATGAAGAAAGGTATGTACTTTTTCGAGAACAAAACCATGCGTGAGTACAACAATTCGTTTTTGAGATATCAAGTTGTGAATTCAATTTAAATTTGTAGCATTTAATAAAATTGTAAATTTTCTTAATCATCTTTCCAAAATCGTAAAAAATCGAATTCTTAAGATATCTTAACAATTTTTATAAAGATTTATGGTGGAAAGTATGTACTTTTATAAGAATCAAGTCATTCATGAATATCTCCAATCGTTTTTGAGATATCCAATTTTGAACTCAATCTAAATTTGTAGCATTTCATAAAATCGAAGATTTGCTCAATAATTTTTGAAAAATGGAATTCTTAAGATATCTAGATGAAATGCTTAGTGATTTATGAAGAAAGGCATGATGCACTTTTTTGAGAACGAAACCATGCGTGAGTATAACAATTCGTTTTTGAGATATCAAGTTTGAAATCAACTTAAATTTGTAGCATTTCATAAAATTGTAATTTTTTTTAATCATCTCTGCAAAATCGTAAAAAATCGAGTTCTTAAGATATCTGATGATTTTTATGGTGGAGAGTATCTACCTTCATAACCTCCTACAGAATCAAGCTATGCATGAATATCTCCAATCGTTTTTGAGATATCAAGTTTTGAACTCAACCTAAATTTGTAGCATTTCTTAAAATCGAAGATTTGCTTAATAGTTTTTTAAAAATGGAATTCTTAAGATATTTGGATGAAATTCTTTGTAATTTATGAAGAAAGGTATGCACCTTTTTGAGAACAAAACCATGTGTGAGTATCTCAATTCGTTTTTGAGAAATCAACCTTTGAAGTCTCAATTAGTTTTATAAGCAGTATTTTATAAAATTTTCTTAATAATTTTTCAAAATTTATAGAAAATTGAATTCATAAAATATCTTAATAAGGATTTTTATTATCGTTGACATCTTTCTAGAACAAACCATATTGAAAATAATTATAAAAGTGTCTCAAAATTTTTCAACTTTGAAGATCCACATCTTATCCATTCCAAGGTTTACCTAAATCGTCATTATTTCTGCTCTAATGTCTGTGATTAAAATTTTGCTGACTTACAGAAACATCTTGTATATTGAAAATCGTATTAAAACTAAACAATGAATGTAAAAAGAGAATTAGGTTGTATTCATATTAAGGTTTATGCTTTGATTCGATTGAGGTTAGAATTCTTTTAATTAATAAATTTCTTTTATATGAATATCATGTGGTTAAATTAACCAATTACAATCGCAAGTAAATAAGAAAGAAAGAAAGAAAAATTATCTAGTACATAAGCAAATCACTTAAGTCAATTAAAGGTCAAATAATCGTTTAACCTTTTTCGAAAAATGATCATCGGAATGATCAAAGTCTCTTACCTTCCCAAATCGTATACCACAATTTTGGCATTCGGCCTGTACAGGTTGTCGAGTTTCACAAAGTGTGCATATAAGTTGGGTGACTTCTTTCCTATTCATCGTGTGATCTTCTTTTTCATCGTGACAAAACCTACAGGTGTACACTTTATTGCAACAGGGCGTCTACAAAGAAAAGCAAAAAAGGAACGAAATGTGAAAATCATCTTCTTGAAAAACAACAACAAATACACAAAGAGTTCTAAAAATATTACCACCATAAATAAAATATTTTTGAATAAAAAAAACAATAATTAGGGCAATACTTTACCACGAATTTCGATTTTCTTTTATAGTGGGCACAACCAATTGTCTTAACGGTTCCTTCGGGGGGCCCCTCAGCACTCGGTGTAGCTGCCATCGTCGTTGTATTTCCTAGCAATTAATTAAATAACGTCCACGTTTTCTACGAACACCACGCACAGCAGCTATTGCAATACTGCAATAAATACGAAGACAACTTTTCCACAAAATCCTTCTACATATGTATGTGTGTGCGCGCGTGTTAAACGAGATGAAGTTGGTTACTAATGATCATCCTGTCAAAAAAAGGGGGCTCGGGATAATAACTTCTAAGTAATAACACACTCGGAGGACTGAGAGTTTATTACGAAACTTCACAACTCCCAGTTTATTCGTCTCGAATCTTTAGATAAGTAGATTGTACAATTTAAACTTGGTCGGATTGCGTTGCTTGAATAAATACAGTGGTTCTCAAACGTTACCTTTTTTTATGTTATTATTGGGGATAATTGCTCGATATGAAAATAGATTAAATTACGTAAATTTGATTTTAAATAATGTGTTAAAAATTGTGTTAAATTTAACAGAAAATGAAACTAACCTAAAAAAAAGATTCAATGTTGACAGATAAATGAGGTTAAATTTTATTTGAACTGTCAATGTCAATGTGTGATTAAAAAGTCGTAAAGTTGATATCAATTGATTTGCTTCAAAAATTATTAATAATAATTTTAATTGTGTTAAAGGTACTCATAAATAATTTAATTATATACTTTTAAATCTTTTTTTTCTTAAATAGGTATATAATTTTTATGTAATGAAACCAATTTTCGCATGTTATGGGGGATTCTTATTGTAATGATTGCAATTTTCTTTAACATTATGTCTAGCAAATGTTGGGATGTTTTGGATGATCTGCAGCTGGATGCTAATGATAAATTCAACCTATTCTATAATGAATTCTTGGCTGCTTTTTATTCTGCCTTTCCTGAAAAGCAAGTAAGGGGTAGAAGTCAGGACACTGATATTGTTTGGTTTGGCGAAAACTTAAGGCAATTGAGGTTGCGGTATGATTTTGTGTGTGCACTTTATAAACAATTTAAAACGAACGATTTACTGAATTTGCGTAATACAATTAGATATGAATATAGAAATGCCATAACAACCGCTAAAATTACAGCTACTAGCGAGTATATTTACAATTCAAATAATAGAACTCAGGCAATGTGGAAGATAGTAAATTCTAAGCACAGAAAGACCGGAATAACCAATAATGGGAAACTAAATGTTGATGCTTTAAATACTTATTTTGTGAATGTAGCTGAGGATACTGTCAAAAAATTGCCGCATACGTTAGATATTGCAGTCAATTTATGCAATGTCAATGTTGGTTCACACTTTAGTTTCTCTCTATCCTCTGTAACGCCAAATGAAATTCGTAAAATTTTAATGTCATTGAAATCTAGCAAAGCACGTGATGTGTATGGCATTTCTACTAGTTTCATTAATAGAAATATTAGTTTGTATGTTCTTCCGCTTGTCAGGCTGGTGAACGCATCTTTTGATTCTGGTATTTTTCCAGCTATGCTGAAGTTTGCGTCCGTGGTGCCAGTTCACAAAAAAGGGGATCATCATGATTATGTTAACTATCGCCCAATTAGTATTCTTCCAATTTTTTCCAAGATTTATGAACGTGCTATCTATGATAGAATAATGAGTTTTGTCGAGCACAACAACTTACTACATGTAAATCAATTTGGGTTTAGAAGGGGTAGATGTACGGCGGACGCAAATGTAAGCTTTGTTAACCTATGTTTGGATAGTTTCGAGAGAAATGAGTATTGTGCTGCATTTTTTTTGGATCTGACACGAGCTTTTGACACCGTTTCACATCAAATACTACTCGATAAGTTAGTTAATTTTTACAATTTTGATGGACTAAGTATTGATCTAATTAAATCTTATTTGACAGACAGATCTCAACAGGTCAGGGTTGCGGAAGCTGTGTCTGGCAGGTGTAGTGTTAAGATGGGTGTTCCTCAGGGCTCCATTTTGGGGCCATTGTTATTCCTGTTATTTTTCAATGACTTCCCTACCTATTTGGGTGAGGACGTGCATTGTCTATTATATGCCGATGATGCAACCCTTGTCATTAAAGGGGAAAATTATGACGAGGTTTTGGATAGGGCTGAACAGGCGTTAGCTAGAGCAGAGTATTGGTGTGCAGTTAATAAACTTTGTTTAAATAACAGCAAAACAGTTAAAACTCTTTTCACATTAAAAAAGAACGACTATCCCAATCCGCGTTCAACTAAATTTTTAGGTATATATTTGGGGCCACCAAATTTAAATTTTGCTGAACATGTTCAGGAATTAGGCAGTAAGATCAGTAGAAACATCTTTATACTAAGAAGGCTAAAAACTGAAATAACTCAGGAGGCGGTTCAGAGCGCGTATTATGCACTGATTCATTCCCTGTTATCATATTCAATACTCACTTGGGGAAGCAGTCCAAGTAGTGCATACATCTTTGCATTGCAAAGGAGAGCGGTGAGAGTAGTGGGGGGTCTTCGGTACACAGAAGACTGCCGTGATGCTTTTAATAGATTAAAGATTTTAACTCTACCCTCACTTTTTATTCTCGAATGCGCTCTGTATGCTTTTGATAACAGGGAACATTTTAAGGTACATGCAGATATTCATGAGCATGATACTAGGAATAAGAATAAAATTTATAACAATTATTGCCGTTTATCCAAAACACAGCTTGGGCCAGAGTACTTATCTCGAGTGGTACTCAACAAGCTGCCGAATGAATTAACGGAAGTGTCTAATAGAGGGATTTTCAAAGGTAGCTTAAAAACATTTTTATGTCAAAAAACATTTTATTCGGTGCAGGAGTTCCTAAATGCAGGGATAGGATTGTAATCACCACACGCTATTGTTTCTTTTTTATGCTAGTGTGTTGAATTGTATTGAAGGTGTACTTATTTGGACGAGTGTATGAGCAGCTGCTTAGTAACACAATAAAGTATTATTATTATTATTATTATTAATTAATGTGACCTGGAGTAACTTAACCCTTTGACTGCTACAGACGCATATATGCGTCTGGCGGAAGCTAAGTATGGACTAAGGACGCATATATGCGCTTTCTGTAAGTGTTCGGATGGACTAAGGACGCATATATGCGTTTGCCAATTTTTCGAGCACCTACACAGAATTAATACCATTATGCGTCTGTGAGATGCATATAAATGCATTCCTTAAGGTGCATGTCCACTAGCAACAAAATTGCGACATTTATTGCAAGATCGAACACAGACACTTGTGTATACACATCTGAGAGTGAACTTGCAAGTGAAATTTAGTTGAACAAATTACTCTCGAGAGCGTTTGTGTTTACTAGTGTAGACGACTGTTTCGTTTGTTGCTGACACTTTGTAAGAATTTCCAAACGATCTGGAAAGAAACGAGAGAAAAAAAAAATAGCTGATAAGAAGTCGTGGTCTAAAGAAGAGACATTATCTTTAATTTCTCATTGGGAATAACCTCATCGAGTGAGGTTATGTATTTCAAAACAAACAGTTATAAAGTTAATGAAAAATGGAAAAAAATTGTAAATCCTGCAAGAAGAAGGTCAATGCACCAGTGGGATGTGAAATTTGCAATTCCTACTACCACCCTAGTTGTGCGTTACAAGCAAAAGTAATGAATAAGGAAAATAAAATGATTTGTTGTAAACCGCGCGATGGAAGTGAGGTTAGGGAAGATAAAGTTTTCCAATTTCCAATGAAGAGTTTGCCTTCGTAACGAGACTTGATCTTGATGCAAACATTAAGATGACCCTTATGATGACCATATTAAAGGAAGCTTCGTTTAGGGCATTTCCCACTAAAACAACATCGTTCAAAAGTGGCAACGCCTTACCTATAGCTTGGTATACGGATAAGCATAAACATATGCGCAATAAATTGCAAGAGATGAATAATATTTATCAGTGTACTCGTTGTCCGAAGTTGCGATCTTCGCGCAATAGTTATAGCCGCCTTTACCATAAAGAATTAAAATCTGCGAAACTAAAAGCGAATAATAAATTTATTATGTCTCACAAAAATAGTCCACGTGCTATTTGGGACGTCATCAACTCGAATAGATCCAACAACAAAAAAACTGGATTACCGACGGGTGGCATAACGCCCGATTCTTTTAACACTTATTTTTTAAACGCCCCTTTATCTGTTTTGAACGATGTAATACCTGGTGGGGACTCAGTTGAACCACTCCTTTATGTAAACAGCCCTCCTTCGCCTATACAATTTTCTTTTAAGAAGGTGTCTCACACTGAAGTACGGAGTTCTATCGATGGCTTAAAAAATACAAAATGCCTAGACTGTTGCGATCTTAATATCGCGATGATTAAGAAGGCTGTCAATGTTCTTGTTGGGCCATTGACTAAACTTTTTAATTGCTGTCTCGAGGAGGGTACTTTTCCCAATGTTTTAAAGTCAGCATTGGTGCTACCAATTTTTAAAAAGGGTGATGAGAAGGATCCTGGAAATTACAGACCTATTAGCATATTACCAGTAATATCTAAAATTTTCGAGGTCCTATTGAAAAGCCAGTTGCAAAAATATTTTGAAGACAACAAATTGTTTAACGAGAGTCAATGCGGTTTTAGACCGGGTAAATCGACCACTACAGCTTTTCTTCGTTTCTTGGATTGTGTTGTGGGTTGTTTTGAGGCTTCTCAGTTTTGCGAAACGACTTTTGTCGACCTAACAAAGGCTTTTGATTGTGTTTCGCATACGTTACTGGTTCGCAAACTCTATGCGTACAATATCTCACCGCTAAGTTGTAGACTTCTTTCCTCATACCTCAAGGACAGGTCTCAGTCTGTTAAAGTTGGAGATAATCTATCCAAACCGGGTAAACTTACTTGCGGAGTTCCACAAGGGTCAATTCTTGGACCCCTCCTTTTTCTAATTTACATAAATGACCTACCGAATCCCTTTAGTGACGGCATGTTGTTGCTCTACGCGGACGACACAACATTGATGACGGTTACACCTACGCGAGATTCCGCATTGCTGCAACAATCACAGCTCATATCTTTAGCGGAGGATTGGTTTCGAATTAACCAGTTGGCTTTGAATCGGTCTAAGACTGTGAATATGACTTTTACTTTGCGAGCTGTTGATGAGGCTTGTTCATCGAATAAGTTCCTCGGGTTAATTGTTGACCCGGAACTTACCTGGCATTCCCACTGTAATTTTCTTGCGAACCGCCTTTGTTCGGTGGGTTATTTGCTTCGTCGCCTAGCTGGTATTGTTTCGCTGGAAGTTTTGAAGATTTGCTACTTTTCCTTTTTTCAGTCCCAGTTGTCGTATGGGTTGTTAGTCTGGGGTCATGCTTCTGCCTCTAAATCTTTGTTCGCAATACAGAGGAGAGCAATTAGAATTATGGCGGGACTTGCCTACAGGGATGACTGTCGTCGGGCCTTTAGTGAACTGAGAATCCTAACATTACCTAGTCTTTTTATATTTGAGTCCCTTAAATTTCGTTATAACAATAGAGACGTTGCCGTGAAAAGGCGAGCACATCCTTATAAAACTCGTAACGAGGCTGATATTCAACCAAATTATATACGTCTTTCGAGATCTCGTTTTTCAGTCAATTACCACAGTATTAAGTTTTTCAATGTGATACCCCCTAGAATTCGTGATCTTCCTTTTAACCAATTCTCATCGGTGATCAAAAATTACCTAATAGATAAGGCCTTTTGTGAAATTGAGGACTTTATGTCGAGCACTCCCGTCCTGACGACCACGGCTGCTCGTGTATGCTTGTCTTAGTCTTGATTGTCTTTGTTACTACTATATATATATATATTTTTTTTATTTTATGAGTGTATATATATTTTTCTTGTAATATTGTATTTTATGACTTGTGTAAACCGCCTGGTCTTAACACCAATAAAGATTATTATTATTATTATTATGAAACATCGAAACTTGTGGATGAAGTAAAATTAATACATATAGTGAAGCAACTCTTAAGTGAAGCCCTTAAACCCTTTGAGGAAAAAATACTCAGAGATATAGAGGATCTTAAAAAATCAGTTCAATTTATGTCAGATTCTTTTGAGGATCAAAAAAAGGTGTCTGAAAATTTGTTTGAGGAGGTGACGCTTTATAGAGATGAAAATCGTATATTAAAGAAAAGATTGGAAATACTGGAACAAAAAGCAAATAACCAAGAGCAAATAGAACGACAAAGGAATATTATTATTTCTGGTGTACCGATCCAAGAAAATGAAGATACAAAAGAAGTTGTGTGTAAGGTTTTTGGGACAATGACGCTGAATATACCTATGAATAAAATAATGGACTGCTTTAGAGTTAAACAGAAGAGGGAAGGACCTATCGTTGTCAAATTCTTAGAAGAAAGCCTGAAATTGCAGGTTTTCAAAAAGGTTAAAGAACTTAAAGGTATCAAAGTTGGTGAGTGTGGACTGAATGGAAAAAATGGAAATATATTCTTTTATGAAGATCTTACTATTGCGAATCAGAGACTTTTTAAAAGTACACGTGATTTTAGAAAAGAAAATAACTTTGCAGCAGCGTTCTGTAGAAATGGTAAGATTTACCTTCGCAAAACATTTAAGGACCAGTCTATCAGAATAAGATCTGAACAAGATCTTACTATATAAACTTACTTCATAAAATCAAAATATTAAGTACAAAAATTAGAATTAATGTATATATGTCTAGATCGTAACAGAAATGGATGAAATACTTAATATCCTGTACATAAATATAAGAAGTCTAAGAAATAAAGTTGATGACTTGATGGAGATTGTAAATAAGCATGATTTTGAAATTCACATAATTGCACTTACTGAAACATGGATTTATCCTAATGAGGTGGAATATTTTAATATACCAAATTATAACGTTGTACATCATTGTAGAGATTCAAGGGAAGGAGGGGTGAGTCTGTTTATAAAAGACAATTTGGAGTATGATCAGAGACATATTCGAGAAATGGAAATTGAGGACTGTAACATACTTTGTGTTTGTCTTACTAAAGTTAATTGCGTAATTATAAATATCTATAGAGCGCCCAGAAACAAAGCTGACGTTTTTTAGCACAAATAGATAAAATTATGGAAACTCAGAAGTCTCCTTGTATTATTTTGGGAGATATGAATTTAAATTTACTCAGTGAAACTGATACGATTAGAGAGTATAGAAATATTATCGAAATGAACACATTTACAATACAGAATATTCTTACTACTGAGAATGCTACAAGACAAACGGAAAAAACAGCTACTATTTTAGATCATGTTTTAATGAATAAAAACCTCTACTGTGATATAACCCTTACGGATCATGTGATATCAGATCATAAAGTTATGTATATTAAATTAAACAAAGTAATTGAAAAAAAAACTAAAGAAGTTATCAATAAATCTAAATTGCTGAAAGGAAAATGGAAAGAACTAATTCAAGTGAAATTGCAACAGGAAGAAATAACTTCCTTTGGAAAATTAGCAGAAATAATAACAAAAACAAAAATTGAGTGTACAAAGGAAAGTAGAATAAAAGTATCCAACAACAACTATTGGATAAATGCTGAGTTTATTGAGAAAATAAAACAGAGAGATAATTCATATAAGCGATGGAAATTAATAAGAAACTCAGAAACCGAAAGACATTTTAAAAATTTAAAGAATGTGGTAAATAATATGAGAAGAAAATTAAAGAAGGAGTATGTGGAAAAAACACTTAATGAGGCTGGAACAAACAGTAAAAAAATGTGGAGGGTCCTGAACGATATATGTTTGAAACGAACAAAAAAAAGGGCAAAATGGGACAAATGAAAAGTATGACAGGTGCAGTCATTGAACATGAGTAACAAATAGCTGAGGAATTTAATACTTATTTTTCTGAAATAGGTAAGAATTTAGCCTCAAAAATTAAACCGGTTCTTAACCACCAGTTTAGAGAAGAAGAAACAAAAGAATCCATCTACTTGGAACCAACTGATTTAACAGAAATTAATTCTATCATAAGGGATTTAAATAATAATAGTTCGCCGGGAGAAGATGGTATTACTAAATCTGATATAGTGCTGCTTTTTGAAGTTTTGGGAGACAAAATAGTGAATATCATTAATGATATCCTGGTTACTGGCCTGTTTCCGAATGAATTAAAAACGGCGAAAATATCCCCTATTCATAAAAAAGGAGCAAAAACAGAACTTGGTAACTGTAGACCAATTGCAATCTTAAATATATTTTCTAAAATAACAGAAAAAGTTATCAAACACAGGTTAACCAACTTTATACAGAAATTCTTTAACATCGATCCATATCAATATGGATTTCAAAAGAAGAGTAGTACCTTGGGGGGGACAGGGGATTTACTAGAATATATTACAGAAGAACTCAATAAGAAGCGGTATGTTTTGACAGTGTTTATTGACTTACAAAAGGCATTTGATACTGTGGACATAGATATTTTACTCAATAAATTAGAAAAAATGGGAATGCGAGGCATTGCAAAAGACCTCTTTCAGTCATATTCTAAGGACCGTAAGCATTATACTCAAATCAATAAAACCAAGAGTAAAAAAAAAGCCTAAGTATTGGAGTAGCTCAGGGATCAGTACTTGGTCCTTTGCAATATTTATTATACATTCAAAACTTAAAGTATCTACAACTTCAAGCGAGATATTTTGTGTTTGCTGATGACACCGTCTTGGTTATATCATCAAGTAATATAAAGGAACTTGAAAAGGTGGCGAACTACGACTTAAATCTGTATTATACATGGCTGTGCTATAATAAATTATCGGTGAACGTTAATAAAACGGTATATATGATTATTAAACAAAAAAGTGATATAAATGTGTTTCTCAATGGAGAAAAACTAAAAGAAGTGCAAACGTACAAATACTTAGGTTTAAATTTGACAAATGATCTCAATTGGAATGTACATGTGAATGCTATCATTAAAAAAATTGTGCCAATGGTTAGTGCAATAAAAAGGTGTACGGATTGCTTAAACAAAAACTCTAGGCGTTTACTCTATAATAGCTTTATACTGCCACAAATTAAATATTTAATTCCCTCCTGGGGAGGTCTTCCGCTTTACCAGTTAAATAAATTACAAAGAACGCAGAATAAAGCAGTAAAATCTATCTTTCAGTTGAACTATTGTATGTCAACTGATCTTGTGTATGAAATGGAAAATATATGGAACTTGCAGAAAATTCGGACTTATGAGCAAATAAAATATATATATTCTATAAAAAACAAACTAATAAAGACTAATATAAATACAAAACAAGTTAAGAACTGGCATGAATACAGCACCCGGAATGCAAATGATTTTAGAAATAAATTTTGTAGAACAACGACAGCACAGAGATCACCATTATATCTTGGTATTAAAGCATACAACAGTGTTCCGATAATAATAGTGGAGGCAAGGACAATGAAAAAATTAGTTTATAATCTGAAAATGTTTTTGAAGTGAATGAGTGTTGAACTGTTTCTGATGGGTTTACATTTTTGAGGATTTTTATTTTCGTTTTTTATACATAACCTATTGTGATTTTTTTTGTTTACATATATTTTTTGTATGTTAAGGCTTCGATACCAGTGACATTCATTGTTTTGGAGTCAGTTAAAAATAAAAAAAAAAAAAAAGAATTACATCCCGTATTATGGGATGTGAAAAATAAAAATTACAGAAATCGAATAAAAAAATAAAATGCATTGAGAACCATAGGGGCTGCGCTAAATACAATCGAGTCGATTTTTTGTATAAAATATATGCATTATATACAGCTAAATCTAACAAGTGGAAAAATAATTTTTTGTACCACTTTATAGTTTTCCTTAGCGAATTAAGTGTACTCAAAATCATATCCACTCTATCTACAGCACCCATGTTGGAATTATAGTCTACAATACATGATGGTTTCTTCTTATATAATCCCGAACGATAATCCCTCTTCTCAGTTTCTATCAATGCAGCTGCATGTGCGGAAAACAACATCCAAACCTCCTTTTTATCATGCCATTTCATTGCCAATAAAATGTCAGTCGATCGGTAGCACATTTCTCCTCTTTTCAACTTTTCTTCCATGTGGGGCATTTCTTTTCTATTTCTACGAACGATTCCAAACGCGTTGGTTTTGTTTTCGTGTAATAATGTATATAAACGTGTATATAATCGTGTACCAATTATCCGTAATTAGTGCATGGCCCTTTCCAAGATATGGCTGAAGCAGCGTCATCACAACATCTCCAGAGATTCCAATGGCTGTGTTACTTTTAGTAATGTTTGTTTTTTGCTCAGTATAAATTATGAAGTCCAACACATAATTAGTTTTACAGTCGCAAAGGAGAAATAGTTTAATTCCGAATCTACTTCTCTTGGATGGTATATACTGTTTAAAATAACATCTGCCCTTGTACAGCAAAACTCTTTCGTCGATGCATAGATATTTGTAAGGTGCAAATGACTGCGAAAAGGAAACCTTTAATTTATCTATTACTGGCTGTATTTTTACTAAAGGATCGTCACTTGCTGTATTATTATCGTTGAAGTGCAACATTTGTAATAATACCATGTATCGATCTCGTGCCATTAGTTTCCGGAAAATATCGCTTTTCAACAGTTCGTCCATAGACCAATATTCATTCAAAGTCAGTTTCTTCGAACGTGGCATTAGCATTGAAATACATAAAAATACGTACATTTCAGGGACTGAAGCATCCTTCCAATTTACCAAACGGGAATTCTTTTTATATGCTGTACACTGTTGTACGTATTTGAAATAATTGTTTGTCTGCTCGGTAATTTGAGCGACTAATTCTTCAGAAAATGTCATTTGAAAGGCGTCTAAAGGTGCATGTCCACTAGCAACAAATTTGCGACATTTATTGCGAGATCGAACACAGACACTTGTGTATACACATCTGAGAGTGAACTTGCAAGCGAAATTTAGTTGAACAATTTACTCTCGAGAGCGTTTGTGTTTACTAGTGTAGACGACTGTTTCGTTTGTTGCTGACACTTTGTAAGAATTTCCAAACGATCTGGAAAGAAACGAGAGAAAAAAAATTGCTGATAAGAAGTCGTGGTCTAAAGAAGAGACATTATCTTTAATTTCTCATTGGGAATTACATCCCGTATTATGGGATGTGAAAAATAAAAATTACAGAAATCGAAAAACAAAATGCATTGAGAACCATAGGAGCTGCGCTAAATACAAATGAGAATGAAATCGGTCGTAAATTGCATAATTTACGAACTCAATTTCATAGCGAATTAAGAAAAATAAAAGCCAACCATAGTGGAGACGGAACGGAAGATAAATATGAAACCAATTGGGAGTTTTTTGAAGCTATAAAGTTTATTCAAGCTGATCATTCCAATAAACAGACTATTGATAATCTTGTAAGTACTTTTATTAACTATCATTTTAAATAATACGTATAATGATTTATGAATTTTTATACTAAATAACCGTTTAAAACACTTAACACAATGAGTTAAATAATATATTTATTAGTTCCTAACATTAACTAAAAGAAATTAATTTAATTTAGATGTTTTGATGCTGCCAATGTATTTCTCCTTGTGGGGAAATAAAATAATCTCTAAATTCGTCACGTATCTCTTTAGCATTTGCTGCACTGTTATAAGCATTTCCATGTTCTAAATCTAAAAGATTAGATTGCGACATCCCTGCGGTTCTCCATACACCCGGTCTGTTATCTGTATCAAAAGTACCTGGTGGTGCATAAAATTTACTACCATGCGACAGCAGAAAATTATGTAGTACACATATTGCTGAGACAATTACTGTGGTTTTCTCAGGGCAAAGTTCAATTGGTTTTTTTAATATACGGAATCTATTAGCAATAAGGCCGAAAGCATTCTCCACTACTCGTCTTGCCCGGGATAGGCGATAGTTAAATAAATACTCGGTTATGCGCCGGTTGACCTCGAAATGGATATGGTTTTAATAAATAAGGTTTCATCGCAAAGGCATCATCACCCACTATGATGTAAGGTACCGACATTTCCCGTCCAGGTAAACTTTGGACAATTGGAAAATTTAAAGTGTTACTTTTCAAAGCACGTGACAAATTGCAGTTATTAAATACACCTCCATCTGATACCCTTCTGTTACATCCAATATCCACATACAAAAATGTATAAGTTGCGTCAACTAATGCCATTAATACGATGCTGTGAAATCCTTTGTAATTATAGAAATTGCTGCCACTATTTGAAGGAGCTTGCATCATTATGTGCTTCCCGTCTATTGCTCCTACACAACGCGGAAAATTCCATAACTTTTCAAAAAGTTCTGCGTGTTGAAGCCATTCTTGGGGTGTCTTTGGGGTCTGAAATATAGTTAGCAAATCAAAAACATTTTTAAAGTTATACTTATTTATATGTACATATAAAGTATTGGTTTAGAGATAAAACTAAATGCGAACTGGCTGTATATTTCTAGGAAGAAGAGGACAAATCAAAAAATGCTGAGGCGATTGTTAATGTAAACGAGAATCCTGACAACATGAAAAAGAAAAGGGTAAAACGAAAGGATAACAGTCAATTAAAGGAGGATGATCTTTTAAATAAAGCAATGAAAATAATCGATAAACCAGCCGATGAATTTCAAATATTTGGAGATTTTGTGGCTTGTGAATTAAGAAATTTACAGAATCGAGAAAATCAACAAAGGTTAAAATGTATGATTCAACGTGCAATACTAGAAGTAGTTTTGTCTCTAGTCCTACTGATCAAGGTATGAATAATCTAAAAAAATGTCATGTCATGTCATACTATTTACCTTATACAGGGTGTTTTGGTGACTCGGGGCACAAATTAAACAACATATAGTAGAGTGTAAATGATGATGAATCGTGTAAAAATTTTTGGTCTAAACCAATAAATGGGGGAGTTATAGGTCATCAAAGTTAAGAACTTTTAAGTGATTTTTCTAAATATATTCTGTACTGTTTAAAGTAGAGCGCTGAAATTTGGTACAGTGTAAACCAATATCAAGTAGAATCATTAGAGAGTTTGTGAGTTAAATCGATCCACAGGAACAATGCTATACTGGGTGTTCCTAAATTTTATATGCTCAGAACTTTTTTATTTGCTCGTAAACCTACTATTTTTGCACTTTCCAATAGAATATTTATTTTAGAAACTTTTATTACTTTTACGTCATTTAGATAAAATTTACCGTTTTTGAGTTAAATACATAATTGTTGGATCTTGGCAAAAAATGGTAATGAAAAAACTCTAAGCCTGCCATGACAATTGTACGACAAATTAAGCCATCAACTCACTAACAATCGCTTAACAATTAAACAGTTGAACAAAACCTTAAAATTCGTCCTTTTTTAGTTCAATTCAAAAATGTTAGACCAGGGCAATAATTATAGTAAAAAGAACTTCTAAAAGCCGATAAACATTGAACGCTTTAAGTTTTTATACAAACGATTAATTGTTAAACGATTGTTAGCGAGTTGGTAACTGAATTCATCGTTCAATTTCATGGCTATCTTAGATTTTTTTGCTGTTGTTATTGTCGGGGTCCAACATTTTTGGATTTAACTCAACAACGGTGAATTTTACCAAAATTTTGTAAAAGTCAGAAAAGTTTCGAAAATAAATTTTCTATTGAAAAGTGCAAAAATAAATGTAGATTTATGAGCGAATAAAAAAGTTCTGAGAATCTAAATTTTAGGAACACCCTGTATAGTATGGTTCCCATAGATCGATTTAACTCACACCCTGATTAATGATTCTACTTGCTTCTGGTTTACATTATACCAAATTTCAGCGCTCTAGCTTTAACAGTATTGAAAATATTTAGAAAAATTAGTTAAAATTTCTTGATTTTGATAACCAATAACTCCGCCATTTATTGGTTTAGATCAAAAATATTTACACGAATCATCATCATTTTGACTCTAGTATATGTGGTTTAATTTGCGCCCCGAGTCACCGAAACACCCTGTATATGTATTTTTTAGACCCTCAACGAGCGCCTCACAACACTCAGGTATTATACGAGCAATCGTACACACTGGTATCCAAAACAGATACATCAACGAATGATATGAATCCCCTACAAATATTATAATGTTATTCTTATTTAAGTAATCTTTAATAAATAATTACGTATAACTGTTGTTTCAATTGAAAACCTACCTGTTGCTAAGAACCTCAGTGTCACACACAGACGCTCTCGCGCAGTGATGGCACAACGCATTTTGGTATCTTGCTTCGTAATGGTGGGTCCTACAATTTCCAAAAGATGCTCAAAATCAGTAGCTGTCATTCGAAAGAAATTATCATGTTGGCAAGGATCTTCCGACTTTAATTCCGTTTCAAACAGCGTTTCATAAATTCCAAGATCGCATCTCCGTAATATCCAGTTCCTCACCCACATTTTTCTTTTTTTCTTCTTTTGTTGTAATAAATGAATTACAATATATGCAGCACTACATTTAATTTGATATGCCATTTTAGTATAACTTTAGTATAAATCTAAATAATCAAGAAGTCTATTTTACGTTATTATAGTTCTGATATATTTTTTTATAATGTAAACACATCCTACACTTTACAAGCAATAACTCCCGAGATCAATTTCAGAACTTAATTGCGGAGAGTAACTTTCGGAAAAAGTTGCGTCTAGTGGATACACTTTTGAAAGTTATTTCTGAGACCAGTGTCGCAATTTTGTTGCTAGTGGACATGCACCTTTGTTGCTAGCAGTTTTACAAGCAGTATCATATCTACAGGAAGCATATCATTAAGTATACTAGAAGCTATATCCAGTTTTTTTGGAAGTATTTCAAATCTTTTAGAAGAAGTATCAAATCTTATGAAAGTATTGTAAGTCTTCTGGAAAGCTTTTGAGTCTTCTAGAAACAGTATCAAGTCTTCAAGAAGCAATATCAAGTCTTTGTAAGTACTTCAAGTATTTTAGAAGCAGTATCAAGTCTTTCAGAGGCAATACCAAGTGTTTTAGAAGCATTTCACGGCTTCTATGACTAGCAACAAGTTTTCTGAATGTGTTGAATGAATTTGTTAAAGATTATTTATTTTCTGCACTATACTTTGTTTTTTTTTTCTATAATACTTGTTGATTCAAGGAAAATTTTTTAGGGTTTCTGTTGGTATTACCTAGGATCTGAATGAAGTTTCTGATGTCTTCTTGTTAATTCTGCCATTCTGTCAAACACGGTTAATTATTAGCAATTAATATCACTTGATCGAATATGAGTCACGTGAATTGACGCGTGAGTAACGTGATTCATGGCTGATATTCACGTGAATGGCGTGCGTGACCCGCGTGGGTCTAGATTGTGAGCGGCCATAAAAAGTCACTCACGAGCACATATTTAGTCCACACCTCAAAAGGGATGCTGGGTACATGTATGGTGGGGACACCATGCATTTCATTGCAAAAATAGTCCATAGAACAGAAAAGTTTGTTTTTGAACATGAGATTAAATTTAAAATATCATCTGCTCAATCCCTTTTTTTAAAGACAAAATTTCATACGTTAAAGAATAAACTTTATTCTTAGAAACCTAAATTATTATAGATTATCATCAATACACTTAAAGACTTGCAATACATTTAGAAGGTTTGATGTTGCTCAAAGAAGTCTTGAAATGCTTTCAGAAGACTCGATACTGCCTTTAGTACACTTTATACTGCTGCCAAAAGACATTAAATGCTTCTAGAAGACTTGACACTTCCCCTGGAAGACTTGATACTGGTTGTAGAAGGCTTGAAATGCTTTCAAAAGACTCATTATTATTCCGTTTAGAAAACTTGTACTGCTTCCAGAAGACTTGATACTGGTTGTAGAATACTTAAAATGTTTGATCCAAGAGCCTTGAAATTGCCTCTGGAAGAATTGAACTACTTCTAAAAAACTTGATATGCTTCTAGAACACTTAATACTCCCTTTGGAAGACTTGATACTGCTTCTAGAATACTTAAAAGGTTTCCGGAAGACTTGCAATACATTTAATTAAATGCTTCCAGAAGAGTTGATACTTCCCCTAGAAGACTTGATACTGGTTGTAGAAAGCTTGAAATGCTTTCAAAAGACTCATTATTATTCCGTTTAGAAAACTTGTACTGCTTCCAGAAGACTTGATACTGGTTGTAGAATACTTAAAATGTTTGATCCAAGAGCCTTGAAATTGCCTCTGGAAGAATTGAACTACTTCTAAAAAACTTGATATGCTTCTAGAACACTTAATACTCCCTTTGGAAGACTTGATACTGCTTCTAGAATACTTAAAAGGTTTCCGGAAGACTTGCAATACATTTAATTAAATGCTTCCAGAAGAGTTGATACTTCCCCTAGAAGACTTGATACTGGTTGTAGAAGGCTTGAAATGCTTTCAAAAGACTTATTATTATTCCGTTTAGAAAACTTGTACTGCTTCCAGAAGACTTGACACTGGTTGTAGAATACTTAAAATCCTTCCAAAAGACTTGAAATTGCCTCTGGAAGAATTAAACTACTTTTAAAAGACATGAAATGTTTCCAGAACACTTAATACTCCCTTTGGAAGACTTGATACTGCTTCTAGAATACTTAAAAGGTTTCCGGAAGACTTGCAATACATTTAGAAGATTTGATGTTATTTAAAGAAGTCTTGAAATGCTTCCAAAACATTTGGTATTACCTCTAGAAGACTTGAAATGCTTTCAGAAGACTCGATACTGCCTTTGGTAGACTTTACACTGCTGCCAAAAGACTTTAAATGCTTCCAGAAGACTTGATACTTCCTCTAGAAGACTTGATACTAGTTGTAGAAGGCTTGAAATGCTTCCAAAAGACTTATTATTATTACGTTTAGAAGACTTGCTACTGCTTCCAGAAGACTTGATACTGGTTGTAGAATGCTTAAAATCCTACCAAAAGACTTGAAAGTGCCTCTGGAAGAATTAAACTACTTCTAAAAGACATGAAATGTTTCCAGAACACTTAATACTCCCTTTGGAAGACTTGATACTGCTTCTCGAAGACTTAAAAGGTTTCCGGAAGACTTGCAATACATTTACAAGGTTTGATGTTGCTTAAAGAAGTCTTGAAATGCTTCCAAAACGTTTGGTATTACCTCTAAAAAACTTGAAATGCTTTCAGAAGACTCGATACTGCGTTTAGTAGACTTTATACTGCTGCCAAAAGACATTAAATGGTTTTAGAAGACTTGACACTTCCCCTAGAAGATTTGATACTGGTTGTAAAAGGCTTGAAATGCTTTCAAAAGACTTATTATTATTCCGTTCAGAAAACTTGCACTGCTTCCAGAAGACTTGACACTGGTTGTAGAATACTTAAAATCCTTCCAAAAGACTTGAAATTGCCTCTGGAAGAATTAAACTACTTTTAAAAGACATGAAATGTTTCCAGAACACTTAATACTCCCTTTGGAAGACTTGATACTGCTTCTAGAATACTTAAAAGGTTTCCGGAAGACTTGCAATACATTTAGAAGATTTGATGTTGTTTAAAGAAGTCTTGAAATGCTTCCAAAACATTTGGTATTACCTCTAGAAGACTTGAAATGCTTTCAGAAGACTCGATACTGCCTTTGGTAGACTTTACACTGCTGCCAAAAGACTTTAAATGCTTCCAGAAGACTTGATACTTCCCCTAGAAGACTTGATACTGGTTGTAGAAGGCTTGAAATGCTTCCAAAGGACTTATTATTATTACGTTTAGAAGACTTGCTACTGCTTCCAGAAGACTTGATACTGGTTGTAGAATGCTTAAAATCCTACCAAAGGACTTGAAATTGCCTCTGGAAGAATTAAACTACTTCTAAAAGACATGAAATGTTTCCAGAACACTTAATACTCCCTTTGGAAGACTTGATACTGCTTTTCGAAGACTTAAAAGGTTTCCGGAAGACTTGCAATACATTTAGAAGATTTGATGTTGTTTAAAGAAGTCTTGAAATGCTTCCAAAACATTTGGTATTACCTCTAGAAGACTTGAAATGCTTTCAGAACATTTGGTATTATCTCTGGAAGACTAGAAATGCTGCTTTCAAAAGATATGACATTGTCTCTGGAAGACTTGAAACTGCTTCAAAAAGACTTGAAATGCTATCAGACGACTTTATACTTCCCCTAGAAGACTTGATACTGTTTCTAGAATACTAGAATTGCTTCCCAAAAACTTGACATTGCTTCTGGAAGTCTTGACCTACTTCCAGAAAACTTGAAATTCTTGCCGAACAGTTAATAATCCTTCTGAAAGACTTGATACTGTTTCTAGAAGACTCAAACTTCTAGAAACAGTATCAAGTCTTCAAGAAACAATATCAAGTCTTTGTAAGTACTTCAAATATTTTAGAAACAGTATCAAGTCTTTCAGAGGCAATACCAAGTGTTTTAGAAGCATTTCACGGCTTCTATGACCAGCAACAAATTTTCTGAATGTGTTGAATGAATTTGTTAAATATTATTTATTTTCTGCACTATACTTTGTTTTTTTTTCTATAATACTTGTTGATTCAAGGAAAATTTTTTAGGGTTTCTGTTGGTATTACCTAGGATCTGAATGAAGTTTCTGATGTCTTCTTGTTAATTCTGCCATTCTGTCAAACACGGTTAATTATTATCAATTAATATCACTTGATCGAATATGAGTCACGTGAATTGACGCGTGAGTAACGTGATTCATGGCTGATATTCACGTGAATGGTGTGCGTGACCCGCGTGGGTCTAGATTGTGAGCGGCCATAAAAAGTCACTCACGAGCACATATTTAGTCCACACCTCAAAAGGGATGCTGGGTACATGTATGGTGGGGACACCATGCATTTCATTGCAAAAATAGTCCATAGAACATAAAAGTTTGTTTTTGAACATGAGATTAAATTTAAAATATCATCTGCTCAATCCCTTTTTTTAAAGACAAAATTTCATACGTTAAGGAATAAACTTTATTCTTAGAAACCTAAATTATTATAGATTATCATCAATACCCTTATTACATTTACATGATGCTTTTAAGTTCAACACGACACGTGGGACAATGAGTGAATTTAGCATTTTTCAAGGATTCAAAACATTTAGTGTGTATCAAATGGCCACATGTTGGAACGGTTATAGCCATTCTTGAAGAATGAATCTCTTCCAAACAAACCGTGCATCCATCTTTCCCACCGTTCTCAATACACTAAAAACGAAATGTTTTTTTAATGATATTTTATAAAATATTCTTTTACCTTATGAGTTAGACGAATAGTTTTATTTAAACACATATTGCAAGCGTCGCAATGAAAGAAATTCTGGGAACCCCCCACACGGCATATAGTGCAACTATCGCAGTGAAATTGGTCTTTATCAGCGTCGTCGTATAGGCAACATTTTGGACAAAAATACTTTAAGAAAATAATAATTTCGTATTAATTGAATAAAATTAAATGTAAAATAAATACCGTTGCGAAGATAACACGACATTTTCTACATGAATGTCGGACTTCTTGAGGATAATTGCAAATTGAGCAAATAATAGTTTTTACGTTCTTCCGAACTAAACGGTGATTTTCTTGGTTATCATGACACCAATGGCACCAATATTGTTTTTTACAACACGGTGTCTAAAAATAAGAATGAAATAAATAATACGAAGAATATTGTTGAAGACGACATGTTTAAGGACCATTTTTTTTACATTTTACATTTTTCGTTAAATGTATCTGATAGATAATTCGAAATCTTAGCTAATAACATATTATTAATATTCCGGATTGAAATTCAACGATTATTAAGAAAAAAATAATTTTAAGTTATTTTAGTGCGAATTTAGGGAAATACCGAATTTGTTGATACTTAGATAATGTAATTACTCACCAATAACATAGCACGCCTCCGATAGTGTGAACATCCTATCGACGGTTGGGACATTATTTTAGAACGCACGTACCGAACTGACTAATCAGGAAGTCGAAGCAACAATAGTAAGAAATGCAGTCGTAAACAGGATAGTGGACTATGATGCTTGATGTTTGGTTAAAGATAAAGTCACTAAAAGGTGCAATGTGCGCGTGCGCTAATTTTATTTAATAAAACATGAATTCAAGTATTAATGGGGAAAAAAAATAAATAAAATGTATTGTTATCATTAATCGCATTATTATTATTGTAGATATCTTATCTAGTAACTACAGGAAGTAAATTTGTTCTTTACCTAGTTCCGAAGAATTCGAAACGAGATTTAGTCATGAAAAAGCGGCAACGTTGCTTTATTATTCGAGGTACACCAGGTTATTGGGTAATTCCCCGACAATCTCCAATACAGTAGGGCCCCGACATTCGCGGCTTCAAATTACACGGATTCGCATATTCGCGTTTTAAATTTTGCTGCCTTTTTCAACATTCACGACTCGATTATTCGCGAATACATAGCAAGTATGTATGTCATTTTTTAAAAATTTAAAACGAAGTTTACCGTAGGTTTACTGTACAAGCAACCAGCTTCACATATGCGTTTCTCTGGGAATCATTGTACCAGCTGATATCGAATCTCTCGTCAATGATCAAGAGGAAGAGTTGTCCAGTGCAGACTTAGAAGCGCTACTAATAGAAAATGTTTCAGGAACGGATGAAGAAGATAATAGTAATTCCCTATGTAATAAATTAACGTTGAAGGAACTTAATTTATTTATACAAGAAGCAAATAATCTTGCTGAAAAAATAGTAGAATATGATCCATCAACGGAACGAAGCACAAAATTTAAAAATGGTCTGAATACTCTTCTTGCTCCTTACAAAGAGCTTCAAAAGGATATGCAACACAAAGCATTGCAACCTACTATCCTTTCATTTTTTAAACCATCGTGTTCTAAAGCAATTATTATTGATGAGTAGAAATGTTAACTTTTATTTCTTTTTTTAGTTTATTTTGTTGCAGTTTGTTATTGCTATCGAGTTTAGGTTTTTTTATATTTTAAACAATTGTAATTATTTTAATATCTGTATTAGTTCCGAATACAAAAGTTTTAAGACCAGTCGTTTTATTTTGCAATTTTAAGCGTTTTATTTAGTATGTATAATTTATTAATTTTTGAAATTTTTAATTTTTAAAATTAAATTAAATGAAACTTTTGGCGTCGGTGACCATTTGGCGGTTAACGTGTTAAAAGAACATAGAAGTAGTAGTTTATCCTTCATAATATCTAGTGCTTCAATATTCGCGGATTCAACATTCGCGGCGTATTTTTAGAACCTAACCCTCGCGAATGTTGGGGCCTTACTGTATTGATTTTATTCCAAGTTTTATTAAAATTCTGTTAGGTAAACGAACTTTTTGATGTTTTTGAGCAGAAATTTATTGTTATAAATTATTGTTCCCTTTAGGATTTCATTATTGCTAAAGGCATGAACTTTAGCAATAAAGTCAGGGCCCCTCATTTTAGAGATCGATATCTTCGTAACCAATCGACAAAAAAAATGTGGTAAACATTTTTGCAATCAGTGAACATTTCTGCGTATCATATGTTAATTTAGAAATTTTCGGATCGGATGGATTAATTTTTTAAAATATAGAGTAAGGCCAGGCGCGCACATGCGATTTTCATGCGATTATTTGTCGCAGCGACATAAAAGTAGTAGTCGCAAAAAATGTGTATGGTCGCGCATTTGCGACTGATTAATCGTGACTAGAGCCTAGTATCAACATGGACTTCATAGAAACCGCTTGTATAGTGGCTCTGTTATTACGAAAGAAATTAAGAAAGCAACGGAAAAGAAAATTTTGGGTGCATCCAATTTAATCTGACAGAGAACATCAGGGTCAATTTTACATTCTTCATGAAGATTTAAGAAAGCATCCTCGTAAATTCTTTAACTATTACAGAATGAGTGAAAAATCTTTTCTTGAATTATTAAAAATAATAGGACCGAAAATATCGTACCAAAATAGTAAATGGAGAAAATGTATACCACCTGAGGAATGTCTTGCAGTAACAATAAGGTAAGAAGGTACTTACCAGCTTTTGTTTTGTGTCGTCGTTCTGCCAAATTAACTAGATATTTTCTGCAAACTACTATTAGACTAGATATATAGAAGTAGATATTAAAAATAAGGTAAATAATAAATATATGTTCTATTTGTTTAATTTAATTAATTTATTGATTTGACAAGTCAAAATATGCATTGTCACCATCAGAAAAAATGGTTGCTAATGGTGTGGACTGTGCAGAGTTGACCGTTGATGTCGATGGCGCGGAGTAAATACTTTCATTGCCTCCTTGTTGCTGTTGTTGAAAATGCTGATCTTGATCTAATAAATGATCTTGGAAATTGCACTTGGTCTACCGGAAGGTTAGGATAAAGATGAGAATAAGATTGTTGCATTGAACTGTAAAAAACTGGAGGATTTCCGACGTTTTTTGCATTTTTCATGATATTTAAGATTTCAATTTTCGCATAATGGTTTTCGTCATCAGTTAATTTTTTGAACATTGAAACAAGCATAAGTGAAAAATTTTTATCTTCGTCGATTGTTTCACATTGCTTATCCTCCAATATTTTCAGTAACTTTTCTTCATATGGAATTGTTTTAAGCACAGTTTTTCTTGCAGCCCTTCTTTTAGATATGGATGTACTTTCCGAATTTTCTGTATTGGTTGCTAAAGAAGGAGAAGATATCATTTCTTGATTTTCTTGATCAATCTCAATTGATTGAGAAGGTCCGGTGTTGCTGGTAGTTGGTCTATCATTCATTATTGGGAAAAGGAATTGCAATTGGTCGAAATAAATATATCTTCTTTTTTTTTGCTGCTTGCCCAGACACTGCTTTACGCTGGGCTGCTAATTCCCTAGCGAAACAATCTTTTAAATTTTTTCATTTTTTTTGAATCATTTTTCCTGCAATAAAAAACAGTTATTATTTATTTTTCAGATACCTTACTACCGGCAATAGTTTCAATTCTTTATACTTTGAATTTTTACTTGGGGCTACCACGATAAGGGAAATTGTTGAAGACACGTGTAACCAATTATGGAACTATTTACAGCCTTTATACATGCCAGAAAAGTCTGAAGAAGATTGGATAAATATTGCCAAAGAGTTTTACGATAGGACAAATTTTCCGAACTGTATCGGTGCAGCCGACGGCAAACACATTAGATTACAGAAACCAAATAATACTGGTTCCGAATTTTATAATTATAAAAACTTTTATTCGACTATTCTTTTGGGTATAGTAGACGCCGACTACTGTTTTACAGCAATAGATGTAGGAGCATAAGGTGCTGGAAGCGATTCCAGTGTTTTCAAGAATTCGAATTTTGGTCAAAGATTACATAATAACCAATTAAATGTTCCTACTCCACAAAAATTACCAAACAACGAGATGGGAGAACCCATACCTTTCATGATAGTAGGAGACGAAGCATTCGCATTATCACAAAATGTTTTACGGCCTTATCCTCGAAGAAACTTAACAATGAAACAAAGAGCCTTTAATTATAGACTGACTCGTGCACGGCGTATGGTAGAGTGTACCTTTGGTATTTTAGCGAACAAATGGCGTATTTTGCATCGATCATTAGACGTGCGAGTCGAATTTGCCGACCTTATCATTAAAACATGTTGCATTCTACATAACTTTTCGTGCGAAAGAAAGACTGTGTGCAAATGAAGGACGAATTTTATGAGTGTTTATTACAGAGCTGTCCTCCAGCTGGAATAAGACCTAACAGAGTTGGTCTTAATATAAGAGACTATATGGCAAATTACTTTACATCCCCCGAAGGTTCAGTTCCGTGGCAATATGATAAAATTTAAATACTTATCTGCACAACATTTATTACATAAGATTATTAAAAACTATTAAATAAAAACAATATCACGTACCTCTCTTGTGTTTTTCTTCGGCCGATAACTTGTTCCAAGTGGATATAACTTTGCTATACACTTCTCCCCACAATTTTTCCTTTAAATTTCGGTCACTATACTCTTTCAAATGTTTGTTGTAAAGAGCTGGTCTTTTTTCTACCTCTATCAGACACTTCTGAAGATTCAGCCATTTTTAATAAATTTGTTGTAATAATTATCCTATACACCAACTTCGACCTGTGCTGCGACTACGACTGAACAGTCGCATGTGCGTGCATGTTCATTCTTGTTCATGTGATACATTTAAAGACGCGACAATCGCGTCGTTACAAAAATGGAGCAGGTTACATCTTTTTAATCGCTGCTATTATTTAGTCGCATATGCGCGCATTTGTATTTAATGCTCTGTGTTATTTTTGCGACCAAACAGTCGCGTGACAGAAAATCGCATGTGCGCGCCTGGCCTAACACAACTTCTTTACTTGCTATTGTTTATTTGTTCGGTACCGGTTTCGAGTTTTACAATCTCATCATCAGCCGAATCTACAAATTAAAATTGGAAATCAAATATAATCGTCGATATTTTGTTTATTCAATTATATGTGTTTTTTGCAAAATATTTCTTTAAAATTTAATAAATAATAAAATTAAAATTAAAAACTTACGTCAAAATATTAAAATACTACAAAATGGTAATAAATATATAAAACATTTACACAAAACAATTTACACGAACTACACAAATACAGAAGAAAACTTGAAATGGACAGGTTTTATTGTATGCTAAAAATTGTAGGTGTATCTTCTTTGAGCAAAGTAAGAGGGATTGATTTAGAGAAGAAGAGAAGATACAAATTAAGTTTTGAAATTTATAATGTTTTGAGAAACGTAAATAAAGGATTGTAGACGTGACGTGTGTTACTTGATCATTTAATAAATTGAAATTTATGTCTTTTTTGTGTTTGTCGATTTCGTACATTTCTAATAAATCCATTTTAAAACCTTTGTTGCAATGGTGTATCAATTTAGCATTTTTATAATTTATTTTATGCCCTGTTTCAATGGCATGCCTATATACATTAGAATTTTCTTGTTTGATGTTCATATATTCGTTTCTAGTTTTCGACCCGTTTGTCCTACATATATAGAATTACAGTTTGTACATTCAATGGAATAAACCCCACTCTTTTGAAGATAATTAGTTTTATTATGACAATTTGTTAATAGTTTCAAAATTGAATTTTGATTTGAAAAAGCCAGTGTGATGTTATTGTTAGAAAATATTTTTTTAGATTTGAAACTTAGTGTATTAAAGGGTATTGGTTTATATAAATTGTTATTTGGTTTTTTTGTATATATTGGGTCTTGTTGTTTTTGTAATTTTTGATATAGTCTATTAATTAATTTGTGTGGGTATTTATTTTGATCTGCAATTTTAAGTATATATTTTAATTCTTTATCTTTGTTAATGTTCGATAATGGATATTTAAGAACTCTATTTATCAGATAGTGAAATCCTGCCATTTTGTGCGAAAATGCATGTGCGGAGTCATAGGGAATAATAGTAGGGACTACTGTAGGTTTTCGATATATATCATACTCGATGCATTTGTTACGTCTTGTTAAGGTTAGATCCAAAAAATTTAATTTATTGTTTTTCTCTGTTTCTAAGGTAAATTTTAAATTATTATGTATTTCATTTATATATTCAAGAAATTTGTTTAAAGTTTCGACACCCCCTTCCCAAATACAAAAAACATCATCAACGTATCGTATCCATTTTACAATGTATTTTCTATAAGGATTTGTATTATTGATTATCAATTGTGTTTCTATATGATTTAGATATATGTCTGATATGATACCTGATAAAAGCATTCCCATAGGTAGTCCTTGAGCAATTTTATAGTAATCATCGTCAAATGTACACTAATTCTGTTCAATAATATGTTTAGTTATTTTATTAAGACCTTCAATTATGTTGTTATTTTTATTTCTAAATGTATTCTTAAACATTGTTGATATTAAATTTAGTGTTAAATCTGTTGGAACATTTGAGTATAAATTAGTAATATCAAAAGTAGTGGTGTAACGGATATTCGCATCCGCATCCGCAACTGCGGATAATCCGCATTGTTTTGAAGATCCGCATCTGCATCCGCATCCGCATATATTTTAACGGAGCTCCGGTAAAATAGTGACAGTTTTTTGTTTCGATTTTTTAGATAAAAAAAATTTTTAGATATTGTAACATGCACGAATACGTGAGGTAATCGCGATGTGGCGACGGACGATACGACTCCTATATTGTCGCGCCGCAACGCCTCAAATCGGGGGCGCCAATGCATAGCGCTCTAAAAGATCTTAATTCCTAAAGACGATCAGTTGTTGAACGGATGGCAACTTGTATGTATGCTTTTGCGCATTTATCGTCATTCGTTTTATTGTTTGCTATCCATCGAAATTAAATTAATTAAAATGAAACCAAAAACAAGCTTTATTTGGGAATATTTCTCGGAAATTAACAGTTTGATATCTCGTTGTAAGATTTGTGAAAAGGAATATTCACGAAAAGGACGTACCACATCTTCTTTAAAAAATCATTTGAAATCTAAGCATACAAAAATATTTGAAGAGTTAGAAAAACGTATAGCTGAAAATGCAGAACAGAACCAGCCAAGTTGTAGTACATCTACAGATACAGGTCCAAATACAACAAAACAACTTACTTTACAAGAATGTTTAACGAAGAATGTATGTTGGGATTTCTCATATACAAAATCCAAAGATACGGATCGATTAATAGACGAAATGATTGCTTTGGAAGACTTACCATTCAACTTCGTCGAAGGTGTTGGTTTTCGGCGATTAATCAATACAATACTTCCACGATATAAATTAAGGGGACGTCAGTTTTTTACGTCGCTTGTATGTGACGATTTATATAACGGTGTGGCAAATAAAATTAAAGCACTATTAAAAGATCTTAAGAAAATATCCTTTACAACTGATGTTTGGTCAGATACAAGTTGTGGGACTTCATTAGTTAGTTTGACTGCTCATGGTATAAACGAAGGTTTTGAAAGAGTAAGAATTATTTTGAAATGTGAAATAATGGAAGGCCGTCACACTGGTCAAGCTATTTCGACAAAACTTGAAACCATTCTTGAAGAATGGGGTATAAAACAGGACAATGTTCACTGTGTGGTACGCGATCGTGATAGCAACATGATTAAAGCAATGCAGGTATCTGGATTTACTGATTTTGATTGTGTGATTCATCAAATACAGTGTTGCATTAAAAATGTTATATTATCGGAAGAATGGGTTCAAGAAGTAATTGAAAAAGTGAAAAAAGTGTCAACACATTTTAATCATTCCCTAGTAGCACAAGATGAATTAAAAGCTATACAGGTAATAAGATTGAAGCAACCTCCAATGTCAACAATACAAGATTGTCCCACTAGGTAAGCCAACGATTGTCTATAAATTAAAAACTATAACTAATTTTCATTTCAGGTGGAACAGCACATTTTACATGTTGGAACGTTTTGTTAAAATAAAAGATTCTTTACTTCTATACTTAACTACAAAACAACTTGTGTCATTTTCTCCGGATGATTTGTCAACAATTGAACTGTTGTTAAAATTGTTGGCACCTTTTGAAGACCTTACTAAAGAATTAAGTAACTCGAAGAACAGCATTTCTATGGTTATACCACTTCTGCACGTTACTTTGACAATATTAAAAGCTGAGAAAGATAGCTCAAATACGCCAGAAAATATCAAAGCACTTTTTGTTAAAGTTATACGAGTAATAAGTGAAAGATTTGGCGATTTAAACAGAAATTTACTATGTTCGATTTCCACGTACTTAGATCCCAGATATAAAACCAAATTTTTTAATAGTTTTGAAATAGAAGAAGTCGAAGCCACAATAGCTAATTTGTGCCAAATTCAAACGATTCATCAAGATAAAGATTGTAGTCCGATACATAAGAAAAGAAAAATTGATAAACAAATTATTACTAATTCTAGCTGTTGTTCTTCCAAACTACTGCAGTCAGTACAATCCGTTCTAAGTTCAAGTGAAAGCGAGGCAGAAGATGACCAATTAATAACACTGAAAATTGTGCTCCAAAATTATATTAAAGAAAGAAGACTACCTTTAGAAGAAGATCCATTAATGTGGTGGCGACAAAATGGGTACAAATATACCGTTTTATTGCCGGTTGTTCGACAATATTTATCAACACCACCAAGCAGCTTTACCAGTGAACAGCTATTCAGTGGAGCATCGTTAATATACACAGATAAAAGAAAAAGTCTGAAAGGAGAGAAGGCATCAAAATTGCTGTTTTTAAAATATAATTTGCCTATAACAAATTATGAATATTAATTACTTTATTTGTGCATTAGATATTTTCAAGAAAATTTTAGCATGTAACTTTTTTCAACAACTCCGCATCCGTTAAATCCGCATCCAAAAATCTGCTTACGCATCCGCATCCGCAAAATTAGAATTAAAAAATCCGGTTCCGCATCCGCATCCGTTAAACCCACATCCGTAACACCACTAATCAAAAGATACCAGTAAAGAATTGTTGTTTAGTTCAATGTTACTTGTTGCTTTTATAAAATCAATGGAGTTTGAAGTGGTTCAAAATTTATTATACGTAATACATTCAGCATAAAGTTAGCTAATTTAGAAGTAGGAGAGTTTTGGAAGGCTGTAATGGCTCGTATAGGCTGGATTAAGGTATATAGGATGGATTAAGGCCCAGTATATTCATCTACCAGTAAACTATTATGGTGGGTTCATGCGACGTGTTTTAGTTTTAGTCGTAGTTATAAGTATTTTAGAATGAACGTTGAAAACTTTGATGAAATACTAAACTTGATTAGAGATGATATTACAAAACAACATACCACATATAGAGAACCAATTGGAGCCACAGAACGATTAGCAGTCACTTTGAGGTAACAACGCAAGTTGGAAGTTAATTAATTTTTATTAATAATACTACCTTAAATATAAAAACACTACAAAAATTTTATGAACTATTCTTAGAAGAACACTCATGTAAAGTTTCTACTGGTGAAATGTTATCAGCAACCAGAGATGAATTAGAAGTCAGTGCGCTTGTTATTGGTCGGTTTTCCTCTTGTAGTTCTGTTATTTGTTTGAGTTCTTCCTCCATTATTAGTTTAGCTATTTGATACTTTATCAGTGTTTGACGACGAGGAGACATTTTCTTTGCGCTCTCAGCATATCCTTTAAACGCAAAATCTATAGAATTATTATTATCTTCTGTTACGGTCCAAATTTTTTTTCGTGTTTTATGTGAATTGAGTTTTATCCTGAATTTATGTTATTTGTTTTCTTTTCTTTATGTGGATGGGAAGTTTGTGTTGCATATAATCGGGTAATAAAATATTTGTATTTATTTAGAATTAATTTTATTAATTTGTTGTTTTTTTATTTGATTTCAGCAACGATCTCAATCCCGAAACTCCTCAATCATTTTTTTTATCCTTTTTGATAATTCTATTTCCCTTTTCTTGATTTCTTTCTTCTTTTTTGGTTCTTTTGGTCATTTTATCAAGAGCGCAGGTGTAATTTTTTGTACCTCTTTGATTTTATTTTAAAAGGCTCTGGGACTTGTGTCTCGGGTCTCTCTCTTCGGAGTAACCAGTGAATACATTGTGGTGCAAGGGTGATTTAGGCAATTTTGGGTTTCGCCATTTTTTAATTTTGGAGATTTTGCCGTTTCGTGAATTTGCGGATTCATCACCATAGCACTCATTTTGAAATCGTGTTCTCACGTTTGAAGTCATCGGATTATTCCGGATTTTTGGTGTATTTTCGATATTAAATTAATTTCTGGTTATAAAACCTCCAACATCAGAGGTTTTTAGTAAGAGCCAAATTTTGGTAATTTAAAAAAAAAAAAATTTAAATTGTCGTTCAGTCAAACGTTCCAATCCACCATCTCGGAATCATCCACCTCGGTGTGTTGCTTTCCTAAAAGGAACATTAAGGATCAAATTCCTGTCCAGACAACTTCGATACTTACCTTCCTTCCTTGCCAGAGGTCGTTGCTGAAGAAACTTTAAGGATACAAACATCACACGAACTTTACTTCCAAGAAAAGGTCAGGAATAATTTTTTTGTTAAAACATCTGTTCATCCTTCTGGTTATCGATTTTTTTTGTATATACCGATATATATATATTTTTTTAACTTTCGTATGTCAATTCTACGAGTTAATTTTTTTTGTTAATTATTGTTGGCGAGATTTTTTTTTTGTTGTTCTTTTTCCGAGTTTTTTTTTTATTTTTATTCGGCTTTAAGTTGAATTCAACACTACGGAGTCGAGCCGCGAATTCAGATAATTTAGTTGATTTATTATTATTATTTTTTTTTGGGTAAATTTTTTTGTTGTTGTATCGCTAACTTTAATATTTTCAAGTTCACTTTTGTTATTTTGCCTGAAATTGAATTATTATTTTTGGACAGAGTCGAAATTTATTCTATTTACCGGTATATATTATTATTTTTTTTCTTTTGTTAATAAAAGTTGATTTTATTTTGTATGCAACTCAAACCTATTGTTTCGTTATTTGTTATCTGTGTGTTTGTTTACAACTTTCCTATTCTTTTAAACATCACGTCACAGTTCGTGGGCCGTACGGGATAAACTGTGTGGCGCCTTAAAAATAAAACCCTCCCCATCTTCACTGAGCTAGGCGAGGACCCGTATTTGAGCCGTGGGATTTTGTAACAGGTTTTGTGTCGTTATTACTTGTTTTGTAGGTAAGGCGTTATACTTCATCATGTTTTTTGTCCAAATATTTGATTATTTGATCAACAGCAGAAGAATTTGATTGATTTTCGATCAGTTTTCTTCTTTTATTTGGAGTAGTATCACTATAATATGAAATATTGCTTGATGATCCCTCGTCCTCATTATTTGCTCCGTTTTCAAGGCTATCGGGTGTTTCGCTGAATTCGTCCCATGCTTCTGCTTCTTCATTTAGCATTTCAGGGGTCCGTGATGTGGTATCAGTTATATTTGAATCAGTTTTTGCAAATTTTAAGAAAGGTCTAAAATGTTCCATATGTTGCGCCCAAGGCCAGGTTTTATATCGAGATATCGATGAAGCTGCTTGCCCTGTTCTGGTTTTTTCCGCGCGTACATATTTCGAATAGCAATCTCTTAAATTTTTCCATCGTTTTTTTAAATCACTAGCTGTAAAAAATAGGTTCATAATTAGAACGAGAGTTAATAACAATTCATGTTCTATTTAAGCTGGCGTTATTGTTTAGGTATACTCTATTTTTTTAAGTATTTAGCTACCGGAGACTCATACAAAACAATTGGCCACAGCTTTCGAATAGGATTTTCAACAGTTGCGATAATTGTTGAAGAAGTGTGCACAGTAATATGGAATAAATTGCAGCCAATTTATATGCCAGAGCCCACAACGGAGTTACGGGAGAAATCGATTTCGGGGTACAAAAACTTGTGGCAGTTTCCTAATTGTTTGGGAAGCATAGATGGAAAGCACGTTACAATCAAATATCCAAAAAAGAGCGGGTCAAATTATTTTTGCTATTTAAAAAAATTTTCAATAGTATTAATGGCGATAGTTGACCCGAACTATAAATTTACTTGTATAGATGTGGGAGGCTATGGTAAAAACAGTGATGGTGGAATTTTCGAGGCATCAGCTATGGGTAGAAGATTTGCAAACAGAAGTTTGAATATTCCTCAAAGTAGACCCTTACCAGGTGGCCACATTAAGCACGTATTTAATGCGACCTTTTCCCTATAGACAAGCAAGACATGACAACAATAAAGAAAAATTCAATTATCACTTATGTAGAGCTCGTCGGGTTGTGGAAAACGCATTTGGAATATTGTCCCACAAATGGAGATTATTTTTTCGGCCGCTAGAGGTAAAAGTGGACACAGCTATAACATTAATTAAAGCGGCTTGTGTATTGCATAACTTTTTGCGAACAAAAAAAGTTGATCAACAGCAAAATTTTCCAGATAATAGTGATAGACCAGTACAATCATTCAATAACCTTCCGGTCGATAGAAGAAGGGCCGTAAACATGGCCTTCGATATACGTGAAAAATTTGTCACATATTTTAGCAATTTGTAAACAATAAATTAAAAATGTACTTACCTGTTTGTTTTGATCCCATATCCTTTGCAATTTCATCCCACACCTTATTTTTTAAACGAACATTTTTGTAGTTGGAATGTGACATATCAAATCAAATTTTGTGCTTTTTAACATTTTCAATTAATTTATCAGTAAAGTCAGCCATTTCAGCAATTTCTACTTGGTAAACAAATTCACTAACGATGTAGTTACTGACGCGACGATGTATCGCCGACAAAACGGTGGACGCTCGCTGCACAAGCCAACGATATCGCAAACAAGTCGTAACATGTTTGTGCAGTTCTATTCCTTTCTATGTCGTGCGTCTGATCGCAAACGCTATCGCTATCGTGATCGCGGTCGCGATCGCGTATGTGTGTGGAACGCTTTAATCTTCACAGTAAATTTAACCGACAAGTAGTTACTTAATAGTTTACTGGTAGATGAATTCATATAAGTCATATACCGCCGGATAACTATTCCGTACAATTCAATGAGAACAACTTATACTAGGAATAAGTCAGACAGTTTGTAAGTTAGGGCACATTGATTATTATATAAAATGAAACATTTGTGAAAGATAGGAAACAAAAAAAGAAATAACATGGTTCAGAAATTTATGATTTGAATTGCCAACTTCAACTAACCATCGAAATAACTATTCTGGTATAAAAAACGCCTTATAAGACGCATTCGTTAAATTTGTGTCGAGAATAAATTATTCTGGGAATAACTGATTGTACGAATACTCGTAAGATCGGCCCTTAATAGCATAAATTGAATTTGTAAAATTTTTAATTCACAAAAAACTTCAATTTTTACATAAAAATGGGAATAACTAATAAACGTTTATAGTTAGAATATTAAATTTGTGAGATTTATTGATTTGAACATATCCGACGTATTATTTATGCTGAGAAAAGTTTGAAAAATCATTAATAATTTTTGTTCTCATGTCTCTGTAACTCTATCCGGGGACATACTGTATATAAAATGCGCGCATAAAGTATGGAAACATGAAAAAATCTTTTAATGGCTTGATCAATTTGAACAAAAATTTGTGTAGATAGGTTACGTAACCTTGCGATTTCAAATTTTCTATCGACAATATTGCCAAGTTTATGGTTTCTGAGATAAAATTAAAAAACCACTTTTTTTAAATGGGACATCCTATATAATTTAACATTTTCTAAGAGATAGCATACATTTGGAGAAAACCAACTGCGTTAAATCTTTTAAAGAAACTTATTTCAACGAGTATATTCAAAATAATGTGTGAGACATGCAAGTTGAGACGAATCTTATTAAATATAAAATTTGTAGACAAAAGTGCGACGACAGCAACAAAGTTTCCAGCAACAAACTTTTGTTCAATCTTACCTTCGAAATCATCAGTTTCTAGCGTAGATACGAGTGTTGAAAGTTGTTATTTTCACTCACACTGCTGACATTCGTAGCAATGAGCTAATTTTCTTCAACCACTGCCAGTTAAATATAAAGCCTTTAAAGGAACAACTCTTTGTTTAAACGTCACGGATGTTAACTAAAGAAATGTAGAGAGCACACATGTACAATTAAATTAAGCATTTCATTTGTATAAATTGTTAATTTTAATGAATTTATTAATTTTATGCGTAATGATGACAATTAACAATTTGACACTATGGGTTGTTTATCAATCAATTAAGAGTATGACAACCCACAAATTAACGATTTTTTAGACCAAGTTCTCTCTAAATAGTAGGATTGAACAAAACGCTATACAGCAGACGTGGGAAACTAAGATTTTCCATTAACTTTTATGTCTTTCTACACTCGCCTTCGGCTCGTGTAAAATCCGACATACGCGTTAATGAAAAATCTTAGTTTCCTCACTTGCACTGTAATATACTATTACACGTAATTTCCTATCTCATTATTTAGCTAATATCTTTTTTATTATTAGAGGCGGTATCAACATATCCCGATATGATAATAAAAAATAAAGAATACCACTCTGTTCTTAAAATTGTTGAAAATTACCAAAGTTTAAGCCTTGTGCAATTATAAAGTATTTTAATTAAAAATTAAAATAGGAAAAAATGAACCTCTTACTTGCAAAATTTTTTATTTACTTCGAAACTAGTTTCGAGGCCTAAACCTCATCATCAGTCGAAAACTACAAAGAAACAACAAAAAAAAAATCGTTTAAAAAATATGGTGACAAATGCAAAGATCAAATAAATAGAAACTAAAATGTACTTACAGTCAAAATTTGAAGTGAAACATTAGAAAAACAAGAAACATTCGAAAAATAGAATTGTTCAAACTTAATCGAAAAATTCTTTCACAAAAAAGACAGGTTAAAAATGAAGTACATCTGTAAAAAACATTACAACAGATTAAAATAATAATATATATATTCATATTATTACAAAACATTACAACAGATTAAAATAATAATATATATATTCATATTTTAATCTGTTGTAATGTTTTTTACAGATGTACTTCATTTTTAACCTGTCTTTTTTGTGAAAGAATTTTTCGATTAAGTTTGAACAATTCTATTTTTCGAATGTTTCTTGTTTTTCTAATGTTTCACTTCAAATTTTGACTGTAAGTACATTTTAGTTTCTATTTATTTGATCTTTGCATTTGTCACCATATTTTTAAACGATTTTTTTTTTTTGTTGTTTCTTTGTAGTTTTCGACTGATGATGAGGTTTAGGCCTCGAAACTAGTTTCGAAGTAAATAAAAAATTTTGCAAGTAAGAGGTTCATTTTTTCCTATTTTAATTTTTAATTAAAATACTTTATTCACTAAACTTGCAACATGGATTACAATTCTAATTGTGCAATTATTACCAAACCGAATTTTGAAAAATTTTTATCACAGTCACGAACAGGAGCACTCATCGTGACTTCGTTTAACTATCTTAACCCAGGTTTTCATCGGTCAAAATCTATCGCTGGTCATGCTTAAATCACCCTTAATATACATCCCTACATGCAGAAACGGCTAATTTTACTTCCTCTAAATAACTTTCTTTTTGTATTGACAGGAGAAAACTCGAGAACCACATCTATCCTTTAAGAAATTTTTCCCTGTTTCTAACAGTATATGACAAGCGACGGTCGCGCATTTACACACGTGCGAGAAAAAAGATAAAATCATTCGTTTTAGCCACTCTTAAACACCTTCGGGCTGATAATTTTCTTATATGCACAAGAGAAAACTCTGGAACCACATCTATCCTATAGAAAATTTTCCCTTTTTTCAAACGGTATATAACAAGCGATGATAAAACAAGCGATGAGTTTACACACGTGCGTTTTTCGCCAAAAACGAGAAAATTCATTCGTTTAGTCACTCTTAAACACCTTCGGGCTGATAACTTTCTTATATGGACAGAAGAAAACTCTGGAACCACATCTATCTTATAGAAAATTTTCCCTTCTTTCTAACGGTATATAATAAGCGACGATCGCGCGTTTACACACGTGCGATTTTCACCAAAAAGGAGAAAATTGATTCGTTTTAGCAACTTTTAAATCCCTTCGGGCTGATAACTTATTTACATAGACAGAAGAGAACTCTGGAACCACATCTATCCTATATAGGAAATCTATACCACATCTATCCTGCATTTGTGTACTTAACACATTAAGAAACTGCTAATATTATTTACCTTACACAATTTGCAAAACTCACTTGCTCTGCTCGCTCCATCTATACAATATTTATATATTTATTTATCCAAAATAAACAGGGTTACCCCTAATTCATAACATATAGTAAGAAAAATGAAGGACTTGATAAAATCCACAAAAATTATTAAATATACTAGGTACAATATAGGAAACAGTTCCATAATAAAAGTTTTCGTTGTTCTTTTTTACTTCTGAATTGCGTGCTAATAAATCTTGAAAATACTTGAACGATTAGATTATAATTTGCTATTTGATTGTTGCTTAATCATTTTGGCAAAAATGACTTCGAAAACTGGATAGATCTCTTTAAGTTTTAAGGGCTTCAATTAACTTTAAACTACATTAGTGATTCCGTGTTAGTTCAACCGAGACTCGAACTAAAATAATCGATTCAAACAATTTTTAGTTTTATCAATTTTGTTTATTATAATTTTATTTTTAATTTGATTTAATTTCGGTTGGCAATATTTTCGCGTGGCGTATCAAGTTGGCCGGTTTCGATTGTTTTGGTGGACGGGCAGGTACAAATTGACAAGAAATTTTCCTCTTTGATGTTTGCTCTTACTCGAGTAAAGATGCGTTCCATTCCGAAGACGTTCAATCGTAAGAAATACGTTCAATCCCGATTTAATTTTCGTTTCGTTTATCATAAAGCCGTTCAACATGGAAGGTAATGATTTTTTTCAATTTTTACGTGAGTTTCACGCATTTTCCTTTAATTGATTCAGATCTTTTATTTTTAATTTGCTTTTATTTCGGTTGGCAATAAATTTTCGCGTGACGAATCAAGTCGGCCGGTTTCGAGTTTTTTGTAAACGAGCAGATACAAATTGACAAGAAATTTTCCTCTTTGCTGTTTGATCTTACTCGAATTAACATGTGTTCCGTTCGGAAGACATTAATTCGCAAAAAATACGTTCAATCCCGACTTAATTATCATTTCATTTATCATAAAACCGTTCAACATCAAAGGTAATCATTATTTTTTCAATTTTTACACGACTTTCACGCATTTCCTTTTAATTGTTTTAGATCTTTTATTTTTAATTCGTTTTTATATCGGCTGGCAATGATTTCGCGTGACATACCAAGTCGGCCGGTTTCGAGTTTTTTGGTAAACGAGCAGATACAAATTGACAAGAAATTTTCCTCCTTGCTGTTTGATCTTACTCGAATTAACATGTGTTCCGTTCGGAAGACATTAATTCGTAAAAAATACGTTCAATCCCGACTTAATTATCATTTCATTTATCATAAAGCCGTTCAACATCAAAGGTAATCATTATTTTTTCAATTTTTACACGAGTCTCACGCATTTCCTTTTAATTGTTTTAGATCTTTTATTTTTAATTTGTTTTTATATCGGTTGGCAATGATTTTTCGCGTGACGTATCAAGTCGGCCGGATTCGAGTTTTTTGGTAAACGAGCAGGTACAAATTGACAAGAAATTTTCCTCTTTGATGTTTGATCTTACTCGAGTTAACATGTGTTCCCTTCCGAAGACATTAATTTGTAAAAAATACGTTCAATCCCGATTTAATTTTCATTTCATTTATCATAAAGCCGTTCAACATCAAAGGTAATCATTATTTTTTCAATTTTTACACGACTTTCACGCATTTCCTTTTAATTGTTTTAGATCTTTTATTTTTAATTTGTTTTTATATCGGTTGGCAATGATTTTTCGCGTGACGTATCAAGTCGGCCGGTTTCGAGTTTTTTGGTAAACGAGCAGGTACAAATTGACAAGAAATTTTCCTCTTTGATGTTTGATCTTACTCGAGTTAACATGTGTTCCGTTCCGAAGACATTAATTCGCAAAAAATACATTCAATCCCGACTTAATTATCATTTCATTTATCATAAAGCCGTTCAACATCAAAGGTAATCATTATTTTTTCAATTTTTACACAACTTTCACGCATTTCCTTTTAATTGTTTTAAATCTTTTATTTTTAATTTGTTTTTATATCGGTTGGCAATGATTTCGCGTGACATACCAAGTCGGCCGGTTTCGAGTTTTTGGTAAACGAGCAGATACAAATTGACAAGAAATTTTCCTCTTTGCTGTTTGATCTTACTCGAATTAACATGTATTCCGTTCCGAAGACATTAATTCGTAAAAAATACGTTCAATCCCGACTTAACTATAATTTCATTTATCATAAAACCGTTCAACATCAAAGGTAATCATTATTTTTTCAATTTTTACACGACTTTCACGCATTTCCTTTTAATTGTTTTAGATCTTTTATTTTTAATTTGTTTTTATATCGGTTGGCAATGATTTTTCGCGTGACGTATCAAGTCGGCCGGATTCGAGTTTTTTGGTAAACGAGCAGGTACAAATTGACAAGAAATTTTCCTCTTTGATTTTTGATCTTACTCGAGTTAACATGTGTTCCGTTCCGAAGACATTAATTCGTAAAAAATACGTTCAATTCCGATTTAATTTTCATTTCATTTATCCTAAAGCCGTTCAACATCAAAGGTAATCATTGCTTTTTCAATTTGTACACGAGTTTCACGCATTTCCTTTTAAATAGGGTCTTTTTTTTTTTAAATTACTTCTGGTGATAATTAAAATTTATTTTTCTAAACTAGTTTCGAGCCTTGCTCTTCTTCAGTAGATACCTACAAGTTTACAACATACGAAAAATGAACATATTAATATAAAAATAAAATAGTAAAATCTTACGTAATTATTAACAAATTAGAAAAATTAATTAAAATTTTTCAAAATTTACATCAAAAGTTATTGTGTGACGTTAGGTTTTTTTTGTTTTTGTTTTTTATTTTGTTTTAGCTACGGATCTCGCAGGCAACTATAGATTGGTTTTTGGGTCGGGATAATTTGTTCATTAAAGTTTATAATATTACTGTTAATTTCAATAAACTTGTTGATTTCGTACATTTCCATTATTTCCATAAGGTTGCTTTTATTAAGTTGGTGTAGTAATTTAATATTTTTATTTTTGTCAAATTCGTGGTTGTTGCAAATTAGATGTTTTCCGAATGCCGATTTTGAACTACTTTTATGTTCTTTAAGCCTTGTTTGGATACTTCTCCCCGTTTCACCTATGTACGTGGCTGAACAGGTCCCACATTGCAATTGGTATATGCCACTTTTAGCGAGAGTTGTAGTCTTGTTTTTGTTATTAACTAATAATGCCTTAAGATTGTTTTTGGTTTTAAATGACATTGTTATGTTGAACTTATGGAACATTTTCTTGATTTTATGCGATATTTCTTCTGGGTAAGTTATGGATCTGTACGTTGTTGGTGTATCAGGTTTTCGGTCGGATAGGGAAGTTGTTTCTTGAAGATTATATTTGTTTTGTATTTTCGAAAATATTCGTTGGATATATGTCGGTGGGAAGCTGTTTTCGTTTGCAATTTGGTGGATAATGTCGATCTCTTTTTTTAGGTCTTGTTGTTCCAATTTTGAATGGAAAGCTCTATATATATAAGCCCGGTATGCTGCCATTTTATGAGTTTCATCATGATGAGAATCGAATGGGATGGTGGTATTAGTTGGTGTAGGTTTTCTGTAGATGTCATATTTAATTTTGTTGTTTGAATGTCGTAGTGTATAGTCTAAGAAATTTAATTCTTGATTGTTTTCAGTCTCGATAGTGAAGTTAATATTGGGGTGTAAACTGTTAATGTATTTATGAAGATTATTAATATGTTGGTCGTCTTTAATCAGTACTAAAATGTCGTCCACGTATCTTGTCCATAGGATAATATCGTCTCTATAAGGGTTTTTGTCACATATAATTTGATTTTCCTCTAGGTTGTCCGTGAAAATATCTGCCATCACACTACTCAATGGTGATCCCATTGGTAATCCATCTGGATATTGATAGTATTTATCGTTAAAGATACAAAAGTTTGTTTTAAGCATAGTTTTAATAGCGTTAAGATAGAGCGAGTTTTGTCTTTGTTTTTGAGTTCAGTCTTTAATATTTCTTCTAATATCGTTATTGTGTCGGTTATGGGTATGTTTGTATATAGGTTATTGACATCAAATGAGATCATTTTGAAACCTTCTGGTAGCTGTATTTTGTCAATTAAATCAGGAAGTTGGTAACGATTAATTATAGTATATTTTGGTTTAAAATTGATGTCATTTACTATAAATTTTTATAAAAGTTTTGCGAGTTTGTATGTGCTGGATTCAATGGAGGTTATAATGGGTCTTATTGATAATTCATTTTTGTGAACTTTAGGTAGTGCATACAATTTAGGGGTTTGCGGATTCATAGGTAACAGGCTGGTCAAGGTACCTCCAATTTCTGTTATTGTCGTTTTGTTTTTTTTAATTATTGATTTTACTTTTTTGTGAAAATTGTTTGTGGGGTTTTTATTGATAGTTTTAAAGTTATTGTCTTTCATAAAGCTATCAGTCTTATTTATGTAGAGATCTTTGGTTAAAATTATCATTCCTGCGTTTTTGTCTGCAGGAGTAACTATTAATTCGTTTTCTTTAATTTTCCGCTTAATGTTCTTAATAATTTTTTATTCCTCTTCCTCATCTCCATTTCTTATTGTTTCTTTGTTTGTTTGTCTCTTTTCTTCTTTAATTAGGATTTGTTGAATCTCTTTATTCATAATGTTTTCCTTTTCGTGTCCTTTGATAGCTGCCTGAAGTTCTATTGCCAGTATTGGGAGGTTGATTTCTCTTTTTGGAGCATATTTCAGACCTTTTTCCATTAATCTTCTTTCATGTTCTGTGAAAATCACGTTTGAAGTATTTGTTACTCTGGGAAAAAATGTATGAATTTCTCCTAGTTTCTTTGTTTGATGTTTATTCTTTTCTCTTTCTTTTTCTGTTCTCAACTTGTTCAGTTGTTTTAGTTTCTGTTTGTGAATTTCATTAAGAATTATTGTGTCATGTAATTTAGCTTCTTCGATAATTTCTTCGATTTCAATGTAATGATATTGATTATTTAAATCCTGATAGCATTTATAAAGTTTAGTGTTGAGTTCATTAAGTTTCTTATAATGGTTGTTTAGGGTTATACGTATATGTTGAATTTTCATTTTATTAACCATATCCTTTTTTATGTGTTGCGGATATTTCTTGTTAGTAAATTTTAGAAATAATCCCTCTGTTAAGCAGATTCTTAGAAATTTAATGTGTTGTAGTTACATATAAATACCACCATCCCATTCGATTCTCATCATGATGAAACTCATAAAATGGCAGCATACCGGGCTTATATACATAGAGCTTTCCATTCAAAATTGGAACAACAAGACCTAAAAAAAGAGATCAACATTATCCACCAAATTGCAAACGAAAACAGCCTCCCACCGACATATATCCAACGAATATTTTCGAAAATACAAAACAAATATAATCTTCAAGAAACAACTTCCCTATCCGACCGAAAACCTGATAAACCAACAACGTACAGATCCATAACTTACCCAGGAGAAATATCCCATAAAATCAAGAAAATGTTCCATAAGTTCAACATAACAATGACATTTAAAACCAAAAACAATCTTAAGGCATTATTATTTCGCGTGACATATTGACAAGAAATTTTCCTCTTTGCTGTTTGATCTTACTCGAATTAACATGTATTCCTTTCCGAAGACATTAATTCGTAAAAAATACGTTCAATCCCGACTTAATTATCATTTCATTTATCATAAAACCGTTCAACATCAAACGTAATCATTATTTTTTCAATTTTTACACGAGTTTCACGCATTTCCTTTTAATTGTTTTAGATCTTTTATTTTTAATTTGTTTTTATTTCGGTTGACAATGATTTTTCGCGTGACGTGTCAAATCGGCCGGTTTCGAGTTTTTGGTAGACGATTTTTACAAATTGACAAAAAATTTTCCTCTTTGCTGTTTGATCTTACACGAGTAAAGATGTGTTCCGTTCCGAAGACGTTCAATCGTAAGAAATACGTTCAATCCCGATTTAATTTTCATTTCATTTATCATAAAGTCGTTCAACATCAAAAGTAATCATTATTTTTCAATTTTTACACGAGTCTCACGCATTTCCTTTTAATTGTTTCAGGTTGACGTGAGTTGAGATGAAATAATTTATTAAAAAAGAAGAGGAGAAGATCCCTCTTGGTTGCCTATTAATTCTACTTAACCACTCAAGCAAAATCGTTCAGTTGGACATCAACTTCTACTAAATAACATGTAAGTGCGGAACATTTTCGATAATCACGTTTATTATCTAAAGATGCTCAAGGTTTCACGTTTCATTGTAGAGATGTGCAAGTAACGTAGGTCACGTCGTGAGCGCGCGTAATCGTGAGTAACTTTGGTTACGACGTGACTCGATTTGATCTTCCCAAAGATATTGTAATAAATAAAACCTATAGTTTATTTTTTTTCTATAATACCTTTCGACGTAAAGTTTTAACGTTGTATAAAATTTATGTTGTATTCAATAAAACAACATAAATTGTTGTGAAAACTTCCATTTTGTCAATTTTGCGTACTTAGGTTGGTAATTTTAGACGACGGACGAAAAATCCTTTCAGCACTCACCTTCTGAATAAATTTTTTATCCAAAACATTTTCATCCATCATCAATACTTTTTCATTTGTAACTCCATTGTAATGCTGAAAACCTCAATTTTATCAATTTTGCGTTCGTAGGTTGGTAATCTTAAACGATGGACTAAAATTCCTTTCAGCACTTACCTTTTAAATTAATTTAGAACATTTTTTATCCAAAACAGTTTCTTCCATCATCAATACTTTTTCATTTGTAACTCCATTGTAATGCTGAAAACCTCAATTTTATCAATTTTGCGTTCGTAGGTTGGTAATCTTAAACGATGGACTAAAATTCCTTTCAGCACTTGCCTTTTAAATTAATTTAGAACGTTTTTTATCCAAAACATTTTCTTCCATCATCAATACTTTTTCATTTGTAACTCCATGGTAATGCTGAAAACCTCAATTTTATCAATTTTGCGTTCGTAGGTTGGTAATCTTAAACGATGGACTAAAATTCCTTTCAGCACTTGCCTTTTAAATTAATTTAGAACGTTTTTTATCCAAAACATTTTCTTCCATCATCAATACTTTTTCATTTGTAACTCCATTGTAATGCTGAAAACCTCAATTTTATCAATTTTGCGTTCGTAGATTGGTAATCTTAAACGATGGACTAAAATTCCTTTCAGCACTTACCTTTTAAATTAATTTAGAACATTTTTTATCCAAAACATTTTCTTCCATCATCAATACTTTTTCATTTGTAACTCCATTGTAATGCTGAAAACCTCAATTTTTTCAGTTTTGCATTCTTAGGTTGGTAAGCTTAAACAATGGACGAAAATTCTTTTCAGCACACACAATCTAAATTAATTTAGAACATTTTTTATCCAAAACATTTTCTTCCATCATCAATACTTTTTCATTTGTAACTCCATTGTAATGCTGAAAACCTCAATTTTATCAATTTTGCGTTCGTAGGTTGGTAATCTTAAACGATGGACTAAAATTCCTTTCAGCACTTGCCTTTTAAATTAATTTAGAACGTTTTTTATCCAAAACATTTTCTTCCATCATCAATACTTTTTCATTTGTAACTCCATTGTAATGCTGAAAACCTCAATTTTATCAATTTTGCGTTCGTAGGTTGGTAATCTTAAACGATGGACTAAAATTCCTTTCAGCACTTGCCTTTTAAATTAATTTAGAACGTTTTTTATCCAAAACATTTTCTTCCATCATCAATACTTTTTCATTTGTAACTCCATTGTAATGCTGAAAACCTCAATTTTATCAATTTTGCGTTCGTAGGTTGGTAATCTTAAACGATGGACTAAAATTCCTTTCAGCACTTGCCTTTTAAATTAATTTAGAACGTTTTTTATCCAAAACATTTTCTTCCATCATCAATACTTTTTCATTTGTAACTCCATTGTAATGCTGAAAACCTCAATTTTATCAATTTTGCGTTCGTAGGTTGGTAATCTTAAACGATGGACTAAAATTCCTTTCAGCACTTGCCTTTTAAATTAATTTAGAACGTTTTTTATCCAAAACATTTTCTTCCATCATCAATACTTTTTCATTTGTAACTCCATTGTAATGCTGAAAACCTCAATTTTATCAATTTTGCGTTCGTAGGTTGGTAATCTTAAACGATGGACTAAAATTCCTTTCAGCACTTGCCTTTTAAATTAATTTAGAACGTTTTTTATCCAAAACATTTTCTTCCATCATCAATACTTTTTCATTTGTAACTCCATTGTAATGCTGAAAACCTCAATTTTATCAATTTTGCGTTCGTAGGTTGGTAATCTTAAACGATGGACTAAAATTCCTTTCAGCACTTACCTTTTAAATTAATTTAGAACACTTTTTATCCAAAACATTTTCTTCCATCATCAATACTTTTTCATTTGTAACTCCATTGTAACGCTGAAAACCTCAATTTTATCAATTTTGCGTTCGTAGGTTGGTAATCTTAAACGATGGACTAAAATTCCTTTCAGCACTTGCCATTTAAATTAATTTAGAACGTTTTTTATCCAAAACATTTTCTTCCATCATCAATACTTTTTCATTTGTAACTCCATTGTAATGCTGAAAACCTCAATTTTATCAATTTTGCGTTCGTAGGTTGGTAATCTTAAACGATGGACTAAAATTCCTTTCAGCACTTACCTTTTAAATTAATTTAGAACATTTTTTATCCAAAACATTTTCTTCTGTCATCAATACTTTTTCATTTGTAACTCCATTGTAATGCTGAAAACTTCAATTTTATCAATTTTGCGTTCGTAGGTTGGTAATCTTAAACGATGGACTAAAATTCCTTTCAGCACTTACCTTTTAAATTAATTTAGAACATTTTTTTATCCAAAACATTTTCTTCCATCATCAATACTTTTTCATTTGTAACTCCATTGTAATGCTGAAAACCTCAATTTTATCAATTTTGCGTTCGTAGGTTGGTAATCTTAAGCGATGGACTAAAATTCCTTTCAGCACTTACCTTTTAAATTAATTCAGAACATTTTTTATCCAAAACATTTTCTTCCATCATCAATACTTTTTCATTTGTAACTCCATTGTAATGCTGAAAACCTCAATTTTATCAATTTTGCGTTCGTAGGTTGGTAATCTTAAACGATGGACTAAAATTCCTTTCAGCACTTGCCTTTTAAATTAATTTAGAACGTTTTTTATCCAAAACATTTTCTTCCATCATCAATACTTTTTCATTTGTAACTCCATTATAATGCTGAAAACCTCAATTTTATCAATTTTGCGTTCGTAGGTTGGTAATCTTAAACGATGGACTAAAATTCCTTTCAGCACTTACCTTTTAAATTAATTTAGAACATTTTTTTATCCAAAACATTTTCTTCCATCATCAATACTTTTTCATTTGTAACTCCATTGTAATGCTGAAAACCTCAATTTTATCAATTTTGCGTTCGTAGGTTGGTAATCTTAAACGATGGACTAAAATTCCTTTCAGCACTTACCTTTTAAATTAATTTAGAACGTTTTTTATCCAAAACATTTTCTTCCATCATCAATACTTTTTCATTTGTAACTCCATTGTAATGCTGAAAACCTCAATTTTATCAATTTTGCGTTCGTAGGTTGGTAATCTTAAACGATGGACTAAAATTCCTTTCAGCACTTACCTTTTAAATTAATTTAGAACTTTTTTTATCCAAAACATTTTCTTCCATCATCAATACTTTTTCATTTGTAACTCCATTGTAATGCTGAAAACCTCAATTTTATCAATTTTGCGTTCGTAGGTTGGTAATCTTAAACGATGGACTAAAATTCCTTTCAGCACTTACCTTTTAAATTAATTTAGAACATTTTTTATCCAAAACATTTTCTTCCATCATCAATACTTTTTCACTTGTAACTCCATTGTAATACTGAAAACCTCAATTTTATCAATTTTGCGTTCTTAGGTTGGTAATCTTAAACGATGGACTAAAATTCCTTTCAGCACTTACCTTTTAAATTAATTTAGAACTTTTTTTATCCAAAACATTTTCTTCCATCATCAATACTTTTTCATTTGTAACTCCATTGTAATGCTGAAAACCTCAATTTTATCAATTTTGCGTTCGTAGGTTGGTAATCTTAAACGATGGACTAAAATTCCTTTCAGCACTTACCTTTTAAATTAATTTAGAACATTTTTTATCCAAAACATTTTCTTCCATCATCAATACTTTTTCATTTGTAACTCCATTGTAATGCTGAAAACCTCAATTTTATCAATTTTGCGTTCGTAGGTTGGTAATCTTAAACGATGGACTAAAATTCCTTTCAGCACTTACCTTTTAAATTAATTTAGAACATTTTTTATCCAAAACATTTTCTTCCATCATCAATACTTTTTCATTTGTAACTCCATTGTAATGCTGAAAACCTCAATTTTATCAATTTTGCGTTCGTAGGTTGGTAATCTTAAACGATGGACTAAAATTCCTTTCAGCACTTGCCATTTAAATTAATTTAGAACGTTTTTTATCCAAAACATTTTCTTCCATCATCAATACTTTTTCATTTGTAACTCCATTGTAATGCTGAAAACCTCAATTTTATCAATTTTGCGTTCGTAGGTTGGTAATCTTAAACGATGGACTAAAATTCCTTTCAGCACTTACCTTTTAAATTAATTTAGAACATTTTTTATCCAAAACATTTTCTTCTGTCATCAATACTTTTTCATTTGTAACTCCATTGTAATGCTGAAAACTTCAATTTTATCAATTTTGCGTTCGTAGGTTGGTAATCTTAAACGATGGACTAAAATTCCTTTCAGCACTTACCTTTTAAATTAATTTAGAACATTTTTTTATCCAAAACATTTTCTTCCATCATCAATACTTTTTCATTTGTAACTCCATTGTAATGCTGAAAACCTCAATTTTATCAATTTTGCGTTCGTAGGTTGGTAATCTTAAGCGATGGACTAAAATTCCTTTCAGCACTTACCTTTTAAATTAATTCAGAACATTTTTTATCCAAAACATTTTCTTCCATCATCAATACTTTTTCATTTGTAACTCCATTGTAATGCTGAAAACCTCAATTTTATCAATTTTGCGTTCGTAGGTTGGTAATCTTAAACGATGGACTAAAATTCCTTTCAGCACTTGCCTTTTAAATTAATTTAGAACGTTTTTTATCCAAAACATTTTCTTCCATCATCAATACTTTTTCATTTGTAACTCCATTGTAATGCTGAAAACCTCAATTTTATCAATTTTGCGTTCGTAGGTTGGTAATCTTAAACGATGGACTAAAATTCCTTTCAGCACTTGCCTTTTAAATTAATTTAGAACGTTTTTTATCCAAAACATTTTCTTCCATCATCAATACTTTTTCATTTGTAACTCCATTGTAATGCTGAAAACCTCAATTTTATCAATTTTGCGTTCGTAGGTTGGTAATCTTAAACGATGGACTAAAATTCCTTTCAGCACTTACCTTTTAAATTAATTTAGAACATTTTTTATCCAAAACATTTTCTTCCATCATCAATACTTTTTCATTTGTAACTCCATTGTAATGCTGAAAACCTCAATTTTATCAATTTTGCGTTCGTAGGTTGGTAATCTTAAACGATGGACTAAAATTCCTTTCAGCACTTACCTTTTAAATTAATTTAGAACATTTTTTATCCAAAACATTTTCTTCCATCATCAATACTTTTTCATTTGTAACTCCATTGTAATGCTGAAAACCTCAATTTTATCAATTTTGCGTTCGTAGGTTGGTAATCTTAAACGATGGACTAAAATTCCTTTCAGCACTTACCTTTTAAATTAATTTAGAACATTTTTTATCCAAAACATTTTCTTCCATCATCCAATACTTTTTCATTTGTAACTCCATTGTAATGCTGAAAACCTCAATTTTATCAATTTTGCGTTCGTAGGTTGGTAATCTTAAACGATGGACTAAAATTCCTTTCAGCACTTACCTTTTAAATTAATTTAGAACTTTTTTTATCCAAAACATTTTCTTCCATCATCAATACTTTTTCATTTGTAACTCCATTGTAATGCTGAAAACCTCAATTTTATCAATTTTGCGTTCGTAGGTTGGTAATCTTAAACGATGGACTAAAATTCCTTTCAGCACTTACCTTTTAAATTAATTTAGAACTTTTTTTATCCAAAACATTTTCTTCCATCATCAATACTTTTTCATTTGTAACTCCATTGTAATGCTGAAAACCTCAATTTTATCAATTTTGCGTTCGTAGGTTGGTAATCTTAAACGATGGACTAAAATTCCTTTCAGCACTTACCTTTTAAATTAATTTAGAACATTTTTTATCCAAAACATTTTCTTCCATCATCAATACTTTTTCACTTGTAACTCCATTGTAATACTGAAAACCTCAATTTTATCAATTTTGCGTTCTTAGGTTGGTAGTTTTAAACGATGGACGAAAATTCCTTTCAGCACTTAAATATTAATTTTTAAATAAATTAAATTAAATATTAAATATTAATTTAGAACATTTTTATCCGAAACATTTTCTTCCATCATCAATACTTTTTCATTTGTATAACCCCATTGTAATGCTGAAAACTTTAATTTTATCAATTTTTCGTTCTTAGGTTGGTAATTTTAAACGATGGACGGAAAATCCTTTCAGCAATCTCCTTCTAAATTAATTTAGAACATTTTTTCCGAAATATTTTCTTCCCTCATTAATACTTTTTGACTTGTAACCCATTATAATGTTAGCAACGCGAATTTCAACAATTTTATGTTGTTAGTTTGGTAAAAATTGCTAAGTACTACGCAAAAGTTAACTTTTAGTAGTAATTTTTTTTGTTAAATACATTTAGCATTAAAATGACAGGGAATGAAACGGGTTACCCAGATTCAGAATTCCTATTTATTCGCTTGTAATTTTTCTAGATTTTCCCATTTGGAACCTGAGGAAATGTGGGCACCCTATCCGTAGATTCGCGTGGTATAGATTAATCGTAAATTAATAACAACATTCATAATTTAACATTAAAATATCATTGTTTAAATGTTTACGTAACCCATTTTTTTGTGCGGGGTTTATTACACGTGGTAAATAATCATGGCGTTAGACGCTCTAGTTAGAATGTTTTAAGCCAATTCATGAGACATGTTGCTAGTGAAAATCAACGCCCTCCAGTAGTGGGTATAATCGCAAGTTGGTTATTTATTCAGAAATTTTTTGGTCCTTTCATCTTAATTGTTTCTCTAATCGAACCTATTTTTGATATGTAGTCCCTCCACCATCGACATCATAGAGTAAAACTACATTGATGCTTAAAAAAAACTGTAAATATTAATTTAAAGAATGGTCATCTATAGCTTTTCTTTATGTTGTATACTTTAATATTAAAATTAATATTAGTGGTGCTAATAAATAAAATATTTATGAGGAAGAAATTATCAGTTCCTTAAATGTAGTAAATTAAAAGAAGTAGCTATTATATCGTTTTCAATTTGTAAATCTTTTTGATTTTGAAATTTGATTGAAATCGTATTTTTTGTTGAATTTCTCAATATGGGTCATTGGTCGCTTTAAACTCAAAACAGTTTTTAATTTCTGATTTTGTGTGCAAAGTCTTTATTGTGGTCATTTTTCAGTTTCGTCTTCACACGTTCGTTGAAAACAAAAGTTTTGTATGGTTGACACGAAAGTGTTTTTGTTAAATTAGATAGCAGTGGAAATTATGTAATCTTTTGTAACGTATTCTCAAAAATTTTCTACATTAAGCATCTCAGTTTCGTCAAAATTCAAATTGGTGTTGTGAAGAGTTCGCTATTCCCTTAATTCCGTTATATTTTCCGGCTAAATACTTGGGAAATAATACAATAGTTCAGCAATTGAAGTTATTTGCTTTTTGTTCAAACTATGGTCTAAAATCGCTTGTTTGTTTGTTAAACACTTTCAAGTTCTTTGTCATCGAAAGGAAATCTGCATCTGATTTAGGTTGCTGCCTCAATGTTTCTCTGTAAATTTTCTATAAAAATTTGTTAGTTTATCATCATCCAACTTTTTAGTGTCCTATTTTAACCGAATTAGATTTGGTATCATTCCGCCTAAATATGTTTCAAATAACTGTAAATGGGTCCTAACGTCGTTTACATCAACACTTAATACTTTCTGTTCTTTGACCGTTGAAATATCTTTGGCATTGTATTTCTCTTCTTCTTCATCATTTTGAAAATGATGAAAGCAAAGCTGCAAGTTTAGGTTGCTTCTGTAATTTTTTCCAATTCTTTTCATGCTTAGACGAATTTCTAAGTCGCATACAGAACAATAAAAATACGTATAACCTTTTTTTTACTTTTTGCAAGCTTCTTCATTCTTTTTTGCAAGCTACTTTTTAAATTTTTCTTTCATCTTTGAGCCAAGAATCAATAAATTTTTGCTCATATCTGACTACTTTCGCCGTTTTATGTGGTGATTTATCAAAATTTGACTCACTATCTCTGCTATTAACCATAGTCCTAACTTTTTGATTGTTTTCAAATCATCAATTCAAAACAACAATCCTGGCAAGACAAACAATAGAAGACAGGAACTCTGTTTTGTCTCTATTTTCTATAAATTAATGTTATCTATTAAATCGATTAACAGTTACATAATTTGGTCTCCTAGATTCTAGATAGCAAGTTTATCTTAAGCAGAATTATTGACTAAGAAACAGTAGATTTGAAGGTCTAAACTAAAACCTAAACATTTCAAAAAAACTGTAAAACTGCAGTTAAAATTGTAGTGTTAGCAATAGATGTTAGCACTGATAGAATGGGAGTCATTCTTCTAGAGCATATATTTAACTAATTTGATACACATTTTAATTTATATCTCAATAGTTACTGGTCCAAACATCATTTATCCCAATTCATTTTAAATGGGGCATATTCGTCTTCAATTTGATTCACGATTCATTCTACTATCTTCATTATTTTAACTTTGGCGTTCTTCTGAATTCTCCCATTTCTTGAGAAAAACCATCAATTTTGAATATATTGTGAATTTTGAATATCTGGTTATGGATTATGCACTCTCACACATGCATACGATGAATATTATTCCACGTAAGAAATAATCATGGTGATATGCGCACTCCGTGTGGGTTATTACATTCACGAAGACATTGTCAATAGTGAGGCTTATACACTCTCCAGTCAGCTGATAGGCAAGTTGGTATTTACCACTAATGTGTAAGTACTTTATCGGTAATGCCCGTTACCGTGTAAAGTATATTGATCCCTTCCATATCTCAAATTGCTAGGTTTTCATATTAATAGATAAATAGGATTTCGTTCGAAATAATTTTATATTAAAGTAGTATTAAATGCTTGTCCAACCTATTTTTGATATGGGGTCCTTGTACTGATAATAGGATTTCGTTCGAAATAATTTTATATTAAAGTAGTATTAAATGCTTGTCCAACCTATTTTTGATATGGGGTCCTTGTACTGATAGAATGAGAATCGTTCTATTAGTGCATACCACATATCAACCTTATTACCCCACGTGGGAAATAATCATCGTGCTGGTTATAATCGCATGGAGACGCTTTGTTAGCGAGGCTTACAACCCCTCCTGGGTGTCTACGAAGTGCGAGATTAATCACATGGTGGTTATTTATCCACAAATACCTAAGTATACTTTATCGGTAATTCCGTTACCGTGTAAAGTATATACATTCCTTCCATACCTCAACTTGTTAGGTTTTCATATTAATAAATATGTATAAATAGGATTTCGTTCGAAATAATTTTATATTAAAGTAGTATTAAATGCTTGTCCAACCTATTTTTGATATGGGGTCCTTGTACTGATAGAATGAGAATCATTCTATTAATGCATACCACATATCAACCTTATTACCCCACGTGGGAAATAATCATCGTGCTGGTTATAATCGCATGGAGACGCTTTGTTAGCGAGGCTTACAACCCCTCCTGGGTGTCTACGAAGTGTGAGATTAATCACATGGTGGGTATTTATCCACAAATACCTAAGTATACTTTATCGGTAATTCCGTTACAGTGTAAAGTATATACATTCCTTCCATACCTCAACTTGTTAGGTTTTCATATTAATAAATATGTATAAATAGGATTTCGTTCGAAATAATTTTATATTAAAGTAGTATTAAATGCTTGTCCAACCTATTTTTGATATGGGGTCCTTGTACTGATAGAATGAGAATCATTCTATTAATGCATACCACATATCAACCTTATTACCCCACGTGGGAAATAATCATCGTGCTGGTTATAATCGCATGGAGACGCTTTGTTAGCGAGGCTTACAACCCCTCCTGGGTGTCTACGAAGTGTGAGATTAATCACATGGTGGGTATTTATCCACAAATACCTAAGTATACTTTATCGGTAATTCCGTTACAGTGTAAAGTATATACATTCCTTCCATACCTCAACTTGTTAGGTTTTCATATTAATAAATATGTATAAATAGGATTTCGTTCGAAATAATTTTATATTAAAGTAGTATTAAATGCTTGTCCAACTTATTTTTGATATGGGGTCCTTGTACTGATAGAATGAGAATCGTTCTATTAGTGCATACCACATATCAACCTTATTACCCCACGTGGGAAATAATCATCGTGCTGGTTATAATCGCATGGAGACGCTTTGTTAGCGAGGCTTACAACCCCTCCTGGGTGTCTACGAAGTGCGAGATTAATCACATGGTGGATATTTATCCACAAATACCTAAGTATACTTTATCGGTAATGTCCGTTACTGTGTAAAGTATATTGATTCCTTCCATGTCTTAAGCTTGTATTAATTTTCTATGTATCGTATATATAAATAGAATATTCGTGAAAATAATTTAACAATAAAAGATGAAGACGATTATTTAAGTGTATAAAGAGTAAATAATTTGTTGTTGTTGTTTAATTTGATGTTAATTAAAAATTTTGAACTGTAACAAAATAACTTACTGTAATTGTATATATAATAAATGTATATAATAAATGTTTCTTATTAAATTTTTGTAATTTATGGTGTTTAAATAAATACACGATTTCTAAACATTTTTAAGCTTTTATTTTAACCCTTATCTTGATATTTTAAATATATAAGATGTTCCATAACGATGATTTACCGAAACAACCATACCTATTTGGAAATTTGTGATTCGAAGTTCATCGTAGAAGTTGTTATGTTCGGTTAACCTTTATCTGTTTCTATTCTTTTCTTTTTTTTTCAATTTTCACTAAAATCAGATAATAGCAATATTTGCTTTGTTATTAACTTTTTTTGTTTCAGCAGCCGAATTCGAGATCCCTATGTCCTAACTTTTCCTAGTATCCATTAGAGGTCATTAATCAGTTATTTTAAATTTCGATATCTACTTTATCTTTACTTTAATTTATATTTAAATTTTTCCAAGTCATTAGTTTCTTGAGATAGTGGATTTTTTTTATTGAAAGGGGTGTTTTGGGAATTAAATGATAAACTTTTATCACTTTATATAGTATTTACTTTGACTTTTCGTCGTGAGAGTTACGAGAGAGGGTATGATTTTTTTTGAACCAAGTATAAATTGGGATGGGTTTTGAGACTCGCTCTCTTTTTGAGTGACAATTCTCTTCGCCGGTGGTGAACGAAATCTGCGACAAGTATTTATCAGCTTAGGAAGACATTTTGGGAAAATTTTGGCGAAATTTTTGGAGTCTTAAGGCTAATCCGAGGGCATCGGAAATATTACTTGCGTGGAAAAATCGGGGTTTAGTATTCTCTAGAACCGGCCCGGATATTTTAACCGGATTTAATAATTCTTCACTACATTTTAATCTTTTCTTGGCGTAGACCTCGACCATCTGAGGTAAGTCTTTTTCTGGTTTCTCGTAATTCTTCCCTTGTATGTATGTATGTATGAGTGAGGAGTGCGTATTCTATACGCGGCACCTAGGCCACAACGGGCCCCTTGTACACTGACTCCCTCTAAGAGGTTTGAGATGATAAATGCGAGTATAACTCGATTTTTTTGGCTGATTCCGCTTCCTGACCGACCCCCCACCAAACCGGGCGTACTATGGCACAGGCCCAATGTGGGTTCGCCCCTGTCAGGTGCCGCTCCAGGAGTACCACATCCTCGTGGACCCCTACGAGGTGCAGGCCTCCAGGGCGCTAACGCGCATTCAGCCATTTTTGTTCAAACCCCTTACACACATAGTGATAACGACAGCCAGAGATGTTAGACTGGTTGCCGGGACCGACGGCTTAACGTCCCCTTCGAAGGACGGGGGGCGACCCAACGTGATTACACCGGGATTCGAACCCGGGATGTCTGCGTGTTAACTCGAGAGTTAACACGCTGAGCCATTGCGCCCCCTAAATTCTTCCCTTACTATAACATCTTTCGGATTTTCCATTAATTCATTAATTCCATCCATTTATTAGAAAAGAAACCATCCACTCCTTCTTCATCCACTATTTCATTTTGATCGGCTCTAATGGGCTTATTATGATTTTTTTAGGTCTTTTTGTGGGAGAGCAATTTTTTTTGGTTTTCTATTTTTTTTTTGGAATCCATTCCTTATCCTACGGTCTCGAAGAAAGCTGCTGAGGATATAGTTTTATCACCTTCTCAAAAGAAAAAAAAAGAGTTGGCCTGCAAAGAAAAAAAAGAAAGAAGACAACTTAAAGTCAGATCAACAATTAATTCAGTTCAATTTTGAAATTTTATTATCATTTTCATTATTGCCTTACAAGTTAATTATTTTTTTTGTGTATACTTACCTGAAAAGAATCTAGTTAAAAAAAAAAGGTGAAATTTAACCAGAAGAAAGATACCAAATAAGGAATAGTTGTTATTTAAATTTTGATTTATTTGCTGAAATCTTGTAACATTTTCTTTTTTTTGTACAAGAATTTAATTGTTTTTTTTTTGAATTCGTTTATCTTGATTTTTTTTATTTACATAAGGTTCTGCGCAAGCGCTTGGGGTAGACAGTCGGTGTCGCGAATTTAAACAATCATTCATTTTTTTTTAATCAGTTTTTTTTTCTTTTAACCAATTAAGAATTCTTATTAGTTTTTTTTTTAATTATTATTATTAATTTAGAACTTACCGGCCATACCTTTTAGGCCATACCGCTTATTTTGTTTTTTTTTAATATATCTCATTTTGCTTACCTGAATTTATTGAGTTGCTTTATTCTTTTATTGTTGTTACTGTTGCCTGCTTTATTATTGTTCGATCCTGTTCTTATTCCGTTAACACTTCACAATCAGTGCCCGTTGCGAATTTTCGGATTGTGTGGCGCCTTAAGGCGCGTACACATACAGCGAACGAAGGCGAACGAATTCAATCGAACAGATTTGGACGAATTCGTTCGCTGTTTGCTGAAAATATCGGCTTGCGTCCACATAAAAACGAATGTGTAGCAAACGAATTGTTTCGCGCTCATTCGCTTGTTTTCGGTAATTAGTGGAAGTAATAATGGCAACAAATGATGACTTAATTATTGTTGCAAGTGCAGCATGCATAATTATAAGTGACGAAGAGAAAAGGCAGAAACGAAGACGACGCTGGTGGATGACATCTTTATTTAAAAGCAGAAGTAGATATAGGGGAATGGATTTATTGAAAGATTTAACGACCGAAGTAGAATATGGGCTCTTTGAAAATTTCTGTAGAATGAAATCTGTAGATTTTGAATGGCTACTGAATCGTATTGGCCCAAAAATAGCAAAACAAAATACATCATTCAGAGAAGCGATACCACCAACGGAAAGATTAATGCTTACATTACGCTACTTAGCCACCGGGGACTCATTCACTAGTTTAATGTACACCTTTAAAATTTCCAAACAACCGGAAGTTTGTTCAGCAATAATTGAAAGCCTCGATGATTATGTGAAGGTAAGTGAAAAAAATAAGTAAAAATAATATATTTTCTTAATACAAGTTTATTACCAAAAATACAAAAAACAGTCATTATTATTTGAATTAAATTAAATTAATTTTCGACATCGTTAAAAGTATTAATGTAATCTACTAAAGGCGCCAAAGAAGTTGTAGTATCAGTTTGAGGTTGTTGATAGGGAGTGTTAATATATGAGGGTTGGTTGTATGTCGTTGATGCATTTGAGGGTGATGGAGCAGAAGAACAAATACTTCGTGGGTATGATAAATTTTGATCATATTGTGAGCATGATGAATCTGTGGGTGAAGGTGAAGGAATGGGTACTGTAGCAGGGGCATTGTATTTACCCATATCAGCATCAAATAAAATATTACCAATTAGGTGTTCAATTACATTTCTAGTGTACTGACTATAAGTTCTATGTTTTGAGGCTATGTGCTCCCCGTAAATTGTGCTGGCATCTCTGAAACTGCGATTTTTGACTGTGTCTTTTAATATTTCATAGGCTTCTTCTGCACGAGAATCTTTCGTTTTGATAGCCGACCGTTTTATCTTCTTTGGTGAACAGAAATCAGATTTTCGTTTCGGTGTTTCAACTGATGTTCTTATATTTTCTGCGTGCTCAGTATAATCACTGGGTTCTTCAACAATTTTTTCGAGATCGTCCACCTTTTGTTCTTGGGTTTTCCTTTTAAGCACGGATAACTCCTTAAAAAAATAATTTTATTAAAACAATTGAGTGCTTAATACGTTGCCAAAGTCACCCGATTATAAATTCGATCTGACCGCATATTTTATGTACATATGAATATTGTATAAACTCAAATATTGTATATATTGGTGACTGATTAGATATTATAATAGTATTAATTTTTTCAGATGCCTAGTAATGCAGAAGAGTGGCGGAGTGTAGCTGAAAACTTTAATAGTCAATGGAATTTTCCTCACTGCCTTGGAGCTGTAGATGGCAGACATTGCATACTACAAGCACCAATACACAGCGGAAGTGACTATTTTAATTATAAACAGAATTTTAGTATTGTTTTAATGGGTATTGCCGACTCGAATTATTCGTTTTTGTTTGCCGACGTCGGTTGCCAGGGTAGAATTTCAGATGGGGGTGTGTTAAAAAATTCAGTTTTCTGGAAAAAACTACAAACCAGTGACTTAAATTTACCGCCTGAAGAAGTTCTAGCTAATAGGCAGACAAAAGTTCCGTATGTATTCGTTGGCGATGATGCTTTCAGCCTTCATGAACATCTTCTGAAAGCATATCCAGTAGAACAAAAAAAGGGATCAAAAAAACGAATTTTCAATTACAGATTATGTCGTGCCCGACGAGTAATCGAAAACGTGTTTGGGATAATGTCAGCTGTGTTCAGAGTGTTAAGAAAAGCAATGTTATTATCCCCAGAAAAGGCTACGACAGTAGTTTTGACTTGTGTCTATTTACATAATTTCTTAAGAAAAAGCAGACATTCCCAAAACCTTTATACACCGCCCGGAACGTTTGATGATGATAAAGACGGTACCGTTATGCCTGGAAGTTGGCACAAAGTCACAGATATGACGTCACAATCGTGGACAAATGGCAAAAGTTGGAAGAAAAACTTCAGCTAATTGTGAAGCAATAAGAAACGAGTTTGCAGATTATTTTATGAACGAAGGGAGAGTTGACTGGCAAAACAATTACGCTTAAATATTCTGTAATTACTCTATAACATTTAATAAAATATTGCCTAAACTTCAACAATATGTACGTTACCAGCTATACTTATCTACTGTATTCTTGTGTATTAAAATATAACAATGTCTTCACTTACCTCGGTATTTTTTGTTTTTTTCGGAATAAACTTATCCATTAAAAATAACATAGGTTTGAAAGCAAACCAAGTTGATGTATACACATCACTGGTGCCAGAGCCAGTTTTCATGGTTTGTTCGTGTTTCATTCGTTCTCGCCTGAATGAACTTAAAAGGGACTCCATTTTTTTTTTGCTGCGTCTGCTTCACAATTAAACTGCTTAGCAATTTTATTCCAAGCGTCCATTTTTTTTATTCTATCTTTATGATTATCGTCAGCCGGATTCCACAGGCATTCATTACTGCGGTACTCATTAATGAGTTCTAGAGCTTTAGAATTACTCCATTCCATTTTAAACCTAAACGATTCCATCTACAGCGGTGAGATCCTTTGCAGTAACTACATCATTTATCGTCGTGACAGAAATTCGACTGCTTCTGCTTGTTCTGAAGGCGGTGGTGTTCTAGTTGCGGTTCGCGCGGGCATTGTCGCTGTTCCGGTGCCTAATTTTCATTCGGATGCCGAGGACCTTTGGTTGAGTGTGTGCTATTGTGGTTCGCGAGTGTTATTATGCTGCGTTTATTTGCCTCCGGGTGATTCTGTATCATTCAGCCTCTTCCTCCGTCAACTCCAGTGCGTCCGCGACCGATGTCCAGACACTCCTATATTATTGGTGGGTGATTTCAATGTTCCTAATATTTCTTGGTCCGCATCGGTTGCGGGGAACCTAATTCCTGTTGTTGTCCCTAGCCCTCGCGCGACTGAGTTACTTCTTACTATTTCGTATTGTAACCTATCTCAATTTAATAACATTGCTAACAACAACTCTAGATACCTAGATTTAATTTTGTGTAACTCGGGGGGAGTCGATGCGGTGCGCTCCTGTAACGATCCACTGGTTGACTTGGATGGGCATCACCCGGCTTTAGAATTTTTGTTTAAGTTTAATAAGACTCGTATCTTGCGTGAAAGCCCATCGGTCACCTGGAGGTTTGATCGAGCTGATTTTGACGGTCTCAGGGGTGGGCTGGCAGGTGTTGATTGGGGCAGTTTGTTTGGGGGGTTGGATGTAGACCAGTGCGTTGACACTTTTTACTCTGTTTTACATAGGTATATGACCGAATTTGTTCCCCAGAGCTTCTCTCGTAATAATCGTTATCCTCATTGGTTTACACCTTCCACTATTAAATCTGTGACAGAAAAGTTGAAATATCATAGAAAATGGAAAAGATGGGGTAACAGAAACGACTATCTTAGCTTTAGCGTTCAGCGCAAACGTACCAAAGCTTTAATTGCTGCTGATTATCGCACTTATCTGAATCGAGTTCAGAGTAACCTAATTAATAACCCATCCAGTTTGTGGTCTTTTGTTAAAAACAAGAGACACAGTGGCGGCAGTATTCCGTCTCAAATGGAGCTGAACGGAGAGGTAGCAGACGACGGAGATCGGATTGCGGAACTTTTTTCTCAGTTTTTTAGTTCGGTTTATATCGACGGTTGCCTGAATGCCTCTCAGAAACGAAATGTTATTTATCAATCGCAACCTTGGTTCTCTGAACATGATGTTTTTCGTCTTCTCGCACTAGTCGACCATAAATTGGGCCCTGGTCCTGATGGCTTGCCGGGATGTTTTATTGCTAAATGTGCGAAAGAGTTGGCAGCTCCTCTATTCATTATCTTCAGCCGCTCAATTGAAAATTCAGTCTTTCCATCTGAATGGAAAAAAGCCTTCATAATTCCAGTCTTTAAATCGGGTAACAGACATTTTGTGTCCAACTATCGTCCAATTTCCCTATTATCTATTGTTTCGAAGATCTTTGAAAAATTAATTTATGAGAACCTATATAGCTATCTTCGACCTGCTATAATCCCTCAACAACACGTTTTTTTACGTGGGCGGTCAGTGGAGACGAATCTGGTTGAATTTGTTCAGTATATTCAAAATTCTATGAATGATAACTCTCAGGTGGATGCTATCTACACTGATCTAAAGAAAGCTTTTGACAAACTTCACCATAATGTTCTTATGGAAAAGCTGAACAAATTCAACTTATCTAACGGGTTGTTTCTTTGGATTTCGTCCTATTTATCTGGGAGGTTTCAAGCAGTGAAAGTAAATAACTATACATCTAGTTTTACTCCTGTTACATCTGGTGTACCTCAAGGTAGCCTCCTTGGACCTATTCTATTTCTAGCTTATATAAATGATGTTTCTAAATGCTTTCATTATTCTTATTTTTCTCTTTTTGCTGATGACTGTAAAATTTATGCCAGTATTAAGTCTGCTTCTGACTGTATTCGGTTGCAAGAAGACCTTGACAGATTCGATTCTTATTGCTCCCAAAATTACTTATTTCTAAATTCTGATAAATGTTGTCAGATCACGTTCAGCAGAAAGAGATATAATGTTAACTTCAAATATAAGTTAGGTCCCCATTATCTTACTCAATCCTCCACAATTAAGGATCTTGGTGTTATATTGGATTCTAAACTACTCTTTCGCGATCATATTACGTATATCGTTTCTGAAGCTACAAAGCGCCTCGGATTTATTATTAGAATTTCTCGTCCATTTTCTAACGTGCGCTGCATTACTTCCTTGTATATCGCATACGTGGTTACCGGTTTAAATTTCGCTTCAGTTGTGTGGAGTCCTGCCTATAATGTTCACATTGACCTTATTGAAGGCCTACAGAGAAGATTTGTTCGTTATTTAGCTCACAAATTTTATATTCCGTACTGCTTTTATTCTCAAAGATGCCAAGTGTTTGGTTTAAGATCTCTTTGTGGCCGTCGATACAGTTCTGACCTATTGTTTCTGTACAAATTGGTTAATGGAATTCTCGACGCTCCGATTCTTTTAAACGAGATTCACTTTAATGTTCCATCTTATGTTACTCGTTCCCCATTTATGTTCAAGCTACCTGCTTCTGGATCCAATGCGCATGCCGGTTCGCCTCTGTTGAGACTAATGCACACTTACAATGTTTATTGTTCCAATGTTAATCTTTTTTGTAATTCATTGATGTCGTTTAAAAAATCTGTTTTAGCTTTAAGTATTTGTCATTAATTTTTTGTTTTCTTATAAAGTTTGCTGTTTCTTTTGTATTATTGTAGTGGACACTTTTTTGGGATTTCTCCTGTATGTGTCCCGAATATAAATAAATAAATAAACTACGAGTATCAGAAAGTGTACTATGAACTGAAATGAATATTCGGCCAATCGCCACAAAATCACGTATATATTAAAACAAATTCGTACGAATTTTATGGCAAATATCCTTTTATGTTTACCAGTTTACCGCCTCGCAAGGGAAACGCAACGAATGCGAACAAACACGTTCAAACGTGTTCGTTGATACGTACACATCAACCGAACGAATTCGTTCGGGACCGTTCGTTCGCCTTCGTTCGCTGTATGTGTACGCGCCTTTAAATAAATTGAACCTCCCCCTTCTCCGAAAGAGCGTGCCGGGGTGTTCGCAACAAACCGGGTTGGGGTTGAATAATGATTTAGATTGTTTTGCGTGTATAGTGTACTGTCGGATAATTTTGAGGCGTAACAAAGTATTAAATTAAAATAACCAAAGGTTTACGATGATATTTGTTTATTTAAGAAAAAACAATATTTTCGGTGCAACAATGTTTCGGCTGACACAGCAGCCTTTTTCAAGCACGACTAGAATAAAGAGAAAGTATGTTATACAAGTTTTTATGTCAGGTGCCATTTTGTATTTTATTAAAAATTCGAAATAATTACCGTCAGTGAGAGTACTAAATAGTATGAGAGGACGATGTTGAATGGATCCACAGGATTGTATTTGTGTTAACTTCCACATATTAATCCTATTTATAGCCAAATTAGAAGTATAAAGGCGTTAAACGCACGTTTTTAACAACTCTTTGTTAGATTCAGAAAAAACTATAAAAGAAGATAGTCAATAGTTGGAAATATATGAGGAATAAAATACTATTTCTTACCATTTCATTATTCAAAACAAAAAAGTAAAAGTAAAATGAAAAACTCGACAAAAAATTAAGAATAAAAGTTGAAATTTCAAAAGGTACGATCGAACTTGCGTGAAGCGCTAAGATCGACTGCATTTGAGACGAAGATTGAACCAGAATGCATTGAAAAGGAAGGGTGACGTACGTGGTCTGTATAAAAATTTAAATCAATTGAATTTAATAAACTGTCTATAGATATAGTTACCAAGTGTAGCCGCGCCTTAAAAGAAACTACAGAAGGATATCCAGCGTCAGCAATTATTTTATATAAATACAGTAGAGCCCCGACATTCGCGGCTTCAAATTACACGGATTCGCATATTTGCGTTTTAAATTTTGCTGCCTTTTTCAACATTCACGACTCGATTATTCGCGAATACATAGCAAGTATGTATGTCATCTTTTAAAAATTTAAAACGAAGTTTACCGTAGGTTTACTGTACAAGCAACCAGCTTCACATATGCGTTTCTCTGGGAATCCCTCATTTAAGATCGATTTTAATGTTTGTGTTAGGTGCTTATTTTTGTGTTCTGTATTTCGTTCAGGTTAGTGTTTCGCCCGTTTTTTTACTATAATTTTATAAACAATAAATTAATCTCACAACAGTACTCAAAATAGGTACAAAAAGGCCTGCGATGGAAATAAATTTAATTGCCAAACGTGCAAAGTCAGTTATGACTCTAGAAAGAAAAATTCAAGTTCTTGATATGCTCCGGGAAGGGAAAAGAGCTACCGAAGTAGGCCGGGTCTTCGGTGTCAATGAATCTACGATAAGATCTATAAAGAAACAAGAAGAGGTAATTAGAAATAGCGTAAAAAGTGGCATACCGTCATCATTAAAGGTAACGTCACAAGTTCGTGATGTTAATACTGAAAAAATGGAGAAGTCTCTTTATCTTTGGATTGAGGACCATGGTCGCAAAAATATACCATTAACTAGGGCTAGATTAATGGATAAAGCCAAGGAACTTTATCAACATTTTTCGTGTGGAATGGACTGTGCTGAAGACGATTGTAAATTTAAAGCCAGCAGAGGATGGTTCGAAAGATTCAAAACTCGTTTTAATCTCCATAACATTAAGTTGTGTGGAGAATCAGCTTCAGCAGATCATCAACAGGCTGCAAAATTTCCTGATGAAATAATAAAATTAATAGAAGAAAAAGGTTACCGTCCTGAACAAATATTTAATGCGGACGAAACCGGGCTTTATTGGAAACAAATGCCCACACGAACATACATTTCAAAAAATGAAAAGACAGCACCTGGTTTTAAATCGGCTAAGGATAGAGTTACAGTTTTATTTTGTGCAAATGCACGTGGAGACTTTATTACAAAACCAATGTTAATATATCGAGCAGCTAATCCACGAGCTTTAAAGAACAAGGACAAAGAAGCTCTTCCGGTCTATTGGCGAGCTAATTCAAAAGTTTGGATGACTTCTCAGCTATTTATAGAGTGGTTTAAAGAGTGCTTTGTTAAAGAAGTGGAGCGTTACCTAAAATCTAAAAATTTAGCATTTCACGTTTTATTGATATTGGATAACGCCCCATCTCATCCAGTAGATGCTCTCAAATTAGCTCATCCATGTGTCGAGGTGGTATTTCTTCCGCCCAACACAACATCCTTATTACAACCTTTAGATCAAGGTGTTATAAAAGCTTTTAAAAGTCATTATATCCGGCACATGTTCGATTTTGTACATGAGAAAATACAAAATGATAGTGTTTTCTCAATAAAAGATGTGTGGAAATTATACAATATTGACCATGCGATTACATCTATAAAACTTGCTTTAAATGACATTAAAGTATCAACCGTAAGTAATGCATGGAAAAAACTGTTGAAAAAAGACACTGCGCAAAGTGTAAGCGAAATTGATGAGGCAATAGAGAGAGCTGTTCTTTCTGCACGGTTGCTACCGGGAGATGATTTTCATACCATTGTACCAGCTGATAACGAATCTCTCGTCAATGATCAAGAGGAAGAGTTGTCCAGTGCAGACTTAGTAGCGCTACTAATAGAAAATGTTTCAGGAACGGATGAAGAAGATAATAGTAATTCCCTATGTAATAAATTAACGTTGAAGGAACTTAATTTATTTATACAAGAAGCAAATAATCTTGCTGAAAAAATAGTAGAATATGATCCATCAACGGAACGAAGCACAAAATTTAAAAATGGTCTGAATACTCTTCTTGCTCCTTACAAAGAGCTTCAAAAGGATATGCAACACAAAGCATTGCAAACTACTATCCTTTCATTTTTTAAACCATCGTGTTCTAAAGCAATTATTATTGATGAGTAGAAATGTTAACTTTTATTTCTTTTTTTAGTTTATTTTGTTGCAGTTTGTTATTGCTATCGAGTTTAGGTTTTTTTATATTTTAAACAATTGTAATTATTTTAATATCTGTATTAGTTCCGAATACAAAAGTTTTAAGACCAGTCGTTTTATTTTGCAATTTTAAGCGTTTTATTTAGTATGTATAATTTATTAATTTTTGAAATTTTTAATTTTTAAAATTAAATTAAATGAAACTTTTGGCGTCGGTGACCATTTGGCGGTTAACGTGTTAAAAGAACATAGAAGTAGTAGTTTATCCTTCATAATATCTAGTGCTTCAATATTCGCGGATTCAACATTCGCGGCGTATTTTTAGAACCTAACCCTCGCGAATGTTGGGGCCTTACTGTATGCGTAAACGATAATCAAGCGACAATTGTAATTTCATGTCTCAACCGAACTCAAATCGTCGACGCGGATATCAAGTTACTATTCATTAATTTTAAGTTGAAATTAAATTGTAAATTTGATTTAATAAAAGTTTTCGTTTTAAAAAAATATTTTAATTCGATAAAAAAATATAATTATATTAATATCTGTAATGTCATTCATAATTGAATCCTCGTCCCTTTGTTTAGCATCATAAATATAGTATTCCTCATATAGGTCCATTTCCCTTGATTTTTTAAGGTTTTTTAAAAGTTTGATGTTTTGAAAAGAGATATTGTGTTTACAAGTTGATATATGTTTATAAACTGCCGAAGAATCTTTAGTTTTATGTTCTCTGAATCTAACTTTAAGATTTCTACCTGTCTGTCCTATGTATGTCATGTTGCATTCCGGACAATGAATCTCGTAAACTTCACTCGACTGTTCGATACCAAATCTGTGTTTAGTATTGTTTATAAGTTTACTAATTTTAAGGCCTAATGAAAACGCAGGTACAATGTTATGTTTATGAAGATTAAGTTTAAATTTAGATTCAAGAGATGGTATATATGGAACGGAAATGTATCTGATTGGTGAATTATAATGGGGGTATATTAAATTATTAATAAATGAGTTACGAGTTTTGTTATAGATTCGTTGCATATCGTCTATTTTATAATTAGGGTCTATATAAAAATTTACTTTTGGTGATAATTAAAATTTATTTTTCTAAACTAGTTTCGAGCCTTGCTCTTCTTCAGTAGGTACCTACAAGTTTACAATATACAAAATGAACATATTAATATAAAAATAAAATAGTAAAATCTTACGTTATTACTAACAAATTAGAAAAATTAATTACAATTTTTCAAAATTTACGTCAAAAGTTGTTGTGTGACGTTAGGTTTTTTTGTTTTTGTTTTTATATTTGTGTTTTAGGTACGGATCTCGCAGGCAACTATAGATTGGTTTTTGGGTCGGGATAATTTGTTCATTAAGGCTTATAATATTACTGTTAATTTCAATAAACTTGTTGATTTCGTACATTTCCATTATTTCCATAAGGTTGCTTTTATTAAGTTGGTGTAGTAATTTAATATTTTTATTTTCGTCAAATTCGTGGTTGTTGAAAATTAGATGTTTTCCGAATGCTGATTTTGAACTCTTTTTATGTTCTTTAAGCCTTGTTTGGATACTTTTTCCCGTTTCACCTATGTATGTGGCTGAACAGGTCCCACATTGCAATTGGTATATGCCACTTTTAGCGAGAGTTGTAGTCTTGTTTTTGTTATTAACTAATAATGCCTTCAGATTGTTTTTGTTTTTAAATGTCATTGTTATGTTGAACTTATGGAACATTTTCTTGATTTTATGGGATATTTCTCCTGGGTAAGTTATGGATCTGTACGTTGTTGGTTTATCAGGTTTTCGGTCGGATAGGGAAGTTGTTTCTTGAAGATTATATTTGTTTTGTATTTTCGAAAATATTCGTTGGATAAATGTCGGTGGGAAACTGTTTTCGCTTGCAATTTGGTGGATAATTTCGATTTCTTTTTCAAGGTCTTGTTGTTCCAATTTTGAATGGAAAGCTCTGTGTATATAAGCCCGGTATGCTGCCATTTTATGAGTTTCATCATGATGAGAATCGAATGGGATGGTAGTACTAGTTTGTGTAGGTTTTCTGTAGATGTTATATTTAATTTTGTTGTTTGAATGTCGTAGTGTATAGTCTAAGAAATTTAATTTTTGATTGTTTTCAGTCTCGATAGTGAAGTTAATATTGGGGTGTAAACTGTTAATATATTTATGAAGATTATTAATATGTTGGTCGTCTTTAATCAGTACTAAAATGTCGTCCACGTATCTTGTCCATAGGATAATATCGTCTCTATAAGGGTTTTTTTGTCACACATAATTTGATTTTTCTCTAGGTTGTCCATGAAAATATCTGCCATCACACTACTCAATGGTGATCCCATTGGTAATCCATCTAGATATTGATAGTATTTATCGTTAAAGATATAAAAATTTTGTTCTAAGCATAGTTTTAATTGCGTTAAGACGAGTTTTGTCTTTGTTTTTGAGGTCAGTCTTTAATATTTCTTCTAATATCGTTATCGTGTCGGTTATGGGTATGTTTGTATATAGGTTGTTGACATCAAATGAGATCATTTTGAAACCTTCTGGTAGCTGTATTTTGTCAATTAAATCAGGAAGTTGGTAACGATTAATTATGGTATATTTTGGTTTAAAATTGATGTCATTTATTATAAATTTTTGTAAAAGTTTTGCGAGTTTGTATGTGCTGGATTCAATGGAGGTTATAATGGGTCTTATTGGTAATCCATTTTTGTGAACTTTAGGTAGTGCATATAATTTAGGGGTTTGCGGATTCATAGGCAACAGGCTGGTCAAGGTACCTCCAATTTCTGTTATTGTCGTTTTGTTTTCTTTAGTTATTGATTTTACTTTTTTGTGAAAATTGTTTGTGGGGTTTTTATTGATAGTTTTAAAGTTATTGTCTTTCATAAAGCTTTCAGTCTTATTTATGTAGAGATCTTTGGTTAAAATTATCATTCCTGCGTTTTTGTCTGCAGGAGTAACTATTAATTCGTTTTCCTTAATTTTCCGCTTGATGTTTTTAATAATTTTTTGTTCCTTTTCTTCTTCTCCATTTCTTATTGTTTGTTTGTTTGTTTGTCTCTTTTCTTCTTTAGTTAGGATTTGTTGAATCTCCTTATTCATAATGTTTTCCTTTTCGTGTCCTTTGATAGCTGCCTGAAGTTCTATTGCTAATATTGGGAGGTTAATTTCTCTTTTTGGAGCATATTTCAGACCTTTTTCCATGAATCTTCTTTCTTGTTCTGTGAAGATCACGTTTGAAGTATTTGTTACTTTGGGAAAAAATTTATGAATTTCTCCTAGTTTGTTTGTTTAATGTCTATTCTTTTCTTTTTCTTTCTCTGTTCTCAACTTGTTTAGTTTTTTCAGTTTCTTTTTGTGAATTTCATTAAGAATTATTGTATCATGTAATTTAGCTTCTTTGATAATTTCTTCGATTTCAATGTAATGATATTGATTATTTAAATCCTGGTAGCATTTATAAAGTTTAATGTTGAGTTCGTTAAGTTTTTTATAATGGTTATTTAGGGTTATACGTAATTTAAATTATATATAATTTTAATTATCACCAAAAGTAAATTTTTATATAGACCCTAATTTAATAATTGGTGAAAAAAGGATAAGAAAAATTATTTTTATATTATTTTATAATTGTTGTTGAGACCAATTTTTATTATAGTTTTTAGCTAATTATAATTTATAATTATTATCATCAAGTGGAGTGTTAAAGAGTCTGTTAAACATATACATCAGCAGCAGAAGTCTGCGTACAAAAAACTTGTAATACTTTAATTGAAAAAATAAGAGTCATAATCTAATGTGATAAACTTGATTTTTTTTTTATTTTGTATATTAACTACATATAATTCTATTAACAAAATATGCTTCAACAAAACAGAAACAGTAGTTACAGAAAAAAATCAAAACTAAAAATTCTACAAATAACGGGTATGCAAAAATCTGCGTACAAGTCAGGACAGTATTTATAAAAAATTCATAAATGAGATCATTGTTTCTATATTAATATGAGGTCGGATAACCTTTACTTTCGGTTTAATGACCTCCCTTAAACGTTTAGGCATGGAGTGCAGTAATTTCTTCGTTTCGTCCGAACTGATTTTGGCCCATTTTTTAACGTTTCCTTCGACGTCATGTTGTGTTGCCGAATCCTGCGTTCCAAGTAAATCCCAGAGGTGTTCGATGGGATTCAAGTCCGGCGATTGTGGAGGTGTTTTAAGTTGCTTTGGGGTATTGTATAGTAGCCAAAGCTTAGTGTTGTGGGCGCAATGTTTGGGGTTATTTTCTTGTTGAAAAAAGTATTCGGGCCCCAAGCCCAAGTTTTCGATGCTAGGCTTCAAATTTTCTTTTAAAATGTCTATATACATTTTATGGTCCATTGTCGATGTTATGAAAACCAACCTTCCCACCCCTTTGGTGCACATACACCCCCAAACCATAACTCCACCACCTCCGTGTTTTACAGTCGCTTTCAAATTTTCGGGATTAAGGGCAGTATTAGGTTTTCTCCATACAAGTTGTTTACCCTTAATGCCGAAAATGCAAAATTTGCTCTCATCTGTAAAGAGAACTTTCTCCCAGAATTCAATGGGCTTGTCTAAGAGTTTTTTTGCAAAGGCGATCCGCTACTGACGATTGACCTCTGACACAAATGGCTTTTTTCGTGCAACGCGACTGTGATAGTTAGCTTTTTTTAACGTCCTTCTCACCGTATCTTTGCTGATAGTTTTATGAAATTCTTCTTGTACATTTTCTACTATTTTTTTTGCCGTCAGCCTAGGTTCTTTTCTAACCTGCTGTACAATTTTTCGCTTCTCTCGGTTTGTTAAAAGGGGTCGCTTCTCTCGGTCAGATCGCGGACGTGAGAGGTAATCTTCAGTTTTGTCTTTATAATTATTAATTACTCTTTGAATGGAAGAGTGTAACCTGCCGACAGTTTCTCCTACTTTTCAAAAAGATTTTCCCTCTTTCCATAACTTTACAATAATTTTTCTCTCTCCCAATTCAATTTTCTTTCCTTTCGTGTCCATTCTAACTTTTAGCTTCTAAGCCTCTGCTAATATAATTGACACCGATTATCTTTTATTTAAATCGGAAAGCGTACATCGCCAACTACGTATTTAAGTAAATAAGTATATTTTGGAGAAGGCGTCTTTATTTGTACGCAGATTTTTGCATACGCATTATTTGGAGAATTTTTAATTTTAATTTTTTTTCTAACTAATATTTCTGTTTTATTGATGCATATTTTGTTAATAGAATTATATGTAGTTAATACATAAAATAAAAAAAATTGAAGTTTATCACATTAGATCATGACCCTTATTTTTTCAGTTAAAGTGTTAGAAGTTTTTTGTACGCAGACTTCTGCTGCTAAGTGTATCTGAAGCTAGCTTCTTTATGCTGTGTGAGCTGTGTGAAGCTACCTTCCTTATGCTGTACGAATTCTTTGAGATAATAGCGTCGGTGGTAATCGGTTTTCTGAAAATATTAAAATTGAGGATGTTGTCATTTAGATTTTTAGTGATTGTAAGATCTAGGAAATTGATACTGTTTTGTTTTTCTATTTCTATTGTGAACTGTAAGTAAATTATATTACTTGAAATAATGCCAGATATGGGTGACCCCATGGGGAGCCCTTGGTTCATGTGGTAATATTGATTATCAAAAAGGAAAAGAATTTGTTCACATACAATTCCAAGTAGAGTGATGAATGAATTAATTTCTATGAGGTTTAGGTTTAAATTGTGAAGATTATTAATTAGGTATTTTTTAATGATTTGAAGTGAAGATTTTATGGGTATGTTAGTGCACAAGTTTTTTATGTCTAGTGAAATCAGTCTGTGTATATCTGTAATATGTAGTTCTTTTAGCTTTTCAATAAGTTGTGAAGAATTTTTGATGTTATAACGGTGCATGTCCACTAGCAACAAAATTGCGACACTGGTCTCAGAAATAACTCTCAAAAGTGTATCCACTAGACGCAACTTTTTCCGAAAGTTACTCTCCGCAATTAAGTTCTGAAATTGATCTCGGGAGTTATTGCTTGTAAAGTGCAGGATGTGTTTACATTATAAAAAAAATTATCAGAACTATAATAACGTAAAGTAGACTTCTTGATTATTTAGATTTATACTAAAGTTATACTAAAATGGCATATCAAATTAAATGTAGTGCTGCATATATTGTAATTCATTTATTACAACAAAAGAAGAAAAGAAGAAAAATGTGGGTGAGGAACTGGATATTACGGAGATGCGATCTTGGAATTTATGAAACGCTGTTGTCGGAATTAAAGTCGGAAGATCCTTGCCAACTTGATAATTTCTTTTGAATGACAGCTACTGATTTTGAGCATCTTTTGGAAATTGTAGGACCCACCATTACGAAGCAAGATACTAAAATGCGTTGTGCCATCACTGCGCGAGAGCGTCTGTGTGTGACACTGAGGTTCTTAGCAACAGGTAGGTTTTCAATTGAAACAACAGTTATACGTAATTATTTATTAAAGATTACTTAAATAAGAATAACATTATAATATTTGTAGGAGATTCATATCATTCGTTGATGTATCTGTTTCGGATACCAGTGTGTACGATTGCTCGTATAATACCTGAGTGTTGTGAGGCGCTCGTTGAGGGTCTAAAAAATACATATATGAAGGTAAATAGTATGACATGACATGACATTTTTTTAGATTATTCATACCTTGATCAGTAGGACTAGAGACAAAACTACTTCTAGTATTGCACGTTGAATCATACGTTTTAACCTTAATTAATCAATTGTATCTTAAGAACGAATCGAGATATAATGATGAAACAACAAACATTTTAAAGATAATTTAATTAAGATTAATTGTGACGTATATAATTTCTTATTCACCATAGACATCAATGATATGATGCTTTAAACTCAACTCTTACAATCTTTAATATGACAATTTAATCAATTGTATCTTAAGAACGAATCGAGATATAATGATGAAACAACAAACATTTTAAAGATAATTTAATTAAGATTAATTGTGACGTATATAATTTCTTATTCACCATAGACATCGATGATATGTTGCTTTAAACTCAACTCTTACAATCTTTAATATGACAATTCAATCAATTGTATCTTAAGAACGAATCAAGATATAATGATGAAACAACAAACATTTTAAAGATAATTTAATTAAGATTAATTGTGACGTATATAATTTCTTATTCACCATAGACATCGATGATAAGATGCAGTCGAGGAAGGGCGAGAAGTATCTTGTTCAGCTACTTCTAGTATTGCACGTTGAATCATACGTTTTAACCTTTGTTGATTTTCTCGATTCTGTAAATTTCTTAATTCACAAGCCACAAAATCTCCAAATATTTGAAATTCATCGGCTGGTTTATCGATTACTTTCATTGCTTTATTTAAAAGATCATCCTCCTTTAATTGACTGTTATCCTTTCGTTTTACCCTTTTCTTTTTCATGTTGTCAGGATTCTCGTTTACATTAACAATCGCCTCAGCATTTTTTGATTTGTCCTCTTCTTCCTAGAAATATACAGCCAGTTCGCATTTAGTTTTATCTCTAAACCAATACTTTATATGTACATATAAATAAGTATAACTTTAAAAATGTTTTTGATTTGCTAACTATATTTCAGACCCCAAAGACACCCCAAGAATGGCTTCAACACGCAGAACTTTTTGAAAAGTTATGGAATTTTCCGCATTGTGTAGGAGCAATAGACGGGAAGCACATAATGATGCAAGCTCCTTCAAATAGTGGCAGCAATTTCTATAATTACAAAGGATTTCACGGCATCGTATTAATGGCATTAGTTGACGCAACTTATAAATTTTTGTATGTGGATATTGGATGTAACGGAAGGGTATCAGATGGAGGTGTATTTAATAACTGCAATTTGTCACGTGCTTTGAAAAATAACACTTTAAATTTTCCAATTGTCCAAAGTTTACCTGGACCGGAAATGTCGGTACCTTACATCATAGTGGGTGATGATGCCTTTGCGATGAAACCTTATTTATTAAAACCATATCCATTTCGAGGTCAACCGGCGCATAACCGAGTTTTTAACTATCGCCTATCCCGGGCAAGACGAGTAGTGGAGAACGCTTTCGGCCTTATTGCTAATAGATTCCGTATATTAAGAAAACCAATTGAACTTTGCGATGAGCAAACCACAGTAATTGTCTCAGCAATATGTGTACTACATAATTTTCTGCTGTCGCATGGTAGTAAATTTTATGCACCACCAGGTACTTTTGATACAGATAACAGACCGGGTGTATGGAGAACCGCAGGGATGTCGCAATCTAATCTTTTAGATTTAGAACATGGAAATGCTTATAACTGTGCAGCAAATGCTAAAGAGATACGTGACGAATTTAGAGATTATTTTATTTCCCCACAAGGAGAAATACATTGGCAGCATCAAAACATCTAAATTAAATTAATTTCTTTTAGTTAATGTTAGGAACTAATAAATATATTATTTAACTCATTGTGTTAAGTGTTTTAAACGGTTATTTAGTATAAAAATTCATAAATCATTATACGTATTATTTAAAATGATAGTTAATAAAAGTACTTACAAGATTATCAATAGTCTGTTTATTGGAATGATCAGCTTGAATAAACTTTATAGCTTCAAAAAACTCCCAATTGGTTTCATATTTATCTTCCGTTCCGTCTCCACTATGGTTGGCTTTTATTTTTCTTAATTCGCTATGAAATTGAGTTCGTAAATTATGCAATTTACGACCGATTTCATTCTCATTTGTATTTAGCGCAGCTCCTATGGTTCTCAATGCATTTTGTTTTTTTATTCGATTTCTGTAATTTTTATTTTTCACATCCCATAATACGGGATGTAATTCTCAATGAGAAATTAAAGATAATGTCTCTTCTTTAGACCACGACTTCTTATCAGCCATTTTTTTTCTCTCGTTTCTTTCCAGATCGTTTGGAAATTCTTACAAAGTGTCAGCAACAAACGAAACAGTCGTCTACACTAGTAAACACAAACGCTCTCGAGAGTAAATTGTTCAACTAAATTTCGCTTGCAAGTTCACTCTCAGATGTGTATACACAAGTGTCTGTGTTCGATCTCGCAATAAATGTCGCAATTTTGTTGCTAGTGGACATGCACCTTAAGAATAGTTAAACAGAAATGTTTAATTTATACAATTTTTAATTTAGAAAAAGTGCAGTTTTTACATAAAAATAGGAAAAATTTTCGGCGAAACTACGACCATGGTCGAATTTCGGACAAGTCATAAGATTGTATCAGTAATAGGAAAAGCTATGTCAAGGTAAATGTAACAGTATCTCCTAACTTCAACGTTAAATCAGGAAATTTTTGGAAACTATTTTTCTGCATGTAAATAAGAGATGGGTGTACGAGATTGCGTGATTTTTAAGAAATGTAGTGATCGGGGTTTTTCTTTCTCAATTACCATTATTTTAAACGGTGACAGTGATTATCGTTTACCTTTTACCGTTTACAGATATGTCCACAATTCTCCAGATGTATGTAAAAAATATTGTTAAAAGTAGCTGACTCAAAATCAAAGGTAAAAGGATTATTGAACATATTTTCTAGAGTTGTTTTTCTTTCAGAGGTACACACAAATCTTGGGAGAGTGTTGTTAGTAATCTAACAACGGAATTTTTGAAACAAAATGGTACTAAAATAATACGTAGGTCTGCATACCATCCTCAATCAAATGTAATAGAAAGTTTTTGTAGTAGAAAGAATTTATTTTAAAAATTCCTGGAGTGTTTAAGAGAATACTCAGAGCTTTGAGTTACGAAGATGGAAAATAGTAGGACGAGCATATTGATTCAGCAATATTTTCCAAAAAAGTTCACCACATGCAACACATGGTTTCAACCCTGTGCAGTTAATTATATTATGGGAAGCAAATTAAATCTAGGCAGCAGAAATGTTGAAAAGATAATGTTGAGCTCAGATTTAAAGATTGCAAAGATTCTTTTTTAGGGCTTTTTTAGGGAGGCGTTTGGGATAAAGTAGGGAAGAAGATAACTCGGGGGCTCTCCCTAAACCAGATATATATATGTAAGTAAAAGCTAAAATTTCGAAAAGGAATGAGATTACTTTGATTCTGTTCCATAACACTGACTTAAATTGAGATTGAAAAATAACAAGGTGCAGGGGGAAGCCCCTCCGTGTAGTGTTTAGCAACATCGCTTAGCACAAGGAAAAGAAACAGAAGAAATAAGAAGAAAAGGTGAGGTATTTTTTTTCTTTCAATCTAGAAGAACTATGGGACTGTGTGGGTTGCACAAGGAAGAAGCATCACGGGAAGTGATTGCTTTCTCAGGAAGAATGCGCGAAAGATGAACGTCGGTTGAAATTTATGGATTCTACGAAGTTACCCTGCATTCATATCTCCCGAAGATGTTGCCCGACAAAGGCATCACTAAGTTGGATTAGGTTGGGTTTGATTTCGAAATTCCAACCCAACTCACTACTTTAGTCATCCGAAGTGTTGTTCATGATAGACTTCGGCAAAGATATGAATGAGACGATTAGAAGCAGTGGATATGGGAGAATATTAAGGTTGAGGTTTTGTTTGTATCAATAGAAATAATTCGATAATCCAATTACGAAAACTTATTCCGGTATTTTCGAGATAACACCGGTTTTCAATACCGTTCATATTTCGTTTGGGATCCCGGTATGTAGAGTCCCGGAATATCGGTATTAAAAACTCTAGGAGATTCAAAGAAATTAGTAAAGAAGATATCAGATACTAACTATGTATATTTAAATTTATTGAAACCTTATTATGAAAAACCTCAAATAGTTGAGATGTATGTTACATATCCAGGGGAAGAGGAAATAGGAATGAATGTATAGTGTATATGAATTGAAGAAAGAAAAGCGAAAAAACTTTACTGACCAAAGAAGTTTTACATGGACACCTACCGATGAGAAGTAATATACTATTGCAGATTTCCACACGAGCCGTAAGCGAGTATGGAAAGACATACAAGTGAGTGGAAAATATTGGTTTCTCACGTGTGCTGTATAGCGTTTTGTTCAATCCTGCTAATGAAAATTAAATTTTAAAATTCGTTAATTTCTGGCCAATTTTAATTCCGTGAAATGACGGCGTTTTTTGATGTTGTCATGCTTCTAATTAATATGAACAACTATTTGTGTCAAATTGATAATTGGTATAATTATGCATAAAATTAATAAATTAATTAAGTAAAATTCTTAATTAACTTTGAGCCTATGTTTTATAGCAATTTATTCAATCTTGATACTAAATTTAAGGAAATAGATAAATAGATTTTTTTGACAATTTTGTGATTTTAATATTTTAAAACGTAGGCGGCATTTTTGTCGTTGTCATGTTTCCGTGTACTTAACATGTTGAGTGCCATATGAGATCGCGTTGGTCTCATGTTGTATTGGAACGTAGAGACTGCGCGAGTCCACCCTGGTCTCATATTAAACAATTTTACATTTGGCCGTGTGTGACCACGGTGGTATCACGTAATGCATTGAAATAGATGTGGTAGCAGAGTAGATGGCCAGAAGAAACGATTTATGTCATGGTGTGTGTATACTAAATTTTAGAAGCTGTATGTGCTTCAAAAAAACAGTTCAAACAAAAATATTGAACGCAAGCACTACATTTCAACGTGGTTTGGGGAGTTTTCCTCGATGCTTGTTCTCTTTCAGATTCGTTTGAAATTTTCTTGTAGCATATTACACACCGACGTCTTTTAGAACGACCAACATCTTCTAATTTATGCTCTATTTCGGTCATGTTTTCAGATATTTCTTCCTGTCTCGCTGTTTTCAACAGACCACTTATGACTTCTTCTTTAAACGTAGTTATTGATATTTTATTATTGGTTATTTCTTTATACGCAATGTAGGCATTTACTATTGCACTTCCAGTTAATAACTCGAACGCCAATTTCCTATACCATTTCATACTACGGCGAAGGCAGGTATTATAAGATTTTAACTGATCAGATATATCAATATATGATTTACAGTAAGGCCCCAACATTCGCGAGGGTTAGGTTCTAAAAATACGCCGCGAATGTTGAATCCGCGAATATTGAAGCACTAGATATTATGAAGGATAAACTACTACTTCTATGTTCTTTTAACACGTTAACCGCCAAATGGTCACCGACGCCAAAAGTTTCATTTAATTTAATTTTAAAAATTAAAAATTTCAAAAATTAATAAATTATACATACTAAATAAAACGCTTAAAATTGCAAAATAAAACGACTGGTCTTAAAACTTTTGTATTCGGAACTAATACAGATATTAAAATAATTACAATTGTTTAAAATATAAAAAAACCTAAACTCGATAGCAATAACAAACTGCAACAAAATAAACTAAAAAAAGAAATAAAAGTTAACATTTCTACTCATCAATAATAATTGCTTTAGAACACGATGGTTTAAAAAATGAAAGGATAGTAGGTTGCAATGCTTTGTGTTGCATATCCTTTTGAAGCTCTTTGTAAGGAGCAAGAAGAGTATTCAGACCATTTTTAAATTTTGTGCTTCGTTCCGTTGATGGATCATATTCTATTATTTTTTCAGCAAGATTATTTGCTTCTTGTATAAATAAATTAAGTTCCTTCAACGTTAATTTATTACATAGGGAATTACTATTATCTTCTTCATCCGTTCCTGAAACATTTTCTATTAGTAGCGCTTCTAAGTCTGCACTGGACAACTCTTCCTCTTGATCATTGACGAGAGATTCGATATCAGCTGGTACAATGGTATGAAAATCATCTCCCGGTAGCAACCGTGCAGAAAGAACAGCTCTCTCTATTGCCTCATCAATTTCGCTTACACTTTGCGCAGTGTCTTTTTTCAACAGTTTTTTCCATGCATTACTTACGGTTGATACTTTAATGTCATTTAAAGCAAGTTTTATAGATGTAATCGCATGGTCAATATTGTACAATTTCCACACATCTTTTATTGAGAAAACACTATCATTTTGTATTTTATCATGTACAAAATCGAACATGTGCCGGATATAATGACTTTTAAAAGCTTTTATAACACCTTGATCTAAAGGTTGTAATAAGGATGTTGTGTTGGGCGGAAGAAATACCACCTCGACACATGGATGAGCTAATTTGAGAGCATCTACTGGATGAGATGGGGCGTTATCCAATATCAATAAAACGTGAAATGCTAAATTTTTAGATTTTAGGTAACGCTCCACTTCTTTAACAAAGCACTCTTTAAACCACTCTATAAATAGCTGAGAAGTCATCCAAGCTTTTGAATTAGCTCGCCAATAGACCGGAAGAGCTTCTTTGTCCTTGTTCTTTAAAGCTCGTGGATTAGCTGCTCGATATATTAACATTGGTTTTGTAATAAAGTCTCCGCGTGCATTTGCACAAAATAAAACTGTAACTCTATCCTTAGCCGATTTAAAACCAGGTGCTGTCTTTTCATTTTTTGAAATGTATGTTCGTGTGGGCATTTGTTTCCAATAAAGCCCGGTTTCGTCCGCATTAAATATTTGTTCAGGACGGTAACCTTTTTCTTCTATTAATTTTATTATTTCATCAGGAAATTTTGCAGCCTGTTGATGATCTGCTGAAGCTGATTCTCCACACAACTTAATGTTATGGAGATTAAAACGAGTTTTGAATCTTTCGAACCATCCTCTGCTGGCTTTAAATTTACAATCGTCTTCAGCACAGTCCATTCCACACGAAAAATGTTGATAAAGTTCCTTGGCTTTATCCATTAATCTAGCCCTAGTTAATGGTATATTTTTGCGACCATGGTCCTCAATCCAAAGATAAAGAGACTTCTCCGTTTTTTCAATATTAACATCACGAACTTGTGACGTTACCTTTAATGATGACGGTATGCCACTTTTTACGCTATTTCTAATTACCTCTTCTTGTTTCTTTATAGATCTTATCGTAGATTCATTGACACCGAAGACCCGGCCTACTTCGGTAGCTCTTTTCCCTTCCCGGAGCATATCAAGAACTTGAATTTTTCTTTCTAGGGTCATAACTGACTTTGCACGTTTGGCAATTAAATTTATTTCCATCGCAGGCCTTTTTGTACCCATTTTGAGTACTGTTGTGAGATTAATTTATTGTTTATAAAATTATAGTAAAAAAACGGGCGAAACACTAACCTGAACGAAATACAGAACACAAAAATAAGCACCTAACACAAACATTAAAATCGATCATAAATGAGGGATTCCCAGAGAAACGCATATGTGAAGCTGGTTGCTTGTACAGTAAACCTACGGTAAACTTCGTTTTAAATTTTTAAAAAATGACATACATACTTGCTATGTATTCGCGAATAATCGAGTCGTGAATGTTGAAAAAGGCAGCAAAATTTAAAACGCGAATATGCGAATCCGTGTAATTTGAAGCCGCGAATGTCGGGGCCCTACTGTATATTTATTGTATTCAACCACATTTTTGGGCGTCCCTTTTATCTCTCCATTTTTCAACTACTATTCCTTGCTTACATTCTTCAGCTATTACTTCTCCAACTTTCAACTTTTTATCTACAACCCTTTTGGGGTTATATTTTCTGTTAGATCGTAATGTTCCGATAAGATGTGTTTTTCTATGTAATAGTGCATTAGCTAAATTCACTGATGTGTAATAGTTGTCAGTGCATAAAGTACGTCCGCTGTCTAAAAGATTTGTCATCAAATCCATTACAACTTTTGTAGGCACTGACACATGACCATCCTTCGATTTGCCGCAGTATACTTGGAAATCATATGTGTACCCATCTTTTAGGCACAGCTTAAATGATTTGATTCCGAACTTATGTCGCTTATTGGATATATATTGTTAGCAATTCTGCGTTTTAATTTAAAGACATTAAATTATTCATTTAGTTTCATATTTTCATGATGTAGACTGTACCTACTCGTTCTGTTTATGTTTAGAGGGGTTAGCGTATACCTGCTATTTGTTGACATAACGCCCCTCGAAGCTCGAACCGCTATCGGTTTCCGAAAAAAGAGGCATTCTTAGTTCGGACCCCGTGTCAATTGCCGTTCGGTTACTTACGTTTTGCGTAATAAAGCTTTGTAATACGAGTGTCTTTGTTTTTTGAGTGCGTCCTATATTATTAGAAATAAATTTTAAAATTTTATTGCTAACAATATTGACGAAATTTCAGTCTTCCTCTAAAAGGTACAAGAGTCTCATCTATACAAACGTACTCGGAGGGTGTCATTTGGCACTGAAATGATGTCCGAAGCTTGTTCACAAGTGTTGTTATCTTGTGTAATTTATCATCACTAATTTCCTCATTATTACTAAAATGTATCATTTTCAGAAGTAACTGAAAACGATTTCTGGACATTACACTTGGGATTGCATTTTTGTACAATCGTTTCGTTGACCAGTATGAAGAAAGTTCTGGGAAAGAACACAACCCCATCCACAAAATAATACCAATGAAATGTTCTATTTCTGTAGGGTCTGTGGGAGTCCATTTCAGAATACGTGCGTTTGGTAGAATATTACTTCGTTTACACTGTTCAGCGTATCTGTTTGTTTCTTCTACCTAAAATATATACAGGTAACCCTCCTATAACACGGCTTTCCCCAACACGGTTTCGCTCTAACACGATTAGAAAATTGCGGAAGCCCTCCTTTAACACATTAGTGGGTTTCACTGTAACATGGTCATGAAAACCAGAAATTTAATTTTTTTCAAATGGAAATTTATTTCTTCATCATATCTTGCGGATCATCAACATCCGATAGAATAGATATTCGGCTCGCCCACGTATGCCCATTATTGAAAAAATGGAAAAGGCGCTTAGCATTTGGATTGACGATTGCTGCACAAAAAAGAATCCCATTGGGTGGTAATATGATTAGAGCAAAGGCTGTCAAAATTTATAACCGATTAAAAGAAATTGGTTGAATCTTCTATAAACCCGGACTTTGTGGGAAGTAAGGGTTGGTTAGAGAAATTTAAAAGAACGTTATGCAATACATAACGTAAAAATTGTAGGGGAATCCGGGTCGGCTGACCACGAAGCTGCTAAAACGTATCCACATAAAATTCAAAACATAATTGAAGAACAAGGTTACACCCCTCATCAAGTTTTTAATGCTGATGAGACTGCGCTCTGGTGGAAAAAAATGCCTAATACGACATTTATATCAAAAAAAAGGAAAAATCAGCAGCTGGTTTTAAAGCTTCGAAAGACCGTGTAACATTACTTTCATGCAGTAATGCATGGGAGGATCTAATGACGAAACCCTTGTTAGTTAACAAGTCGTTAAATCCTCGTGTGCTTAAAGGTGTAAATAAAAATAATTTGCCGGTACATTGGAGAGCAAATTCGAAAGCTTGGGTAACAAAAGAATTATTTAAAGATTGGTTTTTTAACTGCTTTGTCCCGGAGGTGGAAAATTATTTAATGAAAAACAATTTGAGTTTCAAAGTGCTTTTGTTGCTCATTAACGCGCCGGGTCACCCCCAGGATCTAAGCCATCCCAACGTCAGGATAGAGTTTTTACCACCAAACACAACATCGTTAATACAACCTTTAAACCAGGGCATTATTTACACCTCTAAGTCATACTATATACGACAGTCCCTTCAATGGATTTTAGAAGCAATGCATTCAAAAACAAATGATATAATGGGAGCGTGGAAAGAATTTTCAATCAAAACATGCATGGACATTATTCTGCTTACCATGAAGGAACTTAAAAAACAAACCCTAAATGGATGTTGGAAGAAAATATGGCCATCATCGGTGGAGAGTTGTATTCCATTAACAGAAAATGGAGTGCAAGATATATTGGAAGTTGCTAAGACGATCGGAGGAGAAGGTTTTGTAGATATGAATATTGAGATGTTCAAAATTTATTGGTAGAGCAAGAAGATAGTGAAGAAGATTTAGTGCTAATGATATCACAAGATGATCCCATAGAATCACAAGACAGCACTGATGAAAAAAATTCCGAAGCTGCTAATTTCTCTCTAAAAAAGTGCAAAAAGTACTAAACTTGGCAAAAAATCTCGAATTATACATTTTAAGCAAAAATCCTTGTTCTAAAATGAGTTTAAAATTTAAACGGGAACAGCGAAATGCCCTATCACCCTATAGTGAAATTTACCAAGCACTTACAAGGCCTTCGAAGCAAACCAAAATAACAGATTTTATAAGGAAGGAAAAAGATGGAAAAGCCCTATCGAAGAAAAGGATGAAGAACCTTCGAACAAACGACTTCGACTTGTTATATCGAGTGATGAAGAAACTTATTAAAACTATGTTTTAATATTATTAGAATACATTTTTTGTTTTCTGTTATATATTTTACTGTTTATTTATTTCATTTGTAGTTATTTTAATAAAAGATGCATTATGTTTTCAAAAATTGTTTTTTTTAATTGTTTCAAATTATTTTGTATTACTCATTTTGTTTTAAGCGACCTCCTGTAACACGATTTCACATAACACGACACTTTCTAGGAACCTATCTACCGTGTTATAGGAGGGTTACCTGTATTATTATTATATTATTTTAATACAAGATTTTTTGACTCACGATTAAGCTTATGATGTCGTCATTCACAAAAACTTTGAAAAAATCATATGGCAGTTTGTCGTATTGTTCATACAGAGCAATACTTAAACCAGAGTTTGGGACACTAAACTGTAAGTTTTTTAGATTTTTCCCAGTTGCATGAGCCCACTCAAACTCATTACTCTGGTTGTTTGCTTCTTTTTCAATATCATTATTATTTTCTTCATCACCCAAATCGTCATAACGCATGTTTCTTATAACTTCTTCTATTATTTTATCCATGTAATTGGGGCTTTCTATAATTTTTTGTTGGTAGACGGTTCTGGTTTTTGCGAAGATGGTGTACAATTATTTTTTTTGAACCGTTTAGATTTAGACCGATAATCGTCCTCGGATTCAGAACTTTCTGTAACCGGTTCGTATATTTCGTCGCCGTCAAAAATATTTGCCTCACTTTCTTCATCAGAAAGCAACTCTTTCCATAACTTCTTCAAACGTGCTTGTTCTTTTTCGTATGACATATTCACATTCACAATTACACTCACAACATCCAAACAAAGACTGCGAAAAGTAATACTCGATCGCCGTAAACACGTGTATGAGAGATTTTACAAGTTCAGACAGGAATTACGTGATGACACATTGGACTCACATGGCTACTCGAGATGTACGCGTCTATTGTAGGCCGCGCGAGACCAACGTGTCATCATAAAATAAAAGTTTAAAATAAATATCAAAAAAAAAAATTATAATAATAATTTATGTTAATTCCTGAATCTGTAGAGCAATAATTACAAGATTCTAAAATAAAAAACTATTGGCCAGTGGGACCCCATTTGTCGAATATATGGTGGCATTCAACGTGTTAAATATAAATAAATAAACAATTAGTTTGTAAGAAACTGCTGAAAACTGCTTGCTGCTTATCGGCAATATCATTAAAATGGAGCTAGAAAACGATTTTTTTGATGTTCCGCAAGAAATTGCAAACGCAGCAAATTCGGCTGTGTATCATTAACTATCCGAAAAATCAAAGAAAAGGTACATGGATGTTTTGGAGAAATTTAAAGAATGGGTGAAAATCAAAAACGTAAAAACTATTACGGAAGAAGTAGTTATCGCGTATTTTAATGGGTTGATAACTAATAATTAACAATTAACGTAATGGTCCACATATTCTATGTTAAAATGACCTTATTTGTTTTTGAAAAAACAGATTTAAAACAGTAAGTTTCTGAAAAATGCCTTTTTAAAATTTACAATTCTACACCCCTTTAATTTCCAGGTATAAAACTTTATTTGCTATTTTAAAATCAAAATCAAAAACCTACCAACCCAAAAATCCAAGATTTTTGATAAACGGGAAATGGAAAAATTTTTAAACGAAGCACCCGATGAAAAATATCTATTAATGAAAATGGTAGCTGTGATGGGCATAATGGGAGCATGTCGGTGTGACGAATTAATGAATATAAAAACCACGAATATTATAGAAGGCAATAATCTATTAACAGTGAAAATTTTAAAAACAAAAAATTATAAACCTCGGTCATTTGTTGTAACAAATTCAGATACAAACACTATTAACGGTGTTGAAATATAAACGCTATTGCGAAAATACCCAGACTCATAGCAAATTTTTTAAAATTACAAGATTCGCATTTATTTACTGGGCACTGTTTTCGCAGAACATCTGCCACGTTGCTTGCAAATGCTTCCACCAATATTTTAGCCTTAAAAAGACATGGAGGATGACGATCTTCAAATGTTGCCTAAGGGTTGTAACGCCTTTTTTTTGTTGCAAATATGTTTTTTTTTTGAAAATGATTTTCTTTCTAAATAAGTTTCCTTTTGAGTAGTTTTAGAAATATTTAGTTTAATAAATAATTTAGTTTATCTTTAATAATTGTTTTATATTAAATTAAAAATGTAAGAAATTTTACCTCTGATGTTCGAGACCTATCGCCGATTTGTGGAGATTCTCTCAAAAAAAATAATTAAATATCCGACAATGTCGATGATCAACGTTTCCCAAATTAACGTTGGAGATAAAAGTTGCAATTGATTGATCCCGTTAAAACGGATAATTATCGAAATTTCCCCAAAATGTCCGAAGACCCCAAAATCTCAAATTTCGATGTAATGGCACCAAAAGCAACCTTACTTGGTCGAGAGCACGGCGCAAAAGAGAGCAAATCAAGTTTGGATTTCCGTAACTCTCCAAAACTTAATATAAAAAAAATTTCGCCTGCGCACACGTAAACATCCCAATAAAATTTGAATGAAAATAATAAAGGAATTATGAAGCGACATTTAAAATATTTAATAAATGTGTTTAAAATTAATCATATGTAAATATAAAAAAAGGAAATACAGTTTAGGAGATCGAACTCAGCCTTCGCCACTGAAACAAAATAAAAACACAAAACACGTTTAAAGAAAATTAAATTAACAAAATCATATATATCAAAATGGCAATTCAATATTTGGAAAACAGAAGAAAAAAGGAACGTAACAGGGTATGTAGAAGATTCGCTTACAAGTAAAGAAGAAATTGCGAAAAAAATAATAAATGACAAGGATATAAATGGTAACAATTCAAATATGAAAGAACGGGAAGTGACTGAGCATCACTTCATTAGCAGTCAGCCAGAATTAATCGAGATAGATCAATCAGTTATAGTAGAACATAAACATGAAGCAATAGTTGACCAGCAAGAGGAAATAACAAGATTGAATACAAGTTTAAATAATTCTACATTTAATAGTTGCACGGTTAATATTTATATTAAGTAATTTTTTAACTTTTCTATTGTATTACTTTTCTAGTTTTTTCATTATAAACGTTATGTTTAATAATTACAATTGTTTCCTTAAATGTTGTAGTATTATTTAGCTGTGAGTGGTTGAAAAAAAATTGAGTGAGTAAAAAATGTTTTCACTCACTCGTTGCTATGAAAGTCAGCAGAGTGAATACAAATAACAACTTTCGACACTCGTATCTACGCTAGAAACGAATAATTTCAAAGGCAGGATTAAACAATACAGTGGACGCCGCTTATTAGAACCACGGATAATGTTATCAATCGGATATTGTTATCACTTTTGGGAAGAACGGGCCGGACGTGTAATATTATATAACAAAAATTTTCGCTTATAGTAATCATGATTTCGGTTTATGTTATCATTTCTTTCTTAAAAATGTTTTCGACATGAGCAATAAATTTTATTTTTACGAGCAAAATAAATAATGTTGACATAGATTCGGTGAATCCCCAAACTCTGCATTTGAAAACTCGAACACGCGACGCTCGGCTGTGTACGTTACGTCTCAGTTCTATTCTAACCTTTTGTAATGGCTGACGTAAAAAAGAGACGTGATCTTAGTTTAAGTGAAAAAATTAACATTTTAGAAAAATATGACAAGTTGCCGAAATTGAGTTAGCGAAATGCAGCAGCACAATTAAAAATCTCACAACCAATTTTGTGTAAAATTTTAAAAAAAACGTGTGGAAATAGAAGATGCTGCTAAAAAAAATGAGAATTTACTGACTAAAAGAAATCGAACTGGGAAATACGCTCAAGTGGAATCTGCGTTGAAACTATGGTTGATGCGACAGAAAGCGGAAGAACTTGCAAATAAAATGGGAAAAGAAAATTTTGTTGCAACGGAGGGATGGTTTCACCGTTGGAAAAAAAGAGAAAACATCGTATACAAACGGACACACGGCGAGCAAAAAGATGCTGATTTTAAGAGTGCAGAACACTGGATTGAAAATGAATGGACCAAGATTGCTGGGGAATTTACTCCTAATGATATTTTTAATGCAGACGAGACTGGGCTTTACTATCGCGCTCTCCCCGATCATACATACATGTTTAAAAAAGACAATGCAAAGGGTTGTAAGACATCGAAAGAACGTATAACAATTTTGTGTTGTGCAAATATGTCGGGTGACAAAGAACAGCTTTTAGTAATCGGCAAAAGTAAGAATCTACGTTGTTTTAAGAGTGTCAAAAATCTACCTGTTGATTATTATTCAAATACAAATGCCTGGATGCCATCCTTAATTTTTAATGACTGGCTCTTAAAATGGGATAGGAGAGTAAACCGCAAAATTGCTCTTCTCGTGGACAATTGCGCTGCACACTGTGTAAATTGTCAATTAAAAAATATAAAAGTTATTTTTTTACCGGCCAATACTACTTCGATAATACAACCGTGTGATCAAGGCATTATAAGGACCATGAAAGCGTATTACCGGAAAGAGATGCGTGCTAGAATTTTGAAAAGTATGGAGGATACCCTAAATATGAGCGCAAATGATCTAGCCAAGAAAAATTTATTAGATGCTTTACATCTTATTACCATGTCGTGGAGCCAAGTTTCCAAAATAGCAATAAAGAATTGTTTCAAACATGGTGGATTTTCAAAAGATGACATAGAACCTGAACACCTAAACATTCAGCCACCCGACATGACGACAAGTGAGTTCGAGGAACGTCATCAATTGAAAATCAAGAGCCAGAGGAAGAAGTAGACATACAAACAATGCAACCCCCAACAATGAGCGAAATGAGAAAAGCGCTGGAAGTTTTGCGACGTGGTGTTTTGCGACAGGTCATCTGATTTTCAGACGCATTACGACTATGAAATTTTTGTTAATAACTTGCTCCGCGAAAATCAGAGACAAACAACTCTAGATGAGTTTTTTTAATATGAATTTGTTTTTTATTTTGTTTCAAATTTAAATGGAATACATATTTTATGTAGTAATATTTTCTAAGAGTTTATGTTACGTTTTATATATACATATTTTTAATTAAAATAAAGTTTTGTTTTTTCGGCTATTATTATCAATCGGTTATTGTTATCATAAACCCCGAGTCCCGTTGTGATCACAATAAGCGGCGCACATTGGTTCAAAATGGCAAAAAGTGACGCATAGACCTTTAGAAATTTATTACGTTGATGAAATTTGGTATATAGGTATTATAACAAATATGATGATTTGTATCAAAATTTAGACCAAATTAGTTAACCGGAAGTGACACTTTACCTGAACACCCCACCTCCACATTTTCATATAAAGTTGTAATTTAAATTGGTGTAGATGAATGCCATATTGTATGATCTATTATAATCTTGCAAAATATCCAAATATCAAATTTCAATCAATTCGCGTAACCGGAAGTGTACCGGAAGGTACTTTATCTGAGCACATCTCCAATTTTATTCATAAAAATTGTCACTCTAAATTAGAATAAAAATAAATAAAATGAATTGTAAAATTTCTAAAATTGTAGTTTCTATGGCCCTCCAAAATATTCTGACATCATAGTTTGGTCTTGTTGTGTAATTGGAACTAATAGAAAGTAAAGGAATAAAATATTCCATAGAATAGATTCAAGTAGTTTGGACGATATAAAATAAAAAAAGATATGTAATGAGAATAGTATATAGAAGATAATATACCTACATGTATTGGTGCAGAAGATAAGTATACCTACATGTATTTATGCATAGGTAATTGGTTATGTGTAGGTATTATATATAGGTATATATATATACAAAAAAATGAAATACAACCAGTTTATTAAATTCAATAAACATACTTTACTATATTAAATGGTGTCTTCAAATTCTTCTGCGAAGACTGGTAAGGAACTTTCCTCATCGAATTGTATGTCGTCATCAGAATCTGAATCATACGATTCATTCAAAGGAGCATCTTCAAAATCAGCAGTATCATCTATGTGTAGTTTTTTTGTTGAAGATTTACTCTTTGCAGATGATCTATTAAATGCTCTGAATATTTTAAAAAATAAAGGATCAGACGTTAACATGAATCTGTTAAAAATATCTTCAAGTGTATCTTTGCGTGATGTTTTTCTTGAAAAGTCGGTCCTATATTTCTTGAAATCTTTGTTTCTAGACTCCAGTGGTTCTTCACTTAGAGCACCTATAAAATAAAAACTATAGTTTTCTTGTTTGTTGTCTATTCAAGTATAATTTACCTAATGGAATTGATCCAAAATGTTGACTATATTCATGCCCGTGAAACAAAATTTTATGCACAGTTGGAGAAAATGTGAATGAGGGGTATGTTTTCGAAAACTTTTGTGCTGTTGCAATGCCGTACATTTCATATTTCTTGAAATTAACTACTGTGTTGCAAGATATTGCCGCTAAAAGATTTGAAAATCGCTCGATAATTTCAACATCAATTCCTGTTATTTCTGATGTTAATTTACAATCTTGAAAGAATCTTCTGGCGGTATTCCCATCATGGGAAATTCCAAAACCTGGCTTGGGTTTGTCTATAATTAGGCCAGTTTTTTCCTTGAACAGTTTTTGAATTTCCTTCTTCCGCACATCTGTTTGCTTGTTTTCGTCCAATCTAAGAAGAAATTAGTCATAGAAAATAAAGAAGTATTAGAAGTAAATCTCTTACTTATAGGCACATCGTAGTAAAAACTGCATCATATTAATTTTCGCATGTAATGGAGATATACCAAAGCCAAAAACAGTTTTGTTAATTGCTCCTTTGTCTGGAAATTTATTTAAGTCTTTAGGTCCAGCTAAACATACTGGACATCTCTAAAATCATTTAATTTTAGTTATCTTATTGACAAAAGAATTCTTTCGTTTCTGTCCCACGTTTAATATAATCATGAACACACTTACCGAAGTTGCGGGATTTTTAATAATAGCGTTGATAACTTTTCCATTTATCATGGTGAACAGAAAACTATGTGTCATTTCCACCTCGTATGATTCCGACATCTTAATCATTGATGGCCTTAAATTTTCTATTACTGTCATCATTCTTGTGTACTCTGCCGTTATGGAATTTGGATCTTCTTTACAGAATGCCATTCGTATTGGCCTACATAGACTAAATTAAAAAAAAACAGGAGATTAGAGCCTGCGTTACAATATTTTATATGAAAAAATACCTTGACGAATTAGGAGAGTCATTATTCCAAACAATGACCTTATCACCTTCTATAAATAAGGGTAATATGTGCGTACACATTACGGTGGCATCCGAATTTTCTGGATTAATAAACCTTTGTTTAAATTCAGGATGACCACTGCTGCCATCCATACCCCATTTAAATGTTATTTTCAACCTGTTTGGGCAATTTTCTATTGGAATATTTTTCAAAATTCTTTCGGCTGTTCTGTCCACCATATGTTGAAGCGATACCTTTGCCTCTATTTCCGAAAAGTTATCGGGATTTAAAGTGGGATAGCTTTCTTTTTTAGCTTTCAATATTTCATGGTATGTTGGATATATATCAACTTCTATAAAATAAATACAATCAAGTAAATTAGGTCTACATACTTAATAAAATGAATATTACTTTTCCACAATGCTGCTGAACGCATATTTTGATACTGAGCCTTTGTTTGTTTGCCATTTATAATAAATAAGGCTATTGCTTCTTCCGGAGAAAATGGTTCGGGAGCACTGCGCTCCACAGCGGACAATACGTCTTCTGGGACTAAGCTAGCCAATTTTACAGCTTTTGCTGCATCGATTTTATGCTCTTGTCTAAAGGCAGATGTGGCGGCATACGCTAATTCTTCAGACGTGTAACTATCTCTTATTTCTAAAAATAAATTTTATAGCCACATTATATCAAACACGTGCTGATCTATTACCTTTGGTTACTCTATTTTTTTGAGAGGTTGACAAATCTGCAAAACATTTTCGTTTCGAAGGTCCAGGTTCTGACACATTCTCATCACATAATTTGTTAAATGGTTTGTCATCTAACCAAAGTTGATTTTTGGCAACAAATTTTTCCCAAGAATATTCAGAATTTCTCCATTTTTCTGCCCATTTCTTTAAAAAAGATTTTATTTGGGTTTCGTTTGGAAAAAGTCCGCGCCCGTTCATGTATGTTAGTATTTCGTTAAATACCTCTGTTTCAGTTCTATTACTAAAACCTCCCTTAAGAAATTTATTGCATAGATCTATACGCGTAATTTCAGCTGTAATAAAAAAATACATTAGCAAAAATAATAGCACTATACTATACAGGATATGATATGAAATAAACTATTACCAAAAATTTAATGAACTGTTAGCTATACTTACTATAACTTGATCAGTGATAGTGGCAATGTGTGAAGCGGAACATCAATATCATCTCACTTGTTGATTATATTAAAGGAGAAAAGATTTCTAATGATATCGGGGAATGACAAATTTGTAGCAAATTTTTTTCCAACTTTTGAGGGTTGTAGTTACCTAGGGGTGTCGATGTGCATGTGGTTCTTGTATATAAATCATCTACCTTAATTTTCGGAAAACAATCACTTCCCAAAGTTTATCGCATTTGCAGCGAAACACTATAAAATAAATCAAAAGTTGGATCCAGATGGTTTTAAATTATTCACCACTGATAAGATAATACTCAAAATTATATTTACAATCAATAACTGCAGCGGGCTGAAGCTGGCGTAAACATTTATTATGACTTATTTCCTAATAGTTGCGTATTTTACGGATATGTAGTGTTAAAATGTAACATATTTTCGACAGGCGGATCATGGTGGGTCTAAATCATATTGGAGGTATATGATTTAGACCCACCATGATAATATACAATTTTGAGTATTATCTTATCAGTGGTGAATAATTTAAAACCGGTACGTAATACTTTAAACTATATTTACGATGAAAATTCAAAGCGGGCATAGGTGGGCGTCGAGACTTATTACAGTTTATAACTTAAAAATTGTCATAATTCATGATACACTTTTTCATAATGTTAGCTGATAATCAAGGCATCAATTGAAAAACTGTTATATACATATGATAATACTTACCTAAACGCTTGGATTCCATATTTTCTTCAGAAATAACTATCACTCGAAACGTCACAAAATTATCTTAATGTGCGCTAATGAAGCGATAAGGCAAAGTGACCTAAGAACCTGCCCGACCTCCTTATAAGCAAATCCATCTTACTCAGGTAGATTTGCATATAATTGACTTTGGGTATCGGTTTTTCTTGGAAAAAAGTGTTATTTATAAAAGGGCTTTCCCAAAATTACCTAGGGGTAAATTTGTTTTTTACCTCTATGCGTCACTTTTTCATGTTTTGAACCACTGTGCGGCGTGCACTGTATATCCAATATATCCAGCGTCATACAATAGGTATGACGCTGGATGTCCAACTCAATTGAAAAAGTCACGTTAAAAAAAGTAAGGATCTTGACATTAAATAAATCATTCTGAATAAAAGATTTTGTAGATGAAATCAAATACGCAAACTATTGAGGACAATGAAATTGTGGGATATGATGGAAAATCCCTGAAGAACATTTGCACTTTAAATAAACAAAGTGATTGAATGTTAGCAATATATTTCCTCAACATAATTAGTATAGACTATTTCAGAAATATAAATACGTATCTAACAATATTATATATAAAAACTATTTGAACTTGTGAACAGGTTGTTGGTATCTTTTTAATGGAAGTTAACAGCCTTAGATTGTGAACTGCGCTGGCGTAACGTTTCGTCCATTCTTAGCTGCTCCTTCTGCAGCTGCATGCGCATGGTACCAAGCTGCGTCAGGATGCTTCTACTGTGACCGTCCGTATAAGAATCACCGTGATTCACTAAACCTTTCTAAAAAAACAAATAAGCAATAAATTGATGTATTCAAATTTTCGATTTTAATCATAATATTTCATGAATCTTAGCTAACTTGAGTCCTCTTATGATTGTCACTACCATCTTCTAATTAAATAAACATTAAGAAGAAGATAATAACAACAGAGTTTAAAAGTTCCGTTGATTTTCAAATAAGTTTGTATCACTTAAAAAATAGGGAAGAAAGTAAATTTGCTTGTATGTTTTCTCTTACATTCCATTTATCTTCGTAACGTCTAAAAACGTCTGGTCTACTAGAAGAATTAACGGCGATAGAGTTTTTAAGTTCCCTTGCGACGGGCGAGTGCGCTTTAAGTACGGGCGTGGGCAGTGGATCATCCAATCGACTAGAACTACTCCTGCGCTGCATTTTCGGACTCTTACGGATCGCGCTTAGATCTTGTTGCGTGGCACTATGCCTCCTCTGCTGTACATCACGACCAAACGCATCGCCAACGCTCAACGTTTCCAACCTATTCAACATGTCCTGGTGTTTTAACGCATCTATTCTACTCAACGAATCGAAACGACTAAATCTACTATAATCGGAATTGGTGGCGACGGCGCAATTATTGATCGGATCGTGATAAGCACCGAGAAGGTCCATACGATTAAGGGCGTCGCGACGCGCTGCCATCGATTCGTAACGCGATGGTAACGTACCGTACCTGGGTGAGGTTCCTGGATAGGAGGATGACGAGGATGGAAGGGTGTACGAGTGATGGTGACTACGACGGGATACCGGCGGAGAATAATGGGACAGTTTTGAGGCAACGTTGGTGTTTCGAAGACTTAGTGGGCTGCTCTCGGACTCGTAACGTTTGCGAAAACTCGAACGCAGCTGGAGGTCTTGTTGGCGACGTAGGAACTCATCTGTAGTTCTTCGAGACTAAAATGGAACAAAACTCAAATGTTAATTAATGGTAATTAAATTACTTTATTACTTGTTCATCTCGTATTGCTCGTATCTGTTCCTCTCTGATTTGTTCCTCTTGCATCCGAATTAATTGCTGCTCTAATCTGCGATTTTCACGTTCTTGTTCGATCCTTTCCTGCTCCTCGCGAAGTTCGACCAATCTCCTTTTCTCTTCTATTTGCATTCGGAGTTCTTGTTGGTAAGCCTCACGTTTTAAACGCTCCTATTAAAACAAAAATATAACTAATACTAATACTGACATTTACAAAGGAAGGTTTTAAAAGCTTACACGTTGAGCAACGTCGATCCTATCATGATAACTAAATCCATCTAAGCAACTTGTTCCATACCCATGATTATAATCGGATAATAAATGATCTAAAAAATAAGTTGCTCCTATTATTTGTATACATGGTGAATAAAAAGTGTGGAACACCTAAAATATCTTCAAAACGAGTTTCTTTTTGATTTTTTCAGATGTTGAAGACTATAATGAATTTGTCGGGTTTTTCTGTCTCAATTTTTTTTTTTATAGTGGCGTACATTTCGAGGTCAAATTTTTTTAAATACAGTGCACTCCGCTTAATTGGGACACATCGGGTCTCATTCAATCTGTCCCAATTATCCGATAGTAAAAAAACGGATATAGAATATACTACGTATTTTTATCTACACCAGCCATGTCCAACCCAAATTACTCTTCGGGCCAAAATTTAGGAATGTACAAGGCACTGGGCCGCCACCCACCTGAACAAGAAAATTTCAATTCTAGCGCACACTCGCGCTCAGATGAGATACATATACGCAAACTAGCATGTACACAGATATACACAATAATATATAGGTATTTCAGTAAATTACAACAGATATTTAATGTGAAACTTGTTTATTTATTTTATTTGAAATTTTTTTAATATCAACTTCTAATTTTGTTGTGGCACAACGTAACTGATTCGTCAAAATTGCGTCGGTGAGTCTGTTACGGTCTTTGGTTTTGACTAATTTTAATCTAGAAAAAAATGACTCACAGAGATATTTTGTGCCGTTTGCTGCCACAATACACATAGATAACTTTTTCAAATTAGGAAATTTATCTTCCTGGATATATTTTCCATAAAAGTCGACTATATTGATGTCCTCAAACCTTAATTTCATTTCTGAGTTGGACTGCAGATAATAATAATAATAAAGGACTTTATTCAGCACAGAAATACATACATAGCAAAAATAAACATAGAAAGAGCATAAGGCGAGGTTCATTCTGAAGACTGCTCTACCACCTAACCTAAATATACTACTTATAATTAATAAATAAATGAAAAGTGAAATGTGGGCTGAGCGGGAAGCAAAAAAAGAAAAAAAAGGAAAAAAAAATCAAATAATATAAAACAAATGAAATGAACATTTCTTAAACAAATAAAACAAAAAAAAAATAAAAACAATAATAACAAATGGTTACAATACGGCGGTAGAAACGTGGATAGACAAACGTGATTATGAGTGCTGCCGAGCAACATAGCCACCCTCTCTAATATTTTATTCCACAGATTTGGCAGGTAATAGCTAAACGACTTCTTAAAGGATTCTGTGCGGTGTTTGGGAATCGTGAGTCGACCGCGAAATCTGACATTAATATTATGAATATCAGTTCTAAAGGTAATTCTATTATATAGATTCGGTGGCGTAGCGTTATGCAGAATCCTGTAAAATAGCGAAGCTGCGTGTAATTCCCTTCTGTTACTCATAGTAAGCCATTTGGTATCTTTTAATTTGTGCGCGATATTGAATAAGTCGTGCGTGGGACCCGATAAATCAAGCGCAAACATGCATTCTGCAACCTCTGCACTCTCTGCCTATCACGGAGTCCGAGATGGGTACCGTAGACAACATCGCAATAATTTAATCGTGATAGCACAGTTATCTCACAAAGTTGTTTTTTTTTATGTGAGTAGAAAGAATGTCGCGATTTTGAAAAATTAGCCTGAGCTTAAAGTAGCATGATTTCAAACAAGCATTTATGTGAGATGTGAAGTTCATATTACTGTCTAACATCAGCCCCAAGGTCTTCACCTCATTTTTTACAGCTATTGCGATATTATCAATTTCTAGATTCATGCGACACGAGACTTCATTATAATATGAATTATTGCATAACCTCTGAAGGAACAAAGCATAGATACAGTTGAGTATCATCGGCATAAAGATGGCTTTGAACGCTATTAAGATGTGTAATGAGTTTGGATGTGTATAACGAAAACAGAAGTGGACTAATAACCGATCCCTGCGGAACACCACAATGTACCGCAAGCGGATCGGACTCATTACTATTATGCACAACTAACTGATGCCTACCCCGCAGGAAACTACCGATCAGTTCGACTGCCGATGTTGACAGTTCACACGACGTTAAAATACCCAACATAATTTCGTGATTTATTGAGTCGAACGCTTTAGAGAAATCTAACAAAACAAGAGCTACGTATTCTTTTCTATCTATAGCTTCATGTACGTCGTCTAATATCTTTAGCAAAGCAGTGCTGCAGCCATAACCCGCCCTGAATCCCGACTGACATTCAGGCAGCAAATTATTATGATTTACAAAGTCACGCAGTTGTTTATCAATAATCTTCTCCAAAATTTTTGACAATATTGGAAGAAGAGCTATAGGTCTAAGATCATCTAGTCTGTCTGGGTTGGGCTTCTTTTTAAGAGGAATTAATTAAGCCGTCTTCCAGTTATGGGGAAATACAGAGTGTACTAAAGAGAAATTTATTATATGTGTTATATAATTTAACAAAAGTGGGAAACACAACGACAGCATTTCCTTGTTGATGCCATCACAATCAGAGGCATTGCTACTAATTGACTGGAAAACCGTAAACACCTTCCATTCGGAGACTTTTTTAAAACTCATTGGCTCGTTAGTAAGCACTGGATTCGATAAATAGTCATTAACAACCGCTGCAACGTCGTGATCAAATTCAGGAATAGAATCAATGAAAAATTTATTGATAGTATGAACGTCACTCAAATGAGGAGGCAGATCAGATCATTGTTATGTTTATCTCCTTCGCCCACTAGGCTGTTTAGAACTTTCCATAGAGGTTTAGCCTGATTAGTGTTATTTAAGCTGGATATATATGTTTTCCTTGCTGAACGACACTCCCGAGTAACTAGGTTTCGCAAGGTGCAATACTCACGCCTATTTTCAATACCCCCATGTCTCAGGAATGTCCGGAAAGATTGATCGCGCTGTTCCATCAAGAATCTGATGTGAGGATTCAACCACGGGGCCGGCGGTTTAGAGATTCTTCTAGTTACTAGAGGTATATGCTTATCGAATAAAATTTTAAGGGAATCAGTCAAGAACTGCACCTTATCATTAATATCACTGTAATGATAAATATTACGCCAAGGTATACTCGATAGGTCGCTTTTGAATTGATCATAATTTAAATTCGTGAAATCACGATAAGTTTTAAAAAGGGAACTATCCTAGGTCTCGGACCTCTGCATATGCAAAAAATGGTCTCGTGATCAGCAAACCTGTCCTGCAGAATGCCACACCGCACGACAGATAAACCCCTGCTTACTAGAATCAGATCTATCATGCTATGACCACGCGTGCTATCTGAAATTATTTGTTTTAACGATAGCTGTTCACAAAAACATAAAAGTTCCTGTGTCGGCCTTTCAGTCATTGCGCCATAATCAATATTAAAATCTCCCAAAATCATCACGTTATTTGAGTGACATAAAAGGTTTAATGTGACATCCTGTAGAGTATCAAGAAAAGAGGCATACAGTGATCTATGTGGGTTGTACACGCCGCCAATTAGCAATTTAGTTTTATCATAAGATAATAAAATCCATAAATTTTCTATGTCACTTGTAGTATTGATTTTCCTGTAAGTTAAGCCATTTCTCACGTACATACCAACTCCTCCACCATTCGCATATCTATCCTTTCTTTCAAATCGGTAATTATCAATCATAACCCTGGACGACTCCGTATCAGGCTGTAACCAGGTCTCAGTCACAACCAAAACACCAGGGGCAAATTCCGCACAAAATCGTTAAGTTGAGTAAACTTGCTCAAAAGGGATCGAACATTAATTTGTACCACCGTTAAGCAGCCCTCACCCCCACGCGCACTCATCCACATCCCCGCCATTCAAAAATAAAAAAAGAGAGAAATATATATATATAATATATGTATATTGAATTTCACGTCTGCCCAGTACGCAAAAGATGCTCCTCGCCCATAGTACAAAAAAAAACAATAATAATGTAGGTAGTGCGTTGATCATCGGCATAAAGAACATATGTTCTTATTTAACAAAAAAACAAAACCAAGCAAATAAACGCTATATAAAGACATAAGTAAAAAAAGTAGTCATCTTCCCAATTATTTTTAAATTGTCTGTTTTCATCTTTTCTTCCTACCCGACATCGCACGTCAATATTATGGACAATTTTATTTATTCTGGTATAATTAAAGAAACGAATAAATTTTTGTAGGACTGCAAATTAAAATAAAATATTACTTACTTTTATTTTCACAATCCTTTTAAAACAATAAGTTTATCAACTCTGTGATTAATCAACTCTCTACGAAGAACTCGCATAAACTGAAGGGACTAGAAAATTTTATGATTCAATCCACTTTTGAGCAAAACGGGGGAATATCCGACAAAACGGACAAATTCGCAGTTATGTATCTCCGAATCTACTAAGTCGGGTTTACGTAGGTCGGGGTATTTACTGTATTCGTAAACGTCATACATCGGGATTCGCTATTGTACAAATTATTTTTTTAACATCGTCATTGCCGCCACCTCGGCGGCGGTGTCAAAAAAATTAAGATGAAAGTTCTTCCCAATATATTAAGCTATGTGTTTACCAAATTTGGTGAAATACGGCCAAGGAATAACTGAGTAAAATCAGTATATAGGTACCCACATACATACAAGATTCCATTTTTATATATTAAGATATAGAAGTTTTATAAAACGTCATTCGACCAAGTAATAAAAATTATTTGTATTATCGATTATTAAAATTTAAATATTAATTTGTGCGATTTCCTTTTTTTCTGTTGGACATGGCTAATCTACATGATAAAAAGTAATTATTGCTGAAAATAAAAAGTGAAAATATTAAAATAAACATTTATTCTATATAAGAAAACATTAAATAAAGAAACAACAAAAATAATGATAAAGAAAACCACATTTTTTTAGGTAAAAAATACTTGTCCAAAGTACAGTAGAACCCCTCATATCCGACCTCGGGATATCCGACTCCTCGGGATATCCGTCACCCCTCCCTACTCCCAATTTTGTTCAAATGCTCTAATGTACGTTTTTGTGAATCCCAAGAGACCCGACTTTCCGTCGGGGAATTACTTGATTCGCTCAATCTTGATGTTTGCCAAGGGTTGCGCAACTGTGTTCATCATTGTGAATATCAATTGTATGCATATTTACAATTGTTATAGTAAAAGTGATTATGGCTACCCAACAAAAACGAAAACGTATTGTATGTACACTACAGAAGAAATTGGAAGTTATTCAGAGGCTAGACAATGGCGAGTCAGTTCAAAAATTATCTTCTGAATTAGGAATAGGCGTCACAACTATTAAAGACTGGAGGAAAAACAGAAAGAATATCGAATCGTACTCTATGACAGTGGAAGGGGAGGAGGGTTCAAAAAATAGAAAGATGCTTAAAAAGCATAAATTTGATGTTTTAGATGATGCTCTCTGGATATGGTTTTGCCAAGAAAGACGCAAAGGAACTCCTTTGTCAGGTCCTATAATTAAAGAGAAGGCAGCGATTTTACATAAAACAATAGTAGGAGAGGAAGGGGAAAATTTCAGTGCAAGTGAAGGTTGGCTTCACCGATGGAAACGTCGCCATGGTATACGTCACGTTGTTATTTCTGGAGAAAAGCTATCAGCTGATGATGACGCAACCAAAGAGTTCGTGAAGAAATTTGAAGTTTTTATTAAAGAAAACAATATGCATCCGGATCAAGTGTATAATATTGACGAGTCAGGGTTAAACTATAAGATGCTCCCACAAAAACCTCTTGCTGCAAAAAATGAAAAAGTAACAGGGACAAAATTATCCAAGGATAGACTAACTTTTGCAACTTGTAGTAATGCAAGTGGAAACCATAAAATGCCATTGTTTGTCATTGGAAAATCTAAAAAGCCCAGAGCGTTCAAACATGTGAACATGGCATCATTGCCTGTTTATTATAAAAATCAAAAATCTGCTTGGATGGACAGTTCTTTGTTTAAACAGTGGTTTTTTGAAGAGTTTGTACCAGATGTAAAAAAACACTTGAAAATGAAAAATCTACCACTCAATGCAGTCTTGATTCTTGACAATGCTCCCAGTCATCCTTCGGAAAACGAACTAACAATGGGAAACATCAAAGCTATGTTTCTACCTCCTCGTGTGATACCTTTAATCCAACCTATGGATCAAGGGGTTATTGAGTGGTTGAAGAAAAGATACAGGCGAAAATATGTCAGCTTCTTATTAGAGCAAACGGAAGGAGGCAGTAACCTATTTGAGGCAATGAAGACTTTTAATATAAAAGATGCCATTTACATTGCCGCACAAGCCTGGGACGAACTCAATCACACCACTCTACAAAAATCTTGGAGAAAACTATGGCCAAGTATTATTGAAGGTGAGAGCGCAATCTCTAATGAGTCTTTAAACCTTAAAATACAGATGAAGCAGAAATTCTACAAGATTTACAGACCATCGATGCCCAAATCCAACCAGCGGATATAGAAGAGTGGCTATTGGGAGGAGACATAGTTGAAGTCACTAACGAGGATCTGAACGACGAACAAATCGTATCCGCAGTTTTTAAAGTTGAAACAGAGGAAGATGAAACGGATGATGAAAAAGAAGAACCTCAAAATATCAGTCATACGACAGCTACAGAGGCTTTCGAGATTGCAATGAAATACGTCGAGCAACATCCAGAAGCAACACCGATGGATGTGCTGTGCATTAAAAAGTGGAAAGATATCTCAGCTAAAGCAAGATTTGGTAGATTAAAACAAAAAAATATAACTGATTTTTTTAAATAAATTTACAAGTACATACATGGATTTGTATACATAATTAAATATATGTACTCGTTTATGTTTGTTTTGTTCATTTTTGTTGTTCCTCGGATTATCCGACCTTTTTTGGTAACCGACCATGCTCCGGTCCCATGGGTGACGGATATGAGGGGTTCTACTGTACTTTGGTTTCCACGGTTCATTTTTTTTTATTTATATACTCTGCACATTTATCTAAAGATTCAATTGGAGAATCTTCATTGTCTGTTTGCATAAAAAAACCTCTTAAAACTTCTATACTTTTCTTAGCTTCTAGAATACGTATAGGATTATAGATTTCTTCGTCGCTACTTTCTTGAACTTTATGATTAGAGAACAGTTTTATAGATACAATTTCATCAACAATATCATTCTCGTAGTCTTCGGTATTATTGCAACCATCCAAATTTGCGTCTATTTCTAGAAAATCATTAACGTTGTTGACTTGCCGAAGTACAGCGTCATTTATGATTTCACTTGAAGTGACCATCTGTTCAGAAAGTTGCATATCACTGGGATCTCTGAAGCCACAATGGTTAAAACAATTGCGTATACATTCACTACTAACATTTTTCTAACTGTCTGCTACAAATTGTATAGAGTTTAGTATGATCACTTTCGAGCTAACCTCTTTGGAGCTAGATGATGATGTCAAGGAAAATTCTTCTAATTTTTCAATGATGTGATGCATTAAAGCTTTACGATAGTGGAATTTTAAATTTTTGATAACACCCATATCCATAGGTTGTATTAATGAAGTTGTATTAGAAGGCAGGAATTCTAATTGTATATTTTTCAAATTGTTTATTTGTCCATAAAAAATTAATAAGTTTAGAGGGCTGTGACTTGGAAGAGAAGGAGTTTTGAACAAAAAGTTACATGAAAAACACCATTAACTTTCGCTGAAAAATCAGCTCTTGAAATCTTTCGCATCAATCTTATAAGACGATTTTATTCTCACTTCGCTGTCATCAGACAGCTTCCGAAATGAACAGTTTTATGCAAACATTTCAAATCCAGATACATGACGTCTAAGTCTTTGCACTTTATTTTGCTAAGTGTGGTTTTGCAGATTCCGAAGCTAGCATGACACCAGCAAATTCTGAACTTGTACAACTTATAAATGAAATAAATAAGATTTTATGCCACTATTCTCTTTGCTTTTTTCAAATATGAGTTTTGCTCATTTTCGAGTTAGTTATTTAAAGTATAATAAGTCATGGAATAAATAGTTTGAAAATATTCCAAAACATATCACCACAAATTCGTAGTAATGGTCTTGCGTTGCTACATACGCAATTGTTTTGTGAAAATAAACAATAACAAGTCACACAAAAATTGTAACGTGTCGGGACTTACGTGCATGTGAATCGAATGATTTTAATACAATGAACAGTAAAATGAGTGATGTAGAAGAATCTACATGATGTAGAAGCATCTACTGTAGAAACAGTCGATGCTAGTGATATTGATAGAGATTATGTACCTAGCGATGCAGAAAAGGTAGATACAAATCAACAGGTAACACAAAAGACGGAAACATTAATTTTACAAATTTTGCAAAAATTTCAAAGTCGATTTTCCAATAATTTTATATTTGTGCCTTGTCATTGTTTCACACTAAGCCCTTCAATTGATCATCAATAGCAACCCCAAGATTTTTAACAAAATTACAGAAATTTATTGGCCTTATAAGCTACTTTAGTTGTGTTTATACCCCCCTTATAAGCACAACTAAACTGTTTTCTAAAACCAGATTGCTTAAGTCTTAACCCAACAAAACCATTAGTCACTCCAATAACTTTGACAAAACTGGCAGTATTATTATAGACCTCAAAGATCCTTAAAAGTAGAACTAATTTGCGGATTGGGAGTAACATAGCCGTATTTCTAGGAGTCTGTGAGTACTGAGTATTTGTAAAGATGCTCAAGCACATCAAGAATACGTGGACAGCACAAACATATCATACCTAAAACTGATCCCATCAAATCCTACACTGGTAGATATCACATTCAAAAGTATTTTCTGATTATAATCTGAAGATACTTTACAAAAAGTCATTATTGGAATGACAGAATGCATTTTTTTATTGTAATAATAAAAATGGAGATTAATATTAGGCTCAACCAAAGTTTTTTTTACATAATTGTTAAAAAATTAACAGTCAAATTTTGTTAAAAAAATCCTTTTCTCCTGGCGCCCATGACATAATTAAACAAAGGTGTTCTGGATTTTGTATACCTACTGAAAGCATTAATTTGATCATCTGTCTGATTTTCTACAGTGTTTATAATAGTGTCATTGGATATAATAGTTATATTAATGAGAGACTCAGAATTATCCGATATTCTTGTAGGTTGTTCAACCAGCTGATTCAAGTTAAAAGCCTCTAAAGTGGTTGAAAAAGAATTTGCCAGAGATCCTTCAACCGTAAAGTTAATGTTAAAGTCGTCCAAATCTGCTGGCCTTAAAATAATAATAAAAAATGGGATTTTTTTCCTCAAAATTTTTCTTATGTAACTTAAGGCTGCGTTATACATTGAACGTTCTTGAGATGACTACTAAATCTCGAGATCGCTTTGACTCGAGATCTTGTCGTTAACAGATGTCGCGCCACGCCAGATTTGTAGAAATAAATAAAATTCGTATCTTTAAGCAATTCTTTCCCCACCATTACTTGTATCAAGCGAGATGCGAGACTGTTTAATCAGTCGTGATATGCCCAAATAATTCGCAAGGATTCATTTTTTTAATCAAATACATATACGATTATGTTTTAATCGAATAATCGTAACTTTGAGATTAACAATTAGATCATCAGAAACAATTAGATCTTGAGATACGATTTTTTTAACTCCATTATTCTTTTTTTAATCAAATATATGATTAAGTTTAAATCAAAAAAACGTAACTTTGAGATTTAAGGATTTAAAATAACCATCTTTGGGGATCTAAATAATGAATAAATTTGTTCCAAATTGCTATTTATTTCATCGCGATATCTCAATTATATCTTGAGATATGATTTTTTTAACTCGATTATTCTTTTTTTAATCAAATATATGATTAAGTTTTAATCAAAAAATCGTAACTTTGAGATTTAAGGATTTAAAATAACCATCTTTGGGGATCTAAATAATGAATAAATTTGTTCCAAATTGCTATTTATTTCATGGCGATATCTCAATTATATCTTGAGATATGATTTTTTTAACGCGATTATTCTTTTTTAATCAAATATATGATTAAGTTTAAATCAAAAAATCATAACTTTGAGATTTAAGGATTCGAAATGACCATCTTTGGGGATCTAAATAATGAATAAATTTGCTTCAAATTGTTTTTATTTCATAGAGATATCTCAATTAGATCTTGAGATACGATTTTTTAACTCGATTATTCTTTTTTTAATCAAATATATGATTAAGTTTTAATCAAAAAATCGTAACTTTGAGATTTAAGGATTTAAAATAACCATCTTTGGGGATCTAAATAATGAATAAATTTGTTCCAAATTGCTATTTATTTCATTGCGATATCTCAATTATATCTTGAGATATGATTTTTTTAACTCGATTATTCTTTTTTTAATCAAATATATGATTAAGTTTAAATCAAAAAAATCGTAACTTTGAGATTTAAGGATTCGAAATAACCATATTTGAGGATCTAAATAATGAATAAATTTGCTTCAAATTGTTTTTATTTCATAGAGATATCCCAATTAGATCTTGAGATACGATTTTTTAACTCGATTATTCTTTGTTTAATCAAATATATGATTAAGTTTTAATCAAAAAATCGTAACTTTGAGATTTAAGGATTTAAAATAACCATCTTTGGGGATCTAAATAATGAATAAATTTGTTCCAAATTGCTATTTATTTCATTGCGATATCTCAATTATATCTTGAGATATGATTTTTTTAACTCGATTATTCTTTTTTTAATCAAATATATGATTAAGTTTAAATCAAGAAAATCGTAACTTTGAGATTTAAGGATTCGAAATAACCATATTTGAGGATCTAAATAATGAATAAATTTGCTTCAAATTGTTTTTATTTCATAGAGATATCCCAATTAGATCTTGAGATACGATTTTTTAACTCGATTATTCTTTTTTTAATCAAATATATGATTAAGTTTTAATCAAAAAATCGTAACTTTGAGATTTAAGGATTTAAAATAACCATCTTTGGGGATCTAAATAATGAATAAATTTGTTCCAAATTGCTATTTATTTCATTGCGATATCTCAATTATATCTTGAGATATGATTTTTTTAACTCGATTATTCTTTTTTTAATCAAATATATGATTAAGTTTAAATCAAAAAAATCGTAACTTTGAGATTTAAGGATTCGAAATAACCATATTTGAGGATCTAAATAATGAATAAATTTGCTTCAAATTGTTTTTATTTCATAGAGATATCCCAATTAGATCTTGAGATACGATTTTTTAACTCGATTATTCTTTTTTAAATCAAATATATGATTAAGTTTTAATCAAAAAATCGTAACTTTGAGATTTAAGGATTTAAAATAACCATCTTTGGGGATCTAAATAATGAATAAATTTGTTCCAAATTGCTATTTATTTCATTGCGATATCTCAATTATATCTTGAGATATGATTTTTTTAACTCGATTATTCTTTTTTTAATCAAATATATGATTAAGTTTAAATCAAAAAAATCGTAACTTTGAGATTTAAGGATTCGAAATAACCATATTTGAGGATCTAAATAATGAATAAATTTGCTTCAAATTGTTTTTATTTCATAGAGATATCCCAATTAGATCTTGAGATACGATTTTTTAACTCGATTATTCTTTTTTAAATCAAATATATGATTAAGTTTTAATCAAAAAATCGTAACTTTGAGATTTAAGGATTTAAAATAACCATCTTTGGGGATCTAAATAATGAATAAATTTGTTCCAAATTGCTATTTATTTCATTGCGATATCTCAATTATATCTTGAGATATGATTTTTTTAACTCGATTATTCTTTTTTTAATCAAATATATGATTAAGTTTAAATCAAAAAAATCGTAACTTTGAGATTTAAGGATTCGAAATAACCATATTTGAGGATCTAAATAATGAATAAATTTGCTTCAAATTGTTTTTATTTCATAGAGATATCTCAATTAGATCTTGAGATACGATTTTTTTAAATCGATTATTCTTTTTTTAATCAAATATATGATTAAGTTTAAATCAAAAAATCGTAACTTTGAGATTTAAGGATTCGAAATAACCATCTTTGGGATCTAAATAATGAATAAATTTGCGATTAATATACGATTAAGTTTTAATCGAATAATCGTAACTTTAAGATTAACAATTAGATCATCAGAAACAATTAGATCTTGAGATACGATTTTTTTAACTCGATTATTCTTTTTTTAATCAAATATATGATTAAGTTTAAATCAAAAAATCGTAACTTTGAGATTTAAGGATTCGAAATAACCATATTTGAGGATCTAAATAATGAATAAATTTGCTTCAAATTGTTTTTATTTCATAGAGATATCCCAATTAGATCTTGAGATACGATTTTTTAACTCGATTATTCTTTTTTTAATCAAATATATGATTAAGTTTAAATCAAAAAATCATAACTTTGAGATTTAAGGATTCGAAATAACCATCTTTGGGGATCTAAATAATGAATAAATTTGTTTCAAATTGCTTTTTATTTCATAGAGATATCTCAATTAGATCTTGAGATACGATTTTTTTAAATCGATTATTCTTTTTTTAATCAAATATATGATTAAGTTTAAATCAAAAAATCGTAACTTTGAGATTTAAGGATTCGAAATAACCATCTTTGGGATCTAAATAATGAATAAATTTGCGATTAATATACGATTAAGTTTTAATCGAATAATCGTAACTTTAAGATTAACAATTAGATCATCAGAAACAATTAGATCTTGAGATACGATTTTTTTAACTCGATTATTCTTTTTTTAATCAAATATATGATTAAGTTTAAATCAAAAAATCATAACTTTGAGATTTAAGGATTCGAAATAACCATATTTGGGGATCTAAATAATGAATAAATTTGCTTCAAATTGCTTTTTATTTCATAGAGATATCTCAATTAGATCTTGAGATACGATTTTTTTAACTCGATTATTCTTTTTTTAATCAAATATATGATTAAGTTTTAATCAAAAAATCGTAACTTTGAGATTTAAGGATTTAAAATAACCATCTTTAGGGATCTAAATAATGAACAAATTTGTTCCAAATTGCTATTTATTTCATTGCGATATCTCAATTATATCTTGAGATATGATTTTTTTAACTCGATTATTCTTTTTTTAATCAAATATATGATTAAGTTTAAATCAAAAAAATCGTAACTTTGAGATTTAAGGATTCGAAATAACCATATTTGAGGATCTAAATAATGAATAAATTTGCTTCAAATTGTTTTTATTTCATAGAGATATCCCAATTAGATCTTGAGATACGATTTTTTAACTCGATTATTCTTTTTTTAATCAAATATATGATTAAGTTTTAATCAAAAAATCGTAACTTTGAGATTTAAGGATTTAAAATAACCATCTTTGGGGATCTAAATAATGAATAAATTTGTTCCAAATTGCTATTTATTTCATTGCGATATCTCAATTATATCTTGAGATATGATTTTTTTAACTCGATTATTCTTTTTTTAATCAAATATATGATTAAGTTTAAATCAAAAAAATCGTAACTTTGAGATTTAAGGATTCGAAATAACCATATTTGAGGATCTAAATAATGAATAAATTTGCTTCAAATTGCTTTTTATTTCATAGAGATATCTCAATTAGATCTTGAGATACGATTTTTTTAACTCGATTATTCTTTTTTAATCAAATATATGATTAAGTTTTAATCAAAAAATCGTAACTTTGAGATTTAAGGATTTAAAATAACCATCTTTGGGGATCTAAATAATGAATAAATTTGTTCCAAATTGCTATTTATTTCATTGCGATGTCTCAATTATATCTTGAGATATGATTTTTTTAACTCGATTATTCTTTTTTTAATCAAATATATGATTAAGTTTAAATCAAAAAATCGTAACTTTGAGATTTAAGGATTCGAAATAACCATCTTTGGGGATCTAAATAATGAATAAATTTGTTTCAAATTGCTTTTTATTTCATAGAGATATCTCAATTAGATCTTGAGATACGATTTTTTTAAATCGATTATTCTTTTTTTAATCAAATATATGATTAAGTTTAAATCAAAAAATCGTAACTTTGAGATTTAAGGATTCGAAATAACCATCTTTGGGATCTAAATAATGAATAAATTTGCGATTAATATACGATTAAGTTTTAATCGAATAATCGTAACTTTAAGATTAACAATTAGATCATCAGAAACAATTAGATCTTGAGATACGATTTTTTTAACTCGATTATTCTTTTTTTAATCAAATATATGATTAAGTTTAAATCAAAAAATCGTAACTTTGAGATTTAAGGATTCGAAATAACCATATTTGGGGATCTAAATAATGAATAAATTTGCTTCAAATTGCTTTTTATTTCATAGAGATATCTCAATTAGATCTTGAGATACGATTTTTTTAACTCGATTATTCTTTTTTTAATCAAATATATGATTAAGTTTTAATCAAAAAATCGTAACTTTGAGATTTAAGGATTTAAAATAACCATCTTTAGGGATCTAAATAATGAACAAATTTGTTCCAAATTGCTATTTATTTCATTGCGATATATCAATTATATCTTGAGATATGATTTTTTTAACTCGATTATTCTTTTTTTAATCAAATATATGATTAAGTTTAAATCAAAAAATCATAACTTTGAGATTTAAGGATTCGAAATAACCATATTTGGGGATCTAAATAATGAATAAATTTGCTTTAAATTGCTTTTTATTTCATTGCGATATCTCAATTAGATCTTGAGATACGATTTTTTAAATCGATTATTTCTTTTAATCAAATATATGATTAAGTTTAAATCAAACAATCGAAACTTTGAGATTTAAGGATTCGAAATAATCATATTTGGGGATCTAAATAATGAATAAATTTGCTTTAAATTGCTTTTTATTTCATTGTGATATCTCAATTAGATCTTGAGATACGATTTTTTTAAATCGATTATTTTTTTAATCAAATATATATATGATTAAGTTGTAATCTAATATCGTAACTTTGAGATTTAAGGATTCGAAATAACCATATTTTGAGATCTAAATAATGAATAAATTTGCTTTGAATTGCTTTTTATTTCATTGCGATATCTGAATTAGATCTTGAGATACATTTTTTTAGATCGATTAAAATATATGATTAAGTTTTAATCAAAATATCTTTGAGGTTTAACGATTCGAAATGTCCACCTCCCACGCATTGTAATTTTTTTTCTCGTCATAAATTCAAAAGTTAGACAAAGGAATGACGCATTTATTATCTTCCTTGACAGCTTAAAGGATTCTTTCAAAACGAAACTCATTTTGAAGATATTTCAGGTGTTCCAGACTTAAGTATACTAAAGCTGTCTTTTGTGTGAGAGAGAATTGAAAATTTCGGCGATCAAATCTTTCTCGCACTAACGGCATCTTTAGTGCAAAAGAAATTTGGCTTAATAAAAATCTGTTACCTGTGGGTGTTTGAGTTCTTCTATTTGACAAAATACTTCTTGGTTTATCCATATTTGCCGCTTGCAACTCCAAATTTTGTTCGCTCGTCAGTCTCTGGTCTATTCGTTGTTCATTAGCATTACCATACAATTGGTGGTTTTCTTTATCAGAATGATTGCTGTCAGAAGGAGTACATTCTTTGGAAGCCTGACTCGATTCACAACTATACGAAAACTACGCAATAAAACTTAATTTCACCACGCATTTATTAAAACTAAAATCGATTTGACTTACCAATGAATTGTTGATGTCCTGAATATCTGTTTGTACAGATTTCGTTTGTCCGGATGAAATAAGTTTACTTTCATACAATAAACGTTTCGACGAATTTTTTAAATTTTCATTTTGCTACAAAACGAAACGTTAATAAAATGAGTAATCGAAATGTTTAAATTAAAGAAATTGTATCATTTTTTACGTTATTTATATGTTCTTTATAATCTGCCTGTCGTTGTTGTTGCAAAAGTAACTTTCTTTGATCGTACTCTCCCAATCCTAAGTAAGGTGCCGTCGCTACGCGTAACTGTGGATTGTTGGGGCTGTATTCACCCCAACGAAACATCGCACCTTTATTGCTAGCATCCTATTTTTATGAACAAAATGATCAAATTTAAAAAAAAGTGTTAAAAACAAAATAAAATTTAATATAACAAGTATTTCTACGTAATATAATCAATGTGTTTTAAATAATTTTTAACCAATTTCATAATAAAAATTAAAATTTTACTTAACATTAACCCTTTAAAATAAAAAATTGTTTAAACGAATGATAACCAAAACAGAATAGGTAATTGCAATGTTTAATGTAAAATTAATTTGTTCATTAATTTTTTGTTTTAGCCCAAAATAATGATTTGGTGTTTAGTATCAAATTATGGTAAAGGGTTAAAATGTTAATTTATCGTTTTAAATATAGGTTAGTCATAAAAAAATAGAAAACCAAAGAAATTCTATTCACCAAAATATGATTATTAATTAAATAATATTTTTAGATGGTGCTTGATAGTTTCAATAAGAAATTTGAAAGAGTTTTAGAATATAATTTTGGATATTTAGACACTTAAGAACAATGAACTTATAAGTTATCTGCAATTTGATACGTTTAGTGAGATTTAAATAATCATATAATCAACGGAATGAAATAGTTCGAAAAAGATTATTTAAAGTATATTGAAATATCTATTTTATATAATTAAATTTTTGATTATATTTAAATCTAAATTCTAGAATTCTTATTTTCACCAAAACTCCATTAACCTTTAATTAACTTTCTTACTAAGATAATGTTGGTTATTAGCCCTATTATTAAAATTTAAATCAGTTATATGCGCAAATATATCGCTTTCAAATTGTTTTGGTTTTAAGTTTTTCCAAATTTCACCATGCTCTTTAAAACTCCATTTCTGAGTCGATTGGGTGGAAACGAGAAATTAAATACTCTAAATTACTACAGATACAGAACCAATGTGGGTCAACGCTATTGATGAAAGTTAAAAAAAATTAAGATTCTTATATCACAATGTTCCATTTATTGTCCTTTTTAAAATATGATACTGGAAAATGAAATATACTTAACATGCTTTGCTTTATATTGCTTTAATTTGACGCAGGAACGTCTAGAATTTAAAATTCTTTAAATTTTTTTAAATATAATTTCTTAGTACTGTTGTATACCAACAATGAATGCACTAATATGGTTCTGGTAGGGTTAATGCGATTTCAGTGCTAAAGCTGCAGGCTACAAATATTTTGCACAATTTCCTAATCGCCGATTGACAAATATACAAATGTTTATGAAAGAGTTTAGTAGAAATATGCACAACTGATTGAATGCAACAATCCCCGTCCGTTGGATTGGACGTGACGATCCTATAATTTGGCCTGAGAGAACCCCAGAATTAAATATGATGTATTTTTTCTTCTGAAGTTATGTAAAATGTCTAATATATAATGAAAAAATGAAAAAGAGTGAAAAAGTGAAAAATTTAATAACTCACGAATTTGCGTTTATGAAGTAAAAACATCTTTGAAAGCGCAAGCAAAAACTGAATTATATCTTCTTTTATTTTTTAGTTTCTACCGGTTTCAGATTCATTGGCCACCCTCAGGAAACCACGTTATTTTTTAATGATTAGATAGAGAGATATATTCCTCCTTTAAATTTTGATCGTTTGTTGTAAAAACTTATAATATAGGTACTTTTTTATAAATTTTCACATTAAAGAATAGATAATTGCAATACATATTTTCAATAACAATACATATTTGCAACACATATTTTCATTCGTATAAAATAAAAATACATCTAAATAAAATCTCAAAATGACGTTTTCACGCCTGCTTACTCATTATGCAGCAATACACAAACCTTGGAAACTTTTCACTTCATCATCTTAGGACAGAAATATCAGATCTATAACCCCTACAATTTTTTCTACTCATACTTGATACACCCAGTAGAAAATTTTAATTATTTTCAGATCGAAAATCGTCTTAAGAACTGTTATCCCTTGCTTAACAAAAACTGTGCTTCCGCAAAATAATCTCTTCCAAGATGTAGGTCCATATTTCCAACAATAATGAATTATAAGCTATTTTGGTTTCTAAACATCGTTGTTTTATAATAAATAAAAACGAATTTTGTTGCACTTTAAACGATGAATTGTCTTTATTAATTTTCTACCGGTTTCGGGGCGTTATATTCTCAGGAAAATACATCAACTATCTTTAAAAAATATAGAAAACCATCCACTTATAAAGTTATTAACGAAATGAAGATTATATTCTTGGTGTATTTTGAGAAATAAATATCTGAATAATTATTATATATTATTTAGGCGGCTAACAACATAAAGTGTAGAAAATTAATAAAGACAATTCACCGTTTAAAGTGCAACAAAATTCGTTTATTTGAATAATGAATTAGGTGCAAAAAACAAATTTGCAAAAGTACATCCATATTGTTATAAAATTAACATGTTAAGCATAGATGCACAGTAAGTTTTTGACTTCCAGAAGATACTGCCTCTGAAAGACTTGATACGGCTTCTAAAAGACACGATATTGCTTGCAAAAGACTTGAAATGCTTCCACAAGACTTGATATTGACTCTGGAATACTTGAACTGCTTCCAGAAGACTTGATATTGGTTCTAGAAGAGTTGAAATAGTTTCAAACAACTTAATGTTGCCTCTGGAAGGCAAAAGACTTGATATTGGTTGCAGAAGACTTGAAATGCTTCCACAAGACTTGATATCGCTTCCAGAAGACATGATGCTTTCAGTAGACATGATTGATGAAATTGATGAAATTGCCTTTGGAAGACTTGAAATGATTTCAAAAGACTTGAAATGCTTTCAGAACACCTGATACTGCATCCAGAAGAATTGAAATGATTCCAAAACACTTGATACTTCTTCTAAAGACTTGATATTGCTTTCAAAAGACTTGATGCTTTTAGACGACTTAATACTGCTTCCAGCAAAGTTGAAATAGTTCCAAAAAACTAGATACTGCCTTTAAAAGACTTGAATACTGCTTCTAAAAGACTCGATATTGCTTCCAGACCAATTGAAATGCTTTCAGAAGACCTAATACTGCATCTAGAGGGCTTGAAATCCTTCTACAAGACTTGATATTGCCTCTGAAATACTTAATTTGCTTTCAGAAGATCTGATAGTGCTTCTAGAAGAGTTGAAATAATTCCAAAAAACTTGATATTGTCTCTAGAAGACTTAAAATAGTTTCACAAGACTTGATATTGCTTCTGGAATACTTGGAAGGCTTGAAATGATCCCATAAGACGTGATACTGCCTCCAAAAGAATTGATACTGCTTGCAGAAGAATTGAAATGTTTCCAAAAAACTTATAATGCTTCCAGAAGGCTTAATACCGCATCTAGAGACTTGAAATGCATCCACAAGATGTTGCTGGATATTGCTTCCAGAAGAATTGATATTAAAAGTAATATAAAAATTGATATTGCCTTTGGAAGACTTAAAATGATTCCAAAAGACTTAATACTACTTCTGAAAGACTTTATGCAGCTTCTAAAAGACTCGATATTGCTTGCAAACGACTTAAAATGTTTTCAGAAGACCTGATACTGCATCTACAGGACTTGAAATGCTTTCAGAAAACCCGACACTTTTAAAAGAGATGAAAATGTTCCCAAAAACCTGATATTGCCTTTGGAAGGCTTGAAATGAGTTCAAAGGCTTGATACTGCTTTCAAACGACTTGAATTGTTTCCAGAAAATTTGTAATGCTTTCAGAAAACTTTATACTGCATCTAGAAGATTTGGAATGATTCCAACAGGCTTGTTACTGCTTCTAAAAGACTTAATATTGCTTTCAGATACTGCTTCTAGAAAATTTGAAATACTTCTAAGACTTGATATTGTGTCTAGAAGACTTAAAATAGTTCCACAAGACTTGATATTGCTTCTGGAATACTTGAAATGCTTCCAGAAGACTTGATACGTCCAGAATACATGATATTGCTTCTAGAAGAGTTGAAATAGTTCCTAAAAACTTGATATTGCCTTTGGAAAACTTGAAATGATTTCAAAAGGCTTGATACTGCTTCTAAAAGACTAGATATTGCGTTCAGAAGACTTGAAATGCTTTCAGAACACCTGATACTGCATCCAGAAGAATTGAAATGGTTCCACAAGACTTGATATTGCCTCTGAAATACTTGAAATGCTTCCAGAAAAGCTGATACTATTTCTAGAAGAGTTTTGAAGAACTTGAAATGATTCCAAAGGCTTGATACTGCCTCCAAAAGACTTAATATTGCTTCCAGAAGACTTGATATTGCTTGCAGAAGACTTGAAATGCTTCCAGAAAACCTGTAATGCTTCCACAAGACTTGACATTGCCTCTAGAATACTTGGTATTGCATCTTGAAGATGTGATACTGCTTCTAAAAGAGTTAAAATAGTTCTAAACGATTTAATATTGCCTTTGGAAGACTTAAAATGATTCCAAAAGACTTGATACCGCTTCTAAAGGACTTGATATTGCTTTTAGAAAACTTGATGCTTCCAGAAGGCTTGATACTGCTTTCAGAAGAGTTAAACTGGTTCCAAAAAATTCGATACTAAATCTTAATCGTTAAAGTAAATATGTTAAAAAACACCATATGTATAATACCGTATGTATTCCCGGTTATTGCGGAATCATCGACACAGTCTAGACGATGAAACCCTCGTGTAATCGGGAAATTATTTAAATTTTGAATGGATATCTAAGGTCTTTAAATAAATAATGTTAAAGTTAATGTTAAATAAATAACCACATGTGTTACAATCTAGTAGATATACTCCGTTATTATCTAATTTATCGGTCTTTTCTTTTGTGTTGTTTAATATGCATTTATAATATTATTTTATTTGAACGCTATTTTTACATTGTTCTTGTTGAAGAAGTTACTAATTTTATGAGCAAGATTACCACAGTAAGGTAATGATCTGCGTGTTTTGTTTTTCATTTCCGTTGTTTAGGGTTGTTAAATTATTTAGGTGTTGTCTTGTTTTGTATTTCTTTATTAATATGTCTATGTATTCCGATGAGTAACCATTATTGTTAGCTATCTTCTTAATAGTATTAATTTCTTTGCATAAGTTATCTTCATTTAGTTTGGTTGAGAACGCTCTGTGTATGTAAGATTGAAAAGCTGCGTTTTTGTGGGTATGATGGTGGAAAGAGTCATGTGGAATGATAACATCGGTTTGAGGTTTCCTATAAATATCGAATGTGATTTGTCGTTGATTCTTCTTTAAGGTCAAGTCTAGAAAATGTATTGTTTCTTTATTTTCGATTTCTAGGGTAAACTTTATGTTTTTATGTATTTTGTTAATGTTGTTTTTGAAGTTCTCTAGTTCTTCTGTGTTGTTGCCTTTCCATAAGATGAATATGTCGTCGACGTATCGACGCCAGAGTAATAAGTTTGAGTTAGTTGTATTACTTATAATTTCGTTTTCTAATTTATTCATAAAGATGTCTGCCAATATGCCACTCAATGGTGACCCCATAGGAACTCCCTCATTATATTTATACATTTTTTCATTGAACTTGAAGAAATTTTGTTTTAGGCATATTTTAATGAGTCTGACGATTGCTTGGGCACAATTGTGTGATACTTGTGGTTCAATTATATCTTCTAAGATTTTGATCGTTTCTTTAGTTGGAATGTTTGTGTATAGGTTCGTTACGTCTAGAGATGCCATTAGGAAAATTTCAGGTAATTCCATGTTCTGTATGTCGTTGATTAGTTCACTTCTATTCTTTAGTGTATAATCATTTTTGAGAATGATCTTGTCTTTTATAAACTTAACTAAAAATTTACTTATTCTGTATGTAGGAGAATATATGGAGGTTATGATTGGTCGTATAGGATGATCTTTTTTGTGTAATTTTATTAGTGAGTATAATGTTGGTGTTTTAGGATTCATGGGTGTCATATAGAAGGTGTTTATTTCATTGTTTGTGAAAAATTGTTCGAGTTCCTTAATTTCCTTTCTAACTTCATTTTGAAAATATTTAATATGGTTGTTTTTCATTTCAACGAAGTTGTTATTTTTAAAAAATTCGAGTTTTATTTATGTAGGCTTCTTTGTTTATTATATCGAGGCCTGCATTTTTATCTCCTGCTGTTATTATTAGATTGTTGTCGTTAATCTTTTGTTTTATGTTTTTGATGGTTATAGTAATTTTATTCAGGAGATTTTTATTCTTCAATCCCGTTAGCAAATCGAGTAAACTTCTACTTCCAGGATAGGATTGAGGACAAAAAGAACGCAATTATTTTTTCATGACCAATATTTCGCTTCCATTTATTGAAGCTTCTTCAGGGTTTGAATTTCTACAAATTAACAAGCCCAATTAAAATAGCTAAAGGCTGTTTTCACAAAAACTTACAAATCGAACTTGAAATAGGCGAACACTTGAAAATCAACCACCATGCACAATTAATTTTCATTTAAGAACCATAAAGGTCGAACATCAGTTAACGACTATGCGAATACAAGTTAATAAAACACGTGTTTCTCGTGAAGCGAGAAGACGTGATAAAAAATTTAAAAATTTGTCCTAACAAACTAAAATAAAGTTTCATCGGAGGGTCCAGGGTCAAAATTATTTTTTATGTTGTTATAAATTTCAAAACTTAAGGAGTACAAATTACCTAAAGAGCCGACGTCAGTCCTGAAATTAACTGTATTATCAGTGTTAACAATATGAAACATTTCCAAAAATAAACGCTTATGGTAACTATTTTCTCTGTCCAATATCTTAGTTTCTTCAAAATTAAACAAATGACCCGTGTCTAAACTATGTTGTGCTAAAGCGCAACCACCTTTTAAGTTTCTAACATCACTCTTGTGTTGATTTAACCGTTTTTTCAACCACTGGCCAGTATGACCAACATAACATTGGTTACAAGAACCGAAAGGTACGCAATAGATTACATTAGATTGATATTGAACAGGAGTTTTATCTTTTAATTTCGAAAAAATTTTATTCAGTTTGCATGGATAATATTCTACTATTTTTAAATTTGCTCACCAATTTTTAGGTGAGTAAGTTTTGAACATTTTTATGAGTTTATCAGTTAATTGAGGAATGTACGTCAACTTTTTGTATGTTATGGTTTCGTTAGATAGTGTTTGAACTTGTTCGTTAACGTTGTTAGTGTTAGCATTAAAGAGTAATTTATTTAATAGTCTGTGTGGGTATAAATTATCCAAGAAAATGCCTTTTAACTTAGTCAAGTTAGTCTGTATCCAGTGAGGTTCGGAAATGTTAACAATTCTGTGCTTCATTGCAAGAACAATATTAATTTTATGTTTAAGTTTATGAAACGAGTTAAATTGGATGTATCTACCTGAAAACGTAGGTTTATTATACCAATCAAACATAATGCTGTTGTCAACATTTCTGATTACTTTAGTGTCGAGAAAAGGAATAAAGTTATTATTTTCCATTTCAATAGTAAATTGGATATGACTATTGACCTGCACCTCGGAGCCCTTCGGTATGGCCAAAATGATATCATCGACATATAAGTATGAAGGCTTTCACGACCGGTGTTAATTGAACTAAAATTAGAACTAACACTAGCACTAACACTAGAACTATCACTAGGACTAACACTAGATCTAAAACTAGAAACTTTCGGGTTTCGCCATGCGTTTTTTGAGAAAATGTTTGACGTTTCGGATGCCATGTTGCAACCTTCTTCAGAAACTGGTTCTAACTCTAAGTTAGAGCCAGTTTAGAGTTAGAACCAGTTTCTGAAGAAGAACTCTAAGTTAGAGCCAGTTTAGAGTTAGAACCAGTTTCTGAAGAAGGTTGCAACATGGCATCCGAAACGTCAAACATTTTTTCAAAAAACGCATGGTGAAACCCGAAAGTTTCTAGTTTTAGATCTAGTGTTAGTCCTAGTGATAGTTCTAGTGTTAGTGCTAGTGTTAGTTCTAATTTTAGTTCAATCATCGACATACTTTTTAATGAAAGGTAAGTTAAAATTCAAATGAGGTATAATTTTGTTAAGGCTATAATCCATGACTATCTGAGCTAAAACAGGTGACCCCATAGGAGTACCAAAAATTTTTTGGTATGTACTACCATTGAATTCAAAAAAGGTGTTGTTACAAATGAATGAGAGGGCTCCGAGAAACAAGTCTCGGTTGACATCAAACTGATCTGATATAAGATGCCAATTTTCTTTAATTATGTTAATTACCAAAGACATCGGGATGTTTGTGAACAAACTCACCACATCAAGTGAAACCATTATAAAGTTTTCCGGTAACACCTTGCCCCTCAACTCTCTGACAAAATCGAAAGTATTTTTCACATTATAATTAGTCAATGGGTCGAAAACAACTGTCAACATTCTGGCGAACGCCGACGCAAAACCATAACTTGCTGAACCCACTGATGAAATGATCAGTGGTTTTGAGTCTTTTTGGTTGATTTTTAAGAGTGTTCGCCTATTTCAAGTTCAATTAGTAAGTTTTTGTGAAAATAGCCTTTAGCTATTTTAATTGAGCTTGTTAATTTGTAGAAATTCAAACCCTGAAGAAGCTTCAATAAATGGAAGCGAAATATTGGTCTTGAAAAAATAATTGCGTTCTTTTTGTCCTCAATCCTATCCTGGAAGTAGAAATTTACTCGAGTAATGTTATTGTTGTTTCCTTTAACTATATTTTTCTTTTTTGTGGTTATTGTTGAATTTCTTTTCTTTTCTTCTTTTCTTAGTAGATCTATAATATCTTCTTCATGTTCAGTGTTGTTGGCTGCAGCCTTGATTTCAATGGCGAGGTGTGGTAAAGTTATGGGTTTCTTTTCGTATGTGAATTTATATCCTTTATTAAATAATGTTGTTTCTTTCTTGTTAAATTTTGTGTTGAATAAGTTAGTCAATCTTGGTTGAAATTCTTGTCCTGACTCTTGTATTGGTTTGTTTTTGTTTTCCTGTTGTAGTTTCTTCTATTTCTGTCTTAAGTTGTCTATTTTTCTCTTCTTCCTTCTCCATGCTTCGTCTATTTTGTTGTTATATTCTTTATAGAAATATAAAATATTATCATATACTAAGTAATATTTAAAATTTTTATTTTCGTCCTTACCGGTTTCGGTAATTACATTACCATCTTCAGAAGAACATCTATATATAAAGCGGTTCACATATTAAAATAAAAGAGAATTTTATGTCTACTTTAAAACTTACGTCAGTTTACAAATTAAAAGTTAAAACAATCACAATACATTATAAGTATTCACAAACATATATTTCTTAAAATACAACATCACCGTGGTATCACGAGGACAACTAAAACTTGTTTTTAAAGAATATAGAGATGGAAAGTGGTTTTAAAGATTTTTGAAAGGATTTTTTAAATTATTATATAATGGTACCCCTCCAGTAATGTAATTACCGAAACCGGTAAAGACGAAAATAAAAATTTTAAATATCACTTAGTATATGATAATATTTTATATTTCTATAACATATTAGTGATAATGGATAAAAACATAACTAGTTATATTCTTTGGCTTTAACTATAATTTCTTCAATTTCTATGTGGTGTAGTTTTCTTGTTAATGTGTTGTATGTTGAATAAAGTTCTTTGTTTTTGAAGTCTACCTTTTTATAATGTTTCGTGATTACATTATTTAAATGTTCTTTCTTTATGGCATTAATTTGTTTATTTGTTAAGTGTTTATACATTTTATATTGTAAAAAATTAGGTGTTAGTTTTTCTTTCTTACATATTTTGTTGAAAGCTATGTGTTGGTTTATTATTTTGATCTGAGATGTTAGTTTGAGAAATCTCAGGATGTAAAAATCAGTTTCATTTGTTGTCCTCCAAATTGTCTCCTCCAAAATTTGACGATGTAAGTTGAATAAATTATTTTATTTAATATAGAATAGAAAAAGAAGTCATAACCTTAATGTTCACAATTTTTAGATTATTTATTAAAAAATCACAATTACATATTATTCAAAAATCACCACCATCGCAGCACTCAAAAGTATACAGAGACTTGCGTATCTGTTTGTTACAGGTGCGATGCGCTCTACTCCCACCACAGCCATGGAGGTCATGTTAAACCTGCCACCTCTACATGCAAGAGGTGGCACTGGTAACCATGAAAAGACTACAATCAGTAGCTACCAAAAAGGTGGAGGTCACTGATGGTCGAACGTCTCTCTGGAAGGAAGCAGTTGAGGCACTCACCCCTTCTGGAGTGTAAAGCGGATGATATACCGGCCAAATTCATCTTCTCTAGAAAGTACCTCACCAATAGCAGTTCCACAGTAACAGATACACATAACAACTTGAAAATCTACACTGATGGTTCAAAAAGACGGTATGGGTCTTTTCCTACAGTCCTAGGATCCGCCTCTCAAAACCCTTAGGTAATTCCACCACCGTCGTTCAAGCAGAAATGACTGCTATTAAACTTGCCACTGACTACATTGTTAACACCAAAAGTCGGGGTAAGTACTTTACTATATTTACAGACAGTAAACAATCTATTTTAGCTCTAAGCAACGTTAAGATAACGTCTGCCTTGGTAATGGATTGTCACCTTGCACTGGAGGAGGCCTCGATCCACAATCGAGTCTCCATTCAATGGATAAAGGGTCACAATAGCTCAGCAGGCAACAAGAATGCTGACAGGTTATCCAAAAGGGCAGCTGGAAGACATTTTTGGGGCCCTGAGCCAATTGTAATCCCAGCCTTAACTACTCATATTGATATGATTAAGTACATTACCCACAAGAAATTTTTAAAAGCGTGGGACAATAATCCGGGCTGTTTTCAAGCCAAGGAATTGCTAAAATATCCTTTCAAGAAAACTGCTCAGTATTTCATTGGGTTGGGCAAAACCACCCTTACATTAGCTACAGGTCTCCTCACGGGACACTGTAAGGTAAACAAGCATCTTCATAACTTGAGGATTGCTAATTCTCCACTCTGTCGGGCCTGTGAACAGGACGACGAGACTATAATTCACATTTTGTGTGACTGCCCCTCCTTAACCGACCTCAGAAAGAGGTTACTCGGGGAGAAGTGGCCGTCCACAAATGATATCAGGAACCTCCCTCTAAGTGACGTCCTGGCCTTCAGAAAAACCTTAGGCTGGTTGATGTGAACAGAGGTAGAGTGGGAGTTACACAAGGGGCCCATTAGAGCCTAAGTGTGGTGTTCGTTCATTCGCACAGTCTCCCAGGTCCTTACATACATATGTCACTTAAATAATGTTATTAGCTTTAATAATTATAGATTTGGTTTTAGAAACCCTCTGATGATGGCTGAACAAGGCCGAAACATGTAAGGAATGATAAACAAATAAAAACATCGTCGAATTAAGTTATTTAGAGAAAGAAGTTCTTTCATTAGTTTGTTTTACCTAATAAACACTTATCGAGGAAAAAAATTGATTTAATAAAAGACTATAATATTATTAAACTAAATCTTTCATAAACAGAGCAAACGTTTTTAGCTCTAATTAAAGATTTTGTAGTTAAAACCAATTTAAATGTAGGCTTATTAATGTAAATACTCTCGAATTGGCTCAGTTTGTTCAAAGTTATTGAAATCATATTTTGGTAGTTCAGTTCATAGAATTTTCTATTTAGGTATCACTTTTTTTATAACTCACCTTGAGGTTAAATTTTAAATTAACTGATAATCTTGATTAAATTTTAATAATATTTTTGAAGTTGGCTGTTAAATATACTTTTTAAACTGCATACTCAAGCAAAATAAAATCTTTTACTGAGTACTAAAAATAATGTTCTCATGCTTACCGATCTAAAAGATAAGGGATTTTCAGAATTAATAATTCTATCAATAAACGCTTGTTTCCTTTCGTCTAACGAGCCATCTTTGCAACTTAAATCAAGCCGTTCGACTACCTCAACGTTCTAAAAATTTAAGAGAAAAAGAAAGAAAACAAAAATCAAAAAATATCTCAATCATCAAAATAAATGTTTTCTCACTACTGATCAAAAGAGAAAAAGGATCAATAACTACACTCTCTATTATAAAAATAATTGAAAACAGGAAATTCTTGCAAATAACGAATTAAGAAATAATAATTACCTGTTTTCCAACATTTGGTGTTAAAATTAATTCATTAATACCCCCATTTCTGTCGGTTTCATTTATATTTTTGGCTGCTGGCACATTTGGATCTTCGCTCGGATTAAACTAAAGTAAACAAAATGGAAAGTGAAAATTTTTCGAAAAAATCCATACAAACCTTTGATGAACCAATAAAATAATTGTTTTGGGAGTAAATAAAAGCATGCAATTTGTACAAAATTAAACACGAGATGAGTGCATATTATAGGGACAAGGACAAAACGAGAGAAGAACTGATTCTGTTCTCTGCTCTTCTGTCAGAACCAGGGGGGTGGTTGAAATAATCAATAAATAACAAGGTCAGATGCCTTGGACACTCCTATTCTCAGAACGTCAGTAAATAATAATAGAAAAAAATAACACTAGAAACGATTAGAACTCAACCAAACGGAAAATTAACAAAATTAGTGGCGGTTACATCAATAAAATTAAAAGCAATGCAAATTCAATTGGTAAGTGAAAATTATTTTAAACCTACCCACCCTTATAGTAACGTCACAGTCGCCAAATTAACTTCCAAAAACAACTTTGACCTACATTTTAAAGAAAAAAATCTATCCTAAATTGTTATTTGATATAAAATCGATTCTATTACATTTATACCTGATCTTCAACGGTCGATAATCCTAACCTCTTCTTCTCTTCGGCCAACAACACTTTTTGATATTCCTTTATCTTTTCTAAATCAAAATCCATTTCGGCTCAATAAAACGGAAATTATTTATCATTTATCAATAAAATTAATAAACGACATTAAAACGTAAACGACTCTAAATACAAACTTGAAAATGTCAAAACAAAAAACATATGAACTTCTTTTAAATGTAACGTTGACAGTTACCTACTTTATCCACTTTATATATTTTTTTTAATTTTAGAAGATAATTTATTAATGTATCGTACTTAATTAATAAATTATTATAAATTATTCAAAAATGGGTTAAGCAACAATTTTAATAAGATTTATCAAATTGTATTTATGACGTTTTTGCGTTTTGAGGGGATTAAGATTTAAATCCAATTACGGTAATAGATGTCGCTTTTGACGTTGCAAAACATCAATGTATTACAAGTTTTATTCAAGAACTATACAGGGGGATTATGTACAGGGGTGATTTAAAAACTTGATATCAAAAGGAAATTATTTTACCAATTTTCATTGGTTTTGTTCATTCGATTTGTTAAAAACCTATTTGTTTTAAACATATTTAAAACACTAACATATAAAACATAACATGTTTTAAACTAAATTTGTTTTAAAATGGTTTAAAATCATAGGACTTTGTGTGAAGGATTATTTCTAAAAGAATTTTCTTGCACCAACGAAAACGAAACGAAAACTAATGTAAGGTTTCAGATCTACCCGGTGCACACAAGAAACGTTCACAGAAGAAACGATGGGAATCCCAGAATATTATTGATCACTTTTATTGATTTCCTATATAATCGCTTGAAACTGTTGCAGTATTCAAATTCAAACGATGTCTGTTAAAAGACTATTGGCTTTTTCTATTTACAGCTCTTAAAAGCTAAAAATTAGGCGTCAGAAAGTTCTCAAGTATCAAGTACTTAATTACAAGAGAGGTTATTTAAAAGAATTTTATCGTTTTAATTTATGGAATCGAAATAATTATAATTGTTGTGTTAAAACTAGATAAATTTGCTTCAAAATTATTTCTATTTCATAATAATATCTCAATTCGTCTTTGAGATATAATGATTTAAATTAGATTATTCAATTTAACCTCAATAACAAGAGAGGTGATTTAAAAAAATTTTATCTTTTTAATTTATAGAACCGAAATAATTATAATTGGTGTGTTAAAAGTAGATTAAATTTGCTTCAAAATTATTTTTATTTCATAATAATATCTCAATTCGTCTTTGAGATATGATGATGTAAATTAGATTATTCAATTTAACCTCAATAATAAGAGAGGTGATTTAAAAAAATTATATCTTTTTAATTTATGGAATCGAAATAATTATAATTGTTGTGTTAAAATTGGATTAAATTTGCTTCAAAATGATTTTTATTTCATAATAATATCTCAATTCGTCTTTGAGATATGATGATGTAAATTAGATTGTTCAATTTAACCTCAACAAGATAGGTGATTTAAAAAAAAAATATCTTTTTAATTTATGGAATCGAAAATATTATAATTGGTGTGTTATAACTAGATTAAATTTGCTTCAAAATGATTTTTATTTAATAATAATATTTCAATTCGTCCTTGAGATATGATGATGTAAATTAGATTATTCAATTTAACCTCAATAACAAGAGAGGTGATTTAAAAAAATTTTATCTTTTTAATTTATGGAATCGAAATAATTATAATTCGTGTGTTAAAACTGGATTAAATTTGCTTCAAAATGATTTTTATTTCATAATAATATCTCAATTCGTCTTTGAGATATGATGATGTAAATCAGATTATTCAATTTAACCTCAATAACAAGAGAGGTGATTTTAAAAAAATTTATCTTTTTAATTTATGGAATCGAAGAAATTATAATTGGTGTGTTAAAACTAGATTAAATTTGCTTCAAAATGATTTTTATTTCATAATAATATCTCAATTCGTCTTTGAGATATGATGATGTAAATTAGATTATTCAATTTAACCTTAATAACAAGAGAGGTGATTAAAAAAAATTATCTTTTTAATTTATGGAATCGAAATAATTATAATTGGTGTGTTAAAACTAGATTAAATTTGCTTCAAAATGATTTTTATTTCATAATAATATCTCAATTCGTCTTTGAGATACGATGATGTAAATTATATTATTCAATTTAACCTCAACAACAAGATAGGTGATTTAAAAGAAATTTATCTTTTTAATTTATGGAACCAAAATAATTATAATTGGTGTGTTAAAACTAGATTAAATTTGCTTCAAGATTATTTCTATTTCATAATAATATCTCAATTCGTCTTTGAGATATGATGTTGTAAATTAAATAATTCAATTTAACCTCAATAACAAGATAGGTGATTTAAAAAAATTTTATCTTTTTAATTTATGGAATCGAAGTAATTATAATTGGTGTGTTAAAACTAGATTAAATTTGCTTCAATATAATTTTTATTTCATAATAATATCTCAATTCGTCTTTGAGATACGATAATGTAAATTATATTATTCAATTTAACCTCAATAACAAGATAGGTGATTTAAAAGAAATTTATCTTTTTAATTTATGGAACCAAAATAATTATAATTGGTGTGTTAAAACTAGATTAAATTTGCTTCAAAATAATTCTTATTTCATAATAATATCTGAATTCGTCTTTGAGATATGATGATGTAAATTAGATTATTCAATTTAACCTCAATAACAAGAGAGGTGATTTTAAAAAAATTTATCTTTTTAATTTATGGAATCGAAGAAATTATAATTTTTGTGTTAAAACTAGATTAAATTTGCTTCAAAATGATTTTTATTTCATAATAATATCTCAATTCGTCTTTGAGATATGATGATGTAAATTAGATTATTCAATTTAACCTTAATAACAAGAGAGGTGATTAAAAAAAAATTATCTTTTTAATTTATGGAATCGAAATAATTATAATTGGTGTGTTAAAACTAGATTAAATTTGCTTCAAAATGATTTTTATTTCATAATAATATCTCAATTCGTCTTTGAGATACGATGATGTAAATTATATTATTCAATTTAACCTCAACAACAAGATAGGTGATTTAAAAGAAATTTATCTTTTTAATTTATGGAACCAAAATAATTATAATTGGTGTGTTAAAACTAGATTAAATTTGCTTCAAGATTATTTCTATTTCATAATAATATCTCAATTCGTCTTTGAGATATGATGTTGTAAATTAAATAATTCAATTTAACCTCAATAACAAGATAGGTGATTTAAAAAAATTTTATCTTTTTAATTTATGGAATCGAAGTAATTATAATTGGTGTGTTAAAACTAGATTAAATTTGCTTCAATATAATTTTTATTTCATAATAATATCTCAATTCGTCTTTGAGATATGATGATGTAAATTAGATTGTTCAATTTAACCTCAATAACAAGATAGGTGATTTAAAAAAAAATATCTTTTTAATTTATGGAATCAAAATAATTATAATTGGTGTGTTAAAACTAGATTAAATTTGCTTCAAAATGATTTTTATTTCATAATAATATCTCAATTCGTCTTTGAGATACGATGATGTAAATTATATTATTCAATTTAACCTCAACAACAAGATAGGTGATTTAAAAGAAATTTATCTTTTTAATTTATGGAACCAAAATAATTATAATTGGTGTGTTAAAACTAGATTAAATTTGCTTCAAGATTATTTCTATTTCATAATAATATCTCAATTCGTCTTTGAGATATGATCTTGTAAATTAAATAATTCAATTTAACCTCAATAACAAGATAGGTGATTTAAAAAAATTTTATCTTTTTAATTTATGGAATCGAAGTAATTATAATTGGTGTGTTAAAACTAGATTAAATTTGCTTCAAAATGATTTTTATTTCACAATAATATCTCAATTCGTCTTTGAGATATGATGTTGTAAATTAAATAATTCAATTTAACCTCAATAACAAGATAGGTGATTTAAAAAAAATTTATCTTTTTAATTTATGGAATCGAAGAAATTATAATTGGTGTGTTAAAACTAGATTAAATTTGCTTCAAAATGATTTTTATTTCACAATAATATCTCAATTCGGCTTTGAGATATGATGTTGTAAATTAAATAATTCAATTTAACCTCAATAACAAGATAGGTGATTTAAAAAAATTTTATCTTTTTAATTTATGGAATCGAAGTAATTATAATTGGTGTGTTAAAACTAGATTAAATTTGCTTCAATATAATTTTTATTTCATAATAATATCTCAATTCGTCTTTGAGATACGATGATGTAAATTAGATTATTCAATTTAACCCCAATAACAAGAGTTTGTACTTTATCTCACTTGTATTAGAGTTTATATAAGGAATAATTTGGACGTAAGGGTGCCATATTTGGTTTTTATTTGCCAACAGCTTGTTTAAAGCACAGTTTAAAACAGGTTTAAAACAAATTTTTTGGTAGCAACGTAAAATAAATTCAAAAATTAAAAAAAAAAACTGTTTTTTTTCAACCCTAGTTTTAACAAATTTTAATATTGTGATTATTATTAAGTATTTAAATAAAATTCAGACTATCTATTTTGACTGAATCTATTTTCTTTTAGGTTTTGATCAACTTTTTTCACCTTATATATTAATATAGAAAATGTTCTAAAATTCCTTAGATAAAAAATACAACATTTTGTATCTAAAGTTGATTGACAATTTACTGATTTTTTAATAATTAATTTTTAATAATAAACAGGGTGTCTTAAATGTTTGGAATTGTAGCCAATAACTTCGCGATTCGTGGTTTTAAAGAAAAATGTTGCAAATAGGAGTTTCTTTATTAATTGTTGCGCATTTTTATGCCATATTTACTTGTACCACGGTCAGAATTGTAGAAGTTACTTAACGTCAGGCCAGATACAGCCTTATTATATCATATTGTGTATTACAGAGCATGAAACAATTTCTTTTGTCAATATAAGTTACTGATTATTTATGGGTATTTAATGGAAAAATTGTAGTGAATAATCAATAATATATGTCACCTTTAAAGTAAGAAAACCTGTTGCCTTTTTGGCATGAAATGATATCTGGTAGAATAGGATATCATATTTGCAGAAAAAATAACTCAGAAAACCCAATTTCTTCATTATTTTTCGTTACTAAATAACTTCATTAGAAAACTAAGCCAGAAACTGCTATTTATGCTTTCTTCTCAAAAAATTTTCAAACCATATTCATCTAGTACAGTTTTAAGAGCATCATGTTTTCAAATTCGTTAAATATCCTATCACGAAATTTTCGATTTAAACGGTGTGTAACACAATTTCGATCAAAATCAAGGGATGTGCATGGGGTACCACTGCACTAAAACTTTATATGCTATCAAATTAGATCATAAATTTTAACTCTACATTAAATTGGTGTAAATTTCCAGCTGTAGATAAAGTCGTATTATTAAGTTTATTGACTTGTACAACCCGGTATTAAACTTTAATCTTACTTTTATATTGTTTATAAAGACTGTGTTTGCCCTGGTTTTGTTAATATACAGGGCGATGCATAAAGAACATACACAGGTTAGAAACATGTAAGAGACTGTTATATATATAGAATGTATCTGAATGACGTTCCCAAACTTCAGGGGCTGATTCTTCAGCTGATTTTAATTTTATTTTACAAATAGAGTCAAAACATGCCTTATTATGAGTAATAAAATAAGAAATAAATCCAAATTAAATAAATAGTAGTTAATAATAAGTTAATTTGAGAGTTATTATTCATTTGTATACAACAAATACTAAAATACTAATATTCATTTGTATACAAATATTGTGTATATCGTACATATACAACAAATGGCGATGAGGAAAAAGAAAGAAAAACTAATCTAAAAAGAAGAAAAATGGAGGATGTATTAAATAAGACATATTATTTTACACAGCCAGGAATTACCAATGTCCGTAAAGCGTATTGTATGATATCGTACGTTACGCTACCCGGAATTTGAGAATTACAAAATTTACACAATAATCAGGGAATTCAAATTTAATAAATTTACTAGGAATTGAACTGCAAAAGTTCCACGAACGTAATGAATCGTACGGGCCATTCCAAGAACATTACTTTTTCATTATCGTGGATGCTTCATACAAAATAAGAAATAGAAGTCTTTCCAACAAAATCATTAACAACCTTAATAATAATAGAAAAACTAAGAGAAACTTTCAGTTTTGGACTACCAATTATTTTAGTTAGCGATAATGCTATAAATTTTAGAAGTCAAGAATTCAAAGAATTTATCAAATTGAATGGAATAAGACACAAATATTCTCCCCCATACCACCCTTCCAACAATGGGCTGGTGGAGAGATACATACAGATGGTAAAAGAAAAACTTAGAGTTGTCATTTGAACACGGAAATATTTAGTTAAAATTATGTAGACTTTTAATGCAGTATAGGAAGAATGGAGGAAATTTTCGTACTAGAATCGATTTGATTAGAAGAGAGTAGAACAAAAAACAGCAAAATACAAAGATAAAGAATTTCAACCAGAAGATTTGGTTCTTGCCAGATCCTATAATAACCCAGAAAGGAAATGGAAAGCAGTAAAAGTTACAAATAAGGAACGAAAATAAAAAGAAAATAATGAGGAAAGGAGAACAGTAGAGAAGTTAGCAACAACAGTATAAGTTAGCATAACAAGAATTAAAAAAAAATACATATAAAACGTAATTCGTTTAATTAGGTTGTAATAAAATAAAAAAATAATACAAATCAACAAAGACGACGAAAGATGATTTAACGTAACTTACCTTTATACTAAGGTGTTACCCTAAGGAGTCGAAGGCCTTCCAAATTGTATATATATTGCGTCTTAATTATGTACTCTCCTTAGAATAAAATCATACTTGATTATCTCAATTCGTTTTTGAGATGTCGATGAACTTTTTAATCCAACCTGAATTTGTAGCATTTAATAAACTTAACAATTTCTTCGAGTATTTTTGAAAAATCGAAATTTAGCATTTCGTAAAATTAAAAATTTCTTTAATCACTTCGAAATATCGTAAAAAATCAAATTCTTAAGATATCTTGATGAAATTTATTATTAAATATTGTAATTTATAAAAAAAAGTATGCACTTTTATCAGAATAAAACAATACTTGCGCATCTCATTTAATTTCTGAGATATCAACTTTTAGAATCAACCTAAAGATGTAGCATTTCATCAAATTAAAAATTTCCTTTATCATTTTGAAAAAATCGTAAAAAATCGAATTCTTAAGATATTTAGATGAAATTTCTTGTAGTTTATAAAGAAAAGTATGCACTTTCATCAGAATAAAACAATACTTGCGTATCTCATTTCGTTTCTGAGATATCAACTTTTAGAATCAACCTAATGATGTACTATTTCATAAAATTAAAAATTTCCTTTATCATTTTGAAAAAATCGTAAGAAATCAAATTTTTAAGTTATCTAGATGAAATTTATTGTAGTTTATAAAGAAAAGTATGCACTTTCATCAGAATAAAACCATACTTGAGTATCTCATTTCGTTTCTGAGATATCAACTTTTAGAATCAACCTAAAGATCTAGTATTTCATAAAATTAAAAATTTCCTTTATCATTTTGAAAAAATCGTTAACAATCAAATTTTTAAGATATCTATATGAAATTTATTGTAGTGTATAAAGAAAAATATGCACTTTCATCAGAATAAAACCATACTTGAGTATCTTATTTCATTTTTAAGATATCAACTTTTGGAATTAACCTAAAGATGTACTATTTCATAAAATTAAAATTTTTGTTTATAAAGAAAAGTATGCACTTTCATAAGAATAAAACCATACTTGAGTATCTCATTTCGTTTCTGAGATATCAACTTTTAGAATCAACCTAAAGATGTAATATTTCATAAAATAAAAAATTTCCTTTATCATTTTGAAAAAATCATAAAGAATCGAATTCCTAAGATATTTAGATAAAATTTATTGTAGTTTATAAAGAAAAGTATGCATTTTCAGCAGAATATAACCATACTTGAGTATCTCATTTCGCTTTTAAGATATCAACTTTTGGAATCAACCTAATTTTGCAGCATTTCATAAAATCAACAATTTCCTTCGTTATTTTTGAAAAATCGCAAGAAATCGAATTCTTAAGATTTCTTGATGAAATTTTTGTGATTTATAAAGGAAAGTGTGTACTTAACTCAGAACAAAATCATATTTGAGTATCTAACTTCGTTTTTGAGATATAAACTTTCAAACTCAATCTAAATTTCTAGCGTTTCATAAAATTAAAAATTTCCTTTATCATTTTGAAAAAATCCTTAAAAATCAAATTCTTATGATATCTAGATGAAATTTATTGTAGTTTATAAAGAAAAGTATGCACTTTCATCAAATATAACCATACTTGAGTATCTCATTTCGCTTTTGAGATATCAATTTTTGAAATCAACCTAATTTTGCAGCATTTCATAAAATCAATAATTTACTTCGTTATCTTTGAAAAATCGCAAAAAATCGAGTTCTTAAGATATCTTGATGAAATTTAGTGTTGTTTATAAGGAAAAGTATGCACTTTCAATAGAATAAAACCATACTTGAGTATCTCATTTCGTTTCTGAGATATCAACTGTTGGAATCAACCTAAAGATGTAGTATTTCATAAAATTAAAAATTTCGTTTATCATTTTGGAAAAATCGTAAAATATCGAATTCTTAAGATATATAGATGATATTTCTTGTAGTTTATAAAGAAAAGTATGCACTTTCATCAGAATAAAACTGTACTTAAGTATCTCATTTCGTTTTTACGATATCAACTTTTCAAATAAACGTAATTTTGCAGCTTTTCATAAAATTAACAATTTTTTCCGATATTTTTTAAAAATCGCAAAAAAACGAATTCTGAAGATATCTTGATGAAATTTATCGTAGTTTATAAAGAAAAGTATGCACTTTCATCAGTATAAAACCGTACTTGAGTATCTCATTTCGTTTTTAAGATATCAACTTTTGGAATCAACCTAATTTTCCAACTTTTCATAAAATTAACAATTTTTTCCGTTATTTTTGAAAAATCGAATTCTTAAGATATCTAGATGAAATTTATTGTAGTTTATAAAGAAAAGTATGCACTTTCATCAGAATATAACCATACTTGATTATCTCATTTCGCTTTTGAGATATCAACTTTTGTAATCAACCTAATTTTGCAGCATTTCATAAAATCAACAATTTACTTCGTTATCTTTGAAAAATCGCAAAAAATCGAGTTCTTAAGATATCTTGATGAAATTTATTGTAGTTTATAAAGACGAGTATGCACTTTCATCAGAATAAAACTGTACTTAAGTATCTCATTTCGTTTTTAAGATATCAACTTTTGGAATCAACTTAATTTTGCAACTTTTCATAAAATTAACAATTTTTTCCGTTATTTTTGATAAATCGCAAAAAATCTAATTCTTAAGATATCTTGATGAAATTTATTGTAGTTTATAAAGAAAGGTATGCACTTTCATCAGAATAAAACTGTACTTAAGTATCTCATTTCGTTTTTAAGATATCAACTTTTCAAGTCAACCTAATTTTGCAGCTTTTCATAAAATTAACAATTTTTTCCGTTATTTTTAAAAAATCGCAAAAAATCGAATTCTTAAGATATCTTGATGAAATTTATTGTAGTTTATAAAGAAAAGTATGCACTTTCATCAGAATAAAACTGTACTTAAGTATCTCATTTCGTTTTTAAGATATCAACTTTTGGAATCAACCTAATTTTGCAGCTTTTCATAAAATTAACAATTTCTTCCGTTATTTTTGAAAAATCGCAAAAAATCGAATTCTTAAGATTTCTTGAAGAAATTTTTGTGATTTATAAAGGAAAGTGTGTACTTAGCTCAGAACAAAATCATATTTGAGTATTTGACTTCGTTTTTGAGATATAAACTTTCAAATTTTACCTAAATTTGCAGTATTTCATAAAATTAAAAACATCCCTAATCATTTTTGAAAAATCGTAAAGCATCGTATTCTTAAGATACTTGGATGAATTATTTTGGGATGTGTAAACTATTTTTTAAACCATTTTATAGTTATTTGTTTGAATCCATGTTGCAAGTTTATCAAATGTTAAATATGTAAAATATGTAATAAAACAACTTCTTTACTTGCTTTTATTGTTTTTTACACTTCTTTAGTTACGTTCGTCAAAATATTATAAAATTCAAAAATTAATTTTGTATCATCTCTTCTTCTCTAAATCAATCTCTCTTACTTTGCTCAAAGAAAATATACCTACAATGTTAATACACAATAAACCTGCCTATTTCAAATTTTCTCTGTATTTTGTGTAGTTCGTTTAAGTTGTTCTGTAGAAATGTTTTATATATTTATTACAATTATGTAGTATTTTAATATTTTGACGTAAGTTTTTAATCTTAATTTTATTATTTATTAATTCTTAAAGAGTTGAATAAACAAAATATCGACCTTTATATTTGATTTCCAATTTTAATTTGTAGATTCGGCTGATGATGAGTTTGTAAAGGTCGAAACTGGTACCAAACAAATAAATAACAGCAAAGTAATGTTAAAAGCAAAAGTAATGTTGTTTTATAATATACTTTACATATTTAATATTTTATAGTTTTTCAGATATCAATTTTTGAACTAGCAATTCATAAAATTAAAACAATTTGTCAAAATAAGATTATTTTGTTTTTAACTCGTCTTAAATCAAATTTGTATAAAAAGATAATTAGATTTAATCCAAAGTCGGAAGAGACATTAACAATGTTATGAAAATGCAGTGAAATTAAAATAAATATTTAGGAGATAGAATCAAAAGAGGTTGTTAAAAGTGAATATAAATATAAAAAGGGTTATTATATTTTCGAATTTCGAATTCTTTAGTTTAAAATGTTACAGCCCTGTTTTATTATCATTACTTCAAAATATTTTGGATGGTATTATTAAATTAATAAAATAAAACACAAAAAAATCAATTACAAATATTTTTTTTTAATTTATTCATAAAAATAATCATAAATTATTCATACACACAGACAGACTGAATGCAACGATTGATTGCAATTGTTTCCGTTATTATTATTATTATTAATTATTTTCCTTTTTTAACAAATTAATGACCTAAGTTTTATTTTTTTTGGCAATATGTACAATGGTTTTTCTAACTAGTTTTTTTTATTACAAGTAAAATGTATAAGAAAAATAATATTTCAAAATAAAAAAAAAACAACAAATTTACAAGAAATTAATTAATTCTCACAAATGGAATGGAAACGTATTCATATATCGGGCCGAAAAATCTAAGACGAATATTTACACGATTTTTTTATTAACTACAATAGTTATTAATTAAAAAGATAATATTACAAAGAACTTAAAACAAAAAGAAATTGAAATGAAAAATTGTTTTTTTTTTTAGAAATAAAGGTGTAGTTAGTTTTTTTCGTTTAATTTTAAAATAATCGAACACAAAAATATAACAGCAAACGGTAAATTGTCGTAATCACAGATTATTAATAAACAAATAAAAAATTTGTTTTTATTTTTAGTTTTGTTAATCTATTTGAACGCGAACTCTTACCTTTTTATTTTTAGTTATTGTATTTTTTTTTCTTGTTTTTTTTTAATTTAAACAATTTAATTTTTTTTAGCACTTAGCGTAACTTGTTTGGGTAAATATTTGATTTTTCTTTTGCTTTTTTTTTAATTTGTCGGCAAAAAGGAATCAGTCAAATTTTTTTTATTATAATTCAGGGTATATTATAGCGTATTATTATTTGTTTGAATGTTTCTTGTTGTTGTTGTTGTTGTTATTTGTCATGTTGGCGAAAACGAAAAATCTTAATTAATTTTTCTTTTTTTAACACTTCGGAGAGGTAGCTCGTGGAATTAAAAAAAAGTCGACATGTTTTATTTATTATTATTTTTTTTTTTCAAATTGCCGACTTGGTCAACTGTATTTACTTTGTACTTATAGATATACTGTATTATAACAGGAAGCATTTTACCTTATTTTTTTTGTAGTCAGTTGACAAGAAGCTTCTGTTTGAACCAAAAATTAATAAAAAAATGTTTTTTTTCGAAATTTTCTTATCAGCTGAAAATGTTTGTTTTTACATACTTGTATTTTTTATTCGAGAATGTATCTTACATTTCTCGCGTGTGGTAAAAAAGAGAAAATAAAACAAATAACAAAAAATCTGTTTTACAAATTAATTTACAAGATTTTCCTTTGAATGAATATGCTTTAAAAAATTGAAGAATTAAAATGTGTCCGTTTAAAAAAACCTTCCTTTTTTATGAATATTAATTTACAAATCTATCGATAGATTTTTATGAATAAAAAATTAATTATAAATAATACTAACACGAAACGTGAGATCCAATAAAATTTCAATACCTTATTAATTAAGATTTAAACGAGGCGATTCAAAAATTATTTAAGTTTTTTTTTTAATGATTTAACGATTTATTAAAAAAAATTATCCAAGCTAATTTAGTATTGCACTCAATTATCATATAAATATTAATTATTTAGAATTATTCGCAAAAAATTTAAGGCAAATCACCTCAAAAAAAATCATTTTTTATCGCATAATTTTCAAATAACCCGTTTAAATACTTTCAGTCTACATTAAAAAAGAACGGAAAACATTTTAAAATAAATAAAATCCTGAATTATTAAATAATCAGAATAACCCGGAAAAATTTGTGTTCAAAATATCAAATTTGAAGAAAACATTAATTTGTAGGTATTTGATAAAATTTACAATTTTCGTGATTATTTTTAAAAAATCGCAAAAATCGAATTCATTAGATTTTTTGATGATATTTTTTGTGATTTATATAGGAAAGATGAAAATATTTGGGATGGTATTTTTAAATGTTGAAAAATCGTAGAAAATCGAATTCATTAGATTTTTTGATGATATTTTTTGTGATTTATATAGGAAAGATGAAAATATTTGGGATGGTATTTTTAAATGTTGAAAAATCGTAGAAAATCGAATTCTTAAGATTTCTTCATGTTTTTTATGGCTTATAAAGGAAAGTGTGTACTTTCCTTCGGAACAAAACCATACTTGAGTATCTCATTTCGTTTTTAAGATATCATCTCAAAATCAATCTAAAGTTGTAGTATTTCATAAAATTTAAAATTTTCTTTATCAAAAAAATCGTAAAAAATCAAATTCTTTAGATATATAGATGAAATTTCTTGTAGTTTATAAAGAAAAGTATGCACCTTCATCAGAATAAAACCATACTTGCGTATCTCATTTCGTTTCTGAGATATCAAGTTTTGGAGTCAACCTAAAGATGTAATATTTCATAGAATTAAAAATTTCCTTTATCATTTTGAAAAATCGTAATAAATTAAATTCTTTAGATTTCTTGATGAAATTTTTATGATTTATAAAGGAAAGTGCGTACTTACTTTTGAACAAAATCATATTTGAGAATCTAACTTCGTTTTTGAGATATAAATTTTCAAACTTTATCTAAATTTATAGCGTTTCGAAAAATTAAAAATTTCCTTAATCAATTTGAAAAAATCGTAAAAAATCTAATTCTTAAGATATTTAGATGAAATTTATTGTAGTTTATAAAGAAAGGTATACACTTTCATAAGAATATAACCATACCTGAGTATCTCATTTCGTTTCTAAGATATCAACTTTTAGAATCAACCTAAAGATGTAATATTTCATAAAATAAAAAATTTCCTTTACCATTTAGAAAAAAAATCATAAAAATCGAATTCTTAAGATATCTAGATGAAATTTATTGTAGTTTACAAAGAAAGTATACACTTTCATAAGAATAAAACCATACATGAGTATCTCATTTCGTTTCTGAGATATCAACTTTTGGAATCAACCTAAAGATATAGTATTTCATAAATTTAAAAATTTCCTTTATCATTTTGAAAAAATCGTAAAAAATCGAATTCTTAAGATATCTAGATGAAATTTATTGTGATTTATAAAGAAAAGTATACACTTTCATAAGAATAAAACCATACATGAGTATCTCATTTCGTTTCTGAGATATCAACTTTTGGAATCAACCTAAAGATATAGTATTTCATAAATTTAAAAATTTCCTTTATCATTTTGAAAAAATCGTAAAAAATCGAATTCTTAAGATATCTAGATGAAATTTATTGTGGTTTATAAAGAAAAGTATACACTTTCATAAGAATAAAACCATACATGAGTATCTCATTTCGTTTCTGAGATATCAACTTTTGGAATCAACCTAAAGATATAGTATTTCATAAATTTAAAAATTTCCTTTATCATTTTGAAAAAATCGTAAAAAATCGAATTCTTAAGATATCTAGATGAAATTTATTGTGATTTATAAAGAAAAGTATACACTTTCATAAGAATAAAACCATACATGAGTATCTCATTTCGTTTCTGAGATATCAACTTTTGGAATCAACCTAAAGATATAGTATTTCATAAATTTAAAAATTTCCTTTATCATTTTGAAAAAATCGTAAAAAATCGAATTCTTAAGATATCTAGATGAAATTTATTGTGGTTTATAAAGAAAAGTATACACTTTCATAAGAATAAAACCATACATGAGTATCTCATTTCGTTTCTGAGATATCAACTTTTGGAATCAACCTAAAGATATAGTATTTCATAAATTTAAAAATTTCCTTTATCATTTTGAAAAAATCGTAAAAAATCGAATTCTTAAGATATCTAGATGAAATTTATTGTGGTTTATAAAGAAAAGTATACACTTTCATAAGAATAAAACCATACATGAGTATCTCATTTCGTTTCTGAGATATCAACTTTTGGAATCAACCTAAAGATATAGTATTTCATAAATTTAAAAATTTCCTTTATCATTTTGAAAAAATCGTAAAAAATCGAATTCTTAAGATATCTAGATGAAATTTATTGTGGTTTATAAAGAAAAGTATACACTTTCATAAGAATAAAACCATACATGAGTATCTCATTTCGTTTCTGAGATATCAACTTTTGGAATCAACCTAAAGATATAGTATTTCATAAATTTAAAAATTTCCTTTATCATTTTGAAAAAATCGTAAAAAATCGAATTCTTAAGATATCTAGATGAAATTTATTGTGGTTTATAAAGAAAAGTATACACTTTCATAAGAATAAAACCATACATGAGTATCTCATTTCGTTTCTGAGATATCAACTTTTGGAATCAACCTAAAGGTATAGTATTTCATAAATTTAAAAATTTCCTTTATTATTTTGAAAAAATCGTAAAAAATCGAATTCTTCAGATATCTACATGAAATTTATTGTAGCTTATAAAGAAAAGTATACACTTTTATTAAAATAAAACCATACTTGAATATCTCATTTTATTTCTGAGATATCAACTTCTTGAATCAATCTAAAGACGTAATATTTCATAAAATTAAAAATTTCCTTTATCATTTTGAAAAAATCGTAAAAAATCTAATTTCCACGATATCTAGATGAAATTTATTGTAGTTTATAAAGAAAAGTATTCACTTTTATGAGAATAAAACCATACTCGAGTATCTGATTTCTCTTCTGAGAAATCAACTTTTGGAATCAACCTAAAGATGTAGTATTTCATAAAATTAAAAATTTCGTTTATCATTTTGAAAAAATCGTAAAATATCGAATTCTTAAGATATATAGATGAAATTTCTTGTAGTTTATAAAGAAAAGTATGCACTTTCACCAGAATGAAACCATACTTGAGTATCTCATTTCGTTTCTGAGATATCAACTTTTGGAATCAACCTAAAAATGTAGTACTTCATAAAATTAAAAATTTCCTTTATCACTTTGAAAAACTCGTAAAAAATCGAATTCTTAAGATATTTAGATGAAATTTACTGTGGTTTATAAGGAAAAGTATGCACTTTCAATAGAATAAAACCATACTTGAGTATCTCATTTCGTTTCTGAGATATCAACTTTTGGAATCAACCTAAAGATATAGTATTTCATAAATTTAAAAATTTCCTTTATCATTTTGAAAAAATCGTAAAAAATCGAATTCTTAAGATATCTAGATGAAATTTATTGTGGTTTATAAAGAAAAGTATACACTTTCATAAGAATAAAACCATACATGAGTATCTCATTTCGTTTCTGAGATATCAACTTTTAGAATCAACCTAAAGATGTAATATTTCATAAAATAAAAAATTTCCTTTACCATTGAGAAAAAAAATCATAAAAATCGAATTCTTAAGATATCTAGATGAAATTTATTGTAGTTTACAAAGAAAGTATACACTTTCATAAGAATAAAACCATACATGAGTATCTCATTTCGTTTCTGAGATATCAACTTTTGGAATCAACCTAAAGATATAGTATTTCATAAATTTAAAAATTTCCTTTATCATTTTGAAAAAATCGTAAAAAATCGAATTCTTAAGATATCTAGATGAAATTTATTGTGGTTTATAAAGAAAAGTATACACTTTCATAAGAATAAAACCATACATGAGTATCTCATTTCGTTTCTGAGATATCAACTTTTGGAATCAACCTAAAGATATAGTATTTCATAAATTTAAAAATTTCCTTTATCATTTTGAAAAAATCGTAAAAAATCGAATTCTTAAGATATCTAGATGAAATTTATTGTGGTTTATAAAGAAAAGTATACACTTTCATAAGAATAAAACCATACATGAGTATCTCATTTCGTTTCTGAGATATCAACTTTTGGAATCAACCTAAAGATATAGTATTTCATAAATTTAAAAATTTCCTTTATCATTTTGAAAAAATCGTAAAAAATCGAATTCTTAAGATATCTAGATGAAATTTATTGTGGTTTATAAAGAAAAGTATACACTTTCATAAGAATAAAACCATACATGAGTATCTCATTTCGTTTCTGAGATATCAACTTTTGGAATCAACCTAAAGATATAGTATTTCATAAATTTAAAAATTTCCTTTATCATTTTGAAAAAATCGTAAAAAATCGAATTCTTAAGATATCTAGATGAAATTTATTGTGGTTTATAAAGAAAAGTATACACTTTCATAAGAATAAAACCATACATGAGTATCTCATTTCGTTTCTGAGATATCAACTTTTGGAATCAACCTAAAGATATAGTATTTCATAAATTTAAAAATTTCCTTTATCATTTTGAAAAAATCGTAAAAAATCGAATTCTTAAGATATCTAGATGAAATTTATTGTGATTTATAAAGAAAAGTATACACTTTCATAAGAATAAAACCATACATGAGTATCTCATTTCGTTTCTGAGATATCAACTTTTGGAATCAACCTAAAGATATAGTATTTCATAAATTTAAAAATTTCCTTTATCATTTTGAAAAAATCGTAAAAAATCGAATTCTTAAGATATCTAGATGAAATTTATTGTGGTTTATAAAGAAAAGTATACACTTTCATAAGAATAAAACCATACATGAGTATCTCATTTCGTTTCTGAGATATCAACTTTTGGAATCAACCTAAAGATATAGTATTTCATAAATTTAAAAATTTCCTTTATCATTTTGAAAAAATCGTAAAAAATCGAATTCTTAAGATATCTAGATGAAATTTATTGTGGTTTATAAAGAAAAGTATACACTTTCATAAGAATAAAACCATACATGAGTATCTCATTTCGTTTCTGAGATATCAACTTTTGGAATCAACCTAAAGATATAGTATTTCATAAATTTAAAAATTTCCTTTATCATTTTGAAAAAATCGTAAAAAATCGAATTCTTAAGATATCTAGATGAAATTTATTGTGGTTTATAAAGAAAAGTATACACTTTCATAAGAATAAAACCATACATGAGTATCTCATTTCGTTTCTGAGATATCAACTTTTGGAATCAACCTAAAGGTATAGTATTTCATAAATTTAAAAATTTCCTTTATTATTTTGAAAAAATCGTAAAAAATCGAATTCTTCAGATATCTACATGAAATTTATTGTAGCTTATAAAGAAAAGTATACACTTTTATTAAAATAAAACCATACTTGAATATCTCATTTTATTTCTGAGATATCAACTTCTTGAATCAATCTAAAGACGTAATATTTCATAAAATTAAAAATTTCCTTTATCATTTTGAAAAAATCGTAAAAAATCTAATTTCCACGATATCTAGATGAAATTTATTGTAGTTTATAAAGAAAAGTATTCACTTTTATGAGAATAAAACCATACTCGAGTATCTGATTTCTCTTCTGAGAAATCAACTTTTGGAATCAACCTAAAGATGTAGTATTTCATAAAATTAAAAATTTCGTTTATCATTTTGAAAAAATCGTAAAATATCGAATTCTTAAGATATATAGATGAAATTTCTTGTAGTTTATAAAGAAAAGTATGCACTTTCACCAGAATGAAACCATACTTGAGTATCTCATTTCGTTTCTGAGATATCAACTTTTGGAATCAACCTAAAAATGTAGTATTTCATAAAATTAAAAATTTCCTTTATCACTTTGAAAAACTCGTAAAAAATCGAATTCTTAAGATATTTAGATGAAATTTACTGTGGTTTATAAGGAAAAGTATACACTTTCATAAGAATAAAACCATACATGAGTATCTCATTTCGTTTCTGAGATATCAACTTTTGGAATCAACCTAAAGATATAGTATTTCATAAATTTAAAAATTTCCTTTATCATTTTGAAAAAATCGTAAAAAATCGAATTCTTAAGATATCTAGATGAAATTTATTGTGGTTTATAAAGAAAAGTATACACTTTCATAAGAATAAAACCATACATGAGTATCTCATTTCGTTTCTGAGATATCAACTTTTGGAATCAACCTAAAGATATAGTATTTCATAAATTTAAAAATTTCCTTTATCATTTTGAAAAAATCGTAAAAAATCGAATTCTTAAGATATCTAGATGAAATTTATTGTGGTTTATAAAGAAAAGTATACACTTTCAATAGAATAAAACCATACTTGAGTATCTCATTTCGTTTCTGAGATATCAACTGTTGGAATCAACCTAAAGATGTAGTATTTCATAAAATTAAAAATTTCCTTTATCACTTTGAAAAACTCGTAAAAAATCGAATTCTTAAGATATTTAGATGAAATTTACTGTGGTTTATAAGGAAAAGTATGCACTTTCAATAGAATAAAACCATACTTGAGTATCTCATTTCGTTTCTGAGATATCAACTGTTGGAATCAACCTAAAGATGTAGTATTTCATAAAATTAAAAATTTCGTTTATCATTTTGAAAAAATCGTAAAATATCGAATTCTTAAGATATATAGATGAAATTTCTTGTAGTTTATAAAGAAAAGTATGCACTTTCACCAGAATGAAACCATACTTGAGTATCTCATTTCGTTTCTGAGATATCAACTTTTAGAATCAACCTAATGATGTAGTATTCCATAAAATTAAAAGTTTCCTTTATCATTTTGAAAAAAACGTAAAAAATCGAATTCTTAAGATATCTAGATGAAATTTAATGTAGTTTATAAAGAAAAATATGCACTTTCATCAGAATATAACCATACTTGAGTATCTCATTTCGTTTCTGAGATATCAACCTTTAGAATCAACCTAACTTTGTAGCATTTCATAAAATCAATAATATCCTCCATTATTTTTGAGAAATTGCAAAAAATGAAATTGAAGTTTTGATGATTTATAAAGGAAAGTGTGTACTTATCTCAGAACAAAATCATATTTGAGTATCTGACTTCGTTTTTGAGATATAAATTTTCAAACTTTACCTAAATTTATAGCGTTTCGTAAAATTAAAAATTTCCTTAATCAATTTGAAAAAATCGTAAAAAATCGAATTCTTAAAATATCTAGATAACATTTTTGTGATTTATAAAGGAGAGTATATACTTATCTCAGAAGAATCATTTTTGAGATATCAACCAAAACTTGCAGCATTTCATAAAATTAAAACAATTTGTGTAAAATGAGATTTCTATTCTTTTTAACTCGTCTTAATTCAAATTTGTGTTAAAAGGAAGTTAGATGTAATTCAAAATCGTAAGAGACATCAACAAAATTAGGAAATCGTTATAAATTATAATTATTTTAAGCTTAAGTATTAGCTTAATTATTAATTTTGGATGGTATTATTAAATAAATAAAATAAAACACAAAAAAATCAATTACAAATATTTTTTTTTAATTTATTCATAAAAATAATCATAAATTATTCATACACACAGACAGACTGAATGCAACGATTGATTGCAATTGTTTCCGTTATTATTATTATTAATTATTTTCCTTTTTTAACAAATTAATGACCTAAGTTTTATTTTTTTTGGCAATATGTACAATGGTTTTTCTAACTAGTTTTTTTTTTATTACAAGTAAAATGTATAAGAAAAATAATATTTCAAAATAAAAAAAAAACAACAAATTTACAAGAAATTAATTAATTCTCACAAATGGAATGGAAACGTATTCATTTATCGGGCCGAAAAATCTAAGACGAATATTTACACGATTTTTTTATTAACTACAATAGTTATTAATTAAAAAGATAATATTACAAAGAACTTAAAACAAAAAGAAATTGAAATGAAAAATTGTTTTTTTTTTTTAGAAATAAAGGTGTAGTTAGTTTTTTTCGTTTAATTTTAAAATAATCGAACACAAAAATATAACAGCAAACGGTAAATTGTCGTAATCACAGATTATTAATAAACAAATAAAAAATTTGTTTTTATTTTTAGTTTTGTTAATCTATTTGAACGCGAACTCTTACCTTTTTATTTTTAGTTATTGTATTTTTTGTCTTGATTTTTTTTTAATTTAAACAATTTAATTTTTTTTAGCACTTAGCGTAACTTTTTTGGGTAAATATTTGATTTTTCTTTTGCTTTTTTTTTAATTTGTCGGCAAAAAGGAATCAGTCAATTTTTTTTTATTATAATTCAGAGTATATTATAGCGTATTATTATTTGTTTGAATGTTTCTTGTTGTTGTAGTTGTTGTTATTTGTCATGTTGGCGAAAACGAAAAAACTTAATTAATTTTTCTTTTTTTAACACTTCGGAGAGGTAGCTCGTGGAATTAAAAAAAAGTCGACATGTTTTATTTATTATTATTTTTTTTTCAAATTGCCGACTTGGTCAACTGTATTTACTTTGTACTTATAGATATACTGTATTATAACAGGAAGCATTTTACCTTATTTTTTTTGTAGTCAGTTGACAAGAAGTTTCTGTTTGAACCAAAAATTAATAAAAATTTCTTTCAAAATTTTCTTGTCAGCTGAAAATGTTTGTTTTTACATACTTGTATTTTTTATTCGAGAATGTGTCTTACATTTCTCGCGTGTGGTATATATACATAAATACTATACAATTAACAATCTTTGGTAAAAAAGAGAAAATAAAACAAATAACAAAAAATCTGTTTTACAAATTAATTTACAAGATTTTCCTTGAATGAATATGTTTTTAAGAATTGAAAAATTAAAATGTGTCCGTTTAAAAAAACCTTCCTTTTTTTGAATATTAATTTACAAATCTATCGATAGATTTTTACGAATAAAAAATTAATTATAAATAATACTAAAACGAAACGTGAGATCCAATAAAATTTCAATACCTTATTAATTAAGATTTAAACGGGGCGATTCAAAAATTATTTAAGTTTTTTTTTGATTGATTTAACAATTTATTAAAGAATTTATCCAAGCTAATTTAGTATTGCACTCTTTTTATTAAAAAAATTAACGAAAAAAAAATTTGCGCTCAAAAACGACTCAAAAAACTTCGAATTATCATATAAATATTAATTATTTGGGATGATTCGCAAAAAATGTAAAGCAAATCACCTCAAAAAAAATCATTTTTTTCCGCATAATTTTCAAATAACCCGTTTAAACACTTTCAGTCTACATTAAAAAAGAACGGAAAACATTTTAAAATAGAAAAAAAATCCTAAATTATAATAATAACCCGGAAAAATCTCATTATATTGTCCGTTATTATAAGAGAAAAAAAAATACCGCTATGTTTTTTAATAATTTTTTCGATTTTAAATCTATTTGATTATGTACACTTTTAATAAGTATAATTAATAAAGAAAAAGAAAATTTAAAGCTTAAGTGGAGCGTTTTTTTTTAATAATTTTTTTGATCGTCTCTCCAATAAAAAGAACAATAAAAATAAAAAAAAATACCCTAATAATTAATAATAAAAAAAAATCAAATAAATAAATTACAATTAGATACATAAATTACAAAAATCATTTTTTTTTTCATCTGTACAAGTAAAAAAACACCTAAAAATAGTATTTTTTAAAAAAATATCAGCCGAACCGTTCTCTCACCAAAAACATCAACTTCTTCTTCCCTTTATAAGCCACCTTCATGTTTTCTATTAGCTGCGTGAATTGCGTATGACCGTCTTGGGCCAAAATAAAGGTATCTCGAGCTTTTGTCAAGAAATCGATGAAATCTCCGTAATGTCTCGGTGAGATATGGGTAAGTCGCGAATGTGTCGTGTTAATATAAGCTGCAATAGCAGCCTCTAATAGTTGTCGTAACGGTGCTCGGTCATAAGATAGGGCTTTTAAGTTTGGGGTGCAACCCCGACTTCGGTGGGGGTGTGCGTGATGTTTAACGCCTGTATCGAGGGGTGGAGGATGCGGGCAGGACATTCCTGGCGCCGTCATGCTACATCTGCCCAAGATGTCCGATAAAACTGTTGCGCATTGTACGTTTTTTACCAGGAGTGGGATCATATTTGCTAATTCGGTTTTGCCTAATGAGTGGCTTAATGCGCACGCCCAGTGAATGTCGTTTATTGCGGGATGTGTATCCTAAAAATGAAAAAATTAATAAATTTTGTGTTATTAAAAATTAACGTTTTCACTAAAATCAAATATTTTTCTTGGTTTGAAGATCAAAATGTAAGAAGGATATGAATTTGGTTTATTTTTGAGTTTCAATTTGATTTTTTTCAAATATTTACGTAAAATCGTAATTAATTAATTAAAAATATGAAACAATTCGATTAATTACTTAACTTTTATATTACGTAGTAATTTAATTTTTTCGAGGTTGGCAGTAAAAAGATTAACGTCAATACATAAATGTCAAAAATTATTTATATTCTTTTTTAAAATTTTTCACTCACTCTTCATGAATATGTTATATGCTCATATAATAATATATTGCATGGACAAAAAAAATTAAAATAGAAGGATAGATTAAATTGGACATTAAAAATGTATTGCAAAAATTAAGGATGTTGTGATACAATTGCGTTGATCAAAAGGTGAGTACCACCTTGTGGCTTGTGTTGATGAAGTGAGAAGTAAAGAAGCAATGGAGATTGAGGAAGATTAAAATATAGGCGAAGTTCAAGCCAAAAAAGAACAAAAATGGTAAAAAGGGAGAAGTTATCGAGGTGAATAATACAGACAAAAGGAAAGAGATGAAGGCAAGCTAATTGATGATTAGCAGGAAAGACAATAGTGGAAGAAAACATCGAAAAGGTTACAAAATAAAGGAGATGAAGATTTGTGACGTAAACATCAACAAGATATGAGGCGCTGAGACTAGAAAGGGCGAACTCAACATCGGACAAACAATTTTTTTTTATTTGTCATTCTTTTGAATGATGACGAATCGTTCTGTCTAACAATTATGTTAAGTTTGCCCTTCTTTCCCTTCGAAACCCGAATATTACGCAAAACCGATGTTCGATTTTAAGCAATACGGTTGAGAGTACAAACGGCGAACTCAACATGCCTAACCATTTGTGTCACTTTGTGTTTCTCAGAATTCTTTGGATTCAGGGATGAACAGCGAACTCAGCAAATGCCTATTTACTGTCTGCACGTAGGATATATTTTTATGTAATTTAGTTGACTAGTAGCTTACAAATAACAAATAGATAGAATACTATAACTAAATAAAATGGTTATCAAGAAATTATTATTGATTAATCACGATTTTCTCAAAATCATACTTTGTTGAATTCGCCCTTTCTATTCCCAACGCTTCATATAAACATGTTTGGGAATACATAATGTTTGATGTAATTGTTCCAAGAAGATATAACATGATAGGATGGGTCAGAATTAAACAAGGAATTTTAGAAGGGTATGAATAGAACTAACAATATGCACCAAGGCGAAGAATAAAGGACAGAACAAGATAATATTATTATTATGTGAGTTTAGTTAGATTGAAAGAGAAAGGTTGATATAAATAGATAGAATAGAAGAAATATAATGGAGGACGTGAGAGTTAGTAATTGAAGAAGCTTTAATAGGCGCTTTGATGATGATATAAGAAAATTTATGGTAGGAAAAGAGACGATATAAGAAGATGGAAAAAAGAAGGAAGAGAATTGAGATGCGATAAATGAGAGAGAATATTTATTGAAACTAGATGAGTATGGACAAGTTCAGAGTAAACGAATTTGTGAAAAACAATCATTAACTACTACAAGAATTGAAGGAAGAAGGGCATAAACGGAGTAGAGAAGAAATGAAAGTGAAGTATATGAATAGACGATATAATATGACACCAAACTGAGGAGAGGCTAACCAAAAATCGAGATATTGAAACATAGGAAATATGGAAAATGAAAAAAAATAATAGAAAAACTGATGAGGCATTCAAAGCTGACCGATATATTTCTAAAGATATAGGTATCTACCAGAGGTGGACAACCGAAATTGTGATAACGAAAAAAGTTAAGAAGATAAGCGAAGACAATGTCAAATTGGCAAATGTTACCGACAGCACCCAGAAAGATATTGCTATAATTCTTTTTTATCTGATGTAAAATAACTTAAAAAAGATGTTAAAAATAAAAAAAAAGTGCGGAAAAGCGTTAAACATACCAAAAAATCGTTTAACATACAAAAAAAATTAAAATAGAGGGATAGATTAACTTGGACATTAAAAATGTATTGCAAAAATTAAGGATGTTGTGATACAATTGCGTTGATCAAAAGGTGAGTACCACCTTCTGGCTTGTGTTGATGAAGTAAGAAGTAAAGAAGCAATGGAGATTGAGGAAGATTAACATATAGGCGAAGTTCAAGCCCAAAAGAACAAAAATGGTAAAAAGCGAGAAGTTATCGAGGTGAATAATACAGACAAAGGGAAAGAGATGAAGGCAGGCTAATTGATGATTGGCAGGAAAGACAATAGTGGAAAAAACATCGAAAAGGTTACAAAACCAAGGAGATGAAGATTTGTGACGTAAACATCAACAAGATATGAGGCGCTGAGAATAGAAAGGGCGAACTCAACATCGGACAAACAATTTTTTTTTTATTTGTCATTCTTTTGAATGATGACGAATCGTTCTGTCTAACAATTATGTTAAGTTTGCCCTTTTTTCCCTTCGAAACCCGAATATTACGCAAAACCGATGTTCGATTTTAAGCAATACGGCTGAGAGTACAAACGGCGAACTCAACATGCCTAACCATTTGTGTCACTTTGTGTTTCTCGGATTCAGGGATGGACAGCGAACTCAGCAAATGCCTATTTACTGTCTGCACGTAGGATATATTTTTATGTAATTTACTTGACTAGTAGCTTACAAATAACAAATAGATAGAATACTATAACTAAAAAAAATGGTTATCAAGAAATTATTATTGATTAATCGCGATTTTCTCAAAATCATACTTTGTTGAATTCGCCCTTTCTATTCTCAACGCCTCATATAAACATGTTTATACAACATGATAGAATGGGTCAGAATTAAACAATGAATTTTAGAAGGGTATGAATAGAACTAACAATATGCACCAAGGCGAAGAATAAAGGACAGAACTAGATAATATTATTATTATGTGAGTTTAGTTAGATTGAAAGAGAAAGGTTGATATCAAATAAATAGATAGAATAGAAGAAATATAATGGAGGACGTGAGAGTTAGTAATCGAAGAAGCTTTAATAGGCGCTTTGATGATATAAGAAGATTTATAGTAGGAAAAGAGACGATATAAGAAGATGGAAAAAAGAAGGAAGAGAATTGAGATGCGATAAATGAGAGAGAATATTTATTGAAACTAGATGAGTATGGACAAGTTCAGAGTAAACGAATCTGTGAAAAACAATCATTAACTACTACAAGAATTGAAGGAAGAAGGGCATAAACGGAGTAGAGAAGAAATGAAAGTGAAGTATATGAATAGACGATATAATATGACACCAAACTGAGGAGAGGCTAACCAAAAATCGAGATATTGAAACATAGGAAATATGGAAAATGAAAAAAATAATAGAAAAACTGATGAGGTATTCAAAGCTGACCGATATATTTCTAAAGATATAGGTATCTACCAGAGGTGGACAAACGAAATTGTGAAGTAAAGACAATGTCAAATTGGCAAATGTTACCGACAGCACCCAGAAAGATATTGCTATAATTCTTTTTTATCTGATGTAAAATAACTTAAAAAAGATGTTAAAAATAAAAAAAAAGTGCGGAAGAGCGTTAAACATACCAAAAAATCGTTTTAAAGTTTCGATATGACGTCTTGTAAAGTAACGTCACGAAGCTTGCTAACAACGTATTTTACCCTAAAAGGCGATTAAAATAGCCTGCCACGGATACTCAACCCGCAAGTTGAAACTCATCGCGTGCTACGGACATAATCCGGAAGTTGAAACCTACGAATATTACTTCTACAATGAAGACCAAAAAAATTGACTTAAATATTTTGGATTTCGTAGCAGAGGGTGGGTCCAACTTCCGGGTTGGGTTTGGGTCCGTTGAAAAAAAGGTTAAGATTCATATCGACACGAATAAGAAGATGAGAAAGGAGGGTATTTAACTCAAAAAAATGTATAATAGGAGTAAATTAATAAATTTTTAATTTTGTTTAAATAAATTATTTAATATTTATTTACTTATATTTTTGGTTTCGTGTGTGTAGTTGTGAAAATATAATTTAACTGACCTTTTATAATCGATTTTCTGGAAAAAAAATACGTTGTTAGCAAGCTTTGAGATGTCAAATTACGTGATGTCAAATCGGAATTTTAAAACGATTATTCAGTAAGTTTAACTCTTTTCTTATTTTTAACGGTTTTTTAGGTTATTTTACATCAGATAAAAAAAGAATTATCGCAATATCTGTCTGGGTACCGTCGTAAGTATATTCCGCAAACTTAAGGCTCAATTAAGATTACAGTGACTAAATTTAACGTTACCGTAGAATACATTTCTGTTTTACGTTTTACAGACGTTACAAGTACATGATTGTAAAATAAAATAGGTGAATTGTAAGAAAATGAATCACTTTTTTGAATAAAAATTTTGTTTCGAGATTTTGTGCTTTAACTTTATGAAAATGTTATATGTATAATTTTATTTAAACACTAACTTTGTAATAACGGAGAGTCTGATGATGACTATTATTCATTACACCACTATTATCCGTGCAAGATGTAAAGGCCCCTCACTTTAGAGATCGATATCTCCCAAATTGGAGCTGCGGTTTCTTTTATCGCGAGTTAAATGAAAAAGTATCTGATTTTTGAAAGTGCTGACAAGTTTTTTTACTTTGCAACTTTTTTTTCTCAAAAACTATTTGACGAAAATTTTTCAAATTTGAACCGGTAGTAACCCATTGTGTTCTTAATGCGGGGCATGTTTTAGTTTATCAATATTTTCTACAGTTTCTCGGAAAATCGTAATTTAGTTTTAAAGTTTCGATGTGACGTCTTGAGACGTCTCAATTTAAAGTATTGAAAAATTGTTGAAATCAACATGGAAATAAACAAGTATGAATAAATGTGCAGAAGACTTGTGGTCTTTCAGAATATTTTGTGCGAAATGCAGAAAATAATGAAGTAAGTTATTCATACTCAGACATTAAAATGAAAAGGCCGAGAATAGAAAAGAATAGCAAAATAGAAAATGTGTAAGTTATGTGGGGAAGATTCCAAAAGAGACGTTTGGGACGGAAATGGGAAGAAATAAGAGATACAGCCAGGGACTGGAAAGAACTTTTTCCAAGGATTATTGGAGAAATGTCAGTATTGCAAAAGATATCATGCTTTTGATATTTCTATCTGGTATAATAATTGTAAAATATCTCCTAACATTTTCATCAAAATTCAGTAAACTTAAATAATAAATAAAAAAACATACTAATTATTACCTAAAACCCTAATTATTATTTATCGTGATGGATAACTCATATAAAAAACGACACAGAGCAGTGACATGTAGAGGATAATAAATTAAAATGGTTTAACATAACTTATCTCTATACCAAATTGTACTTCTGAGGAGTTACATCCCTTCAAACCCAAATCTTTAAAATAATCGATCAGTCAGTAACGCATTCCCCAACCCAACCCATTCTATACTAGCATGACCACAGGAGACTTGAAAAAGTCGATGTTTTCAATTTCTTTAGTATTCTTAGCTGCTATATGAGTAGATATTTTGGGAGCTTAGAAACAGTTGATAATGTTGCAGATGATTGAATTGAACGTTTATTTTAGTGTGTGTAAAAATGAGTGCTTCAATACCTTAAATATTGCTTTCAGCTATCTTAACGTTATTGCTTCTGTCTTTTCTGGAGCGATTTGCAGCCCCATACCCTTCATTTTCTCCACGATGCTATCTACCGCTACCTGTGCGTTTTGTTCAATTTCTTCACGGCTCCAGTATAGCATTACGATTGTGAGGTTATCTGCATACGCTAGCAATTGAGCACCATTACAGTGTATATTGGTGTCCAACATCTCGTCAAGGAAGATTTTCCACAAGAGCGGTCCAAAGAAACGTCAAATTCAACATATATCGTGGTCATCAAGTATGCTTTAACCATGCTGATCAAAGGTTTTGTTAGGTATTTCCGTTTTATTACGTTCACGATTCCTCTCCATATCAGAGTTCCAAGGGCATTTTTGACATTTGATGCTATCATTAGGCACATCTTTTTCTTCTTCTAAATTTGTCAAATTTTTTTGACAAATTATCGCATACACTGTCAAACTTCCTTTCGTAAATCCCAACTGCCTGTTTAATAGGCACCCCAGATTCTCTAACTGATATTTAACCGGTTTTTGATTAGGGTTTAATAAATTTTGCCGTAATTGTCCAACAAACATAAACATACATTTTTTTCTTATCTTGTATATGGAGGCTTATTAATTAATTTAATAAAAACAATTAATGACCACAACACTTCCTACAATTTACCATTATTTATTTTATCTTCGACGTTTCGGGACTTTTTCCCATCATCAGGTTTAAAATCTTTAAACAAATCATATTATTTTATTACATAACATATATTAAATCAGTTGTTTAAATATATCAAACAATTGAACGTCTATTTTCTATTTAGAATTTTTTTTTAATGGACAACACATTGTTAAGTTCACAAATTTCTCTAAATGACATGACATCATAATGTCATGTCGGTTTTTCGATCAGAACCAGCCTTCATCAGACTATTATACATTTCTGTAATTTAGAGTGTATTTTAGCGTCTTCAGCTATCTCGGTTGTTTAGCTAACGGATTCCGGAGCCATTCTGTTCTTGAGCTTTTACCGCTTTTACCTCCTCTTTTGTCAGCTCGAGATAATTTTCGGTTCTTTCTTCAACAATCTTTCCATTCCAAATCTCTTCCTTTCTCTATGGAAACAGATCACGAATAAGCATGGACATTTCTTACGGGCTTATTCCCATTCTACAAATCGCCACCCAACTCAACCCAATCCAACCTAACCTAATCTAACCCAACCCAACTCAACTCAACTCAACCTAGTACCTGCTCGCTCTCTAATCATTGCCACAAGAGAATCTGTCCACCAATATCATCCTTTCTTACTACCAAAATACCTTCACAAGGTTTTTTGGTAGTCACTATAATTATGTCCACTTTCGCCTAGGACGTTCTTTTCCAAATTTCCTGTATTTCATCTCAAAAGTTTGCATACTCAAAAACGGTATGTTCCACTTTATCATTGTTGTGTTTGAAAAGATAGTCTCTATACCAGTCATATTCAATCACAGTTAACTGATAATGTAGCTTACTACTACCATCTTAACATCTTAGCTTAACTTAAAACAAGTATAAGCTAATATTTTATGATAAAATATATTGAATCATACAGCTGTGATCACTAAACATTTTTTAAATGAGAAAAAGATAAATTGGAAAATATTTAAGAGAGTGGTGAATATTAGTTAGATGACGATGTAGATCATGTTTGAATGAAGATTTTAGGATTTTAAGGTTTTATCGATAATCTTACAGGCAGGTAACTTCAAGCCGTAGCTGAAGCAATGTTATCAAGTAAAAGGATAATTGGTCAAAAACCTATCGAGTGGAATTAGGTAAAACAACGCGATTTGTATGTCACCCGAAGACAGATTGGTTTCTTTGAACCTTTTATAGACAAAATTGTGATAATTATTTCGGTGTAATAATCGAAATATAAATAATAGAGCATAAATAAATATATGCCCATTTTCGAACTGTAATGTAATGACAATCATCCAAGAATAGATATAATGAACAAATTTACAAAAATTAATACCACTTCTGAACCTTGTCAAAGAGCAATTTCTCCACAATTATGTACCAGAAACACAAATTTGTTACGATGCAAGCATGATCGAATATTATACAGCTGCAAATACATCCGTTGTTAGCCTATAAGATACGGCTACAAAGTATAGTGTATGAATTCGAAAACCGGGATATATTTTGAAATTTATTTTCCCAATTCCAACGCAAAATATCAAAAGATGTTTGGAAAAACTACAACACCAGTGCTTCAACTGGTAAATTACCTATAAGCAAACAGGATATTTCGTTGAAGAAGTGCCAAACAGGAAAAGAAGACAATGCGCTGGTTAAAAATGTACTAGTGTTAGACGTACTTAGTGTAAGAAATGTCAATTTGGTTCAAAACAAAAATTCAAATATTATTTGACGAGAAAATTGCATGAACTCATTAAATGAACCATGGTGTACTAAAAACTTATAATAATTAAACAAAATTTTGAAATTAAATAATTCAGTACTTCATTGGTTTAGCTACAAAAACCAAATTTGAAACCATTTATTCTCCTCTACATGCCCTTCTTATGTTCTTATATGAATCACTCTGTACATAATTCCATGACAAACGATTTTATGCTCATAACAGGTTCAAAATCAAAACGTATTAGGATTAAATTTAATAACGCAGTTGTACAGACAGAAAAAAATCTTTGAACCCAATAGATAGTAATAACTTCTATGTATATACAGAAATTTATCTACTAATTAAAATTCATAGCATTACACATTAGGAAGTACAATAACAGAATACAATTATTAGGTTAATTTAAAGAAATACAAGGAAACATTAATATTCATTAGGATTTGCCAAGATGCTATTGGATACTAATATTCTCGTTGTGGGGATATGCATTGACAACGAGTATGAAGTATAAATACAAATTTATGAGCATCCAACCAAAAAATTATTTGAGATATAACGCTAATCTTTGAATCATATACAAAAACGTGTTGTTCAAAAAGAAATCATTAAAGTTATTATTAATAAAAGCATTAATATCAATATGAATACCAGTAAAAAGCAAATACCTCTTCTTTAAAGAAGAACTAATCTATAATTAAGATTTTTTTAAATTATTCTTACCTGATTATACGCCAAATGTACATTTTTCATTGCTAACATGGCTAGCTTATAAGCTCTTGGAGGATATCCACGATGTTCCATATACCGTGCGATTGTAAATAATTGTGAAGAAGTCATAATATGCGATGCGGCTTCCACAACGACCTGGTAAGCAGTTTCAAAGGCTAAAGGTTCATTTTCGCAAAGGGTTAACGCGTTCAAGGCACAATTTGGAGGGTCCTATAACACATAACCAAAAAATTGTTACAATCCCAACTTTTAATTAATTAATCCTTTCATTTTTACCTTTGTAGCACATTGTAATGCTAAAGTCCTCGCACAAGCAGATAGTTCTTCTTGTTGTGAAAACGTCAAGTTTAATCGCATAATAGTGCTATGCGACATAATAGTTGTTGCAACGGGACCCGTGGCTTCTGTTGGTGTAAAAAATTGGAACCAATTTTGCATGATTAAAATAAGCGAGTCAACTCCAACTTCCGTCGCGCAGGTAACAAGCCACCGTACCATTTCCCGTCGCCTCCAATTTAAAGAGGCGAGAGTCATTCGCATCACTTGCAAACCAAGCTCGAAAGCAACACTTAAAAGCGTTGGATGTCTAGGTCCGTTTTCGGGCGTTGCGAATCGAAACGCATCTTGCGCCAATTTAAATAAATGCGACGAACTGTGGATGTGTTTTTGCGATGATTCGAGTACTGTCCTTAATCGCATCACTTCGCCTTTCGCGGCACTCAACATGGTGGAGCTTAACGTGCACTGTTGGGTTTCGATGTGTCCTAAGGTGAACCATCTCGGCGAAGATCGAGGAATTAACAACGGACTTGATGAATTTGCACCCATTGGATCATCGGAGTCTTCTCTATCTTCTAATAACGGTAAACGCATCGCGCGTAATCCTACTTCATATGCGAGGTCTGGATAATAGTTTAATAAAGAAAGGAACAAAAACCGAGCGAAGGTGTGCATTGGAACGCTTTCGGGATGAATCCCGATTCCTAATCCGCTTGTTGGGCCACCTTCTAATAGAATAATAGCTTGTCTCCGAAGAACTGCTACTAAACTGTTGTCTAATTCTATTTCTTGGAGTTTTGCTATTAAACGATCTTCTTGCTTACAAGATTTTTCCTATAAAATCATATTAAAATAAGTATTATAAAGTCTTTAATTTATTTTTTCGAAAACTGCTATTAAAAATTCACTTTTGCGTAGTACTCAGCCAAGGTTTATATATTAAAGGATGTCTAACTTCCTATGTTGCAATAGTTTGATTTGTGGGCGAGAGGCAAGACGTGCTTCGTGACGTAACAAGAGGAATTTGCGCTCGCAACTACGGGTTCTTGGACGTCGTTTATGTTTTGTGAGAGTTGAAGGGCGGTGGTGTAAAATTTGAATTTTAAAATTGGGATTACTTTTTTTCTGCTACTGATTGTAAAATTTAATAACACTCTGAAAAATTTAGTCAACATTCTGATCTGAAATAATACTTTGACGACCTTCAACATCGGCAAATACAGAAAAAAGAGATTAACTAACTAGAAACTGGCGAAATGACCTGTTTATCTTTATTAGCTGTTTTCACCAAAACTTATTTTCGAATGTAAGCCTCCTTTTCATAGACAAAAACACATATATTGAACAAAAATGTTAATTTGAATGGATGGTGGCGGTCTGCCGAACCAGCGGTTGCAAATTGCTAAAAGACCTCGTCAGTCAATAGTTAAACTTACAGGAAAAGATTTTATTAGTCATAAAATCGGCGCTAAGAGAAAATACTGGAAATTACTTGATAGAAGACTTGCAGGAAAAATCTTTATGAGTAAAGTGGCTAAGAGAAAATACTGGAAATTATTTGATAGTAGACTTGCAGGAAAAATCTTTATGAGTAAAGTGGCTAAGAGAAAATACTGGAAATTATTTGATAGTAGACTTGCAGGAAAAATCTTTATGACTAAAGTGGCTAAGAGAAAATACTGGAAATTATTTGATAGTAGACTTGCAGGAAAAATCTTTATGACTAAAGTGGCTAAGAGAAAATATTGGAAACTATTTGATAGTAGACTTGCAGGAAGAATCTTTATGATTAAAGTGGCTAAGAGAAAATACTGGACATTATTTGATAGTAGACTTGCAGGAAAAATCTTTATAACTAAATTGACTAAGAGAAAATACTGGAAATTATTTGATAGTAGACTTGCAGGAAGAATCTTTATGACTAAAGTGGCTAAGAGAAAATACTGGAAATTATTTGATAGTAGACTTGCAGGAAAAATCTTTATGACTAAAGTGGCTAAGAGAAAATACTGGAAAGTATTTGATAGTAGACTTGCAGGAAGAATCTTTATGATTAAAGTGGCTAAGAGAAAATACTGGAAATTATTTGATAGTAGACTTGCAGAAAGAATCTTTATGACTAAAGTGGCTAAGAGAAAATACTGAAAATTATTTGATAGTAGACTTGCAGGAAAAATCTTTATGAGTAAAGTGGCTAAGAGAAAATACTGGAAATAATTTGATAGTAGACTTGCAGGAAAAATCTTTATGACTAAAGTGGCTAAGAGAAAATACTGGAAATTATTTGATAGTAGACTTGCAGGAAGAATCTTTATGACTAAAGTGGCTAAGAGAAAATACTGAAAATTATTTGATAGTAGACTTGCAGGAAGAATCTTTATGACTAAAGTGGCTAAGAGAAAATACTGGAAATTATTTGATAGTAGACTTGCAGGAAAAATCTTTATGACTAAAGTGGCTAAGAGAAAATACTGGAAATTATTTGATAGTAGACTTGCAGGAAGAATCTTTATGACTAAAGTGGCTAAGAGAAAATACTGGAAATTATTTGATAGTAGACTTGCAGGAAAAATCTTTATGACTAAAGTGGCTAAGAGAAAATACTGGAAAGTATTTGATAGTAGACTTGCAGGAAGAATCTTTATGACTAAAGTGGCTAAGAGAAAATACTGGAAATTATTTGATAGTAGACTTGCAGGAAGAATCTTTATGACTAAAGTGGCTAAGAGAAAATACTGGAAAGTATTTGATAGTAGACTTGCAGGAAGAATCTTTATGACTAAAGTGGCTAAGAGAAAATACTGGAAATTATTTGATAGTAGACTTGCAGGAAGAATCTTTATGACTAAAGTGGCAAAGAGAAAATACTGGAAATTATTTGATAGTAGACTTGCAGGAAAAATCTTTATGACTAATGTAGCTAAGAGAAAATACTGGAAAGTATTTGATAGTAGACTTGCAGGAAGAATCTTTATGATTAAAGTGGCTAAGAGAAAATACTGGAAATTATTTGATAGTAGACTTGCAGGAAGAATCTTTATGACTAAAGTGGCTAAGAGAAAATACTGAAAATTATTTGATAGTAGACTTGCAGGAAAAATCTTTATGAGTAAAGTGGCTAAGAGAAAATACTGGAAATTATTTGATAGTAGACTTGCAGGAAGAATCTTTATGACTAAAGTGGCTAAGAGAAAATACTGGAAATTATTTGATAGTAGACTTGCAGTAAGAATCTTTATGACTAAAGTGGCTAAGAGAAAATACTGGAAATTATTTGATAGTAGACTTGCAGGAAAAATCTTTATAACTAAAGTGGCTAAGAAAAAATACTGGAAATTATTTGATAGTAGACTTGCAGGAAGAATCTTTATGACTAAAGTGGCAAAGAGAAAATACTGGAAATTATTTGATAGTAGACTTGCAGGAAAAATCTTTATGACTAATGTAGCTAAGAGAAAATACTGGAAAGTATTTGATAGTAGACTTGCAGGAAGAATCTTTATGATTAAAGTGGCTAAGAGAAAATACTGGAAATTATTTGATAGTATACTTGCAGGAAGAATCTTTATGACTAAAGTGGCTAAGAGAAAATACTGAAAATTATTTGATAGTAGACTTGCAGGAAAAATCTTTATGAGTAAAGTGGCTAAGAGAAAATACTGGAAATTATTTGATAGTAGACTTGCAGGAAGAATCTTTATGACTAAAGTGGCTAAGAGAAAATACTGGAAATTATTTTCAGGATTCCAAGATGACTGCTAGGAGGTGCAAATACCATCTTTAATGTCTTGAAATCTTAACAATTAAGCAATTAGTCATCTTAGGAATGGTATCTCAATTTTAAGATACTTGTACATTTCAGTTTCAGTCCAGTCCCAGTATATCCCGGGATTTCATGAAAGAAGATTTATCATTTAGAAGTCTGGGAGCATTAAGAAAGATTTTCAAAGAAAATTCGCTTGGTACCAAATAAATTAGTTTTTTGGAAGCCGTATAGAGGCAATGCCAAGTATTCTGAAAGCAATATCAGGTCTTCTAGAAGCAGTATCAAATCTTTTGTTAGCATTCTAAATGTTTTGGAAGCAATTTAAATCTTCTAGAAGCAGTATCAAGTCTTCTGGACACATTTCAAATCTTCTGGAAGCAATGTTAAGCCTACCAGAGGCAATGTCGAGACTTTTGTAATCATTTTAAATCTTCTAGAAGTGATATCAAGTCTTCTGGAAACTTCTCAAGTCTTCTGGAAGCATTTCGACCAATTAGTCATCTTAGGAATGGTATATCAATTTTAAGATACTTGTACATTTCAGTTTCAGTCCAGTCCCAGTATATCCCGGGATTTCATGAAAGAAGATTTATCATTTAGATGTCTGGGAGCATTAAGAAAGATTTTCAATGAAAATTCGCTTGGTACCAAATAAATTAGTTTTTTGGAAGCCTTATAGAGGCAATGCCAAGTATTCTGAAAGCAATATCAACTCTTCTAGAAGCAGTATCAAAGCTTTTGTTAGCATTCTAAATGTTTTGGAAGTAATTTAAATCTTCTAGAAGCAGTATCAAGTCTTCTGAATACATTTCAAATCTTCTGGAAACAATGTTAAGCGTACCAGAGCCAATGTCGAGACTTTTGTAATCATTTTAAATCTTCTAGAAGTGGTATCAGGTCTTCTGGAAACTTCTTAAGTCTTCTGGAAGCATTTCGAACAATTAGTTATCTTAGGAATGGTATCTCAATTTTAAGATACTTGCACATTTCAGTTTCAGTGCAGTCTCAGTATATCCCGGGATTTTATGAAAGAAGATTTATCATTTAGAAGTCTGGGAGCATTAAGAAAGATTTTCAATGAAAATTCGCTTGGTACCAAATAAATTAGTTTTCTGGAAGCCTTATAGAGTCAATGCCAAGTATTCTGAAAGCAATATCAACTCTTCTAGAAGCAGTATCAAATCTTTTGTTAGCATTCTAAATGTTTTGGAAGCAATTTAAATCTTCTAGAAGCAGTATCAAGTCTTCTGAACACATTTCAAATCTTCTGGAAGCAATGTTAAGCCTACCAGAGCAAATGTCGAGACTTTTGTAATCATTTTAAATCTGTTAGAAGTGGTATCAAGTCTTCTGGAAACTTCTCAAGTCTTCTGGAAGCATTTCGAACAATTAGTCATCTTAGGAATGGTATCTCAATTTTAAGATACTTGTACATTTCAGTTTTTATCCAGTCCCAGTATATCCCGGGATTTCATGAAAGAAGATTTATCATTTAGAAGTCTGGGAGCATTAAGAAAGATTTTCAATGAAAATTCGCTTGGTACCAAATAAATTAGTTTTCTGGAAGCCTTATAGAGGCAATGCCAAGTATTCTGAAAGCAATATCAACTCTTCTAGAAGCAGTATCAAATCCTTTGTTAGCATTCTAAATGTTTTGGAAGCAATTTAAATCTTCTAGAAGTGGTATCAAGTCTTCTGGAAACTTCTTAAGTCTTCTGGAAGCATTTCGAACAATTAGTTATCTTAGGAATGGTATCTCAATTTTAAGATACTTGCACATTTCAGTTTCAGTGCAGTCTCAGTATATCCCGGGATTTTATGAAAGAAGATTTATCATTTAGAAGTCTGGGAGCATTAAGAAAGATTTTCAATGAAAATTCGCTTGGTACCAAATAAATTAGTTTTCTGGAAGCCTTATAGAGTCAATGCCAAGTATTCTGAAAGCAATATCAACTCTTCTAGAAGCAGTATCAAATCTTTTGTTAGCATTCTAAATGTTTTGGAAGCAATTTAAATCTTCTAGAAGCAGTATCAAGTCTTCTGGACACATTTCAAATCTTCTGGAAGCAATATTAAGCCTACCAGAGCCAATGTCGAGACTTTTGTAATCATTTTAAATCTTCTAGAAGTGGTATTAAGTCTTCTGGAAACTTCTCAAGTCTTCTGGAAGCATTTCGAATCTTCTAGAAGCAGTAAAAAGTCTTACAGGGGCAATATCGAGCCTTTTGGAAGCATTTTAAAACATCTAGAAGCAGTATCAAGTCTTCCGGAAGCAGTATCCAGTCTTTTGGAAGCATTTTAAGTAATTTTGAGGTATTTCAAGTCTTTTAAAAGTAAGTATTAGGTATTCTAGAAACATTGTAAGTCGTCTGGAGACATTTTAAGTCTTCTAGAAGCATATCAAGTTTCCAGACGTATCAAGTACTCTGAAAGCATTGTAACTCGTCTGGAAGCATTTCAAGTTTTCTGGAAGTATTGTTATTAGAATGGAAACATTTCAAGTCTTCTAGATACAATGTCAAGTCATCTGGAAGCATTGCAAATTTTCTAGAAACATTGTAATTAATCTGGAATCATTGTAGGTCATCTAGAAACATTTTAAGTATTCTAGAAGCAGTATCAGCCTTCTGGAAACATTTCAAGTCTTTTGGAAGCAACATCAAGTATTTTATAGACAGTATCAACTCATCTAGAGACACCACTCAATCTTTTGGCAGCAAATCAAGTTTTTTATAGTCTGTACCAAGAGAAGTGGGGGTGACTCATCGCCTAACAGTGTACGGAACAGACGTACACGCTAGAAATCATTCCACTGTAACACACGTCAAAGTACTGACATAATATTTGTAGCGTATGCGCAAAATTCTTGCGGAAATCGATGAGTCACAATCACTTCTCGTGGTACAGACTGTAGATGCAGTATCAAGTCTTCTGGAAGCTTCTCAAGTCTTCTAGATGCTATATCAAGTTATCTGAAAGCATTGTAAGTCGTCTGGAAGTATTTTAAATCCTCTAGAAGCAATATCAATTTTTCTAGAACAGCATCAATTTATCTAGAGGCTATATGCTGTTTTTTGGTAGCAAATTCTAGTCTTTTAGATGCAATATCAAGTCTTCTGGAAGCATCTCAATTTTTTTTTTCTATTTTCCGAGACGGCCTACTCGGATATCGAATTTGAACCATCTATACATATGTATAAAACCGAATTTTGTTGATCATCGTAACTCGAAGTCTATTTTGACTTGTAATTGAAATTTTGGTAATCTAGGGAATTTGTTTGATTGATCTTTTATGTTGTTTCACTAAATAACCTTTTATTTGAAATTTAAATTTGCCGCGTGACTTTTCGAGCCAAAATGGCAGCAAACCGCCACTTTATAAATCTAGGGACTTTAGGTATAATTTAATCAAACAGAGTTGGCCATCTCTATCCTTCCTTGTCTCTGGTCATTAATTTATTTGGTTATTTTGTTAATTCTTTAAACTAACACGCAGTTTTCGAAAAAATCTTGTTTGATACACGATAACGAAATTCTTTGTGTCATTTCGCTATCTAGAATCTAATATAACAATTTTTTGACTTACTTGTGCATATAATCCAATAGGCATCATCCTTTGTTGACCCAATCCGATTAACGCAACTTCAAAAGCTAAGGTGAGATACGTTTCGGCTCGATCCCGCGATCCAATGACTGGTACATGATGATACCTTGGTCTGATGTTCCCATGTTGATCATCCATGTTGACTAAATCTGAAATAGCGCCTTTAATACATTATACATATTACAATCGACACATCCAGAGCACGTATACGATTTTTATAACCTACCTAAATAACTGGGCGTTCGAGGCCTTTGATCTTCCGGAACGATTGATGCGTCGGCTAAAGTATCGAAAAGACACCCAATTGGATCGAGGGGATGTCCAACCCAACCGTCCGTATTCGTCGGGGCGTTTACGTTCGTCGTTGAACAAACAGCCGTACATTGACCGCTACACCTTGATGTGCACGGTTTACACGGTGGAGGTGGTGGTTTGTTGCTTGTACTCGCTACTTGTTGTGATTCGTGCCATTGTCGTTGAGCCGCTAATTGTTGTTGTTTCATCGTTCTTACTACCGAAACTGCTAAGCGTAAGGCTGCTTCCATGTGACCGTGCGATCTTAAAGAATCAACACGAGCTGCACATAATGGTATTGATTCTAAAAGAAGAAATGTTGTTTTATTGTGGGTTTAATTTTTTTATGTTGTATTTTACCATGCCATAATGGTTGACCTTGTGAATTAAAACTACCGGACCTGGAGTTGTCAGGAACGTGAGAACAATAAGTATCACTGGATAAAATGTTTTTTAGATGCATGTTATCCCAAGACATTCCAACAGCATCTAAGGCTCTATGAATTAAAATGATTGTTAAATTTTTTGAAAAAATTAAAATTTTAATTATGTACCTATGAAATACTGTTCTAGGTAATACAGAAGTATGTGACTTAGAATTATTCCCTGATAATCGAAGACGTTTGCTATTCCGATGGCTATACGAACTGGAATCGTTGTCGTCATCGTCGGAGCTGCTGGAAGAGTCATACACCGGCCTTCCTCTGTCTCTATCCCTCTCCCTTCTTTCTCTTCTTTCCCTATCCCGATCCGCATATCGCTCCCTTTCATTATGATATCTATCACGATCTCGATCCCTACCATACTAAAATTAGAATAAAATTAGATTAACTCTTATTTTCGTAAAATAAACTTAATTACAGAGTATCTTGATGGATGGCTAGCTTGTTGCAACCTAAAATCGGGATCTTCAGGTGGACACACATCGATTTTAGTCCATTTTTCCAACAACATTTTCCATTGTTGTTTTTCATGTTGGGTACAATTTGGATTTAAAACTATACACACCCAAAGAGAACCTAAATAAAAATATTTTTTTATTAAAATGATTTTTTTTTGATGTGGGGGTGTACTTTTTAACTTGTGTTAAGTGAATATTTGGAAATCGTTTTTTAGGTAAAATTGATTCATATGATTACTCATTCGTGCTTTAAGTTTCTCTAACGCTAATATTAATTTTAGTTGTTATTCAGATCTAAGTCTTAAGATACTTGGTGCTCCAGGGCTGGGTTGGACGACCGAAATGAGTACGCCCCTTTTCATAACAAATTCAAAAATAAAACGATTTTAGTGTTAGTTCTAATTTTACCTCAATTCAAATATACAGGGTTGGTAATTAGTTTGTAAAGTAATGTCTTCAAATGCATGGCTAAACCCAACTCAATGCAACCTTGTATATTTCAAGTGAAGTAAAACCAGAACTGGCACCAGGCTTAGAACTAGAATCATTCGGGTTTATCCGTCTTGAAAGATGTATGGCTAAACATGAAAGTTTCTAGTTCTAGACCTGAAGTTAGATCTAATAATATAGAATTAGAACTAACCTAAGAAGTGGAAAGTTTTGGGTTTAACTTCCACTTCTAGGTCTAGTGTTAGTTCTAGTTTTACTTCAAATGAAATGTACAGGGCTGTCAAATTAGTTTGTAAAATACTCTATTTCAGAAACGATTCATTGTAGAGGCCTTCTGATGCATATCTAAACCCAACCCAACCAAACTGGCTGGGTTGGACAAACGAAACGAGTGTCATTTCAAGTCTTCTAGATACAATGTCAAGTCATCTGGAAGCATTGCAAATTTTCTAGTAACATTGTAATTAATCTGGAATCATTGTAGGTCATCTACAAACATTTTAAGTATTCTGGAAGCAGTATCAGCCTTCTGGAAACATTTCAAGTCTTTTGGAAGCAACATCAAGATTTTTATAGACAGTATCAACTCATCTAGAGACAACACCCAATCTTTTGACAGCAAATCAAGTTTTTTATAGTCTGTACCATGAGAAGTGGAAGTATGTAATTGTCCTCAACGCATTAGTATACCTAATTCCACAAAAAATATTATTATAGCGACCAATGGTATATAAGAAGTTACTTTGAAAACTGTCGAATGTAAATAGATCATCAGACGTTCTCGTAATACATTAATGTGACTTTCACGCCCTTTATATGACCGGTTCGGTGACATAATTGTTTATTTTTGTTTGTGTGTGAATCCAACTTGTTTAGATACCTTTTAAGAATAAGCTTCAAACTCTGAAATCGTCTGATTGACGAACTTAAGTTCAAAATCATTGAAATATTAGAAAGTGTGATTATGCATCACGGAAATTGAAAAATTCTTAACATCTTAACACACAATTATTTTCAATTACATGATATTGACTTAAAATTTTTTGGATCTCTTAATTATGATGTAATTAATGATACATTTCAAGAAGGATAGCCATTAAAACTGATCACTTCTTCATTTTCTCTTGATTCTTTTTTAGAATTGGTGAAATCCTCTGGGGTGCTGATTACGAATTTAGGGACAAAATTATGAATTGTTCAAGAATCAAGATGGTAATACAACATAGAGAACTAAAATTACAAGAAACGGGATAATTTATGCAAAATTTGATATCTGAGGAGGTTTTACTATTATTTATGGCTAGTACAGGATGTGCTGATCTGAATCTCGATTTTAGTTGGGCAAAAGTCAAAAAAGATATCAAAATTTACGGTTTTCAAACAGAAGAAACTTTTCATATTGTAAACTTCTGGAAATCTAATTTCACAAAAAAATTATTATTATGGCAAATACTGTTTATGATTCATTGCCAATAATGTAAAAATATTCTTTTAAACTTAAGGCTTGCAGACAAAAGAAGTTTTTCTTTGGCCTCTGAAGATCTAATACCACAAAAAATTATTATTATAGCATACAGTATCGTATAAGAAATTACTGCGTAACTTTGAGAGTGACCACAGCAGACAATAAATAAAGATATGAGGGAAGCTGAGCGCAGCATATCAGAAAGTCCTTATTTATATCTAGGTTATATCTGGTTATGGACTAAGCGATCAATTACTAACAATATTTATGCAAAAAAAATCTGTCTGTCTGTTTTAGTTTTTAAGTTATCATTGACTTTTATACCGAAATCCCGAAAATATGAAATTTTCTATGATATTTGCAGTATTCCTACAAATTATTTTATGTTCAGAATGTAACTGGTTATGGATTATGTTTGTCCACATCATTACGAACAATCTTAATAAATTCAATCAACCATTTTGATTTTTTAATTCTGATAGTTTTACAATAAAAATTTTGGCTAAACTGTAATAGCTAAATCTTAATGACTTACGGATTATCAATACCATAACAAACTTTTCTGTGGATTTTAATTTTAGAGTTTTACATAATTATTATAGCAAGATTCTTAAATGATGATATTTTGGAGATTTTTGGCCATTTCCGTAGACTCCCCATATCTAGGTTCTGTCTGGTTATGGATTAGCGTTTACGTTTCATAACGAACTTCTTGCGTTCATGCGTTGTGGTTGATTTTTATGTTGAAATCCTAAAATTATGATATTTTGAAAATTTTTGCAGTATTATTGCAATCTTCTTATATCTAGGTTGTAACTGGTTATGGACTATGTTTTTCCAGATCATTATGAACTCATTACACATTATGAAATCTTAGTAATGAAGTCATCAATTATGATATTTTCCAGATTTTGACGTAAACTGTAATATGTTTATTTAATAATTTTTTGCACTTTTATTAACAAGACAAAATAAAATGATTAATCACAAAATAAAATGTCAATAACATCAACAAATTTCTTTAAAATATATTTCCTGAAGATGGTTTAAACGTAACCGAAACCGGTAGTAACATTGTGTAAAATACTATCGTCTTGTTAATAAAAGTGCAAAAAATTATTAAATAAACATTTAATTCAAGACGAAAAACATTCATATAAAATAAAAAAAATATATAAACTGTAATAGCCAAATTTTAATATCTTATGAATTATGAATCCTTATACCATAACGAATAAATTTAATTTTAGATTTTTACTTAATTTTTATAATAAGACTCTTAAATGATGATATTTTGGATATTTTTGACCATTTTCCTAGAGAACCCATATCAAGGTTCTTTCTGGTTATGAGCGTTTTATGTAGCAATATTCTAAAATTATGATATTTTAATGATGTTTGCTGTATCGTTGCAATCTTCTTATATCTAGGTTGTAACTGGTTATGAATTATGTTTTTCTTGGTCATTACAAAGAATATTCGTTTAATAGGTTTTATCCAACTCTTGTCACTTTTGAATTATAATTGATTGATTGACTTATTTTGAAATTTTTTGCATTATTCCAAAATTATCTAAACTGGTTATGGATTATGCAATAGAGGATCATCGAAAATTTTATTATTTTTAAGCTATTTTAGCATTTTATTAATCTCATAAAATAATTTTGTCCTTAACTAGACAACTCTACTCAACTAGACTCAGTCATTAACTAGAACTAATACACCTTAGATCCATAAAAATAAAAGTAACATTTGTCGTGTTCATTTGACTTATTTTAAGAGACGCACTACTAACTACGTGTTTTAATATTAAATTCAGTTTTAGTTCTAGTGTTAGAGTTAGCTTTTTAGTTGCTATTGTGTGCATTGAAATTATTCATTACAATAGTTTAAAACATTTCTCATGACATATTTTCGACTATAATACACGCTCATTCCCCATATTAATCTGTTATACAGAGGCTTTACTGTAATGGTTACTATAGTTGAAGAAGAAGTATATGTTTATTTTCAAGGTCATATGAAGATCACATCCGCAATAACATGGTTAAGTAGTTTAATCGTTCATTTAAAAGTGTGATTTCTATAAACTTTTTTGATTTTTATACTAAGTTCACCCATATCTTATCCGGTGTCCCATAGCACTTTGTGCTGAGCAACGTTTTGTTCAGTGCTTTTTAAAGAAAAGAGGCTGATTTTTCAGCTCTTGGCAGTGACACTCGAATAGTTATGTTCAGTTAGTTCTAATAGATTTAGACTGTAGGCAAAGTAATTTGTAGGAAAGGTGCTGACCGTTTTAATACGAAACTGAGTAAAACATCCGAACTTTAAAGTGCTCTTTCGATAAGTTCTAGACTTGTCTCAGTAAGTTTTTCACTTTTCCGCGCATTTTTTTATTGCTGACATCTTTTTTAGACCATTTTCTATCGATTACAGAGTAAATTGTCGATTTAAAAAAGGGTTACATATTGAAATATACACATATTTCTAAATACTCATTGAAAATTAGAAATCAAAATTTGATTACATCTATGGATCAAACATTTTTTGTGTACAAAATAAAAGCATTTGAAGTTGCTTCTTGTAACACTTTTTTAAAAGATCTATTTCATTGCAAAATCATCATTGAACACAATTTTGTATTTGCTTATTATGATATTCTCCTTCCTAGTTTCTATAGAATCAGTACCTTGTATAATAAGATGAAAGATTACATCTCGTTTATCCCTTCATCTCAAAAACATTACTTCCTTTTCTAATATGCTGACATACGATCTCGTCTTACCTTCTATGGAACAAGAAGCTATTTGGGATTCTCTCTTCTATTTGAATTCATTGTTATCTACTCTGTATCTGCACAGTGTTAGCCGAGATCTACCAATTCAATAGAGGACTAAAAATTGGTGTTATACAGTAACCTTTATTCAATAAAGGTGTTCAGTCACGTGCTCATTATCACTTGATGTTTAAATAGATATTAGTAATAATATGATTATAATAATAATTAATAATAATCTTTGACGTTGATATTTTTTTACAGCCAACCTCCAAAAAATTAAAACTACTTAATAAAATTGAAATAATTAACGAAATTACTTAATGTTTATAATTAATTAATTTCGATTTCATGTAAATATTGACAAAATTGATTTTAAATTATAAAATTTTATTCTTACTTTTTGAAATGTCACTAATTTTTTAACAAAAAATTATAAATTAAGATTATTTCCTGCTTAAACACGATTTTAAACCAAGTATACTTTATGTAATTACGTGTATTAAAGAATTTTGAATGAAAGAAAAAAATGTTAAGATATAAACGTAACCTCAAAGTTGATTTTTTGCTCATAACAGTACGATTATAATTTGAGCTAAAAAAAGTTGTTAAATAAGTGCATTTAACTTACGTTTACTTATTTTTGTAAAAAAATCGGCTTCTTTTTAATTATTTTAAGTAAAAAAACTTATTTATAACGTTTAAATAATTTTTGCCATTTATGTGTTGACAATGAAACTTTTTTACTACCAACCTCGATAAATTAAAGTACTACGTAATCTAATTTAAGTAATTAATCGAATCATTTCATGTTTTTAAGTAATTAATTAAGATTAAAGTAAGCATTTGAAATAAGAAAATCAAATTTGATATATTTATTAATAAATTTGATTTTAAATTGGAAAATTTTGTTCTAACCTTTTAAAATGTCACTAAATCTTAAAACATTTTTTTGTATTTTAACTAAAAAGTTATGTATTGAGGTTAAATCCTGTTTAAATACGATTTTAAACCTAATGCACTTTAAGTAATTACTTTTATTAAAGAATTTGATGAAAGAAAGAAAATGTAAGATGTAAACATAACCTCAAATATGTTTTTTTGATATAACATTAATATGATTATATTTTAAGCTAAAATAAGTTGTTAAATAAAAGCATTTGACTCACATTTACTTATTTTTGAAGTTAAATCGGTTTGCTTTTGATTATTTTAAGTAGAAAAACGTATTTATCACCTTTAAATAATGTTTGACATTTTTGTGTTTACGTTGAAACTTTTTTACTACCAACCTCGAAAAAAATTACTACGTAATAAAATTTAAGTAATTAACCGAATTATTTCATGTTTTTAATTAATTAATTACGATTTTACGTAAATATTGTAAATAAAAAAATCAAATTTGATATATTTATTAATAAAATTGATTTTAAATTAAAAAAATTATTTCTATCTTTAAAAATGTCACTAAAATCTTAAAATATTTTTTTTGTTTTAAACAAAAATTATAAATCTCGTTTAAATACGATTTTAAATTAAAAATACTTTATGTAATTACTTATACTACAAAAATTGGAATGAAAGAAAAATATTTTAAGATGTAGACATAACCTCAATGCTGTTTTTTTATATACCATTAATACGATTATATTTTGAGCTAAAAGAAGTTGTTAAATAAAAGCGTTTGACTTACATTTACTTATTTTTGAAGTTAAATCGGTTTGTTTTTGATTATTTTAAGTAGAAAAACGTATTTATCACCTTTAAATAATTTTTGACATTTTTGTGTTTACGTTGAAACTTTTTTACTACCAACCTCAAAAAATTAAATTACTACATAATAAAATTTAAGTAATTAATCGAATTATTTCATGTTTTTAATTAATCAATTACGATTTTACGTAAATATTGGAAATAAAAAATCAAATTTGATATATTTATTAATAAAATTGATTTTAAATTAAAAAATTATTTCTATCTTTAGAAATATCACTAAAATCCTAAAATATTTTTTTTTATTTTAAACAAAAATTATAAATCTCGTTTAAATACGATTTTAAATTAAAAATACTTTATGTAATTACTTATACTACAAAAATTGGAATGAAAGAAAAATATTTTAAGATGTAGACATAACCTCAATGCTGTTTTTTTATATACCATTAATACGATTATATTTTGAGCTAAAAGAAGTTGTTAAATAAAAGCGTTTGACTTACATTTACTTATTTTTGAAGTTAAATCGGTTTGTTTTTGATTATTTTAAGTAGAAAAACGTATTTATCACCTTTAAATAATTTTTGACATTTTTGTGTTTACGTTGAAACTTTTTTACTACCAACCTCGAAAAATTAAATTACTACATAATAATATTTAAGTAATTAATCGAATTATTTCATGTTTTTAATTAATCAATTACGATTTTACGTAAATATTGGAAATAAAAAATCAAATTTGATATATTTATTAATAAAATTGATTTTAAATTAAAAAATTATTTCTATCTTTAGAAATATCACTAAAATCCTAAAATATATTTTTTTTATTTTAAACAAAAATTATAAATCTCGTTTAAATACGATTTTAAATTAAGTATACTTTATGTAATTCCTTATACTACAAAAATTGAAATGAAAGAAAAATTTTTAAGATGTAGACATAACCTCAATGGTGTTTTTTTGATGTACCATTAATACGATTACATTTTAAGCTAAAAGAAGTTGTTAAATAAAAGCGTTTGACTTACATTTACTTATTTTTGAAGTTAAATCGGTTTGTTTTAGATTATTTTAAGTAGAAAAACGTATTTATCACCTTTAAATAATTTTTGACTTTTTGTGTTTACGTTGAAACTTTTTTACTACCAACCTCGAAAAATTAAATTACTACGTAATAAAATTTAAGTAATTAATCGAATTATTTCATGTTTTTAATTAATCAATTACGATTTTACGTAAATATTGGAAATAAAAAAATCAAATTTGATATATTTATTAATAAAATTGATTCTAAATTTAAAAAAATTATTTCTATCTTTAAAAATGTCACTAAAATCCTAAAATATTTTTTTTTATTTTAAACAAAAATTATAAATCTCGTTTAAATACGATTTTAAATTAAGTATACTTTATGTAATTACTTATAACTACAAAAATTGGAATGAAAGAAAAATATTTTAAGATGTAGACATAACCTCAATGGTGTTTTTTTGATGTACCATTAATACGATTATATTTTGAGCTAAGAGAAGTTGTTAAATAAAAGCGTTTGACTTACATTTACTTATTTTTGAAGTTAAATCGGTTTGTTTTTGATTATTTTAAGTAGAAAAACGTATTTATCACCTTTAAATAATTTTTGACATTTTTGTGTTTACGTTGAAACTTTCTTATTACCAACCTCGAAAAATTAAATTTCTACATAATAATATTTAAGTAATTAATCGAATTATTTCATGTTTTTAATTAATCAATTACGATTTTACGTAAATATTGGAAATAAAAAATCAAATTTGATATATTTATTAATAAAATTGATTTTAAATAAAAAAATATTTCTATCTTTAAAAATGTCACTAAATCCTAAAATATTTTTTTTGTTTTAAACCAAAAATTATAAATTACGGTTAATTCTCGCATAAATACGATTTTAAATTAAGTATACTTTATGTAATTACTTATAATACAGAAATTGGAACGAAAGAAAAATATTTTAAGATATAGACATTGAGGTTATGTTTTTTTTTATACACCATTAATACGATTATATTTTGATCTAAAGAAAGTTGTTAAATTAGTGCATTACTTCTTAGTCAAATAGGTTCCTTTTTTATTATTTCAAGAAAAAAACTTATTTATAACGTTTAAATAATCTTTGCCATTTATGCGCTGACGTTAACTCTTTTTTATTACCAACCTCGAAAATTAAAATTACTATGTAATAAAATTTAAATAATTAATCGAATTAATTCATGTTTTTAATTAATTAAATACGATGTTACGTAAACATTTAAAACGAGAAAATTAAATTTGATATATGTATTAATAAAATTTATTTTAAATCGTAAAATTTTATTCTTACATTTTGAAATGTCACCGAATCATAAATTTTTTATTCTAACCTAAAAATTACAAGTTTAGGTTAAGTGCTGTTTAAATACGATTTTAGCCAATTTTACTTCAAAGAAATAAGTAAAGGTAAGTTAAATGTATTCATTTAATAATATTTTTTGTTTTAGAAGACTCATTTATAAGATATAATACGTTATATGGAATTCATGGACAAATGGATATATTTACTGCTAGATTCCATTGGAGTGTATTATACCCATCGTAAGTATCTTTTGTATAACAGAAACTCACCTTACGATCTTCAAATGTACGTACTCGAATATATAGTCAAATATTATTCAATTGCAATTATGGATGAGGCAGGGTTGGGTTGGGTTTGAAATGGGAAATCTGATTTGAAATCTATTCATCTTTTAAGGGATTTTATGCATAATTTATGCAATAAAGTTGTTTATTTTGGCTCAAATTGAGGAAAATTTTGCTTACGAAACTTGAATTGGTTCACCATCCAATTCTTAAGAAGCTCAAACAACTCAAAGTGTAAGATATCTTCATCCAAATAGTTATGACTTTGAAAAGAAATAGCACGATTTCAACAAATTCACTTATCCAAGTTAAAAAGACTATAACATTGTATAAATTGGCTAATTAATTAAGTACCTAACTGATCCCATAATTGACGACATTTATCTGTCATGGGAGTCCCCTGATTTTTCCACATTTGTAGTCTAGGATCGGAAAGAAATTGTTCTGTAATAAGCGTTAACATTCTAGCACCGTTCGAATCTTGCGCCCTCAACATTTCCCTGACCTAAACATTCGTTCAAAAAAAATTGGGTTAAATAATTCAAATTTGTACGTTATTTCACCATACTTTAGAAAACAACGAGTTTAATTGCTTGTTGGCGTTATAATACGATCCTTGCGATAAATACGACTTGACTTGTTCGCAGACTTGTTCTTCGTCGAGATGCCACGAGTGATCGTCGTCTGCGGATGCCCCGGCGGTTGGATCTGGGGCACCCGGTATCTGATTGATTTCCGATCGTTGTTGAAGGATTTCGTCTGCTAATTTTTGTGCCGTCGGTAACACTTCCGTGTGATGTTCGGAAATAAGGTATTGAACGAACTTTTGTAATTGTTGTCTATCCATTTGCAGAAGGGTTTCTGATGAAAAAAAAATTAATTTAATTAAAAACTTATACATTTTAGGTTTGAAAAATAAGCCTCTTGAGATAAAAGCAATTTCAGAGTAAAATCTATTGACAAAACTGTGAGGGCGTAGCGCGCGAGGTAACGATTTCGTATTACCGGCGCCCTTTTGACCGAGGTCGGCCGTTCCGAGAGGGGGAGAAGAACGTAAAAACTATCAACTTTCGCCGTAAAATTGTAATATTACGCCTTCCTGTACTATTGATCGGCACGGCTCGGCAAAGTTCGCCGACATCTCCATGTTAGCCAAGTTGGTGGAGGCACAGGAAGGGGGCCACCTTTCATCCCCACTACAGTTTCTCCACCCCGTCCTCAACTTTTTTACAATTATCCATCGTAAATCTATCCACCCACCCAATTCCCCCAAAAAAAAATACTTTCAACTCAATGCTAATAAAATTGATTTTATCCAAGATTATTTCCTACTCAAGATAATGAGAGAAAAAGAATTCGTTTTACCTGAAATGGGAACACGCAGTCGTACACTCTCTGCATTTCGTATCCTGTACAGCGATAAGGCGACAACGTGCTGGCACCAGAAGATATCCTTCGTTTCGCAGCTGCAGGTCACCGATGTTATCTTGCACCTGAAAAGGGGACATCAAAACTTTAACGGGCGGTGCCTCCCTATATACTCTTGTGTCCGTTGTGACGGCGAATAATGGCAATAAAAAGGAAGACGTAATATGGCTCCCTTTCTACTCGACAGTTGGGGCGGGGAACTAAGGACAAACACAAAAGCGGTGGATCCTGTATCAATTTGCTCTGGCGGCGGAAAAAAACGAGTAAGGAGGAAAACTGTTCAATATATTTTATGATACAATTTTTGAGAGTTTAAATACTGTATTCGTTCGAATGATATAATATGTTTACACCTCGAATGTATGATAGAAACTCCAAGTTCTATCAGACAACATGGCGATTAACATCAGGTGGGATGGTAATATCAAGTTGGCCATAAGAAATGGCAGCTGTTTTAGTATATATATTTGTTTAAATTTGCTGCAAATTCATTTTGTTTATAGAGAAATAACGAAAATATCAATTATTATGCTTATCTAACGTCCGAATTTGTAGCTAAGGAATATTTTGACGGATATGGATGATCTATGATGGCCATTTTAATATTTCCAGCGTACTTGATGTTAATTGCAGTGTTCCCTGGTTACTTTGCATTGTTAGTATACATGATGAGGATTAAACAAAAAAAAATTCTTATAATGAAGTGATGAAAAAAACTTACATAAAAACAATTAAAAGATAAAGAAGGCACCCCTAAAATGCAATTAAAATCATATAGCATATTTTCTTAAAACATATACAACAATACAAACATATACAATTTTATAATATTTTATTATTACAAAAAAACCTTTTTATACAGGTGTCCCAGAACGACTGTATTCCAAAATATCTCTAAATCCTTTAAATGGCTCTTGAGTTAATAAATTTTCTTTTATCTTGGAAATTAAAATCGAAGGTTTAAAATTTTATCAAGATTAATTGTTGCTAATCATCCATAAAAACATGGATCGATGGTTTCAATCTGTTTTTTCGAAATTATTAATTACAACCCAAAAGGCTTCTTAATCATTAAAATTGGCATTTACCCATAAACAGAATTATAAGTCCTAATCTAAAAGCCATACGAAGAAAGTTGTTGATAGGAAATTGTTGAAGAAAGGTATCAAAAAATATCTCTAAATCTTATAAACGGCTATTTAATCATACACAAGTTGTCTAAAATCATTCAACGTTGTCTAAATTAATCCAGTTGTCTAAACATGTATAAAGTTGTTTAAAGAACTGTTTAAAACTATCAAATTTTTTCTGAAATACGCGTCTTATTAGTTTATGTTATATTAAGTAATTATGGGCTACAACTGTTTTAAGCTGTCTAAAATCATCCATAAATTGTTTAAAATTACACAAAAATTGCCAGAAATATATCTCCAATGGTTAATAATTGTTTAAATATATCTAAAATCATCGAAAAATGTTTAAAATTATCAAAAATTTCCTAAAATATGTCTCTTCTAGCCTATAATTGTCTCAAATTGCCTGAAATAATCCACAAGCAGTTTAAAATCATCCAAAATATGTCTTTAGCAGCCAATAATTGTCTAAACATGTCTAAAATCATCAAAAATTTTCTAAAGTACGTCTCTTTCAACCTGCAATTATCTCAAGGTATCTAAAATCATCGACAAGTTGTTTAAAATCAGTCAAAATTTGTCGAAAATTTATCTCTAATAGCCAATAGTTGTCCAAACATGTCTAAAATCATCAAAACATGTTTAAAATCATCGAATTTTTTCTAAAGTATGTCTCTGCTGTTGGAGATATATTTTGTATGATTTTAAACAACTTGTGTATGATTTTAGGCAATTTGAGACAATTATAGAGAAATATATATAATAATAATAAGAGAAATATTTTAGGAAATTCTTGATGATTTTAAACAGTTATTGATGATTTTAGAGATGTTTAGACAATGCTAAACATTTAAGATATATTTTAGAAAAATTTTGAATGATTTTAAACAACTTGTGGAGGATTTTAGGCAATTTGAGACAATTATAGACTATAAGAGACATATTTTAGACAATTTTTGATAATTTTGGACATCTTTAGACAATTATTAGTCATTAAAGATAGGTTTTAGACAAATGTTGGATGATTTTAAACAACTTGTAGATGATTTTAGACATGTTTAGACAATTAAGAGCTGTTAGAGACTTATTTTACACACTTTTTGATGATTTCACATAACTTTAGACAAGATTAGACAAATGGGTTCATTTAGATAATATTGGATGATTTCAGACAACATATCGATGATTCTAAGCTAACTTTAGATGACTTTAGGCAGTCTACAAATTTTAAACAATTTTAGAAAATTATAGAGTACTGAGACATATTTTAGACAGTTTTCTGATGATTTTGGACATCCTTAGATAATTATTAGAGACATATTTGACACAGTATTCACAACAGGATTAATTTAGATAACGTTGGATAATTTATGAGAACTTGTGGAAGATTCAAAACTAATTTTGGATGATTTTAGATGGTTATTGGTGATGTTAAAAAAATTTAGACAATTACAAAGGATTAAGACATATTTTAGACAGTTTTTTTTGTGATTTTGGACATCTTTAGAATATTATTAGCTATTAGAGATATAATATAATTTTTGGATGATTTTAAACAACTTGTAGATGATTTTAGACAACTTTAGACAATTATAAGGTATTAGAGACATATTTTAGACAATTTTTGGATGATCTCAAACAACTTGTAGATAATTTTTGACAACTTTAGACAATTATAAGCTATTAGAGACATATTTTGCACAGTTTCTAATAATTTTAGACAGTTTTTGATGATTTTACATAACTTTAGACAATTGAGATATATTTTAGACAGTTTTCTGATGATTTTGGACATCCTTAGATAGTTATAGGTTATTAGAGACATATTTTGCAGAGCATCTGCTGATTTTAGGCAGTTTTTGATGATTCTAAACAAGTTTAAACAACTGGATTAATTTAGATAACGTTGGATGATTTATGAGAATTTGTGGACGATTCAAAACTAATTTTGGATGATTTTAGATGGTTATTAATGATTTTACAAAACTTTGGACAATTGCAGAGAATTGAGACATACTTTAGACAGTTTTTTTAGAGATTTTGGACATCTTTAGACAATTATTATTAGCTATTAGAGATATATTTTAGAATTTTTTTGATAATTTTAGACACCTTTAGACAATTATTAGTCATTAAAGATTTATTTTAGACAAATGTTGGATGATTTTAAACAACTTGTAGATAATGGTAGACACCTTTAGGCAATCATAAGCTATTAGAGACATATTTTAGACAATTATTAATTATTACAGATATAGTTTTGACAAATTTTGGATAATTTTAAACAACTTGTAGATGATTTTAGACAATTAAAAGCTATTAGAGATATAGTTTACACAGTTTCCAATGATTTTAGACAATTTTTGATAATTTTAAACAAGTTTAGACAACTTGATTAATTTAGATAACGTTGGATGATTTATAAGAACTTGTGAACGATTTAAAACTAATTTTGGATGATTTTAGATGGTTATTAATGATTTTACAAAATTTTAGACAATTACAGATAATTGAGACATATTTTAGACAGTTTTTTAGAGATTTTGGACATCTTTAGACAATTATTAGCTATTAGAGATATATTTTAGACAATGTTTGCTAATTTTGAACATCTTTAGACAATTATTAGCTATTACAGATATATTTTAGACAATTTCTGATAATTTTGGACATCTTTAGACAATTATTAGCTATTAGAGATATATTTTAGACAAATGTTCGATGATTTTAAATAACTTGTAGATGATTTTAGACATGTTTAGACAATCAAAAGCTATTAGAGACATATTTTACACACTCTCTGATGATTTTAGACAGTTTTTTATGATTTCAGATAACTTTAGACAAGATTAGACAAATGGGTTAATTTAGATAATGTTGGATGATTTTAGACAACATATAGATGATTTTAAGCAAATTTTAGATGACGTTAGGCAGTCTTTAAAAATTTTAAACAATTTTAGAAAATTATAGAATATTAAGACATATTTTAGACAGTTTTCTGATGATTTTGGACATCCTTAGATAATTATTAGAGACATATTTGACATAGTATCCACTAATTTTAGGCAGTTGATGATTTTAAACAAGTATAGACAACAGGATTAATTTAGATAACGTTGGATGATTTATGAGAACTTGTGGAAGATTCAAAGCTAATTTTGGATGATTTTAGATGGTTATTGGTGATGTTAAAAAAATTTAGACAATTACAAAGGATTCAGACATATTTTAGACAGTTTTTTAGTGATTTTGGACATTTTTAGGATATTATTAGCTATTAGAGATATATTTTAGACAATTTTTGGATGATTTTAAATAACTTGTAGATGATTTTAGACAACTTTAGACAATTATAAGCTATTAGAGATATATTTTACACAGCTTCTGATCATTTTAGACAGTTTTTGAAGATTTCACGTAACTTTAGACAATTGAGATATGTTTCAGACAGTTTTCTTATGATTTTGGACATCCTTAGATAGTTATAGGTTATTAGAGACATATTTTGTACAGCATCTGCTGATTTTAGGCAGATTTTGATGATTTTAAACAAGTTTAGACAACTGGATTAGTAGAGATAACGTTGGATGATTTATCAGAATTTGTGGACGATTCAAAACTAATTTTGGATGATTTTAGGTAGTTATTGGTGATATTAAAAAAATGTAGACAATTACAAAGGATTCAGACATATTTTAGAGAGTTTTTTAGTGATTTTGAACATCCTTAGAATATTAGCTATTAGAGATATATTTTAGACAATTTTTGGATGATCTTAAACAACTTGTAGATAATTTTTGGCAACTTTAGACAATTATAAGCTATTAGAGATATATTTTACACAGTTTCTGATAATTTTAGACAGTTTTTGATGATTTTACATAACATTAGACAATTTAGATATATTTTAGACTGTTTTCTGAGGATTTTGGACATCCTTAGATAGTTAGAGGTTATTAGAGACATATTTTTCACAGCATTTGCTGGTTTTTAGGCATTTTTGATGATTATAAACAAATTTAAACCACTGGATTAATTTAGATAATATTGGATGATTTATGAGAATATGTGGATGATTCAAAACTAATCTTGGATGATTTTAGATGGTTATTAATGATTTTACAAAATTTTAGACAATTACAGAGAATTGAGACATATTTTAGACAGTTTTTTAGAGATTTTGGACATCTTTAGACAATTATTAGCTAATTGAAATAAATTTTAGACAATGTTTGATAATTTTGAACATCTTTAGACAATTATTAGCTATTACAGATATATTTTAGACAATTTCTGATAATTTTGGACATCTTTAGACAATTATTAGCTATTAGAGATATATTTTAGACAATTGTTGGATGATTTTAAACAACTTGTAGATGATTTTAGACATGTTTAGACAATTAAGAGCTATTAGAGACATATTTTACACACTTTCTGATTATTTTAGACAGTTTTTGGCGATTTCATATAACTTTAGACAAGATTAGACAAATGTGTTAATTTAGATAATGTTGGATGATTTTAAGCAAATTTTAGATGACGTTAGGCAGTCTTCAAAAATTTTAAACAATTTTAGAAAATTATATAGTATTAAGGCATATTTTAGACAGTTTTCTGATGATTTTGGACATCCTTAGATAATTATTAGAGACATATTTGACACAGTATCCGCTAATTTTAGGTAGTTTTTGATGATTTTAAGCAAATATAGACAACAGGATTAATTTAGATATCGTTGGATGATTTATGAGAACTTGTGGAAGATTCAAAACTAATTTTTGATGATTTTAGATGGTTTTACAAATGATTTTACAAAATTTTAGACAATTACATTGAATTGAGATGGTTAGATGGTTATTGGTGATGTTAAAAAAATTTAGACAATTACAAAGTATTCAGACATATTTTAGACAATTTTTGGATGATTTTAAACAACTTGTAGATGATTTTTGACAACTTTAGACAATTATAAGATATTAGTCACATATTTTAGACAATTTTTGGATGATCTTAAACAACTTGTAGATGATTTTTGACAACTTTAGACAATTATAAGCTATTAGAGACATAGTTTAGACGATTTTTGATGATTTTAATTTAATCATGCATAGCTTGAGTCTTTTTCAAAATTAGTTTCTTTCAGCAGCTAGTATAAGTAGTGCTGGGAACATAGAGAACCATTTATCCCTGTTTAATTAAAATAAAAAAGAAAACAATATAGAATAATATTGAACATTTTATCATATTCTTCAATTGATAAAGGAAATTTCATCTTTTAATTATTAAAATAATCAATGTGAAAGCGAATTCAAATAATAAGTTTTTAGTTTTTTAATGTGCTAATTTTGACTATTGCTCATACTCCTGGCAGAAGAAATCTTCTTGAATCAAGAATGAGGTAACTTCCTTTTTAGAAGAACTTATTCTTGTAACAATAATTTTGTATCATTTTTCATTTGAGTTAATTATAAATTATTGACGCAAGAATGAAATTTGATACAAAAATTTCATGTTCTTGAATATCGAGAATATGATATACTTCATTCGATAACATTTCTATTCTCAAAACAAAGAAATATTTTTGTTCTAAAAATATAAATCAAGAAGAATAATTTCCTTCAGTGTAGGTTTAGTGTTAGTTCGAGCCTAACAATAAGACGCACCCAATTCTAAGAAGCACCCCATTACAAATAACATCTATCTTAGAATAATAGTGCGTCTTAGATTTGAACGAATACAGTATATTTAATAAAATTGATTAAAACCAAAAAGATTGTATCTTATTTTTCTTTGTGTCCCGCTGCTTATTAAAAGTGGCAAGAAAAGGAACGACACCCGCGCGGACTAACAATTAAACCGTGCGAGCGAAGTAACAATGAACTATTCAAAAATTCGGGTCCCCGTCGTGGTGCTGATGGAATATTCATGGTTCTCCCCGCAGGATGCTTACCTGTCGAAGCTGACGGATACTTTGAACTTCTGATGGGGCTCTGGCGCGCCACAGGGGAGCGTCGGCGGAGGCGACATCCTGCACGCCGTCACTACACCACTCAAATGGAATCCTGCAAAAAAATGCATCCATTAATTTCAAGAAGTTGTGTCGGAGCCATAACGGATTTGGCTTAATTGATATCATGAAAGTTAGAAATTAGAAATCATGTGAGTAAGGAATAGGAAGGAATAAATAATCAGGAGTAGGAACAGTTAGATGGATGTGGTTAGGAAGTGTTTTTAAGCAAATTAACTTATGTGGGGCAAGTAATTTATTTCTTTCAAGTTAGTTCCTGTACACGGCGAATACGGTTTGGATAAAATAAAAATGATTAAATCGAAATAAAAAGGCTGATTCGTGTTAAAAGAATGCATATTGCGTGTATTTAAACGAAAGGATCAACGTACTGATTAACATTCATCAGCATCCCAAGACATCGACCTCTCAAGCCTCAGTCAAAGTATTAAGTAAACTTAACTCCCCTCTCTATCTCATCCCCCCACCATAAGAACGAAAATCGCGCATGAAATTCAATTCAATTGTCATATGAAGACGAGTCGACCTCGAAAACGTACGGTTCAACTCCAACATGATGCTGTTGCTCCCCAAAAGTGAGAAAGAAGAGTAAGAGGAAAAGGAAGGATCAGAAGTATCGTTCGTTCGTTCCACTTCTGCTGCGTCGCTCTTCTCTCACTTCCCCTTTAATTCAGTGGCAGCGTCGCGTCGCTCGGCCGGTCTGACTGGGTCTAGGTCACCCCACCGCCTTCACCCGGGGGTCCCCCTTCCAATTCCACCGTCAACGCCTCCTGCACGGAATCTCAAGGCTAACTTTGTTTATACCTGCACGCACGAACGAAGCAAACGTCCCACAACAACATACAAGCAGAAAAGTCCGAACCGAACCAACAAGAGAGGGGATAAATCTGCTAAGCTACTGCTATGCGACTGAGTCAACAACTATTCAATCCACTACAATCTCTCCATCGGGATTGTAGTATCTCTGCACATTACTCACTCTTCGTAATAACCATTCAATTACGCGTTATAGGAAAAACGGTTCATGTCAAAACTATTCCATGAGAAAAGAATTTTTTTAATTTTAAATGCACAACAGGTGCTGATCGAACATATTTTTTAAAAAATTATAAGAATGAGAATAACGCAAAATATGAAAATTATGAATTCTTTTATAAATTATTTTTAGCCCCTAGAACACTAACACAAACACTAATGCCCGGTTTCTCGTACGTTATAGATTTTGACAATTTTGTCAAAAAATCGATTACTTGTTCATTCCCGTCGATAGGTGCCGGTAAAAATTTTGAATAACAATTCGTAAAATTATTTATTTATTATATTTGAGATGAAAACTGGACAAGCCCAGCGCAGCATCCAGTAATAAAACACAATAAAAAAATTGCTGAACAAAAAATTAATAATAATGAAAATTAACAAAAGGAAATCAAATAATAACGAAAATTATTAGTAAAAGAACATAATTAGCAAATAAGAAAACATTTTAAAGGTTCAATTACACAGAGAACAGTTTAGGTAAATTATATTTATTATTAATTTCAAAAAATCATAAAAAAATAGGTTAACTTAAATAATCTTTATCTCAAAAATGAATAAAGATTTTCTAATTTGGTGCTCACCATGACAAAATAGACACTTGCGTCTATAAATTTTGAATGTATCATTAAAGTATCTCAAGAATTCGATTTTTGGTGATTTTTAATTAATTCGAGATAGCCATAAATGTTCACGTTGAATTTACTGATTTATATCTCAAAAACGAATAAATATTTTCAAGATCCGATTTCATCACGAGAAAATAAACACTTTCCTCTATAAGTCATGAATAATTCATTAAGAAATCTTAAGAATTTGATTTTTCGTGTTTTTTTAAAACAAGATTATTAATTTCAAAAAATCATTAAAAAAATGGGTTAACTTAAATAATCTTTATCCCAAAAACGAATAAAGATTTCCTAATTTGGTTCTCAGCATGACAAAATAAACACTTCACTCTATATATTTTCAATGCATCATTAAAATATCTCAAGAATTCGATTTTTGGTGATTTTTAATTAACTTGAGATAGCCATAAATGTTCACGTTGTATTTAATGATTTATATCTCAAAAACGAATAAATATTTTCAAGATCCGGTTTCATCACGAGAAAACAGACACTTTCCTTTATAAATCGTGAATAATTCATTAAAATATCTTAAGAATTCGATTTTAGGTGATTTTTAATTAACTTGAGATAGCCATAAATATTCACGTTGAATGTATTGATTTATATCTCAAAAACGAATAAATATTTTCAAGATCCGGTTTCATCACGAAAAAGTAGACACTTTCCTTTATAAATCATGAATAATTTATTACAATATCTTAAAAATTTGATTTTTCGTGATTTTTTAAAACAAGATCATTAATTTCAAAAAATCATAAAAAATAGGTTAACTTAAATAATCTTTATCTCAAAAACCAATAAAGATTTTCTAATTTGGTTCTCACCATGACAAAATAGACACTTGCCTCTATAAATTTTGAATGTATCATTAAAATATCTTAAGAATTCGATTTTTGCTGATTTTTAATTAACTTGAGATAGCCATAAATGTTCACGTTGTATTTAATGATTTATATCTCAAAAACGAATAAATATTTTCAAGATCCGGTTTCATCACGAGAAAACAGACACTTTCCTTTATAAATCATGCATAATTCATTAAGATATCTTAAGAATTCGATTTTTCCTGGTATTTTAAAACAAGGTTATTAATTTCAAAAATCATAAAAAATAGGTTAACTTAAACAATCTTTATCTCAAAAACGAATAAAAATTTTCTAATTTAGTTCTCAGCATGATAAAATAGACATTTACCTCTATAAGTTTTGAATGTATCATTAAAATATCTCAAGAATTCGATTTTTGCTGATTTTTAATTAACTTGAGATAGCCATAAATGTTCACGTTGTATTTAATGATTTATATCCCAAAAACGAATAAATATTTTCAAGATCCGGTTTCATCACGAGAAAACAGACACTTTCCTTTATAAATCATGCATAATTCATTAAGATATCTTAAGAATTCGATTTTTCTTGGTATTTTAAAACAAGGTTATTAATTTTAAAAATCATAAAAAAATAGGTTAACTTAAACAATCTTTATCTCAAAAACGAATAAAAATTTTCTAATTTAGTTCTCAGCATGATAAAATAGACATTTACCTCTATAAGTTTTGAATGTATCATTAAAATATCTCAAGAATTCGATTTTTGCTGATTTTTAATTAACTTGAGATAGCCATAAATGTTCACGTTGAATTTAATGATTTATATCTCAAAAACGAATAAATATTTTCAAGATCCCCTTTCATCACGAGAAAATAGACACTTTCCTCTATAAGTTATAAATAATTCATTAAGATATCTTAAGAATTCGATTTTTCGTGGATTTTTAAAACAAGATTATTAATTTCAAAAAATCATAAAAAAATAGGTTAACTTAAATAATCTTTATCTCAAAAATGAATAAAGATTTTCTAATTTGGTGCTCACCATGACAAAATAGACACTTGCGTCTATAAATTTTGAATGTATCATTAAAATATCTCAAGAATTCGATTTTTGGTGATTTTTAATTAACTCGAGATAGCCATAAATGTTCACGTTGAATTTACTGATTTATATCTTAAAAACGAATAAATATTTTCAAGATCCGATTTCATCACGAGAAAATAAACACTTTCCTTTATAAGTCATGAATAATTCATTAAGATATCTTAAGAATTTGATTTTTCGTGTTTTTTTAAAACAAGATTATTAATTTCAAAAAATCATTAAAAAAATGGGTTAACTTAAATAATCTTTATCCCAAAAACGAATAAAGATTTCCTAATTTGGTTCTCAGCATGACAAAATAAACACTTCCCTCTATATATTTTCAATGCATCATTAAAATATCTCAAGAATTCGATTTTTGGTGATTTTTAATTAACTGAGATAGCCATAAATATTCACGTTGAATGTAATGATTTACATCTCAAAAACGAATCAATATTTTCAAGATCTTGTTTCATCACGAAAAAGTACACACTTTCCTTTATAAATCATGAACAATTCATTACAATATCTTAAAAATTTGATTTTTCGTGATTTTTTAAAACAAGATCATTAATTTCAAAAAATCATAAAAAATAGGTTAAATTAAATAATTTTTATCTCAAAAATAAATAAAGATTTTCTAATTTTATTCTCAGCATAACAAAATAGACACTTGCCTCTATAAATTTTAAATGTATCATTAAAATATCTGAAGAATTCGACTTTTGGTGATTTTTAATTAACACGAGATAGCCATAAATGTTTACGTTGAATTTAATGATTTATATCTCAGAAACGAATAAATATTTTCAAGATCCGCTTTCATCACGAGAAAATAGACACTTTCCTCTATAAGTCATGAATAATTCATTAAGATATCTTAAGAATTCGATTTTTCGTGGTTTTTTAAAACAAGATTATTAATTTCAGAAAATCATAAAAAAATAGATTAACTTAAATAATCTTTATCTCAAAACCGAATACAAATTTTCTAATTTGGTTCTCAGCATGACAAAATAAACACTTCTCTCTATACATTTTGAATGCATCATTAAAATATCTCAAGAATTCGATTTTTAGTGATTTTTAATTAACTTGAGATAGCCATAAATGTTGACGTTGAATTTAATGATTTATATCTCAAAAACGAATAAATATTTTCAAGATCTGCTTTCATCACGAGAATATAAACACTTCCCTCTATAAGTCATGAATAATTCATTAAGATATCTTAAGAATTGGATTTTTCGTGATTTTTTAAGATTATTAATATCAAAAAATCATAAAAATACCTTAAATAATCTTTATCTCAAAAACGAATATAGATTTTCTGATTTGGTTCTCAGGATGACAAAATAAACACTTGCCTCTATACATTTTGAATGTATCATTAAAATATCTCAAGAATTCGATTTTTGGTGATTTTTAATTAACATGAGATAGCCATAAATGTTCACATTGAATTTAATGATTTGTATCTCAAAAACCAATAAATATTTTCAAGATCCGCTTTCATCACGAGAAAATAGACACTTCTCTCTATAAATCATGAATAGTTGATTAAGATATCTTAAGAATTCGATTTTTCGTGGTTTTTTAAACCAAGATTATTGATTTCAAAAAATCATTAAAAAAATAGCTTAACTTAAATAATCTTTATCTCAAAAACGAATAAAGATTTTCTAATTTGGTTCTCACCATGACAAAATAGACACTTGCGTCTATACATTTTGAATGTATCATTAGAGTATCTTAAGAATTCGATTTTTGGTGATTTTTAATTAACTTGAGATAGCAATAAATGTTCACGTTGAATTTAATGATTTATATCTCAAAAATGAATAAATATTTTCAAAATCCGCTTTCATAACGAGAATATAAATACTTTCCTCTATAAGTCATGAAGAATTCATTAAGATATCTTAAGAATTGGATTTTTCGTGATTTTTTAAGATTATTAATATCAAAAAATCATAAAAAAATAGGTTAACTTAAATAATCTTTATCTCAAAAATGAATAAAGATTTTCTAATTTGGTTCTCACCATGACAAAATAAACACTTGCCTCTATACATTTTGAATGTATCATTAAAATATCTCAAGAATTCGATTTTTGGTGATTTTTAATTAGCTTGAGATAGCAATAAATGTTCACGTTGAATTTAATGATTTATATCTCAAAAACGAATAAATATTTTCAAAATCCGCTTTCATCACGAGAATATAAACACTTTCCTCTATAAGTCATGAATAATTCATTAAGATATCTTAAGATTTGGATTTTTCGTGATTCTTTAAGATTATTAATATCAAAAAATCATAAAAAATAGGTTAACTTAAATAATCTTTATCTCAAAAACGAATATAGATTTTCTGATTTGGTTCTCAGGATGATAAAATAGACACTTGCCTCTATAAATTTTAAATGCATCATTAAAATATCTCAAGAATTCGATTTTTCGTGATTTTTAATTAACTCGAGATAGCCATAAATGTTCATGTTGAATTTAATGATTTATATCACAAAAACGAATAAATATTTTCAAGATCCGATTTCATCACAAGAAAATAAACACTTTCCTCTATAAGTCATGAATAATTCATTAAGATATCCTAAGAATTTGATTTTTCACAATATCGGTTCGATATCAACATGTGAATACGTACGAGAAACCGGCCATAAGACTAATTTCAAATGATATGTTGCAATATTCTTGAGTGAACTTATTAGCTGATTAATTTTAATAATTTAAAAAAGTAATAATAAGAATACTTAAGTAAAAAAATTTCATAAACAATTAAAATTAGCAATTCTGATTACAGTTATTCTTTAGGAACGTATTGTGTATATTGAATTAAAATACTTGATTCATTAACATAACAAGATGATGATGAAACAAAATTCATGTTTTATGGGTGTTACATGTTGGTTGAGGAAAAATCGTTTAAACACATTGCGAAAGTTTTTTGCTTATGATGGAAGTTCTAAAATAAGAAGGTTAAATAATGTAAAGATATAAGGAGGTGAGTTTAATGTGGGTCGCAAAAGTTTTCGTTTTGCTATAAAATAACCTTGCAAAATAAGTTGGTAAATATATTTAAAAGTTAGCACTTTTAAAGAATCGTTTTAACAATTTTCTTTCTTCTTCGTTTTGACAAAAAAGTATTCGTACTTAACGATGAAAAAGATTTTTATTTTTCAGTTTCTATACCGGTTTCGTCGTATCGCCATCATCAGGAAACCACGTTAATTTGATTTCTCGAAACTTAAATTGTTTTTGTTGTTTCTTCTTATCATTATTTCTTTTCAATTTGTTTCTGGTTTTTATCTATTATTATATTTTGTGTAATTAATTTACTTTGTAAACATTTTTTCCTTTGAAAGCGCGAAAATCGTGTTCTGTTTAGGTTATGACATATTTATTACATAATAATATTACATAAGCTAAAAAGAACACGATTTTCAATCCTTCAAAAACAAATTAATTACACAAAATATAATAACTGATAAAAACCAGAAAAATCAAGTTAACGTGGTTTCCTGATGATGGCTATATGTTGAAACCGGTAGAAACTTAAAAAATAAAAATTTGTGAAAATTCTCATTTTGATTTTGAGACATTCATCATTTTGACACACTCTAGGAGTCTTTTTCTAATCAATCTCAAAATCAATTATTTTAAGTTTTTCAACATTGGTTAAGTACTAGAAGCTCTTTAAAAAAATCTGTAAATTACGAATAGAGGCATAAGAACAACGTAACATAGAGACAAAAAGATGAAATAGTAAGTTACTTTAACATTTTAGTAATTTATCTACTTGTTCAATTGTATTAAAACATAATATTATATTCGCATACAAAGTGCTAATTTGAACTAAAATCAAGCCAAAAATTTCATTTGTATTAACTTTATGTTCCTTTAAGATGTAAGAAGATGCCAAAAAAATTATATTTACAATTTTAATTTTTGTACCTTTTTGCGATTAACTCGAAGACGAAGAAATTTAATCAAAAATATATGAGTAAAAATAATTTTAAAAATAAATAGGCAAAATTTAAAGGTTTACGACGTAATAGAAAAGTTTTAAGTAAATAAGCTTTGTAACTAACCTGTATAAGCATTAATCTCGTAGTGCCATAATTTAGAAACTGAACTTAAACCATTTTTTTAACAAAACATTGTGTAAGACATATTGAAAATATTTAAGGAAATGTTAAAAAATTTTAAAGGTCCGTATCTTAGTTATTTATGGGTTCCATGAGGAAACATCTCAATTCGTTTTTAACCCTCGCAGTACTGACGTTTCGCCAACCGTTGCGGACGGTGCCTTTGTCAACCGAGACCCGAACAGTTTTTGTTTACGTAGAATATAAAAAATGAAGCTTTTGCCATTATGATTTTGACTTATTTTATTTTAAAGGTGAACTATTATTAGGGATATAAAATAATACATAAAAATAAAATTTTAAAAAAATTACATAAAAAATATTTATTCTAAATCATTACAATTTGTACACAAAATATTTTTTGTACATGTTGAATGTATATTACATACATATTTATGACAAACATCACATTTTGATTTATATTTATTGTCATTTCCAATACACAAGCTACATCTTGAGAGTTTTTCTAATGTTGTACTCATTTGTTTATTTATTTTTTGGCCTGTACTTTCGATGGCGTCCACAATGTGTCTCGAAAATACTACTGCATTGGTTTCAAATGCTCTAGCTCTAGAATCTATGTTTGCAGCAACTAACTGTTCAGACAAATTTTCTATAAATTGTTTTCTTCTTGATTTTATGTTACCAGTTGCCCAATCCGGATTTTTGAGTTGCCATAGTACAAATGCATTATAGGCTGCAATATCTATATAATGTAAAAAAAGCGACAGAGGCCAACGTCGTGTACATCTCCGGCAAGTGTATTCTCTTAGAATTTTATCTAAAACATCCACTCCACTTTTTGTTGAATTGTAATAATTGATAATATTAGGTTTGTAATTATTATTTTCGTCAGAAATAGCATGTTCTCGATGAACGCTCGAAAGTAAAACTACGCATTTTCTTGGTTTTGGGATATACGACACAAGTGTTAGATTTTCAGAAAATATAAAATCGGAAGAGAATTGAGCTCTTCCGGATATTGTTATCAAAGATTTTGGTAAATCCTTTCTATTTTTCCGCATTGTTCCCACTATAAATATGTTATCTTTGAGTAAATCCTCTGCAAGTGAGATATCCGTAAAAAAATTGTCGGTTGTGATAGCTCGATTAGATCCCTTCCAAAACTCTGAAAGAACTCTAACTACTCGTTGTCCTTGTCCTTTCTCCGGTGTGTTTCCGCATTTTCCTAAATACACTTCAAAATTACAACAATAATATGTAGTAGCGTCACATAGGGCCCATAATTTCAGCCCATATTTCCCCGGCTTGCTCGGCATATACACCTTGAATGGACATCTTCCTCGAAATGTTACTAATTGTTCATCAATAGTGCCTACATTAGACGCTCGGTAATTATCTCTGCAATTTCTTGTTAAAATATTTGTAATGGTTCTCAAAGCTGCCAACTTATCGGTCATTTTTCTTTCTTCTCGTGTCTGAAAGTCGTCAAAACGCAAAAATCGTAAAATGTTTGTAAATCTATCACGAGACATAGATGCTCGATAAATTTGTCGACTATAAGCAATCTTTTTCTTCCATAGATCTTTTTTACTTTCACGTGATTCCCGAAAACGGCCAGTAATTAGTAAAATCCCAAAAAATGCCTTCAATTCAACACGGTCTACCGGCTTCCATATATTATTTGAAAACATTTCATAATATTTAACCGCTTTTTCATTTGTATAAGTAATTATAATGTCCATGATTTCATCATTTATAAATAAATCAAAACATTGTTCCATGGTTTCTACACCCTCAGAATTTGCTGTGAGTGTAGCATCATATTTACCAAATTCTGCATCTCTGTTTGTGGGGGAAATATATCTCCATGTTCGTCCACAAACATTTTGGTCTTTACAGTGTGACATATTACTATTTTCACCACTAAACTCATCACTTTCATAATCCTCTTCTTCTGGTACTGCATCACTAAAAGTCAATGACGCACATTCATCATCAGAAGACATTTCATTGTTATAATCATCATTGTTATTTACAAAATTAGCAAACATTTTATTTTTTGATGTAGATCGTTGCTCTAAAATACACCTTCTGTGAACTAAATCAAGAATTTAATGGCAATTGTATTGTCGCTATAGCCTCTTACACAGACAGACGCCTGGCGCTGTAAATAAACGGTCGAGACATATTTTTTCGTCGTTTTTTCGTCGGGACGTCCGTTTGACGCCGATCTAACTTAACGCACTCCTTGAGTAACGACAAATCTATTTATTACAATTTCTCGCAAAAATTTATTTGGGTCCAAATAGACCCAGGCACCGGAATACGAGGGTTAAGATATCAAATTTTGAACTCAACCTAAACTTGTAGCATTTCGTAAAATCAAAGATTTGCTTAATAATTTTTGAAAAATCATAAAAAATCGAATTCTTAATATAATCTTTAAAAAAAAGTATATATTTTTATAAGAACAAAACCCTGCATTAGGATCACACTTCGTCATTGAGATATCAAATTTTGAATTCGACCTAATTGTGTAGTATTTGATGATTATGTAAATTTCGTATTTAGATATAGATTTTGTATAAAGATTTCGTGCATACCACATTTTTTGTTTGTAATAATTTTCAAACTTTTCTAAGAATAGGTACATAAATCCCATAAATCCAACATGATTTTTGTTGATTGTTTTTACGCCTACATGTACTGATAAAGTTACATTTATATCCATCATTTCTGGAACATGTTTTGCTATTAATAGTTCAAGATATCGCTTTTGTCTCTTTTCGCTACATCCTTCTCTATTTTGCGTTCATAACTTCCTTTGGCATAATCGTCTTACTTGCTCTTACAGTCTAGACATTTGTCTTGAATGGTGTTGATAACGGATAAGTGGTATACAAGTTGTGTATGTTCCGTGTTCTATTTTTATTTAGAAGTCTTTGTGTTATGTCCTCATAGATTTTTATAGTTAATCTTTAATTCTGTTTACAAATCTTAGATTGACAACAATAAATTTTGCAAAAATTGTCTAAAAGCTAGAATTCTTTAAGTTAATTTATCAGAGGTTGTGATAGATCCAATTTATTCCGAGATATAACATTTATGGTGATGGTATTTTTATAAATCTTATACACATTTCACACAAATTTTATCCACATAAAAATCCAATTATCCAAAACAGTTAGTTGTGTGTACCTTCATAATCACTCCAACATCACTTTTATAATTTTCAATTTCTTCTATTAGCTTCTTCTATCTCTATATCTTATAGATTGCCGCTTCTTCATTCTACAAATAAGTTTAATTAGAAATATTTAAAAATAATCGTTGTTTTCGTCATCGGATATGTTACATGGAAGAATGATTTGCTGGTTTGTAAATTTTAAATGAGACGTGTTTTGGAAGTTTTGACATCAATGAGATAACAGTAAATCCGCAAACCCATAGTTGTTCAATCAGAGGTTTATTCTCTTGTTTTTCATGATATGGTTCAAATTGAATAAGATATCATGTGAGCTCTATATCTTGTACTCAAAGCTAATCGATATATTGATGAATTGTTGGACTTCATGTCGATCAAAATAAGAAATCATGCTTTTGTCAGTACTCAGTGTTTTATTTAGGATTGCATGTATTTAGTAACATTAACAAATTCAGACCTGGTGTTGTTGTAACTCTGTGTTCCAATAAGTATTCTTCAATATCATCATTTGACTCTTCAATATTGCATTTTTTAAGTATTTATTATTTTTTTTATATTTAATAAACACTTTATTAAAGACTATCAAGATGTTAGAATTTATGATCATAATGTTACGCTTATGCTTGATCATCTGATGGTGGTCGAGTGTCCCTTCTTCTTTTTCTTATTCCCTCACGTGACTCTATCTACATTCTCTTAAGTATGAACTCAATACTGAGCAGTATTGGCTCATAAATACCTTAAGAAGAAATTTTCAAAATCAAGTAACTTTTTTCTTTCATTGCCAAACATAGATAAGATATTCTTATCGTGTTCAATAGACATTGGAAAATCTTTAACACTCATAAATCATCAATCTGAACTTCTGGATTGTGCATCTTTATCATCGTTAAGACAAAACACAGCTTGTGAAGATTAAGTAATTCTAGTTCTAGATCTAGTGTTAGTTCTAGTTTTAGTATTAGCTCTACTTCTCGTTGTTATTCAGTCTTAATTGTCGTATACCTGTATTGAACTAAAACTAGAATTAACGCTAGACCTAGTAAGACGCACGGCTAAACCGAAGCTTTCTAGTACTAGATCTAGTGTTAGTTCTAGTTTTAATCCTTAGTTAGCTCATTACAACAAAAATCAGTATTGGTCCAAAAAAGGTTTTAGGAAAAAATTTTCAAAATCAAGTAACTTTAGTAAGCTTTATCACTCCTGATTCATTAATCTAATCTCCTTGATTGTGCAAAACGTGTTAGAATGATTGCAGCAATTAATGTGTTAATAAAGTATGCGTTACAGGTGTTGTTAATGAATAAAGATGCATAGAGATATAAAAAATAAGAAAGATGAGTTATCTTTGGGTTGGGTTAAACAAGCCCTGATTTAGTTTATTCTAGTTTTATCCTTAGTTAACTCAGTACAACATAAATCAGTATTGATCCAAAAGAAACCTTAGGAAAAAATTTTCAAAATCAAATAACTTTTCTCTTCCATTGCCAAAAATAGACTATATATACTTATCGTGTTCCATAAACATTGCAAAAGCTTTATCACTCATAAATCATCAATGTAATCTCCTTGATTGTGCACCTTTATTATCGTTAAGACAAAATATATCTTGTAAGAAATAAACTTTTTAACATCTATCTTTTTCTGAAAAAATTGAATTAAAAGTAATAAATTTCTTTGAGATGTAGCATCTAACTCAGATAAAAACGTATTAGAATGATTGCAGCAATTAATGTGTTAATAAAGTATGCGTTACAGGTGTTGTTAATGAATAAAGATGCATACAGATATAAAAAATAAAAAAGATGAGTTGTCTTGGGTTGGGTTAGATCAGCCTTAATTTAGTTTGTTCTAGTTTTATTCTTAGTTAGCTCAGTACAACAAAAATCAGTATTGGTCCAAAAAATACGTTAGGAAAAAATTTTCAAAATGAAGTAACTTTTTTCTTCCATTGCCAAAAATAGATTATAATACTTATCGTGTTCCATAGACATTGCAAAAGCTTTATCACTCATAAATCATCAATGTAATCTCCTTGATTGCGCATCTTTATCATCGTTAAGACAAAACATATCTTGTAAAGAAATAAAGTTTTTAACATCTATCTTTTTATGAAAAATTTGAATTAAAAGTAATAAATCTCTTTGAGATGCAGCATCTAACTCAGATAAAAACCTGTTAGAATGATTGTAGCAATTAATGTGTTAATGAAGTATGCGTTACAGGTATTGTTAATGAATAAAGATGCATACAGATATAAAAAATAAGAAAGATGAGTCGTTTTGGGTTGGGCTAGACCAGCCTTGATTTAGTTTATTCTAGTTTTATTCTTAGTTAGCTCAGTATAACAGAAATCAGTATTGGTCCAAAAAAAAAATCCTTAGGAAAAAATTTTAAAAATCAAATAACTTTCTTCTTTCATTGCCAAAAATAATAGTGTACTTATCGTATTCAATAGACATTGAAAAAGCTTTATCACTCATAAATCATCAATCTAATCTCCTTGACTGTGCATCTTTATTATCGTTAAGACAAAACATATCTTGTAAAGAAATAAAGTTTTTAGCATTTGTCTTTTTATGAAAAAAATTGAATTAAAAGTAATAAATTTCTTTGAGATGAAGCATCTAACTCGGATAAAAACGTATTAGAATGATTGCAGTAATTAATGTGTTAATAAAGTATGCGTTACAGGTGTTATGAATGAATAAAGATGCATAGAGATATAAAAAATAAAGAAAGATGAGTTGTTTTGGGTTGGGTTAGACCAGCCTTGATTTAGTTTGTTTCTTAGTTAGCTCAGTACAACAAAAATCAGTATTGGTCCAAAAAATACCTTAGGAAAAAATTTTCAAAATGAAGTAACTTTTTTCTTCCATTGTCAAAACTAGATTATATATACTTATCGTGTTCCATAGACATTGAAAAAGCTTTATCACTCATAAATCATCAATCTAATCTCCTTGATTGTGCACCTTTATTATCGTTAAGACAAAATATATCTTGTAAAGAAATAAACTTTTTAACATATATCTTTTTATGAAAAAATTTAATTAAAAGCAATAAACTTCTTTGTGATGAAACATCTAACTCAGATAAAAACCTATAAGAATGATTGCAACAATTAATGTGTTAATAAAGTATGCGTTACAGTTGTTGTTAATGAATAAGGATGCATAGAAATATAAAAAATAAGAAAGATGAGTTGTCTTGGGTTGGGTTAGACCAGCCTTGATTTAGCTTGTTTCTTAGTTAGCTCAGGACAACAGAAATCAGTATTGATCCAAAAGAAGCCTTAGGAAGAAATTTTCAAAATCAAATAACTTTTTTTGTCCATTGCCAAAAATAGATTATGCGTATTTATCGTATTCAATAGACATTAAAACAGCTTTATCAAACATAAATCATCAATCTAATCTCCTTGATTGCGCATCTTTATCATCGTTAAGACAAAACATATCTTGTAAAGAAATAAACTTTTTAACATCTATCTTTTCATGAAAAAATTGAATTAAAAGCAATAAATCCCTTTGAGATGTAGCATCTAACTCAGATAAAAACGTGCTAGAATAATTGCAGCAATTAATGTGTTAATGAAGTATGCGTTACAGGTATTGTTAATGAATAAAGATGTATAGAGATATAAAAATAAGAAAGATGAGTTGTCTTGGGTAGGGTTAGACCAGCCTTGATTTAGTTTGTTTCTTAGTTAGCTCAGTACAACAGAAATCAGTATTGGGCCAAAAAATACCTTAGGAAATAATTTTCAAAATGAAGTAACTTTTTTCTTCCATTGCCAAAACTAGATTATATGCACTTAACGTATTCAATAGACACTAAAAAACTTTATTACTCATTAATCATCAATCTAATCTCCTTGATTGCGCATCTTTATCATCGTTAAGACAAAACATATCTTGTAAAGAAATAAACTTTTTAACATCTATCTTTTTCTGAAAAAATTGAATTAAAAGTAATAAATTTCTTTGAGGTGTAGCATCTAACTCAGATAAAAACGTATTAGAATGATTGCAGCAATTAATGTGTTAATAAAGTATGCGTTACAGGTGTTGTTAATGAATAAAGATGCATAGAGATATAAAAAATAAGAAAGATGAGTCGTCTTGGGTTGGGTTAGCCCAGCCTTGATTCTCCTTCCTTTCTCTTATGATTAGTTTTGGTTTCTCTTGATATAATTACTAGGAGCTTAATTTACTTCATCAACTTTTTTCTTATTATCCAATCGGAATAGTTTTTATTTCCCTTTCCTTTTACAATTCAATTAAATAACATTGAATTTAATCCGTTAATTTGAGCTAATTTGTTATACAATTTTATTTTTACTTGTTTTATCGGTCGTGTGCCATCCAATCCCTACTACTCGACTAAAAAGCTTGAGGCGCCCTCTTTCGGTACCTACGCGTTGTCGGCAGCGCCGGCTTTAAAGGTGAACTGCCGATAGGTGGCGTCGTTCGCGTGCTCACCGCTTTAATTATCGTCTATCCCCTTTAACCGGGTGCTTTAATAGCCGGTGTGGTTTTTGTCACTTTGTAGCCGTTTAGCATTCCGCTCCTCGACCCCGCGCCACCACCTCTTCTTCCTCCTTCTCCTCCTCCTCCACCATCGCTTCGTCTTCTCTTCCTCGCCGAGTTCTTCCTTTTTCCGTTGCGGTTGCGCCGCCGATCCTTTGGCTCTCGCAATTGTTTTCGAACCGGCCGTTGAGGTTGGTGTTTCTCTTTTGAGGTTTCCGAAGAGGACGAGTATAAGAAGAAGAAGAAGAAGGCTCTGTGTAATAAGGTGGGAGGGGACGTTGTTGAACTGAACTGTGTGAGGTTGACCACAAGCTTTAAATATCTTTTTGAAGTTTGTTTTTGAATCAACGTCCAAGAAATTGTTTTAAATATTTTGATGCGGTTTTGGTTTTGTCCTTCAAAAAAAATGGCGCGTCATTAAATTGCTTCTTCCATAAAGGAATTTCAATTTATTTTAGTCAGAAATAATTTTTTTTTTTGGTTTTGCGTAATTATTAGAGAAGGATCTTTGGTCGGTCAAAGACCAAGCAATCCCAACCCAACCAATCCAATCCAAAGGTGGAGAACAAAAGGTTTTCTCTTGGAGGTCGACGTTACAATAATAAAGAAGTCGCGATTCACGGCCATCTGCGCAGCTGCGTCGGCCGCACTTCCTCCAGACGAAGGCACTTGAATGACCGAATGGACAGCTGCGTGCTGCTGACAGGTCATCAGGTGGAGAGAGATGATTCCAACAGTGCAGGACCGTAACAGCAAAAAGGAAGGGGTGAAAAACTAAATCATTATTTATCGCAATTAAGAATAATCAACAAATTGTTTAAAACCCCATCCGCTCATCAATAGCGTGGAATTAGCAATTTATGACCAATTCATTTTCGGAGGATTTGTTTCTCTTTTTTCAACACGTACATGTCCAATTATTGGTTATTATTTACTCGAAATCAATCAATATTTGCGTAGTTTCGAGATTTGAAAATTTATAAACCACAAATACGATGTGTAGTTATAAATTTATGGATGTGTTTATTTTAAATATACACGTATAGACGGAATGTTTAAAAATAAAGTGATGATAAATTTTCACTTTTCTAATCTCTAAAAACATATAATTATAATAATCTAACGTCAATGTTTATTGGTGCGAAGCCTATATCCATAAATGCCGGATATGTGGGCGATGTCATTATGGACGATTTGGTATCTCAACCAAAACGATTTTATCTTAAATCGCCGAGGTCGCTTGCGGGCGAGGCCCTAGAGTTGATGTGTTAATTCGAAATCGACAATTTAAAGGTTATAGCACCTCGTCTGTAAGCGACCTCGACGATTTTTGAATTAATATCATCTAATCAAAGATTTGGTATCTCAACCAAAACATGTAATGAACGATTTGACTTCAAATAGTCGAGGTTGCTTGCGGACGAGGCGCTAAAGTTGATGTGTCAATACGAAATCGATAATTCAAAGATTATAGCGTCTCGTAAAGAAGCGAGCTCAACGATTTATGTATCAATGTCATCTTATGAAAGGTTTGGTATCTCAACCAAGACATGTAATGAACGATTTGGCTTCAAATCGCCGAGATCGCTTGCGGACGAGGCGCTACAGTTTATGCATCAATATGAGAAGGTCCACTATTCAAAGGTTTTAGCGCGTCGCCTGGAAGCAACCTCAACGATTTTTGCATTAATGTCATCTTATGAAAGATTTGGAATCTGGACTAAGATATGTAATGAACGATTTCGCCTCAAACCAAAGAGGTCGCTTGCGGGCGAGGCCCTAGAGTTGATGTGTTAATACGAAATCGACAATTTAAAGGTTATAGCACCTCGTTTGTAAGCGACCTCGACGATTTTTGTATCAAGGTCATCTTGTGAAAGATTTGGTATCTCAACCAAGACATGTAATGAACGATTTTTACTTCAAATCGTCGAGGTCGCTTGCGGGCGAGGCGCTAGAGTTGATTTGTCAAAACGAGGTTGACTATGCAAAGGTTGTAGCGCCTCGCCTGGAAGCAACCTCAACGATTTTTGTATTAATGTCATCTTATGAAAGATTAGGAATCTGGACTAAGATATGTAATGAACGATTTCGCCTCAAACCGCCGAGGTCGCTTGCGGGCGAGGCCCTAGAGTTGATGTGTTAATACGAAATCGACAATGTAAAGGTTATAGCACTTCGTCTGTAAGCGACCTCGATGATTTTTGTATCAAGGTCATCTAATGAAAGATTTGGTATCTCAACCAAGACATGTAATGAACGATTTGGCTTCAAATCACCGAGCTTGCTTGCGGACGAGGCGCTAAAGTTGATGTGTCAATACGAAATTCATAATTCAAAGGTTGCAGCACCTCGCCCACAAGTCAGCTCAACGATTTTTGTATCAATGTCATCTTATAAAAGATTTGGATCCTGGACCAAAATATGAAATTAACGAATTCGCTTCAAACCGCCGAGGTCGCTTGCTGGCGAAGCCCTAGAGTTGCGGTGGAAATACGAAATCGACAATTTAAAGGTTATAGCACCTCGTCTGTAAGCAACCTCAACGATTTTTGCATTAATGTCATCTTATGAAAGATTTGGAATCTGGACCAAAATATGTAATGAACGATTGTGCCTCAAATCGCCGAGGTCGCTTGCGGGCGAGGCCCTCGAGTTGATGTGTTAATACAAAATCGATAATTCAAAGGTTGTAGCGCCTCGCCCACAAGCGAGCTCAACGATTTTTGTATCAATGTCATCTTATGAAAGATTTGGTATCTCATCTTAGACATGTAATGAACGATTTGGTTCCAAATCCGAGGTCGCTTGCGGGAGAGGATCTAAAGTTGATGTTTCAATACGAAATGAATGTCATCTTATGAAAGATCTGATATCTTAACCAAGATGTAATGAATGATTTCGTCTCAAATCGCCAAAATTGCTTGCGGGCGAGGAAAACACGAAATCAACAATTCAAAGATTGTAACGCCCCGCCCGCAAGCGACTTCGGCGACTTGACGATCATGTCAAGTCTTCTAGATGCAATATCAATCCTTCTAGATGCAATATCAATCCTTCTAGATGCAATATCAAGTCTTCTGGAAGAATTTCAAGTCTTCTAACAGCAACATCAAATTTTTTGGAAGCTTTGTAATTTGACGATAAAATTTGCTAGCAGAAGACTGGATACTGGTTCTAGAAAAATTGATATTGCTTCCAAAAGCCTTGAAAGGTTTCCAGTAAACTGATACTGCTTCTAGAGGACTTAAAATGTTTCCAGAAAACTTAAAACGTTTTCAGACTTACAATGGTTCTAAACGACTTGCAATGCTTCCATTTGATATTGCATCTAAAAGACTTAAAATACTACCAGACGACTTACAATGTTTCCAGAAAACTTGATGTTGCTGTTAGAAAATTTGAAATGTTTCCAGAGTTGATATTATATCTAGAAGATTTGATTTGTTACCAAACGACTGGATACAATTTCCAGATTATTTAATACTATTTTTGGAAAACTTGGTAATAATAATATTTAATAATATAAGACTAATTAAGACTTGAAATATTTCTAGAAAACTTGATATTGAAACAGAAGATTTAAAATGTTTCCAGACGACTTACAGTTCTTTCAGAAGGCTTGATATTGCTGTTAGAAGAGAACTGTCTTTAGATAATTCAAGTTATCTAAACTTGTTATTACTTCCAAAAGACCTGAAAAGTTTCCAGAAGACTTGATATTGCTTCTAGAAGATTTTAATTGCTTCCAGAAGATTTGATATTGCCTCTGGAAGACTTGAAATACTACCAGAAGACTAATTTATTTAATACCAAGGTTTATTCATTGCAAATCAACAGACAGTAAAAAAATCGTTTTGAATATTTTAATTTTTTCTTCACTTCAAGACCTCTTAGCGCTCCCAGAGAAAGGACAGAAGAAAGGACATGCCTTTCTTTCATGAAATTCCTACCTATAAAACTGAAATATACAAATATTTCAAAATTGAGATACCATTCCGAAGTTGACATTCTTAAAAAGGAACCCATAAATAGGGATGTTTAGGGATAAATAGGAATGTTAAAAACTGTGGTCACTCATCTTATGAAAGATTTCGTATCTCAACCAAGGCATGTAATGCACGATTTCGCTTCATATCGCCGAGATCGGTTATGGACGAGGCGTTAGAATTTATAAATCAACACGAAATCAACAAATCAAGGTTGTAGATACAGTTAAGTTACCAAATCTTTAATAAAATGACATTTACACTCAAATTGTTGATGTCGCTTGCGGTTTAGATGAGGCACCATGAACTTTAAACAACGATTTCATCAATTTTCATTTTTCAACTTAGGTTGGTATTGAAAAAGTAACTGGATCTGGTTAATTTGTTAAAAAAGTAATTAGAAAATTTAAAAAAACCGCACGACCTAGCGGTGGGCAGTGAAATAAACCTCCAGATCTGGTTCCTTTTTCAATACCAACCTAATTTTTCCACCCATTTTAAGTGGGTCTATAGAATCAACGTTTCTTTATTACTGAAATAATTAATTTAACCTATTTCCGTATAATGTCCCTTTAGAGTAATGTCAAAATTAATGTTAATTCAGACACGTCTTTTAATTTTTTTTAATGCAGAGCTTTGTTTCTTTTGGAGTGATCAAATAAAGTAGTCATACGTATACTTTTTTGGAGAGAATATGCACCCAGTGTCCCCTTTAAGATGCGGACTTTTTTTTGGAATTCATTTTTTCCAGCATTCAGTCATCTCTTTCTCAACTAAAACTAGAACTAATAGTTGACCTAGAACTAGAATAATCGACATTAGCCGCACATGTCTTAAGACGACTAGTCAATGCTTTACCAATCACTAGTATTAGAACTAATAGTAGACTTTAAAGTCGTCTTAAGAATCGTATGACTAAATCCTAATGTCTGTAATTCTAGGTCTAGGAGGATTTTTGCAGAGCAGATTTATCTTGCAAACACAGATACAAAACAGGTTTGAGAGACTTTACTCAGATTTATGCATCGCAGTCAGTTAAAAGTGGAAGAGTGGTAACTTCGTAAAGTACGTAAACTCATATAGGAGTAATATAACATAAACTTGACGTCTTAAGACGACCAGTCAATACTTTACCAATCACTAGTATTAGAACTAATAGTATACTTTGAAGTCGTCTTAAGAAGCGTATGGCTAAATCCTAATGTTTGTAATTCTTGGTCTAGCAGGATTATTATAAAGCAGATTTATCTTGCAAAAACAGATACAAAACACAAACTTCGCTCAGATTTATGCATCACAGTTAGTTATAAGTGGAAGAGTGGTACCTTCGTAAACTACGTAATATAATCGAAATAATTATCAAAAATAACTTAACTAATTAATAAGACAACTTGGGAATTACCAAGTGGTCACCAACCCAACCCAACCTGACCTGATAAAATTAGGTTTCTGTGCCATTACCTCTCCTCACTTAAACATGTCGAAACGTAAATCTAAATAAAACAGAAAAACTTTCATTTATATACATTGATATTACCATTTGTAATATCATCGCAAAAATTTCTGAAAATACAGACAAAGAACAGAGTACTACATATAGAAACAAAACAACAAAAAGAAGAGAAAACAAAGAAGTTCAATAAGAAAACGAAGATACTAAACGAGGATATGAAGTTTGATAACGATTAACTTAAGATCGGTCAGGAAAACAATATCAATAATGACTTTTGTAGTCTCAATAAGACAAGGAACTAAGAAATTAGGATGCAAAAATAGATACATTATACCAGAGCTTCTTAAATTGTATAGGAGTGATAAGTATGGACCTATATATCACTCCTATACAGTTTTCTGTATAGGAGTTTTCTCACGATCAAAATCTCTTTGGTAAAGCAAAACTTTGCGATGAAGTTATTATATATTTGCAGAGATTATATATTTGCAGAGCGCATTTGCACGTGTGGCCTGATATTTCAAAATGGACGATTTTCAGTTGATATTTCAAATACTTGTGATTTGTTTCTGATGACTAAATCAGTGAAATTATTGGATCTGAATATTACCATGTATGTCCATTGGACTATTTGTGGTTAAAAACGCCAGTTCCTGCCAGGAATCCTATAGTATAACTCCATAACCATGATGATTTCTTCACCTTGACTACATGGGAGTTGTTGCGAGCCACCATTTTTCATTTGGTAAACTCTTTTGGGACAAGCACCTTTATGTATTTTCGAACTCTTTTACGAAAAACCCAAAATATTTTTCTGCGTATTTCGATCTTTTTTAAGTACAGCAACCAACTTTTTCTATAAGTGTTCTAGAATAATTTCTCCTGAAAAATAACCATTTTGTTACATGCCATCTAACGTTTGCAATGAATATGCAATAATTTGTTAAGAAGCATTAAAATTCTAATAGAACGATCAAGATATGTGTATTGCAGCGTTCGTAACCCAAAGATTGTGCATCTGTACTGTTTTTGTGATGGTGTTTGTTTTCCATTCAACCAAAACCACACCTAAACCTAGATGTTTCAAATGTTTCAGTTTAAGGTCTAGTGTTTTATGTTTTTTAAGACAGCTAAACTCAAATGTATCTAAATTTGCGTATAGTGTTAGCTCTAAAGCTAGCATTATTTCAAGCATTAGTTGTTATATTATTTATTGATTCAAAACAAATATAAACATTTTGATTTAGCTATGCATCTAAATCACGGTCTTTAGGGTAACTTTTTTTTTAGTTTGAAACTTTCGAAATGATTTATAGTGATGATATTGAAGTAGTTTTCTGGCTAAGAGTGTATTTTAAGTTGAAAGTAGATTGGAGATGGCGCCTGAATGCGCCACTAGGCTACTTAAATTATACGTCTGGTGTCTGGGAGAAAAAGCTACCTACCTGGTATATTTGGCACGCACCGAAAATATTGGTTTCTGGGCGGTATAATTAGGGTTGCGATTTCATATTCTTTTTTTCATTCTTGAAAGATGATTTTTCGTAAATAATTAATGGGAGAAAAAGGACCGGTGTAAAATTCGTTAATTTTTCTTCTCTTCATTTTTCTTAAAAGATAATTAACGTCGGTGAATTCTAAAAGAAACTTCTTAGAAAAAAAATTTAAAAGGCGTTGCCTGTCGAGTAACCATTTAAAACATGAACACAAGGCTATGTTGGCCGCAATAATAATAAATTTATCTATCACTTATTTATAGAAGCAGATAGATAGATAGCAGCGGCGATAGCTGAATAATTAGTTTTCGCTTTCGTATGGCAGCAACCGTTTCGTTTCGTTCGATTTCTATTAGGCCCGAAGCGAAGAATAAAATATTTACCAGACGACCGACCAAAAGAGAGGAGAAGGTTGTTGGTAGTTACAAAGGACGGCGCGTCCCCGTTCCGCAATTACGAAGCGAAATGAACGAAAAAGCCGATATCTTTGTGCCGCGATAATAGAATTACGTTGGCAAAAAGGAGAGGTTCTCTCCCTACGCGTCACATTGCTTTGCAGATGTTCCCGCTGATTGAGTTATCATTTTTTCATCGGCGGAGCTCCTTTTTTATAGAGAGACCTCAAACGGAAAGAGGAAAAATTGAAATTTTGACCCTGCTGTCTTTTTTTATTCCGCCGGCTTTGTCGTAGAGCCTTTGATGAAATTATTTTTTAAATGATTCAAAGGCAACTTCAATATCACTTGATTTGTTACTAAAAATTATATTAAATACAAATTACACATTCTGAAAGTTCATGGAAAGCCATGTAACCAACGTTGGGTACAATATTAAAATTTATCTCAAACTTTGTATAGGTGCTTTGACTCAATTATCTTCCAAATAATACAAAGACAATGTTGTTTTCGTTATAAATTTAAATTGTTTTTGTTTTAATTCACTTTTCATTGTAGAAAATAAAATCCTAATATTAAAAGGATCAATAACATTTTCAATATTATTCACTTGAGCTCATATACATCATTGCTCTGTAACGTTGACTGTATGACTGCTCTGTAAGAAGCAGGCCTTCTTAAACTTTTTTTAATAGCCAATGTTACCTAACGTCCCCTGGTTCTCTTAGCCGAGGTGTAACAATCTTCAATTCCTGCCATATGCAATAATTTCTTGGGAACGGGAAATTAATTTTATACTGAAAGGCAAAAGTAACCAAGAAGGTGAAATCTAACGTATATGATAGCTGCATCTTGCAATAACTGCATATACGCTCTTGAAATGATTGTCAAAATCAAGAAAGCTGAAGAACAACTTAGTGTAAGCCAAACAGCAATGTAACGTATAATGCTGGAAATCGCGCTAAGAGGCAAGTGGACCAATACTGCGAAATCAGAAGAGGAAAGTTATGATGCTATTTGTCTGATTGCATCATTTGCAGACATAATATCTAAGCTGGAAAACCATATTTGATGTATCATAATGGTTTGACATTCAATAAGATCTACTGCAAGATTAAATGTATTCTACAATCATACGGTGTTTATGTTGGTTTCAAGTCCAATGAACAGATAGTAGAGTGATATATTATCCAATCATAAACAGAAGGAGGAACAAACATTTCAGGTCTTCTAGAAGAGGAATCAAGTCTGCTTCTGGAAAAAAATATCAAGTCCTCCAGAAGCAGTATCAAGTCTTCAGGAAGCATCTCTCAAGTCATTCAGAGAAAATATCAGTTTTCTGCAAGCATTTCAGTGTCAAATTTTCTGAAAGCATTGCACCACTTTTCAGAGGCAAGTATCAAGTCGAGATAGATTCCCCCGATATTTATGTACTTCCCCAAGATAGACAAGGTTATTTATAGGTTAAGTAGTGACATGAATTGTTTTACATTTTATTTTGAAAGAAGATACACAAACAGAAAATGAATCCTGAGTTCATATGAGCCAATCATGCGATATTTATCTTGTCAGTTCTTGTCAGTCTTGTCGGTTCTTATCAGCTTTTCCTAAAAGAGTTAGAAAATAGATAAAGGTGCTTGGTACACATAAATATGGTTCTTTTCCACCAAAACAACTTTAGAACACATAATAAAAATCCAAGTATGTAAAAAAAGTATCGGGTTTTTACCAAAAGGTTTTAAAGTGACTAATTTCGAACCATTTCCTGAAAAAGGCATCCAAAACGTCAAACATTTTTTTCAAGAAACGCACGGCAAAACCCGAAGGTTTCTACTTTTAGATCTAATATTAGTCTTAGTGATAGTTTTAGTGTTAGTGCTAGTATTAGTCTTCGTACTTATATTATTAATCTCTATGGAGAGGATATCAACAAACAAATCAAGGACTTGGATAACTCACCGACTAGACCACTTAAGCTATTAAGCAGTTTACCTTTTCTACAAAGATGCAGAGAGAAGAAAATCACGCCAACCTTCCTGATGAAGCACCACATCGACTCGAAGGATATACACAAAACATCGTATGCTGTTGGAAGGTTGATGATGGAACTGGGAGAGATGGGGAAGTGGCAGTCCATGAAACGGAAATTGTCCTACTTCAAGGACAGAAGCAAATAAAGGAGATGAGGATAAGGATTGGGGAAATGGATATCAGAAATGTGGACAAAGTCAAATATTTGGAGGTATACATGAACAAAGATATGTTCGTGACAAAACATATTGTAGAATGTACGAAGAAGGCGGACCAAATGTGCAATATCTTGAGAAGAATAATGCCTAACGTCCCACAGCAGGAAAGAGAAGACTTAGGAAAGATGTATTTAACTTAAAAAATATAATGCGATGCTTTTAAAGAAAGATTGGCCATGCGATAGAGGAAATTGCGAGTATGCCCTAGTTGATCTTCTAGTGGAAGAAAGAACCAGGATCTATATGAATGGGAGAGAATATAAAACTGAGGGAAAACAGACGGTAATGGAAGAGAGGCAGGCAAGATGGAATAAAGAGGAGAAATGGACAAGAGAACTGATCCCAAAAAAGGAAAGAGCGTATGTTGAGAGGCTGTGGAGAGATCGATTATCACCTGATACAAGTGTTGACCGGACATGGGTTTAAGGCATATCTATACAAAATCAACAAGCAAGATTCATATAGATGCTGGTTCTGTGACCTAAAGGATACTGAGGAGCACACAGTTTTCGTCTACGAGGACTTTAGAGAGGAGAGAGGAGTTTGTGAGCGGAAATGTGGAGAGGTCCTAAGCCGGGAAAATCTAGTTCATCAAATGCTCGATAAAGAATATAACTGGATGGCCCTTAAAAACATGGTCACTTTGATAATGAAGAAGAAGGAGTAATACGAGAAGGAACTGAAGCAATGAGAAACAAATTTATAATAAATGTTATAAAAATCATATCTTGGTATTTCATATCTTTTTTTTACTTTTAACGGCTAAGCACAAACATGACAACAACATGATGGAAATTTCATTCAATTCTAGGTTGTAGAGGATGAAGAATCGACGAAGAAAAGGATAGAAGAAAGAAGAGTCACGGAAGGGGAATCCCCTTCCCCTCTCCAGGTACGTAGTGATATAGAGACTTTTCAAAAAGTAGCACAATTTTTGGTATGCTGGTCCCCATCTGACCGAGAGGGGGCGAAAAGTAACAGTGAGCATGAAATAGTAGACGAGGACATAAGAAAGAGACGCTAAGAAGAAATACCAATTTGATGGTACTGGAGAAGAAGAGGAGGAAAGAGTTTTTCTACTAAGGAGTTACGACTCCACCTCTCACTTTACAACAGTATATCCAGAGAAGACTGGGATAAAGTAGATAGACTAACAATGGAAAAAGCTGATCGTGATTTCCAGAAGTCCCGCGAAACTCATATCAAGAAATTTGAACCACTGAAACGACGGATACAGAGGAGGAAGAACAATAGTCTACCAGCAGAAACCGCTGCTTCCAAAAGTGGAAACAGCGGTTCGAAGAATGCCTGCACTGAAAGACTTTGAACCAGTTTGTGATGAAGGTTGCAATATGGAGCTGAAACATCAAACATTATTTCAAAAGACATACGGCAAAACCAAAAAGTTGCTGGTTTTAGCTCTAATGTTAGTCCTAGTGATAGTTCTAGTGTTAATTCTAATTCTGTGATTGTAATTCAAAACTCCCATATAGGCTTTTTTTCATAAAAGAGTCTTCTAGAGGCAATATCTAATCTTTTAGAATCAGTTCAAGTCATCTGGCAGCATTCCAACTCTTCTGGAAGCAATATTAAATGTTCTAGAAGCAGTGTAGAGTCTTTTGGAAGCATTTCAAGTGTTTTGGAAACAATACCAAGTCATCTAGAAACAGCATTAAGTTATCTAAAAGCAGTATCAGGACTTCTGGAAGCATTTCAGGTATTCTGGAAACAGTTTCAAGTCTTATTTCAAATCATGTACTCTTCAAACAAATTTTTCTCAGTTATCCATATGTGTGCCTTGCACTTATTAAAAATTTTGTATGGGTGCGCGAGTTGTAGGAGTAGAAGACTTGATACTGCTTTTAGATGACTTGATGCTGCTTCTAGATGACTTGGTATTGCATTCAGAGGACTTGATATGCTTCCAGAAGACTCTACATTGCTTCTAGAAGATGTTATAATGCTTCTAGAAGTCCTAATATTGCTTCCAGAAGAGTTGGAATGCTGCGAGAAGATTTGAATTCCGTCTTAAGAGAGGTACGCCTAAACCCAAATGTTTTTCGTTCTAGGTCTAATATTAGCTCTAGAGTTGGTATTGGCTCTATTTTTAGTAGTTGTTCAGTCTTAAATTGCTATATACTTGTATCAAACTAAAACTAGAACTAACACTAGACCTAGTCCTAGAAAGATTCAGGTTTAGCCGTGCGTCTTCAGACGCACGGCTAAACCAAAACTTTCTAGTACTTGGTCTAGTGTTAGTTCTAGTTTTATTTACCACTCAGAGCTTGATTGTTGTAAATTCTCTGGAACTAAAAGTATAACTAATACTAAACCTACAACCTAGCTTAAGTACTAACACTTACAACTAAAACTATCTAGTTGAGTCGTACGTTTCTTAAGATGGTTAAAGTCGATTATTTCTAGTTCTAAGTCTAAAGTTAGACCTTATATCAATGAAAAACATACAACAATGTAACACAAAATAATAATTAAAACAAGTTTTCTTTCAGGTGTTTAAAATTGGAATCAATAACGACTCAACTACCGATTTTGCCGTTGCATGAAAACAGGAAGAAAGAAAAAAATCCGCCCGCTGCATTCCTGTCGTCTCTGGTGTGTCTCCGACGCGTATGGTCAGCAGGATGGCACGGCAGGAGGAGTAGCGGACGGCCTTGAACGAGAGAGACTCGGTACAGAAGAATAGCGCAACCCCGTTTCCCCCCGCCATCGTCAGAACGTAGTCGGGAACAGCGCGACAGCAGTAGAAGTGGCAGGAGAACGCGCTCTGTTCTCATGATCTCTTGACCTCCCTGTTGCCCGTCCGGTCCGTTATACGATTTGTCTTCGTCCTTTTTGCCTTCCACTCGTTTCGACTCCTGCTATAACACGTATACCAGGGTAACCTGACTGCTTCTACTTCACGCTGGTTATTACTGCTACGTTATTTGCACAAGAAAGGGACAAAAAAGATTTCGAGATTGTGGGAAGAAGGATCTTCTGGTCTTGTTAATAAATATAAATGGGATGATTTAAAATGAAATATTGTTGGGGGTAATTGGATTAAAGTTGTATTATCGAATAGACTTTTGTAACGATGTAATTACACAAAATATTTATTTAAAAGAATCAATAATTTCATTTTGGTATTGTAACTTGTTGAAGTTAAGCGCCCTCGCTGAAATTTTAGGCTATTTGGCGCTGAAACCGATAGACCATAAATAAAATTGTGTTTTGGAATTATATTAAATAAATTGTTTTTATACAATTACAACAGACAGAATGTTTATGGGTTAAAATCCAATATTTTGTTACGTTACTACACGTTACTGTAATTATCTGCTTCTAGCATATTACGCGCAAACATACTCATAAATCCTTCAGGTTAAACTTTATATTCTTTGCTTTTACTCTTGAAGAGAAAACTACTAAATTATAATGTTCTTATTTCATAAATGTACATCAAAGTACTTCAAAGATAACTAACTCTATCCATTAGTTATAATTGAATTAATCTTAATACATTTATTCAATCAATATTAACTTTTAAGTTTATTATTGATATAATTAACGTGGTAAGTGAAGAAATAGGGAATCCGAATCCGGATCATGGGATTAACACATGCAAATATGTACGAGGTGTATCAAACAGGATTAAACGCGATTTAGTTTTTTGCTTTAGTGTCGTCGATTATATCGTATATTTTGTCTTGTATACAAAATAGGAGGAGTATGATTCAATAAGAATACCTAGAACGTAGTCCCCGCAAGTATTACATTAAAGAAACAAAGTTTAGACGTGATGTCATAACAAAATGTAACATTTACAATTTCTCACAGTAACCGTTTTGTAAATAAACCATTCGATTTCGCATACAAAAAAGGATTGCTTTATGTCTATTAACAATAAATTGAAATTGAAAATATACTTGGTTATAATACAATTTTTAATTTCTGCCTAAATGATTGAGTTAATGGTGTAGATATTGTTAGAATTGTTGTATTAAAATATAGCAGCAATTCAGAGATAATAAACTGAAAATGTAGTCAACAATTATGCTTAAAAAGCAAAATGTAACGTATCAATTTTGTTTTTTGGAAATTGCAAGGATTTCGTAATGAAAGAATTCTGCAAAAATATCGCATTAGGTTTAACTTTTTTTCAACACTAATTTCCACTGATTTATTGATAGATAGAAAGCATATATGATCAGCATGATCTCCTATACTATCTTTTTAATGGATTGTGGCACTCTAAAATGTTAAAAATAAGATAACAGGCAGAGCTTTTAAAAAGTTTCACAACAAATCTTGACTCACTCTTAATATAATTCTTCAATCAAGTAAAAATTTGATGATATCTCCAATAAACGAGTTCTCATCGTTATTCATTACGTAATCAATCTGGAAAACATAAAATCTTTCAGCCTTCAATTCTATGAGACTGGAGACTGAAAAATCTTCCTCAGAATATCTAGGTTTTAGCTCAGAATACTATTTAAAGTTTATAATAGTATACAATGCTTAATAACTAAGTGTCTAATACATTATATAGATTAAGTGTTTAATGGTGCCAAATCGAATGATGCAGGAATAACATTTATTTTGCGATTTTAGCTATTTTGCTTTTTTTAACAGTTTTTATGTTCCAATATTACGTTGATATAAACTTATTGTAATATTTAAAAGAAGCCAAACGAACCAACTTGTTAAGTTATGGTAAGTTAAGTCCAATCAGATTATTGTAGTCCCATACATGCGAAATACTGAGTGTATACGAAATTTTGGAATACAACTGTTTAACTTAGGTTGTTGATAACTACTCAGAAAGGTTTAACCGATACAAATCTGTTGTTCTTAAGAAAATCAGAAGGTATACAATCATCATGTGTTGTAAACCAATTTAATCAAAAAATTCGTAAGATATAAAACGATATCATGTTATACGACTACCAAATAATAATAATAATCATATTTAAGCCAGAATTAACTTTAATTTATAATGTTTTGTTTAAAATATAAAAAAATATTGTAAGGTTTAGTGACATTTTATAATGTAAAAATAAAATTTTATAATTTAAAATACATTTTATTAATAAATATATTAAATTTGTTTTTTTCATTTTCAATATTTACGTAGAATCGTAATTAATTAATTAAAAATATGAAATAATTCGATTAATTACTTAAATTTTAATATATGGTAATTTTAATTTTTCGATGTTGGCAGTGAAAAATGTTCAACGTCAACACAAAAACGTCAAAGATTATTTAAACGTTATAAATACGATTTTTACATAAAATAATCAAATAGAAACCGATTTTACTACAAAAATAAGTAAACGTAAGTCAAATGCACTTATTTAATAACTTTTTTTAGCTTAAAATATAATCGTATTAATTTTATATAAAAAAATCTTTGAGGTTATGTTTATATCTTAATTATTTTTCTTTCATTCCAGATTCTTTCATATAACTAATTACATAAAGTATACTTGGTTTACAATCGTATTTAATTAGGAATTAACCTAAATTTATAACTTTTTGGTTAAAATAAAAAAAAATGTTTTAAGATTTAGTGACATTTCAAAAGGTAAGAATTTTACAGTTTCAAATCAATTTTATTAATACATAGATCAAATTTGATTATCTTATTTCAAATATTAACTTTAATCTTAATTAATTACTTAAAAACCTGAATTAATTCGTTTAATTACTTAAATTTGATTACGTAGTACTTTAATTTTTCGAGGTTGGTAGTAAAAAAGTTTCAACGTAAACACAAAAATGTCAAAGATAATTTACACGTTATAAATACGATTTTTTACTTAAAATAATCAAAAAGAAACCGATTTTACTACAAAAATGAGTAAACGTAAGTCAAATGTACTTATTTCACAACTTATTTAGCTCAAAATATAATTGTATTAATGTTATATCAAAAAAATATCTTTGAGGTTATGTTTACATCGTAACATTTTTTTCTTTCATTCCAGATTCTTTAATATAACTAATTAAATAAAGTATACTTGATTTAAAGTCGTATTTAAACAGGAATTAACCTCAATTTATAACTTTTGGGTTAAAATAAAAAGAATGCTTTAAGATTTAGTCACATTTCAAAAGGTAAGAATAAAATTTTGCAATTTAAAACCAAATTTATTAATAAATGTATCAAATTTGATCTTTTTATTTCAAATATTTACTTTAATCTTAATTAATTTCTTAAAAACAGGAAATATTCGATGAATTACTTAGATTTGATTACGTAGTACTTTAATTTTTCGAGGTTGGTAGTAAAAAAGTTTCAACGTCAACACAAAAATGTCAAAGATTATTTAAATATTATAAATGCATTTTTTTACTTAAAATAATCAAAAAGAAGCCGATTTTACTACAAAATTGAGTAAACGTAAGTCAAATATACTTATTTAACAACACTTTTTAGCTCAAAATATGATCATATTAATGGTGTATCAAAAAAACAGCATTGAGGTTATGTTTACATCTTACATTTTCTTTCTTTCATTCCAGATTCTTTAATATAACTAATTAAATAAAGTATACTTGATTTAAAATCGTATTCAAAGAGGAATTAGCCTCAATTTATAACTTTTTGGTTAAAATAAAAAGAATGCTTTAAGATTTAGTGACATTTCAAACGGTAAGAATACAATTTTGCAATTTAAAACCAAATTTATTAATAAATGTATCAAATTTGATCTTTTTATTTCAAATATTTACTTTAATCTTAATTAATTTCTTAAAAACATGAAATAATTCGATTAATTACTTAGATTTGATTACGTAGTACTTTAATTTTTCGGGGTTGGTAGTAAAAAAGTTTCAACGTCAACACAAAAATGTCAAAGATTATTTAAATATTATAAATGCATTTTTTTACTTAAAATAATCAAAAAGAAGCCGATTTTACTACAAAATTGAGTAAACGTAAGTCAAATATACTTATTTAACAACACTTTTTAGCTCAAAATATGATCATATTAATGGTGTATCAAAAAAACAGCATTGAGGTTATGTTTACATCTTACATTTTCTTTCATTCACTCCAGATTCTTTAATATAACTAATTAAATAAAGTATACTTGATTCAAAATCGTATTCAAAGAGGAATTAGCCTCAATTTATAACTTTTTGGTTAAAATAAAAAGAATGCTTTAAGATTTAGTGACATTTCAAACGGTAAGAATAACATTTTGCAATTTAAAACCAAATTTATTAATAATTGTATCAAATTTGATCTTTTTATTTCAAATATTTACTTTAATCTTAATTAATTTCTTAAAAACATGAAATAATTCGATTAATTACTTAGATTTGATTACGTAGTACTTTAACTTTTTGGGGTTGGTAGTAAAAAAGTTTCAACGTAAACACAAAAATGTCAAAGATTATTTAAACGTTATAAATGCGATTTTTACTTAAAATAATCAAAAAGAAGCCGATTTTACTACAAAATTGAGTAAACGTAAGTCAAATATACTTATTTAACAAAATCTTTTAGCTCAAAATATAATCATATTAATGGTATATCAAAAAAACAGCATTGAGATTATGTTTACATCTTACATTTTCTTTCTTTCATTCCAGATTCTTTAATATAACTAATTAAATAAAGTATACTTGATTCAAAATCGTATTCAAAGAGGAATTAGCCTCAATTTATAACTTTTTGGTTAAAATAAAAAGAAGAATGCTTTAAGATTTAGTGACATTTCAAACGGTAAGAATAAAATTTTGCAATTTAAAACCAAATTTATTAATAATTGTATCAAATTTGATCTTTTTATTTCAAATATTTACTTTAATCTTAATTAATTTCTTAAAAACATGAAATAATTCGATTAATTACTTAGATTTGATTACGTAGTACTTTAACTTTTTGGGGTTGGTAGTAAAAAAGTTTCAACGTAAACACAAAAATGTCAAAGATTATTTAAACGTTATAAATGCGATTTTTACTTAAAATAATCAAAAAGAAGCCGATTTTACTACAAAAATAAGTAAATGTAAGTCAAATGCATTCATTTAACAACTTTTTTAGCTCGAAATATTATCATATTAACTTTATATCAAAAAGCACCTTTGAGGTTATGTTTATATCTTAAAATGTTTTTCTTTCATTCCAAATTCTTTAATATAAGTAATTAGATAAAGTATACTTTATTTTTAAATCGTATTTAAGCGAGAATTAATGTTAACTTATAATTTTTTTGTTTAAATCAAAAAAAATTTTTAGGATTTTGGTGACATTTCTAAAGATAGGAATAAAATGTTTCAATTTAAAATCAATTTTATTAATAGATATATCCAATTTGATTTTCTCATTTCAAATATTTTCGTAAAATCGTAATTAATTATGCAAAAACATGAAATAATTACTTAAATTTGATTACGTAGTACTTTAATTTTTCGAGGTTGGTAGTAAAAAAGTTTCAACGTCAACACAACAATGTCAAAGATTATTTAAATATTATAAATGCATTCTTTTACTTAAAATAATCAAAAAGAAGCCGATTTTACTACAAAATTGAGTAAACGTAAGTCAAATATACTTATTTAACAACACTTTTTAGCTCAAAATATAATCGTATTATTGTTATATCAAACATCTTTGGGGTTATGTTTACATCTTACATTTTCTTTCTTTCATTCCAAATTCTTTAATAAAAGTAGTTACTTAAAGTGTATTTGGTTTAAAATCGTATTTAAACAGGCATTAATCTCAATTTATAACTTTTTCGTTAAAATAAAAAGAATGCTTTAAGGTTTAGTGACATTTCAAAAGGTAAGAATCAAATTTTGCAATTTAAAATCAAATTTATTAGTAAATGTATCAAATTTGATCTTTTTATTTCAAATATTTACTTTAATCTTAATTAATTTCTTAAAAACAGGAAATATTTCGATTAATTACTTAGATTTGATTACGTAGTACTTTAATTTTTCGAGGTTGGTAGTAAAAAAGTTTCAACGTCAACACAAAAATGTCAAAGATTATTTAAACGTTATAAATAAGTTTTTTTACTTAAAATAATCAAAAAGAAACCAATTTTGCTACAAAAATGAGTAAACGTAAGTTAAATGCACTTATTTATAAACATCTTTAGCTCAAAATATAATTGTATTAATGTTATATCAAAAAAACAACTTTGAGGTTATGTTTCAAAAGATAAGAATAAAATTTTAGAATTTAAAATCAATTTTATCAATATTTACGTAAATTCTAAATTGATTGATTAAAAGATGAAGTAATTCAATTAATTACTTCCTTTAATTAATAGAAATTTAAGTCCTTTATAATTTTTTTAATCATCAAATTCAATAGTATCATATTCGCATATAATCAGCTATTTCCTCCTTATAATTAATTATAACATAATAATTAACGATGGTTGACTTGTGTGAATGCTGTATGTATAGTCAAGGAAAATTTAGTGCAGTTTTTCTTGTCCCAAGATTCATTTAGTTTTATTTTCGCTTACTTAAAAAGTTTGAGTGCAAATTCTGAGCTTGTCTTGAAGTCTTCTTAAAATTGATGATTCAAATAAAATTGCGATGGCACAATTTTATCGTTAATGGTAAAATTTGGTCGAAGCTGGATTAACGAGGAAAATAATAATCGAAAAGGTGTTCTATTAGAAGTATCATAAAAGTTATTGTTTGGGTTATTAATTAATTGGGCTTTTATCCATTCAATATGAATTTTATGCTTCCACTATCATCGAAGTCTAATACTGATTATGGTGCTACAATAAATTATTAGCTACACTTGAACACATATTTTAAATGATTGTACATATTTCTTGTTAGAGTAAAATTTGTTTTAATTATTAATAGCTTTAAAGCTGCTTTCTTGTCAACTCTACCTAAAGGATTTAATAATAATAGCAATGTGTTTCCGCTCAACTATAAGACATCAAATACAATACCAAAAATGTATTCTTTACAGAACTTGGACCAACATTTTTTCATCCTAGAAATGAAAACTTTATGGAAGTTTTATCCAACACCAACATAAAATTTTGTGCTTTTTCGACAAACGTTTCGAGAATATGAAAGAAGTGAAGGGAGCTTTAAATGTTGTATCTTTATGGAGTAAGTTTTTTTTTTCATCATCTTCTTGTGTTAAGCATACATTTTATTTAAACCCTTTTTTATTATTATTTTATTAACAAAATTTATCATTATTTTAATTAAATAAAAATTGTGCAACATATATAACAACTATATTCGAGCATATTATTACGATTTCCATGCAAACAAGTCCCTCTAATAAAGCAATTAGTCGAAAACAAAAACAAAAAAGAACGCTAATATTTTACGAGCGAGTTTGTATTAATTTAAACGATTGAATTTGCATATATCCCGTTTCTAAACAAAAAAAAATGCCATGTACGCGACCATATAAATCGCTTTATTTTATTGTTCGAGCGCACGCCAACGTGGTGTGGCGCATTATGACGAAAATATGTTATATATTTACACACATTTAATGCGGTGCAACAATTTATTCGTTGGTTAATTACTATCAATAGCTCGTTTATTATAGATTTAGAGGGAGCGCGTGTGCACTTATCCGGATAAAATTCTTTTCATTCGCAAATGAAAGACTGAATTCAAACAAAAATTTGTTATCTGTAATACGATTGATCACATTTAGTTTATATATTGACGATCGCTCAATTATACCCGTTTATACTTATTAGATAAAGGATGGGTTTTTCGTCGCGTGTCATAGATAAAATTAACTAACAAAAACGAAACCCGATATGCACGTGTATTTACAATAAATTGAGTATTTTCGAAATCTATTTATTTCATTGATAGAAAAATGTTGGTTTGACCACTAGATGTATTTCAACTACATTACTAACATTAACATTAACACTAGATCCAGAATTAGAAAAATTTGGTTATATGTGTCTCTTAAAGGCCACTTTTACCATCTCCTGATAAATTTATCTAACAGTTAAAAACCGCCTCTAAGCCTCGTTACTACCATCTTCTGGTTAAACTATCTAAGAGATAATTACCACGGTTATGGCTATCTTACGCATTCTGATTGGTGTGTGGATGGGTTTACCTATAAGATAAATTTAACTAAAAAATGGTAGTAATGGACCATAGAGAATGAGAGCGCTTAAAATCGCTCTAATCACCGCTAGTTAGTTTAACTGGAGGTAAACTAACTGACCTAACTGAAGCTTGGTAAAAGTGGCTTAAGACGATTAAAGCTGAATATTTCTAGTTATAGGTTTAGTGTGAATTCTAGTTTTACTTTGATTTAAATATGCAAGATTGCCAAATCCGGTTGTAAAAAGTACTCTATATAGAGGCCTTCATTAAAAAAATGTCTTTAGATCAGGGGTTCCCAAAGTTTTTCTTAGGCGGGCCAATTTAATATTACGGAAATTCTTGGCGGACCAAAAAAAAACTAAATAATCATCTTATTTATAATATTGGTTAAAAGTTTTTGGGAATGCAACCATGAAGCGGGTTAAAAAATTAAAAAAGGAAATCATTAATCTCTAAAATAAAATTGATGAAGAACACAGGACGAAGAGAACCAAAGGGAATAGAGACTTAAAAAACGGTATTTTTAATTGTACCTACAACTGATGATGTAAAAGAACAATATGGGTTAATTAGAAACATATTGAACCTATGGAGGTATCTGACATGGGTGAATTAGCATGAGATTTGTTCATTAGTGCAATCAGATTATCAGAAGCTCGACAATTAACCGTGCTGGGGATTATATACACCTTTCCTACAAAGAGTTTTAATTCGATCAATTTTCATCAAATTTGTGGCCTGTTGATTCATGATGCTCAACCAAAGCAGTCCTCCCTGATTTCTTCATGGCATGGTCCCTCGCATGCTGTTCAAATTTGGACTTGAGGTAGTGAGAAATGGTACCTACTAGAGTACTGCACGAATACCTGCAGCATCGTGTGATTACGAGTACGAACACTCGTCAAACGAGTAATACGATTATCTCGTGTGTCACATTTCGCATCATACATTTCTTTACTCGCATCGTTCCGCATTGGTATCGGCAAGTATGACAGTAATCGGCATCGTTTAGAATCGGTATCGGCGAGTATAATCGTATTCGACATCATTTTGCATCGGCATTTGCGCGACTTTGATTATGTTGAAAGAATGGATGTTATATGAGGAAATGGGACATAAGACAAATTCGAAAACGAAAATACAATAAAAACGGAATATAACAAAAAGCTTATTATAGAATGTAGTCTATTTTATACAAATAACCGTCTATACAAATAATGTACTACAGTCTTGAATTAAAAAAGAAAGTAGTTGTTGGTGTTATCTTGGACAAAGATTTGAGTTGGACATCACACATCTGTTGCAAAACCAAAACGCAAGGATTGTATTAACCCAATGTCGAAGGGCACACTGCTATGATAAGAGCCATGGGAGGAGATTCTGATGGCATTGCTTCGATTGCGATCAGCGAATGATAAGGAAGCTGTTAAAGTGGGAATAGTCCCGAACAAGCTCTAGAGCGAAGCTGTTAATAAATAATCCCTCTGTGAAGCTCACATAGACTACAACATCACACCTACTTTTTTAAGTAAGCCACATTTTGGCAATCACACGATTTCTCAGAGCTACATAAGCTAAGGCAAAATGCATGTAGATAGTTATACACTGATGTACCAAAGATGACTAAAGATTCTGGAGCAGGAATTTTCTGGCACGATCTCGAAAAATGTTCGGGATTTTCACGAATACAATTTCAGCATCCTTCACAAGACTGTAAATGTCTTCACGTGTATTATCTTTCAGAAACTAATGATGTTTGTATTCGGGCTATAAGGATGCAGCTATCTTTTTATAAATTAAAGAAACGGCCCCATAGTTAAAAATATCTTCTTCTATGATCTAGTTGCCATTCTTGGCAAGTAGTGTATTACAAGGTGACAAAAAACGCGTCCAAAATCCACGATCCAACGATTATTCACGATACGTACTCGTCACGATATCCGATGCTACAATGCAGTTCAAATAAATATTGCTCATTATCAGAAAAAAAATGTTATCGACGATGCATTGCTGAACGATGCCGATTTGTGCAGTTTTGTAATACCTACATAGCTAACTGTCACAGAAGTGGAGAGGAATGGCGGAGAGGTGGATATGCTACTACCTTTGTAGCCTATTTTAATCCAGCGAAAAACTTTTCAACGGTTTGCAAGTGTATATTATAAACTTTAAAGAACAGTCACTAAAAATGTTTATCAAATTGCTAGTGAACCTAATAATGAAGGGCATCTTGATAAACTTGACGGCTGTTGGAAGTTCCTCATCATCAGAGGGATGTATCAGGAACCAATCAAATTACCCAGTTTTTCATACCGTTGACGGTGGTGTTAATCTTGATGTGAATGGGATAGCAAGAAAAGAATTTGATAAAATGACTTGGAAAGGTGGGGTTCCTATACCAATCCAAAACGATGTGTTGACCAGTTTTTCTGATGACAAGTGGGTTTCTGATGGACAATGGATTCTGTGTCCATCGTCAATTGGATGCAACGATCAACATACTTAAACTCCCGCTGCACATATAGTAATCTGCCATATAGTTCAGCACAAATAGGCTGCTTACCAGCCGCGAGTTGTGGTAGCCGCTGCTGTCAGCCGTCAATCAGCTTAGGTAATTGTGATTCCAAATTCATCGTAAAGTTATTATTATGAATAAAAACCAGAAGGTGTACGATGAAAAGAGTTTTATTACAAAAGCAAAAATAACACCAATTTGCCAGTTTTGTAATAAAACTCTTTTCATCGTACACCTTCTGGTTTTTATTCATAAAGTCAATCAGCTTGGTGTGACCATAAAATTTGCCCTTAGTGGTGTCAGCGAGCGAGTGCTAGCCGCTGATTAGCAGCGACTTTCAGCAGGTTAATGTGATCAGTACTTAACGGAAAGGGGAGCTGAGAGTTACAGCTGTCCAAGATACAATCCATGACTATGGTGGTTAAAATGAAGCTAAGGGAGTACCAAACTTCTATTTATAAAACATGTTCTGGAAAAAGAATAAAGAAGAATTAAACAAGAACTCGATGGTCTTAAGAGACAAATCTTTGAGAATATCTGTGTGAGGTTGTATCAGGTTCCAGTCTATTGACAACCTTTTCATTACCAATTGGTAAAAAGAGACACAACGACTAACGAGATCAGAACAAGATCAGAAGGTAACGTCACATTCCTCATCTCTTCAGCAACAACGAAGAAGTCGCTGATGTTGTACTTGGTCGTATTAGCGAGGGCCAAAGACAGAATGATGGCCAGATAACCGGACAATCGGGGAGTAGGGGAGCCAATAAACGGAATGACCAGTCTTAGAGGGTTCCGACCTTGTGGATCTTAGGGAGATCATAAAACTTAGGAACGGTGCCATTATGATACATAAGGGACTTATAAGCCTCTCTCGAAATGTATTTCTTGTCAAGTAATAGTTTTCTCTTCAATTCTTTGTAGTTGGTCAGGTCATTTAACAGAGCCAGGGACAATATATCAATATACAGGAACTAGTTAAGAGCCACAGTCACTTGTCCGATATCAGCAGGAACAACAATGAGAGGACTCAGTTTGCTTTGTTTTTAGAAGAGTCCTGTTTTCGTTTTGAGACGAAAGATGAGAGCAACCATGGGAAGACCATTCGTTCTTTTACAGTTGGACTGAAAAGTTCGTAGGCTAACATAGAAAAAATTTTTTTTGATAAAACGATACAACGATTATAGCGGTCATATAATTTTTCGATACAATTTTTATAGTACTATTTGTCTTTAGTCTCAAAATAGGCTTCCGTTTCGGTGATCACCTCTTCATCGGCGCTAAATTTCTTTCCAGCGAGCATTCTCTTGAGGTCTGAGAACAGAAAAATGTCGCTGGGGGCTAGATCTGGAGAAAACAGTGTAAGCGGAAGCAATTCAAAGCCCTATTCATGCAATTTTGCCATCGTTTTCTTTGATTTGTGAAACGGTGAATTGTCTTCATGAAACATCACTTTCTTCTTCTTCAAATGGGTCCGTTTTTCCGCAATTTCGTCCTCCAAACGCTCCAATAACGCTATGTAATAGTCGCTGTTGATGGTTTTTCAAGATAATCTAGGACTATTATACCATGCGCATCCCAAAATGCTGATGCCATAACCTTGCCGAGTGTTGCATCTTTAAAAGCTTTGGAGTCAGTTCATCACGCGCAGTCCACTCAGCTGATTATCGATTGGACTCCAGTGTGAAATGATGAAGCCATGTTTCATCCATTGTCGCATATCAACGCAAAATTTCGGGTTTATTACGATAGAACAGCTACAAACACTAGAATCATCAATTCGTTGTTGTTTTTGGTCGATTGTAAGCTCGCGCGGCACCCACTTTGCACAGATCTTTCACATACCCAATTATTCATTCACGATATGTTCAACACGTTCCTTTGATATCTTTAGAGTCTCAGCTATCTCGATTAATTTCACTTTACGTTTATCCAAAATTATTTTGTGGACATTTTTGATGTTTTTATCGGTAACAGTCTCTTTGGGGTGTCCACTGCGTGCATCATCCTCAGTGCTCATTTCGCATCATTTAAACTTAGCAAACCACATCTCAATGGTTGATTTTCCTGGTGCAGAGTCCGAATAATGTTTATTAAGCCAAGCTTTGGCCACAACAGTATTGATTTTCGCCAAAAAACAATGCTTTATTAACACACCAAATTCCTTTTTGTCCATTTCTTCGAAAACTAACAAAACTTGCTTCACTCAGAATGCTGTATTTTACAAACTAATAGTCCGACAACTGTCAAATTTATACATGTATCTTTTGAAGATTAGGGCTAACTGAAAGTCATATGGATTTAATGGTAATAGCGCCTACGAACTTTTCAATCTACCTGTTATTATTGGTAATGAAGTTCGTGGCTCATTAAGCCCTCAAACTCCTCAAATTTTACAGTTGTACGACTAAACCCGAATGTTTTAGTTCTAGATCTAGAGTTAGATCTAACGATATAAAACTAGAACTAACACTAGACCTAGATGTGGAAAGTTTAGGGTTTAGCCGTGCGTCTTTAGACGCACGGCTAAACCTGAATCTTTCCACTTCTAGGTCTAGTGTTAGTTCTAGTTTTACTTTGATCCAAATATACAGGGTGTCTAAATTAGTTCATAAAGTACTCTATTTCAAAAAGTACTCATTGTAGAGGCCTTTGTTACAAAAATGTCTTCAGATGCGTGGCCAAACCCAAACATTCCACTTCTAGGTCGAGTGTTAGTTTTATTTCAATTTAAATATACAGGGTGGCCAAATTAGTTGGTAAAGTACTCTAATTCAGAAACTATTCATTGTAAAGAGAGAGATTTCGTTACAAAAATGTCTTCAGATGCACGGCTAAACCCAACCCAACTCTATATATTTAAACAAGATTCGGCGCCCCAGGGCTATGTTGGACGAACGAAACGGCCTGCGCCCCTTTTCATACAAAATTCAATACCAAAAAGAGGACAGAGGAGACACCATCCATTTCAATGCAAAAACAGCCCCCCCCCAGGAGTTGGTGCCCTTACTGCCTTATTAGCCCTTACTTTTACTTTCTTGTATTTGTGTATGTTTCTTTTCTTAAAAGGGTATGGCATGATTAATATTACTTATTATTCGTGATTCGCGTTGGGTATTTCGTGGAAAAAAATGTTGGAAATGCCTATTTGTTTTATTTATCAAGACGTATTTTTAAAAGAGAACGGTTTTTAGCGGATCCGCCCTCCCTGGCACAACCATTACGCGAGAGAAACTGCCGCGACGTACCGAGAAACGAGGAATAATACATAAAATTAAAGGATTGCAATAATTTAGGTCGGTCCTGTGGGAAGGACATAAAGTGCCTTCGCGGTTGAAATACGGCGACCGTAAATTCCGGACGCCATTTTGAACCGTAATTGTTCCAATATGGTAATCGAACCAGAACAAGCTACACACCTGTAAATTAATCGAAACATACCAAAAAAATTGCTCCAGTTACGTTAATATGGAAATGATCCAAATTTTTCTGACTAAGAATGGGCATTGTCTACAAATTTCTCACTTTTGTCTATTTTAAAACGTTCGAACCTTGAAAATAGTATTGTTTGGTAATTTCGCTTATTTTTCAAAAGATTTATTTATAAGCAATTTGAATTAATGCTTTAAACGCAACCTTAACATAATGTTAAAATTATTTATCAAAACTATGTTGAAAAATGGGCTGAACCGTTAGAAAACACACATTGATACATTTGTTTTTTAGAAAGGTCCCTATCTAATCTTTATTTTATACAAATTGTCTGCGTTTTAGTTCAACGACGAGTTGATGTACTCAGCTTGATGTACAAAAAGTCGTTTCGAAAGAAGAAAAACGAAAGCAATTAAAGTACAGGTGGTAAGTAGCAGGTGATGTTTTGTTTTAACGCTCTAACGCGTTTCGACGTTTTTACATACAATGTCGGGGAGTGGGACTTTCCAAAAAATTATTTATCCAAATTTTCTGTGCTGTAAATATTTTAAGAACTAAACTACTTTATAACATGAACGTTGTCTCGGTAACGTGACTTCATAATAACAAAGCCAAATACGTTTTGTCTTGTTATAACAGTGATTTCTGCTGTGTGGTCGTCGAGGCGAAAAAAGCGCTAATGAGTTTTGCTACAAATCTTTACGAAAAAGTTGAGATAGTTGAAGAATGTTAGAAAGGTACCTATAGGTGATTCTGCGTTAATTAGAAAGTAAAGCATAGCAAAATCTACGTTAATTTAATAAAAAATAAATGATATAAAATATTTGTAATGATAGGTCAAATATTAAGGATAAGTATCGACAAATTGATACAAATACTTATTGCTAATGTAACAAAATTTTGTTGGTGGTGTGTAAAACAAATAGCAATCAAGGTTATTTGGACATTTATAATCGTCTGTCTATATTTATGAAAATAAAAGCCGAGGTTGCTTATGACTTATGACTTAGGCAGAACGTTGGTGATAGTACTCGGGATTACTTGTGGTCGAGAGAAAAAATTCATAATCATTTACACTACTACAAATAACTATTACATGTTAATTCAAAAAAATGTTAGTATTGATGTAAGAAAGAAATAGTAGCTAAGGTCACTTGTAGTCGAAGCAGAACATTTATGACTGTCCATGTGATGTAAATAACTTGATGTAAATTGTATTGCAAATAACAGTAGAGGTTGTTTACTGGCGAAGCAGAACATCAATGTTAATGTAAATAGCTGCTTATTATGAATTGAGGTAACGAATATTTCGAAGAAATAGTTGCCACCATCTATACTAATGCAAATAGTAGCCGACGTCGTTTGCAGTTAAAGCAAAACATTTTTGACCAGCCATGATAGCAGTCAAGAACTGTTATTGTTGAAGCAAAACATTTAGAACTACTGAAGATAAGTAAATTATCGGTTTTGCAATGTTAAGCAAGGTTATTTAATAATCTCGATTCTTGAAGAATATCGTACGGAAGAAAAAACCTCCTCCAAAATCAAATTGTGAACCGCCTCCGTTGTAGGCGTCTTCAGTTCAGCTTCTGGCCCCTGTCCAACCAAAAGATTTTTCTAGACCCAAGCTGCTCTGTGAGTTGGAAACCGTTCATAGGTTGGTTAGTGAACTAAGTGGGATCAATTCCATATCCAGGAGAGACTCTTTGTCGATTAGACTCCATTGGAGAACCCACATAATTATCACATTTTGAAATTCAACCCAACACCTACAGTTCAAAGGAAATCTAATTCTATCTGAAGGGGTGTTCTTAATAAGAAGCTCATTCCTGGTGATGTGTATAAAACACTGATCCCATACTGGTGTCATTTCAAAATATTATGATCTCCCAGAAATCATCATACGCCTTTTTTTTGGCAGAAATTCTGTTCAAAGCCCTTTCTGACCGCTCTTAATACATACATATAAAAGATTCCTTAATTTTTGCTACAAAGGTCAGAGGTTTTCTTCTGCTCCGGGTTTGTTTTGGCCTCCTTAGATGGGGTGTCTCTCCTTACCGATATCAACTTTGCAGAAATATGGCAAAAAACATCGTTAACCCTCGTACGACCAAAATGATTGAGCAAACATTGACGACCATAACGGGTCAGTTTAGACCCATTCATGGTAAACCATCTTAGGTTCTATTCAAAGCATTAAAATTAAATGTTGTATTAGAAATATTTATGGATTGATTTAAGTAAGTCCTCGACATTGATAGCATCCCCGTTTTTGGGTTGTTGATGTTTCGAATCTTCGGTAAGTTATTTTTCTTCCCGTACTTTGCAATATTTTTACAATTTGCCATTCCTTTTTTATCTTTTTGAATATTTGATTTAAATCGAATTGCAAACATATCCAGTCTAATTAAGACTTTTTTGTTCCAAATACAAAGGCCACATTATCAAAATAATTAATAATAATAAATACTTATGGCCATCGTCTTGTAGTTCTACTACTGCTAGAAGGCTTAATATTGCTTGTAGAAGACTTGATCTGCTTCCAGAAGACTTGATACTTCTTCTAGAAAACTTCAAATCTTTCCACAAGACTTGATACCGCTACTAGAAGAGTTGAAATGCTTCCCCTGAAAGCATTTCTTGACTATTACTACCACATGCTCGATGTTGCTTCTAGAAGAGTTCAAATCCTTCCACAAAACTTGATACTGTTTCTATAAGACTTGAAATGCTTCCAGGAGAATTGGTATTGCTTCTGAAAGACTCGATATTGCAAATCCTTTTTTTTTCGAACAATCCCAAGTAATGTTAAATTTTTTGTGACAAGTTCTTCAGCTAACAATGTCCACCATATTCCACTATTATTTTACAACATTCACAAAAAAATCTGCCAACGATTTTACTACTCGTTGTCCTTCATATCTCAACTTTTATAAGTTTATCTGCAATTTTTTTGAAAAATGTAGTAACGTTTCCTCGAGATCTTATAGAGACTTAATGCAATATTCTGATTCCTAAGCAGTTTGATGATCACAATCTTTGTAATATAAACTTGCATATCGCATGAGAATAATAATTCTAGAGAATATGTGGAACGACAACAACATCCAATTTTGATTTCAAATACTATGTAAACGATTATTGTTTTCGGGTCATTATTGACCCAGTTTCAAAAGACACTCTTTGACATCTTTAAGAAATTCATTCTGTAAATAACGTACAGTTTGGTTACATACCAATCTGATTATTTTTAAATCAATATGAACTTGTTCAAATTATTTTTAGAACAACCACAACTCGAAAGACGTTGAGCTATGGAATAGTGACGTCTCTACAATTCAAAACATTTCAAAACATATACTTTTTTAAGTATTTTAGAATAGATGCGACCCGTGAGATAATTTCCCATCCTGACGCAATTACATACTTTAAAAGTGCCATACAATGGGACGTAGACAATATCGACTTCACTGCTAAATAATAAAGTTGTTAAATTATGCCCATGAAAATTACCTATTATTTGTAAATTTGCAATAATATCAAAAAATCAAGATTTTTAACAGTGCCGTCCTAAGATATTTGAAGATTTTTTTGTGTTATTTTTTAGTATTAGTTGTAGCTTTACTTCAATTTAAATATACAAGGTTGCCAAATCAATTTGTAAAATACTCTATTTTAGAAACTATTCATTGTGAAGGCCTTTCTTACAAAAATGTTTTTAAATGCAGGGCTAAATCCAACCCAACCCAACTCTGCATATTTGACATTAATCTTAGAACCCGAAACATTCGGGTTTAGCTATTTTGAGATGTATGGCTAAACTCGAATGTTTTTAGTTCTAGATCTAGAGTTAGACCTAATGATATAAAACTAGAACTAACAATAGACCTAGAAGTGGAAAGTTTAGCGTTTAGCCGTGCGTCTTCAGACCAAACTTTTTACTTTTTACTTCTACTTTTTTCTTTACTTCGATCCAAATATACAAGGTTGCCAAATTAGTTGGTAAAGTGTTCTATTTCAGAAACTATTCAGTGTGTAGGCTTTCGTTAAAAAAAAGTTTTCAGATGCACGGCTAATCCCAACTCAACCCAACCCAACCGTACGTCTTAGCACTCACTCATCCTGGTTTAACCATCTTGACAGATGTACTGCCAAACCCGAATGTTTCTAGTTCTAGAGTTAGATTTAATGATATAAAACTAGAATTAATACTAGACCTAGAAGTGGAAAGATTCAGGTTTAGCCCAAAACTTTCCATTTCTAGTTCTAGTGTTAGAGAAAGATAAAGTTAGAGAGTCAAAGTGCTCTCTTTCGGAAACTACTCATTGTAAAGGTCTTCAGATGCACGGCTAAACCCAACCCAACCCAACTCTGCATATTTGAACTGAAGAAAACTAGAACTAACACTAAACCTAAAACCAGAATCATTCGGGTTTAGCCGTTTTGAGAGATGTACAGCTAAACCCGAATGTTTCTAGTTCTAGATCTAGAGTTAGACCTAATGATATAAAATTAGAACTAGCACTAAATCCAAATATACAGGGTTGCCAAATTAGTTTGTAAAGTGTTCTATTTCAGAAACTACTCAGTGTATAGGCCTTTGTAAAAAAAAGTTGTCAGATGCTCTGGAAGACTTGAAATTCATCTAGAAGTCTTGATACTGCTTCTAAAAGATTTTATATTGCTTGCAGAAAATTTGAAGTAAACTTCAACAGTATTGTTGGTTTTATCTGGATTTAACTTACTATTTTCAATTATTTTTTAAATTTCAATGTATTGAGAGCACGTGTTTTCATTTTTTCAGACGTTTTCAAACTCAATTCGTCTCCCGAGTTTTTTGCCATTTTAGATTTTCTTCATCACACACGCGTATTTCCAAAAATCGGTATCTATATTCATGAATGAGTTTCTCGAAGACAACATTTTTTATTACGCTATATTCCAAGACAATATTTGGTTTGTAATATACTTCTCAATTACTTATCTCATGTATATGCTGCATAGATGATAAAACTATCACACATTTGTTTTGTTATAGTTTTATGTCCTTTGCGAAATAGAATCAGGATGAATAACGAGCGCAATATTTTTAGCAAATCCTTTATATTTTTTCGAACAACCCCAAGTAATGTTAAAAATTTTGTGAGAAGTTAACAATATCCACCATATTCCACTATTATTTTACAAAATTTAAAATAGGCACCGGAACAAGAGTACATATTTCGAATTGAGACTTGATACTGCTTTCAGAAGACTTGATACTGCTTCTAAATGCTTTAATACTGCTTCCAATAACTTGAAACGTTTCAAAAAAACTTGAAATGCTACCGATTCTTAGCAAATCCTTTTTTTTTGAACAATCCCAAGTAATGTTAAACTTTTTGTGAGAAGTTCTTCAGCTAACAATGTCCACCATATTCCACTATTATTTTACAACATTCACAAAAAAATCTGCTAACGATTTTACTACTCGTTGTCCTTCATATCTTTCAACTTTTATAAGTCTATCTGCAATTTTTTGAAAAATGTAGCAACGTTTCCTCGAGGTCTTATAGAGACTTGATGCAATATTCTGATTCCTAAGCAGTTTGATGATCACAATCTTTGTAATATAAACTTGCATATCGCATGAGAATAATAATACTAGAGAATATGTGGAACGACAACAACATCCAATTTTGATTTCGAATACTATGTAAACAATTATTGTTTTCAGGTCATTATTGACCCAGTTTCAAAAGACACTCTTTGACATCTTTAAGAAATTCATTCTGTAAATAACGTACAGTTTGGTTACATACCAATCTGATTATTTTTAAATCAATATGAACTTGTTCAAATTATTTTTAGAACAACCACAACTCGAAAGACGTTGAGCTATGGAATAGTGACGTCTCTACAATTCAAAACATTTCAAAAAATATACTTTTTTAAGTATTTTAGAATAGATGCGACCCGTGAGATAATTTCCCATCCTGACGCAATTACATACTTTAAAAGTGCCATACAATGGGACGTAGACAATATCGACTTCACTGCTAAATAATAAAGTTGTTAAATTATTCCCATGAAAATTACCTATTATTTGTAATTTGCAATAATGTCAAAAAATCAAGATTTTTAACAGTGCCGTCCTAAGATATTTGAAGATTTTTTTGTGTTATTTTTTAGTATTAGTTGTAGCTTTACATCAATTTAAATATACAAGGTTGCCAAATCAATTTGTAAAATACTCTATTTTAGAAACTATTCATTGTGAAGGCCTTTCTTACAAAAATGTTTTTAAATGCAGGGCTAAATCTAACCCAACCCAACTCTGCATATTTGACATTAATCTTAGAACCCGAAACATTCGGGTTTAGCTATTTTGAGATGTATGGCTAAACCCGAATGTTTTTAGTTCTAGATCTAGAGTTAGACCTAATGATATAAAACTAGAACTAACAGTAGACCTAGAAGTGGAAAGTTTAGCGTTTAGCCGTGCGTCTTCAGACCAAACTTTTTATTTTTTACTTCTACTTTTTTCTTTACTTCGATCCAAATATACAAGGTTGCCAAATTAGTTGGTAAAGTGTTCTATTTCAGAAACTATTCAGTGTGTAGGCTTTCGTTAAAAAAAAGTTTTCAGATGCACGGCTAATCCCAACTCAACCCAACCCAACCGTACGTCTTAGCACTCACTCATCCTGGTTTAACCATCTTGACAGATGTACTGCCAAACCCGAATGTTTCTAGTTCTAGAGTTAGATTTAATGATATAAAACTAGAATTAATACTAGACCTAGAAGTGGAAAGATTCAGGTTTAGCCCAAAACTTTCCATTTCTAGTTCTAGTGTTAGAGAAAGATAAAGTTAGAGAGTCAAAGTGCTCTCTTTCGGAAACTACTCATTGTAAAGGTCTTCAGATGCACGGCTAAACCCAACCCAACTCTGCATATTTGAACTGAAGAAAACTAGAACTAACACTAAACCTAAAACCAGAATCATTCGGGTTTAGCCGTTTTGAGAGATGTACAGCTAAACCCGAATGTTTCTAGTTCTAGATCTAGAGTTAGACCTAATGATATAAAATTAGAACTAGCACTAAATCCAAATATACAGGGTTGCCAAATTAGTTTGTAAAGTGTTCTATTTCAGAAACTATTCAGTGTATAGGCCTTTGTAAAAAAAAAGTTTTCAGATGCTCTGGAAGACTTGAAATTCATCTGGAAGACTTGATACTGCTTCTAAAAGATTTTATATTGCTTGCAGAAAATTTGAAGTAAACTTCAACAGTATTGTTGGTTTTATCTGGATTTAACTTACTATTTTCAATTATTTTTTAAATTTCAATGTATTGAGAGCACGTGTTTTCATTTTTTTCAGACGTTTTCAAACTCAATTCGTCTCCCAGTTTTTTGCCATTTTAGATTTTCTTCAGCACACACGCGTATTTCCAAAAATCGGTATCTATATTCATGAATGAGTTTGTCGAAGACTACATTTTTTATTACGCTATATTCCAAGACAATATTTGGTTTGTAATATACTTCTTAATTACTTATCTCATGTATATGCTGCATAGATGATAAAACTATCACACATTTCTTTGGTTATAGATTTATGTCCTTTGCGAAATAGAATCAGGATGAATAACGAGCGCAATATTTTTAGCAAATCCTTTATATTTTTTCGAACAATCCCAAGTAATGTTAAAAATTTTGTGAGAAGTTAACAATAGCCACCATATTCCACTATTATTTTACAAAATTTAAAATAGGCACCGAAACAAGAGTACATATTTTGAATTGAGACTGATACTGCTTCCAGAAGACTTGATACTGCTTCTAAATGCCTTAATACTGCTTCCAGTAACTTGAAACGTTTCAAAAAAACTTGAAATTCTACCGATTTTTAGCAAATCCTTTTTTTTCGAACAATCCCAAGTAATGTTAAACTTTATGTGAGAAGTTCTTCAGCTAACAATGTCCACCATATTCCACTATTATTTTACAACATTCACAAAAAAATCTGCTAACGATTTTACTACTCGTTGTCCTTCATATCTTTTAACTTTTATAAGTCTATCTGCAATTTTTTTGAAAAATATAGTAACGTTTCCTCGAGGTCTTATAGAGACTTGATGCAATAATCTGATTCCTAAGCAGTCTGATGATCACAATCTTTGTAATATAAACTTGCATATCGCATGAGAACAATAATACTAGAGAATATGTGGAAGGACAACAACATCCAATTTTGATTTCGAATACTATGTAAACAATTATTGTTTTCGGGTCATTATTGACGCAGTTTCAAAAGACACTCTTTCACATCTTTAAGAAATTCATCCTGTAAATAACGTACAGTTTGGTTACATACCAATCTGATAATTTTGAAATCAATATGAACTTGTCCAAATTATTTTTAGAACAACCACAACTCGAAAGACGTTGATCTATGGAATAGTGACGTCTCTATTCCGAGAGCATTCCGAGAGCACGTGTTTTCATTTTTTTCATACATTTTCAAACTCAATTCGTCTCCCGAGTTTTTTGCCATTTTAGATTTTCTTCAGCACACACGCGTATTTCCAAAAATCGGTACCTATATTCATGAATGAGTTTGTCGAAGACTACATTTTTTATTACGCTATATTCCAAGACAATATTTGGTTTGTAATATACTTCTCAATTACTTATCTCATGTATATGCTGCATAGATGATAAAACTATCACACATTTCTTTGGTTATAGATTTATGTCCTTTGCGAAATAGAATCAGGATGAATAACGAGCGCAATATTTTTAGCAAATCCTTTATATTTTTTCGAACAATCCCAAGTAATGTTAAAAATTTTGTGAGAAGTTAACAATAGCCACCATATTCCACTATTATTTTACAAAATTTAAAATAGGCACCGGAACAAGAGTACATATTTTGAATTGAGACTGATAATGCTTCTAAATGCCTTAATACTGCTTCCAATAACTTTTAAACGTTTCAAAAAAACTTGAAATGCTGCTTGATTTTTAGCAAATCTTTTTTTTAGAACAATCTCAAGTTATGTTAAATTTTTTGTGAGAAGTTCTTCAGCTAACAAAATCCACCATATTCCTCTATTATTTTACAAAATTCACAAAAAAATCTGATAATGATTTTACTACTCGTTGTCCTTCATTTTTCTCAACTTTTATAAGTTTCTCTGCAATTTTTTGAAAAATGTTATTAACGTTTCCTCCAGGTCTTATAGAGACTTGATGCAATATTCTGATTCTAAAGTAGTCTGATGATCACAATCTTTGTAATATAAATTTGCATATCGCATGAGAATAATAATACTAGAGAATATGTGGAAGGACAACAACATCCAACTTTGATATCGAATACTATGTAAACAATTATTGTTTTCGGGTCATTATTGACGCAAAAGACACTCTTTGACATCTTTAAGAAATTCATCCTGTAAATAACGTACAGTTTGGTTACATACCAATCTGATAATTTTGAAATCAATGTGAACTTGTCCAAATTATTTTTAGAACAACCACAACTCGAAAGACGTTGAGCTATGGAATAGTGACGTCTCTACAATTCAAAACATTTCAAAAAATATACTTTTTTAAGTATTTTAGAATAGATGCGACCCGTGAGATAATTTCCCATCCTGACGCAATTACATACTTTAAAAGTGCCATACAATGGGACGTAGACAATATCGACTTCACTGCTAAATAATAAAGTTGTTAAATTATGCCCATGAAAATTACCTATTATCTGTAAATTTGCAATAATATCAAAAAGGCAAAGTATTCTTTAAGTTATCTTAAAAGAATTCGTTTTATTCTGATTCTCATTTTAACATTTATATTAATTTAAAATATTACTTTATAAATTAAAATAAAATTTCCACTTTTAAACAAAACCCATTTTTATAGAGCCAAAAAAAGAATATTTCCAGTCTTCCACTTCTCTTCTCTCTATTTAAAGCTCAAATATTTGCGTTAGACATGGCAACGGCCGCGCGACTGTATATACACAGCTGTCCAAGAAAAACGGGTTAGTCCAATCAAGAAGAATATAGATGGTTGAACTTCATCGTCCTTATGGTACATTTATACAGAGTAGATTTTCGCGGAGTCCCTGAAAAGGGGAGGATTGAACTCGGTTGGGAGGGGGTGAGCGAGAGACGCGTGTACGATCTTGTATATACGCGAATTAGTGACAGTTTGTGTAGTGGATCATTCACAAATACCTCTGACGTCACCTAGAGGGCCGCAAGATCAATACTACGCCTGCTCTAAACGAGTTTTACAAGTGTTGGAGTGGGGAGAGAGCATGCGCAGGTGTGTTTAACGCAAGGAGAACATCTTTGCCAAAAAAGAAAAAAAAATAATAAAAAGGAACTACCACGTTGCCAAATTGGCTTTGAAAAGCTCCACTTGAGGAGTAGCGAAGAAATAAGATTCAAGAATTTGTTGGGTTCGATTGGACGATTTTTTTATAGAAGACAAAAATGGGTAGGAATTGAGAACACTGGAAATGGTTTTATTTCGAGTATGGATGTTTCGTATCGGATGGATTTATAAACGAGCCCTATTATATCTTTCTGTCAAAATGACGAGGAGCTTTTAATATGGAAATGGAGTATCGATTGGTACTGCGCCTTCCTGTTTGGAATGGAAAAAAGCTCCGCGAAAATGGCATCAACACGTCGACTGACCGAAAAGCGATATTTTTCGAAACTATCGCGTTTTTGATTTCCTATACTCGATGAATAATAATAATACCGTATTGTTATTTGAAAAACGTAAACTATCATAATATCAGCAACACAATTTTAAATGTAATCATATATACGCATACTTTTTCAAACAATCTTTGCATTCGCATTAATTGTAAGTGTGGAAATTTATCCTTGCTGGTTGGTTGTTGCCACTGTTGCTCTTTAAATGAAACGCGGCTAAAGAAAAAGGAACTATAACAATGCAGAAATTAATTCTTTCCCAACAATTTTTCACTGAATTTACCCCGCAAGTACAATGGGTTTGCGCTTCCATAAACGTTGTTGCCTGCTTTAACATTGCGCACCGTGCACGATTCCACGTAGTTTTTATTACTCACAAAGAACCGTAATGGTTTTTCATAGAAGAAGAAGCAATGGGAAAAAACTTTTCTTTCATAAAAAAACAAACATTTACTTATAAATATTCAAAAAAAAAGAAACCGTTTTAAAAGTATTAATGGTATTATTACGCATGATTCGGATTAGAAGAGAGAATGCAATCCTAAAATAGGATGTAGTCTCGGAAGAAGATACAAGGCCAAGGAAGAGAACAAAGACCAATAAAAACCGCATAGCTGATTTGTTAGAGTGTGTTATATCTGTTGTCCGGACTTCGACTATTAAGGCACAGCGCACACGTGCACGTTCATCTTGTAAAATAAATGGGAACAGATTACTACTAAACATGTGTGGTGAATGAGTTCTATGTAAAAATATTTTTGTATACAACTCTAATAGTCTTTTAATTCACTCAATTATGTTAGACTAACTATTTGAAAAAGAATTGAGTTCGTTTCTATTTTTAATTTAGTAACAAAGGAGGATTCGATATTATTGAAAGAACCATAATGATATAGAAACAACAATTCTAAAAGATTTGGAATAAATTCGGAGAATTAAAAAAAGATTTAATTGAGATTACATCTCTCACCCAACCCGTTCTTTGAGTTTATAATAACTTAATAAACTTGGTGAACACGACCACGTGTATAACAAAATATTTGTATAATTAAGCTTTATGAACTCTATATAAATAGAAATACGTTGTTGTAATTAAATGAAATTCATGTTCGAATTCACAATGAAAAGAGAAAAAGTTATTATGGCTTCATAGTAATGGAGAAATGATGAGCTACAAAAAAAACTTGGTATTAAGGCATTAAGTAAACGGTGGCAATCTTCAAAAAAAACTCTTTTTGAAAATCAATAAAAACAAAATTTCCAATTTGTGTATAGAAAGTTGATACTCCAAGAGTGATTGTTTAATCATTACAGTGCAGTTTTGATATTGCATTATTTACTTTTTCAAGAATTCAAAGGAAATCCGAAAAGGATGTCGGAGGAAAGCAAATAATTAATCAAAATAAAATTTTTAAGTTCATTTTACCGTTCTATACAGGGTGATTTAAGTTTTTGTATTTATAGCAGGACTTTAACACTTGATAGTTCTTTATATTAAGATAGATATTAAAGATAGACTGTTAAAGTCCACCCACAAAAACCCGAAAAGACCCAGCATAAAGTTGTATTAATTTTTTAGATAACTTTTAGTTTTTGGCATTTTTTTGTTTTCCATCTTTAAGTAAACCAGAATGATGTTCATTTTTTTTAACGTACAAGCATTTTATAATGTCACAAAGACGCTAAAATAAACTAAAAAGGAGCAATAATGAAAGAAAGTGCTAAAAGAAGTTTGTTTTTAAAGATGCTTATCGCCGCTTGTATAAACGCTAAAGAAGCCCTAAGAAACTAAGAAATCAATATGAAAATAGAACAATCCTAGCAAAGTGCTATTTTCTTTATGACTTCTTAGTACTTCTTTATTTTGATGAAAAATATATAGTCACAAGATAGAAGATAATCGAGAATCTAAAATAAATTTTGGGAACTAAAGTGATTCTAAAGATATTAATGTGAAAATTTGATCTGTAATCCTAAAGATATTAATCTAATGCTAAACATTATGATTTAAATATATCTTGATTTTAAAAAAATATAGCTAATATGAATGAACTCTGAGACAAACTCACAAGACTTAAAAAGGTTTGTTGAGTTAGATATGACGAAAGCTAACAAAAACCATCTGTTTGTTGAAGCTATATACAAGGTGATTCAAAAAACCTCTGACAAACTTCTATGGTAGGTAAAAGTTTGAATATACATGGGTTCCTAAGGCCACAGAACACATGAATGCTCTGGATGCACAAGCACTCATAAAAATATTTTAATGGGTGCAGAATACCCACACGGATTCCATAAGACCTGAAATGCTTCAAGAATACTTGAGACTGCTTCTAGAAGACTTAAAATGCCTTTTCATGAAATGTTATAAAAATATGAAATGCTTCCAACAATCTTGATGTTGTTTCCAGAACAGAATGTTTCCAAAAGACCACCCACACAAAATGTGTTATATACAGCAAATACATCCATAGTGAACAACAAAAATAATTATTAAACTAAAATCAAGTTACAGTTATCAAATCAAGTTTCTGTTCGAAGATCTCGGCTTTAAATACGTCGGCCGCCCCAAGTTCTATTCGTGATATGACATAATTTTGGCCGACTTTGAAGACATCGGCCGTGGAAAGTATGTTCATGATACTTGGGTTGTGTTGGGAAACCAACAGATATTATTTGAAAACTTAAAATTTCTTTCAAAAGACTTGATACTCCTTCAAAAAAATTTGAAATGATTCCAATAGACTTGATATTGCATCTGGAAGACTCTTAATGCTTCCAAAATACTTGATAGTTCTTCTAAAAAGTTCGAAATAATACTGAGTATGAAACACTTGAAATTCTTCCAGAAAACTTGATATTCCTTCTAGAAGATTTGAAATGCTTACAAAATCCCCTTTTTAAAAAAATAATTGCAAATTTTGTCAAACGAGCAGAGTTTTTATGAAAAACGATGAATTATCTATAACTTTGACTAAAGTAACAGTTTTTAAGAAGAACATTCATATTTTAACACCATTCATCTTAATTTTTCTACCTGCCTTAGAAATATGTCAGCGGTTTTATTAATCACCCTATATAAAGATGTTGCTAAATCACTTTTATGTACTGCTTAAATATTTCCCAAAAAATCTTTGGCAAACTTTTCGATTGCCAATTAATCATTCTTTTGGACTTTTGCCATTGTTACGATGAAATGTTCATTTTTAATAATTTACTGAACCATTGTACTGTGAAACTTACCGGTTTTCTCATTTCTCGCAAAAGACTAGGCAAGATATGCCAAAATGAAATTAGATAAAAAATTAAATTGGAAGAGTTTTCTTCTAAATTCATTGGCTCATGTACAATGTCTGGTGTAAAAACAAGATTTAAAATTGGATATCATTAGGTATCATTCTTTGTGTATTCGTTATGATAATACAGATACTTCATAAACAGATATGTTTTTTTCTTAATCAAAGTGTAACTTGTATGAACTGGTTCTCAATCATCTGCATCACGTTTATCTCTTTGCAATTTGAAGCAAATATAGTAAAGAGGGAATCTATTTAATACCTATTGTTGTTGTCATCATATCTCGATATATTCATAACATAAGCATCGCTGGAATGATGTCTTATGGCCAGCACATCTGAGTGGACTATATCTTATTTGAGCACTAATATTTACTTTACTAAATAAAGTGTTTGTTGGGAACAACAAAGAGCAGAAAGCTAATCTCTCATAAATCTAGTCTTTCCATATTACTCAAGTTTGATATGCCTATTTAACTTTAAGTTGATTAAAAATGGAAAATAACTGATTTATTGTATCTTGCGCCATCTCTACGCTATCCTAAACTTAAGGACTAATAGAGTGTAGCCTATTATACAGGTAATATGATGGTGTCGATTCTGAGGAATGGGCCTTTTTTCTGGGCAATGTATTTTGTATGAAAAGGGGCGCACTTTAGACGGCTCTGATTCAAATATACAGGGCTAAATTTTTCCACTTCTAGATCTAGTGCTAATTCCAGTTTTAATCATTAGTTCTACCTCTAGATTAAGAACTAGAAACATTCGGTTTCAGCCATACATCTTTCATAATGGCTAAATCCGAATGATTCTAGTTATTGGTCTGGTATTAGAAGAGCTTGAGCATTTGGAATTCACTTTTCAAAAAATTGTAAATTTAACAGTGGTGAATTCTGTAAAGATTTGGAAATTTTTAAAAAGATTTGGCCTTTAAACAGTGTAAATGTTGTGACTTATCACCTGTGCAATTTCTTTAATTCATATCTTCCACAAATTTTTAATGTTTTCCGATATCTGTATAGGTATATATAAAACAGAAGTCGACAGTTCAAGTAATTAATAAAAGGGCGTCCTAGAGAGTGTCATAATGATAAAAATTGAATCTTACATCTTTAAGTTGCGTAATCTATGCAAAACAATTAAAAAAACACTCAATGAGATGTTGTTCAGAAAATACAATTAAATTTTGATTACGTAATATTAATTATTTTAGCTTCGAAAAGTTTCAATCTTTTCTCAACAGCAACTGTATAGCACTTTAACCTACAAGTTTCGTTGCATCCAGATTTCATTTCAGCAGCTGAAATTAAAACGCCCTTTGATAAAGTGGTTTCTTTGGCGTCAAGTCTACATTTTCGTCTTATAGTCCATGAGTGCACAGCAAATTGTCTTTTCTCTTGCTAGGTTTCTTAATGTTCTTTCATACCAATCAACGCGATTACAGTGTATCCTCCTGCATTTGATCCTTCAGACTCCGAAAAACTACTCTGCATTGACGCATAGGATGTATATAAATTGCTGCAGCAATTTTTCAACCCATAGTCATTACATTCAAGTATAACCATTCGGAAAATCGCCCGTACCTCTATCAATGTAAGCAATTTTCACATGAACTGTCAATGAATATATACATATGCGCCTTTTCTTTTTCAATTCTAATGTTGTTTTTTCTGCTGCTTCTCCTGCAGACTCTTCTTCATTTCGATATTTGTCATAGTCTTAGTTTCTACATTATTTCAGTCTCCCTCTACTAATGAGGTTATATTTCCGTTCTGTTTCAAGCAAGATGCAACATTATAGGTATAAAGTTCCGTAAAAATCCTAATGTTTGGGTTGATAATAAGATACAAACCAAGTTTAAAACGGACCACGGCCAACTTCGAAGATGTCGACCGCTTCCAACAACCCTGGATACCTACTAGAACTCGTTTTTATGGTTCCATATTCCAAGTTGATCAGATTTCAATATTTATTCTCTTTCAAGCAGGATGCAATATTTTTATGTTGCTTTCCACAAAATTCCAAGTATTTAGTTAGGCTTAAGATGCAGACAGAGTTTAACAGAGTTTAAACGAACTTAATTAACACGAAATTAACATAAAGTTCAAAGAGTTGGTTTGGTATTTGCAGTTCTCAGAGGAATACATTGAATGAAAAATATTGATGGCATATACTGATTGTTAGATTAGTTTTACTTCAGTTCAAATATATATGGAGTGCTAAGATGTACGGTTGGGTTGGGTTGAGTTGGGTTTAGCCATCCATCTGAAAACTTTTTTTACAAAGGCCCTAAACTTTTTACAAACCCTAAACTTTCCACTTCTAGGTCTAGTGTTAGTTCTAGTTTTATATCATTAGATCTAACTCTAGATCTAGAACTATAAAGGAAAAATAATGTTCAGTTAATAATGTTCAAAATAATGTTCAGTTCATTAAATGGAGCTACTTAGTTCATTAAACCAGAGGTTCTAAATTTTTTTAAAACTAGTTAGTTCTAAACTTAAAAGAGGTACGGCTAAACCCAAATGTTTTTCGTTCTAGGTCTAGTATTAGCTCTAGAGTTAGTGTTGATTCTATTTTTGGTTGTTATTCAGTGTTAAATTGTTGTATACTTGGTTCGAACTAAAACTAGAAGCTAGCTTTAGAAATTATCTTTAGTACACTGGACCTAGAACTAGAAACATTAAGGTTTAGCCATACGTCTCTAAAGACGGCTAAACCTTAATGTTTCTAGTCCTAAGTCTAGAGTTAATTCTAAAGCTAGATTAGGTTGGGTTGGGTTTGATTCCGTCTTCCACCCAAATGATTTTGGTTTACGCACGGCTAAACCAAAACTTTCTAGTACTAGGTCTAGTGTTAGTTCTAGTTATAATTCTTAATTAGCTTTAGATTGTTGTAAATTCTTCTGTAAGTAAAAGTATAACTTAAACTACTTTGGAAATCAGTATTGGTCCAAAAAAGACTTCAACACTTTAGGAAGAAATTTTCAAAATCGAGTAACTTTTTTATTTCATTGCCAAAGATGGATTTTGTGTACTTATTTTGTTGATTAGACATTGGAAAAGCTTTAACACGCATAAATCATCAATCTGAACTCTTCGATTGTACATCTTTGTCATCTAATTAAACATTATAACTACGTTTAGAATACAAGAAGGAATCAAATTCTTTTTAAACGTGCCAATAATAATAAATATATCAATAAATTCAAACTTCATTAAATAGCTCGTACAACTAAAAATTTACAACGAAAATATTTCGTTAACCGTTTTAAAATCAGCTAATGAGGAACGTAACAGGTAATAATCCATGGAAAACATACACCTACCTACATACATATTCTACTAAAAGCCAATTTAGGTTAACAAAGTTCTAGCAATCTATTTACAACATCGTTCAACGTGAGCTATCTGGTTTGTGTAGGGTGTAATATTGTATGTGGTTTTATATTTGCAAACGCCTGAAATATTTTGAAATCACCAATGCGTTTAGGTTTTGGATGTGATTAAAAACTTCGCGACTAAAGTCCTCAAGGCCTCTCGGTAATTTTTCACATGAATTGGACGCGCAAAACGAAAATGAATGACATATCCATTTAATAGTGAAAAGATTGGGTGGGTATATCGTCCTTTAAAGGAGTAACTATCAAACCCTCACATACTTTTCTTGTACTCGATTTGTTTCTTAATAAAATATTCGACAGTTTTATTGTATAAACCATCAGCTGACGGTTCAGTAATTAGAATGAACGTTAGAAATTTATCTTCTACTTCCTAATTTGAATTGGGTTGGGTTGGTTTTGTCTTAAATTTTCTACCAAGTTTTCTTCAGCTGGTTATCCTGCTATATTTACTACAATAGCACGAGCTTCTATTTTACTCGTAGACCATTTTTTCAGCAATTTCTGAGTATGGGCATACAGTTTTTACTAAATTAGTGAGATGTGAAGCAACATTAAATGAGAGGTTATGTTCTGCAATAAAACAAGCCAGCTTAATTACACCGGCTTTTGCCATCCGTTGCGAAATTGCATTTGTAATTTCTTACAATTCCCTTCATGCTTAGACAAATTTTTATGCCGCATTTCCTATCACAGTCTTATGCAGAACAATAAAAATACGTATATTTATTTTTTGCAAGCCATGCTCTAAATTTTTCATCTTTGAGCCAAAATTAAATAAACTTTATCTCATATCTGACTACTTTCTTCTTTTTAGGTGGTGATTTATCAAAATCTGACTCACTATCACTGCTACTAACCATAGTCCTAACTTTTTCACTGTTTTCAAAGCACTTATTATTATAAAAAACACTCAAATCAACTAAAAAAATCTAAACAAATGACTGCTCTGGCAAGACAGGGAATTTCTTCGTCAGAAACAATAGAAAACAGGAACTCTCTTTTGTCTCTATTTTCTATCGACTAACGTTATCTATTAAATCGATTAACAGTTACATATGTAGTTTGGTCTCCTAGATTTTAAATGGCAGGTTTATAGGTATACATGAAATATATGGATGGCATTACAATATTAACTAAAAAACAATAGATTTGTAGGTTTAAACTAAAAACCTACAAGGTACTAAGAAGATTTCAAAAAAACTGTAAATCTACAGTTTTTTTTACAGTACACCCAAATGATTTTTGTTCTTAGTATTAGCTGTAACTTTAGTGTTGGCTCTACTTATAGTCGTTGTTCAGTCTTAAATAGCAATATACTTGTATCGAACTAGAACTAACACTAGACCTAGTACTAGAAAGTTTCAGTTTAGCCGTGCGTCTTCAGTCTTCAGACGCACGGCTAAACCTGAATCTTTCTAGTACTAGATCTAGTGTTAGTTTTAGTTCTTAATAAGCTCTAGATTGTAAATTCTTCTGTAAGTAAAAGTATAACTTAAACTACTTCGAAAATCAGTATTGGTCCAAAAAAGACTTCAACACTTTAGGAAGAAATTTTCAAGTCGAGTAACTTTTTTATTTCATTGCCAAAGATAAATGTTGTGTACTGACTTTGTTCAATAGACATTGGAAAAGCTTTAGCACACATAAATCATCAATCTGAAGTTTTTGATTGTACATCTTTACCATCTAATCAAACAATAACTACCTTTAGAATACAAGAACGAATCGAATTCTTTTAAAACGTGCCAATAATAATTGGCTCTATTTATAGTCGTTGTTCAGTCTTAAATAGTTGTATACTTGTATCGAACTAAAACTGGAGCTAACACTAGACCTAGTACTAGAAAGTTTCGGTTTAGCCGTGCATCTTTAGACGCATGGCTAAACCTGAATCTTTCTAGTACTAGGTCTAGTGTTAGTTCTGGTTTTAACACTTAATTAGCTCTAGATTGTTGTAAATTTTTTTGGAACTAAATGTACAACCTAATCAACTTCAGAAATCAGTATTGGTTCAAAAAGGATACTTCAACACTTTAGGAAGAAATTTTCAAGTCGAGAAACTTTTTTATTTCATTGCCAAAGATAAATGTTGTGTACTTACTTTGTTCAATAGACATTGGAAAAGCTTTAACACACATAAATCATCAATCTGAACTTTTTGATTGTACATCTTTATCATCTAATCAAACAATAACTACCTTTAGAATACAAGAACGAATCGAATTCTTTTAAAACGTGCCAATAATAATTGGCTCTATTTATAGTCGTTGTTCAGTCTTAAATAGTTGTATACTTATATCGAACTAAAACTAGAACTAACACTAGACCTAGTACTAGAAAGATTCAGGTTTAGCCGTGTGTCTAAAGACGCTAGGTCTAGTGTTAGTTCTAGTTTTAATTCTCAATTAGCCTTAGATAACTAATTATTTAACTAACTATTAGCCTAAACAACTTCAGAAATCAGTATTAGTCCAAAAAGGACTTCAACACTTTAGGAAGAAATTTTCAAAATCGAGTAACTTTTTTATTTCATTGCCAAAGGTAGATTTTGTGTACTTATTTTGTTCATTAGACATTGGAAAAGCTTTAACACATAAATCATCAATCTAAACTTTTCGATTGTACATCTTTATCATCTAATCCAAGATAATAATTACGTTTAGGATACAAGAAGGAATAAATGTATCAATAAATTCAAACATCATTTAATAGCTCGTACAACGAAAATATTTTGTTAACCGTTTTAAAATCAGTTGATGAGAAACGTAACAGGTAATAATCCATGGAAAATATACACCTACCTACATACATATTCTACTAAAAGCCATTTTAGGTTAACAAAACAACAACATTCACACCGATACATCCCCTTTAAGCACGCAATCGGGGTTGCGATTAAACGCATGAGGAAGTCCCGTGGTCGAAAGGAACTTCCGGTTGTTCGAGGTGGGAGTGGGTTAAGGGGTTTTTCCCCCGACCAGAATTAAAAATAAGTCACAGGGCGTCATGAAATTGTGGGGAAAAGAAGGAATATCTTCTTAACCAGTTACCCCCACTCTCGCGGTGTTCCCGAGATTATGACAGGCGTAATGCGGGGTGTAACGGTGGCGCCCCCGACTCGGCGGTGGTGGCGGCGGGCGCACGGGACGCTCGAAAACGATTATCCCAGACGGAGCCGGCGAGAGAGCGCCGGGTTGGGCGGCGGCGGCGTCGGTCGTCCGTTTAAAGGGGATAGACTGGAACGACATCGAGGGGTGGCGTTCGGGGTATCATTGTACGGTATGAAAAGCTACGATATCACCTTTAAGCCGCCTCTAATTATAAACCGGGGTGTTAATAGCAGGTCAATTCTCTATTTAGCGTCGTTATTGTGCTTTTCGACTTGAAGGCCGTCGCGACCTCAAAACATAATTTTCGCTTTTAACCAACGATATTCGTTTTCGCGAGGAGTAACGACTTTTCCGTGTTGCATGCTCGATTTAAGATTAAACCACTAAAAGCTTATAACTTTTTTTCACTTGCACTTTTATTTATCTCATTTAAAGAGTCTATTGAATAAATTCACTTTTATTTATTAAAAAGTGAGTTTATTAGATAGATATTTTTGAATACTTTTCAAAAACGACGTGAGGATTGTGAGGAAGAATAGAATAAACAAAATAAAGGTATAAACTACGTTCAAAGATGAAAGGTTTCTTCTTCTCTGTACATACAACGTGTGTAAAGTGCAATAGTTTGTCCCTTTTTTGACCTATTCTGGGAGAAGATCGTATTTCTCCCGGGTTATTGACGTTCAGTTCAACAAACCGTCCCGTTCGTGTACAAAGAAATGTTTCCTTTTCAGCACGGCGCCGTTTACCTGCTTCGAAAATCCTCTGGTCGGGGCACAGCTGAATCAAGAGACACACGACCAACCGATCTCTCCGGTTTTGAATACGAACGCGATTCGGAAAACCAATATTTTCGCGCCGGGAGAATCAGGGAAATCGCTCCGATCCTCTCCTTCTCCTCTTCGATCGTTACAGGTAATTGGCAATCTTAAAATACAAACAGTCGTTTTCCAGAAGGTGCTTTCCACTGCACCTTTTGGAAAATAGCATTGATATGATGCGCTATTGATTCTCTCGTTTAGTTAAAAGTGTAGTTACGCTTATTTTTTTGCTGTAATTACTGCAATGTACACTTTGATCGTTAGTGTATTATTAGTATCACAATGTTGTTGTATGTCGTTGAATAATTTTGCAGTTTAGTTTCAATTATCACAAAGTCCAATGAAATAGTTTCTTTAAACATGATCATAACAGTTGATGGTGTAAAAGTCGTTAAAAAACAGATCTCTAAGGTTTTTGAAGTACTTATAATCAACAACAATTCTTGAGCTAACATCTAAGATACTGAAAAAAGAATAAAACAAATTTTAATCGAATTGAATGATAATTTTAATTCAATAGTAGTAAATAAATTTGCTGCAAGTAGGAAATTAAAATTAATTTTCTATGTAATTAAGATGTACTCTAGGATTTACTACTAACTCCTATTCACGAAGTGTTGTTAATAATGGAAGATTCCCATCTGAATCTTCAATGAAATGCAATGTATTTTCTCAGGATTGAAATTGGTTATAAATAGCTTTGGCTTAATGAGAATAATAAAAGATTACAATTGAAATCTGCGGTTGATGAAGTAAAGATTAATAACTTATCTATATAAACATAGCTTAAACACAGAATGTAGCATCAAGTATTAACTTGAACCTGCCATTATGTTATTGGTGATGAAAGATGTTATTTATTTTTTAATTATTTATAATTTTAATAAGCTACATTTTGTTTTAGAAATCTCATTTAATCTATTTAAGGTTTAAAATGTGCTTGATCGTCTTTGATACCAGATGCAGTTATTGGGCAGTTACTTTGACCAAATTTATAGGATTTTGCTTCAATTATGATGATTCAAATTTATTTTGAAATTAAAATAAATTTGAATCATCATAATTGAAGCTAGATTCTGGAAGTTTGCCGAAACTTGTCTACCTAATAACAGCATCTAGTATCAAAGACGATCAAGCTCATTTTAAACCTTAAATAGAAAACATAGCACAACTTCTTTACCAAAAAAATGTATTTGCCATCGCTGAATAATTTCGTGCCATTGATGCAAGATGTGGTACAAGAAATGGTACATGATTTTCAAAAAAGACTAACTGTATCTTCATTATGTATCGTTAGTATAACATTGTCCATACAATATTTTAGATTATTAATATTAATGAAGCACATCTTCCTCAAAAATAGGATATATTGAATCATTTTTTATAGTGCACCAATTGGCTTATTAATATGTTTAGAACCAAAGATTTTAAGATACTGTGTTAATACAACCCAACCCAATCAAACTTGCCACTTGCCACAACGTCATTTAGAACTTTATTAAATACAAAATGTTTTAAAAACTAAGTATAATTTGAATATGTACAATGATATAGTGACACAACATTTTATCTGTAACATTTCTAGCCAAAAATTAAAACATTATGCTGTTAATGAGTCAATAACAAGATGTAATAACATTAGATGTATCCTATGGTCATTAGAATTTTGCCTTTAGTATCATTTTGTTGATTTTGAAAGAGCCTTAGAGCCATTAAAGCTATTAAATAGACTAGATAGAAGAGAAACTGCATCACCATCATGAATGCAATACATGAATTTCTTATAAAATGATGTTTATTTAAACCAAGTGGCTGATCAAAATGATGCCGATACAAACACGCAATGGACTGAACTTTGATATAATCCTCCAAAACTAAAAACAAATTTACCCCCAATCGAATCTCATTAATCAACCCTTACCTTTACCACAATCTAACATTAATCAATTATTACCATCGCAACAACCTGAAATGTTATCCACACAATACTTTAGATTATTCGCCTTATTGAAGCACATCTTTATCAAAAATAGGATATATTGAATCGTCCTTTATTGGTTCCCTCATTTAGAACCAAAGATCAATGGTACCCATTTGAGGATTTTAGATTTTAAGGTAGCTTGTCACATCACAATCACCATTTAAGACTCTTTTAAATGTATCCTTCATAGTGCACTATTTGACTTACGTAAATACATTGAGAACTAAAGATTTTAAGATATTGTGTTAATACGACCCAACTCAACCAAACTTGTCATTTGCCTCAATCAACATTTAGGACTTTATTAAATGCAAAATGTTTTAAATATTTAAATATAATTACATAGTGACAGACCATTTTATCTAAAACATTTCTAGCCAAAAATTAATACAATGTATATTGTTGTTTTGATTTTTGTTTATCATCATGAATGTTATTGTAGGATTCTTATTAAAGTAATAACGAAGATATTAAACCACCAAATTTCAAGAAGTTTTCGCGCCATAATTTATCATTATTAATTGCAATATAACATCATAATTTAAAAGTTTTTACAACAAACGAACAAAAATTTAAGGGAGGAATATGTTTAAAAATTATAAAAATTGACATGGTTTCCTGAGGATGGTCAGTGAGGCCGAAACCGGTTTATTGAAATATAACTCCAATATAAAATAACAAATTTTAATAAATGTTAAATAAGATCTCGAAAAATGGATTTCCTGAAGATGGCCTAAACAAACCAGTCGAAACCAGTTGAAACATTATAAACAATAAAAATTCGTCTTAATAAAAGTACAAAAATAATTAAATAAATATTTCAAAAATTAAAAAAATTGCAATTAATGAGTTAAGAACACCTTATTCTTACATTTTCTTTATAGATAATATTATCTTCGTGAGCTGGATAACTTTGCATTAATGATCTGAAGAATCCCTAAGTCCTATTGCGGAACAATATTGCACTAATTAAAGAAGATATATTCCAATACAGTTAGGAGTTAGTGATATCTGATATAAAACATTTGTGTTTAATCGATTACTTGGCAAAAAAATACTTTAATCATACTAAGGAATATCTTTAATTGTGATTTGCTTAAAGGTCAGAATCGTGCTACACAATCATGGATTGGATAAGTCCTCCATTGGTTTTAGTTTCTTTATTACCATTTAGGCTCGTTACTACCATCTTCTGGTTTAACAATTCTAGGGATTGTTACCGAATTTACGGCTATTTTATGGATTTTGATTGGCTAATAGACAGGTTTATCTATAAGATAGATGTAACTAAAAGATGGTAGTAATGGACCTGAAAGGTGGGACCAATTCCAGGGAACTTCATCCCAATCAAATGTTGTTATGGATTGCGGATGAAATGATGCGTTCAGAACACTAGAATTATCACTAGAACTATCACTAGGACTAATACTAGAGCTAAAACTAGAAACTTTCGGGTTTTGCCGTGCGAAAACTAAAAACCTTCTTCAGAAACTGGTTCGAAGTTACTTCTAGTGATAATTCTAGTGTTAGTGCTAGTGTTAGTTCTAATTTTAGTTCAAATAAGTGGCTGATACGCATCAAAATGATGCCAACGCAAACACGCTATGCATTGAATCGAGAAATAATCCTTCAGTTTACCATAAACGAATCAAATTGTTCTTTAACCCCAATCGAATCTAATCAATCAACTTAGACTTTTACCACAATGTAACATTAATCAATTATTACTATCGCCGTAACCTGTACTGAGTACATCAAGTGATGGTATCTCCTGGACCTATGATAACTCATCTCCCATCATTTTCAGCCACAATTAATCATTACACTCAAACGCTATCTCCATCGACTTATAAGAATATTAACTCGAATTATAAGAATATCAATTAATGTCGGTCAGACAAGGTATGAATCAAATGGTTCCTGCGCCAATGAGCACCCAAATGGTGTATCATGAACCAAACGATGTAATCACCAATGATTGTTAATAGCAAGTTATGTCGCCAGGAATGTATTGTGGCAATCAAATAGTTCCATCAGCCCAAACGATACAAAATCTAATGATGTCACTATCGGTTTGGTAAAGTCTAAATTTGGATATGATGAACCAAAATTGTAATAATATGATTCAAAATCGTCCGATGAGTCAACACAACCCAGGAATGATGGGTACAAAGAATAACATCAACAGGCAAAATCCGTGTTATTCTAACAGACCGAATCATCACAGTATGTGATATTCTCACAACAATAATTTTAATTGATGAATAAAACGGAATTTGTCTTTAAAAATGGTAAAAAAAAAATTCATTGATGTTGTAACGTATCAGACTTGAATCCAAACATCAATAAAACGCACCTTTGAAAGATACATATCTTAAGATCCATCTTTCATGATTGGTGAAGATTACTTGCAAATAAATAAATGACATAAAATTCTTATCTGATTCTTTACGAATAACTCGATTGTATAGAGATGTATTTAAGATGCCCTTTACACGGATTTAAAAGTTTTTAACGATTGACACGTTATTATAAAGAGAAAATATTAATGGAATTTGAAAAACCATTTGTATTCGTTTATCGAATGCGATATAATTGCAGCCAAAACGAAAGTGTTTCCAATTATTCTTCATAACGGGCTCGCTATAGCATCAATCTTGTTAATTGTGTGTAATTGCAAGTTACCGGGTCGTACGTTAATGCGAATCTATGGGCTACGCAAATAGCAATTTATAGGTTAATTCGATGTACATCTTTTTTTTGCAAGCGGTTATCTTTAATGGCGGCGGCGGCCGGCGCTGTTTAGAAAATTATGATTGGTCGTTATGATCGCGGCTCCAAAATTGTTATAAATTGCTGTTCCTATTAAAACAACTCTCCGACTTGTAACAAACAGTCGACAATATAATGACCGATATCGTTTGACCTAGAAACTGAATACAAATTGGTAATTTCACCAACAAAAATATCTGTAAAAAATACGTTTTTTCAATTAAGTAAATTAATCAATATACAGATAGATATTATAGATGTTATTTTTATTACTACAATTTATGTTTTCTAAATTGAAAATTTTTCAAGATATGTAATCATAGAAACCATAAAATTAAGTTTTCTTATACGATGTAAACCGGGATTTACCATGAAAGAGAGAACTTGTTAACACTAGAATTAATACTAAAATTAGAATTAACATTAAATTTGGAATAAGAAAGTTTTGGGTTTAACCATCCTAAGAGAAAAGCGACTAAATTACTTTCAATTACGATTTTATTGACGAATTTACTTTCAATTACTTTAATTGGAGCATCTATTTTACAAAAGTGAAGAAAATTTTGAGATATCTCACTTAGTTCTTGAGATATAAGCTACTAAACTTAATTGGGATTTCCAATATTTTGAATAAATCTAAAAATTGTTGCAAAATCGATTTTTTTTTTGGAAAATTGTTACGAATTTACTTTCAATTACTAATTGGTGCGTCTACATTCTAAAGGTGAAGTAAATTTTGAGATATCTCACTTAGTTTTTGAGATATAAGCTGAACTTAATTGGGATTTCCAATATTTTGAATAAATCTAAAAATTGTTGCAAAATCGATTTTTTTTTTGGAAAATTGTTACGAATTTACTTCCAATTACTAATTGGTGCGTCTACATTCTAAAGGTGAAGTAAATTTTGAGATATCTCACTTAGTTTTTGAGATATAAGCTGAACTTAATTGGGATTTTCAATATTTTGAATAAATCTAAAAATTGTTGCAAAATCGCTTTTTTTGGAAAATTGTTACGAATTTACTTTCAATTACTAATTGGTGCGTCTATATTCTAAAGGTGAAGTAAATTTTGAGATATCTCACTTAGTTTTTGAGATATAAGCTGAACTTAATTGGGATTTCCAATATTTTGAATAAATATAAAAATTGTTGCAAAATCGCTTTTTTTGGAAAATTGTTACGAATTTACTTTCAATTACTAATTGGTGCGTCTACATTCTAAAGGTGAAGTAAATTTTGAGATATCTCACTTAGTTTTTGAGATATAAGCTGAACTTAATTGGGATTTCCAATATTTTGAATAAATCTAAAAATTGTTGCAAAATCGCTTTTTTTGGAAAATTGTTACGAATTTACTTTCAATTACTAATTGGTGCGTCTACATTCTAAAGGTGAAGTAAATTTTGAGATATCTCACTTAGTTTTTGAGATATAAGCTGAACTTAATTGGGATTTCCAATATTTTGAATAAATCTAAAAATTGTTGCAAAATCGCTTTTTTTGGAAAATTGTTACGAATTTACTTTCAATTACTAATTGGTGCGTCTACATTCTAAAGGTGAAGTAAATTTTGAGATATCTCACTTAGTTTTTGAGATATAAGCTGAACTTAATTGGGATTTCCAATATTTTGAATAAATCTAAAAATTGTTGCAAAATCGCTTTTTTTGGAAAATTGTTACGAATTTACTTTCAATTACTAATTGGTGCGTCTACATTCTAAAGGTGAAGTAAATTTTGAGATATCTCACTTAGTTTTTGAGATATAAGCTGAACTTAATTGGGATTTCCAATATTTTGAATAAATCTAAAAATTGTTGCAAAATCGCTTTTTTTGGAAAATTGTTACGAATTTACTTTCAATTACTAATTGGTGCGTCTACATTCTAAAGGTGAAGTAAATTTTGAGATATCTCACTTAGTTTTTGAGATATAAGCTGAACTTAATTGGGATTTCCAATATTTTGAATAAATCTAAAAATTGTTGCAAAATCGCATTTTTTGGAAAATTGTTACGAATTTACTTTCAATTACTAATTGGTGCGGCTACATTCTAAAGGTGAAGTAAATTTTGAGATATCTCACTTAGTTTTTGAGATATAAGCTGAACTTAATTGGGATTTCCAATATTTTGAATAAATCTAAAAATTGTTGCAAAATCGATTTTTTTTTGGAAAATTGTTACGAATTTACTTTCAATTACTAATTGGTGCGTCTACATTCTAAAGGTGAAGTAAATTTTGAGATATCTCACTTAGTTTTTGAGATATAAGCTGAACTTAATTGGGATTTCCAATATTTTGAATAAATCTAAAAATTGTTGCAAAATCGATTTTTTTTTGGAAAATTATTACGAATTTACTTTCAATTACTAATTGGTGCGTCTACATTCTAAAGGTGAAGTAAATTTTGAGATATCTCACTTAGTTTTTGAGATATAAGCTGAACTTAATTGGGATTTCCAATATTTTGAATAAATCTAAAAATTGTTGCAAAATCGCTTTTTTTGGAAAATTGTTACGAATTTACTTTCAATTACTAATTGGTGCGTCTACATTCTAAAGGTGAAGTAAATTTTGAGATATCTCACTTAGTTTTTGAGATATAAGCTGAACTTAATTGGGATTTCCAATATTTTGAATAAATCTAAAAATTGTTGCAAAATCGCTTTTTTTGGAAAATTGTTACGAATTTACTTTCAATTACTAATTGGTGCGTCTATATTCTAAAGGTGAAGTAAATTTTGAGATATATCACTTAGTTCTTGAGATATGAGCTGCTGAACTTAATTGGGATTTTCCAATATTTTGAATAAATTTAAAAATTCTTGTAAAATCATTTTTATTTCCGAAAATTGTTACAAATTTACTTTCAATTACTAATTAGACCATATACTTTCAAAAAGTGAAGTAAATTTTGAGATATCTCACTTATATCTTGAGATATAAGTTTCTGAACTTAATTGGAATTGTTCCGATATTTTGAATAAATTTAAAAATTCGTGAAAAATTGATTTCTTGAATAACTGTTGTCAAATTACTTTCAATTATTAACTAGAGCATCTACTTTACAAAAGTGAATCAATTTTGAGATATTTCACTTAGTGCTTGAGATATAAGCTACTGAACTTAATTGGGATTTTTCAATATTTTGAACTTTAAAATTTTTTAAAAATTGATTTTTTTTTGAAAAATTTTTACGAAATTACTTTCAGTTAGTAATTGGAGCACCTACTTTCCAAAAATTAAGTCAATTTTAAGATATTTCACTTAGTTCTTGAGATATTAGATGCTGAACTTAATTGGGATTTTCTAATATTTTGAATAAATTTAAAAATTCCTACAAAATCTATTTTTTGGTGGAAAGTTGTTATGAATTTACTTTCAATTATTAATTGGAGTATCTACTTTCCTAAAGTGAAGTAAATTTTGAGATATCTAAGTTGGTTCTTAAGATATAAGCTGCTGAACTTAATTGGGATTTTCCAATATTTTGAATAACTTTAAAAATTCTGGAAAAATCGATTTTTGTTTTGGAAAATTTTTACGATATTCCTTTCAATTATTAATTGGAACACCTACTTTCCAAAACTGAAGTTAATTTTAAGATATGTAGACAATTCAGGTGATTTACAGGAGGAAATAAACCATTTATTTCCTCGAAAATATTTTCTTAATCTCCAGCGTCCATAGAATTATCCATTCTTATAATGTCACAAACACGTGTACCGCGGCGTATTCTGCTTGTGAGGTTAAGTTTTCTCGCTTATCTACCGGATATCGACTTATCCCGGACCGACTCCACTGATTACGGTTAAAGCGAAAGTTATCTCTGAGCTAAGGTTAACTATAAAATATACGCAGCGATATTAGGTTCACTACTACCATCTTTTATTTAAATTTATCTTATATATAAACCCATCTACTAGCCAATCAGCGCACGTAGAATAGTTGTAACCATGGTAATAATCCCTTAGATAGCTTAACCAGAAGATGGTAGTAACGAACCTTAGCGATTTTTACGTTATCTATTCGATAACGCTAACTATTATTAACTACTTAACTAACTATTATTAACTACGATACGCTTTAACTATGAGTGGTAGTAACAAGTCTAAGGTCCAGTATATTCACCTTTGGTTAAATTTAACTACTGTTAAATTTGTTTCAAAGTTAAATTTGATCAGAGGTGAATATACTGGGTCTAAGAGGCATACGTAAATAAACCCAAATGTTTTAATTCTAGGTCAAGTGTTACCTTTAGTATTGGTATTAGTACTTCTTTTAGCTGTTACAAAGGTTTTGATTATTATATACTTGTATTGAAATAAAACTAGAACTTACACTAGACCTAGAACTAGAAAGTTTCGGTTTAGCCGTGCGTCTTCAGACACGGCTAAACCTAAATTCAACCTAAGTTCTAGTTTTCATTCTTGATTAACTCTAAATTGCTTTAAATTTTTCTGGAACTAAATGTATAACTAATACTAGACCTACAACTCAGCTTCAGAACTAACACTAGACCTAGAACTAGAAACATTCGGGTTTAGCCGTGCGTCTCTTAAGACGGCTAAACCCTAATGTTTCTATTTCTAGATCTAGTGTTAGTTCTGCATCTAGATTGGGTTGGGTTCATTTCAATCTTAACCTCGACTAAACCTAAATTTTTCTAATTATATGTTTAGGATTAGCTTTTATGTTGGTATTAGCTCTACTTTTAGTTGTTATTCGGATTTACTTCAATTATTATAGAACTAAACCTCGAACTAGAAAGATTCCGCAAAACCGAAACACACAATATTAATGATATTGCCCCATATAGCAATAAATTTATTTAATTATTTTTAGAATCAATTTAAACAATAAACATTTTAAAATAATCATCTACCTGTGATGGTGATGAATTAGTTGTTGTATAATAAACTATCTGGCCTTTTAGATCGAAGATTTTAAACAAGCATACAAGATGAAACGTTTTTTTTTTGATTAATCAAATAAGGGAATTTATTGGAGGTGATAAATCAATTGAAAATTATATGATACGACCGCGTCATGCGAATGTGTTGATTATATATACTCTCGATTCTTTGTTCGAAGGGACAATGGACGGATTCGCCCCGGCGTATAATAAATTATCGACCACTGCGATTATTTTAATTTCACCCACCGTGTCGTTAATCATAGCGGCCGTGTAATGGCCGACCAATAATTTATGATTTGTGCGGCTCGAAATAAAATCTATTCGAGCTGGCATTTGAATAAGTCCGAGCTCAGACTTGGTTTGGTTCGTACGCGACCTTCCGTTGCTGCTATTTTCTCTGCGCGGTCGATTTTAAAACAAAACCAGTTGCTAAGCGAAGCGCTTTTATGTTCATTGTATTCCAAGTAAAACGATTTTATGATTCAGATAATTCAACAAAAAAAAAGCATGACTTTCGATCGTCTGTGTACATAATACATAAAGCCATGACGTGTTCAATTTTCTTTTTCCGAACGTATACACACCAATTCCCCAACCGTGTAGCCGGGGCCAAATCATTAATAAAGCTCCGCTCTGGAATAGATCTCATTTATTTTTGTAAAATATGCCGTTAATATTTCAGTATTTTTCATCGAAACTTCAGGGGAGTCGGCGTTCGTTCGTTCCACCTCTGCTCATGGCAGTGATAAATTCGCCATTTCGCGTCGCGGGGCCGCCATCTTCCTCAACAACCGCCGGACTTATCGACTACTACTACTGCTCTATTCGCTCGCGGTGTCGAATTTTTAATTTAAAACCGGTCTGTCGAATTAGAACCGCGCCGACGGCTAATTTCATTAAATCCCAAACGCACAATGACGTGTCTCCTCCAGGCGAACCGCCACCCCTTAGAGAGGGTGATCTTTTTGCTCAGGACGCCAATTCTTAACATAAATAATATGTAAATAATTGCCGGGAACCGTGTGTACGTATCGGAGGGGTCACATTTGCATACTTAAATCGAGGCCATATGCGCCGTATCTCGACCCACCATTCTCTAGATGCAGAGTTACATCTGATAAACTAAATTTTATCGGGATTTACTATTCTGTAACTAAAAGGCTCACCCTAGATTTTTGTTCCCCCTGTTTCTAAAGTGTTATCTCTTGAGAACCACACTGTATGTCATTTTATTACTAACCATTGTACATATAAAGCGCTAAATCATTCATGTACTATAAATTTTATAGTTAAACCTTGAGATGGTTGATTAACACGGGCTAAACCTGAATGTTACTCCATTTGAATGAATACAATATACAACAATAATACGATATATTAATAACTATAACTAGAGCTAACACTAGACGTCAAAAACATCAAAGATGAGTATGCCAACAAAATAACCAAATGGATCGGAGCATTATTGTTATTAATTATCAAAATATAAATAATAGCTAATTTTGATTATTGAGTAGTCAATAGTTAATCCAATAATTGACTAAGTAGAAATTGTAGAAGTATCATATTTATTTGTAGGCTTCCTCTTTTTTTTAGATCTCGGATCCTTTAATGGTAGGTCAAAGTCATTTGCCATTCTTCGTTGATCATACCATTCCAGCGTTTCTTTTCACTTGCTTCTGTAAGATAGCGAAAGTAGTGTAAGCTGTCTTAGATGAGTTGATTCTTTGGTTCAAATAGATGAGGAAAGAAAATGAACAACATAAAACCAAAAAGAAGAAGAGGAAACAGTACATCAGCATTTAGAAAAAAGAAGTAAAACGGAAGTTTGCGTTGAAAACTTGGAGGAAATACTTATTATGTACAAAAACCGGTAAGAAATTAATATAAGATACCCGAGTCGAATATGGCCAGATTAAAATTATGGGGAAATGAAAATTTTGAGTATATGTGTTGTATATTCTATGTGCAGACACTACATTTTTTTCAAATTGTGAAGTAGAATGGGGTCCAGTTAGTGGTATAGCTCAAGGTTCTCACATTCAGCAGTCTGTCTTTGGTTTAATGCATACCTGTAATATGTCAATGTGCGCAGTAATATTCAACTAGAATAGCGGAAATATGGACACTTTTTCATTTAAAAAGGTTGTATAAGTACAGCTTTTCTTGATCTACGTTTTCTTTTTGCCTATATTATGTTACCTAGACATATAGGCCATGAAATAAAAAGAAACTAATTACTTCATGTATAATACAGGGCGAAAAAAGTTATATCAAATCTTATGGTGGTCATATTCAACCTTACAAGAATAAATAATTCCGAAACCTATAGTCAAAGCTCTCAAGCTTGGTTCTCATCTAACCAAAAAAATAAAAGTTATTTTTTCCTGAACCTTCACTTTTTAGTTCCATTGATTTGAATCTTCAATCATTGTCCAAATTTGCACGGCGGCATATGATAGAGACAGTTTTTTAGATATCACTTGCTCTTGATGCATAATCTTTCATCTTAGCATTTATAATAATCTACATCCCCTATATTCGTATTTTCCCACTGATTCCAGCTAAAGTCCATTTTTGATTTTTATATCTATATCTTCTTTTCCTTCTTCCTTTGTAATGTCTAAAATATTACCAAGTATTCGTGTTCATTGATCTTACAATTAGTTTATTTGACTGGAAGCTTTTCCTCGCTTAAATATTTCTTTCTAAAATTATACTTTGCCTAACAATATCATACAGCATCACTCGAACATAGATTAGAGTTAGGTTCTAATCTCTATACATTACAATGTTATAGCTACGTAGAATAGCGAGCTTAGACTAAAATTCTATTAAAATCTGCCTTTTTCATTCGAATCTTATCTTATATCTTTCCATTCAGACAGTTCCTGTTGCTTTAGTGTATATTAGAGTGATATGGCAACTTTTTGTAATCTAGTTTTAAACTCTCGGCAAATTTTCAATCCTGGTCCTTGGTTTTTTGAGTAAAATATCTTGAAATGCCATTTTGGACATCAAGTTGCAGGAATTGGCATAAATAGAAGTCTGAGAGTGCAAGAACTGAACTTTTTCTTCCCAACGCAACCATCTACTGTGAACGTTATTTTGGGAGAGTACTTATTTAAAATTTAGACTTGAAAGTGCTTCAAGGAGCCTTGATTTGCTTCTAGAAGACTTGATACTGCTACTAGGAGCCTTGATCTGTTTCCAAAAGACTTAGTACTGCTATTAGGAAACTTGATTTGATCGGCCTCCAGAAGACTTGATACTGGTTCTAGAGGATTTAAAATGTTTCCCAAGACTTGAAATGCTTCTAGAATACACAATACTACTTCTGGAAGACATAATATTACTTTCAGTAGACATGAACTGGCGTTCAGAAAACTCGATACTGCCTCTAGAAAACTTGATACTGCGATGCTTTGTACGGCCGATGCCTTAATTATTCCATTTGATACAAAAGTTCTTCCTCAATCTTAACATTCTCTCAAATTAACTGTTCCTATTCGTCTTGTATTCATATCTCGGCCGACTTCGAAGACGTCGGCCGCCTAAAGCACCACTAAGTTGTATTGGGTTGGGTTGGTCTTCTAAATTCCAACCCAACCCAAAATTTCGACCATCCAAAGAGTTATTTTTGCCATTTGGGGAGGCCGAAAGCTTTGAAGTCTTACGTAGGATTTGAATTTCGTAGTCCAATCCAACCCAATGCAACTTAGCGATGCTTTGGACGGCCGACGCCTTAATTATTCCATTTGATACAAAAATTCTTCCTCAACCTTAACATTCTCTCAAATCAACTGTTCCTAATCGTCTTGCATTCATATCTCGGCCGACTTCGAAGACATCGGCCGCCTAAAGCATCACTAAGTTGGATTGAGTTGGGTTGGACTTCTAAATTCCAACCCAACCCAAAATTTCGACCATCCAAAGATTATTTTTGCCACTTGGGGAGGCCGAAATTTTTGAAGTCTTACGTTGGATTTGAATATCGAAGTCCAACCCAACCCAATCCAACTTAGCGACGCTTTGGATGGCCGATGCCTTAAATATTCCACTTGATACAAAAATTCTTCCTCAATCTTAACATTCTCTCAAATTAACTGTTCCTGATCGTCTTGCATTCATATCTCAGCCAACTTCGAAGACGACGGCCACTGAAAGCACCACTAAGTTAGATTGGGTTGGGTTGGACTTCGAAATTTCAAGCCAACCCAAAATTTCGACCATCCAAAGAGTTATCTTTGCTACTTGGGGCGGCCGAAATCTTTATTTAAAGCCTTACGTTGGATTGGAATTTTAAAGTCCAACCCAACCCAATCCAACTTAGCGATGTTTTGGACGGCCGATACCTTAATTATTTCATTTGATATAAAAATTCTTCCTCAATCTTAACATTCTCTCAAATCAACTGTTCCTAATCGTCTTGCATTCATGTCTCGGCCGACTTCGAAGACATCGGCCGCCTAAAGCATCACTAAGTTGGATTGAGTTGGGTTGAACTTCTAAATTCCAACCCAACCCAAAATTTCGACCACCAAAGATTCTGTTTGCCACTTGGAGAGGCCGAAATTTTTGAAGTCTTACGTTGGATTTGAATATCGAAGTCCAACCCAACCCAATCCAACTTAGCGACGCTTTGGATGGCCGATGCCTTAAATATTCCACTTGATACAAAAATTCTTCCTCAATCTTAACATTCTCTCAAATTAACTGTTCCTGATCGTCTTACATTCATATCTCGGCCAACTTCGAAGACGACGGCCACTGAAAGCACCACTAAGTTAGATTGGGTTGGGTTGGACTTCGAAATTTCAACGCAACCCAAAATTTCGACCATCCAAAGAGTTATCTTTGCTACTTGGGGAGGCCGAAAGCTTTGAAGTCTTACGTAGGATTTGAATTTCGTAGTCCAATCCAACCCAATGCAACTTAGCCGATGCTTTGGACGGCCGACGCCTTAATTATTCCATTTGATACAAAAATTCTTCCTCAACCTTAACATTCTCTCAAATCAACTGTTCCTAATCGTCTTGCATTCATATCTTGGCCGACTTCGAAGACATCGGCCGCCTAAAGCATCACTAAGTTGGATTGAGTTGGGTTGGACTTCTAAATTCTAACCCAACCCAAAATTTCGACCATCCAAAGATTATTTTTGCCACTTGGGGAGGCCGAAATTTTTGAAGTCTTATGTTGGATTTGAATATCGAAGTCCAACCCAACCCAATCCAACTTAGCGACGCTTTGGATGGCCGATGCCTTAAATATTCCACTTGATACAAAAATTCTTCCTCAATCTTAACATTCTCTCAAATTAACTGTTCCTGATCGTCTTGCATTCATATCTCGGCCAACTTCGAAGACGACGGCCACTGAAAGCACCACTAAGTTAGATTGGGTTGGGTTGGACTTCGAAATTTCAACGCAACCCAAAATTTCGACCATCCAAAGAGTTATCTTTGCTACTTGGGGCGGCCGAAATCTTTAAAGCCTTACGTTGGATTGGAATTTTAAAGTCCAACCCAACCCAATCCAACTTAGCGATGTTTTGGACGGCCGATACCTTAATTATTCCATTTGATATAAAAATTCTTCCTCAATCTTAACATTCTCTCAAATTAACTGTTCCTAATCGTCTTGCATTCATTCTCGGCCGACTTCGAAGACGTTGGCCGCCTAAAGCACCACTAAGTTGGGTTGGATTGAATAGTGTCTTATATTGAATGGTATGAAGTTGGTTTCATTCCTAGCATCAGTTTAGCCTTTTTTCTGGGGGGCTATCATTCGTAGTTGAAGTCTATTCTCAATTCAGTTTTTTTCCAATCCAACCCAACTCAGCAACCTTACGTACTTTCAAGAACCGGCGCCTATGGCCATAAATGTTCCTGGATGGTGACTAAAGTAGGTTAAGGATTTTTGACAGTTTCTCGATCATTTACTATGGATTTTCTTCGATTTCTGCCCTTAGAAGACAACGACATCTCTTCTTGATCGATGGAAGTCACAGAAATCAAAATTACCCAATCTAAACTTTAAAAACCTTCTTGAATATTTACAAACATTTAATTCACTTGGATAAGCAATGCAAATGTTTTTGGTCACAACTTTTGGGTTACTACTCTTAAAAAACTTAAAAAGCATGCAAGTCCAGATATACTCATCTGGTATTCGGCTAGCCACTTCACCCCAAACGGCATAAAAAAGTTAGTATCGAATAATTTAGAAGTCAACAAGTTCCAGTAAGCTTAAAATGACTTTGATAACCTTTCGAGATTCAAAATGACAATCATATATCGACATATTGATCGAATTTTCTCCAAAATCATCGCATCACCTAAATTATTCATTAAGTTTAAAGGAAAATCAAAAACAAAATTAAAATCAAGCGTCGAATTTGATCTTGATCAATAACATCCTAAACCTTTCTTACCATCCTCTCAAAGTCGCCTTAAACGATAGGTGGTTAATGTCGGCCTCTTAACTGACGATCAAATATTATCCCCTAAATTCTTTTCTATTGGATTGAGATCAGGGCTACAGGTTGGCCAGCTTCAGCCAAATAGTCACGGACAGTACAGGCAACATTAGGTCTTGCATTATCGTGCATTAATAAAAAAATATTTCCTTTGTAAGGACCAAAGGGTACCACGTGTTCCGATAAAATGTCTGTAATATGCCTTTCACCTGTTAATGAACCTCTTCGCAAAGAAACAAGGTCTCTCTAAGCGAAATTCCACCCCAAACCATTACAGATCCTCCATTAAATAAAGTTGTCGGTCGTATGTTGCACTGTGTATAGTCTATGTGCATAGTGCAATGTCTATCTGAGCCGTATTAACAAAACCTTAATTTATCTGTGAACAGTACTTGTTCCCAGTCATCAGCATTCCAGTCAAGATGTTTCCAGTCAGATTTGCGTTTAAATTTGGTGCTCTGGTAGGAATTCTTGCATGTAAATCACCTTCGGCAAGACGCCTATGTATATACAGTGTTAATACTAATTCGAATATTATGAACATTTACTACTTGTATCTATAAGTTCTCTTAAAGCATAAAGTCTAATAAAACGATCTTGGCGCAGTGTTGTGACTCTCCTTCTTCCTTGTCCAGGTCGTCTTATATGAACATTTGTCTCTTGAAATCGTTGAACGGTACGTGATATTGTTGTATGAGTGTAACTGCCTCACCACACTCATCGCGGTTTAAATGTCTTGAAATACGGTCCATGTCAAATAATAAAATAATAACGCTTAAGCTGTCTTTAGTGCAAGGGAGAATTGGGTATTTGTGTATCGGGTATTTCGTTCGGATTGGCTGATGACGATCACGTCACGCCAGGACCTTCGCCATTAGCCAATCATAACGAAATACCCGATACACAAATACCCAAATTCTCCCTCGCACTAAAGACATCTTTAATAACTCAAAGCAGCAACTTGCTAAATGCGTAAATAAAATTGACAAGCACTTCTGTCAAACGGTTTGATATTTCAGACTGGTTGTTTCATTAATAAGGACACGTTTCAACAAAATTAAGTCAAATTTAAAAAATGTGCGTCTTCCTTGATAAAAGAGATATTAATATATACCATTCTAAAGTAATGTAAATGGAATGTAGCGGTTCTTTTTAATAAATTCCACAGTGTTGCAAAATTAGAAGAAAAAAAGTAAATTTCTTTTTACACCCTACGTATGGGTGAAACGTTGATAATTGTCAGAAACCATCAACACATTTCTTCCTTAAAAATTAACCTGCACCGTGAAAAAAGAATCATTAAAATCCATCCGTTGATTAAAAAACGAAACTTTTAAACTTCATGCATAAGTTAGGTGGTGCCATAATTTTGGAGAGTAGTGTATATTGAAGAAATTGTGGAAATCTCAATCGATTATCATAGCCGATCGAACTCAAGCTAAAATAGTCAAAAGCTATTAATGATCATCATTTCGAAAAATTATTGGAAAGATTCTATGAACTCTGGAAGTTTATTAAATCTTTATGGGTGATGTGATGACACATAATGAAAAAAAAATGAAAGATTAGGATCTGATGATTTCAAAAGAACACTACTCTATATGTGATCTACATAATGTTTCATAAAGGTTTCTCCTCAGTACTTTTTTCGTTTCATAAAGAATTGTACATAAAAAGAACTTTTTCCGCTACCGTTACTAGGGAAGATGGTAATTTGAGCTTTAAAAAATTCGTGCTTATTAGCATTTCCAAAGACCAGTCACACTGCTTGCAATTTAAATGAACTATTTGTCCGAGCTGCCATACCGGGGTTAAGACCGTATTAAGTATTCCATTCGGGCCTGGGGTCTAAATATGCGCCGGACTTAAAAGTAACGCGCGTTCGTTCCGTTCGTCGGGGACCGAGAGACCAACCGTAGTCGCGCCCTCTTCTCTCCTTGAGAACATATTGAATTTATGTAGATCTGGATCGAGTTTGGTGCCTGTATAATTAATTATCAATTCAAATCCCCGCATTTTTATTTATATTTGCAAATTCCCGGGAAAATTTTCGATTCGCGCGGGGTACTTTTTTTATGATTTATTTAATTTTTTTCCTTTTTGAAAGCGTGTTTCGTTCCTCTACTCGACGTTTCCGCTCTTATGAAACTCGGCGATTCCTTAGAAAACGTGGAATAATTTCTTATGTTTAGTATTACCATAACGGAACAAACCTGAATTTAATAAATATTTCATTATATTTTATTATATTTATATTAATAATAGCTAAAAAAGAGATGAGTTATACAAATTTTCAATAAATATTCCCACAACTTTGCCCAAAATTTACATAAACCTGCGAGTTTGGCGTTTTACCATTACAATGACTTCGAGAACTCGGCGAACGGTCACAAATTCTCGTTTAAAGTAGGCACCACGGCGAAGCGGCGTCCCCGGGTTGCCTTTTAACTTTGAAATTTACAATCCTAAAAACCTGCAACTGATTACTTAGGATCGAGAAATGTCAAAACGTGACGTTTGCATAAAAAGATGGTCTTAAAAACCCCAAGGTTTTAAGAGAATTTCAACATTTAAATATAAAATAGATATAAAAATGAATTCGCGTCGGGAGTGTCGCGTTATTTATCGTAGTTGATGATTATACTCCAGTCGTCGGGTTTATGGCAGCAATTATGAACGAAAATAAGCCGTCTAAGAAGGATCCATATAAACCCACGTCTCGTATATATGATGGCGTTGAAAGTATTAAATTCGAGAGGAAAAAATGGTTGTTTTGAGGCGATTTTATGATTTCATTAGTGGTTTATTTTTCATTTTTTATTCCTACCCACTATGTACTTTTAAAAATTTACAACGTCCTATAAAAAAATTCAATAAATCACAATCGTTTAAAAAAAAATACTAAAATATTAATGTCGAATTTAATTGAAAATACTTGATAATAATCAAAGAAAAAATCCCCTATTATCGGAATTTCCCACCACCCCCACTTTTTCGTAATAAAGCGGATACCAACAATTCTCGTCGTTCCCCATGCAACCGGAACCCGGAGCCGTCAACGATTCCCGAATACCCAGACGCATTCTTAATCTAAATACGTGCAATTTTTCCATCGCAGCAAATGCAGGTGCTTCCATCCCCTTCCTCCTATAACTCCTCACAACTCTTGTAGAGTTCGCCCAGAACCAAACGAAACGAAACGAACGAACCTCATCGGTATTGTTTAGGCTGGACTGTGCATATCAAGCACTTCCCGAGCAGCCCGAAGAATGGGAATTATCAGTTCAGTGACCTCGCGGGTGAACCTGACAGTATGAGGGGGCCCTGCTGCTCGGCGGTGGCGGTCTGTCCGAACCGATACGCCCCCCTCCCGTCATACGGGCCCTCTCCTCTCTCTCTTTACAACGATGCACAATTTACATGTGAATGGCGCCTGGGCCCAGGAGGTGCCTAAGTGGCGATTATGTATATCGTATCGAGGGAGGTTTTTAATCTCGTTAGCTTTCGATTCGAATTGTAGAGGGGATCAATCAATAAGTTTTTAAAGCAGTATTCGAATAATTTCTTATACAACGAAATTAAAATAAATTAACGTCTATTTACACACATCATGTAACGTATCAGACCCACATTTTTTTCAGTTTCGTGAAATTCGCGAAAATAAAAGTATGTTGGCAACGATATTTTTCATATTTCACTGACGTATTGTTCTATACGTTTTGGCGTGAAGTTTAAGCATAACTATTTAAGCTAATGCAGAAAGAATTGAACCATATAAATATAAGAGTAACTAAAGGACATACTACCTCCGTTTCATAATAAATGAGTCATCACCACTGAAAGGTCATAAAATTTTAATACAAACAAATACTAGTCAAGGGATAGTCCCTTCAAAACTTTGTCCTTATTTATTTAGCTATCAATAAGATTCAAACAAAACTCCAATGACTCACTTATTATGAAACAGAGGTAGTATTAAAATTCTAAGTAAAGAAAGTGTATATAAAGAAAATGAACAGGAAGGGCCAAATTAGCTATATTTAAAAGTAAACTCTTGTTTCTATAAGAGATAGAGGAAAAATGATATCTGCCACACGAGTTTAATAAGAAACTTAATGGTGAAAGCCGCATCAGAAATATAGGATGTTTTTCAAAAAAGTATAATTTCGAAAAGCATCTCTTATTGTATTGAGAACTTATTCAAAAAACTTTGTGGCATCGAAATACTATTCTACTAATTTTTTATAAAAAGTTGCAAATCTTCCTTCAGAGCCTTTTTTCTTCCTTACTTCATGCATCCACTTTCGTTTCTGCACCTGATGCAACTCTTGATCTTCCCCATTCTTCATTATAGTCACCATTGTCAACTGTGTCTGTAAACACCTTCACCAATAGCATCACTAATGTAACATAACATCACTGATGTGTGTAAATGGAACTTTGCACTGACACTAATGTAATACTGACGGCAAAAATTGTCACTATGCCTGGCGTGTGTGAATGTGTTCATATAAAACAGAGGCGACGATATTATTTATCATTGATATGGAAGCACGGATACAATACGGAACTGATACGTCACTAATGTTTGTAAATAGACCCAAACTAAATAGAGGCAAAAAAAGGACCAACCTAAATAGTGTAATTAATATTGAATCATAAATTTGACGATTTGACTATTCTTAATGACAATTTGTTCAGAAATAGAAGGTAAGTCATCAATAATTATGAGTTATCATAGAAAAGTATCGAAGATTAGATTATATTGTTCTAGGATTGATGGGTGAGGCGATCAGAATTCAGCACTGAACTAAATTATTACTTACAATATTTCGAAACTTTATTGTTTCTTCTACAGGTAAATGCAAAAAAAAATTATAACAAAATATTTAAAATTTAAAATTACTTACATTAAAGTTAAGCTAAGTTGTGAAGGTTGAAAAGCTATAAACCAATTCATGATCTAACATCACAAATATTGCGAAATTAATAAACAAAAATCACTTTTACTTGTAAATGCTTTCAAAAGAGTACCCATACAAAAATGTTAATGATCTGGATTTAAGTAATCATTTTCAATTAATTCAGACTTGTTTTGGAGTGTCGTCATTCGTTATATGAGTCTATTCGCAATTCAGGTTTTTTCAGCACCCAACACTCATATACAAGGTCCTTCAGCTCAGCTCCCATAATAAAATTTTATGACAAACTTATTAAGTAACGTCTAGTGGTTTTGTTAACCAAGTTCTATCAGTTCAAATTTATACAGAGGCCAAAATCTAGTGTCCAATTTTTCAAAATTTAAAGCAGATTAACTTTCTTATTTTAAATTGGACCTCTTACATATTTTTATATTAATCGATGCAGATTTAAAAAACAAGTATGATGGATGAAGATTCAATTAAAAGAATTAAAACATGATGTACAAACATGGTGCTTTTATCTTCTTGGATGTGGTAAGTTTGTTTACCAACATCCCCCTTGACTTGATTTTAGATATTGTTAAAGATAAATGGGAGCTAATTAGAGATAATTGCAACTTCTCCTTTGACACCTTTTGTAATTTGTTAAAGTTTGTTTTTGATAACACCTATTTTACTTTTCACGATCAGGTTTATTTGCAGAAGTTTGGTACACCTATGGGTTAACACATAAGTCATTTTAGCACTTATAGTCATGGATTTCGTATTTGATAATGTTATCCCTAAGTTACATTTTGAACATTATTAAAAAGTTTGTTGATGATATCATCACGAGTGTCTCCAGAGATGGTACTGATCACATTTTGACAGTTTTTAATTCTTTTAACTTTAATATTCAGTTCACTATCGAGATAGAAAATAATTATAGTATACCTTTTCTTGGCTGCAATGTTATTCGTGAAGACGACTTGGTGGTCGTTGACTGGTACACCAAACCAACTTATTCGCGTCGTTATATTAATTACTTTTCGGGTCATTCATTCAATCATAAAATTAATACATTGGTGGGTATGAAGAACAGGCTCTTAAGGATTGTTAATTCTAAATTTCAAACTAAAGCTTTATTGAAACTTAAGAAGGTTTTCATTAACAACGGTTTTCCGTTAAAGATTGTTAATAAGATTCTGTTTTTTACATCCACTCGTACTTCATACCATTCTTCACCCAGTATCTTTGATTTAACTGCTAGACCTACTAAGTACATTAGAATCATGAAAGTAGACAACTTATCAAAGCAAATTATTAACATCTTAAAAGTTTACTTACCTGAGGCTAATAGATTGGTTGAATATTACCCTTTAAAGACTTTTCAACCCAACCCGTTAATGTATAAATCGAACGTCATTTATCAAATTAATTGTAAAGATTGTACTGGAACTTACATTGGTGTTACTGGTCAGTGGCTAAAGAGACGCATCAGTTCTCACAAAAGTGATTTTAATACTAAAAAAACTCAATGTGCTCTTGATAATCATATGGTTACTTGTGGTCATTGCTTTGATTTTGAAAATCCGGTTGTTCTCGATAGTGATAAGAATTATTATAATAGGTTATTTCTTGAGATGTGTCAGATTAATTTGAGTGATAATACTGTTAATTTTAAGACGGATACTAACAACTTAAGTAACATTTATTCTTATGTTATTCATTGGGATAAAACCAGAAGGGATATAGATGTAACGAATACTGTTGATAGCTCTTTGACTTTTTAACGTTTTTGGGTTTATTTTATGTTTTTCTTATGTTTTATGTTTTAAAAAAATTTTTTAATTGCTTTTATTGTTTCGATATCATGTTGAATTTTTTAATTTTCTTTTTTGTTACATTTTTAAGGGTAACGGCTTTTAATTTGTTCTGTTGGGATTGGTGGATGAGACGCACCTGACTTATTGACTGATTTTTCATAAAACTTCGTGTTTTTATTTTTCTACACCATGTTTTAATTCACGAATCTTCATCCATCATACCTATTAACAAGTAAAAGTGATTTTTGTTTATTAATTTCGCAATATTTGTGATGTTAGATCATGAATTGGTTTATAGTTTTTTCAACCTTCACAACTTAGCTTAACTTTAATGTAAGTAATTTTAAATTTTGTTTGAAAAAGGGATTTCTTTGAGTCAGATTACATTTTGTTATAATGTTTTTTAGCATTTGCCTGTAGAAGAAACAATAAAGTTTCGAAATATTGCAAGTAATAATTTAGTTCAGTGTTGAATTCTGATCGCCTCATCCATCAGTCCTAGAACAATAGCCAACAGTTTGCGATCATAAAACTCCGCCTAGCGCTTTTACAGGATTAGATTATATACAGTACAAAGACACGCTTTTCAGAGATTTGTCATTCTTTCAAACAATTGCACATCGTCCCAAAACTTACTAAGTGGCATTTTGATATTTTGGATGATAACACGTCTAAAGATCATTGATAACTTAAGTAAGTAAATAATTTGGTAGTTAAGTCAGAGATTTTCCGTTAACCCAAATGTTTTTCGTTCTAGGTCTTGTATTAATTCTAGCATCAGTGTTGTATATTTGTATCGAACTAAAGCTAGAACTATCACCAGACTTAGTGCTAGAAAGATTCATAAACAGAAACTTTCTAGTACTAGGTCTAATGTTAGTATTAGTTTTAATTCTTATTGAGCTTTAGATTGTTGTAAATTCTTCTGGAACTAAAAATATAACTAATACTAAACCTACAACCCAGCTTCAAAACTAACATTAGACTTAGAACTAGAAACATTAGGGTTTAGCCGTCTTAACTTTTACGGTTTAGTCGTACCTCCTATAAGATGGATCTCAACCCAACCCAATCAAACCGGTGTTGAGCGGCCGGATAGTGTGGGGTTGGAGTCCCTCTTTGGATCTCCGATTCACTAAAAACCCTTTCCTCAAATCCTACATGATGGCCTGGAACTATGCTTCAGCGTTTTTGCCATCGACCCACCAAGTGAACTGCCTTCTGCACCTCTCCCTTTTCATAGATATATCAAATCCAGCATATAACAGATGAGGTGAAGCAATTTTTTTGCAGTGGAAGTATATGGAGATTAAAACAAGTTTACTTAAAAAAATGGCTGATTTTGCTTAGAACTTTAAGATAATAAATCAAAACATCCCTATTTCAAATCTAAATTATGTTAGCGAACCAATTTGTTTCAATTTATGTATCATATTATCTTGATCTATTTTACGGAAATCACTAATAATGAAAAATATGGTCACTTTTAACTTAGGTACACTGTTGAACCGAATTCTGCAAATCTGCATCCAATGGTTAAGGCGGCACAACCGCAAATAAACTTCAATAGCTTCAAAGTTGGTTTAAACTTTACGCAAATGCCTATTTGAATACGCAATGAAATTTTTTTGTATTTCCTGGGATATCACGAAAATGTCGTTTATGCTATTTTCACTTTGCCGCAGACAATGATGAATTATCAGCATGATCGTACTTTATGTCCAAGCATAAATTTCATTTAGACTTCTTTTCGATTGATGAAAATGAAATGGCGATAAGAATGTAGAAGTGTCTTTGTGTCATAGGTTGTATTAATTAATTTTAATATTTTCCTATATCATTCCTGCATATCTTATACAAAGATCAGAATATAAATCATCTATATGATCACCATAAAAAAGTGGAAGACTCTTTAAGTTGTTGTATCAATTAATCCTAATAACATTCTATATCATGCCTAGGACTTTTAATACCGATATTTTGGGATTTCAAATATTTTTTTATATCACTCCTGCATGTCTTATACAAAGATCGAGATATTAATCATCTAAATGATCACCATAAAAAAGTGGATGTCTCTCTTAGTTGTTGTATCAATTAATCCTAATAATATTCTATGTCATGCCTAGGACTTTTAGTACTGATATTCGGGATTTCAAATATTTTCTTATATCATTCCTGCATGTATTATACAAAGATCAGGATATGAATAACCTAGATGATCGCCAAAAAGAAGAAGAGATCTCTCTTAGTTGTTGTATCAATTAATCCTAATAATATTCTATGTCATGCCTAGGACTTTTAATACTGATATTCGGGATTTCAAATATTTTCTTATATCATTCCTGCATGTATTATACAAAGATCAGGATATGAATAACCTAGATGATCGCCAAAAAGAAGAGATCTCTCTTAGTTGTTGTATCAATTAATCCTAATAACATTTTTTATCATGCCTAGGGCTTTTAATACTGATATTTTGGGATTTCAAATATTTTTTTATATCACTCCTGCATGTCTTATACAAAGATCAGGATATTAATCATCTAAATGATCACCATAAAAAAGTGGATGTCTCTCTTAGTTGTTGTATCAATTAATCCTAATAATATTCTATGTCATGCCTAGGACTTTTAATACTGATATTCGGGATTTCAAATATTTTCTTATATCATTCCTGCATGTATTATACAAAGATCAGGATATGAATCACCTAGATGATCGCCAAAAAGAAGAAGAGATCTTATATCATTCCTGCATGTATTATACAAAGATCAGGATTATAATCATCTATATGAACGTGATGAAGAAGTGGAAGTCCCTCTTAATTGTTGTATCAATTAATTCTAATAACATTCTATATCATGCCTAGGGCTTTTAATACTGATATTCGGGGATTTCAAATACCGGGATCTAGGACTATTTATCGACAATCTTATTGTGCCAAATCTACCCCTAACAGCGCCTTCAGTTTTAGAGTATAGACGATCATATTTACTCGTGTGCATTAGCTCTACGTGCAAATGTTACAATTTTGCATAACACTGTATGAGCCGGTTAACAGGTCGACGTTCACCTGCTTAATCCCTTTTTCCAGAATCGACCTGAGGTTTTTTTTATCTTTTCAGCTTCACATCATCTACCACAATACCCGTTTCCTCTTATTGCCACAATGATATTTGACCACAAGCTTCTTCTTTTGCTCACTACTTTCCTTCACAAGGTATTTTTTGATCTCTATCCACGTCGCTTACCTCTCCCAAATAATTAATAATATAACGCATAATAACACAATCCCAATCAGCCCAATCAAACCTAACCCAACTCCATGTTATGACTTAAATAGGGCTAATCCATAATATGACATTGCACCTGGTTTACTGGTCGTCATTCATGAAGTGGTTGATATTATGATCCATATTCGCTGATAAAAATATCCTTATTTATTTTTCTGTGTTATCTACAATTTTTTATATAATTTACTAGAATCTTCTGGAAATACTTGACGTACAATATATTTTACTTTGTATTTGTAGCAACAACTTTAAATCGTTTCGTTTAAACCCAAGTACTTCGCGCATGACAGCTTGCGATGACTTATCATTTATTATTAATCATCGTTCATTGTTTCATTTTGGACGAGTAGAAAACATTAAACTATTACCGGTATCCCGATTTTAAAATGATAGAAGTACCGAAAAAAGAGTGTTAAGATTTTGGTCCAGCATTGGAAGTAGTAATCATAACTATATGTTTTATACGAAGACCAGTATATGAACTACATGTATGATCATACAATATGAACAAGCATCATGATCGCAGTAATGTTTCTTTTTCACCGATTAAAGTGAAATTGTAACAATAAAGTCGAAGTCTTTGTTAGTCTTAATAATATTCTATGTCATGCCTACATGTCCTATACATGAACTATTTGTATTATCATACATTTGTTCTACCTATATTTAAATCGGGTTGTAGAAATATTGTTTCGAACTATCGTCCCATTTCTATTTTACCGATTATAGCTAAAGTATTCGAAAAAATTGTTTATAATAATTTATATCGTACGTTGCAACCTTCTTTGATTCAGCAACAGCATGGCTTTCTCCGCGGTCGCTCGGTTAATACTAATCTGTTATCATATATAAATTTCATTCAAACGTGTATGAACAAAAACTGTCAGACAGATTCCATTTATACGGACTTCTGTAAAGCGTTTGACAAATTGAATCATGCTACACTTCTATCTAAACTTGAAGGATACAATTTGTCAAATTGGCTTTTATCGTGGTTGGCTTCTTATATTTCCAATAGATATCAAGCTGTAAAAATCAATAATTATACCTCCAACTTCGCTTTGGTTACTTCTGGTGTACCTCAAGGAAGTCACTTAGGCCCGCTTTTGTTCATTGCCTACATTAACGATATTCATGAACGTTTTCAACACAGTAAATTTTTGCTTTACGCTGACGACTGCAAAATATTTATTAAGGTACGATCTACATCTGACTGCGTTAAACTTCAGGATGACCTTAATCGTTTGCAAAATTACTGTACAAAAAATTCTCTTTACCTAAATTATGGCAAATGCACACATATTAAGTTCAGCAGAAAAAGATACAACGTGAACTTTGACTATAGAATCGGGTCGGAGTCCTTGAGAGTTACTTCCAGTGTTCAGGATTTGGGTGTCGTTTTTGACTCTAAATTGCTCTTCAATTACCATTCGGAACAAGTATTCTCTAAAGCTAACAGATTATTAGGTTATATCATTAGAATCTCCAGACCCTTTACTAACTTACAATGTATAAGATCTTTATACATGGCATACGTCTATAGTGTACTAAATTATGCATCGGAATCCTGTTTATAATGTGTACATTGATCGCCTTGAGGGACTGCAGAAAAAATTTGCTAGATACTTGGCTCACAAATTTAACTTACCGTATTGTTCGTATGAGCAGAGGTGCACCATCTTCGGTTTGCGTACACTCCGTGGTCGTAGAACTGCTGCTGATATATTGCTTTTGCATAAATTGATCAATGGATTAGTGGATTCGCCTGATCTTTTGAGCCATATCTCATTCGCGGTGCCCGGCTATTCTACTCGGGATCAGTGTTTATTTAGATTGCCCACTTATAGCACTAATGCATTTTTTAATTCGCCACTTCCCCGAATTATGAATATGTATAATCGTTACTGTTCTGACGTGGACATTTTTGTTTTATCATTTATTAGTTTTCGGAATGTTGTTTATAAATTGAACGCATGTCAATAATAGTACCAGAGTTGTAATTTCTTTTAAATATTCTTAGTTTTTTTTTGTAGCTAATTACTGCTTATTGTTGTTTATAGCTACATTTACATTCTTTTTTTGTTTGTTGTTCGAGTTTTTCTTTTCTTTAAATTTGCTTGAATTGTTATTTGTTAGTGGATACTTTTGTGGGGTTTACCCTGTTTGTATCCCGAATACATTAAATAAATAAATACATTATGACCAAACATTCTGATCCCAGTACTTTTTCTTTTGCATTGATTTTAGTGAAATTATAACAATAAGCTCGAAGTCTAAGAGAGCTTAGATGTTTTATCAATCTATCTCGATACCGTATTCGTTCGAATCTAAAATCCATTATTTTCGTCAGACAGATGTTCCTAATAAGGTACTCTTTAGTATTTACATATTGAAAGTGCGAAATGTATACATGGCTGGAATACAGCAGACTGCTTGGTCATAATGTATGAAAATACAAATAGTTCATATAATAATCTTTGTGTAGGACATGTAGCCATGATATCGAAACCAGGTCAATTTCGATTTTGCAGTTTTGCAATTTTTATCTTTGTCAGTTTTACAACTCCAGGATAGTGATTAAATTCTTTGAAGTCATCGTACATAAGGCCGTTGGGAATAAGCTATTCAATAATTTTTTTGATCGTTTCGAGTAAACTGATGTCTTAAGCTGTATGCAAGATTCTCATCAACTTCAGGTTCAAAATCTTCAATTTCTTCATCAGATTGCTCGAAATCGATATTATGTAAACTATGTTCACTTGAACCATGACTTTCGATGTCAAATTTATCATCATTTTCTACAATTTCCTGATTTGGAGACCTCACAGAAAGAAGTCTCTTGCACTCTTCATATTGCAGTCTCACTAATTCTGTTCTTTACTCATTGCTTACTAAAAACCTTAAAATTACTTTCTAAAGTTTATGATACCTAAGAAAACAAATAACGCTATCATTCATATTGAAGAGGAATCTTGAAAAATCTGCTAAAAGTGGTGGCAGGGTTACGCGTTATTTACCATTTAAAAATTCTTCAGATTAGTGGAAGTCATGAGAAAAATCCTCATAGTACTCGTCTTAAGAGATATACGACTAAATCCGAATGGTTCTAGTTCTAGTGTTAGCTTTAATGCTAGTGTTAGTTAGTTCCGGGTATAGTTGTTATTCAATGTTTGATTGTATATATTGCATTGAACGAAAACTAGAACTAACACTAGACCTAGGACTAAAAATATTCGGGTTTAGCCGTGCGTCTGAAGACGCACGGCTAAACCCAAATGTTTCTAGTCCTAGGTCTAGTGTTAGTTCTAGTTTTATTTGCGATTCAGTACAAACATGTTAGTAAGTTTAATGAACTAAAAGTGAAACTCACACTAGACTTAGAACTAGAGACATTCGGGTTTACCCGTGTTAAGAGACGTACGGCTAAATCTGAATGTTTTTAGTTCTATGTCTAGTGTCAGCTTTAATGGTAGTGTTCTGGTTGTAGTTGTTATTCAATGTTTCATTGTATATACTCCGTTGATCTAAAACTAGAACTAGACTTAGAAATAGAATCATTAGGAGTATAAACATGTTATATCATACAATATCAAATCATCTGTATCATACATTGTAGACAAGCATCATGATTGCAGAGCCTTTTGTTTCCCCTTATATGTTGTATTTATTAATCTTAATAACATTTTATATCATGCATACATGTCCTATACAAAGATCAGGATATGAATCAAGTATATGATCATACACTATGCTCAAGAGTCATCAACAAAGTCGGAGTTTCTCTCTATCATTTAATCTTGAACCTTTTTAAGAGTCTGAACGGATCAAATAATAATAATATGGGTTTAATGATTTTCCAAGAAAACAGTTACAATTTATTCAATATTCAATCATACAATGATATTTTCGATTACATAATAGAAAACATAGTTCCTATTTATATGAAATTTGTACTACTACCGTTACTACTACACACAAGTCCATCCCACGCTATTTTATTTTTACGATCTCACGACTACATCCGCAGAACGTTAACGTTTTGCAATTTTTATCTTTGTCAGTTTTACAACTCCAGGATAGTGACTAACGATATTCTTTGAAGTCATTCGTACATAAGGCCGTTGGGAATAAGCTATTCAATAATTTTTTTGACCGTTTCGAGTAAACTGATGTCTTAAGCTGTATGCAAGATTCTCATCAACTTCAGGTTCAAAATCTTCAATTTCTTCATCAGATTGCTCGGAATTGATATTATGTATACTATGTTCACTTGAACCATCCCTTTCGATATCAAATTTATCATCATTTTCTACAATTTCCTGATTTGGAGACCTCACAGAAAGAAGTCTCTTGCACTCTTCATATTGCAGTCTCACTAATTCTGTTCTTTACTCATTGCTTACTAAAAACCTTAAAATTACTTTCTAAAGTTTATGATACCTAAGAAAACAAATAACGCTATCATTCATATTGAAGAGGAATCTTGAAAAATCTGCTAAAAGTGGGGGCAGAGTTACGCTTTATTTACCATTTAAAAATTCTTCAGATTAGTGGAAGTCATGAGAAAAATCCTCATAGTACTCGTCTTAAGAGATATACGACTAAATCCGAATGGTTTTAGTTCTAGTGTTAGCTTTAATGCTAGTGTTAGTTAGTTCCGGGTACAGTTGTTATTCAATGTTTGATTGTATATATTGCATTGAACGAAAACTAGAACTAACACTAGACCTAGGACTAGAAATATTCGGGTTTAGCCGTGCGTCTGAAGACGCACGGCTAAACCCAAATGTTTCTAGTCCTAGGTCTAGTGTTAGTTCTAGTTTTATTTGCGATTCAGTACAAACATGTTAGTAATTTTAATGAACTAAAAGTGAAACTCACACTAGACTTAGAACTAGAGACATTCGGGTTTACCCGTGTTAAGAGACGTACGGCTAAATCTGAATGTTTTTAGTTCTATGTCTAGTATCAGCTTTAACGGTAGTGTTCTGGTTGTAGTTGTTATTCAATGTTTCATTGTATATACTCCGTTGATCTAAAACTAGAACTAGACTTAGGAATAGAATCATTAGGAGTATAAACATGTTATATCATACAATATCAAATCATCTGTATCATACATTGTAGACAAGCATCATGATTGCAGAGCCTTTTGTTTCCCCTTTATGTTGTATTTATTAATCTTAATAACATTTTATATCATGCATACATGTCCTATACAAAGATCAGGATATGAATCAAGTATATGATCATACGCTATGGTCAAGAGTCATCAACAAAGTCGGAGTTTCTCTCTATCATTTAATCTTGAACCTTTTTAAGAGTCTGAACGGATCAAATAATAATAATATGGGTTTAATGATTTTCCAAGAAAACAGTTACAATTTATTCAATATTCAATCACACAATGATATTTTCGATTACATAATAGAAAACATAGTTCCTATTTATATGAAATTTGTACTACTACCGTTACTACTACACACAAGTCCATCCCACGCTATTTTATTTTTACGATCTCACGACTACATCCGCAGAACGTTAACACATACTCACACACGTAAGTTGTTCTCGCTCGCATACAAACAGAGGAAATACGTCACCGACAATGTTACTCACTACTACTTAGACCGTTGTCAATGAACGGGCCGGGCCCCTCTTTCGCCGTTCGCCGCCCGTTCTCGTCTTCGGATGGGGGGCCCGGGCTCGCGACCGGAACAAAACGAAAGCATCGACGTGGGCGGCGTCCGTCGTCGTCGGTGCCGCCGCCACCGCCGCCACCGCCGCCGCCGTCGCCAGACGCTAGCGCCATCTCCGTCCCCCCCGCTACCGTTACGTAACTGCGGTAAGGTGCTTTCCACCGGTGCAGTTGGCACGATTGAAGCGCTACGCCGCCCGTTGCTGTGGTGCATTAAAGGAGATGGTTTGGTTCGGGTCCGTTTTCTCTTTCTCTCTTCTTCGTGTAGTCGTAGTCGTGCTTGGCAAAAGAGGGCCACTATACTATGAGATGAGGTGGAGGAGATTGTGAAAAGAGGGAAAGGGGAAACGCACGCCGGGATTTCCCTCTGACCTTTTCCTCTTTACCCGATGAAAGTGAACCGGAGGTGAGGAAGTCCGGAAACGGGATATACACGAGACCTTTTATATGTTGCTTCTTTTATAACAAAAGTGTTATATTTTTAAAAAGTGATTGTTCTCTGGAATACCAAACAAGATTTCTTCATCAATAATAACAGATTGGTTGAAGGTATAGTGGGATTATAAAAAATTCAGATTGCATTCCCAGTGTAGGCACGTAATTAGTGACGTTGCCCTCCAGGGCTGTACTCGCCGCATTAAATAATTTAACGTTATTAGCGCGGAGATGACGCTCGCAGCTAATTTCGTTAGTTAATAGCCGTCCGTACGAGTCTGCCGTCTCTCTGGTTGCTATTCGTCCTGCCGTTAGTTGGTGACCCAAAAGGAGGGGGTGATGTTGGCGAGACTTTTATGCGGAATTAAGAGAAATTAGTTTTAAAATTTCTGGTGCAGCGACCTAATGGCTTCTCTAGGTTTTTAGCCGCCAGAACTCTCGTAGCCCAGAAACGTTTCTGGCAATTTTTTAATGAGTTAATTTAGATGCCCGATGGATCCACCCATTTTCTGGTCCAGACATTTCGAGAACTTCCAGTTGGATAAGCCTCTAAGCTAGTATTAACTCGTATTTAGTACGCACCAAAGAGAGATTTACTCTAAATAAAAATTTCCTCCTATTTTAGTAATACCGTATAATTTGCTTGTGTAAGAGACCGAGACCCAAAAAAATATTTAATGATAGCTTTTTAAGAGGGTTTTTTTAAAATTACAGTACTACACATGTTCGACCAATTTATTTTGCAATTTAATATCGAAAACAGCTGCATTACAACGGACACGTTATGTAAACTTTAAGTAATTTTTTAAAACACTATGTAATCTAATTTTTTATAATTAGCAGACAAATTCCATCAATATTCCTGCTGTATCAAGCAAAAAACGTTTAAAAGCAACCAAGTAATAATAATGACCATGTCGCGATAGAATATGTAATGGGCTAAATGAATTATGATTCTGTGAATCACATTAACTGCAATTTTTAATACATAATCAATGGAAACTAATAATAATAAACTAAATGGAATAAATTATGTATCGAGTTTCAATAACGTTTCTTTCATCAACTGAATTAGCAATTTTAGTTTGGTTCAATGTATTACTTGGATTAGATTGTCCACAATTAACTAGAAATAAAAATAAACATAAATAATTTATAAACCTTTACAGTTTCTTTTTAAGAAAAAACCAATAATCAACGCCGTTTTGTATGATTTGTGATTTATGAGATTTTCCAATGTTTATTAAAGACGATAAATAGACATAATCTGCTTTGGCAATGAAAGAAAAAAGTTACTCGATTTTAAAAATTTCTTCCTAATATGTTTGGGTCTTTTTTTTCGGGTACTTTTACTTTCAGAAGAATTTACAACAATCTAGAGCTAAATAAACGCCGTTTTCTATGATTTGTGCGTCTGAAGACGCACGGCTAAACCTGAATCTTCCTAATTCTAGGTCTAGTGTTAGTTCTAGTTTTAGTTCGATACAAGTATACAATACTTTAAAACCTAATAAGAGCTAATACCAACATTAAAGCTAACACTAGATATAGAATTGCTTCCAAAAAACTTTAAATGCTTCCACAAGACTTGAAATGCTTCTAAAAGACTCGATACTGCTTCTAGAAGACTTGATACTACTTCTAGAAGACTTGCAGTGCTTCTAGAATACTTGAGGTGCATTCAGAAGACACGATATTGCCTCTGTAAGACTTGACATACTGTTTCCAAAAGACTATACACGTTTCTAAAAGACTTGAAATGCTTTCATAAGACGAAATGCTTCCATAAGACTTGAAATGCTTCCAAACGACTTGAAATGCTTCTAGATGACTTGATACTGCTACTAGGAGCATCATCTACTTCCAGAATACCTAACGCTGCTATCAGGAGACTTGATAATGGTTTTAGGACATTAACACTGCTTCTAGATGACTTGATCTGCTTTTAGAAGAATTTAAATACTTCTAGAAGACTCGATACTGCTTCTAAGAGTCTTGATTCTGTTTTCAGTATACTTAAACTGCTTTCAGAAATCTCGATTTTGCCTCTGAAAGACTTGATACTACTCCAAAAAGACTTAAAATGGCTCTAAATGACTTAAATTGCTTCTGGAAGACTTGAAATACTTTTAGAAAACTTGATACTGGTTCTAAAAAAATTAATACAGCTTCTAGAAGACCTACAATGCTTCTTCTGCAAGATTTGAAATGTTTCCAAACGAGCACTCATACGAAATTGTTAATGGTTTTATCTGAATTGAAATTACCATTTTCAATTAATTGTTTAGTTTAAATGTACTATCGAGCTTTTTATTTCCAACTCAGTCCCAAAATCAGATCTGACTTTTTTTCTGGAGAGCCATCATTCGTATTTTAAATCTTATTTCCAATTCAGTTATTTTTCAAGAATCTCGCCTATGTCTATAAATTTTCCTGGACCATATCAAGATAGATTAAATGTTTTTGAAAGTTCCTTGATTATTTAATATGGATTTTTTTCACTTGTCGTTGTCTAATCTTGATGGTCTTCTTGATCGATTGGAGCCAGAAAGATCTAAGTTACCAAATCTGAACTTGAATAAATTGATAAACATCGCAAATCTTTTTGGTTGCAATTGTTGCATTAGAAGTATCAAGTATATTATCTTACGTCGACCTGAATTATCAGCTTCTTGTTTCTTCGAACCCCTTTTCTACCTAATAAACATATTAAGTCTTTTGGAAGCAGTATCAAGTCTTTCAGAACCAGTATCGAGTTTTCTGAAAGCTGTTTAAGTATGCTGGAAGCAGTTCGAGTCTTCTGGAAGCAGATTCATGACTTCTAAAAGCATTTCAACTCTTCTGGAAGCAGTCCAAGTCTTCTAGAAGCAGTATCAAGTATCCTAAAAGCAGTGTCAAGTTTCCTAATAGCAGTATTAAGTGTTCTGGAAGTCTAAGTCTTTTTCCATTCTTCTTATATCAGCTCATTTCAGCTGTTTCTCTTCACTTGCTGCTTTACTAGTATAAGAAGATATAAGACAGCTGAATTGGGTTAGTAACTTGGTTCTTATAGATGAGGAATGAACACCAGATTGCAAATGTTTTTGGTCGCAACTGTTGCGTTACTACCCTTGCAAAACCCGAAAAGCACGCAATTCTAGATAAGCTCTTCTGATATTTGGCTGGCCATTTCACCCCAAATTACAAAAAAATGTTAATATCGAATTATTTAGAACTGAACACGTCATAATAAGCTTAAAATGGCTTTGATACACCTTCGAGATTCAATATGAGCTGAAAAATAAAAATCATCTAATTCGTTCCAAAATCAATATGTGGAAGAAATTGTGGAAATCTCAAGAATATTTGGCACATAAACGTTATTAAAGCATACATCATCAAACTCAAGCTTAAATAGTCAAAACCATTAAGAATATTATTATATTATAATTTCGGAAAATTATTGGAATTATTGTCCATTAGTCACCATTTTTGTATCGATATTGATAAAGATAATATCCATATTGATACAAAGAAAACAGTTGTAATCTTATCCAAGCAGTATTTAGACTTCTTTCAAAAGTATTTAGCCTTGAATTATCAATATTTAACCTTTTAATAGCAGTTACTTCTGTAAAGAGGACATAGTCTTCAATTATTGAAATCTAGTTTTTTGCCAACAGTATCTAGACTTCTGTTGGCAGTTTTTTGACATTTGCCAGCTGTTATAATCTGCAGTAAACAGAATACAGTCTTCATTTACCTGGATCTAGTTTTCTGCCAACGGTATCTAGACTTTTGCTAATAGTTTCTAGACTTCTGCCAGTAATTATAATCGTCTACAAACAATATCCACATTCTTTCAGAAGTATTCATCGTTTAAGTAGCAATATTCATTGTTTCTATAAAAGCTACAATGTAAGAGAACATAGTCTTCATTTACCTGGATCTAGTTTTCTGCCAACAGTATCTAGACTTTTGCTAATAGTTTCTAGACTTCTGCCAGTAAATATAATCGTCTACAAACAATATCCACATTCTTTCAGAAGTATTCATCATTTAAGTAGCAATATTCATTATTTCTATAAAAGCTACAATGTAAGAGAACATAGTCTTCAATTATCAGGATCTAGTTTTCTCTTAACAGTATCTAGACTTCTGTCAGCAGGTATAGTCTTCTACAAGCAGTATCCACACATTTTTAATCTTTTTAAATCAGTTATTCCGTAAAGAAAATACAGTCTTCATTTACCTGGATCTAATTTTCTGCCAACAGTATCTAGACTTATGCTAGTAGTTTCTAGACTTCTGCCAGTAATTATAGTCGTTTATAAGCAATATTTAAATTTTACTAGCAACATCTTCTATAAAAAAATATGTAGTCTTCAATTATCAATATCTAGTTTTTTGTTAACAGTGTCTAGGCTTCTGCCAGCACTTTCTAGCCGTTTTGTAGGATTTGTGATTGTGATATATCAATGTTAAAGCTTCTAATGTTTATTCAACATGATAAGCACACATAATCTGTCTTTGGCAATGAAAGAGAAAGGTTGTTCGATTTAGAAAATTTCTTCCTAAGGTGTTTGAAGTCAAGCCTTTTGTAGGCCAATCTGTATATTGATTTCTCAACTAGTTTAGCTATACTTTTACTCCCAAAAGAATTTACAACAATCTAGAGCTAAATAAGAATTAAAACTAGAACTAACACTAGACCTAGAATTATGAAGATTCAAATTTAGCCGTGCGTCTGAAGACGCACGGCTAAACTGAATCTTACTAATTCTAGGTCTAGTGTTAGTTCTAGTTTTATTTCGATACAAGTATACAATTTAAGTGTGAACAACAACTAAAAATTGGGCCAACACTAACAATACAGCTAATACTAGACCTAGAGTGAAACATTTGGATTTAGCCATACCTCTTTTAAGACGAAACCCAACTCAACCTAGCTTTAGAGCTAACATTAGACTTAGAACTAGAAACATTAGAGTTTAGCCATACGTCTCTTAAGATGGCTAAACCTTAATGTTTCCAGTTCTAGGTCTAGTGTTAGTACTAAAGCTAAGTTGCAACAGAATTTGACCAAAACTTTATTTAATACATCTATGTGATAAAAACTTTAAATTGTTTGGTATACAAATTAAAAAATCTGCTCATTCTTCTAACTACAATAATCAATTTCTTTGTACCATATCACATCAAGTAAATAATGATTCTAAGAATACCCAATAATTAAAATTAACCATTTTAATTTAAAAAGACTTGAAATATTCTCAATATTGATGACTGAAATAAAATTAAATATAGACATCGACCTACTTTAAATAAACACAAAAAAAAATAAGTAAATCCTCAATTAATTTTAATTTCCCAACCAATTAAGTCTGAGTAAAATTGACTGATAAATAGTCATATACAGGTCGGTTACGTGATTCGTAATGTAGGAAGTCGTCGTCTGTCTGTAAATTGCGGAGAGTGAGAGAAAAAAAATGGATCAACGACTGCAAGGTACAGTTTTGAGCCCGTTACGTCACTTCCTTTCCGTTCGAGATCGACGAAGAGAAAAACCGAGCACCAAGCACACGTGGGCAAATTAATGCGGGATAACGGTGTATATACGGGCAGCTCGCCGATAAATCTATGCAAATCGCCACGGGCCGAAGGCGAATTTGTCTTGCTTCTTCTTTATTACTTCGCACCGCCACCACCACGACAAATCCTGCGTTGAATGTACACGAAACGTCAAATGTATTTGTACCCGCTTAGTTAATGGCCAATCATTACGCATAATTAATATTAATTCTAACCACTTCCTTTTTAGAAAAGAACATGTTCGCGGTTGGATTTTTTTATTGTTTCGTTTTGATTATGACCTTCGGGTCGAGACCATTACATCAATTGGCTAATTGTTTCTTGAGTGCCACGACCCCATGACCTTCTCTTACGTGTTCAGAAACTGTTAGTGGAGGCGTTGGATTCGTGCGTGAAGGAAGTAGATTTTTTTTCGGATAACAAGTTCATGGTCCCGCTGCCTATTTAATTGTTATAAAGTAGTTGTTACATGGAGGGCAATTTGCCGCGATTACGAGTTTGTAAGGAAACGATTTTTCTTGTCTTTTATATGTAAGAAAAAGAAAAAAGTCGGGAACCTCCGGTTTCTCACGACGGTTTTTCCGGAATAAATTATCACCCGATACTTAAACCCATTTTACATCTTACAAAACGGTGTTGATTATTGGTTTCCTTTTAGGAAGAAGTTGTGAAAGTTTATAAATTATTTATGTTTACATTGGAGTATATTTTTGTTTTTTAAGATAATTATTGTGGATAATGTAATACATTGAGCTACTTTTCATTGTTATTCAGTCTTAGATTGTTGTACATTTGTATCGAACTAAGAATAGAACTAACACTAGAGCTAGAATTAGAAAGATTCGAGTTTAGCCGTGCAACAATTTAAGACTAAATAACAACTAAATATAAAGTTAAGATTAAAGTTACAACTAATACTAGACCTAGAACGAAAAACATTTTGTTTTTAGCCGTACCTCTCAAGATGGAACCCAACCCAACCCAATCTCGCTTTAGAATTAACACTAGACTTAGAAGTAGAACCATTAGGGTTTAGCTGTCTTAAGAGACGTACGGCTAAACCCTAATGTTTCTAGTTCTAGGTCTAATATTAGTTCTGAAGCTAAGTTAGGTTAGATTTCATCTTAAGAGAGATACGGCCCAACCCAAATGTGTTTTCAGTTCCAGAAGAATTTTCAACAATTTAGAGCTAAACACGAATTAAAACTAGAACTAACACTAGACCTAGAACTAGAAAGTTTCGGTTTAGCCGTGCGTCTGAAGACGCACGGCTAAACCTGAACCTTTCTAGTTCTAGGTCTAGTGTTAGTTCTAGTTTTAGTTCGATACAGGTATAAAACTGCTTAAGACTGAATAACAAATACAAATTGAACTAACTCTAACGCTAGAACTAATACAAGATCTAGAACGAAAAACATTTGATTTGGGCCGTACCTCTCTTAGGACCACTTTTACCACCTCTTGATAAATATATCTAACAGTTAAAAACCGGCTCATAACCAATGGAATCGCTGTTAGTAACCACCGCGCTAGTTAGTTTAACTGGAGTTTGGTAAAAGTGGGCCTGAAGATGGAACCCAACCCAACCTAGCTTCAGAACTTACTTCAGAAAATGAGAAGTTTTCTCATTTTTTAAGAAAGTTAACAATTTAAAAAAATCGGATGTATTTAAGCATTTTTGTGCTAGAAACAATTATATAGTGATAACTAGAGTCTGGATTTTTTATGCGATTGCATATTTTGCATATAACTTCATATTTAGCATCTTTGCCATAAATTTAGTTATCTATATACTTCGGTATAATCGCATATATTTACATATAACCGAATGTTTCTACATTTATTCGTCCATGTATCAATCAGAGTCTACTGAGTACTAGCAAGAAAATAAGAACAATATCAAACAAGAAATACAACAACACTAAACCTTAACATACAGCCCATTAGCATATATGTATAGCATTTGGAATAATTGATAGTAGTTCATATTGTAAATAAGTTGGCAGACTTCAAAATGATGACCAAGAGTTTGGAGACATAAAAGCTGATGTTTCTAACAAGTTAACAGTCGTTAAGATAATGTATATTGTTTGGAACTGTAGTAATTTAGGTGCCAACAAGTTAGCAGTTTATAAAATAATATATAGTCTGTAGAAGAGTAATAGCTCATGCTGCCAACAAGTTGACAGACTTTAAACTGATGAGCAGGACTTTGAAGACATAACAGCTCATGCTACCAACAAGTTAGCAGACTTCAACTTGATGAGCAGGATTTTATAGACATAACAGCTCATGCCGCCAACAAGTTAGCAGTCTTTAATATACTGTACTGTGTTTGGAACAGTAATAGCTCATATTGCCAACAAATTGGCAGACTTCAACTTGATGAGCAGGACTTTGGAGATATAACAACTCATGCTGCCAACAAGTTGCCAGTCTTTAAATTAATAATCAGGACTTTGGAGACATAATACCTCATGCTGCCAACAAGTTGACAGCCAACAGATTGACATGATACTTTATTCAAAATTTCAATCAAGAAATGTAAGCTGTAAAATCACCAGAAATCTGAAATGTCTCTGAAGCTTTCAGTAGATCACGAAAAAATCATCAGATGTAGTGTAATTTCACCTGATTTGGCAACAATGCGCCTCAACAACTCTCGCTTTATTGTAAACTTTAAACTATTACAAACTTAACACACCTCACTTTAAATGATGGCAATAGGAAATCAATGACTTTTACACTATTCAATGTTGTATTTTTATCGTTGTTGACATGTTTCGGCATAAGAGCCTTCATCGGAGGCATCGTCACAAATAAATCAATGTAAAGCAAAATAACATTACAAAATTTGTTGATGGTAAAAACTATGGTAAATACCAAAACCAACACACCACTATTTACCATAGTTTTTACAACCAACACATTTTGTAATGTTATTTTGCTTTACATTATTGATTTATCTCTGACGATGCCTGCGATGATGGCTCCTATACCGAAACATGTCAGGAAATAATAATAAAAACTAAAACCAAACCAGTAATATAAATTATTTTAACTGATTTAAAAAAACTTATGTTGCTTATTTTCATCGCATAGAAATCCGATCCTTAGTGATAACCATAAAGGTATGCAAATTATAATGGACCGGTTATATGATATCAATGATAACTTAGACTACAAAGATATTTATAGTAGAAGCTATTTGTATTAGAAATATATGAAGATCTAACCTACGATGGAAAGATGACGTAACCAGTGTACGCCAAGAAGATGAATTCATGAAGGTAGATAACATGAGCAAAATACAGGAAGGAATGGAGATTAAAGCTTGAGAAAGTCAAGGTTCTTGTGAGAGGCTAGTAATTATAAAAATGACGAGTTTAATTGCTTAGGATCTTAGCAAAGATTATAACAATATCGTATGGATACATGAACGCCATTATTTTTGTGCATTGGTTTATAACGTTTGCAATAAGATTCGTTTTGTAAGCAAAAATCTAATCGCAGATAATTTACTCTGCCACTTAACAATAATGTGTTCAATCTTTGTAGGAAAAATAATATTGCATCTACAATAAAATGTTTTTCTGCCTATGATATGAAATTTCAGATTGATTTTATTGTTGATTCATTACTATACATTTGAATCTATGTCTATCTTCATTTTGTTAACGGATAATTTTGGCTAAATGACTATGGTGGTAGCCAACAATAAGGAGAAGATAGAAGTTGAATACAAAATTACTGGTCTATACTTATTTCTAACATTACAAACCCTATACACAGTAATTTCAAAACAAAAATGGAATCAATCTCAATATTTAAGCTCTTGGATTTTTTTGTTGGACTTCAACTTGAACTGCGACTTGAATCAAGTTGAATCAATATCGAACTTGAGCATTAATCCTATTATGAATCGCAGAAATCTTCCACTTCATCAATATTAGTAAACAAGTGCAATATGAACTCTAACATATTCACACCTAATTATGCCAAGTGTATATTGTACAAAATGTACCAAATAGGATCGACAAATAGTATCTTTCCGAATATTGTCATAAATGTAAACAATGAATTATCTAAATTCTATATTTTAATATACAAACAGGTTTTGTATTAGGATTCTTCGTTTGATGACTTTTGAAGGGATCTAAATTGGTTCATCAACATAAATTAGCGTCTTGCATATCTTTATACAACATGATCCATTAGTATTGATATTACATGTATGAACAAGTCAATTTTCCGATTTTCCGCCTATTACTTACTCTTCCAATGTTTTATACGATAAATTGATAGTGTTGAAATCGTCATTTAAATAGCGAATGAAATATGTAATCATAAATCTACAGCGATTCATTGAGCGTAACGGATTGGGCGGCGTCATTTTTAAATAAGTGATGACAGTGAATGATCGGTTGTAGACATAGGAGCGTCTTGAGAATTTACTTCGTACACAAAATCTAATCTTACAATTAAATCTTTTCAAAAAATCATCCATTAATTCGAATTGTTTTAGATTTGGTAAATCAACCTATTTGAGGTCTTCTCAATATTATACTTTATAGCGGTATATTCTTCTGCTTCTAAGTATAATTAAAAAAATTAGAAAAATATATAATATGAGTAAAAATAACATTGAGCACTTCCTCAAATGTATGAATATGATTAAAGGTGACACAATCAAAAGCAATACCAAGACTTGGTGAATTTTTGCAGGCTGCGGTTTCAATATATAATTACTTAACTTTGACTTTGGCAATTTCATTTTTGGAAAAGATGGCGAATATTACTATGCTTACAGATCTGAGTTCTGAACTTCCCAAGATTAGAACAATTGGACAGAAGAACTGTTTTCTCACAACTTTTTCGGGAATCTCTATAATATTGATAATATCTATCAATAATAAATTAATATTCTAACCTGATTAACATGAAATAGATAAATGTTTTTTTAGATAACATATTCGTACGTTAGCTATTAGAAGAATCCAATTCTTATTAATGTCCCAATTGTAGGGTTATACTGCAATAAAAAAACAGCTTAATCTTTAGATGATAAAGATGCAGAATCAAAGAATTGAGATAATGATTTAGGAGTGTTAAAGTATTTCCAATGTCTATTGAACACGATAAGTACACATAATCCAACTTTGGCAATGAAAGAAAATAGTTATGCGATTTTGAAAATTTCTTTTTAAGGTGTTGGGGTCTTTTTTGGAGTAATGATTTTTGAAGTAGTTAATTTTACTGTCAAAAAAATTTTGAATCTAGAGCTAAATAAGAATTAAAACTAGAACTAACACTAGACCTAGAATTAGGAAGATTCATTCTTTCTAATTTTAGGTCTAGTGTTAGTTCTAGTTTTAGTTCGATACAGGTATAAAACTACTTAAGATTGTCCATTGAACACGATAAGTACACATAATCCATCTTTGGCAATGAAAGAAAAAAGTTACTCGATTTTGAAAATTTCTTCCTAAGGTGTTGGGGTCTTTTTTGGACTAATGATTTTTGAAGTAGTTAATTTTACTGTCAAAAAATTTAGAATCTAGAGCTAAATGAGAATTAAAACTAGAACTAACACTAGACCTAGAATTAGGAAGATTCAGGTTTAGCCGTGCGTCTGAAGACGCACGGCTAAACCGAAACTTTCTAATTCTAGGTCTAGTGTTAGTTCTAGTTTTAGTTTGATGTAAATATACAACAATCTAAGCCTGAATAACAACGGGAAGTAGATCTAATACTAAAAATAAGATCTTACACTAGATCTTAAACTAGAATCACTCACACAGACAGAACCCAACCCAACCTAGCCTTAAAACTCGACTAACACAACTCAGTGATATACATTATAATAGAAAAAAAAATCTATAAAAGCATTCGTAAAAAAGGGATTTAAAATCAATTTCTATTTTGTTCGAATTAGTTTTTTTTGTTGTGTAAAAGGAAAATGTAATTTTGAAAACGCGCGTTTGGTAGAAGTACAGCGGCGGAAGGTTTGTTAGGCCATTTCAAAGGGCCCCATCTAAGTTTTCTCATTATCCCGACTAGGAAAGTATAAAATCGGTTTTCATTCTCTTTGGCCAACGTTCCGGCAACGCGATTCCCTTCTACCTCGCTTACCGGCCGATATTCCATAGCCATTTGCCCTCCACCACCCTCGCTTCTTCCTTCACCCAAAACTCCTTTCACCGCTGCCGTCGCGGGGCGGAATCGAATTTTTAAAATTCCCCATTTCCCAACCCCGACGTGCCCTCGCGGAAATTTTCCGTCGTCTTCAAGCTAACGAAATTTTCCTCACCCCTTTCGCCATCGTAAAACCATCACCTCGCCCCCTTCACCGCATCTCTTTCCTTCTCGTATTTCTATTTCAAAAACGGTAACAGAAACCAAAAACGATAAAATGCCACGTCTACTTTAGAAACTTCCAATTGCTGGGGAAGGGTGGGTAAAGTGTAAGCTTTCGGTGTATACAAGGGTGAGGGACGAAACGATGATGATGCGTACGGAATCCACAAGTGGGGAAAGGAGGCGTCGAGGGGGTGACACCCCCTCGTTTCCCTTCATCCCGTAGACAAACGCCAACCAACTCCAACCGGTCAACCGACAAACGAAAATATAAAAGAACGCCCCTGATAAAAGGGGATTGTTTTTTTTTCCTCTACCCTCCGCTTTCAGTTCCCCCTTTTTTTCCTCTCTCGCAGTACGGTGGAGGTGACGAAGTCGTTTAAACAAATTACAGGTGCCTCACAGATTAGCTACCATTAGCTGAACAGGTGGGGTGAAAAAAGAATAATAAGATTTTTTACTATTAAAAAAAAACTTTGATAACGTGAGTATAAAATTTATCGAAACGCCTAGAGGACTATAGGTACCCCCGGGGCGAATCACTTACAGCCCATCCGGTTTTACCATCGGCGAAATGTACCCCACCACGTCCAAATCGATAGCGAAGACGGCGACGCCGAGATTATTCCACCCTGGTTGCGATTCTCGCTTTTGAAATCTTGCGTACAATTTTAATCCAGACCAAACTCTGGGATAATTCCTAGTATATATCGTAGTAACGACGCGGGGGAGGACCTAGAGGAGGAGGTTAGGTCGCAGATTGGGGCATAAATTCCACGGGTGCCTCTCTGGGACGCCTAGAGCCGCTTTATTACTCGAGGGGCTGCGTAATCCAAGACCGGGATCTAACGGGAACTGAGTCACTCGGCTACCCTCCGATGACGCCGCCGTCCGCCGCTACGGGAGGATAGTGTTCTCCAGAGGAAGCTGAATGTCTCCTGGTTGAGTGGCAGTATCGTTTCTCAGAGTTAACGTTGGATAGGGTTGCTGTTATCCCTCTACCCCTCTTTTAGCAATCTAATTAAAAAACGAAAATAAAATGGGGGATGTATTGTTGATTTATGGTAACGCACCGGGGTTTTTATTTTTATTACAAAAACATTAAATGTGTGGATTTAGCCAGAAAAAAACATTAAATGTGTTAGTTGGGTTGGGTTGGATTCAAGCTTAGAGATGTACGGCTAAACCCAAGTGTTAGTGTTGGCTCTATTTTTAGTTGCACGGCTCCTGATGATGAGACAATGAGGCGAAATTGGGAGAAGAAATTCTTAGTTTCACATAATTTATTTATCAATTTTGTTACTTTTGTGATCTTACTTTTTATTTACTATCTAGGAGTTAAAGTATATATTTTTTAAATTATATATAGGATATTCCATCAAAGTCAAGCTTTAAGAATAAAAAGATTAAATACTTTTTGTATTATTTAAAAAGGTTTTGTGGACTGAAAGAAGAAGCAATCAAAAATAGTTTTGTTAGTTCTTTCTTCTGCCTTTAGCATGTCGTCGTCTAATTTTGATGGTCTTCTTGATCGATATCTCCTCATCTATAATGGGAGTCAAAGAGATTAAAATTACCAAATCTGAACATGAAAAATTTGGATATTTATTTGGATATTTGTAAACGTCTAATGCACTTGGATAAACATCGCAAATGTTTTTGGTTGAAATTGTTGCATTAGAAATATCAAGTTTATTATCTTACTATGTCGGCCTGAATTATCAGCTTCTTGTTTTTCCGAACCCCTTTTCTACCTTATAAGCATTTCAAGTCTTTTGGTACCAGTATCAAGTCTTCTAAAAGAATTTCAATTCTTCTAGAAGCAGTCCAAGTCTTCTAGAAGCAGTCCAAGTCTTCTAGAAGCAGTATCAAGGATCCTAAAAGAAGTGTCAAGTTTCCTAATAGCAGTATTAAGTGTTCTGGAAGTCTAAGTATTTTGCCATTCTTCCTATATCAGATATTTTCAGCTGTTTCTCTTCACTTGCTGCTTTATTAATGTAAGAAGATATAAGACAGCTGAAGTGGATTGGTCACTTGGTTCTTATAGATGAGGAGTGAACACCAGTGAAAATAATCTCTCTATTCTAAGAGTTAAAGTCTATATTTTTTAAATTATATATAGGATATTCCATCAAAATCGAGTTTTAAGAATAAAAAGGTTAAATACTTTATGTATTATTTAAAAAGGTTTTGTGGACTGGAAGAAAAAACAATTAAAAATAGTTTTGTTAGTTAATGCCACTAACATTTTGCACTTGAGTAGGATTAAAATAACAAAAGGTTAATTTTACGGTTATTTATTTATCAGCTAAATCAGCAAATATTCCGGCAAAAAATGTTGTTACTAAAATGAACAAAAATGTGAAGGAAATCGAACTAAAATTTCTTCTTCTTTGCAACGAATGCTGTAGGATTATGATGCAACACTATGACGCAAAACTGTTACATTTGCACACAGAGCTAATGCACACGAACAAAAAAGATCGTCTATGCCCCAAAAGTAAAGGCGATGTTAGGCATGATAAGATCTTTTTACATTTGCTCACATGCAATCATGTGCCAGTTTTGCATCACCATCAACCATGTAACTTGTTGCATCAAGTGATGAAGATGTGTGAATATTAGCCAATCTATTATTATCCATCGTAGATACATATTCATTCCAAAAACACCTTCCCTTCCGAACACTATTGACTCAATATTTTCATCCCCTTTGTATGATATACTCGTTCTCAATTGTTTCTCAAAATTGTATGGAGTTATCTTGGTTTGGTCATGGTGTTGACTTTTCTTGTGTGTTAAGCATTGTAGTTCATCTTAAGTTCCAGCTAGTACAGCAATTTAATTTAATATTGTATTCTTCTTTTTCTCTAACATAACACCATTTGATACATTATCTTGCTATAGCCTCCCTTAGCCTCTGCCTTTTTTGTTGAATCTACAAATGTAGACCATGAATCTAATACCAAGCGTGTCCGAACAGATTTATTCTGTTAGTCTTAGAATGAGAGAAAAAAGAATGCCAATACGATTGGTCGGCAGAAGGAAGCAAAGATTGAGATGGAAGGAAGAATTCAATCAGGATGTTGAGGTTTCTGATCACGTGTCCACCTTATCTTAGACGTTGAAGTCTGCCGAGCTGATTAACAGATTCTCTTCAAGATCCTTTTCTCAAAGGCATTTACGTTTTCCGCAAACTTTTGCGTTAGGGTTCATGCTCCACTCCCATAACTTACATTTGGTTTAATGATTGTTTTGTATATGAGCACTTTTATGTCTCAGTAGATATTCTTAGATCTGAATGTGGGAGTTAGACCAAAGTACAATCTATTGATCAGCACTGACTTTCTTCTGATTTTCTTCTCCCTCTTCTGTATCCAACTTTTTCACATTTCATTGTACATTTATTGATTTTGTATCCTATTCATAAAGATTCCTTCCTTCCAAATTTTTTATTTTCCATTCGTTAATTTTATCTGAATATTCTAGATTATCTGATGATCTGATCATGATAGTAGAAATCGAAGTCAATTATAATAACTATTTAACTCTTTATTTATTGGGTTGTTTGACTTGTTGTACTATCATGTAGACTTTATACTCATCTTGAATGTATCAAGAAAGTGGGTTGGATTGGATTGAGTGAGAATTTTTAAGATATCCTTCTCCTGAAAATAGTTACGATATGATGAGTTAATTAACTCCTTATTCATTGGGTTATTTGATTGTTCCATAAAGTATTTTTTTGAATCTTTCTAGTTCTAGGTCTAGTATTAGTTAGTATAGCTAATACGAGACCTACAACCCAGCTTCAGAACTAACACTAGACCTAGATCTAGAAATATTAGGATTCAGCCGTGCGGCTCTTAAGACGGCTAAACCCTAATGTTTTTAGCTGTAGGTCTAGTATTAGTTCTGAAGCTAAGTTGGGTTGGGTTCGGTTCCGTCTTAATAGAGGTATGGCTAAACCCAAATGTTTCTATTTGTAGGTCTAGTATTAGCTTTAATGTTAATATTAGCTCTAGTTTAGCTGTTATTTGGTTTTAGATTGTTGTTTATTTGCATTGAACTAAAACTAGAACTAACACTAGACCTAGAACTAGAAAGTTTCGGTTTAGCAGTGCGTCTTTAGACGCTAACGCAAAAGTTGGCAGAAAACGTAAATGCCTTTGAGAAAAGGATCTTGAAGAGAATCTGTTAATCAGTTCGGCAGACTTCAACGTCTAAGATAAGGTGGACACGTGATCAGAAACCTCAACATCCTGGTTGAATTCTTCCTTCCTTCTCAATCTCTGCTTCCTTCTGCCGACCAATCGTATTGGCATTCTTTTTCCTCTCATTCTGAGACTAACAGAATAAATCTGTTCGGACACGCTTGGTATTAGATTCATGGTCTACATTTGTAGATTCTACACGATATAGACTTGTTTCTGAACGACCTTAAGAGTTGATAGAAAAAGGCACAGGCTAAGGGAGGCTATAGCAAGATAATGTATCAAACGGGGTTATGTTAGAGAAAAAGAAAAATACAATATGAAATTAATTTGTGTATGGCTGTTATAAAAATAAATAAAACGTAAAGTTTGTAGTTATTAGTATGCAGATGATGCTGTACTAGCTGGAACTTAAGATGAACTACAATGCTTAACACATAAGAAAAGTCAACAGCATGACCAAACCAAGATAACTCCATACAATTTTGAGAAACAACTGAGAACGAGTATACCATACAAAGATGATGAAAACATCGAGTCAATAGAGTTCGGTAGGGAAGGTGGTTTTGGAGTGAATATGTATCTACGATGGATAATAATAGATTGGCTAATATTCACACATCTTCATCACTTGATGCAACAAGTTATAAGGTTGATAGTGATGCAAAACTGGCGCATGATTGCATGTGAGCAAATGTGAAAAGATCTTATCATGCCTAACATCGCCATTAGTTTTGGGGCATAGACGATCTTATTTGTTCGTGTCCATTAGCTCTGTGTGCAAATGTAACAGTTTTGCATTATAGTGTTGCATCATAATCCTACAGCATTCGTTGCAAAGAAGTTTTAATTCGATTTCCTTCATATTTTTGTTCATTTTAGTAACACCATTTGTTGCCGGAATATTTGCTGATTTAGCTGATGATATATTTGCTGAAATCGGTTGCATTTATTCAGTCTAATTAACCTTTTATTATTTTCATCCTACTCAAGTGCAAAATGTTGGTGGCATTAACTAACAAAACTATTTTTAATTCTTTTTTCTTCCAGTTCACAAAACCTTTTTAAATAATACATAAAGAATTTAACGTTGTTGGTCTAGTATTAGCTTTAATGTTAATATTAGCTCTAGTTTAGTTGTTATTTGGTTTTAGATTGTTGTATATTTGCATTGAACTAAAACTAGAACTAACACTAGACCTAGAACTAGAAAGATTCAGGTTTAGCCGTGCGTCTAAAGACCTCGTGTTAGTTCTAGTTTTAATTCTTGTTTAACTCTAGATTGTTTCAAATTCTTCTGAAACTTAAAGTATAACTAATACTAGACCATCAGCCCAGCTTCAGAACTAATACTAGAACTAGAAACATTAAGGTTTAGCCGTCTAAAGAGACGTACGGCTAAATCCCAATGTTTCTAGTTCTGTGTGTAATGTTAGTTTTAGTGCTATTTAGTTTTAAATTATTGTATGCTTGTATCGAGCTAAAACTCGAACTAAAACTGGACTAAGAACTAGAAAGTTTCGTGTTGTGGGATTGTTATTAAAAAAATAACGAAGATATTATTTTGTACTTTGACGATGAAATTCTATATTTTTATCTTTTAGTTCCAACAGGTTTCGGCCTCACCGGGCATCCCCAGGAAACCACGTCAATTCTTAAACGATTTTTAAACATATTCTTTCCTTAATTTTTTTTAACTTGTTATATGTTCAATTTATGTTTTGTTACTGTTTAATATCGATAAATTATGGCGCGAAAATTTCTTATAATTTCAAGTTATGAAATGATATCAAAGTGACCATCAAAGTATAAAATAATATCTTGGTTATTATTTTAATAACAATCCCACGGTAAAATTTACGATGATAAACAAAAATCAAAACAACAATAGAAGGTTTCGGTTTAGTTATAAGTCTTCAGACTTTTAACAAACTTTTATGATAAACTTCCAACCAACATTTTTAATTTAGAATAGTTCAATTTTTACATAAAAACAGGAATAATTAGTTAATTTCTACATTTAAAGTATAAAATTCGTGCGATTTAGTGTTTTGAACACATAATTTATGCTGAGATAATTTTGAAAAAATCATTAACTTTTTCCCTTTTTATAACTCGATCCGTGGATACAACGTGAGCTATATTATTTATGATTCAATAAAAAGAACTTTTTTTCCATTATAATATATCAATGTAATGGAAAGGAGTGGTGTTGTGGTCATAAATGATCAACTTCAAAGAGTCACAAGAGAACTGAGGAATAAACACACACACACACATCGCTAACTCATTAAAATCGCTTCGAAGCAATCGCTATATCAAAAAGGAAGCAAACTCAAAAATGTACGATCGTAGCTTACATCAGAGTAGAGCAAGCAAAACTCGATTAAATCCCATCCGGGCGTATCGCAACATCTAATTTAAATTTCTAGTGTGGGTATCTCTCTCTACATTATTAAAGACATAGAAGAGATTTTGCAATGCCATATTTCACCGTACTCGCGTAGAGAGATAGCCATTACGATGGCGTTTGGGCCCACGCCCAACTACGCCAAGAGTATTAATTACAATTACCGCACGGCAGATCATTGATTTACGACGTCTTGCGCCGGGTCGAGGTCGGGTCTTCTCCTTCTCAAAAAACACCCGTGAAGAGAAGAGATCCTCTAACTTTAACCCTACTAGTACTGGTAGTTTCTTCCATCCTTATTTCTCTTTCAAAACTTGAAACGTTCTTTCTGCGTAGCGTCTCTTTCTATCTTAAGAGAAATTGTCGTTTATCGTTGTCTTCTATGTACCATACCAGTATGCAAATTATTATTTACATCCGACGGGTGAAAAAGCAAATTACCATCTCACCGTCTCTTGTGGTGTGTGCCAACAACAGCAGGCCAAGAGGTGAGTATTTCTTCTTCGTCTACCAGGGTCGACCGTTTATATGCTAATATTTAGAAGAGAAGGGGTTATGGTGAACGATATGGAGGGAGGGAGTTGAAAAGAAACCGAAAAAAATAGACACCACTTAAGGTTTCTAGAATGGAAAGAAGAATCAATTACCGTCGTAGGGAAAATAATTAGATGGTTTCAAGGTGGGTTTGGTTATTTTAAAACCTTCTTCGTGTGCGTGGGTTGTAGCTAAACTCCTATATGGAATGAATACAGATTTGAAGGTGTTTTAAAAACTAAATTTTTATTTTTAACAAGAATATTTTGTTCGTTTTATTTTTTATACTCGGAGTAGTTTACGTTAAACAAGAAGATTAAAGCCAGAGCCAAACTTGCGTAAACGTTCGGTGTACGGTTAAAGTATAAAATTATTTTATAGAAAGTTTCCGGTGACGATAAAATCTGTTAAAATGAAATTCTAATATTTACTTTGAAACGAGATTCTACCGTCTAGATAAGGCGGTGAATTTAATCAATAGATGGTGCAATTTCTTGCAATTAATCTAATTAAGTAATAATTGCTTGGTGAAACTAGTGGTATTTATCTACCAGATGAATTTAATGTTTCTTCAAAAAAAAAACGTACATTTCAATGACGTGCAATTAATTAGTCCTAAAATGTATAAAAGATGAAAGGACAATATGTTTTTCTTAAATTATCGTTAATTATTGCGATATATTTATTATTTTTCAGATATTTATAATAAAAAAAAGCGACTCTATGTTTTTAAGTCCAATAGAAATCGTTAAAAGTTAATAAGCAACTCAAAGAAATATTTAAAACCGTTAGAGTATTTAAAACATATTTTCGGTATGATTCCTATTGACAGAAATTTTGTCGTTCGTGAGGCAATATTCTAAGCTGAAGAATACTGAGTGATGATTTCAGTTTAATTCTGCAATGCTTATAAAGCAAATATAACTTAAACCTAGTAAGAGCAAATACTGACAAAACATAGGAAAAGGTCCTGCTTGATGGTTGAAAATGCAGCTTGGTGAAGTGAATTGGCACTGCCTAAATCTGATTAAAGCATTCTGTTTGAAGAACGTAAGGTGGTAATTGAGTACAAAACCTGTTTGATAAATCTGGTTTTAAACCAGATGAACAACGATATTGAAAATGGGTGGACGAAATTAGTTAAATATAACATAAAAATAAAAAAATGATATGAGAGACCACCAGAGATAGCAGGGACCACCTGAAGAGTACTTTAATTGATGGTTAAAGAGATTTAAAAAAAGATCTTGAGAAATATTAATGATTCTCAGGAAATAATTCATTTTCGAGAGGAAAATTATAACTGTTGAAGAGGGGAGGATGATGATAAGAAATATTATGGCTGATATCGATAATAAGTATTAGGAACAATGAACAAAGTATATACGATGATTAACAGAAGACTTATGTTGATTTGACATGCAAAATGAATTGTATATAATAATAGAGACATAGTGACCACGAAATTACTTCGAACCAGTTTCTGATGAGGGTTGTAGCATGTAATCTACATCAAAATTAACAACGATAATTCGGTTGAGTTGAGAGATGAGGGACGACAACGTACTTTATCCGAAAAAAAAATTGCTACTGAGATTGTGAACTTATCTCAGCATAAATAATGATCGTGAAAGAGAGAATTTATTAACACTAGAACTAATACTAAAACTAGAATTAGCATTTAGCTTGAAACTAGATACATTTGGGTTTAATCATCCTAAAAGATTTGGGGCTAAAACCAAATGTGTATAGTTCTACGTCTACTGTTAGCTTTAGTGTTGATATTAGATCTACTTTTATCTGTTACTCGGTTTTAGATTATTGTATACTTATATCGAACTAAAACTAGAACTAATACGAGACTAAAGATTCAGGTTTAGCCGTGTGTTTGAAGACGCACAGACACCAGACCTAGAACTAAAAACATTAGGATTTAGCCGTACATCTGTTTAGACGGCTAAATCCTAATGTTTCTAGTTTTAGATCTAGAATTAGTTCTGAAGCTAGGTTGCGTTAGGTTGGGTTTGTTTTGGAGATATTAATGATTCTCAGGAAATAATGCATTTTCGAGCAGAAAATTATAATTGTTGAAGAAGGGGGAAGACGATAAGAAATAAATATGGCTGATATCGATAACAAGTATTAGGAACAATGAACAAAGTATATGCAATGATTAACAGAAAACTTATGTTGATTTGGTTGCAGCATGTAATCTACATCAAAATTAATAACGATAATTAGGTTGAGTTGAGAGATGCGGGACGACAACGCACTTTATCCGAAAAAAAATTTGCTACTGAAATTGTGAACTTATCTCAGCATAAATAATGATCGTGAAAGAGGGAATTTATTAACACTAGAACTAATACTAAAACTGGAATTGTAGTAACTGTTAATGATACTACGAATGACTAACGTACATCTGTTTAGACGGCTAAATCCTAATGTTTCTAGTTTTAGGTCTAGAATTAGTTCTGAAGCTAGGTTGGGTTAGGTTGAGTTTGTTTTGGAGATATTAATGATTCTCAGGAAATAATGCATTTTCGAGCAGAAAATTATAATTGTTGAAGAAGGGGGAAGACGATAAGAAATAAATATGGCTGATATCGATAACAAGTATTAGAAACAATGAACAAAGTATATGCAATGATTAACAGAAGACTTATGTTGATTTGACATGCAAAATGAATTGGATATAATAATAGAGACATAGTGACCACGAAATTACTTCGAACCAGTTTCTGATGAAGGTTGCAGCATGTAATCTACATCAAAATTAACAACGACAATTAGGTTGAGTTGAGAAATGCGGGACGACAACGCACTTTATCCGAAAAAAAAATTGCTACTGAAATTGTGAACTTATCTCAGCACAAATAATGATCGTGAAAGAGGGAATTTATTAACACTAGAACTAATACTAAAACTGGAATTGTAGTAACTTGAAACTAGATACATTTGGGTTTAATCATTCTAAAAGATTTGTGGCTAAACCCAAATGTGTTTAGTTCTACGTCTACTGTTAGCTTTAATGTTGATATTAGATCTACTTTTAACTGTTACTCGGTTTTAGATTATTGTATACCTATATCGAACTAAAACTAGAACTAATACGAGACTAAAGATTCAGGTTTAGCCGTGCGTTTGAAAACGCACAGACACCAGACCTAGAACTAAAAACATTAGGATTTAGCCGTACATCTGTTTAGATGGTTAAATCCTAATGTTTCTAGTTTTAGGTCTAGAATTAGTTCTGAAGCTAGGTTGGGTTGGGTTGGGTTTGGTTCTGTCTTAAGGGATGTACGGCTAAACCCAAATGTTTCTAGTTCTAGGTCAAGTGTTACGTTTAGTATTGGTATTAGCTCTACTTGTAGTTATTATTCGATTTTAGATTATTGTATACTTGTATTGAACTAAAACTAGAACTAACACTAGTTCTAGTTACTTGTTGACCTTAGGTGTGGTTTTGATATTTTGATAGCCATAATTTGAATTTGTTTTTCTTTCGAAATAATGTGTCATGTGTTGATTTCCTTCGATAAAATTAGTCCAACCCAATTTTTACATGGATATATTAATAGAAACTTTGTATTTAAGCCTTAGCTATAATTTTATTAAAGAATGAAATATGAAAGCTTCAATGGTTCTTGAGTTATAACTGAAAAACCAAGCAAACAAAAAAAATTTAATTGGTTCTGCTAAAAGTGTTTGGCCTGAGAACGCCTAACCCTTTGGCGGCTTTATTATGTTGGCCTAGAACTTCTTTTACCTGATTTGGAATCTCTCACTCCCCAGATAATGACCTTGAAAATGTATCATATGTAATGCGAGTGCTAACACTAATCATAGATTTAGAAAATTATTCCAGACATAGGGCAAGAACTTATTTAGCCTATTGGCTAGATAAGTTCTTCTAATGGAGTGATAATTGTTGATGAAACAATACGCAATCAGCGTATCCCAAATACAACCCACAAATATGCAATATAGATTCAAATTGTGCAACCACATTACACAAAAAAAGGGGCTTTGTGTAATTTTAGATTTACAAAAAAGCTTAAAATTTAATCTTTAATGATGATTCAACAGATCAAATAGAAGAATTGATCCGAAATTAACAAAAAATAGATTTACTGCAGTAAATAATTTTTTAATTCAGAACATTATTATGATTTGAAGGTAGAACATTTTGGATTTTGGGTATAATCTTTTATTTCACAATCTTACCCACTAGATAAGCTATCTAAAGCAATTTCTTACATTACTTATTTTACCAATTCAACCCAACCTAATGCATTTCTAAAGTATGCTAATGAAGAGAACATGTATTGGAGTATCATATCTCAAAAAAACAAAAAAAAAACCGGTAAGAAAGCAATGTTGTGGTTGTTCTTCAACTTTAAACCTACTAACAAATCCACATTAAACTAGAAGAAAGTAACAGCCAAAAGAAATTGGCTGTTATTAGAGCAAAGTGATAAAACATGATTTTTTTACACAAGTTTCAACTGTTTAGTTGTTTCAAAACTAACCATAGGTGCCGCAAACGTGGGCGTTTTGGTGCTCATACAAAATTTTTGATTGGTGTCAAACACCCATACAAAATTGTTAATAGTTTTATCTGGATTGAAGTGTTTCAAGAAAAATTGCTTCCAGAATACTCGATATTGCTTCCAAAAGAGGTGAAATGCCTCTAGAAGACTTGCTACTGCCCCTGGGAGACCTGCATCTAAAAAATATGAAATGCTTCCAGAAGACTTAAAATGCTCCCAGAAAAATTGATAACTGACTTGATAGTGCTTCTAGTACTTGACATTGCTTCTAAAAGACTTGAAATGCTTTTAGAAGACTTGATATTGTCTACAGCAGACTTGACATTGCTGGAGAAGACTTGATATTGTTGGAAAAGACTTGAAATACTTCTTGAAGGCTTTATACTGCTTCTAGAAGATTTGAAATGCTTCCTGAAGATTTGATATCGCCTCTAAAAGTCTTAAAATGCTTCAAAAAGAGCACCAATACAATATTATTAAGCTTTTATTTGGGTTAAAGAAACCAGTTTCAATAGTTTTTAAAATTTTAATCTACTTATTCTTAGTTAACAATTAAACCAAGAAAATGTATGCTATATTTTAATATAACAAGTAATTATACAATCTCATCCCATAATTAATTTTTGTATGGTTACATTAAAAAAAAAATTAAGTTGCCAGCTTGCAGTTGCTAAGCAACCCAAACACGTTTAGCTTTAAATTTTGCAAAATTTTCTTAGTTAACAATAAGACCAAGAATATTAATGCTCCTTTCTAATACAATACATATATTAATAAGTATAAGTTGTATATTTTTAATAAGTATACAATTTCATTTCATAATTAATTTTTATTTGGTTACATTTAAACAAAAATTAAGTTGCCGTCTTGCCGTTGCTAAGTAACCAAGTACGTTTCAACCATAATGAAAAAAAATGTCAAAATCGTCGAGATGTTTCACGATTTTTAATTGTACTCAAGGAATTTTAATCGAATCAAAACGAATTCAAGAAAGTTTTTAACTAATTATAAACTAAATTTAAGGTATTTATTACTAATTTTACTGTTTTAATCGTTTAAAGCAAATCTAACCTCGAATAAAACCGCTGTGAAAAATTTTCTGGCTGTTTTAAGCAAGATTAACGTTAAATTTTGTTAAATTTTCTTAATTAACAATAAAGCCAAGAATATTTATGCATTATTTTAATACAATAAGTAATTATGCAGATTCATTTAATAATTAATTTTTGTTTGGTTACAGTAATAAAAATTAAGTTGCCGGCTTGCCGTTGCTAAGCAACTAAGTACGTTTTGGACAATAGCAACGAAAATGTCAAAAACTTTAAATGTTTCACAATTTTTAATTGAAATCAACGAATTTTAATCGAATCAAAAGGAATTCAAGGAAGTTTTCAACTAATTTTGAAGCAAATCTAACCTTGCAGTAAAACCGCATTGAGAAATTTTCTGGCTGTTTTAAATGAGATTAACTTTAAAGTTAGCTAAATTTTATTTAGAATATTTATGCATTATTTTAATACAATAAGTATCTATGCAGTTTCATTTAATAATAAATTTTTGTTTGGTTACAGCAAAAAAAAAATTAAGTTGCCGTCTTGCCGTTGCTAAGCAACCAAGTACGTTTTGGAAGATAACAAAGAAAATGTCAAAAACTTTAAGATGTTTCACGATTTTTAATTGAAATCAACGAATTTTAATCGAATCAAAAGGAATTCAAGGAAGTTTTCAACTAATTTTGAAGATAATTTAAGGTATTTGTTATAAATTTTACTGTTTTAATCGTTTTAAGCAAATCTAACCTCGCAGTAAAACCGAATTGAGAAATTTTCTGGCTGTTTTAAACGAGATTAATTTTAAATTTAGCTAAATTTTATTTAGAATATTATGCATCATTTTAACACAAGAAGTAATTATAGAGTTTCATTTAATAATTAATTTTTGTTTGGTTACAGTAAAAAAATTAAGTTGCCGTCTTGCCGTTGCTAAGCAACCAAGTACGTTTTGGACGATAACAAAAAAATGTCAAAAACTTTAAGATGTTTCACAATTTTTAATTGAAATCAATGAATTTTAATCGAATCAAAACGAATTCAAGGAAGTTTTCAACTAATTTTGAAGATAATTTAAGGTATTTGTTATAAATTTTACTGTTTTAATCGTTTTAAGCAAATCTAACCTTGCAGTAAAACCGAATTGAGAAATTTTCTGGCTGTTTTAAACGAGATTAACTTTAAATTTAGCTAAATTTTATTTAGAATATTTATGCATTATTTTAACACAATAAGTAATTATACAGTTTCATTTAATAATTAATTTTTGTTTGGTTACAGTAAAAAAAATTAAGTTGCAGTCTTGCCGTTGCTAAGCAACCAAGTACGTTTTGGACGATAACAAAAAAATGTCAAAAACTTTAAGATGTTTCACACTTTTTAATTGAAATCAACGAATTTTAATCGAATCAAAACGAATTCAAGGAAGTTTTCAACTAATTTTGAAGATAATTTGAGGTATTTGTTATAAATTTTACTGTTTTAATCGTTTTAAGCAAATCTAACCTTGCAGTAAAACCGTATTGAGAAATTTTCTGGCTGTTTTAAATGAGATTAACTTTAAAGTTAGCTAAATTTTATTTAGAATATTTATGCATTATTTTAATACAATAAGTATCTATGCAGTTTCATTTAATAATAAATTATTGTTTGGTTACAGCAAAAAAAAATTAAGTTGCGGTCTTGCCGTTGCTAAGCAACCAAGTACGTTTTGGACGATAACAAAAAAATGTCAAAAACTTTAAGATGTTTCACACTTTTTAATTGAAATCAACGAATTTTAATCGAATCAAAACGAATTCAAGGAAGTTTTCAACTAATTTTGAAGATAATTTGAGGTATTTGTTATAAATTTTACTGTTTTAATCGTTTTAAGCAAATCTAACCTTCCAGTAAAACCGCATTGAGAAATTTTCTGGCTGCTTTAAACGAGATTAACTTTAAATTTAGCTAAATTTTATTTAGAATATTATGCATCATTTTAACACAATAAGTAATTATAGAGTTTCATTTAATAATTAATTTTTGTTTGGTTACAGTAAAAAAAATTAAGTTGCCGTTGCTAAGCAACCAAGTACATTTTGGACGATAACAAAGAAAATATCAAAAACTTTACAAGATATTTTAGGAGTTTTAATTGAAATCAATGAATTTTGATCGAATCAAAGGAAGTTTCTAACTAAGTTTGAACTAAAATTAAGGTATTTATTACAAATTTCACTGTTTTAATCGCATTTTAAACCTCAATAAGCTTTTCCTTTTTAAATCAGCCCCAGAAACAGCTGCGAACGTTCCTTTTTTTGGATTTTGAATTTTTTCTGTCAGAAAATCTTTATTTCTTCTTTTAATTATTTAATTCGTTACTCTACATGTTAAGGATCCAATAATGATTAATGTGAGATATTGATTTCATTTTTGATCTTAACTTTTAGCAAAATCATTGAGCTTTGATTATCATCTTAGATTATCATCAATGTAAAAATAGATGTGATTGTCTTACAGTACAGTACCTATCATGATGATTTTATCTTTAATTTATTGTTCCTTTTCTGCTAAGAGTTATACCATGTTGTGTATCGTGATTTAGTTTGGAAGCACTAAACTATTTAAAAAGTAGTAGAAATGGTTCAAGACTAAGAGACATTAAGGTTTTATAATGGAACGTTCGGTAAACCGGCCACGTTTTGTGAGAAAGAACGCAAACTAGTAACAATAACCACCTTGGGCCGGTGAGGCTCGAAAGGACAACAAAAACGCGCACATAAAACTGAAATATTACCGACGCTCTACACGACGACGTGACTTATGCCTGGTTCCTACGTGGTTACAGAACCGGGGCTATGCTACAGAAAAACGCCCCGTATATTTCGGCACGATCTGATAACAAAAGAATTCCGGAGTTGGACGGTCGAGTCTCGTAAACTGATTTTTGTCGCGGTGGATAGGGAAATTTGCCTTTATAAAACTTTAAATTCAAGTCTCCTGATAAGAAATATTAATTACAACTCATATTTTTATCCCCATCCACATACACAAAATGTATAAAATGTAAAATTTAATTTCAAACAACAAAGGATTATAAAACACGAAAAATAACACTCTTCAGACGTCAACGGTTAATCGGTTTGGGTTCAAAAAGACCTTTGACGTTAAAGATACACACACATACTCGAGAGATTAACGTTTTTTACGTAGTCGGTATGGTGATTGACAGGTTAGAGAATCAAAAAAATCGCAGTGTTTCATAAACTATGAAATCTAAAAATTTTTAAAAACAAAACTTGTAACGTTGTTGGGAATTTCATCAAAATTTTTTAATTAAAAATACGACACGATGTCGACACATATTAGCGCGTACTTTATAAAGAAATATTTTCTCATTATCCCGGGACTTGCGATATGAAATTTATTTCGAGTAGGAGAGCAAATAAACACGTTGAGCATCCCGTATAAATAAACATAAAACGAAATTTTTCCCAACAAAATTATTTAGCAACAAATACGCTTATTTGAATAACATATTATCATTTTTTTTGTTTCTGCGGAATTCTTATAAATTGAGCCAAATTACTTCAATAACATATTTTAAATCGCACCTGGTGCGAATAAATATTTTTGGAACATAACCAAGATAACTCGAAAAATATAGCTAAGATTGCAGAAATTGAACTAAAAAAATTCAAAAACTAACTTAAACTTAACTCACACACATAAACACATAGACATGTGGTGAGCCACGGTGTTTGGCAAAGAGCAAAGTTTCTGAGTGTTCGATCGAGTTCCAAATTGTAGTGGTACAAGAAGCCTTCGAGGCCCCCTCCATCCACCCACCGACATGCGCTGGTCGTCTTCAGACGTCCGCAGGGCGACCTTTAATCTAACTTCGTCCCGTTTTCGATCCACTTTCAACATATTGTATTGGCATCGTGCGCCTCCAAACTCCAAGAAAGGAACGCGCCCGAAAGAAAACTTGGATATATACGCTTCTTTCTGGCTCATATCAAGAAATGCATTCGGGCGGAAAACTTTCCAAGAAGTTTTCATAAAAGACACCAACATACTTTACAAATAGAAAAGTTAAGTTACCTTATCTCGACGGAATGTTGAAATAATGATTAGACGAAAGATGCAAAACGTTGACTTACCTGAAAAATAAACAAAAAAAATGCGTTAAAGGTTTGTAAAAACATTGGGTTGAAGTGTTAAACGGGGATGGACGTTTTAGCAAAATGTTGGCCGTACCGAGTGTAAGGGCGAAGAGTAAGCAAAATTAAATTCCGACGAGGTTCACGGTGCTCCGAAACAACGAAACGCCGATTCGGGAACGCGCAATTACCGAATACGAAGTCAACGAACCGAAAGGAAAACAACAAAAAGGCATCAACACTCCAAAAACGAACTATAAGCACCGAAATCGACGTGAGAAAGTCGCGAAAAGTTTAATTGCAGAAAATTCGTGAACGCTAAAATACAAGATTTTTCACTCATTTCTGTTTCATCAAAATAAGATGTTATCAAATTTTTGGACTGTGTTAAAATGTTATACAGGGTGATTCATTAGCTGTATGACAAACTTTGGCAGATGAAAGGTGATGCGATTCTAAGGAAAAGATGTTATATGAATATGGGTATGATTCATTTTGGTTAAAGAGTTACAATTCTTTGAAAATTTTACACAGTTTAATAGGCAAATGAAAATGTAACATAAAAACTATGTTTAAAAATGACTAAAATTGTTCGAAATTTCCGCCTACAGCTTGAATGCACGCCTCACATAAGTAAAGACGAAGTAAGGATTCTGTCACACGACGTATGATATTTGGATCATTCCGTATGCTATTAGCTGCATCTTGAATTCTGTTCAGTAGTTGCTGACGGGTAGTAATTTCTACATGGTACACAAGCTGCTTCAGGTGTCCCCAGAAATAATGATCCAGCGGATTTAGATCTGGGGATCTTGATGGCCAGACTACTAGACCTCTATTGCCAATCCATTTGCTTGCAAAATGTTCATGTAACCAAACGATGACTATTTTTCCTCGATGTGGTGGTGTACCATCGCGCTGATACCCCATATTTTGAACGATGTTAAGTACGTCGTCGATAAAACCGAAAAGATTATTTTCCAAGAAATTTCTGTACCTACCTGCATTTAAGCGTTCATTTATCACCCATAGAGGTAGCAAAGAATTGTTAAAAATGCCACCCCAAACATTTACACTAAACCGTTACTGAAATCTTCCTGGTCTAATTGCTTGTGGATTTTGCAAGGACCACACATGTTCGTTATGATAATTATTTATGCCGTCCCTAGTGAACCACGCTTCATCAGACCACAGAATTTGGGAAATGAAGTTATTATTTTGAGCATGTTGCTGAATAATCCAGTGGCAAAATGCTAAGTGTTGCTCAATATCTCCAGGATGTAATGCTTGAACATTTTGGCGACGAAACGAATGTAACAATTCTCGATTCAATACACGCCATACAAAACGTTGGGATATTTATAATATGCTCGCTGTACGCCGAGTACTAATTGAAGGGTCATCAAGTACTAAATCAATTACACGTTCTTCATTTTGTACATTCAGTTCATGGGGTCGAACGGAATGTGGTGAAGCGGGGTTACCTGGTTCTCTCAGTCTGCGAAATGATGCACGAAACACTGTATGGACAGTTGATGTCTATTTGGAAACCTACGAAGGTATTCTCTTGCTGCTTGCCGACCATTTCCGTTACAAATCCCATATACAAAAATAATATCTGCATATTCTTTAGTCGTAATATTTCCGTTTTCGATCAAAACTCTAACAATTATAAACTTTGAAACACACAGAATAGAGTAAATTTAAATGTGTGACATAAAGAACTCAGCTTTGTTATCACAGCCAACATTGTAGTTGTTTCATAGTTATTGTTGCGAATCTTTCCTATTAAACTGTGTAAAATTTTCAAAGGCTTGTAACACTTTAACGAAAATGAATCGGACCCATATTCATATAACATCTTTTCTTTAGAATCGCATCACCTTTCATCTGCCAAAGTTTGTTATAGTGCTAATGAATCACCCTGTATATCACATGGTTATGTTAGGTTTATTAGAAATGCTGTTAATCATTGTTTGAAATACTTTTAATTTGTCTAAAATGACCTAAATTTGTCTAGTATTAGCTCTAGAGTTCATGCTGGCTGTATTGTTAGTTTTTATTCAGTTTTAAATTGTTGTATACCTGTATCGAACTAAAACTAGAACTGACACTATACCTAGAATTAGTAAGTTTCGGTTTAGTCGTGGGTTTTCAGACAACTTAGCGCTAGATTGCTATAAAATCTTTTGGAACTAAAAGTATATTTAATACTAGACTAGCTTTAGTACTAACATTAGATTTAGAACTAGAAACTTAATGTTTCTAAGAAATAAAAATTAATGTTTCTAGTTTTAAATCTAGTATTAGTTCTAAATATAGATCGAGTTGGGTTGAGTTGGGTTTCATCTTGAGAGACGTACGGCTAAACCCGAATTTTTGTAGTACTAGGTCTAGTGTTAGTTCTAGTTTTGATTCTTATTTAGCTCTGGATTATCGGAAATTCTTTTGGAACTTAAAGTATGACCAATACTCGACCTACAACTTAACTTTAGTACTAACACTAGGCGTAGAACCAGAAATATTAACATTTAGCCGTACGTATCTTAAGACGGGTAAACCTTAATATTTTTAATTCTATGTCTAGTATTAGTTCTAAAGTTAGGTTGAGTTGGGTTGAATTGGGTTTCATCTTAAGAGACGTTGGGCTAAACCCGAATGTTTTTAGTTATAGATCTAGTGTTAATTGAATAAAACTAGAACTAACACTAGACCTAGTACTAGAAAGTTTCTGAAGACGCACGGCTAAACCTAAATCTAAATCTTTTGGAACGAAAAGTATGACCAATAATCTACAACCTTACTTTAGTACTAACACTCGGCGTAGAACCAGAAATGAAGATGTTATATGAATATGGATCCGATTCATTTTGGTTAAAGAGTTACAATTCTTTGAAAATTTTACACAGTTTAATAGGCAAATGAAAATGTAACATAAAAACTATGTTTAAAAATGACTAAAATTGTTCGAAATTTCCGCCTACAGCTTGAATGCATGCCTCACATAAATAAAGACGAAGTAAGGATTCTGTCACACGACGTATGATATTTGGATCATTCAGTATGCTATTAGCTGCATCTTGAATTCTGTTCAGTAGTTGCTGACGGGTAGTAATTTCTACATGGTACACAAGCTGCTTCATGTGTCCCCAGAAATAATAATCCAGCGGATTTAGATCTGGGGATCTTGATGGCCAGACTACTAGACCTCTATTGCCAATCCATTTGCTTGCAAAATGTTCATGTAACCAAACGATGACTATTCTTCCTCGATGTGGTGGTGTACCATCGCGCTGATACCCCATATTTTGAACGATGTTAAGTACGTCGTCGATAAAACCGAAAAGATTATTTTCCAAGAAATTTCTGTACCTACCTGCATTTAAGCGTTCATTTATCACCCATACAGGTAGCAAAGAATTGTTAAAAATGCCACCCCAAACATTTACACTAAACCGTTACTGAAATCTTCCTGGTCTAATTGCTTGTAGATTTTACAAGGACCACACATGTTCGTTATGATAATTATTTATGCTGTCCCTAGTGAAACACACTTCATCAGACCACAGAATTTGGGAAATGAAGTTATTATTTTGAGCATGTTGCTGAATAATCTCAGAATAATGCTCAGTATTTCCAGGATGTAATGCTTGAACATTTTGGCGATGAAACGTATGTAACATTTCTCGATTCAATACACGCCATACAAAACTTTGGGATATTTGTAACATCCTCGCTATACACCGAGTACTAATTGGAGGGTCGCCAAGTACTAAATCAATTACAAGTTCTTCATTTTCTACATTCACTTCATGGGAACGAACGAAATGTGGTGGAGCGGGGTTACCTGTTTCTCTCAGTCTGCGAAATGATGCACTAAACACTGTATAGACAGGTTGATGTCTATTTGGAAACCTACGAAGGTATTCTCTTGCTGCTTGTCGACCGTTTCCGTTACAAAGCTTGTATACAAAAATAATATCTGCATATTCTTTAGTCGTAATATTTCCGTTTTCGATCAAAACTCTGACAATTATAAACTTTGAAACACACAGAATAGAGTAAATTTAAATGTTTGACATAAAGAACTCGGCTTTGTTATCACAGCCAACATTGTAGTTGTTTCATAGTTATTGTTGTGAATCTTTCCTATTAAACTGTGTAAAATTTTCAAAGGCTTGTAACTCTTTAACGAAAATGAATCGGACCCATATTCATATAACACCTTTTCCTTAGAATCGCAGCACCTTTCATCTGCCAAAGTTTGTCATAGTGCTAACGAATCACCCTGTATATCAGATGGTTATATTAGGTTTGGAACTAAAAGTATATTTAATAGTAGACTAGCTTTAGTACTAATAATGGATCTAGAACTAGAAACTTCGATAGAATTAATGTTTCTAATTTTAAATCTAGTATTAGTTCTAAATATAGATCGAGTTGGGTTGAGTTGGGTTTCATCTTGAGAGACGTACGGCTCCCGAATTTTTGTAGTACTAGGTCTAGTGTTAGTTCTAGTTTTAATTCTTATTTAACTCTAGATTGTTGTAAATTTTTTTGGAACTAAAAGTATGACCAATATTCGATCTACAACCTAACTTTTAGTACTAACACTAGGCGTAGAACCAGAAATATTAAGGTTTAGCCGTACATCTCTTAAGACGGCTAAACCTTAATGTTTTTAGTTCTATGTCTAGTATTACTTTTAAAGCTAGGTTGAGTTGGGTTGAATTGGGTTTCATCTTAAGAGACGTTCGGCTAAACTCGAATGTTTCCAGTTCTAGATCTAGTGTTAATTGAATAAAACTAGAACTAACACTAGACCTAGTACTAGAAAGTTTCGGTTTAGCCGTGCGTCTGAAGATGCACGGCTAAACCTGAATCTTTCAAGTACTAGGTCTAGTGTTAGTTCTAGTTTTAATTCTTATTTAGCTCTAGATGGTTATAAATTCTTCTGGAAGTAAAAATATATTTAATACTAGACTTACAACCTAGCTTTAGTATCAACACTAGGCCTCCAGGCAAGAAACATTAATTTTGAACAGAATTCATGTTGCAAGCAGGCCAAATATAACGAAAAAATAATATTTTAAAACTTCTAAACTTCTAATCTGTACCGGTTTCGGAGTTCACTCCATCATCAGCCGAAAGTGTCGTAGAAGAAGCTAAGGTCTAGTAGAGCAGAAGCACGTAAAACATGTGTTAATGAAGTTGTCTTAACTATGTTTAAAAAATCTCCAAGAATGTTGTAAAATAGTGATATGGAATGGTGAAGTGTCAAAAGTTACTTTCTTTTTCTAGCTCCGCCAAGATGGTCGTATATACCTTTTAGTTTAATTTAATTGCAAATTCTTCTGGAAGTAAAAGTATAACCTAAGCTACTTCAGAAATCAGTACTGGCCCAAAAAGATCCGAACGCTAAGAAATTTTCAAAATCGAGTAATTTTTTTCTTTCAAAACGCTTTAATACTCAAAAATCATCAATCTGAACTACTCGATTATGCATCTTTATCATCTAAATATAAGATTAAAGAATAAAAAATAGACTCAATTGAGTTATAGATCGAATTCAAGTCTTAGACTTTATAAAAAATGAGAAACAGGATTTATCGAGAATAAAAATCCACTTTCAGAAGTAAAGTTTCAAAAAATATTAACATTTAAATGTAAACAATAAGCTATTATTGTATCATCCTTTTTTTATATTACTAGCTAAACATTTAGAAGTCTAGATTTACCGGTATAGGAAGTTTCTATACCAATTATATTAAGCACCTTATGTGTATTCGATATTACAATTCAAACACATAAGCCTTCGTTTCCCATTTCGCAATTCGATTCTCTCTCATAAATAATTATCGTCAAATTCCGTGTATTGATGATAGTATTTATTCAAATGTACTGCAACATTTAAGATGTATAAATTACACTGATCACAAAATTCATGAACTGATTAACTATGTATAAGAATTATTTATCTTCTTGAATGATGTAGACAAACTCCAATCTAGCGTATTAGCCTAGATGATTGTCAGACTTGCCAGTCTTGATAGAGTGATGTAATCGTTATCAACTAAAGATTGAAAATCTGTATCTTCTTTCTTTCATTTCGTGCAAACCCAACCCAACCCAACAATACTCGGCACTTTAGGGCTAGGTTGGACGAACGAAAGCCATACAATGTTTTAATGCTAAAAAAAAGTCCACACAAGTTTAGGATGACGTTGCATACAATGAAGCATACTTGCGTGCCTTTTCGCACATAAATGTATATAAATCCTTTTTTCCTACCCCGGTATATAGACTTATATCGAAAGAGACTTCTCAAAAATTTGTCTCAACGCTTCACATCTCATATCTCAATCGTGGAACGGATTACGCATACGTGTTGTAACATCACAACTTGTTTGGACTGGACAAGATCCATTATTTTAATCAAATCTCCAGTGCTGAATGTATGTAAGTGTCAGTAGTAGTGTAGCAGATATTTTGAAAAATCTAATCCTAATTTGATGACACTACAGTCATAGAAAAATTGAGTGAACTCGAGTCAATCCAAAAACTTCTTCTTTAAAGTTCTTGTACACGAAATAGCTTACTTTACTTTTACTTTACTTTTACTTTATAGCTTAGATTTTACGATTCAAGCCTAAAGTTACAAAATGATAAAATAGTAATTTTAATGAAGAAAGGTTTTTTGTAGTACTTGTAAAAGAATCATATAAATATGCATTTATGTCATCTTGATAATTTCATATTATTGCATTAACACTTAAAAGCAGCAGAAATCGCAATGATAAATCTTAGTGACGAACACAGAACACAGAAATTTAATTTGTCTTTCTTTACCTATAGGATAATTCATACATATTTATGCAAATAATTCTTGTTTGAATTGTATTTTTCATAAAGATAATGGCTTAAACCTGTTTGCAAAAAGCCGTAACAAATTTAAAAATCTAATGAGAAAGTTCTCGTCTATACACATTGTACAGACATTTTGACTTGTAGTGTTCACATAAAATTTGTTCTTATACAAGTAGATGTACTTTATGATTGACAACATTATATTTATCTCATTCCTTTTTGCGATAAAAATATCCAACTTTTTTGCCAATGTTTAGGTGGTCTTTCAAACGCACGCTTCGTTCTTGATCTTTATGTTCTTACCTATTCAGAGATCCGATATGGTGTATCATATTAATGATGTTTTATATTACCTCGCCTTCGTCTCTAGTTATATTCCTTGTAACGCTTTTTTAGCTTCTGTTTTATTCCTTTATGTGATAAGGATATCCAGATTTCCTGGTAAAAGTAGGCGATCTTCCAATTAGATACTTGATTCTCAATCTTTATATTTTTGGCCAATAAGTGATTTGGATCTGGTTTATCTTTGTCATCGGTGTCTTTATCTTTCATTTCCAAATCTCTCACCACGTTTTATATTCTGTTTTAGTATTGTATGTTATCGAAATTTAGTATTTTTAATTTCATTTAAATTTGACATACTTTTTATGAATTATCTGTCATCAAGAGACTCTTATCATTTCAATTCGCTCCTCAGGATTTTATTAAACTTTTTCTTTTTCTAAGATTGATCAATTAGTACCAAAATCCAAACATAGTTATCTCGTATTTTGCACTATATTTAAAATTATTTCCACTTAAACGATTCAATGGCAAATCAGATAATCAGTTTCGGTCTACATAAATCACCATCTTCAGGGTTACGTCGTAAAATGAATACATAAAGCACGCATTAAAATTGTCAACTAATATTTACTTAAATTAAAATATCAGCAAGAACGTGCGTGTAATTCTCATTCTTCTATTATAATAAAAAAATATTCGCACGCAACTTTTTATCTACATATCTATCTGTTTTTGGGGTGAAAAACATTTACACGTTCGCTCTTGTTATTTTAATTTAAGCAAATATTTGTTGATTTATTTTAACGAAACTGCGGTACTAGTTTGTATTAAAATAAGCAAGTTCTTTTTTGTGAGAGGAGTAAAATAAAAATAAGAATTGATGTGTTTTCGATAGGATGAATGGTATTTATTTCTTTCTTCAGACTATGTCTTCGTATCAAGTTTTCTAAAAGCAGTATCAAGTCTTTCAGAGAGAGTAGTAAATTTTCTAGATGCAGAATTAAGTCTACTAGAAGTATTTCAAGAATTTCAGGACTAAAGTCAAGTACCAGAATTTGGAACTTAGTCCTGAATCCCGAAAACAAAAGTATGAATTAAGTACTGTTCTTGTACAAATTAACTACCAATCTTTCAAAAACACCAAAATTTATTATTTACAATTTTTCTACTTTGATTAAGTATCATACAGATATTTTTAATGCTTTGAAATCGGTTTGTTCAGTATATCCCATAATCATTTTTTACATTTTCTAAAAACATCTTACTTAATGTTTTTTAATTGTCTTGTATAATTACATACTCTAAAACGCCTTTTTCGGCTTTTGACATCTTAAAAACTCTTTCTAAAACCACAAAATCAATAATTTAAGTTTTTCAATATTTCAAAAATTTTAAAATTACCCAACCCAGTCCGTAATATTCTTCAACGCAATTTCTAAAATTGTTTTGGTCCATGATTTTTGAAGAATGTTATAAACTAGGTTGAGTTGGGTTGAGCTCTAATATCATATCGTTTAATCTGAAGGATAATATGAAGTTGGAGCTCAACCTAACCTAATCCAGTACATAACATTTTTTAAAATCATAGACCAATAAAACTTTTAGAAATTGCATTGAAGAATATTATGGACTGGGATAATTTTGAAATTTTTTAAAAAGCTTCTAACATGTGGTTCCGGTTATAATGAACACTTTCCTGTTTTCGAGTGAATATCTCAGCCATATACGATTTTATATTAACAATGAAGCAGAAATGTTTAATGAAGAAATCGACATGACACAGAGTTTATTTCCAAAAGTTGTATTTATACTATCCTTCTTGTATACCTCATACTATCCTTCATATTGAATGATATATTGGAGCTCAACCCAAGACAACCTAGTCGATAACATTCTTCAAAAATCATGGATCAATACAACTTTTGGAAATAAACTCTGTAAGTGTCATAACATTCCTCATATTGAATGGTATCAAGTTGAAGGTTAACCCAATCTAACGAATCTTCTAAGTTTTTTTGGAAATATTCCGTGATTTTTTCTTCTATAGTAGGTTTAAGTTGAGCGTTAGCGTAAGTTGAGCATACCATGCCTCACATCATTCAATAAGAGGCATGGTATGAAGGTTCAATTTCAATCCAAATATAGGAGAAATCAAAAAATCACGGAATATTTTGATTTTTTGTTCTACATCTGAGTTGTGTTAATCTTCAACTTCATGCCATCCCTCATATAGCAAAAAATCAAATCCAAAATTCTTTTGTGGTTGAGTTGGATTGGGTTAAACTCCAACTTCATACCTTTCAATATGAGCCCATACCTAAAATTGGGAATAATTTTTAATTTTGTGAAAGATTCCGTGATTGTTTCTTGTATAGTTGGATTGAGTTGAGCTCTAACTTCACATCATTCAATATGAGGCATGGTATGAAGGTTTTCTCCTATGTTTGAGTTGGGTTGATCTCCAACTTCAATCCAAATATAAGAGAAAAAATCATGGGATATTTTGATTTTTTGTTCTATAACTGAGTTGTGCTAATCTAAGAAATCGACATGACACTTACAAAGTTTATTCAACAAAAGTTGTATTCATACTATCCATCTTGTATACTTCATACTATCCTTCATATTGAATGATATATTGGAGTTCAACCCAAGACAACCTAGTCGATAACATTCTTCAAAAATCATGGATCAATACAACTTTTGGAAAAAAACTGTGTGTCATAACATTCCTCATATTGAATGGTATCAAGTTTAAGGTTTTCCCAATCTAACGAATCTACTAAGTTTTTTTGGAAATATTCCGTGATTTTTTCTTCTATAGTTGGTTTAAGTTGAACGCTAAGTTCACATCATTCAATATGAGGCATGGTATGAAGGTTCAATTTCAATCCAAATATAGGAGAAATCAAAAAATCACGGAATATTTTGATTTTTTGTTCTACATCTGAGTTGTGTTAATCTTCAACTTCATGCCATCCCTCATATAGCAAAAAATCAAATCCAAAATTCTTTTGTGGTTGAGTTGGATTGGGTTAAACTCCAACTTCATACCTTTCAATATGAGCCCATACCTAAAATTTGGAATAATTTTTAATTTTTGGAAATATTCCGTGATTGTTTCTTCTATAGTTGGATTGAGTTGAGCTCTAACTTCACATCATTCAATATGAGGCATGGTATGAAGGTTTTCTTCTATGTTTGAGTTGGGTTGATCTCCAACTTCAATTCAAATATAGGAGAAAAAATCATGGGATATTTTGATTTTTTGTTGTATAACTGAGTTGTGCTAATCTAAGAAATCGACATGACACTTACAGAGTTTATTTCCAAAAGTTGTATTCATACTATCCTTTATATTGAATGATATATTGGAGTTCAACCCAAGACAACTTACTCGATAACATTCTTCAAAAATCATGGATCAATACAACTTTTGGAAATAAACTCTGTAAGTGTTATAACATTCCTCATATTGAATGGTATCAAGTTGAAGGTTAACCCAATCTAACGAATCTTCTAAGTTTTTTTGGAAATATTCCGTGATTTTTTCTTCTATAGTTGGTTTAAGTTGAGCGTTAAGTTCACATCATTCAATATGAGGCATGGTATGAAGGTTCAATTTCAATCCAAATATAGGAGAAATCAAAAAATCACGGAATATTTTGATTTTTTGTTCTACATCTGAGTTGTGTTAATCTTCAACTTCATGCCATCCCTCATATAGCAAAAAATCAAATCCAAAATTCTTTTGTGGTTGAGTTGGATTGGATTAAACTCCAACTTCATACCTTTCAATATGAGCCGATACCTAAAATTTGAAATAATTTTTAATTTTTGGAAATATTCCGGGATTGTTTCTTCTATAGTTGGATTGAGTTGCGCTCTAACTTCACATCATTCAATATGAGGCATGGTATGAAGGTTTTCTCCTATGTTTGAGTTGGGTTGATCTCCAACTTCAATCCAAATATAGGAGAAAAAATCATGGGATATTTTGATTTTTTGTTCTATAACTGAGTTGTGCTAATCTAAGAAATCGACATGACACTTACAGAGTTTATTTCCAAAAGTTGTATTCATACTATCCATCTTGTATACTTCATACTATCCTTCATATTGAATGATATATTGGAGTTCAACCCAAGACAACTTACTCGATAACATTCTTCAAAAATCATGGATCAATACAACTTTTGGAAAAAATCTGTGTAAGTGTCATAACATTCCTCATATTGAATGGTATCAAGTTGAAGGTTAACCCAATCTAACGAATCTTCTAAGTTTCTTTGGTAATATTCCGTGATTTTTTCTTCTATAGTTGGTTTAAGTTGAGCGTTAAGTTCACATCATTCAATATGAGGCATGGTATGAAGGTTCAATTTCAATCCAAATATAGGATAAATCAAAAAACCACGGAATATTTTGATTTTTTGTTCTACATCTGAGTTGTGTTAATCTTCAACTTCACGCCATCCCTCATATAGCAAAAAATCAAATCCAAAATTCTTTTGTGGTTGAGTTGGATTGGATTAAACTCCAACTTCATACCTTTCAATATGAGCCCATACCTAAAATTTGGAATAATTTTTAATTTTTGGAAATATTCCGTGATTGTTTCTTCTATAGTTGGATTGAGTTGCGCTCTAACTTCACATCATTCAATATGAAGCATGGTATGAAGCTTTTCTTCTATGTTTGAGTTGGGTTGATCTCCAACTTCAATCCAAATATAGGAGAAAAAATCATGGGATATTTTGATTTTTTGTTCTATAACTGAGTTGTGCTAATCTTCAACTTCATTCCATCCCTTATATAACAAAGAATCAAAACCAAAATTCTTCTGTTGTTGGGTTGGATTGGGTTAAACTCCAACTTCATACCTTTTAATATGAGCCCATACTTAAAATTTTTAATTTTTGGAAATATTCCGTGCTTTTTTTCTTCCATATTTTAGGATTGATTTTTTCTTCTGTAGTTGGATTGAGTTAACCTTCAACTTCATGCCGTCCCTCATATAACAAAAAATCAAATCCAAAACAACAAAACTTTCTAAGTTCAATTTAATATGAGAGATATCAAGTTGCAATTTCTTTCAAAATAGTTTAATTTCATTCAATTTAATAATCATTAAAATTGTTTTTTTTTTCATTATATTTTTAATTTTTGCCTATGAGGAACTTATTTTGCAAATTACTTCGGTATAGGATAGAATATCGAAGGTAACATGCAGATGTAAATAGGAAAATTGTAATAGAAATATTTTCATTAAAATGTTAGTACGTAACTTTTTTATAACTCCACATTCATTTTATAAATCCGCATCCGCAAAATTAGAATTAAAAAATCCGGTTCCACATCCGCATCCGCTAAATCCACATCCGTAGCATCACTAATAACAATATGCCAGCTGTTGTTATTTATTTCAATTTTAAAATAGTCTCATTTGTTTCAAAACATGATATATAAAACTGAATACTCTGTTAATTCTGCCATTCTGTCAAACACGTTTGATAAATAATCAAATATGATTCATACATTTGATCACATGATCGAGTGTGAGTTACATGAATTGAGCCACGTGATTCACGAATTGTATTCACATGAGTGGCGTGCGTGACCCGCGTGGGTCTAGATCGTGAGCGGGCATAAAATGTCGCTCACGCGCACATCTCTACTTTGCTTATTGTGCACATATGAGTCATATTTGTCATCTCATGTCTTAAAAATATGTCTTAGAAATACAACCATGAATGTTTCTATTAGGAAATGATGCCAAACAAACAATTCATCATACCGTTTTCTGTGTTTATTAAGGATTTTTTTATCCATGTTGTTTACTTTGCAAACTTTGTGTTGCTTATAGAAATGTCATCCTGGAGGAGGAAATAGTTCTAGATTGGAACAACCGATGAAATTGTCAAATGGGCTAAACAGATAATATTTGGGTTGGAAATATGGTACAGAGACTATATTTTTATACAGCTTGTAAGATAAAACACAGGAAACTTGGAACCAATTATGAAGAGTATTCATCCCAAGAAACTACATTAAAGTTATGGTGGAATGGGAGAGAGGAGGTAGAGAAGAGAACGTAACAGAACACTATTTAGGTATGGTGTAGTGATGGAGCGGGAACGAGAAAGGCCTCCCTTGGGAAAAAAGGTATGTGTTAATAATATTATTAATTATTATGGAAAGAAAGCGCCTCTATACCTTGTGAAGGAAGGGAATGAGGAAAGGAAGATGTTGGTAGCCAGATTTTGTTGTGGCAATGAATAGATAGCGAACACTTTGAACGGACTTTTTATGCCCGCTCACGATTTAAACCCACGCACGCCACTCACGTGAACACCATTCATGAATCACGTGAGTCACGCGTAGGTCACGTCAATTCATGTGACTCATACTCAATTAGGTGATCAAATTTATGAATCATGTTTAATTATTTGTTAATTTGATTATTCTGAACCATCGTGACCCGGCAGAACTCACGTAATTTGCACATCTCTAGTTGAAACTATGATTAATCATTTGCAGATCAAACCTCTTTACGTCACTATACTGAAGCATATCTTAATAATAACATATAATATTTGATAAATTGTTCGAGGAATTTTCAAAATAAAATTTTGAATTAAAACGGATTTGAAATTAATAAACTTTTATTAACTTGTTTTCTGTTAATCTTGTTTTTCTCAAAAAAAAACTGTCGATGGACTTAATAATAGAACCTAATCCCTAAGAGTAATGTTCTGAACGGATCCGTATAATCTTTTCGTGACATGCCGTATCGCGTATAGTTGTGTCGTTACGGTGGCTTCGTTCATCAATCATTTGATTACTTCAAATTATGACTCATTGCCGACACAGGGTTACCCGACAATACGTTGTTAATGCCTCGGGCAGACGAAAAGGGATGTGGGAACCGACGTTTTATTATTATATTAACTCAGGCCAAAAATCCCCCGAATCATCATCAATCCTTTAAAACTTTATCATCTAAACCTATCTTAAATTTATTAAAAATTTAATTTTAAATTTCCTCCGGTTTAATTTTTTTTTGTTGTAATTCAAAAACCCATCACTTTCCTCATCTACAAAAAAAGATAACTTTGTACTACACACGAAAACTGTAAATATGTACTGTGTCCTATAAACATTTTGTTGAAACAACGATACGGATGGTCGACGACGGGGAATAGCAGTGCCCTCTTTTCGCTTATGACTCAAATATTTGCCGAGATAACACTCACAAATGGTGTTTCTCCGAACGAGACGTAGTAATGCGTGTGGTAAATATCGTCACAACTTAAAAATTTCTCATTCTGCCTGGACAGTATTAATAAATACACACGTTCGTTCCTGTTAAAAATTAAAGGCTATCAAAAAACCTAGTCACCGCTAACGAATGACAATATTTAGGCACGTGGGTACTCAAAAACTCGTTTATTAGTTCGTAACTTTAATACGTTATGTGTCAATACGTCGGTTTTACGTTCGCAATCTTATTTTGTTACTAAAAATAACTTTATTAGTATTATTGTATAGTGCTGTTCAATATTACGATCATCGCGTGGTATTAATACGAATGAGAATATTATTTTTAAGTTAATAATAATTTAATAAAAATGTTTATATAGGACGATTCAGTCGAATAATTTAACATTTTCGAATTAATGAACCACGAAGGAATTATACATTATTTATTATAAAAATTGAAATTTCGTATTTGATTAAACTTAATGAAACATTATTTAATGATTGGCGCCAGATGATGAGTAATTTTTTTGAGAAATTTCAATAGAAGATGATTCAGGGTTTCTATTTTGAAAACTTTCTACTGTTTTATTTGTGATTTCTTCAATGTTTATAATTAATTTCTTAATATGTAGTATGAAGATTTTAAAATGAGGACTCAAACATGAGTAACAATACATAGATAACAGCAAATAGTGCATAATGATAAGTAGTGATATAGAGAGGTGTGATCTGTAAATGATTAATCATAGTTTCAACATCAAAAGGTACACTAAAGGAGTTAGAGCTTGCAATACCGGGATCGTGGACAATTTTTGTTTGGTATTAAGAACTGATATTGTTGGCAAAATACCGGTATTTTAATATTAATGTTATTACTGAACACAAAAAAAATTAAAAAAGCGCCGCAACCTCTTGGAATCATAGTATAACCCAACTAGAGATGTGTGAGTCACGATGGATCATTCGTGAGCCACCGTAAGCGGGCATCAATTTTTGTAACATTCACGTGAACGTGCGTGATCGTGAACGACTTTGACAAGTTATAAAAGTCAATATTGATATGAAAGACGTGTACGTTATTATCTATACAAGCAATTTTTAACCGCTGATCCGCAGAGTAATTTAACCGGTCCCTGGACAATTTTTATCCATCCCGTTTAACATTTTTAGCAATTGTTTTTGGACAGAAATGATGCATAAGAGCAATTTAAACCTTTCATTATTTCTGATTTATTTATTAATTTTACGTTAATACTAGATATTAGTTGAAGACCTTAACCCAACCCAACTAGCTAGTTAGCATAAAGTATTAGTTGGGTTGGGTGGCGCCATCAACCTTATCTGAATCCAACCTAACCCAACGAGCTACTTAGCGCTAGATATTAACTGGGCTTGGTTGAGCCATTGATTTTAATCCAACCCAACCTAACTAGCCAGTTAGTATTAAATATTAGTTGGGTTGGGTTGGGTTGGGTGGCGCCATTAACTTTATCTGAATCCAACCTAACCCAACGAGCTACTTAGCGCTAGATATTAAATGGGTTTGGTTGAGCCATTGATTTTAATCCAACCCAACCTAACTAGCTAGTTAGCATAAAGTATTAGTTGGGTTAGGTGGCGCCATCAACCTATCTAAATCCAACCTAATCCAACGAGCTACTTAGCGCTAGATATTAAATGGGTTTGGTTGAGCCATTGATTTTAATCCAACCCAACCTAACTAGCTAGTTAGCATTAAATATTAGTTGGGTTGGGTGGCGCCATTAACTTTATCTGAATCCAACCTAACCCAACGAGCTACTTAGCGCTAGATATTAAATGGGTTTGGTTGAGCCATTGATTTTAATCCAACCCAACCTAACTAGCTAGTTAGCATAAAGTATTAGTTGGGTTAGGTGGCGCCATCAACCTATCTAAATCCAACCTAATCCAACGAGCTACTTAGCGCTAGATATTAAATGGGTTTGGTTGAGCCATTGATTTTAATCCAACCCAACCTAACTAGCTAGTTAGCATTAAATATTAGTTGGGTTGGGTTTATCAACCTCGGGACTGCTATGGAAGTGGTGGACCAATGTTTTCTAAAAACATGATAAAGATAGCTATAGTTTTCCCATAGCTGCATCCATTAGATCGGATTTTCGATTTTACCAACAACGAAATTAAGGAAATTATTTTACATCCTGTCATGTAAAAAAATTAGGAAAAGACTAAAATAAAGCTTTTCTAGTACTAACATGATATTAATAATTTCATGTCATTTGGCCAAGATTATGGTAGGTGTGCAGAATGCTATAAGTAATACAATAACAATCAAATTGAACAGTTGCTGAATAACCAAATTCACTGCTAAAATATCTATTTTAACTTATCAAACTGATTTGACTAAATACGGAATTAATAAAAGCTCATTTTTGCAGTTTTAAGTTATACAGTGTCTGTAAAGTCATGGTGCATTTTTGATAATTTCAAAGTATGATATGAAAGGTGGTAACACCGCACATTGCGCAGATCGAATGAGAAATTCTTAATCCTATATGGGAATTCTTTGTCATCATTCAGTGCGTTCACGTTTAAAAGAACTAATTCTGTAAATTTTTGGAAATAGCTCTTTGACAGAAATAATGCAGTTGACGGATTTAAACTTGATTTGTGATTTATTTGAATACTTTAACAATCAACTTTATCTGAACCCAACCCAATCAGTTAATTAGCAGTAGATATTAATTGGGTTGCGTTGAGCCAGTAACTTTAATCCAACTCAATCAGTTAGTTAGCTTTAAATATTAATTGGGTTGGGTTGAACCATTAAACTTAACCCAATTAGCTAGTTAGCACTAAATATTAGTTGCATTGAGCCATCAACCTTACCTGATTCCAATCCAACCCACCTAACTAATTAGTGTTAGATATTAATTGGGTTGGGATGAGCCATTAACTCTAGCCTAGAGATGTGCAAATTACACGAGTTCCGCCGAGTCACCATGGCACAAGCGTGATTTTGAGACAGAGTTACAAAAACCGATGTTGATATGAAAGACGTGTACGTTGGTATGTATACCTGCAATTCTCAACCACATCCCTCTGCTGTGTAATTTGACTGGCCTCTAGACAATTTTTATCCATCCCAATTAACTTTTTTTTTTAATATACAGTGCGTTCACGATTGAAGGAATAAATTCGGTAAATTTTTAGCAATTTATAAATATTAATTAGAAACCTTAACCCAAACCAACTAGTTAGTTAGCATAAAATATTAGTTGAGTTATTATATGGGTTGGGTTCAAGAACCTCGGGACTGCTGTGTAAGTGGTTGGCCAATGTATTCTAAACACATGATAGAGATAGGTATAGTTTTCTCATAGCATCATCCATTAGATCGGATTTTCGATTTAACCAACGAGAAAAAAAAATAGGAAAAGACCAAACTTTTACTGAAAAACAGAAAGTATTTGTGTTTTTGCTAAAATAAAGCTTTTCTAGTACTAAAATGATATTTATAATGTCTTAAAGTTTGTTGCTTAAAGTATCAAATTGAACAGCTGCTGAGCAGCGAAATTCACTGATAAAATATCTATTTTACTGATCAAACTGATTTGACTAAATATGGAATTAATAAAAACTTACTTTTGCACTTAAATGAATATAATTTTTATTTTCGGTTTTACCGGTTTTGATCACTCAGATCATCTTCGGGAACCATCTATTTATAAAAGAATAAAATATAGACAAATTTAAAAAAAAATAAAAAAAGACAATATCATTTTATAAAAAAATATGCGATTATTATGCTTACTTAAAAAAAGATATTTGTGTTTAAAATTTTTTTCTAAATCTTACGGCAATTAGACGAATAATTTATAACATCCTTACCAAAACGTTTTGTACTAGATATACAGTGTTTGTAAAGTCATGGTGCATTTTTGATAATTTCAAAGTATGATATAAAATGAGGTAACACCGCACATTGCGCAGATCGAATGAGAAATTCTTAATCCTATATGGGAATTCTTTATCATCATTCAGTGCGTTCACGTTTAAAAGAACTAATTCTGTAAATTTTTGGAAATAGCTCGTTGGCAGAAATAACCCAGTTGACGGATTTAAACTTTTGATTTGTGATTTATTTGAATACTTTCGCCATCAACTTTATTTGAACCCAACCCAACCAGTTAATTAGCGTTAGATATTAATTGGGTTGCGTTGAGCCATCAACTTTAATCGAACCCAACCAGTTAGTTAGCTTTAAATATTAGTTGGGTTGGGTTGAGCCATTAATCTTAACTCAACTAGCTAGATAGTGTTAGATTTTAATTGGGTTGGGATGATCCATTAACTTTAGCCTAATCCAACATATCTAGTTAACATTAAATATTTATTGCGTTGGCTTGAACCATCAACCTGAAAAGTGCAAAATTTAATTTAAGTTTATCACCCAATCGAACGACCTGATGGAAACTGGGCTAGAAGTAGCAACCAAAAAGCAGACATTTTTGCAAGCCATCTGGCACAAACGTTCACGCCTATTGAAAATCAGGAAGGAGAGACAACATGGGAAGAACGATGCCAGCAAGAAGAAAGCATTAGACCGACATCGCCCAATGAAGTGAACGCCGAGATAAAAGAAAATATGAAATCGAGAAAAGCTCCTGGTTTTGACTTAATAACCGGTGAAGTGCTCAAACAGCTTCCAAGAAAAGCACTAGTCAAACTAACACACTTATTTAATGCTGCCTTTAGATTGAGATATGTGTCTAGATTTTGGAAAGTGTCTAAAGTCATAATGGTACCCAAACCAGGAAAGCCCCTTCATACAATAACATCCTACAGACCGATATCATTGCTGCCTGTAATAGCAAAATTATTCGAAAAACTTCTACTAAAAAGATTAAAATATAATTGACGCCAAGGTATTGTTTCCAAATCATCAATTTGGATTTAGAAATAAACATGCCACGATTGAACAAGTACATAGAATAACGGACATTAAAGAAAAAACTCTAGAAGAGAAGATGATATGCTCTGCAGTATTTTTGGATGTTTCGCAGGCATTTGATAGAGTGTGGCATGAAGGCCTAAATTATAAACTCAGAACGTATTTACCGAAACAATTTTCTAAAATTTTGGAATCATATATTTCTGAAAGATATTTTAAACAAGAAGACGCCTATTCTGAACTACAATTGATTAAGGCTGGGGTTCCGCAGGGAAGTGTCTTAGGGCCGATTCTCTACCTTCTTTACACTTGCGATATACCACAACCAGAAAACAGCACAATTGCAACTTTTGCTGACGACACTGCTATTCTTTCAGTAGGTAGAAGCAATGAAGAAGCGACTGAAAAACTGCAACTTGCAGTCAATAGTATATATAGTTGGACTGTCAAATGGAGAATCAGATTAAATGAAACGAAATCTATACATGTCAACTTTACCAACAAAGTTTGTCAACAGATGCCTGTTAATATCAAGAATACATCAGTTCCGTATTCAAACACTGCAAAATATCTTGGTATAACACTAGATGCAAAGCTCCGCTGGAAAGCTCATGTTAAAAAAAAGACAAGAACTTGAAATGAAATATAGAAAAATGTACTGCCTAATAGGGCGAAATTCAACCCTAGCGTTACATAATAAATTAATACTGTACAAACAAATATTGAAACCAGTATGGACTTATGATATCCAGCTATGGGGCTGCACAAAACAAAGCAATAAAGATGTAATTCAAAGATTTCAAAAGAAAGTGCTAAGAAGCATTGTCAATGCACCCTGGTATATAAAAAATAAAGAACTCCATAAGGACTTAGAGATAGAAACAGTAGAAGAGAGTATCAAGAAATTTGCCAGCAGACATGAAGAAAGACTGCATAAACACGCCAACGTTGAGGCCATCCAGCTCCTTGACAACACTGGACTAAAGAGAAGACTCCAGAGAAAAAAGCCGTTCGAACTGGTGTAGTTTCTGTGAGTGATTGTGTATAAAGCAGAGCATGTGATATGTGAGGCAAAATAAGTGCATGTCAAGAATAGTGCGCAGACGGATCGGAATCAGAAGGTCACTGAAGAGTCGAACCACTGAATCGTTTATTAATTATTAAGTTAAGTTAGAAACAAATTACTAATTGGTCTTTCTGACCAGATTGTAATTACTTTAATAATAAAAAAAAAAAGTTTATCATAAATGAAAGAAGATCTTTATTCTGCTAAACACGATTAATTAATAATCAACTTAACAAATAATCAAATATGATTTATACATTTGATCACTTTATGGAGCGTGAGTCATGCGTGACCCGCATTGGTTTAGAACGTGAGCGGACATAAACAGTCACTCACGCGCACACCTCCATCTTGGAATGATTAGGTGATAACTTATTATCTTCAGAATATGCCAATATATGTGGTATCATAATCTGAACGTCAGTACTACATGAAGAACTTAGTAGATGAGGAAATGGTGTACCGTCCATCTTCCCCATATACGGAAGCGGTTGGAATAATACCACCGATAGCTGGTATACAAGCATACCTTAAGCACACGGCTTGTTGAAAAATTAGAACATCAGACTTAGAAAAAACAAATGAGAGATACCAGCATCATTTCAACATTGCAAAGAACGTTAAGTCAAAAGCCGGAACAATGGATCAATGGACAATCTATGGACCAACAAAACATGACCGAAGATTTTTTAAAACATGATGTTTGTTAGTGCAACTCTTAATGTTAAGCGAATTGACGAATTCGACAAGATTAGGAAAAATGAGAATTTTTACCAAGAAGCTGAAGAAAAATTAATTATTGCTGGAAAACGCGAGATAGATGTTTCAACGTCACAAAAGTGCTTTCAAGATATAATGAAGTTTGAAACGATGTCTAAAAAATGCCTCAGGATTTCTGACAAAGAGTATTTATTGGCATCCAAGAGTTAAGCTCGATTTATTGATTGTTAAGTAGATTACATAGAATATTGTTATAAATTATAGAATATTGGGTATCTTTTATTTTATTTTACCCATATGAAGTCACAAAAGAAATCTGGTATTATAAGGGTATAATAAATTCAAGAATTTACGAATAAGGGGAACCCATCCTTCCCCCAAGGCCATTTTAGATTTCTCGTTAATTGGAGGGCTGCGATTTTAAAAAATTTTGACTTACAAATTTTAAATACTTCAGAATAACGTTTTCCAACCTTGCATAGTTTGCGTATTTTATACAAGTTATGGGTTATTTCTAAGTATCACTACATCAAAAACTTCTTCATCAGAATTCCTCATTTTATTACTATGTTGATATAATCTCGTTTACTGCTGACAAGTTCAACTTCTCTCCTTATTTTTGATTCCTTAGATTAATTAATACTGCTTTAGAATAACCAATAGATTTGGGTTTAGATTTGTACTAGGACAGTGAATCTCTTTGATTCCTGTTTAGCAGCCAAGTTTAATTACTATGGTATTAATATGTATACCGCAGTTTAGAATCTCTGAAAATAACTCTGCACACCTTTCAATAATAACTCTGTATTACATTTATGTGTAAATATTCTCAATTAATTCATATAATACAATTTTTTGTTTAAAATGTCTAAAAGAGAAATGTTTGGAATTTGTGGTTAGAAATGATTGTGTATGCAAGTAGAAAATATTTTAACGATATTATGTTTTCGGTTAATTAAATAGAAGTACGCGAGAGCCGATCGGCATTTGTCAACGGGGTAGGTTTGGTCGCCGCGGCGCATATCAAATTATAAATTACGGGTTCCAATATTTGGGGTCGGATCGAGTAGAGGAAATGACCCGATTGCGTTTATATTAAAACGAGGAGAGAGCCGCCGACGTCGCGTCCCCGCTGCAAATTGCAGCAACGGCCGAAAATAATGAGCTTTGTACCAGTTTGCGTTGTTGCATTACCGAAATCCCTAAATCATGCGGGACATGATTTTTAACAACCCCCGCCGCCGCCGCCACGCCGCGTTATTGAAATAATAACAAACACGTTCGGATGTACGCGTTTAATTGGAAAGTGTTTGTCTTTTTGTGGCATGCCGATTGAAATGATACCGATCCAAAAATGAATTGATAATCGCCTACAATTTCGGTTAATTAAAAAATATTTTTTCCCCTCGTTCGATTATAATAAATTAATTATCATGTCGTTTTTGATAAAATTGGAAAATATTGTTGTTCACGTATTAAATTATCGCCGGCGGTGGCGGCGGCGTCGACGTTGATTTGCGCTTGCTGTTTATTACATCACGCAGTCGGGCTGCGGAATTCAATTCCACTTAATTTCGTCAATTAAACGATCCACACACACTCACTAAAAACAAAACAAAAACGGGCAGAGGCGCCGCCGTCGATAAATCGCGAATAAAACGCCGGCGGCACGCGATTGAGTTGGGTTCAACAAAAAAATCGTCAATCCCCAATAACAATTTGACAGCGCGAGAGAACCGTAAGTGCTAATATCCACGTCCCATGGCGATTAATTAAAACTGCATAACAGATTGATTTCGAACACAATTTTTCTTTTTTCACACTTATACACGTTTGTTTTGTTTATGGAACTCAACATTGTATTAACTAAAATTACTGTCTTTTGAAAAAAATATTTCACGTTTCGGATGCCATGTTCAAGTACTTTGAACTAGAAATGTGCGCGTGAGTTGCTTTTTATACCCCCTCACGATTTAGACCCACGCGTCTTCAGACGCACGGCTAAACCTGAATCTTTCTAGTACTAGGTCTAGTGTTAGTTCTAGTTTTAGTTCAATAAAAGTATATGTTACAACAATTTAAGACTGAATAACAACTAAAAACAATAAATATTTGGGTCTAACTGTACCTCTCTTAAGACGGAACGTTCGAATCGTCTTAAGAGGCGGACGGAAAGTTTCCAATTTTTCAAAAAAGTTAACCATTTAAAAAAGAATCGGATGTATTTAGGGCGCTGCAAACCGAAAAATATTGGGAATCTCTGGATTCCCATGAAAATCATTGGAAATTATTTTTCTTCTCAAAACCAAATTATATTCGTTGTAACTGTCTTTTGAATGTGACATGTTAAACCTTAAAAAGCATATTTGCACCAAGTTCCAGCTTTACCCACTGGAACTTTAATTTAATTACATTTATGATGAATTTGGAATCACTATTACCAAAAAAATGTATATAAATACATTCAATAGCAACTTTAGACACTTGTCTATGGATGCACTTGAAACCAATGAGCTAATACAAGAAAAGTCTGAAAAATTGCCAATGGAGGCGTTAACAAAGAATCGATTAGCCTGCCTTTAGATGATAAAGATGCACAACCAAGGAGTTCAAATTGATGATTTATAAATGTTAAAGTTTTTCCAGTGTTTATTGAACACGATAAGTATACATAATCTATCTTTGGCAATGAAAGAAAAAAGTTACTCGATTTTGAAAATTTTTTCCTCAGGTATTGAGGTCTTTTTTGGGCCAATACTCATTTTTGAACTACTTTTCCTTCCAGAAGATTATATAACAATCTAGAGCTAAATAAGAATTAAAACTAGAACTAATACTATGGTTAGACTTAGAAAGATTATGAGCTAATATTCAAACTAGACCTAACACTAGATCTAGAATATCACGGGTTTAGCCGTACGTCTTTGAAGATGCAACCCAACCCAATCCAACCCAACCTAGCTTTAAAACTAGAAACATTAGAGACATACCTCTCTTAAAACGGAACCCAACCCAATTCAACCCTATTTTTTTAATGAGATTGGAAAAAGCTGCGTACAGACTAAGGAAAATGTGGTCTTGGATTATAGGCGATACTGTGGGGTTGGAATTACAAAATCTCGACCCTAAAAAAATCCCTTTCCTCGTCTTCTTCGAAAACCATCGATGAGACATTACTTGGGAGTATACAGAAATAACTAATTTGCATCGACCTGTTTATGTTGCATCTGTAAATGCTTCTCGAACGTCTCTTTCGTTCTAGTTATAGCCGTTATCATAGCTTGCACAGCCCCCACTTATCCTCCGAATCCAACATTTGCTAAATCATGTTATTCTTCCCTATCCTCACACTAACGTTAAGTTCAAATTCATCACTTTGTGCGCTGAATTCCTGAAAGTGGAATAGGGTCAAATGAATCAATTTCTTCAACTTATCCGGTAAAGGTATGTTTTAAAAACTCCGTGTCAGGTTAACGCCTGCGAGAGATTCTTTAATATCCTTTATTAGCATCCTCGTCCCAATTTGTATCTCATCTACCATGTTTGCAATGGCTTTCGTCTGTTATCTATTTTTTCTCTCTTTTCTTCTTAGTAAATTTTGTTTCCTTCTTGTACCAGAAAATCCATCGGAGGAATTCCGCGATCACCTCCACAGATTTTTCAGTCGCTGATATCGTTTGTGCTTGATGCATTTTTACCACGTCGGTGAAACAAAACCACAGAGGTTTCTGCTGTAGATATTAATCTTCTGCTTCTAGCTTTTGGTCCTCCCAGTCTAGACATCAATCTAAGAATGATATGATATTTGATATAAATCCCCTCCCCGCAGATATTTAAATTTAGAACCTTCACCGGCCCTGCAACAACACGATCTCGGTTTTGTGAGCAGCAATTTTAAGTCCCAAGTATAAGTCGCTTTATCTTCTAATTTTATCGCGTTCTAATTTTATGTTATAATTTCTACACCATTTTCTAAATCTGTTTTTAAAATTGTGTTATAAAAGAAAATCCATAACAACGGACCCACCAACGACCCAACTCAACCCAACCCAACCCAGCATAGTTTTAAAACTAAAGTTAGACTTAGAACTAGAAATATTAAAATTTAATCTATACCCTAATATTTCTAGTTCTAGATCTAGTTTTAGTATTAAAGCTAGGTTGTAGCTTTAGTATTAGCTATACTTGTAGTTCCGGAAGAATTTACGACAATCTAGAACTAAAAAGAATGAAAACTAGAACTAACACTAGACCTAGTACTAGAAAGATTCAGGTTTAGCCATGCGTCTGAAGACGCACGGCTAAACCGAAACTTTCTAGTACTAGGTCTAGTGTTAGTTCTAGTTTTACTTCAATACAACTATATGTTACAACAATTTAAGACTGAATAACAACTAAAAACAATATATATTTTTTTAAATGCCGTTTAGTGCTTGATTGTTGTAAATTCTTTTGGAACTAAAAGTATATCTAATAGTAGACTTAGGAACTTTTGGCATTATACTTTTCAATATTATTATGACCTCAACAATTTCAATATTATTATTAAAGAAATATTCAAAAATTGTTCCAACTGGGTCACGCCGGGTCCCGTTGAAACCAAAGATGCTCACGATCACGCACGTTCACGCGAGTGGTCTAAAATTTACACATCTGTATTTTGAACCATTTTCTGAAAAAAGTTGTAACATGTCTTCCAAAACGTCAAAAATTTTTTTCAAATGATCAAAAAGCAGCTTCTAGTATTAGTTAACCTTCGTATTTATACAATTAAAAAGTGAACCAAGTATTTGCTACATAAACATAGATTTTATAATAGTACAATATTCAATGAAGGAAATAAATGATTTCCGTTAATATGTTAACATCATCGTTCTATAGCAGTTGAATTTCACACACGATTACGCGTTGCAAAAAAATGGGAGGTTTGAAGGTGAATTCCCAGGGCCTTGGGAGAAGGAGAAGGTGGTGAAGCGGGGTTATAGAGAGAAAGACGGCGACAACGACGACGACGGACGGCGATTCCCTCGCACTTGACTTTCGACGAGCACGGTAGAGTTGAAGGAAGGAAGGCTGGCGGCGGCAATGAACTGAAGAGGTCCTCTTCTCCTCCTCCTTTAAGGTCGTGTGGGAACCGTCACGTAGCTTGCCACTCAACAAATCGCCGAAAAACCACCAGCTGATCATTATTCTTTTTCGATTTAATTCGAGTTATTTCCGTTTCGATGACCAAATCGAGGTCAAATAAAAAGTCGTATTATATTTTTTTAAACCTCCATATAACGGATCTCGTTAAAACGGACTTATCTTAATATTATTTACTTCTATATCACTATATTTCAATGTATGTCATAAAATCCAAGTCGGTTATTCCTCAAAATGCTATTCCCCATTCTTGTACTAATTTACATTGTTATTCAGCTCCAGATTTTCTTTACTATCAAGACTAATTTTCAAAATTGAAGTGAGACGTTGCAACGGGATCTATTTTGTTCAAATTGTAATTCAGTTTAGAAATGGACGCTCTTATGCTAAGCGCTCCAATAAGTATAGGTGCTAAATATTGTACAAAAATTCGCCAAATTCGGTTATAGCTGCAATACACGCAATAAATGTGTTTATTGATAAAATGTAGTTGTAAAATTCGTGCCTTATAGTTATTACATTAATCAGCTTAGAAATATTCAACTTTAGTCGTACAACTTTTAAGGTGACCAAAATAATCTGGAAGTGAATTCTAATTCCAAACAAAAGTTAGAACTAATACTTTACCCCTATAATTAGTAACATTCGGGTATACCCATCTTCAGTATGTTATTTCTAGTTTTAATTCTCATATAGTGTTAAAATGTTGTATGTTTTTAAACTAAATGTGTAATAAACAGTATTCCGAAAACTGTTTCATTGAACCAACATTAGAACTCTAGGAATTAAAAACATTTAGGCGCACAACAAATTTTTCCAAAAAACTTCCAAAACTTCAAATTTACTGACAAATAATAATCGTTCTAGAGATGATGTGGGTTCATATGTTGATCCTCTTTAAATGTTTTGCGATTCGTTACAGTGCTTAGAATTGAACGGAAATACTTAAAAAACTTTAATGAATGTGTTTTATTAATTTCTAAGCTTTAAATAGAAAACCATTTCAGAAAGATTGGTCTAATAGTTTTTGAAATCCAAACGTAATGAAAAAAAAACTCGTTTGAATAGAAAAATCAGCTTTTTTTCAATTTCTAATGAATTGCCCGCTAATTTTCAAATCCAAGATCATATAATAAACCTTATTTCTTCATGAAATAAAAAAAAGTTTCCATCGTCAGCTGTTCTTTCCTTACTTCCCGAACTTGTGTGGACAATGATGACAACGAATAATTCATTTTATCGGTGTGTATTTACGTTGGCTTGCCAATATCAATATTCAATGAATTTCTTGTTTATAAAATGACCCCTTACCCTTCATTAAATAGGCTGCAGCAATAAAAGTAAAAATCTTTCAACCTGAATCTAGGTGCTTTGGGGTCAATCGCCAAACCATCGAGTTTTCATTGGCATTCTGAATGGGACATTCCAAAGATATGACTAGTAAAGTTAGATTAATTACCAATACATATTTTGTACATCTTCTGGATCAAATGGTAATGGATGAAAGTAATTCAATCCAAAAGCATTATCTTTTTGCCATTAGCACCAACTTTCAGCTTCTAGTGGATAGTACTGATGAAGTAGATATCAGTTTGTAGAGGATATGTGGTAATAAGTAGGCCTCATTGCATTTTTAACCTTAATCTGTATCCATGTATATATTAAAGTATAGCACATTTGATAAGTATGAGAAGAAGCATGTATTTTCCAAGTATATATTGTCTCAATTGAACATTTGCCATAAACAGATTTATTGCATGCATTGCTGATGTATTATTTATAAAATGACACTTTGGCCTTCATTGAATAGGTTAGCAGTAATAAAAATAGAAATTTCGTCTAGTTTCAAACTTTGGAGTCAATCGCCAAACCATTCAGTTAAAAGTTTCCGTTGGCATTCTGAATGGGACGTTCCAAACATATCACTAATAAACTTTAGATAGATCTTCATTAATTGCCAATACATGTTTTGTACATCTTCTAGATCAAGTAGTAGAGGATGCTTCTTTAAGTGAGTCGGTCCAAAAACATCAGTTTTTTACCAGTAGCACCAACTTTCAGCTTCTAGAGCAGGAGTGTTCACACTTGCACCATTAGCGATCTACCACCAAAAAGTTTGGCAGCAAGAGATCGACTCAAAAAAAAGGGAATTCAGTATGAGCTTTTCGTTAAAATTGATTACAAAATTTTTCTTAGTTACATTTCTTTTAACGACATTTCGGTTACTGGATAAATTGGATCACAACATGAATTTCAATGTTATGATACATATATTGCACACCTTTTTAAGATATAGAAGATGAAATGAAATCATTTGGTTTCATTTTGTGGTTATTTAGTTGTTTAGTACTAAATTACTACTGTTTTAAAGGCCAAAGGCTTTTTATTGTGCTAATCATATCGATAATCGTTTTATTTTTCCCTTGCAACTCGAAATTAATAGTTATAACTGTTAGAAAGCTAAATTAAAAAGCTATTGTTCATTTTTGAGTGTTCCAGTAACATCTTTTTCTTCTAGAAAATGATTATTACAGGTAGTAATTCAATGCCGTCCTAAGATATTTGACGTCCCAGAGCTAGATTGAACGAACGAAATGAGTACACCCCTTTTCATACAGAATTTAAAAAAAGATTCTAGGACTAGCGTTAGTTCTAGTTTTATTTCAATTCAAATATTGATGGTTGCCAAATCAGTTTGTAAAGCACTCTATTTCAGAAACTAGTCATAGAGGCCTCAATAAAAAAAAAATATCTTTAGATGCACAGCTAAACCCAACCCAAACCTGTATATTTAAACTGAAGTAAAACTAACACAGAACAACATATTTCCACTGAATTAAAATAAAAACTAACACTAGACTAGAATTAGAACATTCGGGCTTAGCCTATTTGAGAGATGTACGACTAAACCCGAATGTTTCTAGTTTTAGATCATTCTAGAGAGTCAAGTCTGGACAATGTAGATATAGAGTCAAATCTAATAATATAAAACTAGAACTACCACTACTATAGCCGTGCGTCAAAAGACGCGCGGCTAAACCCAGAACGTTCCACTTCTAGGTTTAGTGTTAGTTCTAGTTTTGCTTCAATTCAAATATACAACTTGCCAGATCAGTTTGTAAACTACTGTATTTCAGAAACTATTCATTGTAAACGCCTTCAAAGGAGTTAACAATTTTTATCGTAATGTCCATAACTTTGCGTTAAGCGTTTTTGAACAAAATACTTGCTGATGAATGATGAGTGAACGAAATGAGAAGAGTGATGGAAAGTCATCATTAGCACAAGATAAAGTAACAAATCCTATTTGATTGCTAGTCATGACTGGAGTTCCATCTATGTATGTGAATGGTAGCACAGGATATCTAACAATAATAATGAGATGATAACAAAGATTGTTAGATATTCTATGCCGGTAGCTCATATTGACTTACAAAACTTATGAAAGCATGATATATATCTTTATCACGAGATTTCTCCTTCAGAGGAATCATTGTTAACAATTCTTCTCTCATCACCCAATTTCTGTATCGCATAGACACAACATTTTGGCGATCGATTAATAAAACTCTCCCAATCGACCGGTAGATTGCGATCGACTGTTTGAACACCGCTGGATCTAGGTGGTAGTACTGACAAATAAAATATTCATTTGTAGAGGATATGTGATAATATATCTATGTATCTGCAAATAGTGAGCAATATACTGCAGACAGTTTTCTTATTACTGTTTCCCAATGTTTCGGTTCATAACCATATCACTCAAGATATGTAGGAATATTTTGAGAGAAATTCTCTTTTTTGGAATTAGCGAAGTATAGGCTTCAAAGAAAGCTAATACTTTACTTGTTAAAGAATCTTAGAGAAAAAAGTTTATTTCAAATCAAATATTTATGATTTACGAAACCATTCCTTGTATATCTTAGCAAACAGAGTTTCCTATAAAACGATTTTATTCTCACTCCGCCGAGGTCGCTTGTGGGCGAGGCGCTACAATCTTCCAAAATGGACGATTTTATGTAAATATTTGAAGTCCAGCGCCAATTTGAGGCGCAATCGTTACTTGTATATCTCAATAAACATATACTCTCCTATAAGATGATTTTATTCTCACTCCGCCGAGGTCGCTTGCGGGCCAGGCGCTACAATCTTCCAAAATTAACAATTTTATGTAAACATTTTAAATCCGAAGTCTCGCCCGCAAGTAACCTCGGCGATTTGAGACGAAATAGTTTCTTGTATATCTTAGTAAATACAAAGTTTTCTATAAGACGATTTTATTCTCACTCCGCCAAGGTCGCTTGCGGGCGAGGCGCTACAATCTTCCAAAATGAACGCTTTTATGTAAACATTTTAAATCCGAAGCCTCGCCCGCAAGCGACCTAGGCGATTTGAGGCAAAATCGTTCCTTGTATATCTTAATAAACATATAGTCTCCTATTAGACGATTATATTTTCACCCCGCCGAGGTCGCATGCGGGCGAGGCGCTACAATCTTCCAAAATGGACGATTTTATGTAAATATTTGAAGTCCAGCGCCTCGCCCGCAAGCGACCTCGGCGATTTGAGGCGAAATCGTTCCTTGTATATCTTAATAAATATAAAATTTCCTATAAGATTCTATAAGACGATTTTATTCTCACTCCGCCAAGGTCGCTTGCGGGCGATGCGCTACAATCTTCCAAAATGACGATTTCGAAATGACGATATGTAAACATTTAAAATCCAGCGCCTCGCCCGCAAGCCACCTCGGCAATTTGAGGCGAAATCGTTCCTTATATATCTTAGTAAATATATAAAGACGATTTTATTCTCAATCCGCCGAAGTCGCTTGCTGACGAGGCGCTACAAATATCAAACCCAACATGTGAAATAATACGGGCCTTGTTGGGAAAACATTTCCTGAATTAAGCGCTCTTTTTTAGCTACAATCAAATTATTTAATAAAACAATTTAAAGTACAAATTAAAAAATTTTCATATAAATGTTTTTGATGTTTATAAAGGTCACTTTGGTTATATATATATTTTTTATAATTATATAAATAATTATTAAAAAAATTGATTAATACAATTGAGTAAACAAAACAATGAAAAATAACAAAACATCAACAAAACAATGAAGCTCCGATTTAGAAATCCGTGATGATAAATTTTCCGCTATTTACTTTTGATATTCCGCGCTTATTATCGCGCAATTACATTGTTTTGTCATGCATTTATTGTATTAAAACGTGGGGTTGGGATAATTCCCGGATCTCCCTGCCTTTTTCTCTCTCTCTCTCTCTCTCCATATAAAAACTAAAAACACTATTAAACACGAATGTGTCATAATTCGAACGTCGAGTTTAGCGGCAGAAACGTCGGGTGCTGCTGGCCGGATAAAATTTTGCGATTGACAAGCGAAATTGAGAATTACATCGAAAACTATCGCGCGAGAATTAAAATTGTTTCGCGCCACGGGGTCGCACAATGCTATCCAATCGATTTTGATTGAACGGTAATTAATATTGACTCGACCGATCTACGCTTTTTTTTTTGTTTCTATGTCGCCGTTGTTGTTGCATTATTTATGTGACGGTGGCAACACGCGTGTTTATGCCCGCTTATCTTTTTTTGTGCCAATCAAATACAAAAATCCATCATATTTAAATGTATATTTGGTTCTCTTTTTATAGAATATGATATCGTTAACGATTAATTATATGAAGTGGGATTTCAACTTCAATATTTTTGCTTTATATTTTTATGTTGTTTATCTTATTTTCCTTAAAACTGGATAAGGTTATAATGGAGTCTAATCCCTGAGGGTATTGTACCGAAAAGGATTTACTTTGAAATGACCTGTGTTGCGGTTTAATTTTAAGCATTTTATTATAGAGATTACTCATCTTTTTTGCAACAAAATTTGGCATGTGTTCGCAATTTTGTTCAAAAAATTATCTACATTTCGAATATTCTCAAAATACCAATAAACTGAACAAAATTATCTTGATCATCATACACTAATTGAAAGTAACTCGCCCTTTTAATGTTAACTTATTTAAACTGAAATTATTAAATATTTTTTTTAATAAGGAATGATAAGTCAGGATGTGTAGTTGTAACTTGGTACAAACACGCTTATTAGGGTTTAACATGTTACATTAAAAAAAAAATAAAACGAATATAATTCGGTTTTGAGGCTAAAAATGATTCATTATAATTTTTTTTATTTTGATGCATGGTCTTGACCTAATCCAAAGGTTCCCAATGTTTTTCGGTTTGTGGCTCCCTAAATTGTCGGATTCTTTGTCGCGGTGCCCTAAATACATCCGATTCTTTTTTAAATCGTTAACTTTTTGAAAAATTGGAATTTTTCCGGCCGCCTCTTAAGACGATTAAACCTTAATGTTTCTAGACCCAAGTCTAGTGTTAGTTTTGAAGCTACGTTGGGTTCCGCCTGAAGATGCACGGCTAAACCGAAACTTTCTAGTACTAGGTTTAGTGTTAGTTCTAGTTTTCATTTTCATTTAGCTCTAGATTGTCGTAAATACTTCTGGAACTAAAAGTATATTTCATATTAGACCTACAACCTAGCTTTAGTACCAACACTAAGATTTAGCCGTACGCCTCTTAATACTAAATTAAGGCTAAATTTTAATATTTTTAGTTCTAAGTCTAGCGTTAGGCCGCAAGGGTCGTTGGTAGCTCCGTTATTATAGATTCTCTTCTATAACACAATTTTAAAAACAGATTTGGATAATGGTGGAAAAATTATAGCATATGCTAATGATTTGGTTTTGATGGTGAAGGCTAGGAACACGATAAAATTAGTAGATAAAGCGACTTATATTTGAGTCTTAAAATTGTTGCTCACAAGACCGAGATCGTGTTGTTGCAGGGGCTGAGAAAGTTAAAGGTTCTAAATTTAAATATCTAGCTTGCTAAATATCTAGGAGTCTTCTGAAATAAAGATATATCTATGACAGGACACGTAACTAAAACTGTGAATAAATCAATGGCAATGGCAAATATCATTCTTAGATTGATGCCTAGACTGGGAGGACCAAAAGCCCAGAAGCAAAAGATTAATATCTAGAGCAGTAACCTCTGTGGTCTTGTTTCACCGACGTGGTAAAAATGCTTTGAAGACAAACGATATAGAGACCTGTTGACTTTCTTGAATAGAAAATTTGTGATAAAAAAATCTAAAAAGGCAAAAGCTGTGGAGATGATCGCGGGAATCCTCCCAATGGATCTATTTGTACAAGAAAGGAACCAAATCTACTGAGAAGGAAAGAAAGAAAAAATAGATAAAAGATAAAAGCTATTGGAAATACTATCTCTGGCAGACATTGGTGGCATGCGGAGTTTTTAAAACATACCTTTATCGGATAAGTTGAAGAAATTGATTCAGTTGACCTTATTTCACTGTTAGGAATTCAGCGCACAGAGTAATAACGAATGTGATCTTAATGTTAGTGTAAGGATAGGGAAGAATAACATGATTGAGCAAATGTTGGATTCGGAGGATAAGTGGAAGGCTGTGCAAGCTATGGTAACAGCTATAACTAGAACGAAAGAGACGTTCAAGAAACATTTACAACATAAACGGGCCGACGCAAATTAGTTATTTCTGTATACTCCGAAGTAATGCCTCATCAGTGATTTTCGCAGAATAAGAGGAAAGAGGTTTTTAGTGGGTCGAGATTTTGTAATCCCAACCCCACAGTATCGCCCACGATCCAAAACTAGATCTTCCTTAGTGTGTTCGCAGTTTCTCCCATCCTCTTTAAAAAAATAGGGTTGAATTGGATTGGGTTCCGTTTTAAGAGAGAAAACTTAAATGTTTTTTGTTCTAGGTGGTTCTAGCATCGAACTAAAACTAGAACTATCACTAGACATAGTACTAGAAAGTTTCGGTTTTTGGTCTGAAGACGGCTAACGTTGAATCTTTCAAGTACTCGGTCTAGTGTTAGTTTATTGGAACTAAAAGTATTACTGATACCAAGAACTAGAAATATTAGGGTTTTGCCGAACGTCTCTTAAGACGGCTAAACCTAAATATTTCTAGTTCTAATGGTGGGTTTAGGATGCCATACGTAAAATTTGCCATTAGTTGTAAAGCTAGGTTGGGTTGGGTTGGGTTGGGGTCCGGCTTAAAAGAGGTGCGGCTAAACCCCAGAGATACTAGATATAGTGTTAGGTCTACTTTGAGTATTACTTCTACTTTTCGTTGTTATTCAGTCTTAGATTGTTTTATATTTGTATCAAACTAACACTAGACCTAGATTTAGTAAGTTCCTAAATCTTTCTAAGTCTAAGTCTAGTATTAGTTAATAACTCAATACCTTCGGGAGAAATTTTCAAAATCGAGTAACTTTTTTCTTTCATTGCCAAAGATAGATTATATATATTTATCATGTTCAGTAGACATTGGAAAAGCTTTAATACTGATAAATCACCGATCTGAACTCCTTGATTGTACATGTTTATCATCCATAGGCCTAATCCATTATATTATTTTCTGCTTAAAAATTTCTGTTTGTAATGACTCATTGGTTTCAAATGCATCCAATAACCAAGTGTCTAAACTTGCTAATGAATGTATTTATATATTTTTTTGATAATTGTGATTCCAAATTCCACGTAAAGGTAATGAAATCAAAGTTCCGATTGGTATTCCCAGTTAGTATTGAAATAATTAGAATTAAAAGTCAGAGAGGCTCGTTTTTTTGGAAAAATTTTTAAAAACTGGGACTTTGATTTCAGTATTTATATCTACCATTCAAGCTTGATTTCAATATATTCTAAAAAAATTTTCAAATAAACAGATTTTGCTGTAGCAAATCAGTGTAAATACATAGCACATTGATTTTTTCAGTTTGTATTACGATATCTTATAGCTTTTCCATATTTTCATGAGTTGGGTTGGGTTTACGTTTGGGTTTGGTACTTCGAAGTGGTTGTAACGCGATTGGCTTATAAATGACAGAAAAACTAGAAAAGTAGTAATAATGTTGCGAGAAGTTTTAGAGGGAATCATAAATGCAGATATAGACAAATTTGTAATCACACCAAAATCAGAAAAAAGTAATAATAATGAAGAAGTCTATCAAGTATTTGTAGACCTTAATAAAGAACAAATAATTATCACAACAATTAAAGATATCGCTCGTATAAATAATAACTAGATATATTAAGAAGCGTTGTCTTGCTGATTTTTTTACTAATTAAAGGCTTTAAACAGGGTTGTTCTTTGGTCTTCACAAACTATAAAATTTATCTGTACGAAGCACTATATATAGCTCCACAAATGGTACTCTAGATACTTCAGTTTGCTGATGACTAAATAGTCATTGCATAAGATAATAACTTAAAAACTTTTCTGTTTTCAAGTCCTTGTAACAACTACTTACTAATAGACTTAAAACTATAAAACCAAGAGAAATGTTAACGCCAAGCCCAAAAAGGTCTACTCATTCAAAATTGGCTGGTATTCAACATCCAATAATCGGATGATTGTTCGTTTAATTAGTCCCATGATTCGCAAATATTTGTAAAAATTGTCTACAACATTTTTTATATTGAATTGCTGTCAAAACTAATTAATTGATAATTTGCTATCGGTTTCGTTAACAAATTATCAAAACGTTTCTGGAAGAGTAAAGTTTGAATGATGAAGATAAAAACTGTAAAATAAATTTATTCTTTAGTAGCTTACATCTACGATAATACTACGAGAAATGTCGACGTCAACCTCTATTTCAGAACATTTTGAAGAAGGATGTTCAAAAAATGTAAAACTGCATTAAATAATTGATTTAATGTCAATTATGAGATTATGATGTCAATTATTTCTTCTGCCGCCTGAAATATTTCGTTCTCTGCAAGTTTAATTAATTCATCATTCAAAAATTGCTGGTGATTAGCATCAAACAAATTCATGATAACAGCTTCCAAGTATTCAAAACAAATTCATTTAGTCTAATTTCAAGAAGCAGATCATGTCTCTGTTATCAGTTGCAGAACTAATACAATCGGGCAAAATTTGTTGATTTCAGTTCATCCCATGATTCGGATCAATTCGGTTTTATTAACAAATGTTCAAAAGGTTTTCTGTGACAATAAGTTTAAATGTTGCAATTAATCCCTGACCCATTCAATAAATAATGGAAGTTGTATTTTTAAGCGGATATTCAATTTTCACATCGTCAGATAGGTCCGATATAATGGTGGGATGTTTGGAAGCATTATTTAAGAGAAGCAGAAATTCTTTGACTTATATATTTGAATTATAGCGATTCGCTGTATAAAGATTGCCGTGTAGGGAAGTATGAGAGTACTTGAAAAGACGTAAATATTCCACAATTTTTAAAAATATTAGCTTATATGAAAGTGAAACTTGGTATGTAACAAATAACATTGAACAAAGGATGGAGATAGATTACTGGCGAATGTTAGCTAGAGTATCAGAAACAGACGAAAGGATAAAGAAAATAATAAAGGGGCACAAAACAATAATAAATGACATTCCATGAAAACTGTTAATACAGTCACGAATTTGTTGAGTTTGCCAATACAAAGAAATTCCAAAATTTCTCATTCAAAATTGGCTGGTATTCAACATCCAATAATCGGGCAAAATTTGTTTCCACATGTAGTTTAATGTTATTCGTTTAATTAGTCCCATGATTTGCAAATATTTGTAAAAATTGTCTACAACATTTTTTATATTGAATTGCTGTCAAAACTAATTAATTGATAATTTGCTATCGGTTTCGTTAACAAATTATCAAAACGTTTCTGGAAGAGTAAAGTTTGAATGATGAAGATAAAAACTGTAAAATAAATTTATTCTTTAGTAGCTTACATCTACGATAATACTACGAGAAATGTTGACGTCAACCTCTATTTCAGAACATTTTGAAGAAGGATGTTCAAAAAATGTAAAACTGCATTAAATAAGTGATTTAATGTCAATTATGAGATTGTGATGTTAATTATTTCTTCTGCCGCCTAAAATATTTCGTTCTCTGCAAGTTTAATTAATTCATCATTCAAAAATTGCTGGTGATTAGCATCAAACAAATTCATGATAACAGCTTCCAAGTATTCAAAACAAATTCATTTAGTCTAATTTCAAGAAGCAGATCATGTCTCTGTTATCAGTTGCAGAACTAATACAATCGGGCAAAATTTGTTGATTTCAGTTCATCCCATGATTCCGATCAATTCGGTTTTATTAACAAATGTTCAAAAGGTTTTCTGTGACAATAAGTTTAAATGTTGCAATTAATCCCTGACCCATTCACCAAATAATGGAAGTTGTATTTTTAAGCGGATATTCAATTTTCACATCGTCAGATAGGTCCGATATAATGGTGGGATGTTTGGAAGCATTATTTAAGAGAAGCAGAAATTCTTTGACTTATATATTTGAATTATAGCGATTCGCTGTATAAAGATTGCCGTGTAGGGAAGTATGAGAGTACTTGAAAAGACGCGCCATATTCCACAATTTTTAAAAATATTAGCTTATATGAAAGTGAAACTTGGTATGTAACAAATAACATTGAACAAAGGATGGAGATAGATTACTGGCGAATATTAGCTAGAGTATCAGAAACAGACGAAAGGATAAAGAAAATAATAAAGGGGCACAAAACAATAATAGATGACATTCCATGACAACTGTTAATACAGTCACGAATTTGTTGAGAGTTTGCCAATACAAAGAAATTCCAAAATTTCTTTTGCAGTAGGTGAACAAAAAAGAGAAAGTGTGGTGGTTACCTGAATAAACGGTATTCAATGGACAATGTTAGCAATGTCTAACCAGGAGGCTGAACAGACAGATCTAGACAGGTCTACCGTCGTACAACAAATAATTTTTTAAGTTTGAAATTTTTTATGTGAGTATATAGATATGTATTTCGTCCGAGTTGTTGGAAGAAATATTGAGTACACTGAAATACTTAACGAAGTATACAAGAATGAAATGCTTTTATTTTTGCAGGTATAAAAAGTTTAATAACGTTCTTATACCATACCACAATGCGTCCTTATTTAAAAAATTGTTGGAAAGATTTAAATACAAATTTATGCAGTAATTGTAATCAATGAATTATCTTCGCCCGATAATGAATGACATTAAATTAGTAAAGGTTTGATTTAACTCTCGAAAGTTTACAGCAAGTGTAGCTCTAATTGATTTTTAAAAACATCATAGAATTGAATAGGTGTGGTTTCCTATGAGCTATTCCAGGATATCCTTTGCAAAATAACGTCGTCAATTTCTTACTTAATCTACTTTATGACGAAAAATCCATCTTCAGATTTCACGTCTTATTTTTTAACAGGTTCTATTTTGTGTTTATGTGTTTGATTTTTCAATTATTATTTCTAAATGTATTTAATGTTGGATGATTGGAATTGAATCAATAATAAATTTGAACTATATACTTTAGTTAGAATTGCACTAAACATTTAGGAATTTCAAAAATCAATTTAAAAACAATATGCTGTTTAATTGGATCTTGGAAGTAACTCGATTTTCTAGCAATACCACTATTCAAGATAAATAATGCATGAAGTTCAAATAATTTGGTTATCATTGCTTGTTATGGTAAAAAACATATTAATAAGTATTTATGTTGAATAAATTTAAAACATAACAAATTATTCCAATCAATTCAGAGAATTGATATGTTTAGATATTTCAATTTATTTTTGTGAACTTGTTTTTAACAATTTTTTTTTGTAATTTTTAAAATCTTTCTTTTTCTAAAACTACTCCATATTTTGATCAACAAGATTTCCATTAAATTTCGAAAATCTTTACTAAAGCTTTTCTTTCAGTCCGAGTCTTCTTTTCTGAACACGTATTCATATATTCGAACTTTGAAATAAGCGACATTGAATTGTAATCTGCATACTTATTTTACGGTTGTCGCTTTTATTTTGTTCAGGGTTCCAGGTTTTCCTGACAGATTATCTCCATCTTTTCTTTCAAGTTTCAAATTCAATCGTATGCATGCTTACATTATGTATAATTATTATTAAGGATGGAACGGATATCCGGCAAATATTCAGTTCTTTTTAAAATTTGCCCTAATAAGGTAACATCCGATATTTGCTGAATTTTTCCAAATAAAACCTGATATCTCAAAAACGAATAGAAATGTTAAATGCAGTTTTGTTCATGAAAAAGTAAATCTTTTTGTCTACAAATAGCCATCATTTACTTATAAATGATGTATAAGCAAAAAAGTTAAATACTTATAAACAATCAGTATTCAGGATCATTGCTTTAACTCGGTTTCTCTGGGACAGTCAAAATATATAACCTTATGAAATTGCAAATCGAACGCGAAGAAAGTTGCCAAATTTCAGAGTGTTATATGTACATGATGCCATTATGTCCATAAAATAGAAAAACAAAAAAGCATTTTTCAGGACTTTGTATGCCTATTCCATATGTAAACATATGGAGTGTATAGATATAGGGTCGACATGTTTATATTTCTTAAAAAATCAATCGGAAGTTGTTTTTTTTGGCTTTTTTCTCCATTTAAGTATCTCGCAATGTAGTTGATTATTGATGGTGATCAATTACTTAATCAATAGCTATTGTGCATATTTGAGGATTATAACTATCACAATGAAGTGGTTATAAAAAAGAATTCCTCAATGTTTTGAATCTACAATTGACTGAAGAATATTGGACGAATTAAAATAATATTGTTTGAGACGATTTCAATATCTTATTTAGTTAACGGTTTTTAAACATGAATGGGCTTCAATCTCGTATTGATCGATAAAAAAATAAGTGTATTTTTTTAATAGGTTTACTTTGGAGTCCATAATTGTCTTGATAGAAAGATAGCATTGTTATAACTAAAATATGGTCATACTAGAGATAGAATGGATGACAATATTCTTTATAAAACAATAAAAACCAAGAAATTTGATAGCATTCTTTGTTGTTTTGTTTTATTTTTTTTACAAATAACTGTGAGCACACCATAATACAAGATTGAAAATCGTAGTGAACGGTAATAAAAATCAGTTTGAGGGTAGCCGCGGGGCAAAAACGCTGTTGGTTGGGTTAGGGAAAAAAAAGGAAAAACAATGAGAAGAAATCGGAGGCAGTGGCGGCGGCGGTGGCAGTGGCAGTGTCGGCGATGGCTGGTGGAGAGTTCGGATCGATAGACGGCCCGCGAGAGGGCAACGAGTAGTTGTACTTTGCCATCGCCGTCGTCGTAGTCGTAGTCGTCGGCCGGCAATTAACAAAAATAATAGTTCGGGCCGTCGTAAATTCCGGGGGATAAGCGTCAGGGAGAGTCCAGGGAATGAAAAACGGTCGTCGGGAATCGAGAACTCGTTATTGTCTAGCCTGCGTTTCGAACGGGGGCACAAATCTCGCCTTGACACCGAACCGTGCGCACCACCACCAGGGCTATGAAAAACTTTTTGCCCGCGTATGGCCATACCAGAATCAGACCCCCCGACTATTGGTCGAAACCCCCTTCGTGCCATGCTGCTGTATCTGTTTGCCTTTTTCAACAACTAGTCCCCGTTCCCTTCTGGCCCCGATGGAAAAACGGGAACGCGTGCAACGACCGAAGTCGTGATATATCCCCTAGGTCGGAACGTTTTGTGGGCGAGCCGTATCAAATGGAAATGGGATGAAAAGAGGAACCTTGTCTGCTAAAGCATTTTGTGACACAGGTTTTGTTAATTTTGCGAAAATATGTTTGTATTAAGAGTGATGTGATTCGTTTATAAGAATTAATAAAAATTTTGTTTTCATTATATTGACTTATTTATTTCGTTATCTACAATATGTCCTCGGATCGAGTTACAAACTTTCTTATTTAACTCTAAACTGTTTAAAATTCTTCTGGAATTAAAAGTATAACTAATACGTCTAGTATTTGTTACTACAACCCAGCTTCTGAACTAACACTAAACCTAGAATTAGAAATATTAGAGTTTAGAGGTACATCTAAAGACTGCTAAACTCAATGTATTTAGTTCTAGGTCTAGTAGTATCAGCTGTTATATTCAGGTTTAGAAGATTCAGGTTTAGCCGTGCGTCTTTAGACGCACTTCTAAACCGTAATTTTCTAGTTCTAGGTCTAGTGTTAGTTCTAGTTTTAATTCTTGTTTAACTCCAGAATATTTTCAATTCTTCTGAAACTAAAAGTATAACTAATATGAGACCTACAACACAGCTTCAGAATTAACACTAGAACTAGAAAGATTCAGGTTTAGCAGGTTACGTACCTTAAGACGACTAAATCCTATTGTTTCTACTTCTAGATCTAGTATTAGTTCTGAAGCTAAGTTAGGTTGAATTAGCTAGAGAATTATATGAATTGTTATTATGATTTCCATTATTTTTATTTTAAGCTAGCTTTAATATTAGTATTACGTCTAATTTAGTTATTATTCGGATTTAGATTGCTGATTTCTTGCACCGAACTAAAACTAGAACTAACACTCGTATTGCTTCTAGTTTTAATTATAGTTTATCTCTAGATTACTTTAAATTCTTCTGGAACGAAAAGTATATCTAATACGAGACCTACAACCCAGCTTCAGAACTAACACTAGACCTAGATCTAGAATTATTTAGGTTTAGCTGTATGGCTCTTAAGACGGCTAAACCCTAATGTTTTTAGCTCTAGGTAGCTCTAGTATTAGTTCTAAAGCTAAGTTGGGTTGGGTTCGGTTTCGTCTTAATAGACGTATGGCTAAACCTAAATGTATCTATTTGTAGGTCTAGTATTAGCTTTAATGTTGGTATTAGCTCTAATTTAGCTGTTATTCGGTTCTAGATTGCTGTATACTTGCATCGAACTAAAACTAGAACTAACACTAGACCTAGAACTAGAAAGTTTCGGTTTAGCCGTGCGTCTAAAGATTCGGGCACGGCTAAACCTGAATCTTTCTAGTTCTAGGTCTAGTGTTAGTTCTAGTTTTGATTCTTGTTTAACTCTAGATTGTTTTAAATTCTTCTGGAACTAAAAGTATATCTAACACGAGACCTACAACCGAGCTTCAGTACTAACACTAGACCTAGATCTAGAAATATTAGGGTTTAGCCGTACGGCTCTTAAGACGGCTAAACCCTAATGTTTTTTAGCTCTAGGTCTAGCATTAGTTCTGAAGCTAAGTTCGGTTGGGTTCGGTTCCGTCTTAATAGACGTATGGCTAAACCCAAATGTTTCTATTTGTAGGTCTAGTATTAGCTTTAATGTTGGTATTAGCTCTAGTTTAGCTGTTATTTGGTTTTAGATTGTTGTATATGTGAATCGAACTAGAACTAGAAGTAACACTAGATCTAGAACTAGAAAGATTCAGGTTTAGTATTTAGTTTTAATTCTTGTTTAACTCTAGATTGTTTTAGATTCTTCCGGAACTAAAAGTATATCTAATACGAGACCTACAACCGAGCTTCAGTACTAACACTAGATCTAGAAATATTAGGGTTTAGCCGTACGGCTCTCTTAAGACGGCTAAACACTAATGTTTTTAGCTCTAGGTCTAGTATTAGTTCTGAAGCTAAGTTGGGTTGGGTTCGGTTCGGTTCCGTCTTAATAGACGTATGGCTAAACGCAAATGTTTCTATTTGTAGGTCTAGTATTAGCTTTAATGTTGGTATTAGCTCTAATTTAGCTGTTATTCGGTTTTAGATTGATGTATACTTGCATCGAACTAAAACTAGAACTAACACTAGACCTTGAACTAGAAGAATCCAGGTTTAGCCGTGCATCTAAAGACGCACGGTTAAACCGAAACTTTCTGTTTCTAGATCTAGCGTTAGTTCTAGTTTTAATTCTTATTTAACTCTACATTGTTTTAAATTCTTCTGGAACTAAAAGTATATCTAATACGAGACCTACAACCCAGCTTTAGAACTAACACTAGACCTAGAACTAGAAATATTAGGGGTTAGCCCTAATGTTTCTACTTCTAGATGTAGTATTAGTTCTGAAGCTAAGTTAGGTTGAATTAGCTAGAGAATTATATGAATTGTTATTATGATTTCCATTATTTTTATTTTTAACAATATCTACCGGTTTCGGCTTGACGGGCCATCTTCATAAAACCAGGCTATTATAGTTTATCATTTTCAAACATATTCCTAATTGCATTTAGTATATTTGGTGTTTTACCGTTTAAACGTATTTTGTTTAAGAAATTTTCAACATTAAATTTGTATTATCAAATTCTTTTTGCAACTTTTAGGAGCGAAGCTTCTTATTTTAGATTATGTTGTATACGAGATTACATAACTCTTGTGTACAAAATTACATAACCTAAAATTAGAAGTTTTCCTAAACAGTTGCAAAAATAATTTGATAATACAAATTTAATGTTGAAAATTTCTTAAACAAAATACGTTTAAATGATAAAATAACAAAAAAAAATAAAAGAAGGAATATGTTTGAGAATCATAAACTATATTAACGTCGTTTGCTAAAGATGACCAGTCAATCCGAAACCGGTAGAAACTGAAAAATAAAAATAATGAAAATCATCGTTAAAGTACGAATTTATATTTTTGGTTTAATAACAACGATGATGAAAGAAAATCATAATAATAATACTCCAAAACTTCTAGGTCTAGTGCTAGCTTTAATGTTATTATTACCTCTAATTTAGTTACTATTCGATTTTAGATTATTGTATCGATCTACTTGTATCGAGCTAAAACTAGAATTAACACTAGTAATTTTAGAAGAATTGTTATAAATTTTTCTCGCAGTAAAGATATGGAAGATACAAAGAAAGTAATCGAAGATACAAACAAAATATAAAGATTCGGTGATCATGGAATGATGAGATATTAAGTAATCAAAGAAATCATGTTGTTCTCTCCCATGTTGCCAAATGACAAATGTATCGTCCACATATCAAAGCCATAGTTTTGGTTTCTTCTTTAAAGCATTTTCTTCGAATAATTCCATGTAAAGATTAGCTATAACCGGCAACAATGGAGATCCCATGGCTATCCGAACTGCTCGTAAAACTCTCATTTCCAATTAAAATACGTGCAAAATGAACAGTACTTCAGTAGACTTCGTACATATTCTGATAATCCCTCCGAAATTAGTTTTTGGCGAAGACCATCTACAACATTCTTTATTGGTAACCCTAGCAGAAAGATATTCCACATCGAAACTTATCAAAGAATCCTCCCTTAGCATGTAACTTAAAATGTGTACAATCCCTGGTATATTCTTATATGTTCCTTGTAAAAGAATCTTTTCGAGATATTTGGCCAACAGATTATGGATTTTACCAGGTCCTTCATTTTCTTTACAATCTTATCTATAAGGGTCTTCTTAATCTTCCTGTAGGTTATTAAGTCCATTTCGTATACCTTTTTGTCCATAACAACGATAGCATTCTCTTTGTAGTGGGAACACGACGATTTTTTACTTTAATATATCAGTTTATGAAGAAAGTTGCAACATAGCATCTTAAACATCCAGCATTTCTTAAAAGATGTATGGCAAAACCCAAAAACATCAAACATATTGGAAAATAAATGCTATTTTAATGGCTATATCTTCATCACTCCAGAAATTCTTTTGAAATAGAGTCGTGAACAATTTTTCATCAGTAGAGATGAATTATTATGATCATATTCCGTAGTAGTTTGACTTACATCGTCACAGTAGGAAAGATCGAACTTTATGTAGAGGGCCTTTTAGATAAAGAATTAGCCCTAGTAATAGTTCTAGTGTTAGTTCTAATTTTAGTTCAACCAACTCTGGTCATGAAAGCCTTTATAATAATAAGTTAACGTTAAAATTGAAACTGATAAAACATTCTGATCTAAAAACGTCATAAAACTTTTGGAAGATAGATACTATTTTAATGGATACATTTTAACAGCTTGAGAAATACTTTTGAAGAAGAAAAAAATCAGGGTGGGCCAAAATAGACACTTTAATGGGAAACTCGTTTTTCTATAAGAGATAGAGGAAAAATAGTGTCAACGATATCTCTTACGGTTTCAGAGATACAAGTTTCTTTTTAAGTGTGATTTCAAATTTCATTATTTTTTACGTGATTCCACCAAAACGTCAAAAACACATCATCCTTTAAAATTTCTTAGGTGGAATCGATTTCAAATTGAATCAACGATTTATACATCATTTGAAAGAGGAAGGTTCAGTCTTCAATTTGGTATGCAAGTCATTTCTTCATTTTCAAAAATAAGACGTCCACAGTCTTTCAAATTTTATCATTTTTTTCGTAATTCTATTAAAACGTCAAAAATACATCAAAATGATGAGTTAAACATCATTTGAAAGAGGAAGGTTTAACTTTCAATTTAGAAAGTGAGTCCTTTCTTCATTTTCAAAAATAAGATATCCACGATCTTTAAAATTTTATCATTTTTTTCATGATTCCACTAAAGCTTCAAAAACGGATTTCTTAAGGAAATGAGGAACGTTTAACCTTCAATTTGGTATACAAGTCATTACTTCATTATCAAAAATAATTACGTCCACGATCTTTGACATTTTATCATTTCAAGTTGAAACAACGAGTTAAACATCATTTGAAAGAGGAAGGTTTAACCTTTAACTTGATGTATAAGCTATTTCCTCATTTTCAAAAATAAGACGTCCACGAAGTTTCAAATTCTATCATTTTTTTTTGATTCTATTAAAACGTCAAAGACACATCATACTTTAACATTTCTTAGGTGGAATCGATTTCAAATTGAAATAACAAATTGTATATCATTTTAAAGAAGAAGAGTCAACCTACAATTTAATGTATAAACCATTTCTTCATTTTCTAAAATAAGACCAAAAATCTTTTTCAAATTTTATCATTTTTCGTAATTCCACCAAAACATCAAAAACATCATCCTTTAACATTTCTTAAGTAGAATCGATTTTAAATTGAAACAACGAATTAGACATCATTTGAAAGAGGAAGGTTCAACCTTTAATTTGGTATACAAGTCATTTCTTCATATTCAAAAATAAGATGTCCACTATCTTTCAAATTTTATCATTTTTTCGTGATTCTACTAAAACGTCAAAAACACGTCATCCTTTAACATTTCTTAGGTTGAATCGATTTCAAATTGAAGCAACGAGTTAAACATCATTTAAAAGAGGAAGATCTTCAATTTGGTATGCAAATCATTTCTTCATCTTCAAAAAATAAGATGTCTTTCAGAGAAATCTTTCATATATTACCATTTTTCTCATGATTCTACAAAAACACATCATCCTTTATCATTTCTCGTGGAATCGATTTCAAACTGAAACAACGTAAATTTTGCATGCAAGTCATTTCTTACTTTTCAAAAATAACACCTCCATGATCTTTCAAATTTTATCATATTTTTTTCGTAATTCTACCAAAATCTTTCTACAAAAAAATATTATTAACAAGGTTACCACCTCTCTGGATATCGTTCATAGTGGATATCATGATTGCATTAAACAAACTATCATTTCCATTTTCCATTAAATCTCTTAGAGAAAGAAGAATTTCCCTTTAAAAGTGTCCAATTTATCTCATCCTGTACACTACACTATGTAAAAGCTAAAATCAATACATTTTACAGTAAATTCGAAGTAGAGTCAGGATGCTTTATTTGATAACTTTGCAAAAATCATATTAAAAAATTAAAGTTCATCAAAAATCTTTTCGAACTCCCATTTCACATTTGCAAATTTTTTTTCCAATTACTCAAACCGTTTTTGTTTCTTTTCAATTAAAATTGATTAGGTTGGCTGCTTTTACTTTCAAAATATTTTTAAATAGCCAATTTTAATAAGCAATTCTTTTTTTCCTCTCCACACAATCTGCATAATCTAACAGAGAACCAGCACATTCGTTTTTTCTTTGAAATTTAATTTCCATTAATTTTTTTTTTTGCTCTTTCCAATCATTTTCTTGCGCCTCAACGTACAATTAAAAACATACAGTTTTTCTATCCATTCATTTCTCGAAGCAATTCCTCATTTTACTAAATTTTCTTTACCTCTACAAATACATCATCATACATTTTTCGTTTTATACTTTCTCCACGACTTCAGAAAGATACAAGAGAAAGTATAGAAATGTATTAAGCATCTAAAATTGATGATGATTTCAGTCTAATCGGTTTAATTAAGGTTAGTACTAAGGAGTTTTATAACGTATGGTTAAAACGAAAATAATAAGTGTTCGAACACGCGCTTGTACTTCCAAATTAAAATTCTGATTTTAATCCATAAAAAAATATAAGATAACGAGGATTTACTAAAACAAACGTCCTCACTAAAAACTGATAACGTTTTACTAAAATGTAACAACGTGGCCTTCGTCGTTTATGATTAATCTTTCGTAAATGTAAACGACACAAATATTATCATTTTCCGTTATCAGTTTTATGACGTATAAAGTAGGATCGTTTCTATGACGTGTTTATGTTTATTTTGATCTCTCAACGTTTTTTTGCGATATTTTAATTTTTTTCATCCTGTTACAATGTGGTTCTTTTAAATGTAAACCTGCCTTTTCTGGTGGAAGATAAAAGGTGGCTTTGTAACCCGGGGGTTCATTTTTAGACCTTCGCCGTGTAAATAATTGATATACCTAAAAACCTGGTCGACGAATACTCTCTACTACCTGGGAGAGACCTAGTTGTTTATTTAGGACTTTAGGAAAAGGTAGACGATGTTTTTAGGCTGAATGTACTTTCAAAGATGGTTTAAAACTGAAATTGTTTTAAAACCTTAGAAAAAAAGGGATTAAATGTTTTTATTAGGTAAAATGATAAAAAAAAGATTGCAGTGGTTTCTCATTTCTATCTGGGCGAATGTAATTACATAAAACTCGACCTTGCGCTTGTTTGATAAAAGAAATATCAATACATTCTATTACAAATTTTATAACAACTTTATCGTAATTTTTTTTCTTTTTTTATTGTGCGATTTAAGTAATTTAAACTCGCAACCACGATTACCATTTTGATATAGTAAAATATCGTGTTGCGTTAATAATATTAAAGAATGTTAAAAAGTTAAACAATAATTTGAGCAGATCGTAAAAATATTAAAATAGAAATACTTTAAGTGTGGCAAAATAGTTGCTAACACCGATTTTGTAAATTAGTTGAAATATTTCTTTAAATTTAAATAATGTCTTAAACAATTTCATGCATTTCCAGATAGTATCGAGTTCTTATGTAACATATTGGAGAATGTAATGTTGAAAAGATATCTATTATTCATAGAAATTGCTTTTGTTTTAATCAATTAAAATATATGAATACTATTTGGCCGATATTACTTTGTAATCCATGGTAATAATTGTTATTTGTTCCCTACAGGCAATAAAAGGAACATTTTTTTTAATAGAATTATAATGCTAATTTTACTGTTAGGTGTAAACTTTTCATGTCTACGTTAAAAGAAATCTTTATTATTAATTAGTATCATTAATGCATCATTAGAATGATGTTCAAGTTGATGTGCTAATTATTATATCTTGCATTTAATTAAATAACTAAATAATAAAAATCCCCTATGAACGTTTATTACTTATTTAAAAAAAAATTGTGTAATACAATATCTTATTGAATGATAAAATTTAGTTTATAAAGTATTCTCACTGATCAGGGCTATATTCTTGTCACATAGGTGATGGATTATACAGAGTCTTTCTAAATCGAACAAAAAGTTATATAAAAGATTATCGCTGAAAAATCACCCCTTGAAATATTTCGCATCAATTTAGAAACATCCTGAGAAACATCCCTTCCATCCATATTAGATAACACTGGAAAACTTGATTTTCAGTTTATTACAGCTTCTATTTTAAATTATCATTTGCAAATCACGGAAGAAAGTTTAGATATTTGTCTTTAGTCAAATAGATAATCTACACCAGATGTTCCCAATCTTATCGATTTGAAAATGAAGGAATGCGGTTCCTTAAATAATCGGACTTTGTTTTCCGCGGGCTCATAAACACATCCGATACATGTTTTTCGTTGTAGGTTTAGTATAAGCTCTATAAGTCTTTGTCATCTCTTTTTAGTTGTTGTTTAGTATTAAATTGTTGTACACTTGTATCAAACTAAAACTAGAACTAACACTAGACCTAGTACTAGAAAGATTTAGGTTTAGCCGTGCGTCTGAAGACGCACGGCTAAATCGAAGCTTTCTAGTACTAGGTCTAGTGTTAGTTCTAGTTTTCATTCTTATTTAGCTCTAGATTGTCATAAATTCTTCCGGAACTACAAGTATAGCTAATACTAAGTTTCATGTTTAGCAGTGCATCTTCAGACGTCTTCTGAGCCATGCGTCTTCAATTGTAATTCTTAATTATGACCAAATTATTGCAAATTCTTTATTATTTTATGGTTTAGCCGTACGTCTCTTAAGACGGCTTTTTTTTTTGGCACACCAATGGGCAGCCCACTTAGCCCTATTCTGGCAACCATCGTCATGGACCATGTCCTCGATAATCGTCTATTTTCTCTACCCTTCCAGGTCCCATTCATATATAAATATGTGGATGATATCATCCTCGCAATACCTTCAGACCGGATTCAGGAAACCTTAGAAACCTTCAATGTGTTTAACCACCACATCCAGTTCACTGTAGAGAAAGAAAAGAGCAACTCTGTTCCCTTTTTGGACTTTCTGGTCATACGAAATCCTGATCAATCAATTTCATTGGATTGGTATCGTAAACCTACATATCCTGGAAGGTTTATAAATTACTTCTCGTGCCACCCTCTCAGTATGAAGATTAACACACTCAAGGGCATGAAGATCCGTATAACCCGTATCTGTGATGAAGCTTTTCGCTTAAGAAACCTCAGGTTGCTAGCTGACATCTACCACAACAATGGTTTCCCTGACCCCTTGGTCAATAAGATTTTGTTCTCGTTAGATGGACCTCGGTTATCACCTGCAGCTGTGCGGGACAAAAGTCATGTAGACGCAGATTTGTCTTTCACCCATCCACCTGATGTAGAGGAAATATCTGTTATGCCTTTTGTGAAGTTACCTTTTATACCAGGCCTTACAGATAACTTAATTAAGACCTTCAGTGGTAAACAATTTCGATGGGCAAAATATACCTTGAACCCTCTGCGGCGTGCTTTCTCCAATCTCAAAGACCACATTCTTGACGATGTCAAGTCCAATTTGATTTACAGAATCAATTGCAAGGGTTGTTCGGGCTCATATATAGGTATGACCAGCCAATACCGAAAAATAGAATTAAACAGCATATGAGAGACTGCAGGTTAAAAAAGTCGGACTCTACAGCCCTCACTGAACATCACATTTCTACGGGCCACGCTTTTGACTTTGAGAACTCCTCTATACTCTGTTGTGAGCCCTCGTATTACAGACGTAGATTCCTGGAAATGTTCTATATATGTAAAGAAAATAAATCCATCAATTTTCGCTCAGATGTACAAGGGGTGAGTGACATCTACTGCAATTTAATCAACTCTTGTGACGAGTACCACCCTTCCCCTCACGACGACCATTCCATTGGTGGGGTGTGATTCTGACATTGTCTTATATACGGGTTGGGTTTTGAATTTCCTGGTCTTCTCTCTTTCTCTCTCTCTCTGGTTCTTCTTCCTGTCTTGGAGATTGGTACCACTGCCTCTTCTCTTGCTCGTTTCATGCCGTGTTATGATATTGTCTCGCTGCCTCGTGAGGTGCTTGTGATTAATGTATATATTTTTATTGTTCTTACGGCTCGTTCACCGTTCATTGTTTGTTTTTGGTGTGTTAAACTGCCATCCCAACTTTGGCCATTACTCTGGGTATAACATACAAGAATGTTTTTACGTCCTTGGTTCTGTTACCAATTTTAACCTCGTTTATGTAAGTTAGGTTATGTTATAATGGTAATTGTATGTTATTGTGAATTTACGTTTTTAACACCAAGCTATAACATGAGAAAGAATTCTCATGTTATAGCGTCCTCTGATGAAGAATTCAATAAAATTCGAAAGCTAAGGTTACAATAAAAAGAGGTTAATTTACCCAACCTTTGGTTGAATTCCCAATAATAAGATATACCTTCCTAAAAATTGCACAACCGATAAATGAAATTGTTGGTATTAACCTTACTTCTTAGATTGTTGTATAATTGTATCGAACTAAAACTAGAACTAACACTAGCCCTAGTACTAAAAAGATTCATATTTAGCCTTGCATCTTTAAATAAGTATTGGCCCAAAACAGACTCCAACACTTTATTAAGAAATTTTCAAAATCGAGTAACTTTTTTCTTTCATTGCCAAAGATAGATTATGTGTTCTTATCATGTTCAATAGACATTGGAATAGCTTTAAAACTCATATATCATCAATCTCAACTCCTTGACTCTGCATCATTATCATCTAAATTAGAGTGCACAGACACTTTAAGCATAATTAAAATATCGACAGAAAATGTGAAAGATAAACGTAGAAGAAATTACAATAAAGAAGTCTGATCAAATAGGATATGTCATAATCTGTTTTGTACGCCAAAGAAATAAAAAATACATACAATGCGTATGTAAAGTATGAAAACATGAAAAAATCTATTTAACGGCTTGATATCAATTTGGACAAAAATTTGTGTATACAAGTGATTTAACCTTACGAACTCAAATTTTCTATCGGCAATGTAGCCAAGCTTATAATTTGTGAGATAAAATTAAAAAACCTCTTCTTTTAAATGGGTAACCCTATACATTTTTACATTTTCTGAGAGATGCTGCTATTATCTATTCAGTGATATATTTGAATACCTGGGTTTATGCATGTAATTACTTACAAATATGTGTGAACTTAGACCCCCTCTTCAAAACTCTGCAGAACTCGCAATCTTTGAGGGATTATAAGAACTGTGATTAATTTTTGATGAACAGACTATCAAAAGTGGCATTTGTTGCAAAAACAAGTTTAAAAAATTGTAAATCGTAATTTCTAAGTCATTGCAAGTACAAACTAAGGTATACAAATATATCACAAAATAGGTAATAGCAATATCTCTTAGAAAAAGTAAAATAATATCACAAATCGATCAAGCTGTTAAAAAGATTTTTTTCATGTTTCCATACTTTACGCGCGCATTGTATATGTAGTTAATAACAATTAATAATGATTAAATAATTAATTAAATAATACAAAGAACAAGAAATTCTTGACATTGAGCTTAAAGCTGAAACTGGTATAAATTCATATTAAATATTTTTTTAAAATTGTTAACAAGAAGTAGACTTCCCTTGTCAATTCCAAAAAAGGGACGTATGTAATTTCTACTTATAAGGCAAAAATGTAAAAGAAGGAGCTTATACGTCGAGATAAGAACAGGATGAGAATAATTTTGCGTATATTGTGGCTTGTATCCGTCATACAAAATTAGATTATATGGTATAACTTTATTACAATTAGGGAATCAAGCATCGATGCAAAATAATCTTACAGAAAATGAGTTTTAATCAATTATAATGCGTGTAAAAAGAAAACTCCAGGAATGTATTTAGAAAGAAAATTTCATCGTATTGTTATTTTCATTCCTTTAAGTTTCCTTTAATTAACATTATTGAACCATTATTATGGATACTTAGATTTTATTTCAAATTATGGGTTATGCAACCTACACACATACAATATTCTCAACGTAAGCAGTAAAGTTTTCAGCTTTTCTTCCATATAAACGTTATATAGTTGTCTGCTAAAGATCCACAAGTTGTGTTGAACAATACTAATCGTCAGTTACAATACTAATATATATATATTAATCTTGTAGTTGAGTTATTTTCAAGCTTGTGTCAGTATTACATATAAATGTAAGTTATGAGAATAGAAATTTCCTTGTTTCCTTAAGTTTTTTTGAGAGGAACTTCAAAGATTGTATAGACTTTAAAATATCTTCACCAAAACTTTCTTACAAATTTCTCTTCCACAACTAGATATTACCAAACGAATATAGTTTAGTTCAATTTTCATATACAGGTGTCCCGTAACGACGTACAAAAAAGCCTAATAAACATAGGTCCAAAAATTTTCCGTTTTCGAGATATACAAAGTAAGGATGCAGAGGTAGCATTTTTATGATTACCATGATGGCGACGGTTAAGAAACACTTTATACTTAATAATACTGATAATTTAACAAAACCTGTAACAAAGATTGTCGAACAAACTCTTCAACCAGCAAACAAATTACGAACAATTAACAAATTGGAAAAGAATGATGCCATAATAAATGTTGAACATGGACATGATTTATTTCTAAACACAAAAGTATATATTTTTAAATAAACTGCTAATGCGTTCAAAAATAACGGGAATTTATTTTACTCCGTTAGTAATTTTATTTTTCAAATCCTGTACGATAAGTTGTTAATGAAATAAAAAATCTAACGAAGGTGAATCTATCAAGGTAAATAGGGCTTCCTCAGCCAATCCACTTATTATCAAATTGTGTAAAATGCGCTGGTGCTTCATCGTACATAAACTTCAGAGTCTTACAGAGACACTTGATGAATGTAGCTCTGTAAAGCTTACAGTATAAGCTCAAAGATTTGTGTAAACATTAGCTGTCAAAATCCGTAAATACAATATTTAGGTATGCCAAAGTCGACATCATATCTTACCTGTTGGGTATACAGGCAATTACAAAAATCTTTCGTTTCAGAATATCGGCATTCTGTTGAAGCTTGCACAGTGTTGCAGTGATGCGAATCAATGAACTGGTCTTTTGAAATGTGGTGAAGAGTTGATTTCTTGATATATTCTTGCGCAGAAATCGTTCTAATGCTGGTTGAGACATTTTCATCAGTTCTTCTCAAACTGTTTTTTTTTCTGATTCCACTGGCTTTGTGTAATATCTTTTCGTGGAATGCAATGGATTCCGCTTCCCGTTTCTTATAAATTAAAAATTTTCTTTATATGTTCGTTTCTTTTTTCGATTATATTTATTTATATTTTGTCTATTTTCAATCAAAGAATACGTTGATGAAGTATTGTACAATCGTTGCAAGACACCTGCATATTAGAATTGCCAAAAATATCCTCAACACTACATTACTTTCATTGCCTCACATGCATTGTAAATGGAAATTTTGATAATATGTACTAAAAAATAAGTATCAAAAAATGAGTCGTATCTTTAACATTTTAAATATCGACTGGCCTTTTTTTGTATTACTAGTTCGGATGCATCGCATCAAAATAAGCATATTAAATTGCTTAACCAGTTTTCTTTATTATTACTTAATTCAAGTAAATGCTCAAGAATGATGATTATTGCAACATACATACACCTTGCAAAAGATGCATTGAATGTGTGTTAGTAGCACTGATTCATTGTGTCATATTTTTAGGAGTTGTAGAAACATCTTTAAAATGTGCATCTTTAAGTTAACCTAGCAAGCCAAGTATTCTGCAACATTTGAATCTACCACATTCTACGATTACCGTAATTCCAAAGTCAGCATGTTGCAAAAAACGATCATCAATATCAGTTCTAGCGTTTTTGGATTAAGATCTGTATGGCGATATCTTCTAGAACTTCCAAATTTTTTGTCATTCAGAAAATATTTTTAATGGCAGCTTTCAATGTATCAACATTTACGAACCATAATGGTTCGGTGTAGACTTAGGTGATAAAGATACATCTTTAAAGTATTCAGATTAATAATTTATGCGTGTTAAAACTTTTTCAATGTTTATTGAAGACGATAAGTACACATAATCTATTTTTGGCAATGAAAGAAAACAGTTATTCGATTTTGAAAATTTCTTCCTAAGGTAATTTCGTCCTTTTTGGGCAAATACTGAATTCTGAAGTAGTTTAGGTTATACCTTTATTTCCAGAAGAATTTATAACAATCTACTATGAAACGTACTGATTTTAGATTAGTGTTAGTTCTAGTTTTAGTTCAATATAAGTATGCAACAATTTAAGAATCAATAACAATGAGAAGTGGAATTAATACTAAAACTGGAACTAATTTTAGATTCAGCACTAAAACCATTCGAATTTAGCCGTACGTCTCTTAGGACGAAAACCAACATAACCTAGCTTTAGTACTAATACTAGACTTAGAACTACAAATATTTAGGTTTAGCGGTCTTGACAGATGTACGGCTGAAGCTAATGTTTCTAATTCTAGGACTGGTTTTAGTAAGTAAAGTAAGTAAAGCTAGGTTGTAAGTTTAGTATTAGTTGTACTTTTACTTCCAGAAGAATTTACAACAATCTAGAGCTGAACAAAAATTAAAACTAACACTAGACCTAGTACTAGATTCAGGTTTAGCAGTGGGTCTGAAGACGCACTGCGACACCCAACCCAAACTAGAAACATTTAGGATTAGCAGTCTTAATAGACGTACGGCTAAATTCTAATGTTTTTAATTCTAGGTTTGGTTTTAGTACTAAAGCTAGGTTGTAAATCTAGTATTAGTTTTACTTTTAGTTCCAGAAGAATTTACAACAATCTAGAACTGAATAGCAACGAGAAGTAGAGCTAATACTAAACCTAGATCTAGAATAACTCGGGTTCAGCCATACTTCTGTTAAAACGGAAGCCAACTCAACCTAGCTTTAGAACTAACACCAAACTTAGAAGTAGAAAAATAAGGTGTAGCTGTCTTAAGAGACGTACGGTTAAACCTTGATGATTCTTAGTTCTCTGATGTTAACTAACACTAAACCTAGTACTAGAAATGATTAAATTTAGCCATGCGTCTGAAGAGTTTTTTAATTTTTCAAGAAAGATAACAATTTAAATCAAAATTGGATGCGTTTAGGGCGCAGCGGAAAAAAACTGATTATTTAGGCAAACGGAAAAAGGTTGGGAACCTTTGCACTAAATCAGCTTGTTGGCAGTGAATGTTTCTTTGTTTCTAGTATATGGCATTGCTTTTATAGTATTTTTTTACAACATTTGATAAAAAGTCCCAAGTTACGAACATAACCTGATTATATGATGATTAGCAAATTAAAGTGTCTTGAGCGGAAGAAGTTCTTCGTTTAAAGCGATGCAGTGTAACCTCAATCATCAAGGATCTATGTCTAAATGACTTGATTCAATATACAACGGAATGAGATGAGGCTACTCCTCACCTCAAAAGACCATTGATGCTTCAAAGACCATCTTTTAACTACTATTTTGTATACAATCTATCAGAATGAAAACTATTTGCATTGCATGAACTTATAGCTGAGATACAAAATCCTCACCAGATCCATGAATCAAGCAAAAACCTATAAGATAGGAATTCCAAATTGTGCATGTTTACTGTACGAATAGCATACACAGTATGGTTGATACTTCAGTCGCCAACAAAATTATTCGAGTAGTATAAAAGTTTTGGATTAAGTGTACTAGCATAATTTTACAATATCGTCGATTTGTTGCAATCCAAATGGAAAGATTGATATTCGTTATCTATTTTAAATATGATTTTGCCTTAATACCACAACTTTAAAGGTCTTAACCTTACAAAAAAGAAAAACTTCAATTTTCGATTTTTTAAAATGACTGAATTAAATTAAATTTCCTAAAATATTTAAATTTTGTTTACAACATAAACTTCTAAAACAAATCACCTCGTATATTCCACACACATAACCAAAACTAAATAATATTAACGTTCATGTAAATTTAATTCGATTAGAGTGTGTAAAACATTGGTTACGCATAGTTCGCTAACTATTACAATGATCCTCTCTAGGTCTAAACGAGCAATAATTCGTATACGAATAGAGTTAAATGGTCAACCAATAACGTAGGACCACCACAGCCATTTAACTCTAACGTGTAAATCCCATTTACGCATCATTAAATATATTTGATAAACAGGAAACGTGTCTTTGAATTCAACATTATTCGGACGTATTTTTCTTGATGTGACAATTATAAATTGAGATTACTTCAAAACACAAATACAGCTGTGAAATGTGAACTTTCATACTGTTATCTGCGCGGTGTGTTAACGGGGTATATCTATTTCTCATTCAATACTAAATATAGATACGATAGTTTCATTACGAATTTGAACAACACAATGATATTGACAAGTCGGGGAAAGTAATAGCTTGGTAAACAATTTTTTGTTAATCAAATTCGAGGATGTAGATAAGAATATTACACTTTTCTGATGAATTTTATTTATCTATTTTTAACAAATTTTGCTTTGGTAAATTCATATCGTGTTGGAACAGAATAAAAAGTGATAATTTTTATTTATGGGTTGAACTTAAATGGTATGTTTTAATCATGTTGAATGATTAAGTTTATCTTTTTTGCAAACAATGGTACAGTTTTTTTGTGAGAGTAATAAGTGTCGTTAGAATGTGATTGTAGTAATTTGATGATTTTAATAAGAATTTATGAAGTTAAGATATCGATTATCAATAAATGGAATAAATGCTCGTGATGTATTACCATAACAGCAAATTGGTACTAAACAAACGACAATCAATTAGAGGTACTCAAATTAGAATACCAATTAACCGCAATACGTAAATTCTATTTGTGCGCTGATCAAGTTGGATTCCTCCAAACAATTAATGGGATTAACGATGTTCGAATTTATCACGTCCAGGTTCTTTTTGTTAGGTTGTAGTTGCTAGGAGGGATAATAAAACGAAGAGTAACGTACCGACTTGTAAAACATTGTCTACGCATCCACTTTCGAGTAACTTTAATCCCTTGCAAAAGGATAGGTTCTGGAGCTCGCCGGTGGCGGCGTTCACGGGGGGCACTCGCGACAAAGAAGAGTACATGCATATGTCTCGCTCGTTCCTCGGGAAGGACCAGTAGATGATCCGGCGCTGCACCGGCTCCGGGATCCGGTCGTACCGCTCCTCGATCCTCTGGAACGGGATGTTTTCGGCAACGATCCGCGCGGTCACATCAAGAAGGGTGTCCGGGCTGCGCACGGCCGCTTCCCTTAGGAGCAGCGGGCCGACGCCGACGCCGACGCCACCGCCACCACCACCGCCGCCGCCCGACGCCCGGGAACAACACAACCGCCTGGCAACGGCCATCGACGACGACGCACTCTCACTGACTGAGTTCACCACTGGAGACGAGACGCGACGGCCGCCCGCGACTGCCGTCACGACGGAACCGGCGAACGGAAGGCGCAATGCGCACGCGTCCCACTCCCCACTTCCATCCACAGCTGACGGGACCCCCGCGTGCGTAATGTCGTTTGTTTATGTCCGGACCCGTGACCACATGGCGTGGAGAGCGGGGGTGGGGGCCCCCCCGATGACCCACGGCCCCCCCGATGACGAGGGGAAGGTGGCACGCACATCCAAGACGACAACTATACACGTGACGCTCCAAACCAACGAGCTGTATATTATTCGGATCGACTACAATCTCAGCTGATTATTTGTTTATCTCCAAAGAAATATTATTATACTTAAAACATATTATTTATAGTACCACTATAAACATAGACAAATTCATTTTTTAAATAAATTAAAAGCATTCAAACCAATTTTAGATAATAGAATCATGCACCATTAGCACCATACACTTAGCAGCAGAAGTCTGCGTACAAAAAATGTGATAAACTTCAATTTTTTTTTGATTTTGTGTATTAACTACATATAATTCTATTAACAAAATATGCATCAATAAAACAGAAATATTAGTTACAAAAAAAATTAAAATTAAACATTCTCCAAATAATGCGTAAGCAAAAATCTGCGTACAAATAATGACGCCTTCTCCAAAATATACTTATTTACTTAAATACGTAGTTGGCGATGTACGCTTTCCGATTTAAATAAAAGATAATCGGTGTCAATTATATTAGCAGAGGCTTAGAAGCTAAAAGTTAGAACGGACACGAAAGGAAAGGAAATTGAATGTGGAGAGAGAAAAATTATTGTAAAGTTATGGAAAGAGGGAAAATCTTTTCGAAAAATAGGAGAAACTGTCGGCAGGTCACACTCTTCCATTCAAAGAGTAATTAATAATTATAAAGACACTGAAGATTACCTCTCACGTCCGCGATTTGGTAGACCACCCCTTTTAACAAACCGAGAGAAGCGAAAAATTGTACAGCAGGTTAGAAAAGAACCTAGGCTGACGGCAAAAAAAATAGTAGAAAATGTACAAGAAGAATTTCATAAAACTATCAGCAAAGATACGGTGAGAAGGACGTTAAAAAAAGCTAACTATCACAGTTGCGTTGCACGAAAAAAGCCATTTGTGTCAGAGGTCAATCATCAGAAGCGGATCGCGTTTGCAAAAAAACTCTTAGACAAGCCCATTGAATTCTGGGAGAAAGTTCTCTTTACAGATGAAAGCAAATTTTGCATTTTCGGCATTAAGGGTAAACAACTTGTATGGAGAAAACCTAATACTGCCCTTAATCCCGAAAATTTGAAAGCGACTGTAAAACACGGAGGTGGTGGAGTTATGGTTTGGGGGTGTATGTGCACCAAAGGGGTGGGAAGGTTGGTTTTCGTAACATCGACAATGGACCCTAAAATGTATATAGACATTTTAAAAGAAAATTTGAAGCCTAGCATCGAAAACTTGGGCTTGGGGCCCGAATACTTTTTTCAACAAGATAATGACCCCAAACATTGCGCCCACAACACTAAGCTTTGGCTACTATACAATATCCCAAAGCAACTTAAAACACCTCCACAATCGCCGGACTTGAATCCCATCGAACACCTCTGGGATTTACTGGAACGCAGGATTCGGCAACACAACATAACGTCGAAGGAAACGTTAAACAATGTTATGATTGAGGAATGGGCCAAAATCAGTTCGGACGAAACGAAGAAATTAGTGCACTCCATGCCTAAACCACAGAATAACCAGAAAGGACAAAGAGGCTCTCCCGCCAAACCTCATTTTTATGCGCATGTACTGGTCCGCCATATCGTTGGAGTTTATTTACATCTCTGTTACCACGTACGTTTGTTGAAATTATTTGATTGCGAAAGTTTTTCTTGGAGTTATACCCTAGTTATTTAGTATATTATTTTATTTTTTCTAATATTTTAAAGTAGTATTGTTTTTTTTTATCTTTTAGCGTAGTTTATGTTTCAATTTTTTTAATAATAGTTTTTTAGTAGTCATTATTTTACTCAATTCATTAAGCTAATTTATTAGATTAAGATTATTTTATACCATAACGTTTTACAATCCGAATATGAAAAAAGCACCTAGTGTAAAATTTTAAATTGTAAATAATTTATAAAATAAAAGTTTTTAATATTTATAATTAACAATATACTGTACTAAATGAATTTTATATAATGTATTAAATTTTCATAACAATAACCATAATTATATCTTCAATAGAATTTAGTAAAAGTAAATTTCAAAATCAGTTTAGTGGACACTCTCCTACAATAGAGGAGTACTTTACGTTTAAAATTGGCGCCTACACGCCAACATTATGGCCGAAGGTCAAACAAAATAGCTGGTGAAACATCAGAGGCACCGCCGGTTTTGTCCTTTCTGGTTATTCTGTGCCTAAACGTTTAAGGGAGGTCATTAAACGTAAAGGTTATCCGACCTCATATTAATATAGAAACAATGATCTCATTTATGAATTTTTTATAAATACTGTCCTGACTTGTACGCAGATTTTTGCATACCCGTTATTTGTAGAATTTTTAGTTTTGATTTTTTCTGTAACTACTGTTTCTGTTTTGTTGAAGCATATTTTGTTAATAGAATTATATGTAGTTAATATACAAAATAAAAAAAAAAAACAAGTTTATCACATTAGATTATGACTCTTATTTTTTCAATTAAAGTATTACAAGTTTTTTGTACGCAGACTTCTGCTGCTGAGTGTACATCATTAGATTCTCGATGCGAGTTATGGTGGGTTCATGCAACGTGTTTTAGTCTTAGTCGTAGTCATAGTCATGGTATAAGAATTCTTATACCATGGTCATAATCATAAGAGTGAAAAGTTAAGGTAGTGCGTTATAGTAGTACTGTTCATGCAACACCTTATGACTAAAACGGTTGTTGTCTTAGTCACAAGAGTTGCCCAACTTTTAACTTCTTAAAGCTAAAACCTTCGGTCGCAATTTAACGCATGCACGCACTTTTCTTTTTCGTGCCTTTAATGGCAGTGTTTCGTTTTATTTTATAAATAACGGTTGAGTTGATTAACTTTTTGATTTTATTATATTACAATTATAACAATAATTTCAATCAGGGTTGTTATATTTTTAAGAAAGTGTTTAAAACAAACTGTTTGAAGCATTTTTAAAACTGTATGATATGTTTTAAACAATTCAAAAGGTGATTTAAAACATGGGGTGTTTTTTAAAAGAACACCTTTGTTTCAAAATTAGCAGGAAAATAGAACATTTCCTTTATGTATGTTTATCGCCAGATCTACATACGCCATATTATTGTTTTTCATTGTTTAATTTATGCGTTCTTCTGCTGGTTATTTTTGGCAAATAAAAGCTAACAAACTAAAGTTTATTCAATCGTAGATCATTCTATAAATAATACCAATGATAATTTAAATAAATTAAACGATAAGCTGTCAAAATGTCATAGCCTTCTAATAAAAACTGAACGGCTACCAGCATTTTGTGTAGGATTTTGATAAAATGCTCAATATGAAGAAAGCTATAATAAATAGGTATAGCAATGTTTATAGATAATTTGTAGAAAATTAAATTCCCGTTGTGATAGGCTAAAAAGATATAGAGCGTTCCATTTAAAATTTTCGACTTTATCGCTATTGAATACAGCGAAAAGGTAATTTAATTTTTGACCACGCTGTATAAGGTACACTGATATAAAAAGTGGCAATGTATTTGACAGCATATGAAGTGTTATCGCACCAATGCAAAACGTTTTTGAATTAACGTTGGCTGAGATATGTGCTTTTAAAGAGCATGGTGATATTTGCCAAAAAATACTTAAAATCAAAATAACTCGAAAACAAAAAATGCTAGGTACCAATAACTATGATCAAAGTCAACATATTTTCTTACGTACAATTAAATGGTGTAATAAAAACTATAGCATTCCATTTAAAATAACGAAGCTGAGGTCTACTTCCGGTAGACCGGAAGTGGTGGCCATCTTGAAAATATTTTAGATTAATAGATCGGAATGAACAACCCATGTAACCAAAATTTCATGCCTCTACGAATAGTGGAACCTAAAATAGTTCTAATGAACCAGTTACGTGAGACACCCTGTATAGAGTCACATTCTAAACATGTAAGAGAATAAACACCACTTTCTTTCATTTTGTCATATTTGTTATTGTGATAATTAGAAAAAATTTTTAATAAATTATTATTGTTAGCAAAAGCCAAAGTGATGCTGTATTTTGAAAAAATCTTGTTTGATTTGAAAGTAATATTATGGAAAGTTATGGGTTTATACACACGTTCTAACTTTTCTGGTTTTACGTATAGAGTGGATCTGTTGAATTTGTATTTTTCTAAAAATATTATTTATAACCTTATTAGGAAAACCATTTATTGCTATTAGATTGTATATATAGTTCGATTCTTTAATTTTATTGTTTTGTGATAATGGGTATTTTAAAAGTCGGTTAATTAAAAAACGGAAACTGGCTAGTTTTTGGTTTTGAGGATGAGCGGAGTCATATGGGATAATTGTTGAGATCATTGATGGTTTGCGATAGATATCATATTCTATTTTTCCATTTTCTAGACGTTTTAAAGTTAAATCTAGAAAATTCAATCAATTATTTTTCTCTATTTCTATTGTAAATTTAAGTTTATGATGTAAATTATTTAAATGTTTCAAAAAATCTTTCAACATTTCCTCATCTCCCTCCCAAACACAAAAAACATCATCGACATATCTTACCCAACAATTAATACAAGCACTGTAAGGATTAGAATTGTTGATTATTTTATTATTCTCAATATAATCAAGAAACAGATCAGCAAGAATTCCTGAAAGTGGCATTTCCATTGGTAGACCTTCTGTAATATTATAAAAATTTCCGTTGAATGAGCAAAAGTTTTGTGTAACGACATGTTTAAGAATTATGTTCAATTGTTTAATTTTTTCTATATTATTATTGTAATATGTTGTGAAAATGTCATTAGCTAAATTCAATGTAATGTCTATTGGAATATTGGAATATAAATTAGTAACATCAAAAGATACCATAATTTTATTTTTAAAATCTATTGTTTTTAGTCTTTCAACGAAATTGTATGAGTTTAAAACTGTGTGTTTTGGTTTAAAATCTGTTTCCTTAAATATGTTCAACCGGAAGCTGGCAAGTTTATATGTAGGAGATCCCTTAAAAGATGTTATGGGTCGAATCGGCATTTCTTTTTGTGAAGTTTTGGTAAGGAATATATTCTTGGAATCTTCGGATTCATATCGATAAAATAAGAACTATTGAAATATTTGTTATTTCTGTTACTTAGTGTTGGTGTGTGTTCAATTAGTGTGTCTTTACAAGTGTTTATGATGTCACGAGTTTTTCGAATGACTTTGTCTAATGGATTTTGATTTAGTTTTATGTAGTTATTATTTTCCATAAAGTTTTGAGTTTTACGAATGTATGCCTCTTTATCAAGCATTACAATGCCAGCTCCTTTATCAGCATTTACGAATATTGCATCATTGTTCTTGATTTTATTTTTGATGGATTTTATAATTTTATATTGTTCTATTTGGTGTTTGTTTTTATTATTTGTAGATGTTGTTTCTTCTTTTTTCAAAAAACCAATGAGGTCATTTTTCAAGTTGTTATTGTTAGGATGATTTTTAATTATGATGTCAAAATCTATTGCAAGGTCGGTTAATTTGGGTTTATGTTGTATAGCGAATTTGTATCCTTTATTCAAGAATTCAATTTCTTTATTATCAAAGACAATGTTAGCGTAATTATTAAATTGTTTATTATCATCCTTGTTATTTTCAATTTTAATCTTGTTTAGGTGTTGTGCTTTGTGTTTCTGATTGGTTCTAAGTTTCTCAATTTTTCTCTTTTTCTTCCTCATATCTTCTTCTTTAATTGTTTTTGCTTTTTCTCGTGATTTTATTATGAGTTGATCAAGTTGCAAAAAATGTAAATGTGGTCTAAGGTTTCTTTCAACATTTGCCAGTCTTTCATATGTTTATTAAATGATATCTTTCTTTCCATTTTTGTTTAATAAAAATACTAATGGTTTTTGCACTAAATGAATTTTATTTTATTTTTCTCTACCGGTTTCGCCTTGTATCATCAGGAGAATACCTAATAAACATAAATTTTTACAATCTTAATCTTAAAATTAAAAAGTTATATTACTTAGCGAAAATCGAAAAACAAAAACAAAGGTAACTAATTTTTATAAAACTTACGTCAAAAATCACAACAAAGATGTAACATAAACATTTTATCCAGTATAATTATATATTCCACTCGAAAAGTTAACAAAAATTAAAATAACTGGAGAAGAAAACAATCGAACGAAGATAGTATAGAGAAGATAGTAGACTATATCTTAATTTTTGTTAACTTTTTGTAATCTTTGTTGTGATTTTTGACGTAAGTTTTATAAAAATTAGTTACCTTTGTTTTTGTTTTTCGATTTTCGCTAAGTAATATAACTTTTTAATTTTAAGATTAAGATTGTAAAAATTTATGTTTATTAGGTATTCTCCTGATGATGCCGTGTACAAGGCGAAACCGGTAGAGAAAAATAAAATAAAATCCATTTAGTGCAAAAACCATTAGTATTTTTATTTCATATGTTTGATTTAAGTTCTTAAAGTGGCGTTTCTTTGCTTGCTTCATAATTTTATTTATTAAGTATGTTCTTGTGGATTTATTAAGTTTATCGCATTTAATCTTAGTGAAGTTTGGTGTTAGGTTCTCTTTCATGCAAAAGTTTTGTTGTATGCAGATTTTAAAAAGGTTAAATATATTTTTTGCTGTCGGTTTCATTTAAAATCTTATAACATTATTTATTTTTTAATTAATCCATTTACTCCACCTAAAAATAAAATTAAAACCCCCCAACATATACAATGAACTCAAACCACAATAACAACATTTTCCCATATTTCCCTTCCCAAATTCAAATTTCCTTTTTTACTTTCTTCTTTACCTCCCTTACAATAGATATTTGAACATTTGGTTGGGAAATATTCAATTTTAATTTTATTTTAATCCTATTTTAATTTGTCACATTGTCATAAATCACATCATAAATTAAAAATAAAATGTCAATATTAAACAACAAATTTTAAATAAGAACAATTTTTTAAAAATGGATTTCCTGAAGGCGAATTAGCGATTACTGTCTCCATGGTCATCGTGTTTAATTTCGAATTTAATGAAAAAGAAATTAATTAATTAATTAAATTAATTAACCGTATTTTCAACCTAGGGCACAAATTTTCTATACCTAAAAAAAATTTACGAAATCGAACTAGCAATCTCCAAAACAACATAAAGGACCTTATTAATAATAATAACACCTCTAACATGCGCATGAGCTGTGAGCTGAGGGAGATCATAAAATTAAAAAAGGAAATTGACAGACTTGTGATAACTTTGGGAGACAAAAACGCCGCTCTCGTCATACTTAACAGAACTTCATATCTAGAAAAAACTTTTTCATTTTTCCAACAAAATAATATTAACCTTATCAATAAAAATTCAACTAATACCTATAACAATCTCCTCAAGAAACTTATCAACAATTACAGAGACAGCCACAATAAATTAGGTTTTAACATTAACTCACTTACACAAATGAACCCACTTCCTCCCATCTTGAAGAGCCTCATTAAACTACACAAGGAAGATCATAGTATCAGACCGATAATCAGTAATATCAACACCCCTACAGAAAAAATTGCTAAACAAATCCAAAAATTCTTATATAATAATTTTAAAGACAGTTTGAAGTTTAATGTTAAAAATTCAGATGAATTAATTAAATCCCTTCAGGATATTAAAATCAAAAAAAATCTTTGCTTGTGTCATTTGACATCAAGAATCTTTATGCCAATGTTCCTATTCCATAATTCCTAAACTCTTTAGGAATTATGGAAGCCTATCTATCTGATAACATTCATAAATTCAACGATATTCAATACCAAGACATTTTCAATTTCATTAACATATTACAACTTGTCTGTGAACAAAACTTCTTCATTTTCAATAATAAATTTTACCGTATGAAAGATGGTCTTCCCATGGGCTCCCCTATCTCAGGGATCTTTGTTAATAATTTCGACGAGGTCCTGTTCTCCGAGAAATACTCCTTTTTCACTACAAATATCATATTCTATAAAAGATACGTGGATGATATCCTTCTGGTTTACAACAGTGAAAAATCTCATATTATTGCTCTCAATAACATTTTTAACAATACCAATAATCTTGAATTCACTTTTGAGATGGAGAAATGTTCTTCTATAAATTTTCTTGACCTTAAAATCACCAGGTGTCTCTCGGAGGACAGGATCCTTTTCGACATTTACAGGAAACCTACCACTACTAACACTCTTATTTCAAAAAACTCTTTCTTATCATATCAACATAAACTTGCATCATTCCGTTTTCTTTTCAATAGAATTTTAAATTATCCTCTTAACATCACAGATTTTAATAAAGAAATCATCACTATTGTTAGGCTAGGCTTCGATAAATGAATATTCCCTTCAGGAATTGCAAAACTTGTTCTATCGTATCCACCAATCACAAATTAATTTACCCGCACTTTTCTAAACCAGGCTTTTTTGTCTCCCTACCTTTTCACCCTACCATACAAAACCAACTCTCTAATACTTTCAAGAAGTTTGATATCACTCCGGTTTATAAGAATAACACCAAATTAAGTCAATTTTTAATCAACAACAAACACTCGTTTAATGATAGTCTTAAAAGTGGTATTTATAATATTAAATGTAGCGACTGTGATTGCTATTACATTGGTCAAACTGGCCGTCATATAAACACTAGATTTAAGGAACATTTAAATAAAGAAAATTCAACTTTTAATAAACACCTAAAAGAACGCAAACATAAAACTGATATCTCCAACATTAAACTTCTTAAAAACCTCAGTAAATCGAGAGAAATGGATCTTTATGAAGAATACTTCATTAAACTACACCATAATAATGATCCTACAAACATGCTTAATGAGATTACAGAGTTTAACTACAACAGATGCTTTTTAACTCTCATGTAAATTTTTTAAAATTTTTAAATTTTGCCGCTCATGCATTGGTTTGTCACATTGTTATAAAAAAAATTTATTGCCAACCTGTTTAAAATATAAGTTACTGTATTTATAGGATGTGGCTATTTATACATACGGTATGTACATGTAATTGGCTATTTACACATATTGCATGTATACGCAATTGACTATTCACACATACTGTATGTATACGCAATTGGCTGTTTATACATACAAAAAACTGAAAACTAACTTGAAAACTAACTTTAATAAATGAAACTACTATTATAATTGTGTAGTTATTACCACAATATTAAAAGAAATCCTGCAATAGTGCGTCAGGCATCCATAGCTTTTATACCAATTAAGTTAGGAATTTCTTCCAAACGCAGACTTGTACTATATATATATGAGTGTAAAAAAGTGTGATGACACAAAATGTATTTCTTTTTCAATGGAACACCATATATTTTTTTGCATATCCTGATTAGTTGCCTTAAATGCTATAACGGCACATCTTATTTTCAAATTTTGTATGTAAAATTACCATGTTATTACACCATTTTGTAAAAATGTTTGAAAGTTCAATGTATCATCTAATTGTTGAGATAAAAATTATCAAAAATTAATTGAAATATCACTTTAAAATAAGAAGCAATTTGAAGAAAATTTAGTTAGTATTTAATGTGCCTTAGATCGTTTCTTCATATTTTTAAATCTCCGAGTTATGATTTTTTTATTACATATTTGCAAAAACGTAATCATTTGTGTTAGATAAAAATCAAGAATTTTTCAAGGAATCGTATCTCAAGATCTAATTGAGATATCGCTCTGAAATAAAGAGCATCTTGAAGCAAATTTTATTGCTATTTAACGTGCTTAAGATCGTTTTTCCAAATCATTAAATCCCTGAGTTATGATTTTTTTATTAAATCTTTGCCAAAACGTAATCATATGTGCTTGACAAAAATCAAGAATTCTTCAAAGAATCGTATCTCCGGAACTAATTGAGATATCGCTCTGAAATAAAGAACAATTTTAAGCTAATTTTGTTGTTATTTAAGGTGCCTAAGATCTGCAAAATGTAATATTATGTGTTTGAAAAAAATCAAGAAATTTTGAAAGAATCGTATGTCAAGAACTAATTGAGATATCACTTTGAAATAAGGAAAGATTTAAAACAAATTTAATTAGTATTTAATGTGCTTAAGATCGTTCCTTCAAATCTTTAAATCTTCGAGTTATGATATTTTTATTAGAACTCTGCAAAAACGTAACATGATTTTTTTAGAAATGAGTTATGAAAAAGACAATTTTAAGCAAAAGCAAGTCAGTTTATTAAGTAAAAGATGGAAAAGTTCACATCTGTGCATGTTCAGTTAAAAAAACTACAATTTTTTGAATGCGTATTAGAAAAAACTCAACAAGAGTATAATGTTTTTGATCGTCTTGTATTCAGCGGATAAGCTTGTAGGATCTTATTTGATCAACCGTTCTTTTAAGGCAACCGTCAACGGAGAACTTTTTGAATTTCTCAGAAAATCAATTAATAAAAATTTATATTAAAAAAATTCAAACATTTTTGGGATCATAACTAAGTTCTGGTAACCACACTGTATAATATTATCCATTAGTATTAGTGGTGGTCGAAGGGCCCAAACTTTGTTTATCGATATGCCAAATTGATATCTTCAATGCTTAATGGTAGTGCTGATAACGAATTTTAAGTGACTACATAAATTTTCAAAAATGTTCACAAAATGGTTAATAATGTGGTAACTTTGCATGCAAAATTTGAAAATAAAATGTGCAGTTATAGCATTTAAGACAGCTACTCAGAATATGCAAAAAATATAGGGCATTTATTTAGGAAAATACACTTTGTGTCGTTACACTTTTTGGACCAAGCCGTATATGCGACAAAATTTTCCAGAAATACACTCGTATATATAATACAAGCCTGCATTTAAAAGAAATTCCTAACTTAATTGCTATAGGAGCTGTAATTGGTATATATCCAAGCATACTGTATGTCTAAACAGCCAATTGTGTACACATGTTGTATGTACGGATAGCCAATTGCGTATACATGCAGTATGTATAAATAACCAATGACATATACATACTGTATGTGTAAATAGCCAATTGCGTATACATACTGTATGTATAAATAGCCACATCCGTATTTATAACCATTCTTCTTCTTCCTTATGCCAAGATTATTCAGTCCGATGTAAACTATTTCCATGTGCGCACACGGCTCACTTTTCGAACTTTAACGCCAAAAAATTTTTTGATTTTCAACAAGCCTTCATATTAATTACACCTGCCTTCAACATTTATATAATTTAACTAAACTTATCGCTCAACGTTGTGTTAACCCTTTATATGGTAACACACGTTGATTTTTTAAAAAATTTTATCTTTTTGTATTTTCAACATTGTTGGTTTTTATACTTCGATTTATAAGGATTTATCCACAAGATCATGTGTCACGCTTACATCTTTTCTTAGTTTTTGACGGTTAGATCTAGTTTTATAATTTTTTATTTTCCACCTTTTATAAACCCGTCCCCTAGATAAAATACTTACTTTATATTTTTTAATTAAAGTCTCAATTTTTCTAGTTGTACCTGAAGACGCTCTTAGAAAGAGCGAAACATTGTAGTACAGAATTAAATAAATTTGCATCGTGGATAACTTAATTTCCTTTTCATTCCTGAAGGTGGTCGAAACCGGTAGAGACAATAAATAAAATACTATCGTCTTAATAAAAGTGTAAAAATTATTAAATAAATACACTTAGCAGCAGAAGTCTGCGTACAAAAAACTTCTAACACTTTAACTGAAAAAATAAGGGTCATGATCTAATGTGATAAACTTCCATTTTTTTTTATTTTGTGTATTAACTACATATAATTCTATTAACAAAATATGCATCAATAAAACAGATGAATGAGATCATTGTTTCTATATTAATATGAGGTCGGATAACCTTTACTTTATCAATAAAACAGAAATATTAGTTACAAAAAAAAAAAAATTAAAATACTCCAAATAATGCGTATGCAAATATCTGCGTACAAATAAAGACGCCTTCTCCAAAATATACTTATTTACTTAAATACGTAGTTGGCGATGTACGCTTTCCGATTTAAATAAAAGATAATCGGTGTCAATTATATTAGCAGAGGCTTAGAAGCTAAAAGTTAGAATGGACACGAAAGGAAAGGAAATTGAATTGGGAGAGAGAAAAATTATTGTAAAGTTATGGAAAGAGAGAAAATCTTTTCGAAAAATAGGAGAAACTGTCGGCAGGTCACACTCTTCCATTCAAAGAGTAATTAATAATTATAAAGACACTGAAGATTACCTCTCACGTCCGCGATCTGGTAGACCACCCCTTTTAACAAAAAGAGAGAAGCGAAAAATTGTATAGCAGGTTAGAAATGAACCTAGGCTGACGGCAAAAAAAAATAGTAGAAAGTGTACAAGAAGAATTTCATAAAACTATCAGCAAAGATACGGTGAGAAGGACGTTAAAAAAAGCTAACTATCACAGTCGCGTTGCACGAAAAAAGCCATTTGTGTCAGAGGTCAATCGTCAGAAGCGGATCGCCTTTGCAAAAAAAACTCTTAGACAAGCCCATTGAATTCTGGGAGAAAGTTCTCTTTACAGATGAGAGCAAATTTTGCATTTTCGGCATTAAGGGTAAACAACTTGTATGGAGAAAACCTAATACTGCCCTTAATCCCGAAAATTTGAAAGCGACTGTAAAACACGGAGGTGGTGGAGTTATGGTTTGGGGGTGTATGTGCACCAAAGGGGTGGGAAGGTTGGTTTTCATAACATCGACAATGGACCATAAAATGTATATAGACATTTTAAAGAAAATTTGAAGCCTAGCATCAAAAACTTGGGCTTGGGGCCCGAATACTTTTTTCAACAAGATAATGACCCCAAACATTGCGCCCACAACACTAAGCTTTGGCTACTATACAATACCCCAAAGCAACTTAAAACACCTCCACAATCGCCGGACTTGAATCCCATCGAACACCTCTGGGATTTACTGGAACGTAGGATTCGCCAACACAACATAACGTCGAAAAAAACGTTAAAAAATGTTATGATTGAGGAATGGGCCAAAATCAGTTCGGACGAAACGAAGAAATTAGTGCACTCCATGCCTAAACGTTTAAGGGAGGTCATTAAACGTAAAGGTTATCCGACCTCATATTAATATAAAAACAATGATCTCATTTATGAATTTTTTATAAATACTGTCCTGACTTGTACGCAGATTTTTGCATACCCGTTATTTGTAGAATTTTTAGTTTTGATTTTTTTCTGTAACTACTGTTTCTGTTTTGTTGAAGCATATTTTGTTAATAGAATTATATGTAGTTAAAATACAAAATAAAAAAAAAATCAAGTTTATCACATTAGATTATGACTCTTTTTTTTCAATTAAAGTATTACAAGTTTTTTGTACGCAGACTTCTGCTGCTGAGTGTATTTAATGTATTAACCATACATGAAAATAAAAAGTATGATGAAGTGACGCGGAAAGGTACAATAATGACAACAGTTGTAAATTAAAATGGCAACTAAACAGCATGCATATGCTTAAACCATACAATTCACTTAACTTATCAAAATACCTGCAGCTGTTTATAAGAGAAAGTGAAGAAAAGATGTTTTGTACACACCGACTTATTTTCAGATACTATAAATAAACGATTAGTAAAGTATTACTACAACGGAAAAAACAACTTAATGAATTTTTTTAAAAATGTTTCGATCTATAAAATATTTGTATTCTTGGGAGGATGTAAAGTGTGGCGTCGGGACGTTGGCATACCTCCCGTAGTCAGTCGGGGCCAGATCGCAAGTTCGCGCTGATGTCGCGCCGGCCAATAGGGCTGACGCCGGCGTAATTGCCGCGGCATTGATTGGCAATAGTCGCGCGGGATGACGCGCGATCGATAGGCGCCCGGCGTCGGATGCCGTGAGAGGGCGTCGCGCCGCCCGTCGCACCCCCACTGACCCCCACCGGGGGGCTCCACACGACGAAATTATGCAAAGTTTATCACTTATTGTTAATCGATACAGGACCGGGTTCTGACCGAGATGAATGCAATAGGGCACGATCGTCTTAAGACGGTGAGAGATGCGGAAGGGGTTTCAATGGAGCGAGGGAGGGAGGGAGCGGGTGGAAGAGGAATGGTCAGCGCCCCCGTACTATGATTGCGGCTCGCCCTGTAAATACACTTATTTGTCCAATACATCAACCCAGGGCTACTCCCCTTCGATGTTCAGGTTTGTATTGAGAGGAATAGTTAGAAGAGGAGGGGGTAAGAGAGGTGGGGGGAGAGAGACAGAGACGTACTGGTTGTGTTTTTGCTGTTGGGAGAGGTTCATTGAAATTGAAAACGTTATTTCTTCGTGAAGGGAAGTTAAATAAAATTAAGGGTTGGACGTACAAAAAAACTTTTAAATCGAAATATTTCCTAAACTTATTTTATTACAATTACAACAATGATACTGTGAAATCTAACCCTTAGAATAACACCCACAAATTCGAACCTATTTTTTGGGATCGAACAAAACCAGACGGAGGCCTAAAGGGAACGAATTTGAGGAGAAATACAAAAAAAATGAGAAGAAACAGAATATCGGAAGCGCGTAGGTAGAAAGAGAATGGAATCGCCGAGTGTGGTCGGGTTCGACGCAAAACAACCCGGACCGTTCGTCGCGGCCCGTTTTTCCTTCTTCCTTCTGCGTTTCCCACAAGAAGTGCCGTTAGGGCAACCCGCACTGGTCCGCAGTTTCATGTTGTCCTTTTTACGCCACGGCCGCCGTCCTTCTTCGTTTCGACGCTTTTTCAACATACCAGCCTATAGGAAATGTAACGTCCGGCTGTCTCTGACGGTCTTATGATCTTAACCACCTGCAACACAACCGGAAAGGGGCATTTTAATAGACCACTAAAGAACCCGCATGTCCTCCATCCACTTTAATACTAACTTTATTTAATCAGCTACTTCTGCATTTTTAATTTTTTAACCGTTGGAATGGAATTAATGAAATAAATATTAGTCACACACCTACAATTTCCTCTTTCTAACAATAAGTGATTTAGTACATAAGTAAGCCTATTTATGTACTATAATTAATATAGGTTTAAACCGCCTTTTGTACATCTGCCGGTGGCCACTTATTTTTTAACTATTTCAGCGAATTAAAGCCAGCCACCTGAAAATTTTTAACCGCTCCGATCGGCAAGTGCGCATATACGGGTTAGAGCAACGAACTAATTTGAAAAACATCCCGTATGCGCCAACGATCCGTTACCACCACCGGCGACATATCACGAAACCTTATGTGCTACCAAATTAAAATATCCATCTGCACCAATAATATATGCAACCTTTTTTTATGAGGGGATTTAAATTTTAAAACTACTCATTCATTATCATTCAATACTTATTGAAAAAATAAAAATCAATGTTTATGGCTTTTGTGCCCCCATACTCCGACAATACGAATTAAATCAAAGTACATTAATATTAGAAAAAATATTACACGACAAAAAACTTCTATGAAATATTTAATATTAGATCGAAAGATACTTATAATGATAATGTGTTCTTTTATTTGTTAATTTAGAATTAGTTTTCCATTGACTCTTGAAAAAAGAGAATAAAGAGTTTTTCGGCTATATTTCAATCTGATTAACAAATGGTATTAAAGTGATTTCCGTTTATTAATTTAGTTAATTAAAGGAATTTAAATGAAACGAGGGGGTAATGAAAAAGTTAAGTAAAACGAAAAGAGTACAGAAAACATGACGGCCACTATTTAGATTTTGGATTTACCCATATTAGCAAAGAAAATATGTACTATCTTAATGTGTTGCTTAAGCAGCTGAAAGTATGCTTCCTAATATACTGAAACGTCATTTTGAAACATCTTGAAACGTCTTTGCGAGAAAATTAAGAGAAATAAAGCAGCAGTCGACATATACATATTATCAGTCAATAATCATCAATAATATACAGGGTGAGTTATTAGCATGAGGAAGAACAAAATGTTTTTTGCAAAAGTTGTTTACCTCACCTACCTAAAATTATTTCCCCTTATATAGGCTGCTCTATTTAGGTGTAATAGAAAGTACGTCACTTTCTTTTAATAGAACACCCTGTATATTTTATCATATTATGAATACTACTAAACTTGTTATTACAACCGTATATGTTACTAACTTATAAAATTTATAGTTTCTGAGATACACTTAGCAGCAGAAGTCTGCGTACAAAAAACTTCTAACACTTTAACTGAAAAAATAAGGGTCATGATTTAATGTGATAAACTTCAATTTTTTTTTTATTTTGTGTATTAACTACATATAATTCTATTAACAAAATATGCATCAATAAAACAGAAATATTAGTTACAAAAAAAATTAAAATTAAAAATTCTCCAAATAATGCGTATGCAAAAATCTGCGTACAAATAAAGACGCCTTCTCCAAAATATACTTATTTACTTAAATACGTAGTTGGCGATGTACGCTTTCCGATTTAAATAAAAGATAATCGGTGTCAATTATATTAGCAGAGGCTTAGAAGCTAAAAGTTAGAATGGACACGAAAGGAAAGGAAATTGAATTGGGAGAGAGAAAAATTGTTGTAAAGTTATGGAAAGAGGGAAAATCTTTTCGAAAAATAGGAGAAACTGTCGGCAGGTCACACTCTTCCATTCAAAGAGTAATTAATAATTATAAGGACACTGAAGATTACCTCTCACGTCCGCGATTTGACCGAGAGAAGCGACCCCTTTTAACAAACCGAGAGAAGCGAAAAATTGTACAGCAGGTTAGAAAAGAACCTAGGCTGACGGCAAAAAAAAATAGTAGAAAATGTACAAGAAGAATTTCATAAAACTATCAGCAAAGATACGGTGAGAAGGACGTTAAAAAAAGCTAACTATCACAGTCGCGTTGCACGAAAAAAGCCATTTGTGTCAGAGGTCAATCGTCAGAAACGGATCGCCTTTGCAAAAAAACTCTTAGACAAGCCCATTGAATTCTGGGAGAAAGTTCTCTTTACAGATGAGAGCAAATATTGCATTTTCGGCATTAAGGGTAAACAACTTGTATGGAGAAAACCTAATACTGCCCTTAATCCCGAAAATTTAAAAGCGACTGTAAAACACGGAGGTGGTGGAGTTATGGTTTGGGGGTGTATGTGCACCAAAGGGGTGGGAAGGTTGGTTTTCATAACATCAAAAATGGACCATAAAATGTATATAGATATTTTAAAAGAAAATTTGATGCCTAGCATCGAAAACTTGGGCTTGGGGCCCGAATACTTTTTCCAACAAGATAATGACCCCAAACATTGCGCCCACAACACTAAGCTTTGGCTACTATACAATACCCCAAAGCAACTTAAAACACCTCCACAATCGCCGGACTTGAATCCCATCGAACACCTCTGGGATTTACTGGAACGCAGGATTCGGCAACACAACATAACGTCGAAGGAAACGTTAAAAAATGTTATGATTGAGGAATGGGCCAAAATCAGTTCGGACGAAACGAAGAAATTAGTGCACTCCATGCCCAAACGTTTAAGGGAGGTCATTAAACGTAAAGGTTATCCGACCTCATATTAATATAGAAACAATGATCTCATTTATGAATTTTTTATAAATACTGTCCTGACTTGTACGCAGATTTTTGCATACCCGTTATTTGTAGAATTTTTAGTTTTGATTTTTTTCTGTAACTACTGTTTCTGTTTTGTTGAAGCATATTTTGTTAATAGAATTATATGTAGTTAATATAAAAAAAATCAAGTTTATCACATTAGATTATGACTCTTATTTTTTCAATTAAAGTATTATAAGTTTTTTGTACGCAGACTTCTGCTGCTGAGTGTATTTAATTATTTTTCCAAAATGTGCCCATTACAGGATCTCCTTAAAAACGTTGTAAAAACGACATTTTATCTGATTTTGTCTTGAAATTTTGTCAGAAAATAGTCAAAGCCAAAGGTATATGACAGTACCCAAAGATATTAGATACACTGTACAGCGTGTTCATAAAATTCACATACTTTCGATGTTTTTCAAATGTTTTCTTAATTTTTTTAAATGGAAATCCCGGTATCTTTTGTGTTGTTAAATTGCCCATCAAGTTCCCTTTAATTAATAATAAGTACACTCAGCAGCAGAAGTCTGCGTACAAAAAACTTGTAATACTTTAATTGAAAAAATAAGAGTCATAATCTAATGTGATAAACTTGATTTTTTTTTATTTTGTATATTAACTACATATAATTCTATTAACAAAAAATGCTTCAACAAAACAAAAACAGTAGTTACAGAAAAAAATCAAAACTAAAAATTCTACAAATAACGGGTATGTAAAAATTTGCGTACAAGTCAGGACAGTATTTATAAAAAATTCATAAATGAGATCATTGTTTCTATATTAATATGAGGTCGGATAACCTTTACGTTTAATGACCTCCCTTAAACGTTTAGGCATGGAGTGCACTAATTTCTTCGTTTCGTCCGAACTGATTTTGGCCCATTCCTCAATCATAACATTTTTTAACGTTTCCTTCGACGTTATGTTGTGTTGCCGAATCCTACGTTCCAGTAAATCCCAGAGGTGTTCGATGGGATTCAAGTCCAGCGATTGTGGAGGTGTTTTAAGTTGCTTTGGGGTATTGTATAGTAGCCAAAGCTTAGTGTTGTGGGCGCAATATTTGGGGTCATTATCTTGTTGAAAAAAGTATTCGGGCCCCAAGCCCAAGTTTTCGATGCTAGGCTTCAAATTTTCTTTTAACACGTTGAATGCCACCATATATTCGACAAATGGGGTCCCACTGGCCAATAGTTTTTTATTTTAGAATGTTGTAATTATTGCTCTACAGATTCAGGAATTAACATAAATTATTATTATAATTTTTTTTTGATATTTATTTTAAACTTTTATTTTATGGTGACACGTTGGTCTCGCGCGGCCTACAATAGACGCGTACATCTCGAGTAGCCATGTGAGTCCAATGCGTCATCACGTAATTCCTGTCTGAACTTGTAAAATCTCTCATACACGTGTTTACCGCGATCGAGTATTACTTTTCGCAGTCTTTGTTTGGATGTTGTGAGTGTAATTGTGAATGTGAATATGTCATACGAAAAAGAACAAGCACGTTTGAAGAAGTTATGGAAAGAGTTGCTTTCTGATGAAGAAAGTGAGGCAAATACTTTTGACGGCGACGAAATATACGAACCGGTTACAGAAAGTTCTGAATCCGAGGACGATTATCGGTCTAAATCTAAACGGTTCAAAAAAAAAAAAATAATTGTACACCATCTTCGCAAAAACCAGAACCGTCTACCTCACAAAAAATTATAGAAAGCCCCAATTACATGGATGAAATAATAGAAGAAGTTATAAGAAACATGCGTTATGACGACTTGGGTGATGAAGAAAATAATAATCATATTGAAAAAGAAGCAAATAACCAGAGTAATGAGTTTGAGTGGGCTCATGCAACTGGGAATAATCTAAAAAACTTACAGTTTAGTGTCCCAAACTCTGGTTTTAGTATTGCTCTGTATGAACAATACGACAAACTGCCATATGATTTTTTCAAAGTTTTTGTGAATGACGACATCATAAGCTTAATCGTGAGTCAAAAAATCTTCTATTAAAATAACATAATAATAATATATATTTTAGGTAGAAGAAACAAACAGATACGCTGAACAGTGTAAACGAAGTAATATTCTACCAAACGCACGTATTCTGAAATGGACTCCCACAGACCCTACAGAAATAGAACATTTCATTGGTATTATTTTGTGGATGGGGTTGTGTTCTTTCCCAGAACTTTCTTCATACTGGTCAACGAAACGATTGTACAAAAATGCAATTCCAAGTGTAATGTCCAGAAATCGTTTTCAGTTACTTCTGAAAATGATACATTTTAGTAATAATGAGGAAATTAGTGATGATAAATTACACAAGATAACACCACTTGTGAACAAGCTTCGGACATCATTTCAGTGCCAAATGACACCCTCCGAGTACGTTTGTATAGATGAGACTCTTGTACCTTTTAGAGGAAGACTGAAATTTCGTCAATATATATCCAATAAGCGACATAAGTTCGGAATCAAATTATTTAAGCTGTGCCTAAAAGATGGGCACACATATGATTTCCAAGTATACTGCGGCAAATCGAAGGATGGTCATGTGTCAGTGCCTACAAAAGTTGTAATGGATTTGATGACAAATCTTTTAGACAGCGGACGTACTTTATGCACTGACAACTATTACACATCAGTGAGTTTAGCTAATGCACTATTACATAGAAAAACACATCTTATTGGAACATTACGATCTAATAGAAAATATAACCCCAAAAGGGTTGTAGATAAAAAGTTGAAAGTAGGAGAAGTAATAGCTGAAGAATGTAAGCAAGGAATAGTAGTTGAAAAATGGAGAGATAAAAGGGACGTATTAGTATTGAGCACTAGATATGGAAATGAAATGGTTACTTTAATCAAAAGAGGTAAAGAAATACAAAAGCCCAAAAATGTGGTTGAATACAATAAATATAAATCATATATTGATATATCTGATCAGTTAAAATATTATAATACCTGCCTTCGCCGTAGTATGAAATGGTATAGGAAATTGGCGTTCGAGTTATTAACTGGAAGTGCAATAGTAAATGCCTACATTGCGTATAAAGAAATAACCAATAATAAAATATCAATAACTGCGTTCAAAGAAGAAGTCATAAGTGGTCTGTTGAAAACAGCGAGACAGGAAGAAATATCTGAAAACATGACCGAAATAGAGCATAAATTAGAAGATGTTGGTCGTTCTAAAAGACGTCGGTGTGTAATATGCTACAAGAAAATTTCAAACGAATCTGGAAGAGAACAAGCATCGAGGAAAACTCCCCAAACCACGTTGAAATGTAGTGCTTGTGATCAATATTTTTGTTTGAACTGTTTTTTTGAAGCACATACAGCTTCTAAAATTTAGTATACACACACCATATTTTCTGTTTTTTTTTTAAGATTTATATCCATGTTTTCGAATGATATTTATGTTTTCTTATGGATTATATCTATGTTGTATTAATGTATTAAGAATTATATATTTTTTTGTATTATTATAAAAGGTAAAATAAATAGATAGACTAGATAGATCTATTTATTTTTCTATTTCTATTTGTTTTTTTCTAACTTTATTGCATTATTTACATATTACAGTTCCCTATGCCACGTGGTGACATATTGGTCTCACAATAACAGACCAATGACATAAATCGTTTCTTCTGGCCGTCTACTCTGCTATTTCAATGTATTACGCGATACCACCGTGGTCACACACGGCCAAATGTAAAATTGTTTAATATGAGACCAGGGTGGACTCGCGCAGTCTCTACGTTCCAATACAACATGAGACCAACGCGATCTCATATGGCACTCAACGTGTTAAAATGTCTATATACATTTTATGGTCCATTGTCGATGTTATGAAAACCAACCTTCCCACCCCTTTGGTGCACATACACCCCCAAACCATAACTCCACCACCTCCGTGTTTTACAGTCGTTTTCAAATTTTCGGGATTAAGGGCAGTATTAGGTTTTCTCCATACAAGTTGTTTACCCTTAATGCCGAAAATGCAAAATTTGCTCTCATCTGTAAAGAGAACTTTCTCCCAGAATTCAATGGGCTTGTCTAAGAGTTTTTTTGCAAAGGCGATCCGCTTCTAACGATTGACCTCTGACACAAATGGCTTTTTTCGTGCAACGCGACTGTGATAGTTAGCTTTTTTTAACGTCCTTCTCACCGTATCTTTACTGATAGTTTTATGAAATTCTTCTTGTACATTTTCTACTATTTTTTTTGCCGTCAGCCTAGGTTCTTTTCTAACCTGCTGTACAATTTTTCGCTTCCCTCGGTTTGTTAAAAGGGGTCGCTTCTCTCGGTCAGATCGCGGACGTGAGAGGTAATCTTCAGTGTCTTTATAATTATTAATTACTCTTTGAATGGAAGAGTGTGACCTGCCGACAGTTTCTCCTATTTTTCGAAAAGATTTTCCCTCTTTCCATAACTTTACAATAATTTTTCTCTCTCCCAATTCAATTTCCTTTCCTTTCGTGTCCATTCTAACTTTTAGCTTCTAAGCCTCTGCTAATATAATTGACACCGATTATTTTTTATTTAAATCGGAAAGCGTACATCGCCAACTACGTATTTAAGTAAATAAGTATATTTTGGAGAAGGCGTCTTTATTTGTACGCAGATTTTTGCATACGCATTATTTGGAGTATTTTAATTTTTTTTTTTTTGTAACTAATATTTCTGTTTTATTGATGCATATTTTGTTAATAGAATTATATGTAGTTAATACACAAAATAAAAAAAAATTGAAGTTTATCACATTAGATCATGACCCTTATTTTTTCAGTTAAAGTCTTAGAAGTTTTTTGTACGCAGACTTCTGCTGCTAAGTGTATCTGTCGTAGCTAATATTTTTTTGAATATTGGCGGTTTTTCATGTTTTCCACGTTTTCCATTTTCCACATGGTCATTCTCAATTTTGAATTATAAATTTTAAATTTTTTTTTTAAACATTTGTAAACTTAAACGCTTGTTCTTGCCTCGTTGAATGTTTTATACATAAGTTTTTTACTGTTTTTACTATTTTTTATGATTTTACGTTTATGGTTGTCGCTGATGATGGGGTAACCCGAAACTAGTACAACTATAAATAAATATACGCAAGTTAATTAATCTATGGTAAAGTAGAAACGAAGGGAGAAACAACAAAAAATTTTGAAACAGCAGAAAAACAAAACAAGCACTAAGTCGCTTATTGTCATAAAAAAAAAACAAATAGTAAACAGGAATAGGTCATAAAAGTTTAGAACCAGTAAAAATAGATAATTTGCTGCTGATAACTAATCAGCCAAAGTCATTCTTTTAGATAGTTCATGACGCACACTAGGCTCAATCCCGATTCTAGATGGACAAAATTAAAAGTTATTGACTAAATTTAACGCCGTTTAACGCGGTATAGGAAATTTTTCTCAAGAATTTACTTTGAAGATGATTTATTTGCATTCAGATCGTCGGACGCTTTCATCATACATTAATGTGGTTTTGTTTGTGAGTTAAACTAACGTGTTTAGACACTTTTCAGTATCAAGCACTGAAAACTTCAGGTTGAAAAAGAGAGTAGTGATTTTTGTCATCGAGAAAATTGAAAAATTCTTTATATTTTAACATAGAATTTTTTTATTAATAACTTGATAATCTTATTAATAACTAATTTATCATTAATCTTGCAACATGGATCATTCCTTTCATTTAAATTATCAAAGATCCAAGGTAAATGAGGATGAAATTGTAAATAATGCAATTTAGCGCTCATGTCACAACAAAATTTAAGCTTTTTATGCTATTAATTAAGAAACCACTAACTACTTCTTTGAAGCAAGTGCCTTGTTTCATACGTAATTTTTAAAATCAATAAACTATGACGCGATCAGAGGCCCTTTCATAACACATATTTAAAGGCAAGGAAAGCACTAAATGATTGAATAGATAAGATATTAAAAAAATTATGTGGCTTGTACATAACTTCAAAGCAGCCAATATCTATAACATCCTATAAATCTAAATTGTTGATCCATCTCTGAGCTCAGAACTTATTGTGAAGACAAAGCTATTACTGTAAAGGCACTTCCAGCTGATCAACAATAAAATCTTACAGAATTAAGTGCACCACTGCATAATTTAAAATGTCAGTTATTGGAATAAAACCGTGTAAATATAAAGTGAGAATTAAAACCTACCTGTCCTCTTTTTAACCCAAAATATCTTGCAACCGGATCACCTGCTTGAATTCTCATCAACATGTTTTCTTTCAATTTGCTAAAAAAATCGCTTAGGAAAATACAAAAAGCAAATTATTTTAAATCAACAAATTTTCAAGGATACTATCTTGCAAGTAATTCTTGTTTCTCTTCCGGAGTCATCACAACATGTTCTGGTACAAGTTCATGTTCAGTAATATTAATCAACAACTCCGATTCTAAAAATTGCTCCAAAATATACTTAGGAGCCATATCCACCAACGATTGCTTAGCGGAAGGAGTCATCCCCGTTTGAACAACGATAATCGCTCGATGAATATTTTGCTCTTGCATTCTGTGACAATACATTTTTATAATTTTTATCCCAATTTTTGGATCATCCGGAAAGAAAACAAACATCTGATCCGTAGGATCATCGTTATGCGCTACTAATACCGTTAAATCCGTCCGAGACGGTTTCTTTTCACTAAAATTTTTAAGTTGAGGTTATGTTTGTTTTGATTCAAAATATTTTTAATTTCTACCTTGGTTTATCTCCAAATTGTTCTTTAAACTGTTCGAGAGTTTGATCCAATTCTTCTTGTGTTACTAAATAACCCCGATCGTGGCATAACTAATAGTTAAAGAAATAAAATTAAATTAAAATGATGTGATTTTGAGGTTAGGTTAACTTACTTGCATTACTGTTTTCCGAATTCGCCATAATTTGTAAGTTTCCGCTTCATCATCCATTTTTTTAAGGGAATTTTATATTAAATGATTATTATTAAGAGTAATACGAATAAAATTGTTAATATTATTGATAAATAAAATTATTATTTATAATTTTGCAAAAACACGCCACTGTCACATGGATTATAACTAACTTCATGTTTGTATATATCAGTTATATTAAATTTGTTGTTAAAATTTATATTTCAATTCTTTTATATAATATGTTTAATTATTAAACTTCATTAGCAATAATTTCTTTATTTAGAACAACAAATTTTTGTCGCAATTTCTAAATAAACCCGTTTATCGTTATTGTTAACATCCAACTTCACGTTTATTTACGTCTAATCTTAATTTGAAATTTAAAATGTCAAATTTTATTTTTACATCAATTATTTAAAGTTTCTGATTTTTTCCCAAAAAAAATAATATAAATGGAAGATTTGCCATGTCCGGTTCTGATAAATTGTTTGGGGAACGAAATTCCAACTAAAAAAGTTTTGCAGAATAAAGACGTGATCGCGTTTTACTTTTCCGCCTCGTTTTGTGTAGAATGCGATTCGTCTCTTACAAAATTACGTCTTTTACAAGAAGTATAAATAAATATAATAAGCGTTTGCGAATTTACAATTTCCCCTTTAAAAACTGAAACAATTTTCAGGCTATTAAACGTCATCGGAGATGTGGAATAGTGATCATTTATATTTCTTTCGATACCGATGAAGCGGAAATGTTGAAACACTTTAAAACGCATCATCACGGTTGGTTTGTTGTGCCATTAAAAGAACCAACAATAAAGTAAGCAAAATAAGAAAATATTGGTTAGATTTAAAGATTCGTTTTATTCAGGTTGCTTCAGTTAAAGTATACAATTTCTTTTATTCCTCAAATTGTTGTTGTAAAAGTTGATGGAACTATTGTTACGAGGGATGGGATGAAGGATTTGGAAGAACATGGTAATAACGTTATAATAAGATGGTCGGAACCGGATATAACGTAATTTTTATTTCATTTTTGATAAGATTCCTTATCATTACTAAAACAGAAATAAATTTAAATATTTGATGTTTTTAATTTCTTGATTTCTTTCACTCTTCTTCACTTGAACTACTTTCATCGGATTCTTCGACATCTTTCCAATCATTTCCACAATGTGGACATTTTTCTTGTCGTGAAAAATTATTTAAACAATAACCATGAATTTTAACTTTACAATTATCACAAGTTCTTCCCTAAAAAATAATAATTTTGAATCAATTTAACACTTATTATTATGTTCCTGCTATAAACACAAGTTTTTCTTGTATCCTCTTTTCATTGCCATGTTACAATCGTCTTCAAAGACAAGATTAAAGGTACAATTCAAATTAAAGGTAATGTCTTGTGTTGGTTGAAGAGTTCTAAATCTTTCTTCGTTTTCAGAATAGTTTGTAATTGCAGAACCCTTGAAGCAACACAATCCTAATTTTGCTTGCAAACAAAGATAATGTGATAATGACGTTAGCGTTCTTTCAATGTGGTAGGAATCTTGAAAAGGAGACTCAAAGGTCATTTGGAACTTGGGATATTCTATAAAAACAGATTTTTTTTTGCATTTATGCAACAGCGTTATAACTTTTTTTGTGCTGTGATGGAGACCACAAAAGAATAGAAACTAAACACTCATTAACACTGGAGACAAATAATAAAAGAATACTGCAAAAAGAGCTCGGCTTTACGACGACGAGAGATTTGGACGTTTACTGATTGAAAATATATATCTCCATAAGAAATAAGATTAACAAAGAGATGAAGTAGTTCAATTGGACTTGTTAATGAAGAAGATTGTAACATGGCAAACAATAAAATAACATAATACGCACGGAATAATTTAAAAGTTATCAATTTCATTATCGCTATTTGTAATAAATGTATTTTTTACAGAGGCTTAAGATATAATCCAGCAAATTGGATAATAGTAGAGGATACAGCAACTGTACTAGAAGATGATGATACTAGTTCAACACTAAACGATATTCAAGAATTTGGAGAAAGCAATGATTTTGTTACTTATGCGGAAACTGAGACAGATATTAAAACTAAAAATACTACTGGTGATGAAAGAACGATTACAATGGACTCGACCAATGCTTAATAAAGCATAATTATAAAAATTAATTGCACTCTGCTGGTGGGCCGAGTCTGTGTGATCTAATCGAATTGTTTTTTATTGTATATTTTTAAATTATTCGTGTTAATAAGACTTTTATTAAATTAATATTTTGTTATAAGAATAACATTAGGCTAAGGTGTCCATACGCCCCGGTTTTCCCGGATTTGTCTCAGTTCTTATTCAAAAGTAGTCTTTCTGCACAGTAAACATTTTTTTGGTGAAGAATTTACAGCACATTAGTATTAAGCAATGATTGGACGTCTGTGACTTCAATAATCCTATTTATAAGCACAGAGTGGTGGTATAAACATATAGCTCCCAGAAAATTTGCGAGTGAGCAAACCAAACCCGGTGCTCGACAATAAAAAATGGATACAAAGGGTTCTACGCATTATTTTCATAAGCCATATACACAGACATCTTCATACATTTATGATTGGAAAAAATATGAGTGAGATATACTCAATATCTAGAATCTCAGCGAGATCTTTTATATAAAATCTTAAATATTCATGAATACCAGATAAGTTATGTATTCTAGATTTAATATCTTATTAGGTGATTATTTGTATGAGTTTGCTGTTTGCGTATTCTTACTGGTATTAATATTATAATCCTGTGTTAAATCCATTTCTGTCATCGATGAGGGTTTAGTAGGTTAATTAAATAAACTAAAGATCTTCTTTCTTTAAATAACTTAAATCGATGATGTTTGAATTTTAAATATCTCCAAATTTTGACGATGGCTGGATACAGCCGAAACATGTAAGGAAAGATAAATAAATAAAAACATCATGGATTTAAATTATATAAAGAAAGAAGATCTTTCGTTTATTTAATTAACCTACTCTTACTGGTATGTTGTGAAGAAAATGATATTGCATCAACAGTTACCCTATAAAATGCTATATCCAAGAGTAGTGAGATACATGATTTAAAAAAAGTGATGTGTTTTAGAGAAATGGAGGGTATATTTAAAATTTTCTGACGCAACTGATCTACTGTACGCAAAAAAAAGTTAAATTCTGTAACAAAGCATTATAATTGCAACGTTTAAGATCCTCGTACATCAAAAAATCAATAAATGAAACATTCCATATTTGCAACTCTCTATAAAACGCAACCCATATTGATTTTAATCGTTTTCCATAACTGCAACGTTTAACACGTACGGTTAGGACTTACTAAAATGATGAGAAAACAGTTAAATATGAATGCATAGAGTATAAAAGCTGAAATATTAATTAAGTTACAAAATAATGCTGAACTGAATAATAATAATAATTCTTTATTGACGCACAATACAAGTACATTCAATGTTAACACAGGAAAATTTGTATACATGAGAAAAAATAAATAAACAAACCTGGCACCCCATAAAAAAGCAATTCCATCAACTAATGGTAAAAATAATAAATTTAAGGAAAAAAACAAGAAATTAAGGCCACGAATCAGCCATTACAACACACAAGCACTTCCAAAAACCAGCTATCATAACATAGTGTGGTGCGGAGTCTCGGAGAGGAAAAAAGAAAAAAAGAAGAAAAAACATTGCGACATCTAGTCAATTATTACAGGTCAAAAAGAGTTCTTTGATTCTTCTTTTCAAGGAGCCACCAGCAAGGTGTTGGAATTCAGGAGGAACAGAGTTATAATATGTAACAGTAGTGTAAGATAACGACCTCTTAAACAGCTCAAACCTGTGACGCGGTATCGCCAGGTAATCTTTTTCTAGTATATTAACATTGTGAACATCAGTTCGGAAACGAATACTTTCATATAAGTACCGTGGCACCTTCTTATCTAGCACAGGGTGGTAGAAAACGAGTGTATGCAATCTTCTACGTGCAGCCATATGAAGCCATCCGATATCGTTATAAACATGAGATATTCGATCGCGATTTCTCAAATCAGAAATGAAACTAGTACAAGAATTTTGTAGATTCTGGATACGGTATCTGTCACGACTATTAAGACAAAAATATCAAAAACGGTGTTCACAAAGAGATTTAAGAGCACAGTATGACTGACGCATCATCGAACTAACATGCTGCGTAAAACGAAGTTCGGAAATAAAACAAAGATGAGTATATCTGAGGGTCGTCAGCGTAAGCGTGATACTTACAATGACGCAAACAGTCGAATAACCGGCATGTTATTCGACTGTATACAAAACGGTATACAAAACGGCACACAACGTATACAAAATGAGACCGAATATAGAACTCTGAGGTACACCAGAGATAACTTCTTTAGCGGGCCTAGATCGATTTCCATATATCATGACACTCTGCGCTCAAGACCCATGTAGTACAAAATACTCATCAAAAATGAATGATTAATAGTATCAAAGGCATTTGAGTAGTCCAACATAACAAGCGCCGACATCTTCTCTGATCAACCGCAGACAGTTGAATATTACTGAACAAATCGTCAGTAATATTCAAAAGCGCACCACAACAGCCATGATGAGGTCTAAACGCAGATTGGAATTTAGGAAAAATGTTTACACGCATTGCTATTTACAAGTTTTATAAAGTGAACAAAAGTGCATACACATACACTGGTTTTATATGAAAAATCATTTAAGTGTCTTAGAATATATGAAACAATTTTTTATACATATATTGGGTCTGATCATTTTAGTGAATCAGAAAAATATTTACACAAAATCCACTGTTTTACAGGTGCTGTGGATAGAGCTATTGTGGACTCAAATGTCTACTACACTTGCATAAATACAACGCGCAAAAAAGAATTTGTATATATGTTATGACTTTGAGATTTTCTTTCATATGGAGAAAAACGAAGAAGCATAACTTATTTAAAAGATTACTAAAAATGAAGAGAGGAGAGTGCAAATAAAAAAAAGTTTTTTTTTGTTAAAAATATGCATCGAATTGTGAGAGAAAAAATATGATATACTCCAGAAAAATGTTGTCTAGCGCAAAAAACATATTCTACACAAAACACATACTTTTAACAATACTAATTGTATGTACTTTTTGTATTTTTCTACGTTGTCATCTCTCTCGCAACATTTTTATGTGTAGGTTGTAAAAACCTTATTCCATTCAACCTGCTTCGAGAACATCACACATCCTTCCTTCTTTGGTAATTATGCTATCATATCTGCATTACTTTTATCTAAAACCATACTGCCAATATTGCAATACACTTTCGCTGTAAAGATAAACAAGTTGGCAAACAGTTGGCTGTATAAATTTCGCTGCAGCAAAATATTATTTTATCGAAGGTTCAAAATTATAGTCTAATACTTAATAATGGATGGTGTATTTCATGTGAAAATAGTTTAAAGATACCGGTCTCATTCATACATATATAACAAATTTCTCGATAGATATAAATAATATATTTATTAGTGTTAACACCAAATTGGTTTACACAAGTCATATAAAATGATTACAGGTGGTGAGACTAGAAATATACAAACATACAAAAAATACGCAATATATATACACTCTAAAAGGACAAGGATCATCGTCGACCGTCGGGAGGGTGCACTATAAAGTCATCAGCATCAGTAAAGGCTTTATCCAATAGATAATTTTTAATTAACACGCAAAACTTGTTGTAAGGTAGATCACGAATGCTGCATGGTAGTGCATTGAAAAATCTAATGCTGTGGTGGTTAACCGCATAACGAGACCTTAGGTATTCCGGTTGAATATCATTTGCAAAACGAGTGTCGTAGGCGTGGACGAGCTCGTGCGCGGCAATCTCTCTATTTCTGTGTCGAAACTTGACTGATTCTAAAATAAAAAGACTAGGTAAAGTTAAAATCCTTAGCTGGCCCGTCTACAGTCGTCTCCGTAGTTCAGTCCAGCAATAACACGGATCGCCCTCCTCTGGACTGCAAACAACAGTTTAGAGGCAGGGGAGTGACCCCAAAGCAGCAAACCATATAAAAGGTGAGACTGTAGAAATGAAAAATAGCATGACACCACGCTGGACAGACGACGTAACAGAAAAACTACCGAGTTCAAGCGTTTCCCGAGTGATTCAATGTGGCTGTGCCAAGTTAGCTCTGAATCAATCAGAACACCAAGAAATCTACTGGAGACTGTAGGGGAATCATTGATACGTAGGGCGAACGTCATGTTTATAGTCTTTGACTGGTTCAGTACGAGTCGATTATCATTGAACCATTTTGTCGCCTTAGATGTAAGGTCGGACTGCCGTGCTATGGCGGCATCCCGTGTAGGAGCTTTAGATATCGGGGTGGTGTCATCCGCGTATAACACAGACGCACCATCATTCAGGGAACCAGGAAGGTCGTTAATGTAAATTAAAAAAAGGAGGAGTCCCAGGATCGAACCCTGAGGAACCCCACAAAGAAGTTGGCCGGGATTAGACAGATCATTTCCCACTTTGACGGACTGAAACCTGTCGGCCAGATAAGAACTCAAAAGTCTACAACTCAACGGAGAAATATTGTACGCATAGAGTTTACTGATTAAGATTTCATGCGAAACGCAATTGAACGCTTTCGATAGATCAACGAAGGTTGCCTCACAATATTGAGAAGTTTCAAAACAATCGATGACGTTATCAACGAACTGAAGAAGAGCTGTTGTTGTTGATCTGCCAGGTCTGAAACCGCACTGGCTGCCGTTTAATAAATTATTTACTTCAAAATACTCCAACAACTGATCCTTCAACAGAACCTCAAATATTTTGGAAATTACAGCCAATATACTTATAGGTCTGTAATTCCCTGGATCTTTAGAATCACCCTTTTTAAAAATGGGCAGCACAAGCGCTGTTTTAAGAACAGCCGGAAAGTTGCCTTCCTCAATACAGCAATTAAACAGTTTTGGTAATGGCTCCACCAAAGCATCAGTAGCTCTTTTTACGATGGTAGCATTTAATTCGTACAAGTCTAAACATTTAGTTGACTTCAAACCGCCAATAGCATCCCTTACTTCCACTTGTGATACAGCTCTAAACGAAAAATAAGTTTTAGAGGGAGGGCTATGAATATGAAGAAGTCTTTGCAACGCATTAACTTTAGATATCACGTTTGTTAAAATAAGCAAAGGAGCACTCAAGAAGTAATTATTAAATGTTTCAGCTTTAATTTCATGGGAAACCGCTCCCGTCCTTTTACTACATGATTTGGAAGTAATAACATCCCATACAGCGCGAGAAGAATTTTGGTGGGATAAAATAAATTTATTATTTGCATTGCGTTTAGCTGATTTTAAATCTTTATGGTATTGGTGACGAAAACCATTTCTTAAAGTGCGCAACTCCGGACATTGGGTATGATAATAAAGTTCGTTCAGCTCCTGTAATTTAACACGCATATGTCTAAGCTTATCGGTAAACCACGATATAGATAAAGACCCATTCTTCGCAAAAGAAATCGTTTTAATGGGAAAAGCTGTAACAGCGGCTTTTTTTAGGATTGTCATGAAAACTGACATTTTATTGCATCAGTGTCGTTGGTATAAATGAAAGCAAAATCTTCAGAAGATATGATATTATAAAAATTGTGTAGGGCACTAACTGTTGTAGGTCTTACCACCCTTTTATTCACCCTTTCTAAATTGGAGAAAATATTATCTAGACAGTTACCAAATCTCGTAGGACCACAAAAGGTAGAAAGGAGACCAAACCCGCGTAAGACATCGCTGACCATACACGCACGCCGATCGTTAGATCCAAAATGGACATTGAAGTCGGCAGTCAATAAAACATTTTTATTGTGTGCATCGATGAAGAAAAGTACGTTCGAAATTATATTCATAAAAGTATCAAGATCACCAGAAGGAGAGCGATATAGCTTTGTTATTATTACCACCTGGTAATGATTGTACCACATACGTCTTAATTTTGTTCCATATTACATTGTTCTGATGTGTCATTGTTCTGGAACTTGTCTTCATCGTTTTTACCAAAATAATGTCTATAGATAGCAGTGAAGTTTTCATCAAAATTCATATTTTTATTACTTTTTGGTGTTGCCAGAGACTAATAGAAACGACTACATGTATGTACATGTAAGGATAGGAGAATGCGTACGTTTCTCTACTTTCATCTCCTAGCGGTGTGATCGTGATATCATTTGTGGTTTTCTATTTCCCCCCGGGGATCCACACTCTGAGTTCAGAGAGGAGCAATCACATAAGATATATTTGACAGTCTCGTTGTCAGGTTCACAGGCTCGACAAAAAAGCAAGTCAGGGAGCTTTAAATAATGAAGGTGCTTATTTATTTTACAGTGGTTCGTGAAGAGACTAGTGGTTAAGTAAAGGGCGTTTTTTTTATAAACGCTACCAAGAACGGCTATTGTGTTGTAAAACACTTACATTTTCGGGTGAAGAGAAAGCAAGAGTAAACCCTCTTACAAATCGCCTGAACCTGGGGGCGCCATGACAATACAGAGTCCATCATAACTTCAAGATTCTTAACTACATCCGAAAATTTAATGACGGTGTCACCAAGTAGAAGTCACAACTTAGTAAAGGTATTGGATCTCTATTAGTATTGAACTTCAAACCTTATAGTTTAGACCACTCATGCACTGTCGCAAGATAGTCCTCAATAGCTGTCCTCAATAGCGTGTGGTAAATCTGCAAGTCATCTGCGTAAATTGAAAATTTGAAGAAATAACCTTGATGACACTATCAATGAAAATAGAAAACAGCAACGTATCGAGAACACTGCTATGGGGTACATTACAAGAAAGCTCAATGCGATTGGAAATGGTTGAATTGGCACCAACACACAGCGTGCGATGCGAAAGGTATGATTCAAACCATGAAAGACTCGAAGAAGAAAAATCAATAGATGAAAGTATAAAAAGAAGAAGATCGTAATCGACAGAGTCAACGGCTTTGCTAAAATCAAGTAGAACAAAAATTGTGAGACGACGATGGTCACAGGCAAGTTTTATATTATCCGTGATCTTGATCAAGGAAGTAGTAGTACTACGACCAATTGATATTTTCACAAGAAAATAGCCTTGAGCCTTTGATAATTGCTAGCCAAAACTGGAGTTTTCGATTTAGGAATGGGAACAACCTGAGCATATTTCCACATAAATGGAAAAGAGGAGGATTTAAAAGAAAAGTTAAAAATATGAACCAGCGGAGGCAGAACAGCATCTAGCATTGGGAAAATTTGTTTTAGACAAATAAGAGCACGTAGAGCGGGTTTGAATGAGAGCCTTATAAACAATATCCGAGTCAACAACAGTCAATGAAAAACCACGTGCAAATCATCCACGCTCATATTCCGTGATTGAATAGTTTGAATTAAGGTGGCCTTCTGAGTAGCGTCAAGTGTTACCGACGGTTGGACAAAATAGTTAGTCAACAAGTTAGAATCCGTTCGCAAGGTATTTCAAAATGTAGTTGGTGTCGACTTAGACAATTTCCACTAAAAAATTTTTTTTAGCTTCTTGCCTTTGTGATTGCACCTATTACACAGAGAGCAGTAGCAGTCGTAGTTACAACTGACGGGTTATGTTTGTACTACGTTTTTACTCTATTACAATCGTTCATGAGCCTCCTAATAATGATATTAGGAGTCAGGAAAGTGGATCAAGAAAAAGTAAGCAAGGGGCAGGAAAATGTTTCGCTCTCCTTTGTCTTATAGGAGCATGTTTATCGTGCAAACATGTTACGTTATTAATAAAATATTTAAATTTCTCATGAATGTCCGTCATAAGATATAACGGTTTCCAATCTATTCTCAGCGCATTAGAGCTGAGTTCTTGATAGTCAACATGTTAAAATCACGGTAAGATATATTCCGCTAAGGACAAACTACATTTCAGACTTGGACACCCAAATAAATAAGATCATGGTTGGAAAACGCAGAGTAAGTAGTTGTCCGTGAACAAGAATCGCAGCAAGACGAGATGATCAAGTCAAGTAGAGTCGGACGAAGGAAGATGATGGGTTGACTAAGAAGGGATGAAGATAGATTTGAGGAAGATGATAAATCGAAGTTTATCACTACGCAGATCATCTCCCAATGTACATGTATTCAAATCGCCCACTAATACTATGATGTCATAGGACACACTATGTCTTTCAAGAGGATCCTCAAATTGCTTGAAGTAATTCATCATTGACAGACAACAAACAAAAACACCCAATAGTAGTTTAGGATTAACACACTTAACCTCAATCAAAAGAAATTCCATTATTCGCGAAGATCCATCGGATAATAATTTAGACGATTCATCGGCCTCAGTACTCCCGTTGACGTTTGAGAAGGTTAATCGAGGGAAAAATCCAAAAGTGGGCTGGTAGAAGAAGAAGAGGATGAAAAAGAAGGAGAAGAATCAGATGAAGACACTAGTATACATGAAAGAAAAAGGAGAAAATCAAAAGAAGTGAAAGTTAACACTAAAGAAAAACTACCTTCAAAGAAAAAAAGTTATGATAATTGGTATCAAAACAAAATAACCAGATAAATAATTATTATCCCAGTATTTCTATTAAAACACATTGGTTGATTAATCAGACTATACAGCCTGACTGTGTGTTAATGCTTTCCGTATTACATTTTTCGCTCTCATGGATAAAGCAATACAAATATGACTACCCGAAGTCCAAACATTGCAGGCTCCAACAGCCTCCCTGGCCCATTAATATAAATCGAGGCGGGGTACAGACAATGATTCGAAATTTCGTTCTTAAGAAGTCCATTATCAGAGATATCCAGGAATTTTGTTTATTATTGTTCAACCAACTGATTTGAAACATAAACGCGTTCATCTCCATTAGCAGTATTTATCATATTTCTTAAATCTTTATATAATTCCATGTTGCAAGTAACCTTCGATATTTTAATTTTTTTAAAAGTATAATCTCTAAATTTTTGCGTCATTTTAATAGTATCTGTAAGCCAAGGTGCACAAGACTTCATGAACTTACAATATTTAATAGATGCATGAAAATTAATTGCCGTTGTGAATGTCGGCAGATGCTAATTCTAGACTCGTTTGTGAATATTATGATGATAGTTTCAAAAGATGGTGAAGCAGAAACACTTCAAACATGTGATCAAAAACGATGACTGATATTGAAATTCAAATGAGAGCAGATCTCCAATGGAAGTTATTTGAATTATATGGTAGTTTATGAAGTAATTTATATCTGATTCAAGAAATGATGATGAAAATTGATAAGAAGAGTTGTTACTCTGCAATTATCTCGCTATCATCCTGAGATTAAAATCACAAAAGGAGATTGAAAAGACATGAGACTTGATACTGTCTCTGAAAAGCTTGGTACTTAGATACCTTGATATTGCTTCCACATGTCTTGATACATTCTACAAGATTCGATACTGCCACTAACAGACTGGATACTGATTTTAGAAGACTTAAAATTCGTTCAGGAGAGTTAAAATGCTTAGAAAAGGCTTGAACTGTTTCCAGAAGACTTGAGACTGACCCCGGAAAATTGATACTGATTCTAGAAAATTTGATATTGCTTTTATAAGTCTTGATACTGTTTCCAGAACACTTAAACTGTTTCCAGAGAACTCTACCGCCTCTGGAAGATTTGATACTGTTTCTAGAAAACTTGATATTGCTTCCACAAGTCTTGATACTGCTTCTAGAAAACTTAAACCATTTCCAGAAGTCTCTATACTACCTCTTGGAGACTTGATACTGGTTTTACAAAACTTGGAATGTTTTCAGACGACTTGATATTGCTCCTGGAAGACTTGATACTCTTTCTAGAAAACTTGATATTGCTTCCACAAGTCTTGATACTAGTTCCAGAAAATTTGATCTATTTCCAGATGTCGCTATACTACCTCTTGAAGACTTGATACTGGTTTTAAAAAACTTAGAGTACTTTCAGAAAACTTGATACTGTTACTGGAAGATTTGATACTATTTCTAGAAAACTTGATATTGCTTCCACAAGTCTTGATACTGCTTCCAGAAAACTTAATCCATTTCCAGCAGTCTCTATACTACCTCTCGAAGACTTGATACTGATTTTAAAAAACTTGGAATGCTTTCAGAAGAATTGATAATGACCCGTAATACTTGATACTGTCCCATAAGACTTAATACTGTTTCCAGAAGACTTAATATTGCTTCCAGAAGACATGAAATGCTTCCAAAAAACTTGATACTGCTTTTAGAAGACCTGCAATGTTTCCAGAAGACTCGATACTGCTTCCAGAAGACTTGAAATGCATCCAAAGGACATTTCTTGTGTTAAATCCCCATCGAAGCAATGCTTGCAAATAGAGATATGCAGTTCTTTCAACACTTCAAACATGTGATACTCAAAAACGACGGCTGATATTGAATTTCAAATGAGAGCAGATTGGAAGTTATTCGAATTATATGGTAGTTTATGAAATAATTTATATCTGATTCAGGAAATGATGATGAAAATTGATAAGAAGAGTTGTTACTTTGCAATTATCTGGCTGCCATCCTGAGATTAAATCCACAAAATCAGATTGAATAGACATTTTGCATCACAAGTTTCTTTTTTTACAAATTTGTATAAACTAGTTTGTATTTGTATTGTGTTGTATATTTGCCCAAAAAAAAACATAGGTACAGCATAGCTGGTTTCAAAAATATTAATTTCCCTAGACTAAAGTAAACTAATAAAAATAAACAATTATTATACAACTTAAAACTTAAATAAAATAAAAGAAAGAAAGCAATAATAATCATAATCATAACAAAAGAAAACAAAACAAAATATTGCAAAAATATAAAATCAAAATCAATACATATTAGAGGTTTCTTCATATAAGAGTCTCTCTTTCAAAGCTCGCCTAAAAGCTTGTACAGAGCCTAAATTATAAAGATCAATGAACTTATTATAAACAGTGGGTGCTCTGTACGCAAAACTTCCACGGAATTTAGACGTCTTATGGCTAGGAATAGTAAGGTTATTTATTCGCGTTAGCTTTACATTGTGAACTTGCGATCTAGGAATCATCATACAATATAGATAATGCCGTAAGCCATGTAGCATTACATTGTACAGCATAACTGCCAATGGAAGGACAAATCTCGGCTGCATGTTTAAGATGGAGCATTTTATATAGTAAGGCGTGACATGTTCACTACGATTTATTGAGTAAGAAAATCTAAGACCGGTATTTTGAAGTATCTGAATTCGATTTCTCAAACTCTCCGACAAATAATTATAATACACACAACTACAGTAGTCCAATTGACTTAGGACTAGTGTATCAACAAATTTCTATTTGAGTTCTTAGCACAACAGACTTTTAAATTTGTACAAAGATTTTAACTTATAATAACAAACACTGATTTTCTTGTTTACATATTTCTCAAAATTTAGGTTACTGTCAATAGTTAGACCTAGATTGCTGGTCGACTGGGGAAACGGCAATGCTGTTCCATTGAGGCTTATAGGGGCTGATAAGGCTTCTATTGCTTTTCGACAGGTATCAGGGGATCCGACACACATAGAGATGCTTTTTTTCGGGTTAAGAATTAACCCATTACCCAAACACCAGGCATTTATATTTTGTAAGTCAGAATTCAATGCACGCACGGTTTCGTTAACATTCGCGACACTACACGAGACGTACACTTGAGTGTCATCCGCATATTGGTGAATTGAGGAACTGGTCACAACATTAGGCATATCAGCAGTAAATAAATTAAACAATATAGGGCCCAATACGCCTCCCTGAGGAACGCCCTGCTGGACTAAGATACCATCAGACATACGTCCATCAATCGCTGTATGTTGTATTCTGTTATTAAGATATGATTGGAACCAAAGCACATCACTTGTACAACCATAACGAGTAAGCTTTTTAAATAAAACCTCATGATTAATGACATCGAATGCCTTACTAAAGTCCAAAAAAACTACAAATGTAACTTTTGAAGAGTCCACAGCGCAGCACCAGTCGTTCACAGTTTTGGTGAGTGCAGTCGTTGTACAATATCTTTCACGAAATCCAGATTAGTATTCCGGCAGTAGCTCATTGTGATTCAAATAATGCTGTAGTTGTGCGGCAACAATTTTTTCAAAAATTTTGGATAATACCGGAAGGACACTAATCGGTCGAAGATCACATTCCAGTTTAGCACAGCTAACTTTAGGCAGAGGTGTAATAACTGCGATTTTCCATAGGTCTGGAGAAGATCCAGTTAGTAATGAAAAATTTATAACATGTATAATTTCTTGAATGCAAAACTTTAAGACAAGTTTAATCATTTTAAGGTCAATTTTATCATGACCGCAAGCATTGGATTTTATCTCATTAAACGCATTTTGGATTGTTTTATAATCCAAATAATGAATATTAAATAAAATGCGTATTGTTAATAATACGCATTTTATATGAGTCGAAGTCAGGTGCTACCATCGAAGTGGGAATGTTATTTATAAAATAATTATTTATTATCTCAGGATCTTTAAGAGACTCTGCAATAGTTTTAGTGTTTTTGGTGTGCACTTGATTAGTATGCAATAATTTCCACAACTTAGAGGAACTATTAATATTGCTATTAATCTTCGATTCAAAAAAAGCTTTTTTCTGACGTGACCTGATTTCTAATATCTGTATAATATTTTCGGTAACTGCTGTTACCAGTACGCGAAAACCTCTGGTAAGCTTTTTGCTTTAGTTTAATCATCTCCTTAATCGTAGACGTAATGTAAGGACATGATTTTCGCTTAGGAGTGAATTGTATCACAGGGGCATGTGCATCAAATAAAAATATTATAAGTTCATTTAGAAGCGCGATTTTGTCGTTGATATTATTCGTAAGATACACATCACCCCATGGTAAATGAGTCGCATCATGCTCGAATAACTCCGTGCTAAAGTACTTATAGCTTCTGCTAGTAATTGGTCTTTGTTTAATTTTTAGATCAGGTATATTTATCTCACAATAAATAAGTTTATGATCCGTCGATGCTAATAGATCTCTCGCACCTGCGTGTAAAATATGTGCGTTATACGGCACGCAAATGATATCAATTAGTGACTCAGAATTAGTTGTTATTTGGGTGGGGCTCTTTATTATTTGTTTCAGATAGAAGATCTCAAGTAACGGTGTTAAAGCATTGTCATTAGGATGTGAATATGGAAAGAAATGAATGTTGGCGTCTCCAGTTAGTATAACGTTGTCATACTCAACATTTATTACAGACAACACCGTCTCCAGCTCGGAAAGACATCCTTTACCAGCAGATGGTGGTCGATAAATTAAACCACATGCATATGTTTCGTCACAGATTTTAAAACTAATCCATAGTTGTTCAAGCTCGGAAGCAGTAGCGAAAGAGTTATCAATTACATGACACTGGATGACACGCGCACCGCGGTCTGTTCTCACGACACTGTAATGAGCAATAGAAATTAGGCAATCAGGAAAGTCAGGTTGTAGCCAGGGTTCAGTAATTCCAAACAACTGAAATTCGTTTTCGCAAACAAAGTTATATAAATCATCAAATTTAGGAATTAAGGATCTGATATTTATTTGGCCAAAATACCAAGATTTACGCTTTAATAAAGTTCTAAATTTATTTGCTATGTTTCTGAACTTACTGGGGCTTGAAGTCTGAATAAAAAACGATTTATTCTAGCTCCTTCCAGCCATAAGTCAGCGTTCTCTATATCCGTATGTTGTCCATCCACAACTGACAATTTAAAAGATGAATATTCGTTTGGATATTTCGACGTTATTTTTTCACATTTAACATCAGCGATTTTTTTATTTTTTAAATGATTAAGCACGTCGGCAATTGTGGTCTCTGGGCTTAAGCGATAGATATGAAAATGTCTATATTTTTTTGCACCTTTTAAATAGGGTTGCCAGCTCTCCGGGTTTGACCCGGAGACTCCGGGTTTTGACATGCGGTCTCCAGGCTCCGGTTCACTACACATTTTCTCCGGGTAAAAACGTATTTAACAAAAGAATAATGGAAAAGATCTAAAACTCTTTTTACAACAGGAAAACATATTAAGAATGGTAAAGATAATAAATATTAAGACTCAAAATATTGTCTATCGGGTAAATCGTTTGTAATGCTTAATAAAGTTTTTTTGCGTCTAAGAGAATCATTTATTCCTGTTAAAAATTAAAAATAACGCTTAAATTTTAAGAGTAATTAATTTTAACAGAAGTAATTTTTTGTTGAAGTTATAAGAAAACACATATTATTGTTATTTTCATCAAAGTTGTGCTATCTGTTGCACTAAATAAGTCCTTTTACGTAGTAATCTGTAATCGAAATAGGAAAAGGATAGGGGAATCACTTATTCGCTTCTTTCCGATGTTCATCACGTGAACTTGTTGTTTACCACTACCTTTTATTATTAATAACGATTGCAATCGTAAAGTTTCAGTGCAATTTTTTGGTTTGTTTTGTGAGTTTTAAAAAGTTTTGTAGTTATTTACAGTTTTGCAATTTGCAATGAGTGAGAACAATAACAGAGAAAATTCGAGTGCATCTACGTCATTTGAATCCTTCCATAAAAATAAAAAGGCCAAGTATGCAACGCATTTTAAGGACAGTTGGAGACAAAATCCGCTATACAAAACTTGGTTGGTGAAAATAGATGAGTTTACAGCTAAATGTAATATCTGCAACATAAAATTTACTGTTCAACATGATGGTGAAAAATCTTTAAAAACTCATTTAAATAGTAAAGGTCATTCTAAGACCGCTAACACATTGTCCAAAAATACACTACTTACAGCGTTTTTACCAAACAAACATTCCAACGAAGATAACTATGTAACCATAATTGAAGTGTCTCAAATTTATCACGCCGTAAATCATCATCATAGTTATTTGAGTACTGATTGCGGCATTAAATTAAATTCTTATGTTTATCGTGATTCTGATTTGGCAAAGAAGGTTCATTGCGGTCGAACAAAAGCGGAAGCAATAATTGCAAATTGTTTGGGCCCTAAAAGTGTTGAACGTGTATTGGAAGAAATGGGCGCTGGTATGCCCAATTCTATAGCATTTTCAATTGTGTGATGCTTCAAATAAGGGCAGTCAAAAGCTCTTTCCAATAGCAGTCAGATATTTCAGTCTCAAGAATGGTGTAGTAAACAAACTTTTAGACTTTATTGAAAATAATGATGAATCTTCTTTATCGATTAATAATAGTATACTGAAAACATTGGAGATGTTTTCACTAAAAGCATCCGATATAAGCGCATACAGTGCGGATAATGCATCTGTAAATTATGGTATTCGTAACTCTGTTTACCAAAAATTGAGCGCTGAGAACAAGGGAATTGTAAAGGCTAATTGTAACTGCCACGTTATACATAATGCTGGTAGAAATGCTTGTAAAGTATTATCTTTTGATGTTGAAAATTTAATATTAAAAATTTATGCAGAATTTTCAAATAGTGCTAAAAAAACAGAATCTCTAAAAGAGTGTTTTGATTATTTGGACATTGAATATCAAAAAATGATAAGGCATGTTACAACAAGATGGCTTTCCCTATATGCTGCTCTTGAACGTTTAATACGATGTTGGCCAGCAGTTAAAAAATACTTTTTAGACTTAGGCGAAGAAAATTGTCATAAAAACATATGGAGTTTTTTTAGTAGTCAAGAACATGAAATGGATAATGACTTAAAACCTGATATTTCATTTTCAGAATGTTATGTTTATTTCTTGCATCATTATATGCATAAGTTGAACGTGCATATAATGCAACTGGAGAGTAATTATATAACAAGCTTAGAGTTACATAATATAATGTTAGATTTAAAGGAACAAATAGAAAGCCGACTGGAAGATCAATTTTTTGGAGCAAAATATCAATGGCTTTGGGATATCTTACACCATCTCAAAAACAAACAGTTATAAAAGAAGCTATATTAGTTTATCAAAGAACTTTAAATTACTTAAACCAGTATTATGATTTTGAAAACTCACCTTTTAAATATTTTGAATGCTTAAATTAAAAAAAAATAAAAGTATTGAGTATCAAAAGATATTAGAAGCTAAAAATGTTATCAAAGTAAATATAGATGAAGATCGATTATATGATGAGGTACTTCTTCTTAGAAAAACCCTTAAAACTCTACAAGATAATTCGGTTACTTTGGTCAGATATTTGAAACTGCAGATATGCCACAATTGACGAAAATTGTCATTAAAATTTTATCGATACCTGTAAGCAATGCTTACCCCGAAAGAATATTTTCGTTAATGAAAAACTTTTTCATTTTCACTTTTTCACACAGTTTTTCTTTTTCGAAAAAAATAAAAAGTTTATTATCCAAACTGAGGGAATGAAAATAATTTGATTTGCAATTTTTTTTTTTTTGGTCGTCAGAATCTCAGGGTGAGGTCATTTTTAAATCTGGCAACCCTACTTTTAAAGCAGAATTCTGTGCCACACCAGCAATGGTGTTTTGCATTTTACGTTTAAAATTTTTTGCAGGAAATATTTTTCGAAACCTTCATCCATCTTTAATTGATTAATACTTTCGTTCCCTTTATTTACTTACAACAATACTAATATCAGATATACCCTCATTGTTTACATTCTTTCTTGAGGATTTGACCGCGTTAACATATGATTTTGTGTTTACATTTGTATTTTCATCTAAAACTGGTTGACTACAGTAAATAAATCTTTAACAAATGTTTTATCTTTGTGACAACAAAATTTAAACATTTATGAAGAACAAAAAAAGCTATGTCAATATTATCAAATATACAATTTTGCAGAAATTTTACATTTTTGTCATCTCATCATGACAAAGTAAAATAATTTTAGCAATTTAAGAAAATCATAAAAATATTTTCACTCACCTTAACCACTAATTCTGAGCACAATTCACATCGTTTCACATAATTCTTACAATACTTCCAAAAAAACGGCGCAAATTCACTTAAAGATCTCGCCCCTAAATAAACCATATCATCATTTAAAACTAAATATCCTAAATTTCTCCATTTCTCTAATAAAACTTCAGCATCAGCTATAGAAACTTTAACTGGTAAAGTTGAAGAATAATTCAAACATTGATTAATCAGTAATTGTTTAGATTTGGAACAAAAAATTTTTTTCACAATCATCTCAAAATATTTTAATTCGGCTGGTTTAAAACTCTTTTGCATCCTGCTAATATCATCGTTGGCCATATCGTTGAATACCACATAAGATGTTCCAGTTATTTCACAATTTATAATTGAGATGTGCATGCTGTATGCTCCAATTCCTTCGTTTATGGTTTGAATAAAACTTTTTAAGCTTTTTTCGTTTTCAATGGAATCTGAAAATTTAAATTGTATTGAAAAAATAAAAATTATTATTAAAGAAAATACCTATATCTAAATTTTTACAAACATCTAAAGCAGTATTTGTTTGTAAGCAACCCTCTTTTATAATATGGGAGAGAAATTTTTGATGATTTAATCCATATGGAGAAGTTTCCATGATTTGAATTTTCAATCAACAATTCATAACAAAATGAGGTTATGTAAATAATGTGAAGTTAGTAATTATTAATTGGATTTAATATTTTTTTAAAATCAAGAGTAAACGTTTAAATTAAAATATTTTTTATCATTTTTATTTTAATTATTTATAAAAAGAACGTTTAAATAAAAAAATAAATATCCAAAAGAGATGATGTTTAGTGACTTTTCATTTATTACTAAAAATGTGGTCAAAAAATACAATCCGCACGAATTTCACGTCCTTTCAAGTTCACGACTGTTTAACAGCGTGATTAAAAATAATATTTATCCGAAATCATCGGGTAATACATCGCTTATAAACAGCGTTAATTTATTAAAAACGCCTTAAATATGCCGCCAAAGTTTGATCCTACAGAAGTTAAATTCGGTAAGTGCTTAAATCTTCCTTTAAATTATTTCTAACCTAACATTGTTTTCGTGTTTAGTTTACCTTCGATGTGTCGGTGGTGAAGTCGGTGCTACATCGTCTTTGGCCCCAAAAATCGGTCCTTTAGGTCTCGTAAGTATTTAATTTTGTAATAAACATTATAATTAATGAGAAAATCATCGTTAAAAATTTTGAGGTTAAGTTTTATTTGTGATGTCTTTTTAGTCCCCAAAAAAAATTGGTGATGACATCGCTAAAGGAACCGCCGATTGGAAAGGTCTTAAAATCACGGTTCAATTGAAAATTCAAAACAGGCAAGCTACAATTTCCGTTGTACCATCTGCCGCTTCTTTGATTATTAAAGCTTTGAAGGAACCACCACGAGACAGGAAGAAGCAAAAAAATAGTAAGTATTCTTCATAATCAAAGCACGGCGAGTTTAGCTTAACGGCTCCAAAAAATTCGCCCCACTCTGTTCTCAATGTTTAGAACAAGGTCCATAAAGCGTATTATACCAGGTTGGCCAGACGGAGGCTTTCAACATATGAAAAGTAAACCCCTTATATGCCCTAGTTGTGACGTCACAAGTTACAGACGCTGAGGAGTAACATGACGCACATTGAGCTATATCTCTATTTTAGGTGAACAAACTTGCAATTTTCCATATAATTTTTAGAAAAAAATTAATATAAAGTAAAATGGCATGATAAAATAAATCATAATATAATATCTATTAAAAGAAAAAGAAGAATTACCGTTATAAAAAGTCAAAACCCGAATCATCTTTCTATTTGCTTAAAGAATCCTCTGCCCTGTCTTTATTTTGGCTTTTTGGATTTTTCTTTTAACTCTTTGGTCAAGAATTTGCTTTGAATGGACAAGAATTTTTAAAGATTTTTTATTTTCATTTTATTATTTTAAAGATTATTTAATATTTTGGCAGTTTTGAAGATTTATTGTGAAGGTTCCTCTTTTTCATTCATATCATTTCCCAAAAATCGACCAGTTCTCAAAAAACAAGTTGCAGAAAGCCCTATTAAATGAATATTGTTTAATAGTTTTTTTTTCATTCTTTAATAGTTAATGAACCAGAAAACCATAATCCATAATCAGTTAGTTACAACCTAGATATGACAAGATTGTGGGAATAAAGAGAAACTTTTTGAAATTCGAAATTAGAATTTGGTTATTACAGTTTAATGTCAAAATCTCTACAACAGGGGTCGGCAAGTAGTTTTCAGTGGGGTCCGGATTCGGTATAAAATTTTTTATGGAGGTCCAGAAAAAGAGTAATAATTAAAAGGTACTGTTTTTTTATTTTGTTTTCAAGTCGAGTAAACCAAGTAAAACAAGTAGTTCTCAGTTAATATTGTAATATATTCAATGTGAGAAATTACATCGACGGTCTTGAGCCAGTTTTTTAAAGTTCGGTGTACGAGGGGTACAGCAAATGCGAAGTATGTCTTTGAGGTGGGCGTCCGTCAACCTTGACCGATATGTGTTCTTCGAAAATATATTTCGCATATATATGTCGAACCAAACATAGTGGCCAGATTGATAGCTACTTTCTTACAATTTTCATATTTTTCTGAAACATGTTTACCCCAAAATTCTTCAGTGGATACAGTTTTATACATTTGCAAAGAAATATCTTCTTGCAAGTCGATTATCTCCACTTGAAGTGGAGACTTTGAAACCCTGAACAACTTAGCAGCCACATCAGTTCATTCTGCCGATGCATCAACTTCATAAGGAAATTTTAGGAATTGAGACAGCTTTCCAATTTCTGCAAAGTCTTGAAATCTTGTAGCAAATTCGTCCCTTAAATCGGACAGAATTCTTACAAACACTGCAATGTCTTCTTTAGAGTTCTCTTTTTTATACTCAAGAATTGTTGGGAAATGAATAAATTCGTGCCTTGCAATATCTTTTTCAAAAATATCCAACTTACGACGAAAAGCAGACACGCTTTGTATCAGATCACAAATTAATTTCCCATTCCTTTGTAACTCTATGTTGAGCGCATTTAAATATTTCAGAATATCCTTCAGAAAAGCCACAGCTAGCATATTGCGCTCGTTTGTTATGAACTCTAAGTGCTTCTTTGTTCCCTGCGTATTCAAGATTTGCAAGAAGGAGGTTACTTCTTCCTTTATTAGCCAGAAACGTTCAACAACTTAACCTTTACTTAACCAACGAACATTGTTGTATTGCAATAAGTCTGAATACGCCACATCACATTCTGAAAGAAACTTCTTGAACTTTCGGTGTTGAAGAGAAGAATGAGATCTCATAAAATTAATCAACTGCACCAAGCTGTCCATTACTTCTTTCAGTGTAGCACTGAGTTTTCCACAAAGGGCAGTCTGATGAATTATGCACTGATGCGATATTAGACCTGGATTCTGATCCCTGATTTTCTTTACTACACCTTTTTCTTTGTCAATCACCGCTGGAGCGATCAGTTGAAAGCGACACTATTTTATCATAACGAATGTTGAAATTATTAATAAATTCGTCAATAGCTTTGAATAAATCTTCTCCTCGAGTGTTACCTTTCAAAGGCAATATTGCGAGCAATTCTTTCCTGAATATCTTATTTTCAATGCCGAAAATTCTCACGAAAATAGATATTTGTTCATCATCAACAATGTCACATGATTCGTCAAGTGCAATGACGTAGCATGGTGCCTTTTCCAAAAGTTCAAGCAGAGTGCTTTTAATATCAGTGGCTAAAATTTCCGTTCTTGTTGTATTACTTCTTGCCGACATTGGAATACTTTGAATTGCAGCGACAACATCCTTTTTTTCTTCAAAAAGTGCCGAAGCTACTTCCAACATACATTCTTTCATTATTTCAGAATCTGAAAATGGTTTTTGGTGTTTACTAAGTGTCCAGCACACACGTAACGCTGTTTCTGCCGATTTTTCTTGCTCACTCATGCAGCGAACCAGCAATTTCGTGCTTTTTTCGTAAGAAGTGAGATATTTCTGTAATTTAAATTTTATCGTGATAAGTTTACAAAGCAGTTATACATATCACTTTTATACATTATCTAATAGAATTATATTACCTGTAGTTTTTCTTTACGAGCCTCACTGCCAAGAGGAAAGTTTTTGTGGAATTGCTGATGAGTTGTTTCATAGTGTCGCTTTAAATTGCCACTTTTAATAACGGCGACAGTTTTATTACATATTAAGCAAACTGGAACCGCTTGAGGCCTATCAGGCAGCGTAAAACAATATTGTTCAGTCCATTCAGTCAAAAATCTCCTATTTTCAGTGTCCACTTTTCGCTTTTTAGGATCCATTATTAATGTAGGTATGTATGTACGAAAAGGTTTTTCACACGACAAATTGTAAAACAAGTGAATAATTGTTCTGCGGCCTACGTGCGATTGACGAAACGAAATAAAGACCGACCACCCACTGTGCTCTCTTTGACTAAAACGACAGGTTCGGACTTGTTTAACAAATGAACGAGTTAGCAGTTACGCGTGGTGGAGAAAAATAGAATGAAATGGATCGATGCTAATCTACTCGACTACATTTTTTTTTCAGACACGTTTAGTTATTAAATTACTCAGTACTCGACTAAATTAGTAGCCTAGTGCGAACGAGGCGCCGGGATACTTAGTAGGACGTCGGACTGTATTTAAGAATATTTGGCGGTCCGAGGTTCGACCTTCTGCGGTCCGTATACGGATCGCGGTCCGCCTGTTGCCGATCTCTGCTCTACAACATCATAATTGATGATTTTTATTCCAAAACTTTTTCATAATTCAAAAATCAAAATGGATGATCAAAGACCTCATTCGTGAAAATTGTTCATAATGGTGTGGAAAAGCATAATTCATAACCAATTACAACCTGAAAATAAAGAATTTTATAAAGAAGAAGCATAATAAATAAAGAAGACAGCAAATATCTTCAAAATATTATAATTTTGATTTTCAGTACAAAAATGAACCTCAATTCAAAACCTAAAGTAGATTGAAAGATACTTTTTGCATAAATATTGTTGATAATGGACTATAAACACTTAATTCATAACCAGATGCAACCTAGATATACAACTGGGGAATTGTTAAAAAATCTGCAAAAGTGCCATCATTTAAGAGTTTTTAAAAGAAAATTGTCTAATATTGTGTTTTTTAAATTATCCACATATTTTTGATTTATTTCTAATATTTTACTGGTTTCAAACTTAGGTATTTTGTTTAATTAAATAATAAAAATCAAAACACGTATCTTTCACGATCAACATTAAGAAAGCAGTAAATAATAGAAGGACTTCTAATAAATAACTTGGCTCGTAATAAAATGGCTCGTTTACTACCATCTTCTGCTTAGTAATTGAAAGTAATTTTATGAAATTTTTTCAAAAAACCGATTTTGAGGAATTTTTAAATTTATACAAAATACTGGAAAAATTCCGATTAAGCTCAACAGCTTATATCTCAAGAACTAAGTGAGATATTTTCAAATTGATTTCACTTTTAGAAATTAGATTTTTCAATTCGTAATTGAAAGTAATTTCATAACAATTTTTCAAAAAATCGATTTTTCAGGAATATATAAATTTATACAAAATATCGAAAGAATCCCGATTAAGTTCAGCAATTAATATCTCAAGAACTAAATGAGATATTTTCAAATTGACTTCACTTTTAGAAATAGATGCTCTAATTAGTAATTGAGAGTGATTTCAATCTTCTTATAAAATCGTTTTTTCAAGAATATTTAAATTTATACAAAATATTGGAAAATCCCAATTAAGTTCAGAAGATTATATCTTAAGAACTAAGTAAGATATTTTAATTAGTAATTGAAAGTGATTTAATATCAATTTTCTTAAAAAATCGTTTTATCAAGAATATTTAAATTTATACAAAATATTGGAAAAATCCTAATTAAGTTCAGAAGATTATATCTCAAGAATTAAGTGAGAAATTTTCTAATTGACGTCACTTTTAGAAAGAAGATGCTTCAATTAATAACTGAAACTAATTTCGTAACAATTTTCCAAAAAATCAATTTTTCAAGAATTTTTAAATTTATTCAAAATATTGGAAAATCCCAATTAAGTTAAGCAGCTTATATCTCGAGAACTAAGTGATATACTTTCAAATTGACTTCACTTTTAGAAATTAGATTCTCCAATTAGTAATTTAAAGTAATTTTATAAAAATTTTTAAAAAATCGATTTTTCAGGAATTTTTAAATTTATACAAAGTACTGGAAAAATCCCAATTAAGCGCAGCAGCTTATATCTCAAGAACTAAGTGAGATATTTTCAAATTGACTTCACTTTTAGAAAGTAGATGCTCCAATTAGTAATTGAAAGTAATTTCTTAACAATTTTCCAAAAAATCAACTTTTCAAGAATTTTTTAATTTATTCAAAATATTTGAAAATTCCGATAAAGTTCAACAGCTAATATCTCAAGAACTAAGTGAGATATTTTCCAATTGACTTCACTTTTAGAAAGTAGATGCTCCAATTAGTAATTGAAAGTAATTTCATAACAATTTTTCAAAAAATCATTTTTTCAGGAATTTTTAAATTTATACAAAGTACTGGAAAAATCCCAATTAAGTTTAGCAGTTAATATCTCAAGAACTAAGTGAGATATTTTCAAATTGACTTCACTTTTAGAAATTAGATTCTCCAATTAGTAATTGAAAGTAATTTCATAACAATTTTTCAAGAAATCATTTTTTCAGAAATTTTTAAATTTATACAAAATACTGAAAAAAAAACCCAATTAAGCGCAGCAGCTTTTATCTCAAGAATTAAGTGAGATATTTTCAAATTGACTTCACTTTTAGAAAGTAGATGCTCCAATTAGTAATTGACAGTAATTTTATAACAACTTTTCAAAAAATTTTTCAAGAATTTTTAAATTTATACAAAATATTGGAAAAATCCAAATGAAGTTCAACATCTTATATCTATCTTATTTAAATTTTAAAATTAACTTCATTTTCGGAAGCTAGAGGCTCCAATTAGTAATTGAAAGTAATTTCGTAATAATTTTCCAAAAAACCGATTTTTAAAGAATTTTTAAATTTATACAAAATATTAGAAAAATCTCAATTAAGTTCAACGATGGCTATTTTACGCATTCTGATTGGCTAGTGGATGGATTTATCTATAAGATAAATTTAACTAAAAAATTAACTCCCACTGCTACGTAACTCGTGACGTCACTACTCTCCTTACCCTTCAAAACGCGTTTTTCAGTCTCTGGCCAACCTGGTACAATACGCTTTACGGACCTTGGTTTAGAGGCGTATGAGGCTGTCTCTCATTATCATGCAAGATGTTTCTTGTGGTGGCTAATCGCCGTGCTTTATTTATAATCATATCTGCAATGAGATCTACATTTTTGGATAAAACAATTTATTTTATTATTCAAAATTTCTTGTTGCTAGAAAATGCCTTCTTTTATTGCAACTCATGCCTACGAAATACTAGGTGTGTTACTCAGAAAGAAGTACAGTTATTTTTATAAATTTTGCATTATTTGTTTAATAAATAATAATTTTTGCTTTTAGTTAAACACAGTGGAAATATCACCATGGAAGATATAATTACAATTGCCAAGCAAATGAGACCTCGTTCCATGGCAAGATCGTTAAGTGGGACTTGCAAAGAAGTTTTAGGTACAGCTCAATCTGTTGGTTGTACCATTGATGGCAAAAATCCACATGACGTTATAGATGAAATTAACGAGGGCACTATTGAAGTGCCTAATGAATAAGTTCTTTTGGAAATAAATTTTTAAGTTCTATATTTATTATTAGTTTCTTTAGATTCCTTATTATGTGTTTTGGCAAAACCTACCCCATTTCAGACCATATTATAATGGTGGTGAATCTCAGGGTATTGATCAGTCGATTTTTAACTTCTCTTAGCCTTCTCACAATTTTAAACATTAGTTATTCTTGGGGTTTTTCTCTGTAGCTTTTCTGAGCATATTTAATATTGGTTTTCTTTACATTTTCTTCTTTTTATAAAGAAAATTGAATTTTTAATTAATATTTCCTCATAATTTTTATATTTCTTTTTTCTTAGCCTAGACTATTTTATTTATTTTTTTTTTTAGTTATGTTTTTATCCATTATCACTAATATGTTATAGAAATATAAAATAATATCATGTACTAAGTGATATTTAAAATTTTTATTTTCGTCTTTACCGGTTTCGGTAATTACATTACCATCTTCAGAAGAACATGTCAAATAACAAATTAAAAGTTAAAACAGTTGTCCTCCTGATACCATTGTAATGTTGTATTTTAAGAAATATATGTTTGTGAATACTTAAAATGTATAGTGATTGTTTTAACTTTTAATTTGTTATTTGACATGTTCTTCTGAAGATGGTAATGTAATTACTGAAACCGGTAAAGACGAAAATAAAAATTTTAAATATCACTTAGTACATGATAATATTTTATATTTCTATAGACTATTTTACAATACAATTTACAATACAATTTATTTATTGCCACCAAGATATACAATAAAAGAAAAAAAAAATGTACACATCATTCCTTAACATTGGTACAAGGTTAACAAATGGTCGATTTATCGCCAGAGGCGATGTTTTCAAAACGACCCAATCAGCAATGTATGTTAAAAAAAAAATAAATTGATATGGCGAATATAAGTAAAAAAAAAAAATAATAAATTTATGTATAAAGTATTAGAAAAAGAGTACGCAAGAACAAGAAGGAAAGAGACTCGAATTAAACAAAAAAAAATGATTGGAGAAGAAGAAATAAAGCTGTCAGCTGAGAACGGAAAGAGAAGAGGCAGATTAAATCAGGAAACAGTCTGAGACAACTGTTGTGACAACAAGCGATCTTTAAGCGATGCTCTGAATACAGAAAAACTACGGGCTTCCCGCAACTCAGTGGGTAAGTTATTCCAGAGAGTTATAGCTTGCACTGTGTATGACCCCTGATATATTTCGGTACGATGAATCGGAAACATGAGTGAGACACCAGATTGTGCTCTAGTAGGAAGACCGCGAGAGGCCATAAACTCAAATGTAGTGAACAGATAGATTGGAGACTGAGAGAAAAGAATCTTGTATAAGGTAGTAAGTATACGGAAAGATCTACGGTTCTCAACGTTAAGCATTTCGAGGTGATTACGATAAGGTGTAACATGCTCACATTTTCTCAGATCGAAGATAAAGCGCTATTTTGTAACCTTTCTAAATTGTTACGAAGACCAATCGAAAGGTCCGGGTATACGGTATCGGCATAGTCCAAATGGGGAAGAATTAAAGAGTAACAAAGGTTATGACGAACAGTAGGTGGAAGGAAACAACCAAGCTTGCGTAGGGAGTAGAAACAGAAATAGACCTTCCTACAGATAGACTGAATCTGGGGCTGCCAGGACAATGCAGAATCCATCATCACACCCAAGTTTTTAACAGTTATTTTAGACTGTCTTTGTCATTGCAGTCTGTACCCTGAACCCCTACCATCATAGTATGGCCAGTAATATTGTGGACTCCGATTTTGGGGATTGAAATTGGTGAACTTAAGGGAGAAAACCACATTAGAAGTCTTATTTTTATTATATCTTTAGTATTTTTTTTTTGATGGGAAGAATTAATATTTAATCATATTTTGACATAACTTTGTTTATATTTCAAACAACTTTTGCGAATTGTGAGGGATCATTGTACCCTAATATAACAATGTTATGCACCGGCGTCGTGCACTCGTAGTTTTTCGATTGCGGGACGTGTCGCCATTCCAAGTATCATCTCAATTCAAAAAGCTTTTTATTTTAGATTAACAGCTTATTTTTCAAGAATATGAACCTCAAAGCAGGCGAATATAATGAAAATTAAACGTTTTGCAAGTGTTGAAAGAATACTTAAAATTTTAACATTTTTCTTAACTAAACATGCAAAAAAGCACTCTTAAAATCATGATATTACCTGAATAGTTGGTTCATATTCTTCGTGATTTCATAAAGAATCATGCTGTCAATTTTCAAAATGATCGGTTTATTACTTTTTGAGATAGAGTTCCCGCAAATATGAAAAACTAGATTTTGAGAAACACGCCATGGAAAAAAAGTCTAGGAAATTAGAAATTGAAAGTAAATCAGCAATAATATAAAGTTAATCCGCGATTCCAGCACCATATATTAATCTTTCTTCTTCCTCATATGCTTCATTTTGCGCTTGTGGCAGTGCTTTTCGCGCTTACTGACCTTCCTTCAACTCTAATGAACTTCGTCGATTCTGCCGGCTCACGCGCCGCTTGTCCATTTATTCGGCGTAATTAAAACTGCGTACTTATTACAATTCTAGTTTCGTTTATCACCATCAGAAGGGCTGAATTTCCTTCCTTAAATAAGCCTGTGGCTAAACACGATGCTACTTCTATTACTTTTAGTCCGGAGTACAAATGTTTAGGAACTATTCGAATTGTCGAATTAAAACTTTCATTCGCATTTTGTATATGGCCACCTGTTGTATGCTCCGAGTCTCGTGAGTAACTAACTTTATTCGCACATGTTATACAGGTTATTAAGTTAAAAAACCAGGAGCTTTTCTCGATTTCATATTTTCTTTTATCTCGACGTACACTTCATTGGGCGATGTCGGTCTAATGCTTTCTTCTTCCTGGCATCGTTCTTCCCATGTTGTCTTTCCTTCCTGATCTTCAATAGGCGTGAACGTTTGTGCCAGATGGCTTGCAAAAATGTCTGCTTTTTGGTTGCTACTTCTAGCCCAGTTACCATCAGGTCGTTTGATTGGGGGGTCCTGAATTATAGGCCTTTTGAGTTTTTTAGTAGCTCTCCAAAGTGAGTAATCAGTACTACTGTCATTCTTTAGATTTCTTAGGTAAGTATTCATAGATACATCCTTGATTTTCCGAATCTCTCTTTTTAGTTGCTGAGTAGCGTTATTTAGTCTAGTTTTATCTTCCAGGATCTCTTGACAGTTGCCATTTTCGTCTAAGTTTTCTTTTTTCCATTATTAATTGTCTGATTTCTTTGGGGTAATTGTTTCCTGCTACTCTAGCGTGTAGTATGGGAGAGTTTTCCCATGCAGCAGTTTGGATATTTTTAACGAATATCTCTGCTTCTTCTTCTAGTTGCGTTTCATTCTTCAGTGGAACTGCTAGGTTAATTTTCTCTTCCAAGCGAATTTTAAAGCTTTCCCAGTCTGTTAACTTATTTGTTAACGTTGGATTGAATACTTTTTTAAATATATCATCATTTAAAGTCATTGTTGGTGATTGGTGAGTGATCAGAATTCATATCCCAACCTTCTTCAATATTCAGATATTTGGACGATATATTTTTTATAATAAAAAAGTCAATGAGGTCGGGAACTTTATTTTGGTCTGTAGGCCAGTACGTAGGCTTGCCGGTTGACAAATATTCACATTTACTTTCTTGAATTGCTTCCAGTAGCTCCTTACCTTTAGTTGTAATTAATCTGGATCTCCAGTTGGTATGTTTTGCATTAAAATCTCCACCTATTATGAATCTATGACCTTGTTTACTCAGAAATTGAAGATACTGATGCTTCTTAATTGTGTGTTTCGGAGGGCTGTAAACTGCCGCTATGGCAAATTGAAAAGTTTTTGTTGTTATACTCACAGATGTAGCTTGTACCTCTTCAGTCTTGTATTCTAGTTCTTGGTGATGCAGGATATTTTCTTTAATTACAACAGCACTACCTCCTTTTGCAGCGTTTTCAGGATGCAGAGTGTGGTATACTTTATAGCCTCTAAATTTAATAAATGATTGATTGGTAAAGTGCGTTTCTGAGATTAAGCATACGTCAATATCGTCATTAATTAGGACAATAAGTATAAAAATGATTTATTCAGGATAAACGGTCCACAAAGTAATTAATGAAACAACTTTTTAAAATTGCTAATATATTTCGAATGTATTTTTCATTCTTCTTCAGAGCATTTATGTTGCTAAAATGGAGATTTTTTTATTACAATTAATGAAAAGGTTTTTTAACATGAGCATCCAACATATGTTGAAGACGCCAAAGAACAAAATAAGATGAAATTAAACTTGTTTTAAAAAGCATGAAATATAAAAATCGTCTTGTTCATAGTAGAAAACACATTAAAACTGAGTATCGGTAAATTAAAATAAATTAAAAGTTCAACAAGAACGTGTAAAAATTTAACAATACAAAATGGACTCGATGAGAACGTTAAAATGTAAAAATTGATATGAAAAAAAAACCTGTTTTCGATCGCAAACACAACCCCGAAAAACGAAACTGCGCACAAACCGAAATTTACCAAAAACAAAGCGGAAACTTTAAAAATTTAAATTTCAAAAATTCAAACCAAAGAAACGATTTATCAAATAAAAACAATAAAACGTAATCAGAATAATTAATACAGACTATGTAAATAAGAAAATGCAATTAACAATCAAAAATGAACCTACTAACTCAAAAACTAGAAAACCATATCATTAGAGAAAGTAGAAACATTATTAATATCTAATTAATAATTATTAATATTAGTTATGAATCTCTCCTCTGTTACTATCAGAATGTGAGGGGAATTCGTACCAAAACACACATGCTATTCAATTCGTTGTGTTCGTCTTGCTTTGATGTTGTGCTGCTGTCTGAAACGTGGTTGTCTGAAGACGTGTTTGATGCTGAGTTTTGTCCTGCGGCTTATGTTGTATTTAGAAAGGATCGTAGTTTTACTGCTGTTGGTGCATCTAAGGGAGGAGGTGTTCTGATTTGTGTGAAGAGTAACATTAGGGTAGTACAACTGGATCTATCCCATCTGTTCAATGCCGTCCCGATGGTTGATATAGTAGGTATTAGAATACAAGGCGCTCATGGAAAATTTGTAAATATATTCTCACTCTATATACCTCCATCGATTACTTTTGACGAACTAACTATATTTTTGGATCTATTTAATGCACTCTACTGTTCTGATGATGTTTGCGTAGTTATGGGTGACTTCAATGTGCCTTCATAAGCATCGATTGTTATTAACGACAGATATAAGACAGCTGTAGCCAACTTCCAATCTTTTAATAATTTTCATCAATTTAATTCTGTCCTGAATGATAAGAATCGCCTACTTGATTTGGTTTTTGCCAATGTGGACTGCAGACTTGATCGTGATTATAATCCACTTCTCGATGAGGATTCCCATCACCCTGCTCTATCATGTGAATTTATATGCAAGCCAACACTTTGTCACTTTGAACACCATGCTACTAGTGCTTATAATTTTAAACGAGCTAATTATCCACTACTGTATCAAACCCTGATAGATATGAATTGGTCTTGCCTTGAATATTCCAACGATGTGGAAGACATGTGTTCGATTTTCTATGAAAGGTTGAGAAATGCATTCGATGCCGCAGTACCTAAGACCATAAGAGGATCTTCTAGTCACCTGTGGCCCACTTGGTTCACCAAGGAGGTAAAAGATTGTATTCGCACTAAGGAGAAAATGCGTAAGAAATATAAACAATACAAATCGGTACATTTTTTATATGAATATAGGCATTTTAGAACCTTATCAAAACAACTTATAAATAAAGCTTACACTTCATATATAAGCTCAGTTGAAAATTCTTTATGTTCCGATCCCAGGAGTTTTTGGACATTTATACGATCTCGAAAGGGTAATACACGCATTCCCGGCATTATGAAGAGAGACAATGTGGAATTTACTACAGGTCAAAGCATCGTTGATGCTTTTGCAGATTACTTTAGTTCAGTTTATATTCGATCAGACCCTGTGAACGATAATGTAAATGTCGACCATTCCCATCATAACCTACTGTCCATTGACTGCTTCACATTGGAGGAGGTTGTTGACGCATTGAAGCATGCTAAAAATGCCAGTACTGCCGGAGTAGATGGGATTCCAAGTTTCATCTTAAGGGACTGTGCTTCCATTTTAGCCAAGCCGCTCCTCAAGATCTTCAATTTAATATTGGCTACCTCTACATTTCCATCCATATGGAAGCAATCTTTCATCTGTCCAATTTTAAAGAAGGGCAACGCGTCGGAAATAGTGAACTACAGACCTATTTCGTTGCTGTGCGGCTTTTCCAAGACTTTTGAGAGTATTCTCTTCAAGCATATCTCATTCCACTTAAAGACCTGGTTAAGCCCCTACCAGCATGGTTTTGTTTCTGGACGTTCTACCGTCCCAAATCTCTCCTGCTTCACTCAATATACGGCAGATGTCGTTGATACTAGAGGTCAAGTCGACGCTATATATTTGGACTTTCAGAAGGCCTTTGATCAATTGGACCATTTTATCTTGCTTAACAAACTGCATAATCTTGGATTTGGTCCAACACTGGTACTGTTAATGAAATCTTACTTACTGGGTCGTCAGCAGTTTGTTCGTTACGGAAGCTTCATCTCTGAGGGTATTTCTCCGACTTCAGGTGTTCCGCAGGGTTCCAACCTTGGACCACTACTTTTTCTGGCATTCATCAACGATTTAACGGATGTGTTGGCCTGTGAAAAGCTTTTGTTTGCGGATGACCTCAAAATTTTTTCGTCCATAAACGATGTTACTGATTGTGAGCACCTACAAAGTGATCTTGTGCGAGTGCAGGAATGGTGATGGTGTAATCGCTTATCCGTTAATGCATCGAAATCTTTTACCATGACTTTTACTAAGAAGTTAGGCGCGGTTAACTATGTGTATTACTTAAACGATCAACCGTTAAAATCGGAGTCTAAGTGCCGTGACCTTGGTGTTTTGTTCGATTGTGGTCTTACGTTTAATGAACACATTATAACCCTTGTTACCAAGTGCTACAATATTTATGGTTTTATAGTTCGTAATGGTAGGGAGTTATCTGTGCAATGCTTGTGCTCTTTGTTTTGTGCGCTGATTAGATCACGTTTAGAATATGCCGCAACTGTCTGGTCCCCTTTTTACATATATTATACAAACGTACTTGAGTCGATTCAAAGATCCTTTTTAAAATACTTATGCTTCCGTTCTGAATTTGTATACCCGCCTCGCGGCTTAGACTACAACCTACTTTTATCGAGATTAAATTTCCTTTCTTTACGGCAACGCAGGGTAGTCGCCACTATCAAATTTTTGTATAAGCTCTTGCAGGGAGATATAGATTGCAGCTGGTTATTGGGTAGATTATTATTTGTTGTGCCTAGGCTAAATTCGCGTACAAATGTTATATTTTATAATTATTATAGTCGGACTAATTTATTACGCAAATCCCCTATCTCGCTCATGTGTGAATATGCTAACCGAGTGGCGCCACACTGTGATCTATTCTTTGATTCTTTGAGCACCGTGATCGGGGTTGCTGTCGAATTTGCTTAACATGTTTCGTTGATTATTTATTAATGTTATTTGCTCTTTGTTGTGTTTTTGGCTTTTTGGTACTATGTTTAATATTTGTAATATAGTGTATTGTTTATATCGCTATAAGTATGCGCTTACATTTATATTTTTTTGAATTGTGTTATTGATTTCCTGTAACTGGGTGGTGTAAACCTGTAGGAAATAAAGGATTATTATTATTATTAAATATCATGATTATGTTGAGTTGGTGGATTATAGTTATGGTTAGTCTTGTCCCTAGTAAACAAGTAAGCATATATGTTACTTAAATTCTGAGTATCCGTTCTATAGTCAACAGTATTACAAGTGTAATTTATATGGACCATCTCTAAGAAAATTCTATTGTAATTAGATTCAACATCCAAAATTTTAACGTTATCAAAATCGAAGGTGTGTTTGCAATCCTGAACATGTTGGGATAATGCACAAACGGTCTTATTCAACCGGCAGTTACTTTTATGTTTAGAAATTCTACTTTTAAACCATTGAGAAGTCTGACCAACATATTTTCCACTACAATCGTTGCATGAAATGCAGTAAATTAAATTGGATTTAAATTTGTTTTCTGCAGCGTCTTTAAGTTTTGTGAAATGGTTACCAAGTTTGTTATCGTAGCGCTCAACTACTTTTAAATTGTCAATCACTGATAATGTTTTTTTCAAAGAATCACTTAACTTCTCGATATAAGGTAGTTTTTTATAAATGATAGGTTCAGGGTTAGTTAAACTGACCTGGTTTATGTTATTATTAATTAACGGTGTTGAAAATAAAATTTTATTAATTAATTTACTTGGGTAACCATTATTAGCAAAAGTTTTTTGTAGAAATTCTAAGTTTTCACGAAGAAATTCTTTATCACAAATGTTGGAGACTCTGTGCTTCATGCAACGTACAGTTGAAAGTTTGTGCTTAAAGCTATGACTTGAGAAATAATTAAGATAACGTCCTGAGTAAGTCAGTTTAACGTACCAATCAAACTTAATCTTATTGAAACCGTCTCTGATTATTTTAGTATCCAAAAAAGGAATGCTATTATTACTTTCCAACTCCATTGTAAACTGAATGCTCGGATGAAAATCATTAAAACAATTTAACACTGTATTAACATCATCCTTGTGTACCCCCAAAACCAAATCATCCACATATTTCTTAATGAAATTTATACGAAAAACTGAACCATTATTAATCAAAATCTCGTCCAACGCATAGTCCATCACAATCAAAGCCAAGACAGGTGATATTTTAGATCCCATAGGTGTACCTTCGACTTGATGATAAATAACATTATCAAATGTAAAAATTGAAGTGTCAAAATTCAACTTTAAACCTGTTAAAAAGGTATCCCTATCCCATGAGCAATGTTCAGCAATTAAATTCCATTTTTCCTTAATTATCTCATTAACCAAATCCAAAGGGATAACGGTGAACAAACTAACAACATCTAAAGAAATTAAGATGTGATTTTCAGGGAGGTTGTAACCTCTAAACTCTTCAACAAATTGAAAAGTGTTAGTGATGTTATAATTAGTTCTGTTACTAAAAGTCCGGCTTAATATATCAGAAATGTGACCCGACAAATCGTACGATGCCGCACCAATGGAAGAGATGATAGGTCTTAAAGGTACTCCTTCCTTATGAATTTTTGGCAGAAAGTATGCTTTGGCTAAAATAGAATTATTAGTTGTTAACTTTTTTGTTCAGAAAAAGTTATGTAATTTTTTTCCTGTAGTAGTTTGATAAAACTGTTAATGTTGTTTTGAACCGTTAATAACGGATTAGAATTTAACACCTTGTAAACATTTATATCGTCGAGCATACCTTTTGATTTGTTTATGTAGTCAGTTTTATCAATAATAACTGTTGTTGAACCTTTATCTGCCTTGGTAATCATTACGGAAGGGTTATCCTTTAGAAAAATTTTTGTTTTTTTTTAAATAATTACGTAAAATACTGTGCAACCCATCACACGTTCTGCCGGTACCCATATAGTTAGTGATAATATTAGTGATTTTGCCTCTCACCACATTCTTGGTGTCTGTTTTCAGTTCGTTAATGATGTTCTCTAAGTACATCAACAACCTTTTTAGATCGAAATTATGAGCATCCACTGGTAAGTTAAATTTCGGACCAAGCGAAAGTAAGTTTACAACCTCCTCAGGGACATCTACAGATGTTAAATTGACTAACCATTTTTTGTTATCATTAAAGAATTTTACGTTATTTTTGGACCTGGTTAGCATCATCTTAAACTTTTTAATATTACTTTTTCTAACATTACAAAAAATCTTATTGTATTTAAATTTAAGAGAATCAACAAAATTATTATAAACATTGGATGGTAACAAGGCTTTTATGCGGTTGGACAAATTGTTAAACGAGACTTTAATTTTACTCAAATTATCTATAGTGATTTTTATTTCTAAATTTAATGTGCTTACTGCCCACCTATCTTTCAAACTTTCCAATCTTCTCAGGAGAATTGATGAGTCAGTTTCTAACAGGTTGATCCAATTCTTTGAGCAATTTCCAATGTGTGGTGGGAAGAGTCCATTTCTTCTACATTTTATTAAAAAGGTAAGACGATTTTTTAACTTTGCCAGCTTGGTGTTAAGTCTGCACATCTTCTTCAAAAGATTGACGGTAGGATGGCCAAAATTCCTTCCAATTTCTTCAAAAAATCCCATTATCTATTAGTTATAACGGCAAGAAGTATCCAACGATCGTACGTGGGCAATAAGTATAAAAATGATTTATTCAGGATAAACGGTCCACAAAATAATTAATGATATAATAATTAATAATATTGCCCACGTACGGTCGTTGGATACTTCTTGCCGTTATAAGTAGATAACATCAACTTGACCTCTATCGTCAAGAACATCGCATAGATACTAAGTTCGATACCGTAGAACGGTTTCTCACGAAACCATGTTGAAAGGGTACTATATAAGGCTTCACGTAGGTATAGATATATCTGTATAAGATTGATTCAAATATCTTCGAGAAATTGCATAATAAGGAAATGGGTCGATAGTTTTCGATATTGGTAGCATCATCTTTCTTATGAACGGGACAAACATAAGCCTTCTTCCATTGCACAGGCATTACAGAGTACTTAAGAATCATGTTGTAAATATGGAGCAAAGGAACATCAAAAATAGCAGCGCAGTCTCTCAAAAGGAAGCTAGGTATGCCGCCGATACCTGCAGTAAGTTTATTTTTTGAAAGCTTTAGTGCTGAGCGAACATCATCCTGCGTGAAGCCATCGATTCGGAGTGTCCGTTCCACTGACAAACCCGAAGTAGGTACATTACAAGGGTCAGAAACAGTATAGACTTGACCGAAATATTCGGCAAACCCATCCACAATCGACGAACCTGTAGTAAACTCGAGATCCCGGTACTTCATAGCGCCAGGTACCCTTCCTCGACTGTACGTACCCCCAAAAACTTTTCGGGTAATTACGGATTGCAGTTTCACAATTGAAGACATAAGTGGATAAAGGTGTCATGTCTCATTTTTTCAAAAAATGACTTTATGCATTTGTGGGCACCCCCTGATATTGATCTAACCTTTAATAAACAGGGATTCCTTATTTCCGATATTTTCTGGTAGTTTTCAGATGATAAAGGTGTCATGTCGCACATGCTACATATATTATCTAGTGGAGAAAGGTGTTATGTTACGTTTTTGTTACATGACACCTTTATCAGCTCAAAATTTGAAGGGTTCAGGTTAGCTGTGAAGTATCATGTCATATTTTGAGGTTATGTTCCTCTTGCGTAACATTATTTTTAGACAGTGTTTCATTTAAAAAGCGATTTTTATTAGCAAATATAAGTAAACCATTATGGGATCTAGGGGTAAACGGATGCTGGAGTTAGTACAAGCGATAAATAATCAAAACTCGGATGTCAACTTGCAGCAGAATATTAAGAAAAAATTATTAAATACAGAATTGAAACTAAAAGAAAGCGAAGCAGAAAAGGAAGATATAGACTCTTCTAACAGACAAGAAACAAGTAATGCTATTCATGATATTGCTGAAGGTCCAGAAGTTAAAAAATTGAAGATATTTGAATTGCAGCCTAAGGTTTCCAAAAAAAGAACCCGTAATCCAGAAAAATGGAAACGGAAAAAAGCTGCTCTATTAAGGCAAAAGGGTCAAGAATATGTATCACAAACTGGAAGAGTTATGGAAAAAAAGACAATAAAGGAAGGAGTACTCTGCAAACAGAAATGTCGCATGAATTGTTGTGATAAATTCAACATTGAAGACAGAAAAGCAATTTTGAAAAGCTTAGATGTAAATAGTAAGAGTATCCTGATTTTCAAGAGCGTCGAAATTAAGCCAGTTCTTCGTCACCGATTAGGCAGAAAGACATCAAAAAATTACTCATTTAAATATGCAATTACTTATGATAAGCAGCTGATACCAGTGTGTAAAGATGCTTTATGCTCTCTATATAATATAGGAAGAAAAAAAATTGAAATAACACAAAAACAGTTAAAACTTGGCCAGTCTGCTCCTTCTCCAGATAAGCGAGGGCATCATATAAATCGCCCTCATAAGATAGGTGAGGATGTTATCAACTACATCATTAATCATGTTAATATGTTTCCTGCTGAACAATCACATTACTCCCGTAACAAAAATCATAACAAAAAATATCTGTCCTCTTTACTTAATGTGAATCAACTTTACCAGCTTTATATACAGCATTGCAAGGAGAACAAACTGGATGATAAATACATGGTCAAAATTTCATTCTATAGACATATTTTTGAAACAAAGTTTAATTTGTCTTTTGGTCACCCAAAAAGTGACACTTGCAGCATATGTGATGCTGGAGAAAATTCAGTTGAACACAAAAACAACTGGGAATATGCCTTTTATTCTCAAAAAGTAGACAGGCAAATACCAACAAGTGATAGAACAAAATGTTACATAACCATGGATTTACAAATTATCAACATCAAAGGCTTTCTACTTGAGACAAATGTGGTTTTACAACTTTGGTATTCACTGCATCACTCATTCAGACCACAAGTCATATTTTTTTAATTGGACAGAAGACATTGCCAATAGAGGCAGTAACGAAATTGGAAGTTGTTTATTAAGGTTCTGCAAATTACTCAAAAAAGAACACCCTGATGTCGATCACTTGATAATTTGGTCTGATTCATGTGCAGGGCAAAATAAGAATTTCTCCATCCTTTGTCTTTACCAGTATTTTATTCTACACAAGATTTTCAGAGTCATAGATCATAAATTTCCCGAGGTTGGCCACAGCTACCTCGACTCAGATCGAGATTTTGGTCGTATTGAGAAAGAACTCAGAAAGCATCAAAATATTTTTATTCCGGACCAATATCGGGAGATTATCAGATCTGCAAGTACTAGACATAGTTTATGTTTAAATATGGAAAATTTTTTTTATAATTTAGAAGAACTTCCAATGAAACTTCATTTATATAAAAAAACTAAGAACACTATTAACGGGAAGATTAATCTACGAGACAGTGTCAAATGGATTAGAGTAGACAGTTTTGGAGTTTATTTATATAAAACAAATTTAGACTCTCATTCACCGTTTCTGCAGGTTGATTTACATAAGAAAGGTGCAAGGAAAATTCAAACTGGGGAAGTTACTCTAAGCGTATTACCTAAATGTGGGGGTTTAACTACCGAAAAAATTGCCAACTTGAAAGAACAAATAAAGTTCGTTGAAGAGGATTACAGATGGTACTATAAAGATGTGTTGGAACAAACTAGTCTAAATCCCAAGCAGAAAAGGAGAACATCATATTAGTTGCTTATCTATACCTATTTACTTTAAATTTTTTATTTGTTTCATATTTTAAGTTCATAAGCAGTTTATAAATTTCTATAAATAAAATAGTTTAAACTATAAATTGAAGTGTTTTTCATTCTGTCATCTTACTTTTTTTCTATATCTTCAAAAATATATAGATTTAGATGTTACATGACACCTTCATTCATGATAAAAGAAATAACATTTCAAGCTGAGAGTTGGTGGATAAAGGTGTTATGTACACTATATCTTAATTTTTCCAGAAAAGGATGTTTTTCTTTAATAAGAAAGTACGTGATAGGAAATATTCTATTTATTACTATTTTTTGAGGTTACAATAAATTGAATCCAGAACTTCACAAGAAAGTTCCAGTTTATGATGTGTTATGCTAGTTTACTCAAAAGTTTAAAAATGTGACATGACACCTTTATCCACTTATGTCTTCAATTATTTAAGTGTATTATTTAAGAAATCAAGTTTAATATTTATTTTATAGATATAGATTACAAAATAATAACAAATTTTCATTAAATTTATAACTTACCTAATTTTTATAATAACTCCAAATCTACAGCATAAATTTTTTAAGTCTTAAATTTACATCAAAGTAAAAAAAGCACAATCAAGCCGATTTACGATGAATTATGCAACACTTTATTAAAAGCACTGTAAGAAGATTCTAAATCGAATAAAAGCTGCCTAACTTGACTCTCCGATAACTCATCAGAAGCCGACATATTATTCAAAGTGTTCAACCACTCCGCTACTTTTTGTTTCCCCTCAAATTCCGCGGGAAGGATACTCAATCTATTCATCGTATCCACTAAATCTCTCAATTCCGGGTGAAGATCATCCATAGCACGCATTTCCAATTTTAATTTATCCATTAATGTTATAAATAATGAAACTATATCTGCTATACATTTACTTGTGTTTCCTTTATCGTCTTTTATTGTTATTGGACGATCTTCTTTGATTCGTTCTAAAGCAGCTGGACAATCCAACTATAATAATAAAAGATATCACTTTATTGATGAATTATAAGTATATAATTGAATACTTACTCTGTATTTGCGTACAAACGCGTCTACATTAGGAAATTCATCGCCCTTAACCTGTCTAAAAGCCGCTTTGTATTGCACCAATAATTTGCTACATGCTCCCGTATATTCTTTGGGTGTAACACAATCTCTAATGTAAGCTTTTTCTAATTGTTGTAACGTGTTGATAACGGCGTATAAATCGGCTAAGTTATCGAATTTCTCCCGTTCACGAGCGTTTTGATATAGTTTAACTTCTTCGTAGAGTTCAGGTCGATTATCTACAAAAACATAATAATCAACGTAACGTATTAAATTTCAGATTATAAACTACAACTAACCTTGATTAATAGACATTGTGTGACCCCTTATGCTTGTTATTTTAAAAAAATTAGAAATTAATTATAAAATACGTTGATGACAAATATCTTTGTGATTAACGTCAGATTAATGTCAAAATGACAGTTGGTTAGTTTGAATGAAATTTACGAGATGGCGCTGTTAAATTAAAACTAAAATTTTCAAAAATTAAACTCAAATTTGATTTAGTTAGAATTATTATTGTTATTTAATTAGAAACTCACCCTTTATTTTGTTTTTCCATCAATTGTTTGTAAAAAACTTTTATTACGGCGACAGAATTTATTAAAGACAATATACAAAGGATTAAAGCGATTAAAAAAAGTACAAAAACAACAAAAACCGTGCAGACTTTAGCGAGTTTTTTTAACATGTTGCGTTTAGTTCAGTTTCTATCGGGTTTATGAGTTACCGAAATTGATATCGATATCTTTGGGATTACTAATAATCCTGTTTAGGTTGGAAATTTGATTGTAATGTGACATTAAAAATCCATGCTTTGAAGTACAAAATACGATATATTTGATAAGAACTAAATATGTACATGTTTTAAATATTAATATTGAAAGTATTTAAAAACACTACACGGTGTGATTAAATACTTATTGTACGTATGGAAGGAGAAGATTATTTTTGAGTACATTTCTAATCCTCCGCATACGTAGTGATATTCAATTAGTTTTGCTTAATTAATTATAAAAAAAATCTTAAAAACTAAAATACTAAATAAATAAGACTAAATTAAATGTTAGATTTTAAATATATCACTGAAATATGTCTTAATTTTTTTTTGTTTAATAACCTAATAAATAATTGCACTCAAAAAGTCATTTTTATCTTCACGATTAATTAATTCTTCCTTTATGGGTCATATAACTTTCAAATTGGTTGCTGCTTAAAACTTTATCGATGCTTATCCTCCTCATTTTCGTACAAGTAGCCAATAACGCTCCTCCTAAAAGGCACATTGCACCACCTCCTAACGCCAAAAGGGCCGAAAACCAACCAGTTTTCATACAAACTGTGTTATAAGTTTCTAATGGTTCAGCAACTAAAATTAAAAAATTAATTAATTAATAAATAAAATTATTTATTTTTAATTTACCCGTTGGTTGTGGGGTTGTAGATCCTTCTTCAACTTCACCTTCTTGTAAAACACGCAATGATTGGAAAAGATTGATATTTTCTGAAAGAGTGTTATTTGTTGAAGAATTTTTCGGCGCTTCAATAGAACGTTTTTTAACTCCTTTTAAGTTTCTCCAATGACAAGGTTGAGTCTAAACAACAATTAAATTAAATTTTGATAAAAATTTTGATTTTAAAGCATACCGGACATCTTCCGTGGCACATTCTAACATCACATTCGATGTAAAGAGCCGGAGAACCGGTAAATCTGAACGTTTTCATGTAGGCGAAAACCTGGGTTTCGAAAACTCCCGTTTCTGACCAAGAACCACGAAATCTTGATATTAATTTATCGTCTACTGGGCATCTAATTAAATGGAATATTTTGATTAATAAGTGTATGAATTAAATGATTGAGAATTAATTTACCCATATTCGTCTATTAATTGGATTTTCTTTGTTGCTCCATTATGAGCAAAACAATCATTTACTACAATGTCAAATCCATCTGCAAAAAGATATAAGCATAAATATTGGACAAATTTTTGTATAGTGAGATAAGTATGGATTGGAATGAGTGTGGAATGAATTATATTTTTCAATTCCGCTTTTTTTTATTGTCTAACAATAAGTTAGATGATAAAAATGCCTAATTCGATCTATATAACTCAATTGAGTCTTTTGTTATTCTTTAATCTTCTATTTAGATGATAAATATGGATAACCAAGGAGTTCAGAATGATGATTTATGAATGTTGAATCTTTTCCAATATTTATTAAATACGATAGGTACACATAATCTATCTTTGGCAATGTAATAAAAAAGTTACTTGATTTTGAAAATTTCTTCTTAAGGTGTTAAGGTCTTTTTTGGGCTAATGATTCTTGAAGTTGTTACTTTTACTTTCAGAAGAATTTACATCAATCTAGAGCTAAATATGAATGAAAACTAGAACACTAAACCTAAACGTAGAAATATTCAGTCTAAACCTCCTAAAGTCCAGCCTGTAAGTCCAGTACGTTTGAAGAGGCACGGTTGAACCAAAACATTCAAATTCTAGGTCTAGTGTTAGTTCTAGTTTTATTTAATGTTTATTGTTAGTTCGATATAAGTATACATATTTTTTGAGTAAACTTGAAATGTACAGGTTGTTCCAAAATTGAGATACCATGCCTAAGTTGACATGACCACAAAGTCTATGTGCATTATTTGACTCGGGTGAAATTGGTGTTAGAAGCTAAAAGAACATGAGACGACGACGACTATGTTATAGAAAATTTGGATGATAACTATAATTCTGATGCTGATGGCAATGATCACAGCAAACTCATTGATCCCGAGAATCCACGGAAAGAACATCATAATTCCTACAACGAAACTGAAGCAAACAATGTTGATAAAAACAACAAAGTTCAAAGTGGTGCCAAATATTTTCTAAGTAGTGAGTAAAGATCAATACAAGTGGTATAAAAGACTTGTCCATAAGCAAACCAGGACACGTACTGTAATTATTGCGAAGAAGAAAAGCGGCTAAACACAAAAGTGCGTGAAATCATTACTGAAGAGATTTAGAGGTGTTTCATCAATGGTGTGCACTCCCAATTATTGCGGATTGCACCAACATCTTTATCCAGATGATTCAACCAAAATTTAGAAGACAACGTGACGTAAAATCTACAACAGTCGACGAAATGTAAGCATTCCTAGGACTCCTGTATATGGTAGGTGTTCTTTGATCTTCTCATCTGACTTCTTTGGAATTATTGGCTACAAATGATACCGGTGTCACCATCTTAAGAGATACTATGTCTGTATGAATCAACATAACAAAAGACGGGATGCAAATTGATGAACTCAGTGTTATACGTGATTTGTTCCCAGTGTTAAACTAAAATTGTATCTCTAACTCAAAATGTGACCATAGATGAACAACGTCTTCGCTATTGTAGATTCAATGGGTTATTAATTTTAGAATATGGAAATTTACGTGGCGTTACCACCGATAATTGGTATACAAGTATACCTCTAGCATATGGCTTGCTCAAAAATCATATCACATTAGTGGACACACTTAGAAAAAAACAAATAAGAGATACCACAATTATTTCAACCCTTCAAAGAACGTCAAGTGCCGCATGTACAGACACCAACAAAACATGACTATGGTTTCCTACGTTTCACAGAAGAGGAAGGCTATCGTGTTGCTTTCAACAATGCATCTGGAAGACGAAAAGAACAGATAAGTTTAACTACGAAGAATAGCCGGAAAGTATTAACCCGACGAAAGGTGGAATGGACATCACAGATCAGATGCACATTACACGATCTTGGTTGGTTGAATCAGGAGATGGTCCTTAACTATTTTTTCCCACTTGATGAATGTTACAGCAAGCAATGCACACATCATTTTCAAGGAATCTGTCGAAAAAAAAACACAGACGCACCATTCTATCTAATATAGAATCTAAACAACGGAATTAAAGGATAGCATGTTGCAATTAGGTCCAATTGAAATTTTGAACGTTTTTTGTATTGACTTGTGGAACCTAAAACCAAGTATTTGAGTGGTCTTAGCCATGCGAGTATACTCTATAGAGAACATGCATCTCTATAGAGTTACATGTTCAATGTTAATCTGTTTAATTGCCTAAGGTAATAACATTTTTGGTTTTAATTTTGGGCAAGTTGATCGGATTCAAATACACATTTCTCAAAGGTCTCGATTGTTCCCAAATTAGCTACATGATGTTGACGCTGTTAAGTTCAAATGGCATAAACGAGATTTTCTTGATTTTGCAATGCTTGTGTCATCTTGTCATAATGAAAACATTAACAGTATAAACAAGTAAGAAGAAGTGAGTATCGGCGTTGAGAAACATAGAAGAAGCTTTCTTAAACGATGAAAGAGAAAAGGAGGCAACTCCAAGTGGAGTAATCATATTGATTTTTATATTTTTAATATTTTATCTAACAATGATTCGACATTTTGTTCATTACAGTTTTTCATTCTAGTATCTTTATGTAACATTATCCCTCCGTCTGTCGGGTGTGGTCGAGTCCACGACAAAATGATTATGTGAAATATTTTTTAAATTATTTTGCTCAAAACTTCTATGGTCACAGTATCTCTCAAGTATCTGAATATCAACTATTTTCGCTATAAAAAACTGTTCTTCAAAATTCCAAATAGTCGCTACATAATCTTTTGTCCTGACAGACCCTTCCCGATCAAATGTGTAACAATATTCGCAGACGTAATCTGTAAGAATCGTATTCCAGTTGGAACTCTACCGAGTTATAAAACTATAATATAGTACTAATAGTAGAGTACTAATATTATACTCGGAGTGATCGCAATATAGTTCGGTAGTTCCCTTAATAATTACTATATATACGGTTACCGTATCGTTGACACGCCAGTTTACTATTGAACCCCATTTTGAGGCGTTGTGTTATGTGTTATTTATTTTATAAATATAGAAAATAGAAAAGTGCATAAAAAATTATTTATAGCTAATATCAAATATCTAGTTAACAATCTACAAATAGCATACTTACAAATAGGTAAGTGGCATCACACAATTTTCTGATATGATTTGATAAAATAATAAATGATTTATTATTTGATAGCATTGTGATATGGATCCTTATGAAAAGGAGAGAGAAAGATTACAGAAACTGTATGAAGAAGTTAGCACGGGCAGTGAAATAGAAGAGTCTGACGATAGTTCGATATCAGATCCAGATTTTGTAAGTATTAGTGATCATGATACAGAAACCGAGCAGGAAAACGTAAATGAAGATGCAGATATTATGCATCAGGATGACGGCGAGGATGATGAAGATGCACAACCCGTGATTCGTGATAGATGCTCGTATTTTTTTGGTAAAGATGGAACTAAATGGAAAAAGGCTGTCCCACCTAGAAATATTAGAACTCGCAACGAAAACATAGTGTCTCACCTGCCGGGGGTTATCGGTGAAGCACGTGACGCATTATCTCCCATTCAATGCTGGATGTACATGTTTGGAAACTGCATTGATATTGTAGTTGAAAACACTAATTTATTTATTGATAAAATTTCTATTAAATACCAAGATAACACTGAGTGTAGACCTACCGACTCTGTAGATATCCAAGCGCTGATGGGTTTGCTTTATTTAGCTGGGCTCCATCATGGATCAAGGACACATCTAGCAGAGTATTGGTCATCAGACGGTATGGGATATGAGATATTTCCTGCTACAATGGCAAAACGGAGGTTCGTCTTCTTATTGAAATGCATTCGCTTAGACGATACCACAACTAGAGGTCAAAGAAAAGAAATGGACAAACTAGCAGCAGTTCGTACTATTGTTGACAAGTTCAACGACAATTGTAAGAAAACTTATTCTGTGGGGGAGTATGTAACATTAGATGAAATGCTGCTTGCCTTTAGGGGTAAGTGCAGTTTCCGAATGTACATTCCAAGTATACCAAACAAATACGGATTGAAAGTCTTCGCCGTTGTTGATACAAAACATTTTTCACTTTACACATAGACATTTACGCTGGTGTTCAACCCAATGGTCCATATAAAACTGACAATTCCACCGCTGCAGTAACCGAAGGAATTAGTTCACATTTATTAGGATCAGAAGAAATGTTATAATAGATCGTCGGTTCACAGGATATTCAATTGTGAAGAAACTGCTAAGAGAGTACCGCCTTACTGTGGTTGGTACAATTAGAGCCAATAGAAGAGAACTACCTCTTGAAATAACACAAATTAAAAACAGGAAAGTATATTCTTCTGCAGTTGCATATATACCCAAAAAAGAAAAGAATGTGCTTGTAGTTTCAACAATGCGCCGAGACGATCATGTCGATGAAGCTACCGGTGATCGGAAAAAGCCCGAAATAATTACTTTCTATAATAGCACAAAAAGTGGAGTAGATGTTGTTGATCGAATGATCACATCATACAATGTTGCAAGAAACATAAAGCTTTGGCCAATGGTAATTTTCTATAACCTCCTCAATATAGCAGCAATTAACGCTTTTGTTATCTACAAAGGCAACATACCAGATGGTGAATTTGCTAAAACTCGCAGACTGTTTCAAAAAAATCTTGGGAGTTAGTGAAAAATAACATGCAAAGAAGCTTGAAGTTGATAAGCACTTGACCAAAAGTGTGCGTACATCTGCCTGGAGGCTCTCAGGTATTGAAGAGGAGATTATTCCAGAGCCACAACCAGGGAAAAGAGGAAATTGTAAATGTTGCAACAGACGAAAAACTCGTTATTTTTGCAATATTTGTAAATGTTGGTTGTGCATGGAGCACATAACAGCGTGAACGATTGTTTGGGAAATATGGAGACCACAGTTTGAAGCCCTCCAGTTTGTGCATAGAATATTATTCTTTAGTTAAGACATTTTTTTACAACACTATACATTTTTAAATAAATATTATTATAGATCGATTTTCTTTTCCTTTATTTAGGCGTTGTTTCCAAATTTTGGAAAATATGTGATTAAATTGTAAGCATTTTCTTTTAATCAAATTAACATAAAACGTGAGTTTGGAATTGGCCCTGTATTAGGCTATTATATAGTACAAGCATCATATAAAACATATTTATGAGAAATTAGCACTGGAGGACACGATGGCGTCCTTTAGAGTTTTTTCTATTTTGGACTCCACAGACCACACCCGATCGAAAGTGTTAAGAAAGCGCGCCGACAGACGGAGGGTTATATAAGAAATATAATTCTTACCATATTTACTCCTCATATAAATTATTAACGTTAAAGGATCTCCTACACGTACTGGACCGGTAACTCTGTTTCCGCTTGTTCCATATCCATAACGGATTTCCATGTAGCATTCTGGTGGGGTTAATGTAAAAACAACCGGATTTCCAGTTGCCACCCTAAAAAAATTGTGTTAATACTTTCTTTAATGTACAGAATAATGCGAAGAAAATATCTTTCATTTTGAGATTTTGAAGACGTAATTGATTTTTACAGAAAACCTAAAACTTTTATATAAAAACTTTCTATATAACATATTTTGCATGACTATTAAGAAAGAAAATATGCTATGTTTGCAAAACGTTGATGTTGTCGTTTTAAACATACAGTGTCTCTTATAATTAGAGTGCTTTACTTTGCGAAACTGGGGTAACAGATTTTTAATATGTAATGTCACATCTGATTAGATTCGATTGTTGCAACTGATGCATTCTTTTTGCTGATTATGAAAAATTAATTACATTTCTAGTAGTAATCCTTTAAAAGCGCCGTTCTAAACAAACCTAAGGGGTAATAGGGCTACAATCCTGGGGAGCCAATTTATGAGACTGTTTTAGCAATAAAATGCATGCTGTTCCCATTATACGTATACTTGCGTCCCTTCTGAGGTGCGGACGTTTTTTGCCATTGAATTTTGTATGAAAAGGAGCGCAGTAGAGTAGAAACGGACAAAGAACTTAAAAATCAAACTCTAACTTAAAAGTTAGAGTTTATGGGTGTAGAACTAGCTTCAAAGAAAACGTAATGTCTGTTAATGAAAAGTAGAAAAAATAGGGGAGACATCGAAATTAATGTAACTGGATATGTTGTGAAAATCTAGTGAGTCATTCAAATACTTAGGTGTAATGATTGGCAGAGACCTGAAGTGAGGAGTTCATGAGGAATATATTTATTCAAAATGAGTTGAATAATACATGGACTGTAGATACGGGCAAGGCTAGATGGACGAAACGTATTCTGCCAAACATTACACCATGGATATTTAGAAAATGGTTGGAGATAAATTATTAAGAGAATGATAAGTGCCCATATTATAAAGTTGTCGTGCTGCACAACAGAAACCAGTTTGCGTCAGCACCTATTCAGAATGATGAACAGAATTGAAATTTCAATTTCTTGTTGTCCAGAAAGCTGTTTGCTACGTCTTTAAAGGCGATCTAGGCTTCTTCTTCAGCAACCTCCATTTCATTTTCAAAGTTTTGATCTTAATAAAGTTTTCTAGGTTCTGACAGAAACTGGTTTCTGTTGTACAGCACGACAACTTTAAGGCTTTGTTTCGAGGAATCTTTGAATAGTCTCCAATCAGTGTTTTCATACGAAATGTCTTAAACAGTTCAGACACGTAATTGCAAAATACCAAAGTTTCCGTCTTCCGAAAGATATGAAATAAAATCCTTTCCTCTGTGCCTGAACCAGGAAAACGGGGTATCAGCAGCAAGCAAATCCTTTTCTTTAAGTTTTAAAGCAAGTGACCCTAAAGCTTCTTTGATTAGATGTAAGTCACGAACCAAATCGTTCCGTTTAAATTCTGTAATTGCCCTCTCCATTATATTCAGCTTCTTCACTTGATTTACTTTCTGAGCTATCTACTTTCGGCTAAAGTTTTGGTTCCATAGGCACTCATAAATATAAAGAATAAAAAACCCCTAACCTCGTCTACTCCAGATACTACCCATAAGGCTTTATTTCGGAGAAATAATTCCTTTTCAAATCCACATTTGCTATTTTAAAAAAGACTTTTTGCCTCAAACTCTTTCGTTTCCATTACGTACCTTATATAGTCACCCACTACATTCCACTTTTCCTGACTGTCTAATACAATACGTATTAAATTTTCTGGTGTTAACAAATTCCAATCTTTCTATACATTTCTTCCCTTTTTCGGGTCCATCTTTCACAATTAAAAACGTATGTTCAACGTTGTCAACATTTTCGCAATATGGGCATTTATAATTTTCGGCTCTTTTATATTTATATAAATGAGCTCTATATCTATATCTATAGCAGCCATGACCACTTAATAATTGGGTCAAAAAATAATTTATCTCGTCCCATTTTCTAAATATCCATAATGTAATGTTTGGCAGAATACGTTTTGTCCATCTAGCCTTGCCCGTATCTACAGTCCATCTATTCAACTTCAGGATAAGGATTTTCTACAATGTCTACATCTTTGCATCTTTTCTAATCGTGAAAATCTAATCGTTACGTACATCTTCTATTGACGATAAATCTAATCAACGCGGAAGAGATACGAAATATACTACGATGAAATACTCTACGGGAGATTTTGTGTTATTACACCGTGACTCTGAGATGCACAAAAGCAAGTCAGATTATGAATTTTTGGGCCCTTATGAAATAGTAGGTTGTTTGGACAATGGTCGTTTTGAACTTCAAAGAGTTGTTACTAATATTTGAACTAAAGCAGCAAAAGAACAGCTACGATTCTGGCTTTCTCAATGGTCTTTGGCGTGTGACATGAACGAAATATTAGAGTTCTTTGAAACTGATAATGAAGAAAGTGAGTTAATTAATCTGCTAATTGAAGCAGTAGTTACTAGGGTTGAAAAATTAAGTATAATTGTGTTGGGTCTCTGTTCCGTCAGAGGTAGAGCCCGATGGTTGCTGAGGTTTCTATCCATTGTTTAAAAAAATGAATAGAGAAATTGTGCTGGGTCTCTGTCCCGTCAGAGGTAGAGCCCGATGGTTGCTAAGTTTTCCATCCGTAGTTAAAAAAAAATTAATAAACAAATTGTGTTGCGTCTCTGTCCCGTGAGAGATAGAGTCAAGGTGACGGCTGTGGTCTCACCATGTTTTATGCTAAGTTTGAAAGAATTGTGTTATTGTGGCTAATATGCATTGTATAAGAGCGGTGCAGTAAAACTGCGTTGTTACCGCTGCAAAAAAAAAAAATATGTTACAGATTGTCCTTCAGTGCTAATGGAGAACGTACCCCTTCGAGAGCGAAGCGGTTGTCAGGAATGGCCGTGTTAGAGAACGATCGAAAGAAGTAGAAGAGATGACTAATGTTTATTGTTAGAGAACGATCGAAGGAAGTAGAAGAAATGACTAATGCTTATTTAAGAAGACCCTGGTTATAGTCGTCCAAATCGAGTTTGGTTTTTATTACCCTGTCACTTTCCTACTGTAGTTGTAAAACGAACAAAGACGGGGGTGCAACAGGTAATTTCCTATTGAAGAATTTTGGGATTCCTCACTCAGGGCCGCATTAAGGAACACCCTTTTCCTTTCCATCCAAGTTTTAAACAAATAATAGGGTGATTTTATATTTATTATTAAATTAAGTACTTACTTATTTTTTCTAAGAAATGTTTTGATGTTTCTATAACATTTCGTTATTCTATTATTTAGATATTCCTGAAAATATATTTTTTTCTAAGAAACACCTAGAAATAGCTCATGGAAACTACTTATAAGAGAGGACAGGCGAAATTCTTGATGAATATTTTGTTAAAAGCCACGTGAAAGGTATCGTAAGAAAAGAAAATGTTTCGTTCCTGGGAAAACGAGTCACCATATTCGCCAAAACAATATTATTCCGAAGATAGTAAAAGAATTATTGTTAACGTTTTCGTTAAATTGCAAGAAAAAGATTGTTCTGCTGCCTGTAAAGTTACCAGTGAATTGACAGGGGTTCCTGTAACAACAGTACGTAGATTCATTGCGCAGTTGGAGAATAGAGAATCTACAAGTGATCAACCCACCAAAGCTTGTCATCTTTTCCAAAGAATTTCGGATAGTTACACAACGGAAATAAAAACAGTTATTTACGATATGTATTCAAAAAATATCGTGCCTACTGTCGCCTCTTTAAAGATAAGATTACAAGAACTTCATGTAGAAATACCTTATTCCGAAGAGCACTTTCGACGATATCTTCGAACAATTGGATTTCACTACAAATTCCTGGACGGAAGAGCTCATATTACCGAAACTCCCCGGCTAAAAAAATGGAGGTGGGAATTTATTGATCAATTAGAAAGTATCGGGAAGAGAAGTGGAATATTGTTTATTTAGACGAAACTTGGTATGGCACCCATGATGTGAAAAAAAGGGCCTTTCCAATGGGAGTGATAAATGTGCATTGAAGATACCGTGTTCAAGAGGAAAACGAATTATTATTCTTCATGCAGGGGGAGAAAATGGTTGGATTCAAAATGGATTACTTTTATCTGCAAAAAATATTAAGGACTGCTCTGCAGATTATCACCAAAATATGGACGCTGCGTTGTTTGAGACATGGTTTAAAAATCAGTTATTATCAAATTTAAACCAGCAAGTTATCACTCACGAATTTTACATCCCAAGCCTGCAAAGAGGCATAAGAAACAATATATTTTAACATACATGGAAGAACATAATATTGCCATGCCGGACGGTAAGATCACAAAAGACAAACTGTTATCGAAAGTCAATGAAGTTGAGATTCCAACCGATTACATAATCGATGGTATGGCAAAGGAAGCGGGACATATAGTTCTACGATTACCACCGTACCATTGCGTTTGAACCCCATAGAATTAATCTGAAGCAATTTATAGCGAAATATCGGGAACAATAATTCAGCTCCAACCTTAAGCGCCAAAGTGGTGGATTTAATTCGGCAAGATCACATCGTGAGTTGGTGCGGTTCGGACATCAATTTTTGTGCTCTGCAATTTATAGTTGTTTTTCGAGTGCTTTGGCTAGTATTTATAATTTATTTTGGTTGAGGAAGCTACTGCTCGGAGCAGTGGGTGCGTTGGTCAAGTTTTTTTAGTGATTGTTTCCTGGTTTCGGTGGATATTCAAGGTTTGATTCTTATTCCATATATTTACGATCAGTGGTGTTCGCCCTTGCGTGATTTTTCGCTTTGTTTATGTACTGGAACCGGCTTCCGCGTGAGTGAGATGAAGTGTGTCAGTTGTCGCGGCAAAATTACGAGAACAATTCCGGGACTGCAGTGCGCTGGCGACTGCGGCTTGTTCTACCACGCTAAATGCGTAGGTCTCAGCGCGGAAGATCTTCGTGTTTATAAGGCGATGGGTTTTGGATGGAGATGCCGCACTTGTGGAATCAGATCGGATCGATCTATTATTATCAATGATGACTTGCCTCCTTCGTCCCCTCCTGTGCGGAGACATTCTTCTAATTCTGATAACTTGCAATCTTTGGGAGGTTCATCACAGGTATCCTCACAACATGCCGAAGTTTTGTCAAAGGAAATTCAAGCTGATGTAAAAGGGTTATCCAATAAAAACGCAGAGGTTCTTAGAGCTATTACTTTCTACGGGGAGAAGATCTCTGATTTTGAAATCTTAATTAATGATTTTAATAAAAAATGAAGGAGTTAGAATACGTAAGATCAGAGAACGTTGCTCTCAAGTCTAGTTTGGTTAGGTCATAGTGCGTCTTGAGCAATTGGAACAATATTCTAGACGAAATAACGTAATTATAACTGGTGTGCAGGAGCGTGATTCTGATTCTGAGTCCCTCACTCGGGTTGTTGAGCTGATTGGTGATGCGGTGGGTTCTCCCGTTTCAGCTACAGATGTTGATGCTGTCCACCGGCTTCCCACGAGAGGTTCTGTGGATCATAGCTCTGGCCAATCTAAAGAACGGAAGACCAAGAATATTATTGTTAGTTTAAGGGTGATGCTGTTCGTGTGCGTAAAACTGAACGTTCTCGGGTGATTATTATTCGCTCACGAAGTGATTTGGAAAAAATTTAGTTTTTATTGTTATTGCGCTCCAATTTTGTATTGCTAATTTTTTTGTTTTAAATGGCTATATCAGTCTATTACCAAAATGTTAATGGTCTACGTACGAAGACTTCAACATCACTTATTAACTCATCTAATTTGGGTCACGATATCATCTGTCTTACTGAGACATCCCTTAATCCTTCAATTGCTAATAACGAGTTTTTTTCCTCTGATTACACCGTCTTTCGACGCGATAGATGTTCGTCGATGTCTCACAAGACTGATGGTGGTGGTGTCCTGATTGGTGTTAGAAGTAGCCTTCGCATCTCAGCAGATTTAGATTTTAACTCTGAGGCCGAAGATTTTTGGGTGAGTGTCGAGTGCGCGGCTGGTCATATATTTTTTTGTTGTGTTTATTTGCCTCCTGACGATATGGACTCATTTCAAGTTTTTTTACGTGAAATCTCTAGGATTAGGGACGCTTACCCGGATAATTTAATTATAATTGTAGGCGATTTTAATTTACCTTCAATACGATGGTGTCGGTCTGACAATGGTAATCTTGAACCATCTGTTGGCGGTGATTTACGCTCTCGAGAGTTTTTGGACACTTACCGTTACTGTAATTTATTACAGTTTAACGACATCTGTAACGATAATAATAGAATTTTGGATCTGCTGCTCAGTACATCCACTTGTATACAGAGGGTCAATAGGTGTCCGGATCCACTCGTGAGCCAAGATCGTCACCATCCTGCCTTTGAATTTCTTATTGTCGGTGCTCGACCGAAGTTATTGCGCGATGACCCCATTGTTAAATACTTTTTTAATCGGGGTAATTATGATGCAATTAATGCTTCTATTTCTGCCATTGATTGGTCTAAACAATTTGCGGGCCGGAGCGTAGATGACGCGGTCGACATTTTTTACACCATTATTAATAATCTAATTAACGTTCATGTCCCGCATCGACCAGTATCTAAGCGCAGATTTCCAATTTGGTACTCGAGATCAACAGTGAGGTCTATCCGGGAAAAGCTTAGTTTCCACCGGAAGTGGAAAATTTATGGAAATAAAGCTGATTATTTATCATTTACAATTTTGTGTAGGCGTTCCAAAGTTTTAATTAAGTCTGATTATGACAAGTATGTCAGGTCAATACAATCGCAGCTTATTGAATGCCCTGACCGCTTGTGGTCTTTCGTAAAACATAAAAGGGGCGGCGAATGCTCTGATATTCCCGCTAGGATGAAATTATTCGACGATTCTAGCGATAATGCCCAGGGTATCTGTTCCTTATTCGCTCAATACTTTAACTCTGTTTTCATTGACGGTACCTACACTTATTCTTCGCGTATCGCATCGGGTGGTGGCCTGGCGCCTTGGTTTTGCGAGGAGAATGTCTTGCGTGCTCTCAGGGAGGTTGATTCTAAAACTGGAGCTGGTCCGGACAAGTTGCCCGGTTGCTTCATTAAATACTGTGCCGCTAGCTTAGCAAAGCCACTTTTTATATTTTTTTCTATTTCCTTGAACTCCGGATCTTTCCCCGGCGAATGGCGGAGGGCCTTTGTTTTGCCTGTCTTTAAGTCTGGTGACCGTAGTGATGTTTGTCAGTATCGTCCAATTTCAATTTTATCTCTAGCTTCTAAAATCTTTGAAAAAATTATCTATTCTAAATTACTGTACATCTTGAAGCCGCATTTGATTGTTGAACAGCATGGATTTCTTCCGGGTAGATCTGCTGAAACCAACTTAATGACCTACACCAACTTCATACATAATGCTTTTAACACATCTGTGCAGGTTGACGCGATCTACACTGACTTCAGCAAAGCTTTTGATAAGATTGACCACAATATATTGATGGACAAGCTTTCAGTTTTTGATATTCCACGAGGTCTCTTAACGTGGCTGAGTTCATACATCACTGATCGTTATCAGGCCGTACGTGTTGGCAATTGTGTCTCCGCTTTTCGCCGAATCATATCTGGTGTTCCCCAGGGAAGTCACCTTGGTCCCTGGTATATCCTCTTCTTGGTATATATTAATGATGTGATGGCCTGCTTTGAGCACGCAAGATTTTTACTTTACACAGATGACTGTAAAATCTATCTGAACATAAAACGTAACTCTGATTGTCTTAAACTTCAGAGTGATCTGAACCGGTTTTACAACTACTGTTTCAATAACAGTCTTTTCCTAAATTTTAAAAAGTGTTCTAAAATCTCATTTTCGCCTAAACGTTATCCCCTGAATTTTTCTTATAATCTAGGCGGTACAGATCTTCAATCTGTCGACCACATCTGCGATCTGGGGATTATACTAGATAGGAAACTTTCATATAATTTGCATGTAGATTATATCACATCCAAAGCTTTGAAGAGGTTGGGTTTTGTCATTAGAACTCGTCGTTCTTTTTCGAATATTAGTTGCATTAGAGTTTTGTATTTGACGTATGTGAGTAGTGTTCTCGGTTATTCGTCAGCGGTATGGAATCCTCAGTACTCTGTTTGCATTAATCGCATTGAGTCTGTTCAGCGCCGTTTTTTGCGGTATCTAGCCCATAAAGTTTACTTACCATACTGCGATTACGAGATGCGATGCAGGGTGCTAGGCTTACAGTCATTGCAAGTTAGGCGGCTGAGATATGATCTGCTTTTCATCTTTAAATTAACAAACATTAAAAATTGAGAATTGATAAAATTATAAAATTTTATCAATTCTCCGGTGTTGCTCAGCGGATTATGCTTTTCGGTGCCGTCTTATCGTACTAGATGTGGTCAGGTTTTTAGGCTTAATAGATCAAATACCAACGCTCATTTTAACTCGCCTCTTCAAAGACTTATGTACTCATTTGATTCTCACTGTCGAAGTATCGACTTGTTTAATATCTCGTATACTGCGTTTAGACGGTTTTTGTGGGGCATAAGCGGAATGACCTCATTGCAATTTATACCAACTACTTCGTAATTCTGGGATGTAATTGAATAATGTTAAAAAAATGTAATTCTTGATTACATTACTATTATTATTATTTATTTATTTTTTTTTAGAGCTATTGTATGATTATTGTGTATTCTATTTTTGTGAATGCTTCGCTGGGGGTTCACCCTGTTTGCATCCCTTGAAATAAATAAATAAATAAAATAAAATAAAAAAGAGGTTGACAACATACCGACAGAATTATGGGGAAATTGCGTAAAACACATAATCGACGTAGAAAATTCTTATGTATCGCCAAATAATCAACGGTTTATTATAGATATCGGAAATGATAGTTCCGATGAAAGCAACTTTGAAAATTCTGATAGTTGTGATACCGACGACGAATAATTAATTTTTTTAATACAATCTTTGGTGTTTTATTTAAGTTCGACCCTGTCCTTGTCACATTGTCATAAATCTTTAAAGGTACTCGAGCGGGTAAAACTCACCCCCGGGTTTTATTAATGACTGTCATAAAAACCAAACTCGAATGTGGACGACTATACACTTCGTTATTAAACTTATTTTGTATTATCGGTTGTTATTTAATATTTATTTCGTATTATTGAGCTTTTGGCCTTATATTTTTCCCTTTATCTAACAATATAATATACATCGTCAAATCAAATATAAGGTCTTATTCATTATACCACTAAATTTAGTTCAAAATGATAGCTATTTCATCTTGCTAGCTCAAGTCATCTTTGAGATACATTTCCTGTGTATCTATCCTCAAATGGTTAACGATAAAATGAGTAGAGTTAACTTTAAAAAGTCATAACAATGACAAATATCGAAATTAAGATTATTTATTTGAAATTAAATTTTTTTTGATTTCATTTTTGTATCTTATTTGGTTCTTGAGATTCGGTTTTCTAAATTTCTGTTATAAATAAATATGAATATCTTAAAAACGAAATTAATATTTTTCAAAATGAAACATATTTTTTCGAAATATAGTATATAAAGATAATAAATAACATACTCAACGTCTAAGAAGGGAAAAGTTACAGTTTTCCAGAAATCATATCCATATTCGCAGGTAACTTTAAAATGTTCATCGAATTCTTCTTCAATTAATGGGTTGTATTGGACGGTGATGGTATTCCACATAAAATTCTTCTAAGAAATATTTTATTAATATTACGAAGAAAAAAAATAAAAAAAAAAATCGCCCGAGCAGGGACTTGAACCCTGGACCCTTGGATTAAAAGTCCAATGCTCTACCGACTGAGCTACCCGGGCTTATATCTACTCAATACATAACAGTTAAATCTAATCTTACCGTAGGATTTTTCCGACTATCTTCTTGGTGCGAATTTTTCCCCAAAGTTCCACACCGATTTAATTGGATATAAAATTCGTAATAATCCCTTCCAGTACCATTTATATACATACAATCAGGATCATATGCGTAACCTTCAAAAAAATAATCATAAACTTTGTTGTAACACAAACAAAAAGTATTTACCAGCCGAATAAACAAGGCCAGTAAAAGATCCATTAAACCCGATTCGTATCTTCATATAATCATCCTGACATTCAGCTTCGATGTCTACAACAGTAAAATAAAAAGAAATCTTAATGCAATATCGCGATAAGAAATCATTAAGATTTCGATTTTCCGTTTTGAAGATTTCCAAAAAAAAACAACAACAATGCTCGTCATTAAACCAGACGCAATAAACGTCCATCGGTGAACAGAACAATACTATTTTTCGCTTTTAATAAGTGGGCCATCTCATCACATCTTGGTAACGATTTCGCAGGTGACCGGAAGGTTGCGACGTTGTGCAACATCAAAAGACCGGATGGACGGACGAACGGATGGACTTGCGCCAACCTACGGCCTTCTTTTCTGTATTTTTTAAACGCCGCGAACTGTGGCAAGGTGAAATAGGAATTTCAAGTATTTTTCTTTTTTTTCACTAATCAAGGCGACTCGATTTCAACAATAAAAAAAATTAATTGGAGTCGTTAACTTACGTTGTACTTTGGTCGTGTTAAATCGAAATCTTCTGTATTCTCTGTCCCATGTGTCGACCGGTAGTCTCCAATCTAAATCGTCATCGACTTGAGGTGGTGGTCTTGATCTTAAGGCAGGTAAATATCCGCCGGTATCTCCAATAAAAATAACCTGTTAAAAATGAAAAAATTTTTTTTGTTTATTTGTGATTGTTTTTAAATTCATTTGTTTTTGGGCTTGAAATCGTAAGCCTGTTTAGCTCAGTGGCAGAGCACTGGTCTTGTAAACCAGGGGTCGTGAGTTCAATCCTCACAAGAGGCAACACTTTTTAATACCTTTTTTGCAATCGATATTAAATGAAAGCAATTAAAAGTACTGTTTATTTAATAATTTTTTGTACTTTTATTAACAAGACGATAACATATAGTATTTTACACAATGTTACTACCGGTTTCGGTTACGTTTAAACCATCTTCAGGAATATATTTTAACGAAAATTGTTGATGTTATTGACATTTTATTTTGTGATTAATGTCATGTTGTGTCAATGTGAAAAATTAAAATAGAATTAAAATAAAATAAAATTAAAATTGAATATTTCCCAAACCAAAAGTTCAAATATCTATTATAAATTTGGGAAGGGAAATATGGGAAAATGTTATTGCGGTTTGAGTTCATTGTATATGTTAGGGTTTTTTAATTTTATTTTTATCTTTAGGTGGAGTAAAAGGATTTTTCAAATACATATATAAAGGTTTTTCTGTGTAGCTAATTTGGTCATTCAAACATAAAATTTGTGGATGATTATGTTTAAATTTTCTAATTTCATAAAGTTCAAGTATTTCCAAAAGGTTACTTTTATTTTTCTTATGAAGTAATGTTGTGTTTTTTGTTTCATTAAATTGGTGTAACCGCTATTAAATTGGAAGCAATAACGAAGAAAATGGCAACCAAAGAAACAATTAATAGAGAACTTCAACAGTTATTAATTAAAGAAGAAACAAAAGAACAACAAAAAATAAAGAGTTACTGAAAGAACGAAAAATTAATAAAGAAAAACGAATAATTAATAGCATAAAACATAAAATCAAACAAAACAATCTAACTATCACCAAAGCTGATAAAAACGCAGGTTTAATAATAATGAACAAAGAAGAATACATAAAGAAAACTGAAGATTTTTTAAAAGAAAACGGCTTTACAACTGTTTCAAAGGATCCAACTACAAGTTGCCACAAAACAGCTAAAAAAAATTATATTTGAATCCAAAGAAACACTACAAAAATTTAACAAAAACATTTATTCTATTTTACCAATGAATCCCAAAACACCAAGATTATACGGTTTGCCGAAATTACATAAACAAAACATACCGATTCGCCCTATCATTTCCTCAATCGATTCTTCCACTTACAAAACAGCAAAATTTTTGGTCAACATATTTAAAGATATAACAGGATTTGAAACTAGACACACCATAAAAAACAGATACGATTTAATTAATAAACGTACAAAAATTAATTTTCCTGACAAATACATAATGATCTCATTTTACATCACTAACCTTTACACTAACATTCCAACTGATGAAACCCTTCAAATTTTAAACAACATTCTTAAAGATGGAATTAATAATGAAACCGACAGAAAAAATATATTTAACCTTTTTAAAATTTGCATACAGCAAAATTTTTGTAAATTTAAAAACACTTACTACACCTACAATAAGGGCCTTCCAATGGGATCATCACTAAGGCCCGTTCCTACCAAATCGTTGATATCTATTAGATAAGCTGACTATAAGATAATGCTAAACTAATAGTTTACGGACTCGGCCATACTACCACTTCAAGTTATCTCATAGATAGGATATCCTTAAGATATCTAAAGAATCTAGTGCTTTTATTGGGGTGATTATTTAAGTTGGTGACCATACGGTCAAAAGGCCTAATATTCTGACCTCGAACATCATCGTAAATCGAGCGTTTATTATTTTTGTCATTCTTCTTACTTTGTGTACCGTTCGAAAATAGAAAACGGAAAACGATAAGTAAAAAGAACTGCGAATTATTCCAAACAGGAAATGGAAATATTGATCGAATTAATAACAAAAATAAAAAAAATAAGTAGTATATATAATAAATATGTTATAGATATAATATAATGTTTCAAAATCAGAAGCAATTTTCTTTGGAAAATTAAATCAAAGGTTACCAATTTTGTCTTTAGATGGTAATAGGATTATTTGTAAAAATGTTGTTAGATATTTAGGCGTCTATTTAGACGATAAACTTAATTTTAATTTTCATTTAGATTATGTCACTAGAAAAGCTAGGGAAATATCTAACAAAATAGGAACTGCTGCTAAGGCTAGCTGGAGCTTGAATGGTAATGCATCAAGCACCATATACAAGGGTGTCATCGAACCTTGTATGTTTTATGCAGCTTCAGTATGGGAAAGTAAAATTAAAAGTATAAAAGCTAGGAACAAATTTATTAGTGTAGAGAGGGTTTTAGGATTGAAGGCTGCTAAAGCCTATAGTACAGTTTCGAGTGATACGCTTAGTGTTATAGCAGGTATTTTACCAGCTGATCAGATAATAATGACTTAAAATTAATTACTGGTTTAGATTTAAATAAAAACCTTATTGAAAAAGAAAGTGAGTTTTTGTCAGTTGTTCATCCAGCTAAACGAGCTGTTATGGACTTTAAAGTTTGCGGGAGTGTTAATAAAGTTAGTAGTGTTCAAATATATACGGATGGTGCAAAAAGTGATGTTGATGTTGGTGCTGCATTTGTTGTTTATAGTGAAGGTGTTGAGACATATAATGAAAAAATAAAACTCGGTAGTTTGTGTAATAATTTTCATGCGGAATTAATTGCGGTTAATAGTACTTTAAAATATGTAATTAAAAACGATATTGTTAAGTATGATATATTTAGTGATAGTGCTTCTGTTTTAGAAAGCTTGAAAAATATGAACAGACCAACTCATTTGCAAAAGGAGACATGGGATATGATCAGAGATCTAAAGAACAGGATCAATTTCTATTGGATTAAAGGACACTCTGCTATTAAAGGAAATGAAAGACCGGACCAATTGGCAAAGGAAGCATCTTTGCTGGAGAATTCCCATATTGGATTTAATTTTATTTCTAGACGTATTCTAGACGTTCTAATTTAATCGTATTAATTTTTTGATTTGTAATATCATTTTTGGTGTAGTACCATTTGGTGGAGCACCATAAGATAATTCATATTTATCTTTAAATAATATATACATGTCTTGATACATATCGATACATCGATACATTAACCCAGCCCTAGAAATAGTTCATTTATGTCCTCGAAAATATTTTCTTCATCGTCAACATCCATAAAATTATCCATTTTTGTAATTTTGTAATATTTCACTGAAAAACCACGGGTATTGTGACACCACCAGGCGATTTGTGAGGTTAAGTTTCTTCTTTTATCTATGAGATACCGACTTAACCCGAACCGAATTCACTGGTTATGGTTAACACAAAAGTTATCTTTCAGGTAACGTTAACTATGAGATAAATGCAGTGGTAGTAATCGATTTTTACGTTATCTTTTAGATAGCGCTAACTACAACTTTAACTATGAGTGGTAGTAACGGGCCTAAGGCCCATTACTACCATCTCTTAGTTAAATTTATCTTATAGATAAACCCATCCACTAGCCAATCAGAATGCGTAAAATACCCGTAACTATGGTAACAATCTCTTAGATAGCTTAACCACAAGATGGTAGTAACGAGCCTTAGTGGATTACTAGCTGATATATTCTTAGACAAACTTGAAAAAGAACTTATAATAAACAATAACAACCCATATAGACACATCATAACATGGTTAAGATATGTAGATGATATCATCGTTTTTATCGACAATGACAGACAAGAAACAATAACCAACTTACACAACTACATTAATAATTTACATAAAGACATCAAATTTACAATCGAAATAGAACATAACAACCGCATAAATTTTTTAGACTTAACAATTTTAAAAACAGACAACGGACTTCAATACAGTATCGATAGAAAACCAACGCAAACAGATACTATCATCCCAAATGATTCTTTTCATAATTATACTCATAAAATGGCAACTTTCAACGCATATATACACCGTGCCTTCAACACAAAACTTAGTGAAAAAGAACTTAGAACAGAAATATCCATTATCAAACAAATTGGCCAAAATAACGGATATAAACCACAAATCATCAACAAAATGATTGACAAATACAGAAACAAACAGAATCACATAAACCTTACCACTCTTACAAATATAACAAATAACAAAAACAATATTTATAGAACAATAGAATATCAAGGTAACATACATAATAAAATCAAAAAAATTTTTAAGAAACACGATATAGTTATAACATCCAAAAGCAACAACACACTAGATAAAATTTTAATTAACAACAAAGATAAAATCAATAAAATGAACGATAATGGAGTTTACAAATTAGAATGTGATACGTGTAAAGCCATTTACATTGGTGAAACAGGGAGATGCTTAAAAACTCGTATAAAAGAACATAGAACACAACAGAGATCTAACTTTGGAAGACATATAATATTTAACAAAGAACACCAATTTAATGAAACAAAAAACACAACATTACTTCATAAGAAAAATAAAAGTAACCTTTTGGAAATACTTGAACTTTATGAAATTAGAAAATTTAAACATAATCATCCACAAATCTTATGTTTGAATGACCAAATTAACTACACAGAAAAACCTTTATATATGTATTTGAAAAATCCTTTTACTCCACCTAAAAATAAAAATAAAATTAAAAAACCCTAACATATACAATGAACTCAAACCGCAATAACATTTTCCCATATTTCCCTTCCCAAATTTATAATAGATATTTGAACTTTTGGTTTGGGAAATATTCAATTTTAATTTTATTTTATTTTAATTCTATTTTAATCTTTTCACATTGACACAACATGACATTAATCACAAAATAAAATGTCAATAACATCAACAATTTTCTTTAAAATATATTCCTGAAGATGGTTTAAATGTAACCGAAACCGGTAGTAACATTGTGTAAAATACTATATATTATCGTCTTATTAATAAAAGTACAAAAAATTATTAAATAAACATTTAATTCAAGACGAAAAACATTCGTATAAAATAAAAAAAAAAAAAAAAAAATTAAAAGTAACGTTTATTACTTTCCTTCTGTATCGCTAAATTGTTCAATTATTGTTCATCACCTTCGTAATACGAATATTTTAAATTTATTATGAATGAAAATAGACTTTTAAAAGATGTATTACCCATATAAAATCTGTTCCAATCAGATTTTTATAATTGCATCATCTGCTAAGCAATTTATGATAGCATTCCATGCGTTACTAACGTTTATTATAATAAGTCTTACAATAGACTCAATCTAAATTAATTTCGTTACATTGATAATGAAAAACAATTAATATGTTATGGTCAATTTGATTGATGAGAGTAGATTTGTACATTATATTATCTACAATCCGATAAAATTATGTAATTGAATAATTTCGTGTTTATTGTTTTTTTGGTTTAAATTGAATTTGTCTTGGGCTGATAGTGGATGGCAAAGAAACTGATAGTAAGTAAAAAAAATCGTGTGGGATGGAATTTTAGAGCTGATAACCCCAGAAAAGTGCTATAGATGCGGAAAGTATGGCCATCTAGCCAAAGAGTGCAATCTGAAAGAAATAGAGCATCTTACAAGCGTCTTGCATAGGGTCATAGGATTTAGAGGATGGCCTGTCCGATGTATAGAAAGTTGATAACATTGATAAAAGTGAATATAAGTAGCAAAACGAAAAGGGAAAAAGAGGATTCTTATTCTGTTTTAAACCAAGTTAAAGAAGTGATATTGCAAAAGAATGGGGAGGATAAACAGATAACATCTCTAGAAATAAACGAGAACAAAAATCAAAGTACTGAGATGGAACTAGAGATAGATTTGAAACTTCCTTCAGATGATTCAAGAGAAGCTGCTAAAGAATCAATAAATAATAATGCGACCAAACTGTGATTAACGAATTGCCCAATTAAACATCAATAGGTCATATGGCATATGAACTTATAAGGAAGATGCTGCACGACGAGGGTATCTTTATTATTATTGGCTATGAATCGAATAAACGGTGCTTAAAAAACTTTATTATGGCAACAACTGTGATTCCTTTATTAATTTGTATGGTGATGTCGTTATAAAACAGTGTTTTTCGAAAACAGGTTTTGTTTGTGTTGTGCTAGAGTCGTTTGTTGTGATTTAATGTTATTTTTCTTCAAATGAAACAATTGTGGATTTTGGGAAACTATGGTATGATATTCGGGTGATAACTAAGCACTGGATATCATACAACAACTTAAGTCGCTGCGAAAAAATCAAAATTTGGAAAGACAGTACTGATAACCAGTGGGGTTCCTTAGGAATCTATTTTTTGCCCTATGTTGTGGAACTTGTTCTATGATGAAATATTGAGAATCCTAGTCGAGGAAAGGGTAAGTCTTGTTTGGTACGCAGATAAAGAATAAACATCAGCTTAAGAATAAGGCCTCGTGAATCGTACAGCAGATCATTCATAGACTAAAGGAATTGATGCTAAATGTGTCGAATTTGTAAAGTACCTGGGAGTGTACCTGATTAAAGATATGTCCATAACCAAGCATGTGATAGAAATAGCAAATAAAGTCTCCAAAATGACGAATCTTCTGCTGAAGCTGATGCCCAATGTAAGAGGAACAACCTAAGGCTCAGCAAAAGTAAATTGATTCCGATTATTGCAATGTCGACGCGGTATCCACATGGAGCAGGGCCTTAAAGTACTAACACTATAAGATTTTACTATGTGGAATAGAATTGTGTCGGCGTATCGAACGGTTTCAATTGTTGAAGTGGAGGTGATAGCTTCGATGCCTTCGATTGATTTAATGGTGGAAGAGTGATGCTCATTGCATGAAGGAAGGGAATTAGCAAAGAATGACATAAGGGCTGAACTAAGTGAAAAATGGCGGAGAAGATGGGCCTACTATGAAGGCTGGACGAAATCATGATGCCAGACTTGGTAGCGTGGATAAACAGGAAATGGGGAGAGGTTGAATACTACACCACGCAGGCGTTGATAGGCCGCGGAATATATGACAGATACTTGAAGATTGAAGATGAGGAGTGCTGGTTCTGTAGAGAGGTGGACACCGTTGAACACACTTTATTTTACTGCCAAGATTTTGAGGACATAAGAAAATAGTGTCAAATAGAATGTAGACATGTTCCGAACAGGGAAAGTATTGGAAAGCTGTTACTACGCTCGCAGGAAAGCTGGAATGCTGTAACAAGAATGTTTAGACATCATGCAGCGTAAGGAAAAGTTTGAATATGAGAAGGAGATGGATGGAAGTATGTTTGGGGTGATGACGAGAGAAGGAGGTGGGGCTCATCTGGATACGTTAGCATAACATTAATACTTTCCAAAAAATAATATAATTTCTTTGTTTTAATCTTAAAATGGTATAACGCTTTTGTGACGAGTAGCGAAGAAGAAATGGTGGGTGATATAGTCCGAATGATATAGGAAAGAGTAAAGTATAAGAAGGAAACGGATGGTAATAAGTTTGGGGTGGCCACGAGGGAAAGAGTGGGGTTAAACCTTCCTCATCCAGGTACGTTATCACAACAATATTAGTTAAAAATAATAGGATTTCTTTATTTTAATATGGTATAACGCCTCGGAGTTGAGCAAGGGAAGAAGAAATGATTCCTGAGGATCTAATAGAGATGTGAGATTTTCGATGGTATTAGAAAAGGGTTTTATTAGGACGAGGCTTCCACCCCAACCTCACACTATCTGGGTACTCAACACCCCAGACCAGATATCTGTTATCGGATTTTCTCCGACCTTGTTAAAAAAAAGAGCTGATGGTGGATGTTATATTGCATCAATCAGAAACAAAGGTGTTCGTTAACAAACCTGAATAAACCCAAATTACAAATGCAATCAAAAACATCCATAACAACAAAGACGGGAAAATTATAATCACTACAAATAAAACACTGCCATTATTAGTAATGCGTAAGAAGCTTTAAAAATAATTGCTGTCATATTTCGTATGTCATGTTTTCTGCTAAAAAGACGGATGATAAAAGTGAGAAAATTGATAAAAGAACAGAAAAAACTCTTGTTGAAAAAAACATAGAACTCAAATTAAGTAGACACCAGTGAAGAATGGTATGTAAGCGATTACGGCGACACTGGATGAGCGACTGGTAAATGTGCCTACTGGAGCAGATTAGGGGAATAAATATTGGCATTGAAAAAGATTTATTTCATATTGCTTCTTGTCAAATATCAAACCATGCACGAATCCAACGATGAAATGGACATCTGTTGCAAAGAGAAGACTGTCTCTTATCTAGATACATAACAAAAACTGTTCTTTAAGAGATCTGTATTTTTTTATTCATAATACTTTTGGTTAAATCGTCAATTATGAACCATGGATCCAATTCTAGAGGATATCTACTGCAGAGAGAATGCTAAAGGAAAAATAATTGAGGGTGGATCACCCGTACTCATTCAGTTCATAAGACATCTCGGCAACCATCAAAGCGTGATCGGCACGGAAGAGGGAAAGGAAGAGTATTACTTCATTGGTTCCGAAATACATAATTGAGAAGAAGATTTTAGTGGGTAGCTGTGGCCGTGATTGGAATCTTACACTTCCGACCAAATGACGATTTCTAGCTACAGTAGAACAAGATGCAACAGAAAAGGGGTTGGGTCAAATTGCTTACTCGATTTCCAGCATATTCATAATGATTGGGCAATATAAAATTTTCTGACCGGGCATTATAAATATTGTCCAATTATTAACACATATTTGACATACGAACTATTCGGTGTGGATTGTGACGTGTAAATTAAGACGAGCAATCTCTTACATCCTGCTCATTAAAGACCATGACGAGGCGTGAAACAGAGAATCCATATAAACGCAGAAGTGCTTGTCAACCGTCTTGCTAACATTTTCCTGTGATGAAATCGTGTTATCGTTAGTAAGGCATTCAAGGAGCTCCAAGAACTGTTTGAACCCAAATTATTTCAACCCAATCCAAACTAAACCAAACTAAACCCAACTCAAACTAAACCAAACCAAACCCCCTAAATCAAATCAACCCAACGATTTTGACTGTAGCGTGATCGTACAGACATGCTGTTGCCTTCTTTTGATGCACAAACATAACCTTGTATGACAATGCTATCTCATCAAGCGCTGTACATAAAACTGAAAACCTAAACTTATCTAACTTCAAGCTATATTTCTTTTCGTCCACTGTAACACACTTTCGTACACTGTAAGCCTATTGCAGCTACTTAACCATAATAGCTAATTTTGAGTCAATATTTTGCTTAATTGCTTTGGAATACAATTACTCAACAAATAATTAAACGCTCTTTTAAAAAAGCATTGTCGAATACTGTTACCACCACCACCTAGATAAAGGACTGTTTCACAAGGGATGCACCATCTGAAATTTCGTTTGAAGATTTTGTTAATGTCGATATCAATTTGGATATTTATCCAGAACAAATCTTGAGAACCTTTTTACATTTTTCTTTCTTCTCATTTACTCGGAACGAATTAACGAGATAACATATCACTATCAGGAGGAAATAGCAATGCATGAAGATGGTGCCACAACCTTTTAAATCACTAAATAGGGACGAAATAATAACAAAATAGTCAATGATACTGCGGGATTAGTATGTGTTCAAGGAAATTCAAGGCTAGGACTGGCCGGTGAAAGTTTTTATGACCGTTCATTGTCTCCAAAGAATTCTCTCTTGTCTCCAATCAATGTTGTTTGCTTGCAAAAGTCCGAGAAAACCTTTTGTATGTTATAAATAAAAGCAATTTTTCAGATTTTCAAGAGCTCTTGAAGAAATTTCGTCTATTTGGCAATAATAATATTTAATACATTAACAATTAAATACGAAGAAAAGTCAAAATAAACTTCGTGAATCAATTAAAAGTTTTTTTTTGCAAAATTAACATACATTTAAGTTACGCTGTTTTGCTTTAATTAAATTTTGAAAAATTTCAATCTTTATGATTTTGTCTTAAATAAAAATCATTGAATTACATCCAATAAACGGAATGAATTTGTTAGATTACTAAAATATCTTAACCATTCTACAATAATCTATAATCTACAAGTTCCAATCTGCAACTTAAACTGAATTACGTCTTTTTGAATAACTAGAGTTTAAGTCAATGTGAGATAAATTGATTTCAAAATATGATTTAACACGATTCATGATTCAAAATAGCAAAATACTTTAAGGTATTCGTTGAAGTAAGTGGAAGTAAGTTCATCATATTATTTTAATTGATGATTTTAATCACTATTTAATATAATGATTGTAATTAAAAACTTTGTCACGTACTTAAAGAATTACTTGTTATATCATATATGTAGACAAAGATCATCACCAGATAACATTTAAATGTTTAAACTACTTTTAATTCGTTACTATTTTTATATTTTCTAAATAAATATTTTTACATTTCTACATACATAACTTTAAAATGGAGATATGCATGATAAAAGTGGCCTTGGAGAATCAGACCGAGCATTTTTAAGTTGCGAAGATAAACGTTAGGCGGAATAACTTCATTCAGGGAAAAGTTATTGAATATAAAAAATTCAATAACATTTTAAGAATAAAAATCATTCAATAAAATTTAAAATTTAATAATAGTGCCAATATAATAATAAATTATTTATTTTAAAACAACTCAACCCAAGCTAAATCAACCCGGTTTGAGGTCAACCCGAATATATCTAGTTCTATTAAAGGAAAAATAATCTATCTCAAATCTAAACACCTATAATTTTGCATATGCCTTATTGGTAACACCTCATTGCTTTTCTTGCACGAGGCTATAGATTATGGCTATTATATCCTTTTAGATAACCCATTGTAAATCTGTTTGAATACTAATATTGAGTTATCTACACGATATAATGAATGTAGGAGGCTGTAATTATAACACCTCGGCCGTAAGATCTGTTCAATCTGTCTAGGTCGTCAAGGAAAGTACATCCCAACCTTGATGTATATACAAACGACTATTGTAAACTATAATAGTGAAATTTTATTATTAACGATAGCTTAGTTTTACAATCTTTAACAATATGGATAGTATTTAAATTTAATAATTCATCACTTATCGGTAAATTTTTTTTAAAAGATATTAATCTGATAACGCCATAATAATGTTAAAAACTGTTTGTTTCTTGATTTCTTTTTGCAGAAGAAAAGAATTTGGGACCTAGAGTAATATTAAAGGTTATCAATTTGCTAAACCTATGATTTTTACGTAACAATGATTTTATGATACGATAAACTTTAGTTGTTGATTATCAGATAATGCAGGAGTGTTAACCAAATTTAATATTTAAGCGTGTCTTATGCTTAAATATTAAATATCTTAAATATCTTTTCTAAAAGTAGATGCTACCCAATTGATAGAAAAATATCACTGATGTCTCTCTCTGATCTGCACATACACATAGACAAATTTGTTGAAAAAAGATCATTTTGGAAGAGTTGACACAACGAAAGAAAATTATTATTAAGGTCACTCTCTCGAGTCAGACAAATTTGTTAACCATGAAGAGTATCACAATTATAGCTCACATAGATGAAATATCAGCCCTCCAGAAATTTGCAATATAATTTAAAGATAATTTAGAAATGGTTACAAACTGGGCGAATAATAATGGATTTAAATGGAGACTATCACCATCATTATGCTTATAGAAACTTACAGAAGAAATTAAATAACTAGATCTTCCTACATCTTACATGGGTACATTGAATTGTAAGTAAATTGTACTTGCTCTTAGGAATGAGCCTTAAGTCAGTGTGGATGATATTCAAATATGATCTATTACTTTTTAAAGTTTTTCACGCCATCGTCGTCGAACCTTTCCACGACCATCAATGAAATCACTATTTTCTTATTAATTAACTAAATATACAGAGTGAAAATTGAAATTACTAAATGTTTTTGATTCTTAGTAGAACCACGAAAAAAAAATAAAATGATGAAATTTGAGTTTTTGATGTTTCGAAAAAATCGAAAAAGAAAGAAAACGAAAACATGACAAAATTTGAATCGTAGAGGTCTTATTTTAGAAAACGAAGAAATGACTTGCATACCAAATTGAAGTTTGAACCTTTCTCTTTAAATTGACGTATAACTTAACTCATTGTTTCAATTGGAAGCCAATTCCACCTAAGAAATATTAAAGGATGATGTGTTTTTAGCGTTTTAGTAGAATTGTTGTAGGTCATTTCGTCGTTTTTGTATTAAAGTACCGGTTAATATTGTTAATTTCTATGCGCTGGCTAATGGTTAATTCTTTAAATGTTGTTATTATCACCAAATTAATTATTTTATATCACACGTGTACCTTTCTGTTTCTTACAAAAAATTAATAAAATAAAATAATAAGAACATTAACCGTTAATAGAAATTGTTAACAGAAATTAACAATATTAATCGGCACTTTAAAACAGAAACGATGAACTTCTAGAAGAAGATGGGTGTAGTTGCAACCCAAATATTATGATGATGTATGAGTTTATATAAAATAACAACATAACACAAACACGATGATAAAAAATAAATAATAACAAAAAAACTATATGTAAAAAATATATTTTAATAGAATCACGAAAAAATTGATATAATTTTAAAAAGATCGTAAATGTTTTATTTTTGAAAATGAAGAAATGATTTTTATACCAAATTAGGTTGAACCTTTTCCTTTCAAATGACGTATAATTCGTTGTTTCAATTTGAAATAGATTCCACCTAAAAAATGTTAAAGGATGATGTGTTTTTGATGTTTTAGTAAATACACGATAGAAGTGATTAAATTTGAAAGATTGTAGAGGTCTTATTTTTGAAAATGAAGAAATGACTTACATACCAAATTGAAGGTTAAATCTTTTTCTTTAAAACGATGTATAACTCGTTGCTTCAATTTGAAATCAATTCCACTTAAGAAATGTTAAACAATGTTTAGTAGAATAACGAGCAAAATGATAAAATTTGAAAAAGATTGTGGAGGTCTTCTTTTTGAAAATGAAGAAATGACTTGTTTATCAAATGGAAGGTTGAATCTCCCTCTTTGAAATGATGTACAACTAATTGTTTCAATTTCAAATCGATTTCACTTAAGAAATGTTAAATGATGATGTGTTTTTAACATTTCACGAACATATCACGACAAAAGTGATAAAATTTGAAAGGTTGTGGTGGTCTAATTTTTGAAAATGAAGAAATGACTTGTATATTAAATTGAAGGCTGAATCTTCCTCTTTAAAATGATGTATAACTCGTTGTTTCATTTGATTCCACCTAAGAAATGTTAAAGAATGACCTGTTTCTGACGATATACTAGAATCATGAAAAAATTATAAAATTTGAAAGATCGTTGTTTTTGAAAATGAAGAAATGACTTGTATATCAAATTGAAGCATGAACCTTCTTCTTTTAAATGCTGTTAACTCGTTATTTTAATTTGAAATCGATGTTTCTGACGTTTTAGTAGAATCATGAAAAAAATGATAAAATTTGAAGATGGTGGTATTATTTTTGAAAATGAAGAAATGACTTCTATACCAAATTGGAAATTGAATCTTATTCTTTAAAATGTAAAGCTCTTAAAAAATGTTAAAGAATGTTTAATGGAATCACAAAAAAATTGATAAAATTTGAAAAAGATCGCAGAGGTCTTATTTTTGAAAATGAAGAAATAAATTGCATACCTAATTGAAGGTTGAAACTTCTTCTTTAAAGTAGTGTATAACTCGTTGTTTCAGTGTGAAATCGATTTCACCTAAAAAATGTTAAAGGATGATGTGTTCTTGATGTTTTAGTGGAATAACAAAAAAAAGATAAAATTTGAAAGATCGCGGAGGTCTTATTTTTGAAAATGAAGATATGACTTACATACCAAATTGAAATTTGAATCTTTTTCTTTAAAATGATGTGTAATTCGTTGTTTCGATTCGAAATTGATTTCACCTAAGCAATGTTAAAGAATGATGTATTTTTTGCGTTTTACTAGAATCACGAAAGAAAATGATAAAATTTGAAAGATTGTGAAGGTCTTTTTTTTTTCAAAATGAAGAAATGACTTGTACATCAAATTGAATGTTGAACCTTCCTCTTTCAAATGATGCATAGCTCATTGTTTTAATTTCAAATTAATTCCGCCTAAGAAATATTAAAGGATGTTGTGTTTTTAACATTGTAGTAGAATCACGAAAAAAATGATAAAATTTGAAACATCGTGCAGCTATGATTTCTGAAAATGAAGAAATGATGACTTGTATATCAAATTGAAGGCTGAATCTTCCTTTTACAATGATATATAACTCGTTGTTTCAATTTGAAACTGATTCCACCTAAGAAGTGTTAAAGGATGATGTGTTTTTGATGTTTTACTAGACTCACGAAAAAAAGTGATGTAACTTGAAAGATCGTGGTCTTATTTTTGAAAATAAAGAAATGACTTACAACTATTCAAGTTTGAATCTTTTTCTTTAAAATGATGTGTAATTCGTTGTTTTGATTCGAAATTGATTTCACCTAAGCAATGTTAAAGAATGATGTATTTTTTGCGTTTTACTAGAATCACGAAAGAAAATGATAAAATTTGAAAGATTGTGAAGGTCTTTTTTTTCAAAATGAAGAAATGACTTGTACATCAAATTGAATGTTGAACCTTCCTCTTTCAAATGATGCATAGCTCATTGTTTTAATTTCAAATTAATTCCGCCTAAGAAATATTAAAGGATGTTGTGTTTTTAACATTGTAGTAGAATCACGAAAAAAATGATAAAATTTGAAACATCGTGCAGCTCTGATTTCTGAAAATGAAGAAATGATGACTTGTATATCAAATTGAAGGCTGAATCTTCCTTTTACAATGATTTATAACTCGTTGTTTCAATTTGAAACTGATTCCACCTAAGAAATGTTAAAGAATGACGTGTTTTTCATGTTTTACTAGAATCACGAAAAAAAGTGATATAACTTGAAAGATCGTGGTCTTATTTTTGAAAATGAAGAAATGACTTACATACCAAATTGAAATTTGAATCTTTTTCTTTAAAATGATGTATAATTCGTTGTTTCGATTCGAAATTGATTTCACCTAAGCAATGTTAAAGGATGATGTGTTTTTGACATTCTACTAGAATCACGAAAGAAAATGATAAAATTTGAAAGACTGTGAAGGTTTTTTTTTTTCAAAATGAAGAAATGACTTGTACATCAAATTGAAGGTTGAACCTACCTCTTTCAAATGATGTATAGCTCATTGTTTCAATTTCAAATCAATTCCGCCTAAGAAATATTAAAGGATGATGTGTTTTTAACATTTTAGTAGAATCACGATAAAAATGATAAAATTTGAAACATCGTGTAGATCTTATTTATGAAAATGAAGAAATAATGATTTGTATATCAAATTGAAGGCTGAATCTTCCTCTTTACAATGATTTATAACTCGTTGTTTCAATTTGAAACTGATTCCACCTAAGAAGTGTTAAAGGATGATGTGTTTTTGATGTTTTACTAGACTCACGAAAAAAAGTGATGTAACTTGAAAGATCGTGGTCTTATTTTTGAAAATAAAGAAATGACTTACAACTAATTCAAGTTTGAATCTTTTTCTTTAAAATGATGTATAACTCGTTGCTTCAATTTGAAACCAATTTCACTTAAGTAATGTTAAAAGACGTTTAGTAAAGTCACGAAAATATGATAAAATTTGCAAATGATTGTGGAGGTTTCATTTTTGAAAATGAAGAAATAAATTGTATACCAAATTGAAGGTTGAATCTTTCTCTTTAAAATTGTGTGTAACTCATTGCTTCCATTTCAAATCGATTTCACTTAAGAAATGTTAAAGAATGACGTGTTATTAACGTTTTGTAGAACCACGACAAGAATGATAAAATTTAAATGATTTTTGAGAATGAGGAGGTTTAATTTTTGAAAATGAAGAAAAGACTTGTATATCAAATTGAAAGATGAATCTTCCTCTTTAAAATGACGTATAACTCGTTGTTTCGAATTGAAATAAATTCACCTAAGAAGTGTTAAAGAATGACCTGTTTCTAACGATCTACTAGAATCACGAAAAAAAATTATAAAATTTAAAAGATCATGGAGATCGTTGTTTTTGAAAATGAAGAAATGACTTGTATATCAAATTGAAGGATGACTCTTCTTCTTTCAAATGCTGTATAACTCGTTATTTCAATATGAAATTGATTCCGCCTAAGAAGTGTTAAAGGATTTTATGTTACCGACGTTTTAGTAGAATCATGATAAAAATGATAAAATTTGAAGGATGGTGTAGGTCTTATTTTTGAAAATGAAGAAATGACTTGTATACCAAGTTGGGGGTTGAATCTTATTCTTTAAAATGTTGTATAACTTGTTGCTTCAATTTCAAACCTATTCCACTTAAGAAATGTTAAAGAATGTTTAGTGGAATCACAAAAAAATTGCTAAAATTTGAAAAAGATCCCAGAGGTCTTATTTTTGAAAATGAAGAAATAGATTGCATACCAAATTAAAGGTTGAATCTTCTTCTTTAAACTAATGTATAACTCGTTGTTTTGAAATCGATTTCACCTAAGAAATGTTAAAGGATGATGTGTTCTTGACGTTTTAGTGGAATCACAAAAAAAATTGAAAGATCGCGAAGGTCTCATTTTTGAAAATGAAGATATGACTTGTATATCAAATTGAAGGTTGAATCTTCCTTTTTGAAATGACGTATATCTCCCTGTTTCGATTCGAAATTGATTTCACCTAAGCAATGTTAAACAATAATTTGTTTTTGAGGTTTTACTAGAATCACGAAAGAAAATAATAAAATTTGAAAGATCGTAAAGGTTTTATTTTTGAAAATAAAGAAATGACTTACATACCAAATTGAGTTTGAATCTTTTTCTTTAAAATGATGTATAATTCGTTGTTTCGATTCGAAATTGATTTCACCTAAGCAATGTTAAAGGATGATGTGTTTTTGACATTTTACTAGAATCACGAAACAAAATGATAAAATTTGAAAGATTGTGAAGGTCTTTTTTTTCAAAATGAAGAAATGACTTGTACATCAAATTGAATGTTGAACCTTCCTCTTTCAAATGATGCATAGCTCATTGTTTCAATTTCAAATCAACTCCGCCTAAGAAATAGTAAAAGATGATGTGTTTTTAACATTTCGGTAGAATCACGATAAAAATGATAAATTTGAAACATCGTGCAGATCTTATTTCTGAAAATGAAGCAATGATGACTTGTATATCAAATCGAAAGCTTAATCTTCCTCTTTACAATGATATATAACTCGTTGTTTCAATTTGAAATTGATTCCACCAAAGAAATGTTAAAAGATGACGTGTTTTTGACGTTTTCCTAGAATCACGAACAAAAACAATAAGATTTGAAAGATAGTGATGGTCTTATTTTTGAATATGAAGGAATAACTTGTATATCAAATTGAAGCCTGAATCTTCCTCTTTCAAATGATGTATAACCCATTGGTTCAATTTCAAATCAATTCCATTTAAGGAATGTTAAAGGACGATGTTTTTTGACGTTTTAGTACAATCACATAATCACAATAAGAATGATAAAATTTTAAAATGATTGTGGGGGTCTTATTCTTGAGAGTGAAGAAATGACTTGTGTATAAAATTAAAGGCTGAACATTGTTCTTTAAAAATGACTCGTTTCATTTTGAAATCGATTCTATCTAAGAAATGTTAAAGGTTGATGAGTTTTTGGCGTTTCACTAGAATCACGAAAAAAATGATAAAATTTAAAAGAGATTGCGGAGTTTTATTTTTGAAAATGAAGAAATGAGTTGTTATAAAATTAAAGATGATCTTCTTTTTCAAATGATGGGTAACTCGTTTTAATTTGATTATAATTTGATCAAATTAATAATATTAGAATAACTAGTTTACAAGAAAATTCTCGAAAACTGTTAAAATACCTCTTTATTAAAAAAACAAATTGTTCGTAATAATGATAAAATTTATTATTATTTATAAAATTTGAAAACAAGATATGCACTTATAGCATTTAAGACAGGTACTCAATATATCTAAAAAGATGTATAGGGTTCCATTTAAAAAAATGAAGTTGAATACGGGCCTGGAATAGTGAAACATCCTGTATAGCTGAAAATAATTTTAATCGATGCAGCTTTGATAATAATGTATGATGACATAAAAACATTATTTTTATTTTCAACAGTAAAGCCACAATTTTCCGTCCCCGCGCTATTGACTCACCCTGTATATGAACCGTTACTGTGTTTTTTTAATTTACGATTTTCCATATTTTTGGGTTTTGTTAATTATTTCGAAATTTGGAAAATTTGAATGGAGAAAAACAGAAGACAGTTTTAGAATCAACACAACATTCCGCGTTATCACAAAAATATCACACACTTTGAGAAAAAATTTGATTAAAATTTGTAACCTAGTGTAATTAATAACGTGATAACTTAATAATTTGATCACTAGCTGGAGTGAGATTCTATACTTCACTTACAAAACTTTAAAGCATATTATTAAAAGTTTTGTGTTATGGTGGGTTCATGCAACGTGTTTTAGTTTTAGTTGTAGTCTTAGTCTTAACCGTTTGCGTTAGCTTTAGTTGCAAGGAAAGATATTGGTTCGTGCAATATTTAAGCATTAAAGCAAAATTTGAACATATATACAATCGTGTAATACAAAAAGAAATCTGGAGTGAAACAGATTTCAAATGTGTTAGAAACATTTTGTTTCTAACATTATTTAATATGAATAAAAAGAAAATTGTTCGGGATCCCTGGATCCCGGAATTGTTCCCATAATAACCAACTACCGAAAATCTCCAACAAAAAACAAAGATCTTCAAAAATATGTAAAAGAAGAACATGGAAAAGAACTGAAACTTCAACTTGTCTGCAAAAGAAGATGAAATAGCCTTTTAATCATGTTAAAGCAACATGACAGTCTAAAGTACTGTATTATATACATTAATGACAGTGGGTTTCAAATTATGAGAAGTTGGTTTGACTTTTAGATCGGGTCAAAGTAACTGTTGAAGGTATTTGTCATCGAGATATGAATCTTAATAAAGCAGATATTGCTTTAGAATGCATGCTGCAAGAAATTAAAAAAAAGTGATGCTCCTTTAGAAAAGACCTTTGAAGATTGTTTGATTTCGATGATTTAACAGCGTAAGACTATATTCGTCTTCGTTCAGCCTTTTTAAAATTCCGGTAACGACAACCTTTTCCTCAATAAAACTAACTATAATAAGGGTACAAGAAACGTATAGATGAAAGAGATTAAAATATAATAGAAAGATTTAGAGGAAATGAAGGTAAAAATGACAAAGTCGACCATTAAGAAGAATGCGATATTTCGCCGTCTTTCTGGAGAAGAAAGTTGACCAGGAGAAACTGAAGTCTTTTAAAGAAACATTTGAAAACAGATAAACCAATCTTGAAATCAATCCCGGGATCCCGGCGTTCATAAAATGTAATCCCGAGATTGTGTATTTGCTTCGGAATTGTAATCCCTAACTTGAATACAGCTTTATTAATCGCACAAATACAAAACATAAAGATTAATTTATTTTTATGAGCTTTGTGTGCTGTATCATAGAGATATAAGTATCATAAAGATATTGGTATTCTTGTACCAATCCATTAAAATCAAAGCTGGAAAAACATGTTTTCTTTTTAGACCGTTTAGAATGACGTTAACAAACGGTCATTACTTGATCAATATACTAAAACGTCGATTTTGAGGAGCAAATATTAATCGGGAACAATTAGATAGTGCAATTGAATATGTAGAAAAGAATTATCTATAAGCATAGGCTGTCAATGCTTTCAAAAGACTTGATACTGTCCATAGAAAACTTAATACTGCTTCTAGAAGACCTGATACTGCTTCCAAAAGATTTGAAATGTGTCCAAAATACTTGTAATGCCTCAGAAGACTTGAAATGCTTCCACAAAACTTGATATTGCCTTTGAGAGACTAGAAATGCTTCAAGAAATTTTCACTGGTTTTTGAAGACTTAGTACTACTTTCAGAAGACTTGATATTACCTGCAAACGACTTACTACTGCCCCTGGACGACTTGAAATGCTTCTAAAAGACTTGATACTGCATTTGAAAAGGCTTGATCTTGCTCTCAGACGATATGAAATGCTTTTAGAAGATTTGATGTAGTTGTCAGAAGACATGTAATGACTTGCAATAGTGACGAAAGACTTAAACTGCTTCCAGAAAATTTGATATGCCCATAGCAGATTTAATACTGTTTCTAAAGAACTTGATATTGCTTCAAAAAGACGTGAAATGTTCAGAATACTTGTTAATGCTTTAAAAGATTGATACTGCTTCTTGAAGTTATTCCAGAAAACTTGATATTGCTTTTGGAAGACTTAAAATGCTTCTAGAAGGCACTTCTTCTAGAAAAGCGTATATAGCCTCTGAAAGACTTGATACTGATTTTAGAAAAATTGAAATGCTTCCAAAAACCTTGATTCTGCTTCCAGAAGACTTGATATTGTTTTTAAAACTTCTGGCAGAAAACATTTTCATTGCAAAAAAACACGATATTGTTGATAAACTGTTTGAGTTTCCTTCGAAAATATTAAATATTATTAGACTTATTAGACTCTTTGGATGCTATTATATTAAAATTATTTTAATAGCTACATCCGATGTAGTAGCATCATCTGCCAATATTAAGCGACTTTTACTTCCTAGGACTTAATACCATACTTTAAGCAATAGATTAGGAATTGATAAAGCAGCAAAAACAGTTTGCATATTTCAACAGTTAAATGAAGTAAATAATGCATCTAGCGGAAACGGGTAACGATTTTTTTTAAGTTTTGCTTAAGTTTTTAATAATACATTAAGTTTTAGTTATAATGTAGATCTGGCGATAAACATACATAAAGGAAATGTTCTATTTTCCTGCTAATTTTGAAACAAAAGTGTTCTTTTAAAAAACACCCCATGTTTTAAATCACCTTTTGAACTGTTTAAAACATATCATACAGTTTTAAAAATGCTTCAAATAATTTGTTTTAAACACTTTCTTAAAATTATAACAACCCTGATTGAAATTATTGTTATAATTGTAATATAATAAAATCAAAAAGTTAATCAACTCAATCTTTTGAAGGTTTTAGCTTTAAGAAGTTAAAAGTTGGGCAACTCTTGTGACTAAGACAAAAACCGTTTTAGTCATAAGGTGTTGCATGAACAGTACTACTATAACGCACTACCTTAACTTTTCACTCTTATGACTATGACTACGACTAAGACTAAAACACGTTGCATGAATCCACCATAACACAAAACTTTTAATAATATGCTTATTATATGTATAATAGAACAATTTTATCAAGCGATGATTTTGTTAATGCTAATAAAAAAAGAAAATGTTCTTAAATGCAACTTCGAAAACTGCTTTTAAACCAATTCATACTAAAATCGGAAGTATAGAGAGATTTAAAGATTTACACTTTAAGAGTAAAATTGCATATTTAAAAGCATTTAAATGCAATAGGTAGAGATAAAGAGAGCAAATTTACGGCACAAATTGAGTTCTTTGATTAGTAAAATTATTACCATTTCATTATTTCAAACACATCCATCATATTTTGTTACAACTACTTAGTTATTGTACTGAAAAATCAAATTGGACAAAAAATTTCGTATTTTATTGATCACTTAGTCATCTCAGCAGCACATTTCTAGATAAAAAAGGTAAATAACGATTTTTCGACTCAAAATCATCCACTGCAAATAAGATATGACCAACAAAATAATGTGTAGAGATACAAGAATTTAAAAAAGTATTGTATCATATGTTTTATATGTATATGTTAGTTTTAGTTTATTTGTTAAAGTATCTAGATATTTTTTATACATTTACATATCAGTACTTGAATATAAAGCTATATTATATAAATTATAAGTGCTCATTGCTCATAGAGCTAGAATAAAATAAATAAAATGTTTGATTGTTGAAGTTACCCAACTTCTTCTTAATTAAGACAGTAAAATTTGTTAATAAACGAAATTATATCATTTTCTTGAATTCACGAAACAAATAAGAAAAATATATTTGCCTCCTGTGAGGATTAAATTAAAATCATTGGAAAGGCAACACTTTTGTTTTATTATAGCTGAAAACTACATTAAAATATCTCAAAGAATCGGAATTTTACGATTTTTTGTAATTAATATCAATTTAGAAAGGTGTTTAAAAAGATGGTGAACTTCAAAAGCAAGTATCTCAAGAACTAAATGATATTTTCAAAAACTGTTTACATTATTGGAAAGTCAACATCTTGTTTCGTAATTACTATAACTTGCAATACTACATCTTTTATAAGTGATTTATTACGATTTTTTGAATGTGATTGTGAATTAAGGTCGACTTAAAATGTGAAAACAAAAATTGATACAGTTTATAAATAAATTTCTCAAAAACTTGAGAGTAGTTTAAAAAACTACTTATATCGTCGAAAAGCCAACACTTTTTTCTATTATTGCTTAAAACTACATTGAGATATCTTAAATAATCAATTTTTCGCGATATTTTGAAATTAAGATCAATTTAGATTAAAAATTGATCAAATTTAAAAACGGATTTCTCAAAAACTAAATGATAATTTCAAACATTAAGTAGTATTGGAACGCCAATACTTTTTCTCTGTGCTACAAATTGCATTACTACATCGTTTATTAGCGATTTATTACAATTTTTTGAAAATTATCGTAATTTTAAGATCGGCTTAAAAACGTCAAAAAATTGGTTGTGTTTATAAGCCGATATCTCATAAACTTGAGGATATTCTGAAAAACTGCTTATATCAAACGAAAGCCAACATTTTTCAATACTGTTGCTCAAAACTACACTGAGATACCTTAAATAATCAATTTGTCAGGATATTTTGAAATTAAGATTAATGCAGTAATGTTATTAAAAAAATCAATGAACTTCAAAAAAGGATTTCTCAAAAACTAAATGATAATTTCAAAAACTGTTTATATCATTGGAAAGCCAATACTTTTTCTCTATATGAGCTACAAATTGCATTACTACATCGTTTATTAGCGATTTATTACGATTTTTTGAAAATTATCGTAATTTTAAGATCGGCTTAAAAATGTCAAAAAATTGGTTGAATTTATAAGTCGATATCTCAAAAACTTGAGGATATTTTGAAAAACCGCTTATATCATACGAAAGCCAACATTTTTTAATATTGTTGCTCAAAACTACACTGAGATACCTTAAATAATCAATTTGTCAGGATATTTTGAAATTAAGATTAATGTAGTAATGTTATAAAAAAAATCAATGAACTTCAAAAAAGGATTACTCAAAAACTAAATGATAATTTCAAAAACTGTTTTTATCATTGGAAAGCCAATACTTTTTCTCTATATGAGCTACAAATTGCATTACTACATCGTTTATTAGCGATTTATTACGATTTTTTGAAAATTATCGTAATTTTAAGATCGGCTTAAAAACGTCAAAAAATTGGTTGAGTTTATAAGTCGATATCTCAAAAACTTGAGGATATTTTGAAAAACCGCTTATATCATACGAAAGCCAACATTTTTTAATATTGTTGCTCAAAACTACACTGAGATACCTTAAATAATCAATTTGTCAGGATATTTTGAAATTAAGATTAATGTAGTAATGTTATTAAAAAAATCAATGAACTTCAAAAAAGGATTTCTCAAAAACTAAATGATAATTTCAAAAACTATTTATATCATTGGAAAGCCAATACTTTTTCTCTGTAAGTACTACAAATTGCATTACTACATCGTTTATTAGCGATTTATTACGATTTTTTGAAAATTATCATAATTTTAAGATCGGCTTAAAAACGTCAAAAAATTGGTTGAGTTTATAAGTCGATATCTCAAAAACTTGAGGATATTTTGAAAAACTGCTTATATCATACGAAAGCCAACATTTTTTAATATTGTTGCTCAAAACTACACTGAGATACCTTAAATAATCAATTTGTCAGTATATTTTGAAATTAAGATTAATGTAGTAATGTTATTAAAAAAATCAATGAACTTCAAAAAAGGATTTCTCAAAAACTAAATGATAATTTCAAAAACTGTTTATATCGTTGGAAAGCCAATACTTTTTCTCTATAAGTGCTACAAATTGCATTACTACATCGTTTATTAGCGAATTATTACGATTTTTTGAAAATTATCGTAATTTTAAGATCGGCTTGAAAACGTCAAAAAATTGGTTGAGTTTATAAGTCGATATCTCAAAAACTTGAGGATATTTTGAAAAACTGCTTATATCATACGAAAGCCAACATTTTTTAATATTGTTGCTCAAAACTACACTGAGATACCTTAAATAATCAATTTGTCAGGATATTTTGAAATTAAGATTAATGTAGTAATGTTATTAATAAAATCAATGAACTTCAAAAAAGGATTTCTCAAAAACTGAATGATAATTTCAAAAACTGTTTATATCATTGGAAAGCCAATACTTTTTCTCTGTAAGTACTACAAATTGCATTACTACATCGTTTATTAGCGATTTGTTACGATTTTTTGAAAATTATCATAATTTTAAGATCGGCTTAAAAACGTCAAAAAATTGGTTGAGTTTATAAGTCGATATCTCAAAAACTTGAGGATATTTTGAAAAACTGCTTATATCATACGAAAGCCAACATTTTTTAATATTGTTGAGCAAAACTACACTGAGATACCTTAAATAATCAATTTGTCAGGATATTTTGAAATTAAGATTAATGTAGTAATGTTATTAAAAAAATCAATGAACTTCAAAAAAGGATTTCTCAAAAACTAAATGATAATTTCAAAAACTGTTTATATCATTGGAAAGCCAATACTTTTTCTCTGTAAGTGCTACAAATTGCATTACTACATCGTTTATTAGCGATTTATTACGATTTTTTGAAAATTATCGTAATTTTAAGATCGGCTTAAAAACGTCAAAAAATTGGTTGAGTTTATAAGTCGATATCTCAAAAACGTGAGGATATTTAGAAAAACTGCGTATATCATACGAAAGCCAACATTTTTTAATATTGTTGCTCAAAACCACACTGAGATACCTTAAATAATCAATTTGTCAGGATATTTTGAAATTAAGATTAATGTAGTATTGTTATTAAAAAAATCAAGGAACTTCAAAAAAGGATTTCTCAACAACTAAATGATAATTTCAAAAACTGTTTATATCATTGGAAAACCAATACTATTTCTTTGTAAGTGCTACAAATTGCATACTACATCGTTTATTAGCGATTTATTACGATTTTTTGAAAATTATCATAATTTTAAGATCGGCTTAAAAACGTCAAAAAATTGGTTGAGTTTATAAGTGGATATCTCAAAAACGTGAGGATATTTAGAAAAACTGCGTATATCATACGAAAGCCAACATTTTTTAATATTGTTGCTCAAAACCACACTGAGATACCTTAAATAATCAATTTGTCAGGATATTTTGAAATTAAGATTAATGTAGTAATGTTATTAAAAAAATTAATGAACTTCAAAAAAGGATTTCTCAAAAACTAAATGATAATTTCAAAAACTGTTTATATCATTGGAAAACCAATACTATTTCTTTGTAAGTGCTACAAATTGCATACTACATCGTTTATTAGCGATTTATTACGATTTTTTGAAAATTATCATAATTTTAAGATCGGCTTAAAAACGTCAAAAAATTGGTTGAGTTTATAAGTGGATATCTCAAAAACGTGAGGATATTTAGAAAAACTGCGTATATCATACGAAAGCCAACATTTTTTAATATTGTTGCTCAAAACCACACTGAGATACCTTAAATAATCAATTTGTCAGGATATTTTGAAATTAAGATTAATGTAGTATTGTTATTAAAAAAATCAAGGAACTTCAAAAAAGGATTTCTCAACAACTAAATGATAATTTCAAAAACTGTTTATATCATTGGAAAACCAATACTATTTCTTTGTAAGTGCTACAAATTGCATACTACATCGTTTATTAGCGATTTATTACGATTTTTTGAAAATTATCATAATTTTAAGATCGGCTTAAAAACGTCAAAAAATTGGTTGAGTTTATAAGTGGATATCTCAAAAACGTGAGGATATTTAGAAAAACTGCGTATATCATACGAAAGCCAGCATTTTTTAATATTGTTGCTCAAAACCACACTGAGATACCTTAAATAATCAATTTGTCAGGATATTTTGAAATTAAGATTAATGTAGTAATGTTATTAAAAAAATCAATGAACTTCAAAAAAGGATTTCTCAAAAACTAAATGATAATTTCAAAAACTGTTTATATCATTGGAAAGCCAATACTTTTTCTCTATAAGTGCTATAAATTGCTTTACTGCATCGTTTATTAGCGATTTATTACGATTTTTTGAAAATTATGGTAATTTTAAGATCGGCTTAAAAACGTCAAAAAATTGGTTGAGTTTATAAGTCGATATCTCATAAACTTGAGGATATTTAGAAAAACTGCTTATATCATACGAAAGCCAACATTTTTTAATATTGTTGAGCAAAACTACACTGAGATACCTTAAATAATCAATTTGTCAGGATATTTTGAAATTAAGATTAATGTAGTAATGTTATTAAAAAAATCAATGAACTTCAAAAAAGGATTTCTCAAAAACTAAATGATAATTTCAAAAACTGTTTATATCATTGGAAAGCCAATACTTTTTCTCTGTAAGTGCTACAAATTGCATTACTACATCGTTTATTAGCGATTTATTACGATTTTTTGAAAATTATCGTAATTTTAAGATCGGCTTAAAAACGTCAAAAAATTGGTTGAGTTTATAAGTCGATATCTCAAAAACTTGAGGATATTTTGAAAAACTGCTTATATCATACGAAAGCCAACATTTTTTAATATTGTTGAGCAAAACTACACTGAGATACCTTAAATAATCAATTTGTCAGGATATTTTGAAATTAAGATTAATGTAGTAATGTTATTAAAAAAATCAATGAACTTCAAAAAAGGATTTCTCAAAAACTAAATGATAATTTCAAAAACTGTTTATATCATTGGAAAGCCAATACTTTTTCTCTGTAAGTGCTACAAATTGCATTACTACATCGTTTATTAGCGATTTATTACGATTTTTTGAAAATTATCGTAATTTTAAGATCGGCTTAAAAACGTCAAAAGATTGGTTGAGTTTATAAGTCGATATCTCAAAAACTTGAGGATATTTTGAAAAACTGCTTATATCATACGAAAGCCAACATTTTTTAATATTGTTGCTCAAAACTACACTGAGATACCTTAAATAATCAATTTGTCAGGATATTTTGAAATTAAGATTAATGTAGTAATGTTATAAAAAAAATAAATGAACTTCAAAAAAGGATTTCTCAAAAACTAAATGATAATTTCAAAAACTGTTTATATCGTTGGAAAGCCAATACCTTTTCTCTATAAGTGCTACAAATTGCATTACTACATCGTTTATTAGCGATTTATTACGATTTTTTGAAAATTATCGTAATATTAAGATCGGCTTAAAAACGTCAAAAAATTGGTTAAGTTTATAAGTCGATATCTCAAAAACTTGAGGATATTTTGAAAAATTGCTTATATCATACGAAAGCCAACATTTTTTAACATTGTTGCTCAAAACTACACTGAGATACCTTAAATAATCAATTTGTCAGGATATTTTGAAATTAAGATTAATATAGTAATGTTATTAAAAAAATCAATGAACTTCAAAAAAGGATTTCTCAAAAACTAAATGATAATTTCAAAAACTGTTTATATCATTGGAAAGCCAATACCTTTTCTCTATAAGTGCTACAAATTGCATTACTACATCGTTTATTAGCGATTTATTACGATTTTTTGAAAATTATCGTAATTTTAAGATCGGCTTAAAAACGTCAAAAAATTGGTTGAGTTTATAAGTCAATATCTCAAAAACTTGAGGATATTTTGAAAAACCGCTTATATCATACGAAAGCCAACATTTCTTAATATTGTTGCTCGAAACTACACTGAGATACCTTAAATAATCAATTTGTCAGGATATTTTGAAATTAAGATTAATGCAGTAATGTTATTAATAAAATCAATGAACTTCAAAAAAGGATTTCTCAAAAACTAAATGATAATTTCAAAAACCAATTTAAATCATTGGAAAGCCAATACTTTTTCTCTGTAAGTGCTACAAATTGCATTACTACATCGTTTATTAGCGATTTATTACGATTTTTTGAGAATTATCATAATTTTAAGATCGGCTTAAAACGTCAAAAATTGGTTGAGTTTATAAGTCGATATCTCAAAAACTTGAGGATATTTTGAAAAACTGCTTATATCATACGAAAGCCAACATTTTTTAATATTGTTGCTCAAAACTACACTGAGATACCTTAAATAATCAATTTGTCAGGATATTTTGAAATTAAGATTAATGTAGTAATGTTATTAAAAAAATCAATGAACTTCAAAAAAGGATTTCTCAAAAACTAAATGATAATTTCAAAAACTGTTTATATCGTTGGAAAGCCAATACTTTTTCTCTATAAGTGCTACAAATTGCATTACTGCATCGTTTATTAGCGATTTATTACGATTTTTTGAAAATTATCGTAATTTTAAGATCGGCTTAAAAACGTCAAAAAATTGGTTGAGTTTATAAGTCGATATCTCAAAAACTTGAGGATATTTTGAAAAACTGCTTATATCATACGAAAGCCAACATTTTTTAATATTGTTGCTCAAAACTACACTGAGATACCTTAAATAATCAATTTGTCAGGATATTTTGAAATTAAGATTAATGTAGTAATGTTATTAAAAAAATCAATGAACTTCAAAAAAGGATTTCTCAAAAACTAAATGATAATTTCAAAAACTGTTTATATCATTGGAAAGCCAATACTTTTTCTCTGTAATTGCTACAAATTGCATTACTAGATCGTTTATTAGCGATTTATTACAATTTTTTGAAAATTATCGTAATTTTAAGATCGGCTTAAAAACGTCAAAAAATTGGTTGAGTTTATAAGTCGATATCTCAAAAACTTGAGGATATTTTGAAAAACTGCTTATATCATACGAAAGCCAACATTTTTTAATATTGTTGCTCAAAACTACACTGAGATACCTTAAATAATCAATTTGTCAGGATATTTTGAAATTAAGATTAATGTAGTAATGTTATAAAAAAAATCAATGAGCTTCAAAAAAGGATTTCTCAAAAACTAAATGATAATTTCAAAAACTGTTTATATCATTGGAAAGCCAATACTTTTTCTCTGTAAGTGCTACAAATTGCATTACTACATCGTTTATTAGCGATTTATTACGATTTTTTGAAAATTATCGTAATTTTAAGATCGGCTAAAAAACGTCAAAAAATTGGTTGAGTTTATAAATCGATATCTCAAAAACTTGAGGATATTTTGAAAAACTGCTTATATCATACGAAAGCCAACATTTTTTAATATTGTTGCTCAAAACTACACTGAGATACCTTAAATAATCAATTTGTCAGGATATTTTGAAATTAAGATTAATGTAGTAATGTTATTAAAAAATCAATGAACTTCAAAAAAGGATTTCTCAAAAACTAAATGATAATTTCAAAAACTGTTTATATCATTGGAAAGCCAATACTTTTTCTCTGTAAGTGCTACAGATTGCATTACCACAACGTTTATTAGTGATTTATTACGATTTTTTGAAAATTATCTTAATTTTAAGATCGGCTAAAAAGCGTCAAAAAATTGGTTGAGTTTATAAATCGATATCTCAAAAACTTGAGGATATTTTGAAAAACTGCTTATATCATTCGAAAGCCAACATTTTTTAATATTGTTGCTCAAAACTACACTGAGATACCTTAAATAATCAATTTGTCAGGATATTTTGAAATTAAGATTAATGTAGTAATGTTATTAAAAAATCAATGAACTTCAAAAAAGGATTTTTCAAAAACTAAATGATAATTTCAAAAACTATTTATATCATTGGAAAGCCAATACTTTTTCTCTGTAAGTGCTACAAATTGCATTACTACATCGTTTATTAGCGATTTATTACGATTTTTTGAAAATTATCGTAATTTTAAGATCGGCTTAAAAACGTCAAAAAATTGGTTGAGTTTATAAGTCAATATCTCAAAAACTTGAGGATATTTTGAAAAACCGCTTATATCATACGAAAGCCAACATTTTTTAATATTGTTGCTTGAAACTACACTGAGATACCTTAAATAATCAATTTGTCAGGATATTTTGAAATTAAGATTAATGTAGTAATGTTATTAAAAAAATCAATGAACTTCAAAAAAGGATTTCTCAAAAACTAAATGATAATTTCAAAAACTGTTTATATCATTGGAAAGCCAATACTTTTTCTCTATAAGTGCTACAAATTGCATTACTACATCGTTTATTAGCGATTTATTACGATTTTTTGAAAATTATCGTAATTTTAAGATCGGCTTAAAAACGTCAAAAAATTGGTTGAGTTTATAAGTCGATATCTCAAAACTTGAGGATATTTTGAAAAACTGCTTATATCATACGAAAGAAAACATTTTTTAATATTGTTACTCAAAACTACACTGAGATACCTTAAATAATCAACTTGTCAGGATATTTTGAAATTAAGATTAATGTAGTAATGTTATTAATAAAATCAATGAACTTCAAGAAAGGATTTCTCAAAAACTAAATGATAATTTCAAAAACTGTTTGTATCATTGGAAAGCCAATACTTTTTATATTTTGAAATTTTGATATTTTGAAAAACTGCTTGTATCATACGAAAACGGACACGTTTTTCTTAATATTGTTGAAAACTACATTGAGAGTAAAATTGCATATTTAAAAGCATTTAAATGCAATAGGTATAGATAAAGAGAGCAAATTTACGGCACAAATTGAGTTCTTTGATTAGTAAAATTATTACCATTTCATTATTTCAAACACATCCATCATATTTTGTCACAACTACTTAGTTATTGTACTGAAAAATCAAATTGGACAAAAAATTTCGTATTTTATTGATCACTTAGTCATCTCAGCAGCACATTTCTAGATAAAAAAGGTAAATAACGATTTCTCGACTCAAAATCATCCACTGCAAATAAGATATGACCAACAAAATAATGTGTAGAGGTACAAGAATTTAAAAAAGTATTGTATCATATGTTTTATATGTATATGTTAGGTTAGTTTATTTGTTAAAGTATCTAGATATTTTTTATACATTTACATATCAGTACTTGAATATAAAGCTATATTATATAAATTATAAGCGCTCATTGCTTATAGAGCTAGAATAATATAAATAAAATGTTTGATTGTTCAAGTTGGGCTAATTAAGATAGTAAAATTTGTTAATAAACGAAAATATATCATTTTCTTGAATTCACGAAACAAATAAGAAAAAAATATTTGCCTCCTGTGAGGATTGAACTCACGACCCCTGGTTTACAAGACCAGTGCTCTGCCACTGAGCTAAAGAGGCTCATATTTTTTGCTTTTATCATTTTAAAGTTCGAATAGAATCTTGGCATTTTCATTAATAAAGATTGATTAAATTTTAACTTACCGAATCGTGTTCGCTGGCATCGTGAGATAAAGCCTCTCTACTATGATTACTTTGTAAAATATCGACAGGTTCTAAAACTGGTTCAGTTGAATCTTGTTGAATTTGCTGATTTTGCTGGATTCTCCCATTACTTACTGATATACTTGTACTACTACTATATTCAATTTCAGTTGTGTCTTCGGAATACTAAGAAAATTTTAATATAAATTATAACAAATTATTGCAAACGATTCACTTACAACTGGCACAATTTTTGTTACGATTAAACAAGACGATAAAATAATAAAACTCCACCTGAAAATTAAGAATTAAATAATAATCATCGATGGATTTCGTTAAAAACATAAACTTACCGATCAATTCCTTTTAATAATAACATTTTTAAAATCATAAAATTTCTTCTTTTCACTCTCACAAAAACGTTCATTTAATTTATTCTTACTCAAAGAAATACAACTTCCGATTTCCACATTAATTTTATGTAACAACACACGAAATTTTTAAATAAACTTTTTTAATCAACAACAATTTAAATTCATTTTGTTCTTTTCTCAATTTCACTTTTACTTTTAACGAACACTTTAACACAAAATCGTCGCTAAATGAGCAAACTTTGTCATTGTAAAGTACTTCTTCGTACGCGAAGCACACTTCAAGATTGAGTCGTTAGATGTAAGAAATGGTAACTTAAAAGTGGGAGGAAGCTTTCTAGGTGGTGCTTACTAACGCGAAATCGACGAGAGTCTGGTTGGATCTTTCAAATTGCACCGGAATACATAAGGTTCTCCCACCACCTGTTGTTGTTGGTTCTTGTATGTTGTTAGATGCTTAAAATAAGATTTATTCGAAACTATGCTATTTTTTCTTGAAATATTTTTTGTGATGAAAGTAAAAATAACTTTCAATTAACTTTAAAATTCATCTTACGTAGATAATGTAACGATAATTTCATGTTAATCCCTTCATAACTAACCAAAGAAATAACAAGTATAATAAACCTTCAACTTTAACTTCTTAATCCACATCACGTATTCGCGTAAGATCTAAAAAAAATCTTCGCAACATTCTCGTTACAAACTTACTCCGGACCAGATTGGAGATGTTCCCAGGCTCAGGGACTCAAAACGAAATTTAACCATACTCTCAAAGAAAATGGGTCAGAAGAAGCAACCAAGAAACAATATCTTGTTCCTCGTCCGGACTTAGCTATTGTCACGGTGTAAATCAGATTCAACCGTGGGTTAACCTGTAAATCGTTTGTTCCGAAAGACCTACATACAAGAAACTCCGGGGGGCTATTCATTTACTATATTTTTTTATGCAAGATAAAACACCTCTTCTTCTTCTTGCAAAAGACTTATTTTACCGCAACTTAACTCCGTTATTGGTGTGCATGTGTGACAAATCTAATTCTGATGTAATTAAGTTCAAAGTAAGGCAGCTGCTGGGTTAATGATGTTGAATAGATTAAAACGAAAGGATGCTTGTTTAGGATTGAATTGGATCAATGGAATTATAATTACAAAAAAATGTGTAGTGGAAAATTTACTCGTTTTGATTAGACATTATAAAGTACTATTGCAAAAAATAACGATCATTTTTTGTTTCTTAACCTCCTTTTAATGGCACAGTGATAATAATCCAAATCAGTTATTTGTTATTTAACTGAAATGTTAATAAATGCTCAATAATATGCTTTTCGCTTTATGATCAATATTTCTTTATAATTTGAAGAAACTTATCCGCAAAAAAGCAAATATTAATAAATGCATAATCGCTTATATACAGAGATGCATAAGAAGTGTAGCTTCATGTGTTTCAAATTGTTTTATAAATACTCAATTATCAATTTTATTGTTAACAATATTGTTCTGTTTCGCTTTTATTCTTAGATGTATACATATAGAAGAACGGCTAAACCCAAATCATCCTGTACCATTCCTAATTGCCCTTCGACACTGGGCTAGTACAATCATTGATTTTTTAGTTTTGCAATTGAGGTATGATGTTAAAGAGAAACCTTTGTCCAATATAACACCAAGATATTTCACTTCTGGAGCAAAGGTTAATGGATTAGTGCAGAGATTGGGCGGTGTTAAGTGTCTCTATTTCTTCTGTTTAGTGACGAGAACCATCTCAGTCTTTTTAGGAGTGATAAATAGTGTATGATCTTCACACCATCGCTCAATAAGTTTAAGCGAAATTGAAAAAAAATCGTCAACTTTAACTCTCAACAAAATAGTTACGTTGTCGGCGGAACCAATAGTGAAGATATTTATAATTTAACTCAGGAATGAGATAATCAGTTGTTAAGAACCAGAGAAGTGGTGAGAGCACCTTGTGGACAGCCTCTAACTTTTCGTACTGTGTGACTTTTCGTTTTTAGCCAGAACAACTCTGCTAACTAGCATTGATCTTATCCAGCCCGCGATGATTAAAGGTGGTTTTGTCAAACGCTCCCTCTTTCTCAAGAATAGCTCCTAAAATAGAGTCTTTCAAATAAAGAGCTTGCTCAATGTGCCCCACTACCATATGTAGGGTGATGTCCTCAGATTTACCTTTGATAGGAACATATTGATCTAAATGCAAGGAAACGCTTTAAGTACATATTCTCTAATGTAAAGATCGCATAATCTTTCAAGTGTTTTTAAAAGAAATGATGAGAGATTAATGGTTCGAAAGGCTTTGGGATTCGTTAGGCCATTTTTGCCGTTGTTTGGTATGAAGGTTATTGGGAATATATTAAAGGCTAAGCACGCTTTAAAAACTCTCATCAAGTGTACTTTCATATCTTCTAGGCTCTATTCAAGAAGAGCAGGAAAGGTAACATCAGGTTCGGATTTCGATTCAGTTTTCGCAAAAATTTCTCCAGGCTAGTGGCTTTTCTTGTCTTACTAAACATTTATTTACATTTATTTAGCATGTTTTGAAGAAAGTCCAGTCAGAATTCAGTCTAGTATGTTTTACTTTATTAAAAGCTTTCCTGCAAGTGACCCTCAGTGATTGTAGATCAGGATTGTAGGTCTTTCTCCTATACAAATCGCTCAGGTCATGCCGCATGGAAGACCTGAGTGAGTATGTCACCCACGAAATTTGAATACTTCTCCAATTCATCGGTATTTCTAGGGGTATTTCCAGAAAGGGTATGCAGAAAATCAGTCAATTCATTTTAGATCCTGAACCTTCTTTTCCAAAAATCTGGTTGGTCCTAATTTGAAAGCGATCCATCTATGGTCTGACGCTTCTTCGAAGAGCACCAGTTGTTTATGTTTTTGGATGCTCTTTTCCATCTCCTGCATCCTTCTCCCTATGAATCATCTTGGTTTTTTGTTCATTCCTCTTGTCCTGATTAAGGGAAGGTTAGAGGGAAATAATGTCCTTCACCATGCCAGTGTTTTTCAGATAGAAGAAAACAAACAAAAAAAGAAAACCTTTAAATTTTTGTACTGTTAATGGTCTACTAGGTACCCTAGTCGAGGGGGAAGGGTTCTCCCCTCTTCCCCATCTCTTGCATCCTTTTCCCCACGAATCATTTTTCCTCCTTCTTCGTTGCTTTTGTCCTGGATAAGGGAAGGTTAGTTCCTTACCCTTTTCTCGTTTTTTGTTTATTCCTGTATTCTACTCTTCCAATCTTCATTTCTTCCAGTTTCATCTTTCGCTCCACGTCCTCCTTAAATAGTATGATACCTCGAAACATGCTAGTAATGGTCTTCCACTTAACTTCTGAATTGAGCATAAGACTTTCCACATTTCCATTTCTTGGCTTCTCACCTCACTCTTTTCTGCACCTCTCCCTCAACTCGTCCAACATTGTGCACTTAAAAATTGTATGTTCCGCAGTGTCAATCTCATCGCAAAACTAGCATTGATCAATTCGTTTTAGATAACTTCTAAACGCCCCGTCAACGCTTGGATTTTGCAAAAATCCCTCCTCCCCATTCTCTACCCGTTCACGCTACCAGATCCGGAATCAACATCTTGGTCCAACTACCATTCGTTCCCTATCTCATACACTACTTTTCTGTTATTTCCGTCCTTATCTTGGCCTTACATTTCTTCTCACGTATATGCACCTTACTCTTCTCTTCCACTAAGAAGTCAATTGGATATCCACTAAAACCCCCACTGCCTCTCTCACTGCCACTGCCCTTCTGCCTCACTATTAGGTTTCTTTTGCTCGCTTTCAGTTGACGTACGATCGGCATCAATATCAGTAACACATTTGATATTACCGAGGCTTTCATAGCTGTCTCCCATACGTGGCTCAGAGATATATCTTTGGTCACATGTGTTTCACACTATTACTGCTTATTAACGTCGTTTAATCTATTTCCAATTCTAAACTTTTCAAGTTCGTCTTTTATGAGGTAATGTAATTTGTAAATCTTTGATTATCAAACTCTTCAGTTAACGCTTCTAAAAAACGCTTCTATTCTCCATGAGTTTGCCTTTTTTCATGTATGCACTTGTTATGGACTGTGCTGATATATTGATTTTTTATAAAGTTAAAAATAATCTCAAATAAAATATCATGCGAACGATTTCAGTTTCAAAACCCCAATTAATTCGCTTGTGACCTTTTTTATTTTGTATGTCCGCATCTCATATAGAGTTTCTTCGTTGCAAACGTTGACAACACTTGTTGATAATACTCCTGTCAACCATCCCTCGAAAGAATGTTATATATATTTTGTTTACAAACATCAATTATACCGTGAAGATTTCTTTTATCCCCCAATTAAAGCGTGAAAAAATCCCATTGTGTAAAAAAAAGGGTTAAGGCAGGTAGCTTCCTATTGTACCGCAATTAAAGCGTAAAGTTTTCATATTGACCTGTCAATCATCCCTCGAAAGAAGGTTAAGTAGGTCAGTTTTGTTTACAAACATTAATTATACCGTGAAGATTTCTTTTGTATCCTAATTAAAGCGTGAAGAAACCGCCATTGTAATAGAAAAAAGGGTTAAGGCAAGTAGGTTCCTTTTGTATCCCAATTAAAGCGCGAACTTTTATTTTGACCTGTCAATCATTTCCCGAAAGAATGTTATGTTTGGAGTCAAGTGTTCTCACGTGAAATCTCGATTGGAACCTAAGGAAACGAACACCATACCATCCTGTCCATAGGTCATGCGTGATTCATGTATGATAGATCGTGAACGGGCTCAGAAAGCCATTCACGCGTACACCTCTATCTCAAATGACAATAGGTATGATGTGTAACTGGAACCATGCAGAACAGTGGACCATTGGTTTAACTATTGGAGATCTTGGGAAACTAAAAAAAAGAAATGTAAGAAAGCGAGCTAAATTGACGACATGGGAACTGTAGCTGGAAAATATTGGTTGAGAAGCAGAGACGCATGAAAACGGTTAAACAAGCTCACATCCAACATGGAAACAAAAAGATTAAGGAGAATTAATGGAAGATTTAAGACAATATTAGCGATTGAAAATAATTTGAATTTGGTAAAGAAAGTGAAGGAATCATTCGCGAGGGAAGCATTGGGATATATTGTGAAGGAGGAAATGACTGTGGATGAAATGAGGTGGATATGAAGACCATACTGTAAGATACTGCGGGAGTATTGGCAGAAGTTAGGGAAGGGAAGGTTAGATGTGATGAAGGAGAGAGGAGGGAAAATTATATTATAAAAGAACGGCTTATTCGGTGGTAAAGATAAATAGTAAAAAAAGGGACATACAGAGGCAAGAGAGAAGGACAGCGGTAGGGCAAAGTAGATACAACCCAATATATAAGGAAATACTGTATAAAAGGAAATACTATATAAGGGGATACTAAATTACCTGATTAGGGTGGAGGATGAGGAAGGAAAGCGGATGGTAGCTAAGTTTAGGCGTTTCACTGAAGAAAGGGACAATACATATTGGATGGAGGGTGAAAAGTGGGAGTGCAGATTATGTGGGGAAGACAGGGACCATCTGCTGGTGGTGTGTGATAAGATGAGGGCGATGGTGATGTATTGAAGACGGGTACTGGGGGAGATAGCGAAAAGAAAGAGAATGATAAGGAAGATGGTGCTAGCGAGAAAACGTAGGGTGACAAACAGTGGCTGGGGATAGGGGTAGCAATATATTATGTGTTTGTAACATTTTAACAATACTAATAATAAAAATAATATTTCTTTATTACCCAATAGGCAAAGCCCAAAGAAGGATAACAATCAACAACAAATAATACCATCAATTAAATAATTACAATATAATGGCTATATACATAGTGGCTAATTTTGTATCCAAACAATCCAAAATTTAACTGATATGTGTTCAGGCCCAAAATTAGTGCACGTGCCACCACGCCATTCATAAAATCAAGGTTCTGTCGAACGATCTAACCAGGATGTGAAAAATATGTTAGTATCCCGGATGTTAGATAATACAAAAAAATGGGTGGAAGAGGTATGGTTTGTTCAGAGCACGAAGAATTGCTCTTTCATGAGGGAATTAAATTGATAAGTGGTTTGTATCGACGTAATTCCATGTGTCATACGCGAATATTACGGGAATATCCAATTTCGTGCTAAATGTGAAGCGAAAGTACATGCAGAATGTTGGGTTTTATGAAATGCTTTTATTAAGGTTGAGCCCAAAACATGATATCTCAAAAACAAATTGAGATATCGAAGTATTATTTTGTTCTTAAAATAGTACAGACTTTTCTTTACAAATGATTGAAAATTTCGTCAAGATATCTTAAGAATTCGATTTTTTACGATTTTTTCAAAATGATTAAAGATATCGTTAATTTTATGAAATGCTCTAAATTAACTTTGAATTTAAAATATTATATCTCAAAAATGAATTGAGATATTGAAATATGGTTTTATTCTCTAAATAATATTACTTTCCTTTATAAACAAATGAAAATTTCATTAAGATATTTTTAAAATTCGATTTTTTACGATTTTTTCAAAATGGCAAAGAAAATCGTTAATTTTACGAAATGCTTTTATTCAGGTTGAGTTCCAAACACGATATCTCATCAAAAAGAATTCTGATATCGAAATAAAATTTTGTTCTTGAAAAAGTACATACTTTCCTTTATAAATGATTTTTTACGATTTTTTCAAAATGATTAAAGATATCGTTAATTTTATGAAATGCTCTAAATTAACTTTGAATTTAAAATATTATATCTCAAAAGCGGATTGAGATATTGAAATATGGTTTTATTCTCTAAATAATACGTACTGTCCTTTATAAACGATAGAAAATTTCATTAAGATATTTTTTAAATTCGATTTTTTTAAAATGGTAAAGAAAATCGTTAATTTTATGAAATGCTCTTATTCAGGTTGAGCTCCAAACATGATATCTCATCAAAAACGAATTCTGATATCGAAATAAAATTTTGTTCTTGAAAAAGTACATACTTTCCTTTATAAATGATTGAAAATTTCATCAAGATATCTTAAGAATTCGATTTTTTACGATTTTTTCAAAATGATTAAAGATATCGTTAATTTTATGAAATGCTCTAAATTAACTTTGAATTTAAAATATTATATCTCAAAAGCAGATTGAGATATTGAAATATGGTTTTATTCTCTAAATAATACGTACTGTCCTTTATAAACGATAGAAAATTTCATTAAGATATTTTTTAAATTCGATTTTTTCAAAATGGTAAAGAAAATCGTTAATTTTATGAAATGCTCTTACTTAGGTTGAGCTCCAAACATGATATCTCATCAAAAGCGAATTCTGATATCGAAATAAAATTTTGTTCTTGAAAAAGTACATACTTTCCTTTATAAATGATTGAAAATTTCATCAAGATATCTTAAGAATTCGATTTTTTACGATTTTTTCAAAATGATTAAAGATATCGTTAATTTTATGAAATGCTCTAAATTAACTTTGAATTTAAAATATTATATCTCAAAAGCAGATTGAGATATTGAAATATGGTTTTATTCTCTAAATAATACGTACTGTCCTTTATAAACGATAGAAAATTTCATTAAGATATTTTTTAAATTCGATTTTTTCAAAATGGTAAAGAAAATCGTTAATTTTATGAAATGCTCTTATTCAGGTTGAGCTCCAAACATGATATCTCATCAAAAACGAATTCTGATATCGAAATAAAATTTTGTTCTTGAAAAAGTACATACTTTCCTTTATAAATGATTGAAAATTTCATCAAGATATCTTAAGAATTCGATTTTTTACGATTTTTTCAAAATGATTAAAGATATCGTTAATTTTATGAAATGCTCTAAATTAACTTTGAATTTAAAATATTATATCTCAAAAGCAGATTGAGATATTGAAATATGGTTTTATTCTCTAAATAATACGTACTGTCCTTTATAAACGATAGAAAATTTCATTAAGATATTTTTTAAATTCGATTTTTTCAAAATGGTAAAGAAAATCGTTAATTTTATGAAATGCTCTTATTCAGGTTGAGCTCCAAACATGATATCTCATCAAAAACGAATTCTGATATCGAAATAAAATTTTGTTCTTGAAAAAGTACATACTTTCCTTTATAAATGATTGAACATTTCATCAAGATATCTTAAGAATTCGATTTTTTACGATTTTTTCAAAATGATTAAAGATATCGTTAATTTTATGAAATGCTCTAAATTAACTTTGAATTTAAAATATTATATCTCAAAAGCAGATTGAGATATTGAAATATGGTTTTATTCTCTAAATAATACGTACTGTCCTTTATAAACGATAGAAAATTTCATTAAGATATTTTTTAAATTCGATTTTTTCAAAATGGTAAAGAAAATCGTTAATTTTATGAAATGCTCTTATTCAGGTTGAGCTCCAAACATGATATCTCATCAAAAACGAATTCTGATATCGAAATAAAATTTTGTTCTTGAAAAAGTACATACTTTCCTTTATAAATGATTGAAAATTTCATCAAGATATCTTAAGAATTCGATTTTTTACGATTTTTTCAAAATGATTAAAGATATCGTTAATTTTATGAAATGCTCTAAATTAACTTTGAATTTAAAATATTATATCTCAAAAGCAGATTGAGATATTGAAATATGGTTTTATTCTCTAAATAATACGTACTGTCCTTTATAAACGATAGAAAATTTCATTAAGATATTTTTTAAATTCGATTTTTTCAAAATGGTAAAGAAAATCGTTAATTTTATGAAATGCTCTTATTCAGGTTGAGCTCCAAACATGATATCTCATCAAAAACGAATTCTGATATCGAAATAAAATTTTGTTCTTGAAAAAGTACATACTTTCCTTTATAAATGATTGAAAATTTCATCAAGATATCTTAAGAATTCGATTTTTTACGATTTTTTCAAAATGATTAAAGATATCGTTAATTTTATGAAATGCTCTAAATTAACTTTGAATTTAAAATATTATATCTCAAAAGCAGATTGAGATATTGAAATATGGTTTTATTCTCTAAATAATACGTACTGTCCTTTATAAACGATAGAAAATTTCATTAAGATATTTTTTAAATTCGATTTTTTCAAAATGGTAAAGAAAATCGTTAATTTTATGAAATGCTCTTATTCAGGTTGAGCTCCAAACATGATATCTCATCAAAAACGAATTCTGATATCGAAATAAAATTTTGTTCTTGAAAAAGTACATACTTTCCTTTATAAATGATTGAAAATTTCATCAAGATATCTTAAGAATTCGATTTTTTACGATTTTTTCAAAATGATTAAAGATATCGTTAATTTTATGAAATGCTCTAAATTAACTTTGAATTTAAAATATTATATCTCAAAAGCAGATTGAGATATTGAAATATGGTTTTATTCTCTAAATAATACGTACTGTCCTTTATAAACGATAGAAAATTTCATTAAGATATTTTTTAAATTCGATTTTTTCAAAATGGTAAAGAAAATCGTTAATTTTATGAAATGCTCTTATTCAGGTTGAGCTCCAAACATGATATCTCATCAAAAACGAATTCTGATATCGAAATAAAATTTTGTTCTTGAAAAAGTACATACTTTCCTTTATAAATGATTGAAAATTTCATCAAGATATCTTAAGAATTCGATTTTTTACGATTTTTTCAAAATGATTAAAGATATCATTAATTTTATGACATGCTCTAAATTAACTTTGAGTTTAAAATATTATATCTCAAAAACGGATTGAGATATTGAAATTTGTTTTTGTTCTCGAAAAAATACGTACTTTTTTATAAACGATTGAAAGTTTCATTATGATATCTTCAAAATTCGATTTTTTACGATGATTTTCAAAATGATAAAGAAAATCGTTAATTTTATGAAATGCTCTTATTTAGGTTGAGCTCCAAACATGATATCTCATCAAAAACGAATTCTGATATCGAAATAAAATTTTGTTCTTGAAAAAGTACATACTTTCCTTTATAAATGATTGAAAATTTCATCAAGATATCTTAAGAATTCGATTTTTTACGATTTTTTTAAAATGATTAAAGATATCATTAATTTTATGACATGCTCTAAATTAACTTTGAGTTTAACACGTTGAATGCCACCATATATTCGACAAATGGGGTCCCACTGGCCAATAGTTTTTTATTTTAGAATCTTGTAATTGCTCTACAGATTCAGGAATTAACATAAATTATTATTATAATTTTTTTTGATATTTATTTTAAACTTTTATTTTATGGTGACACGTTGGTCTCGCGCGGCCTACAATAGACGCGTACATCTCGAGTAGCCATGTGAGTCCAATGTATCATCACGTAATTCCTGTCTGAACTTGTAAAATCTCTCATACACGTGTTTACGGCGATCGAGTATTACTTTTCGCAGTCTTTGTTTGGATGTTGTGAGTGTAATTGTGAATGTGAATATGTCATACAAAAAAGAACAAGCACGTTTGAAGAAGTTATGGAAAGAGTTGCTTTCTGATGAAGAAAGTGAGGCAAATATTTTTGACGTCGACGAAATGTACGAACCGGTTACAGAAAGTTCTGAATCCGAGGACGATTATCGGTCTAAATCTAAACGGTTCAAAAAAAATAATTGTACACCATCTTCGCAAAAACCAGAACCGTCTACCTCACAAAAAAATATAGAAAGCCCCAATTACATGGATGAAATAATAGAAGAAGTTATAAGAAACATGCGTTATGACGACTTGGGTGATGAAGAAAATAATAATGATATTGAAAAAGAAGCAAATAACCAGAGTAATGAGTTTGAGTGGGATCATGCAACTGGGAAAAATCTAAAAAACTTACAGTTTAGTGTCCCAAACTCTGGTTTTAGTATTGCTCTGTATGAACAATACGACAAACTGCCATATGATTTTTTCAAAGTTTTTGTGAATGACGACATCATAAGCTTAATCGTGAGTCAAAAAATCTTCTATTAAAATAACATAACAATAATATATATTTTAGGTAGAAGAAACAAACAGATACGCTGAACAGTGTAAACGAAGTAATATTCTACCAAACGTACGTATTCTGAAATGGACTCCCACAGACCCTACAGAAATAGAACATTTCATTGGTATTATTTTGTGGATGGGGTTGTGTTCTTTCCCAGAACTTTCTTCATACTGGTCAACGAAACGATTGTACAAAAATGCAATCCCAAGTGTAATGTCCAGAAATCGTTTGTGAAATGAGAGCAGAAATGTAAGCAAGGAATAGTAGTTGAAAAATGGAGAGATAAAAGGGACGTATTAGTATTGAGCACTAGACATGGAAATGAAATGGTTACTTTAATCAAAAGAGGTAAAGAAATACAAAAGCCCAAAAATGTGGTTGAATACAATAAATATAAATCATATATTGATATATCTGATCAGTTAAAATCTTATAATACCTGCCTTCGCCGTAGTATGAAATGGTATAGGAAATTGACGTTCGAGTTATTAACTGGAAGTGCAATAGTAAATGCCTACATTGCGTATAAAGAAATAACCAATAATAAAATATCAATAACTGCGCTCAAAGAAGAAGTCATAAGTGGTCTGTTGAAAACAGCGAGACAGGAAGAAATATCTGAAAACATGACCGAAATAGAGCATAAATTAGAAGATGTTGGTCGTTCTAAAAGACGTCGGTGTGTAATATGCTACAAGAAAATTTCAATCGAATCTGGAAGAGAACAAGCATCGAGGAAAACTCCCCAAACCACGTTGAAATGTAGTGCTTGCGATCAATATTTTTGTTTGAACTGTTTTTTTGAAGCACATACAGCTTCTAAAATTTAGTATACACACACCATATTTTCTGTTTTTTTAAGATTTATATCCATGTTTTCGAATGATATTTATGTTTTCTTATGGATTATATCTATGTTGTATTAATGTATTAAGAATTATATATTTTTTTGTATTATTATAAAAGGTAAAATAAATAGATAAACTAGATAGATCTATTTATTTTTCTATTTCTATTTGTTTTTTTCTAACTTTATTGCATTATTTACATACTACAGTTCCCTATGCCACGTGGTGACATATTGGTCTCACAATAACAAGCCAATGACATAAATCGTTTTTCTGGCCGTCTACTCTGCTACCACATGTATTTCAATGCATTACGTGATACCACCGTGGTCACACACGGCCAAATGTAAAATTGTTTAATATGAGACTAGGGTGGACTCGCGCAGTCTCTACGTTCCAATACAACATGAGACCAACGCGATCTCATATGGCACTCAACGTGTTAAAATATTATATCTCAAAAACGGATTGAGATATTGAAATTTGTTTTTGTTCTCGAAAAAATACGTACTCTTCTTTATAAACGGCTGAAAGTTTCATTATGATATTTTCAAAATTCGATTTTTTACGATTTTTTGAAAATATTAAAGAAAATCGTTAATTTTATGAAATACTTTTATTTAGGTTGAGTTCCAAACATGATATCTCAAAAACGAATTAAGATATCGAAATACTGTTTTGTTTTTGAAAAAGTACATACTTTCCTTTATAAGGGATTCAAAATTTCATCAAGACATCTTAAGAATTCGACTTTTTGCGATTTTTTCAAAATGGTAAAAGAAATCGTTAATTTTATGAAATGCTCATATTTAGATTGAGTTTAAAACATGCTATCTTAAAAACAAATTGAGATATTGAAATATGGTTTTGTTCTCGAAAAAATACGTACTTTGCTTTATAAACGACTAAAAAATTCATTAAAATATCTTCAAAATTCAATTTGTTCCCATTTATATTATTTTATTGTTATCTGTGTTGAAACGTATTTTTACATATTTCAATTTTTGTCTCAATAATTTTTGAATAGAACATCAGTTATCAACGTTATCATATATTTGAGAGAAAAAGTTTTCATCTTCAATTTAACCTTCACTAATGCCATAAGATGCGAAGGTCGGATAGAGAAGCATATTCGATCCTGCTCAAGACATAAGCACAATATAAAGACTTCAGTGGGCTTACGTTAGTGAAGTGTTCACACTCACGTAATACGAAATCAAGGGTTCTAAAGGCGTCCGAACAAGTTTCAAGTTTAAGGGATATGCTGTTTAAAAGTAAGACTAGCATCAAAAAACTTCCTCAAAATCCTTGTATTCCTCCTTAAAGTATCACTGTCAATATTATAAGAATAAATTAATGGTGTTAAACGTCACTTTTAATGACAGGATTGTTGTTGTTAATATTCAAGAGATTATTAAGATTGTAATAATGTTCAAAACCGTTGTCATAAATTTCCCTATCTACAGGATGTTCGGTTCTTCGTTCGGTCCCAAAGCGAAACCATGTTTGTACCATGTTTTCTACGTCGTCATGAGATTGTCAAAGGTCGGATAATTTCTCCATAAATAATCGTTAATATTCAATATCTGTTGATGGAAGCGGCTGAAATTTGGTTTGTAAAAGAACTTTAAATTGGTTTTGTTGTTTGAATGGGAATTATTTTTTAGGGAAATAATTAATCATGCCGCAATTTTGATTACTACTTGAAGATGAATTGAAAAGAAAATGTATTTACAGATTGATTATCTATCATTATAGTGTACAAATGCAATGTTGCCACATATTTCTTCCTTTAAGTGCCTCCTGAAACCCTACGAAGCATGTACAACATTTTAGCATTAAGATTTTCGATTCATAGACTATCGCAGAATGCCGTTACGTATAGGTTATGCGCCAATTCTTGAACATCCTGTATATACGGCTTGTTATTTTTGAATTGCTTTAAGAGCTTTAAGGTTATTTTGTATGATCTTGGATGGTTCTTATCTACTTTTATTATTGTTCCCGATTTTCAAGTTTTATCTTTTTGTGGCACGACTACTCTTTCTCCCTTCTTCAGATGATTAAAATCTTATGATTTTTTGTTATAAAAAGTCTTCTGAATAATTTGTGTATTTCTATAGTGGTTGTTGTATAATTCGTGATTAGGGTTATTATTTAAAGGATTTTTAAAGTTTTTATTTTCCTATTGAATAGGACTTCAGGTGGAGAAGACATTGATTTGTTCAAAGGTGTCGCTCTATATTCTAAAAGGACTAAATACATATCATTTCCTCCTTCTTTGCCTTTTTCATTAGTTTCTTGATCGCTTGTATATGTCTCTCGATTTATTAAGGTTTTTTTTGTCTGTTTTGTAAAGTAACTTCACTCATCCATATGATTAATTCTTTTAGATCAAAATACAGTAGACTGGTTCTGTAACTAATAAATTGTTTATTTTTTTCTTTAAAAATTTTCTTAAATTATGTATTATTTGTAATAAATTTGTTATGAATACAATAGGAGGGCGCTAAAAGATGTTTTAATCACAATTATCCAATACTAAAACATTAAAAGCACCTTTAAATCCTAAACAACGTCCTTAATAACAACAACAGTTTCGGAAAAATTTACTTCTTTAAAGAAAAATCTCACCTCTTCTGTGAGTTGGAAAGTTAATCGCCTTAAAGGTTCAAGTAAAGTCACCACCGCTAGTTTCGCCCATCCTAATAGCCTTAACCGTAATGAAACAATGAATGGTTCCAGTTACAGTTAGTCGTGAAGTGGTAAAGTTAAGAGAAGAGACTCTCCGTAACACTAATTACGGTGTCATCCCGGTAACGTCGATTCTTGAAACGTCCCACAACATTACCAAGGTTTTAAGTGAGACCGAAGTCGGAAGAGAGTTGGTTTTCGCTTGTTGAAGTCAATTGCGCTTGCGCTCGAAATTAGATTAAATTCGAATCCCAATCGAGGTGGGAACGACTGCGTAAAGCAAATTGGTCCGACGCAACGGGTTTCTTAGTTTTTCAAGAAAACAGAATCTTTGCTGGTGGAACAATGCTTCCGCAATTTACTAATGTCAAAACGGATTAAAATAAATAAAGGTTACTCACCTTTTTATGTGAGAAAAAAATTAGAGTAGACATAATTAGAAGAGTAAGTTAATTTTAATTAAGAAAAGGAATGTATTGAAAAGATTAAGGTGGGATTTTTTCTTTCATTTAATTGGTTCTTGTGATCAATTTCAATTTCAAAAGAATAACGAACAAGAAAAAAGATGTAGAAGGAAATGACTTTTATCTTTACATCTCAATTTAATCTAATTATTGTATATCATTAATAAAATCGTTTAAAATTGTCCGATGCAATTATCTAGTAAAAGTTAAAAAATTCTCACCTGTTTCTTAAATACTCGTCATTAAAACGTCACAGTGCGTTTGCTAACGGTACTCCTACACCGACCTTTGTTTTCATACTTTTCCATTCCTTCACGCTCATCATTATTACAAACAAACCTGGAACGTTTTCATTTTAAAACCAACTTTAAAGAAGCAAGTGAAAACTGTAAATATAGAAATAACAATTTTTTCATGGGAAAATTCTTTTTAAATTATCTTTGCCAAGGCTAAAAATTGATTTGATACAGGTGTTAAAAAAGATGACATTGATGAAAATAAAATAACAGCTATTTCATGATTCAATAATATTGATTTTGTTTCAAAAAAAAAAAAAAAATACTGTAGCAAAACCTCTATATAATCTTAAGAAAGTGGTTACAGCTTTAATGATGGAGATAAAGGAATGAATGATTTCTTAAATTGAAGATGATTTCTTCTCTAAAATTTTGTATGATAACTGATGTTTTATTCAAAAATTATTGAGATAAAAATTGAAATATGTAAAATTGTGTTTTAACGTAGATAATAGTAAAATAATAAAAATCACCCATTTTTATTATTCAAAAAAATCGCCATGGTGAAAATAATGGAGATTGATCAAATTGAAGATTCAAATGCGCTCTTTAAGATGACATATGATAAGTGATGTTTCAACGTGATTTATTGATATAGAAATTAAAACGCGTAAGGGATTCAAATTATTTGAATTTGAAAGATTGCTGTAGCTTTAATGATGAGGATTAAGGAATGAGTTATGACTTAAATTGAAAATAAAGATTTCCTCTCTTTAATGTATGATAACATTGATAACTGATGTTCCATTCAAAAATTATTGAGACAAGAATTGAAATGTGTAAGATTATCTTAATGAAATTTTTAGTCGTTTTTATGAAAGAAAGTTCGTACTTTTTCAAGAATAAAACAACATTTGGTTTTTGCGATATCATGTTTGGAACTCAACCTAAATAAAAGTATTTCATAAAATTAACCATTTTCTTTATCATTTTGAAAAAATCGCAAAAGATCGAATTTTGAAGATATCTTAATGAAATTTTAAATCGTTTATAAAGGAAAGTACGTATTTTCTCGAGAACAAAACCATATTTGAATATCTCAATCCGTTGTTGAGATATTATATTTTGAACTCAAAGTAAATTAAAAAAAGAGCATTTCATAAAATTAATGATTTTTTTAATCATTTTGAAAAAACCGCAAAAAATCAAATTCTTAAGCCATCCTAAGAAAATATAGTGTCATTTATAGAGGAAAGTATGTATTTTTTTAAGGATTAAATCATATTTGAATATCTCAATCTGTTTTTGAGATATCAAGTTTTGAACTCAATCAAAATTGTAGTATTTCACAAAATCTAGGATTTTCTTAATCATTTTGGCAAAATCTTAAAAAATCGAATAGTTACAATATCGATGAAATATTTTGTCATTTATAAAGGATAGTATGCGTTTTTTCAGGAACTAAACCGTATTTGAATGTCTCAATCCGTTTTTGAGATATCAAATTTTGAACACAACCTAAATTTGTGGAATTTCACAAAATTAATAATTTTCCTAATTATTTTGAAAAAATTGAATTCTTTGATATGATGAATTATGACGACGATATTTGCTATATTTTTGAGAAATTAGAAGAAATGATGGCTCTTCTAAGGAACATCTTTAAGGGTTGCCTGACGTTTCACTACAATTGCACTTATTAACGTGAGGTTTTGCTAAGCTTCATACTTAAACGGAGTAAGCAAAGCTACTTCCTTCCGAAGTATTTCAAACCAGTCGGCCTTCTCTTCATTCTTATTAAAAACTGTAGAAAGCCTGTACGATCGTTACAGAAGAGATATCTACCCTCTAGATAGACCCTTAGACTGCAATCATCAGTCACAGCTCTTCACTATGTAACTAGCTTTATTATTGGACTCGAAAGATTCCGCTTTAGTAGTATTCATAGTCATAGAGGGTGCTTTTGATAAGACGACCTTATCTGTTATTAGCGAGGCTTTGACTGAGCGCCATGGTTGGAGAAAGCGTTGTCTCACACAGAGAATCGTTAAGCTAAGGGCTTGCAATACTACCCTTAAAAAGGCTACTACTAAAAGATGTTTTTAATGAGGTTCCACTTTTGTGGAACCTCATTTTAGACAGCCTTATTAAGCGCCTCAAAGAGGCAAATTTTGTTATCGGAGGAATGCTGATAATCATACACTCATACTATATGTATTGTCAGGGGGACACATATGGGGGTTTTATGTGATAGGCAGCAGTTGTCGGTAGGACTGACAATTCTCTTCACAAGGTTGCGAAAAATTGATAATGTTTCACTGTTTTGTGTAAAGTTTATTATTTTTATTAAAGTTTGTGGGTATCACTCTAGATAGAGTCAAGGAAGCTAGCGTCGCTTTTCCAGTGCCATAGGGCCTCTGGATATACACAGCTGTAAAAGACCTAAGTTTACTTATGATGTAATAGTCTTGTAATCAAAGGCAGTACAGGTGACTGCCTATACTGCGCTAAGTAGAATACAACGACTTACTTGTATGTATGTTACATGTGCCATGCAAACGACCCTCACCGCGGTTTTTGGAAAACATCCTAAACCTGCATTCTTTCATTTACACATTCACGAGGTGGTACTGATTACCATGTTACGACTACGAGAAGGAGGACTTTTCAAGGGACTAAGATCATGTATTCAAGGTAATATCTCACCCATTGTAGTTCCATAGAAGTTGATGGAAATAACGCCACTAAAATCTACACTGATGGACTCACGCGGAGAAGACATCACCGTCATACAGGCTGATACCTTATACTGAGTTAATCAAAAATGTAGCCCGCAGAAAGATTATGGAATGCTAGGATATAGTAAAAGGGTGCCAGTTGGCTAAGAGTTTTTGATTTTTTCTCTAAGCTGACTCAGCACAAAAGTTTGTGAGGCTGGGTAAGAGAGCCTGGTAAGTAATTACGGGACTTATCCCAGGCCACTGTAAGGTTAATAAATATCTTTATAACTTATAGTCTCTTCTGTAGTACAAAATCTCAGATTGATAGAGTTAGGGGAAGAATGGCCTAGAATGGCCAATTTGTTGGCAGCATGAGTGTTTATATCTCCAAAATTCTGTTCATCAGCATGAAGTTTTTCAACTTGTTGGCAGCATGAGCTATTACTGTTCCAAACACTGTATATTATCTTAGAGACTGCCAACATGTTGGCAGTATGAGTGCTTATATCTCTAAAGTCCTGCTCATCGGTTTAAAGTTTACCAACTTGTTGGCAATATAAACTATTGTGTCTTCAAAGTCTTGCTCATTAGTTTGAAGTTTTGTTAGCAAGAATAACTTGTTAGCAGAATGAATTAGGACAGGTCCAAATATAACACTATCTTAAAATCTGTTAACTTGTTGGCAGCGTGAGCTATTATTTCTTCAGTCATGTTCATCTGTTTGAAGTCTGTCAACTTGTTGGCAATATGAGCTATTACTATTCAAAATACTGTACATTATCTTAAAGACTGCTACCATGTGGGTAGTATGAGTGTTTATCTTACCAAAGTTCTAGTAATACAATAAAGTTTTAAGGCAGTATGAGCTATTACTACTCCACAGACTATATATTTAAAGACTGTACAAAATCTCACATTGATAGAGTTAGGGGAAGAATGGCCTACTACAAATAGCGTCAGAGACACATCCTGTCTCTTATTTTGCATTCGGCAATTATCAAAGGCTGGGTAATATTATAGATGGGAGATACCTCAAATAAGCTATCGAGTATCGATACCTTTGTGATATCGATACTATTCGTATCGAAAATGTCAAAGTTTTCCAGTATAGAGTCTGCCAACTTGTTGGCAGCATGATATATTGTGTCTCCAAAGTCCTGCTCATCAGCTTGAACTCTGCCAATTTGTTCGCAGTATGACCGATTACTACTCCATAGACTATATATTATTTTAACGACTGTCAACTTACTAGCAGTATAAGCTATTATTGTTCCACATGATATATATTATTTTAATGCCTGCCAACTTATCGACAGCATGAACTGTTATATCTCCAAAGTCCTGCTCACCTGTTTGAAGTCTGCAAAGTTGTTGACAGCATGAGCCATTACTGTTCCATACACTCTATATTATTTTAATGACTGCCAAGTTAGTGTCAAGATGAACTATTGTGTCTCCAAAATCTTGCTCATAAAGTCTGTTAACTTATTGGCAACATTTGCGCTATTACTGATCTAAACGTTGTACATTATCTTTAAGACTTCATAATACCAGGAGCTAGTATATCTTAAAACTTCTACTCATTACTTTGAAGTCTGCTAACTTTTTACGGTAGGTTTGTTCAAGAACTACGTATTAGATTGTAAACAATTATTAATTTTAAAAATAACAAACAAATCTTTTTATTACGACATGAATATGACCTAACCTAACTTTAAGTAGTGAGTGTCAGTGTCTGATCACATCTGATCACTGCAGTATATTCATTTATTATATGATATCCAAATGTCCTTCTATTTTTTTTATAATTGTTCGTTAAACTACAGGTTGAACTTATGCTAATTTAATTTTCTTTCACTCTGTCCTTTAACTTTTCTTTTAATTTTCCATTTCTTTTTAGTAACTACTAGGGCTGGGAGATACCTTCGTGGTATCGATACTATTCAAAGTATCGAAACTATCAAAGTATCAAAGTATTATAAGTATCGATGTATTGAAAGTACTAAATTATTGGAAAAATATTTAGTAATAGTAGTAATACAATAAATACATAATCAGCACATTTTTTATGCATTTTTCTTCGTAGATTTTAATTTTGGAGTTAAAATGGTAGCAAGAATAAAGGTAAAACAAAGCAGTATATATGAGGTGAGGTAATATGAGGTGAATACGTTCTTGATAATTTTCCTCGATCCTCAAGTAGATACGCAAAATTTTGACTTATTAATCGTAACAGGTATTGAAATAACGAGGAATAGCCACAAATTGAATGTCTTTTTCAAGGTATAGCCCCTCCCTTGAAGCATTTTAGGACTGATCTCGATGTGGATTTTTCTTAATATATTTTTTAAGTAAAATCACTCTTTTAAATATACCATAAACAATTTTTGATACTCCGACACTTACCATATTTCAATACTTAGATACTTTCGATAACGACACTTTGCTGGTATCGAGTATCGATATCGAGGTATTTATTGATACATATCGATAAGTATTGATACTTTGCCCAGTTCTAGTTGATATAGCCGGAGTGAGTGCTGGGAGGATATTGGGACCTAGGTACTACGTGTGTATACATGCTGTCTCCATCTCTTATATACACAAAAGCGAACAGTTCGTCCCCTAAAGATAAAACCTAGTCTAATATAATACTTACCAGTTATTTTATTAAAATTCCAAATAACTTTTATTGTTTATAGTGTAGGTAGTTTAAGTTAAGAATTTTTTATTGCAAATAAAATACCAAAAGCTAAATTCTTTGACCGTGAAAACCGTGAAAATGGTGTCGACTCTGGCTAATGACTCTAAGAGAGCTTTAAACACATTCAGTGTGATAACAGAGTTTCTTTGATCTGGGTCCCAGGTCACTGGAGTTGCTGGTAAGAAGCCGCAGATGAGCTAGTGCAAGAGGACAAAGCTAATGCGTTTGTGGTGTCAGAACCAGCATTTGGTGCATCTTTTGCGATGGCCAAGCACAAGATTGGACTGTGAAACGAAGAAAAATTTTGCCTACTATGGAGCAATTTTAATGGAATGAGACATTGTTAAACCCGGGAATACCATAGAACTTGCACTATCGATTAAAGACACATCTAAACCTCTTAGGCCTAGCCGGCGAGGTTTTTTGCCGCTTTACCTCTTAATCTCCTAATTTAGGTAACGAATTTCAAAAAATACTTTTATTGTATAAACGAGTTGTAAATAATACAAGAAGTGTATTTTTGTATTCAAAACCAAATTTATTCTTTAAATTTTTTTCCTTCCTTTATTTATTTTTTTAAATTTAATCATGAAAAGCAAGAAAACAGTTTCTTTCTTTCGTAATGCAGAGATAAACATTGCACTTTGCACAAAATAGGAAAGTTTTTAAACCACATCCCGGGTTTTTGAGAAAGATCCTACAATGATAGAGGATCTTGTTCTACCTTCCACGCAAAGCTTGCTTACCCGCCTCAACTTACCTACCTTCATTTCTTTCTTGTCTATATATCGCGGAATTTCCTAACAACTAATCCCAACACCACCTCCAGTATCTGGTCTGTACATTCTCTAAAAGCCCTTACTCTTTCCAACCCCATACATAACTACACTTTTTACTAAGTTCTCAAACATTAAATTCTTTCCTCCCACATCTTTTCCAAAAATCCTCTCACCCCATTCTCAAACCTGTCCCATAATTCTATTTGTCCTCGTTGCCAACACCTTAATATGTTGTTCTCCTTAAATTTATACCCCAATCTAAAACCCAACCCAAGTATGTGTACTCCTTTACTTCTTCGATTACGTTTTCCTTCCATCTCCAATTTTTAGTTTTTCTTTGACCCCCTTGACAGAATTTTATAATTTTTTTTCATCATTCTGCATATTACAGTTTTGGATCAAAAATGAAAATTCTCTGGTTCAGGAATATATTTATATGTTCAAAGAGGGATCAGAAACGTCAGAGAGGAAGTCTACCGTAAGACACTTTGGATCAAGCAATAAGCATTTACTCACTGAATTTTTTCAGACAATCAAGCCATTGTAAGAAGCGATGGCTTCTTGTTTCCTTGTGCACTGGAAAATGAGAAACTTAATCAGTTCTAACATCAAATTGTGGTATGGGTTTTGTGGGACCCTTCTTCTTTTTAGCTGCATAATCATTTTCTAAAGAAGCTAAGCTTGGCCTACCTCTTTTTTTAGAATCAGGATTCTTGCCTGACATAGTGCTTCAGCTATCTCATAACGAAACTCGAGCGAATCCAAAATATCTTTCGCCGGAAGGTAAATTTCTCGCATCTATGAAATGAAAAAAGAGTTTGAGATACCATCTGCGAGATCTACTGATGGACGATATCAGTCCATCAAGTAAATCTAGTTAGTTTTTCTACATAGTTTTTTGTTTTCTATTGAATCTGTGGACAGTATCTACGGGTTGGGCTCCACAAAATGTACCAGCAACACGAACGCTTTTATTATCAAATCATTGTACCACTTGTAGTTCTGAAACTCTTGTAGAAGCAACTCTTTTCTCAGTCGGAAATCAACTGATGTTCTGAATTCGTCGTACGCACCATTACCACGTCGTTTGAGTTCCTTTTTTGTGGGGAGTTTCAGTCCTGGTATCCTATCTCTTCTTCTTGCTCCCAATGTATATATTTCATCTTCATGAAGAATTGTCATAAGTTTGATTGAAGAAAACCAATTATCAAAATATAATAAATAATTATAATGTGTTGGTATTGAACCTGCGAGGCTGTTCTTGGGTAGGTTCAGTTTTACCGGTGTAAATTTTAAAATTGTGTGTCAAACCTTTATCGTCGTACAAGACAAAGATCTTGTTTGGTTTATTGGAACTGTATTGTTTCAGGGATGATTTTCCTTTATATGGCACAATCTGCTCATCAACGCAAAATTTCTGGGGTTTGTCTTGATTTTTGAATGCTTTTTGCAACCTGTTCACAACTGGTCTAATTTTGAACAGTTTATCGTAGTTGGGATTAATCAGAACTGTAAGAATATGGTTATTATTATTGAAATGCAAATGTCTCTTTATGAGTTCCTATCTCTTTCTTGACCTAGAATCGGCCACCTGTGGAACCCTACAGGAAGTTTTCCTGAAGAGCCTACTACGTGGAAGATTAAATACCGATATGTAAATCACAGTGCCTATAAAGATTTCAAGCTCTGAACGTATTTGTTGAAGAGATTTACTAACATCCATTTGGGTAGCATATCAATTACTTTCTTCTGGAATCAAATCCAACAACGCGTCATCCATAAATGGTTTGAAATAATGTATAGGCCTTCCAATTTCTGGCTCATCATCTTTGGGTGGAACAGTAAATTGAGGTGTAGACAATGGAGTTTCGTTTGGGTTCACTTTGTTCCATTTGTATAACTTCTTCTTTTTATTTTGATTTGAAGTGCAAGTTGTACGCGACTCTTTCTCTTCGTCACTTTCATCATTTGACGAATGATCGCTATTCTCGGGTAAATCTTCAGGGATGAATTCATCCTCAGAATCATCCAGATTCTCGTCTTCACTATCACTGGGGATTTTCCTCCGTTTTGGTCACATTTTATCTGAAAAGAAGGAAGATATTCTCTTAGGAAAATATTTCAAGCTGTCAATCTTATCAGATTTTCGACTTTTTTTTCAGTTCATCTCCCCTACGGATTTAAAATATTAAAATGTGATAATACTATTTATCGGGGTACAATTAGTAAATGTATATAATGTAATATAATCTTGTCAGCCTCATATTACTATAACAACAAGTCCTATAAACGACCTTGCTTAAACAATTATTCATGGAAGTAATTTTTGGAATTCCTCACATAAAATTGATATGTCCACATATTTCTAGTAAATACTGCTGCCTTTTAAAATTGCCAAAAAAAATTTAATACTATCGATAGTTTGAAGTAATCGACCTCCTGGGAAGTAAATAAGTATCATCATTAACATTAACTCAATGTTATTCATTCTTGTTACATCTTTTGCAATCGACTTATTTGAAAAAAATGTTTCTTTTATAAATCTCCTTTCGGCTTCGTTTGACTACAAACGAGACGGCAATAATCATATCGTCTCCAATATAACGAAGAGATGATGGCAATTTCATATCGGGGTTTCTTGATTGCCCTACTCGCCTGGGTAATTAGGATATAAAATCATTGGCGGCGATGAAACATTCCGCGAGTTTACGGCCCCTTTCGCACCATCTCACAAAGCCAGCCTCCCATAACGTGACGATTTTAAATGAAGGGAAATGAGAAAAAGATATGGTAGCTCAGAATGACATCGGAAAGAAAACGAATAGAAGGAAGAATGATTCCGAGGAATCCCGGTACGTTGTTGTTCCCACATAAAAAACAACGGGCCCAAACGGTATCCTGCACGGATAATTTGGTCAAAAAAAAGAATTCGAACTGTTGAGATCGTATGGAAATACGATGGCGTTGTTCAACTACCGCTAATTTGAATACGGTAAATCGAAGACTTCGATCTGTGGCCTTCTCCAGACCTGTTAAACCATGAAAATCAATCTCTTTTAAAAAGATTTTTACCTTGGATAGATCAATTTTCAAGTCGGTAAAACAAACCGCAAAAAAATTTTTATTGTTTCAAATTAGGTTTGTACCAAGATTGCTTTTAATATCCCCACATAATCAGCATACAATGAAATAAAACTTTAATATACAGTTATAAGTAATTCCCACCCTAGAAAATTTGTTATTGTTTCACATGTGTTTTCAACTGATTCGTTATTAGTCGTTTCTTGACGGTGTGTTATAGACGTTGAACGCGTCAATAGCATTTCTTTTCGCGGTGAAAATAACAATACCAACCGGTAGGGATTGGAATTTGCGTAAAGAGTACCGGATCCGTACCGCCAACAATAGCCATGTTGCCGTTACAGAACGGACTTGAATAAAACTAAGATCTGTTTATCGATGAAAGTGAAAAGAACAAGCGAGAAAAAAAATTGCGATGCATTTCACTTCCAGAAAGAAATTTACATCTGTTACACAACAAAGAAATTGAACACCCCAACTTCATTTCCCAAGATACAAATCGAAAAATAAAACCGTTTCAATTTAGATCTTTTAATCGTCCATCATCATCATCGTTGTCATCAGAACGAATTCGATTCTAAATCCGGATTGTTAGTTGAAGAATTGTATTTGAAAGGAAGTATTCCGAATGGGGCTGACAACGCGATGGTTCAAGTTCTTTGTATGGACCACCGATGGTCAATGAGGAGCGAACCGCCAGTGAAGATTCTCACGGGACGGGGATCGATCGCCGGACGCAAGAAGAAGGATTTGCTCTTCTTCGCCCGAACGCCCGCGAACCACAGAAGAGAAACGACCAGAATTAGCGCTTGGAGTGTGTGGAAATCGCTGTGAAATGAGGGGTAACAATTCTTCTCTCCAGGTCGAAACTCTTCGAGGGGTTCTTTTTTTAGGTCTTTACGCACGTGTTGCAAACATTAACTAAAATGTCTTCCTGTACTATTAATATTCTTTATGGTTAAAATTAGTTAAAATGTTGTATGGTTATCAAAAAGATTTTATCTTGATTTTATTATGTATGTATCTGTCTAGTATGTGTCTGATACAGTTACGGCATCATAACATCTTGAGAAAAGATAAACGGGCTACGTTATTCACCGGGACGAACTTGTTATTACGGTTTTACATAAAGCTGTCGCTTCAAATGCATTCCTCGACGTGATTATCTTTGCATTAGATGATGCGCGGAGTAACAGTAACAGATTTAAATTTGTAATGAACACCAGCTCAATGTCTTCATCTCTAGCATCTCTTATTAGGTATACAGTAAAATCTCGGTACGGACAAAATTAGCTTAGACTTAGGATATTACGGATAGATCAGTTAAAATAATTTATGAAGGTTTGGAAAAGCCATGTTTTCTCAGTTTTATGCATATATCAATTGATTAACTGACTTAAATTTTTTAAGTACAGGGTGGGCCAAATTGGACACTTTTAAAGAAAAACTCCTCTTTTTATAAGACATAGAAGAAAAGTGATATAAATGCCTGAGGTTCAATATTTATAAGAAACTTAAATGCGAAAATCGCATTTCTATATACAAGATGTTTTGTACTTAATAGATTGGTAGCTTTCGACGGCGCTTTCATAACACAAATGCTTTGTTTATTAGTATCTAGCTGTCAAATTTTAATTAAAATTGTAAGTAAAGTGGTTATCGTTAAAGTATATTGTAGTTATCATCAACTTCCATAATAATCTTATACGAAAATTATGACAAATAGGACATGACAATTTGTTATATACAACCTGGGAAGAATGCTGAGGCTGCAGGAAATTTATATCATGAGCTATATCCAGGAAGACAACAACCATTTAATAATATTTTTTGTAGAACCGCTTTAGTAGTACTACAAAAAAATGATAACATTTGAAAGATCCTGGGGTTTGAATTTTTGAAAATGAAGAAATGACTTGAGTGTCAAATTGTAAGCTGAACCTTCCTCTTTAACATGATACTCAACTCGATGCTTAAATTTGCAATCTATTCAACTAAAGAAATGTTAAAAGATGATGTGTTTTCGACGTTTTAGGAAAGAATATGAATATGTATAACTTGTTGCTTCAATTTGAAATTGATTTCACTTAAGAAATGTTAAAGGATGATGTGCCTATGACGTTTTAGCTGAATGGCGAAAAAAATGATACAATATTAAAAAAATCGTGGTGGTCTTATTTTTGAAAAAAGGATGATGTGTTTTTGATGTTTTAGTAGAATAACGAAAATAATGATAAAGTTCTAAAAATCGTGAAGGTATTTTCTTTTGGTCTACATTTTTGTCTAGCTTAGACTAAATATTTTGGACAAAATATTTTAAAATCATATTTGTTTCTATAATTATCTATTTCATATCAGAAATCATGTTTAATGCATATATCAGTTGTATGTGATCTCTGAAATGATGAGATAGCCCAAAGGTTCTCTCTCTAACTTCTTGACTTCTACGTCGATTGACTTGAAGATTCGAAAAGTGTGCTCAAAATAGTGCCAAATAAATTTTAAGTACAAGCATTCTAACTGGAGGAAAAGGATATCAATGTCTGAGGTTTGATATTTATAAGAAACATAATGGCGGAAACCGCAATTCGATATCTTTTACGGTTTAAATTTGAAATCAATTCTACTCCAGAAATGTTAAAAGATTGTATTTTTGACGTTTCAGCAAAAATTATATTAATTATATTAAAATTATATAGTTATCGTGGAGATCTTATTTTTGAAAATGAAGAAACAACATGTATATTAAATTGAAGGTTGAACTTTCCTCTTTAAAATGATGCGTAACTCATCGTTTCAGTATGAAATCGATTCCACCGAAGAATGTTTCTTCGGTGGAATCAATGATTTATTTATTTTTGGCGTTTTAGTAAATCGACGAAAGAATATGATAAAAATTGATAGACCGAGAAAGTCCTATTTTTGAAAATGGAGATATGACTTGCATACCAAATTGATGGTTGAACCTTCATCTTTCAATTGATATGTTACTAGTTGCTTCAATTTGAAATCGATTTTACTTAAGAAATGTTAAAGGATGATCTGTTTTTGACGTTCTACTAGAGCGACGAAAAAAATATCATAAAGTTTGAAAAATCGTGAAGGTCTTGTTTTTAAAAATGAAGAAATGACTTCATTATTATAGTAAAGTTTGAACATTAATCTTTTAAACGATGCATAACTCGTTGTTTCAATTTGAAATTGATTTTACTTAAGAAATGTTAAAGAATTATGTTTTTTGAGGCTTTAGCAGATTCACGAAAAAAATGATAAAATTTTAAAGATTGTGGAGGTTTTATCTTTGAAAATGAAGAAATGGCTTGTATATCAAATGTAAGGTTGAGCCTTCCGATTTCAAATGATAACTCGTTGATTCAGTTTGAAATCGATTTCACTGAAGAAACGTTAAAGGATGGTGTGTTTTTGACATTTTACTAGAATCAAAAAAACATCATAAAATTTGAAAAGGATTGTAGAGGTGTCATTTCTGAAGATGAAGAAATGAGTATTATACCAAATTGAAGGTGGAACCTTCCTCTTTAAAATGATGTATAACTCGTTTCAATCTGAAATCGATTCCATCTAAGAAATGTTAAAAGATGTATTTTTGACGTTTTAGAAAAGAATGATGGATCGTGGAGGTCTTATTTTCGAAAATGAAGAAATGACTTATATATCAAATTGAAGGTATAGCCTTCATTTTTAACTGATGTTTAACTCGTTGCTTTAATTTAAAATTGGTTCCGTCTAAGAAATGTTAAAGGATTATGTGTTTTTGACGTTTTATTTGAATGACGACAAAAATGGGAAATTAAAAAAATCATAAAGCTCTTATTTTTGAAAATGAAGAAATGACTAGTATATCATATTGAAGACTGAACTTTCCTCTTTAAAATAATGTATAACTTGTTGTTTCAATTCAAAATCGATTCCACCTAAGAAATATTAATGGATGATGTGTTTTTGATGTTATAGTAGAATGGCGAAAAAATATGATAAAATTTGAAGTCCTATTTTTGAAAATGAAGAAATGACTTGCATACCAAATTGAAGGTTGAACTTCTTTCAAATGATGTCTCATTTGAAACTCGTTGTTTCAATTTGAAATCGATTCCAGCTCAGAAATGTTAAAGGATGATGTGAACGAAACGATTGCGCCCATTTTCATATAAAAATCAAAGCCCAAAAATAATGAAGGTCGTCATCTCAGATGAGACATTGAGCGGACATATGATGGAGACACCATGTATTTCATTGCAAAAACAGCACCACCCCCAAGGCTATTATTAGCCCTTAGGTTTGGGATGGTCCTGACATCATGCTTGGGGCAACTAGCCTTCGGACTCCAGTTACAGTATCAAAGTTTTTGGAAATGTAATTTAAATCATTAGTTCACATGATTTAATCAAAAAATCTAAAAAAAAAATAGGAATAAAACATGGGAAATCAGAAGAAGAGTCATTGTTGATGATGAGATATCGCTTCACGATAGTTAAAACGACCTTTTAAGTTTTGTGTAAGATGCTTCAATGATATACTAAAAACTAGTTTTTTGAATACATTTATATATTAATGGTATCCATTTCTTTAAGGAGTTTTAGATACAAGCTTCTTTTTTACATCTTCATTGCTAAGGTGACCAACTATTTTTTGTTCAAAAAGAGTACACTTTGCAAGTATTTCATAGGCGAAAAAGAAAAAAACGATAAAAACTTTATTTTCTTTTAAAAATGTATTTTTCTTCGAAGTGGTTTTTTTGCTAAATGAGGATGTTCGTCTAATAATGTAGCCACATCCGAACAACTTTCAACTTGAATATTAAATTTGACTGTTAAGACGGCTGATAATGTTTTTACCGAAAGTTGCGACTTCTTACTGTTTCAATAATCATTCCCTAGTGAAAATACCATTTCAACAGCAGTATTAGTTCCTGGACAACATAAGGAAGTTTCTGTTAGAACTTTTAAGAAGTCTGTAGTGTCTATCTCTCCAGGTACATAATACGGCCTTTCAATTGTGCCGGAACCAGCAGCCATATGTGCGCGCGATATTCAAATCATTGTCAAACTTATGTCTGGTATTTGCCATGTCTTCTGATGTGCCAAAAACGGCAAGCAATATGCGCTTGAATTTCACATTCACTGTCAAAATAATTTTAAATATTTAATTAATAAAATTGAAATAAAATAATCTAAAAAAATGTTTGAGAAATACAAATGTATATAAAATTATACAAATGAGTACTTTCAGAGTACAGGATTTGAAAAGAGTATGGTTTGCGAAAAAAGAGTACAAAACTCAGTAAATGAGTATACTTGGTCATTTTATCATGCAGATATCTAAAAGTCATTGAATAGATTTTATATATGTTTTTCTTCATTCGCGCACAGTACATTGTCATCACAGTCTATTAGTCGAATTCAGATTTGTGACTATTCCAATCTTTAGAGTAAAGATATTGGAGCTATGCAGCTTAACTTTTTTAATTGAATGCTTAATAATTATGAAGCTTTGAATTTGAATTTTTAGAATTTTCGTTACTCCACCTCACCTTAAATTCTCTAGGCAATAGAACCAGAAAATTATATACTTTGATGTTAGGTATTATAGGAATAAAATTAATTGTATATTTAATCTGGTTCCTAACTTTAAAATTAACAAACTGTGGCGATTCTTAGAGGTTTTAACCAAAATATGTCAAATCATTACTTTTGTCCACATTCATTATCAGTTTTTCAAAGTCTTGTTCTAAATTTTTTAAAGTTATTTATACGAATTATAACATTAGAAAAAAACAGTAAATAGAGATGGGAGAAGATGAGTTCTAGAGTCTTCAAGATTGGATGACTCGCTTTTATTTTTTAAAGCAGATAAAATAAAGACATTTTGTTTAAAATGCACCATCTTTTTGTGATTGTATGAAAATCGCAATATATTTCCGAAATAACCGCGATTTTCCGCGAAACTATAAAGAATATCGTCATAAAAAAGAGATTATTCTACCCTACAGATTTCTATAAATTCAAATTCTTTCGTTGAATGGACAAAGTTTTGCCATATCAAAAATCGGATCCTTTTATTTAACTCGGATCCACGAAGTTGAACATTTTCAAATTCACATAAAGTCCGTACCAAAAGTCAGGGCCCCTCATTTTAGAGATCGGTATTTTCGAAATCGCTAGATGAAAAAATTGGGATCATATGTAACGATATTTCTGCGTATCATTTGGAAATTTGGAAATTTTCAGAACTGCGGCTTTTTTTATCGCGAGTTAAGAGAAGACCGGGCGGATTAAAACGCGATTTTCACCAAAATGTATTGAATAATGTCGTTTGTCCGACACCGTTATCAATTTTTCAATTTTAAATATCGTTTCGTTCAGAAATACTCACTGATTATAATAAACTTTACCGCAATTTTTTTGAGCGAGCGATTTCGAAGATATCGATCTCTGAAGTGACGGGCCTTGACTTGTGGCACGAACTTTAGGTAATACAACAGTAATTCTGAAAATTTTGAATGAAAACTTTAATTTTAAGTTAAATTAATTAATCGAGATAACGACTGGGTGGATTTCGACGAGGTTTTAACCAAATCATTACTTTTGTCCACATTCATTATCAGTTTTTCAAAGTCTTGTTCTAAATTTTTTAAAGTTATTTATACGAATTATAAAATTAGAAGAAACAGTAAATAGAGATGAGAGAAGATGAGTTCCAGAGTCTTGAAGATTGGATGACTCGCTTTTATTTTTTAAAGCAGATAAAATAAAGACATTTTGTTTAAAATGCACCATCTTTTTGTGATTGTATGAAAATCGCAATCTATTTCCGAAATAACCGCGATTTTCCGCGAAACTATAAAGAATATCGTCATAAAAAAAGATTATTCTACCCTACACATTTCTATAAATTCAAATTCTTTCGTTGAATGGACAAAGATTTGCCATACTCAAAAATCGGATACTTTTATTTAACTCGGATCCACGAAGTTGAACATTTTCAAATTCACATAAAGTCCGTACCAAAAGTCAGGGCCCCTCATTTTACAGATCGTTATTTTCGAAATCGCTAGATGAAAAAATTGCGATCATATGTAACGATATTTCTGCGTATCATTTGGAAATTTGGAAATTTTCAGATCTGCGGTTTTTTTATCGCGAGTTAAGAGAAGACCGGGCGGATTAAAACGCGATTTTCACCAAAATGTATTGAATAATGTCGTTTGTCCGACAATTTTTCAATTTTAAATATCGTTTCGTTCAGAAATACTCACTGATTATAATAAATTTTACAGCAATTTTTTTGAGCCTTAACTTGTGACACGAACTTTAGGTAATACAACAGCAAATCTTAAAATTTTGAATGAAAACTTTAATTTTAAGTTAAATTAATTAATCGAGATAACGACTGGGTGGATTTCAACGAGGTTTTAACCAAAATATGTCAAATCATTACGTTTGTCCACATTCATTATCAGTTTTTCAAAGTCTTGTTCTAAATTTTTTAAAGTTATTTATACGAATCATAAAATTAGAAGAAACAGTAGATAGAGATGGGAGAAGATGAGTTCCAGAGTCTTGAAGATTGGATGACTCGCTTTTATTTTTTAAAGCAGATAAAATAAAGACATTTTGTTTAAAATGCACCATCTTTTTGTGATTGTATGAAAATCGCAATCTATTTCCGAAATAACCGCGATTTTCCGCGAAACTATAAAGAATATCGTCATAAAAAAAGATTATTCTACCCTACACATTTCTATAAATTCAAATTCTTTCGTTGAATGGACAAAGTTTTGCCATGTCAAAAATCGGATACTTTTATTTAACTCGGAATCTACGAAGTCGAACATTTTCAAATTCACATAAAGTCCGTGCCAAAAGTCAGGGCCCCTCATTTTAGAGATCGTTATTTTCGAAATCGCTAAATGAAAAAATTGGGATCATATGTAACGATATTTCTGCGTATCATTTGGAAATTTGGAAATTTTCAGATCTGCGGTTTTTCTTTTATCGCGAGTTAAGAGAAGATCCGGCGGATTAAAACGTGATTTTCACCAAAATGTATTGAATAATATCGTTTGTCCGACACCGTTATCAATTTTTCAATTTTAAATATCGTTTCGTTCAGAAATACTCACTGATTATAATAAACTTTACCGCAAAACTTTTTGACATATTTTGTTTTAACCAAAATATGTCAAATCATTACTTTTGTCCACATTCATTATCAGTTTTTCAAAGTCTTGTTCTAAATTTTTTAACGTTATTTATACGAATTATAAAATTAGAAGAAACAGTAAATAGAGATGAGAGAAGATGAGTTCCAGAGTCTTGAAGATTGGATGACTCGCTTTTATTTTTTAAAGCAGATAAAATAAAGACATTTTGTTTAAAATGCACCATCTTTTTGTGATTGTATGAAAATCGCAATCTATTTCCGAAATAACCGCGATTTTCCGCGAAACTATAAAGAATATCGTCATAAAAAAAGATTATTCTACCCTACACATTTCTATAAATTCAAATTCTTTCGTTGAAAGGACAAAGATTTGCCATACTCAAAAATCGGATACTTTTATTTAACTCGCAATCCACGAAGTCGAACATTTTCAAATTCACATAAAGTCCGTGCCAAAAGTCAAGGTCCCTCACTTTAGAGATCGTTATTTTCGAAATCGCTAGATGAAAAATTGCGATCATATGTAACGATATTTCTGCGTATCATTTGTAAATTTGGAAATTTTCAGATTTTCGGTTTTTTTTATCGCGAGTTAAGAGAAGACCGGGCGGATTAAAACGCGATTTTCATCAAAATGTATTGAATAATGTCGTTTGTCCGACACCGTTATCAATTTTTCAATTTTAAATATCGTCTCGTTCAGAAATACTCACTGATTATAATAAACTTTACCGCAATTTTTTTGAGCGAGCGATTTCGAAGATATCGATCTCTGAAGTGACGGGCCTTAACTTGTGGCACGAACTTTAGGTAATACAACAGTAAATCTTAAAATTTTGAATGAAAACTTTAATTTTAAGTTAAATTAATTAATCGAGATAACGACTGGGTGGATTTCAACGAGGTCTTAACCAAAATATGTCAAATCATTATTTTTGTCCACATTCATTATCAGTTTTTCAAAGTCTTGTTCTAAATTTTTTAAAGTTATTTATACGAATTATAAAATTAAAGAACAGTAAATAGAGATGAGAGAAGATGAGTTCCAGAGTCTTCAAGATTGGATGACACGCTTTTATTTTTTATAGCAGATAAAATAAAGATATTTTGTTTAAAATACACCATCTTTTTGTGATTGTATGAAAAGCGCAATATGTATCCGAAATAACCGCGCTTTTCCGCGAAACTATAAAGAATATCGTCATAAAAAAAATATTATTCTACCCTACACATTTCTATAAATTCAAATTCTTTCGTTGAATGGACAAAGTTTTGCCATATCAAAAATCGGATACTTTTATTTAACTCGGATCCACGAAGTTGAACATTTTCAAATTCACATAAAGTCCGTACCAAAAGACAGGGCCCCTCATTTTAGAGATCGGTATTTTCGAAATCGCTAGATGAAAAAATTGCGATCGTATGTAATGATATTTCTGCGTATCATTTGTAAATTTGGAAATTTTCAGATCTGCGGTTTTTTTTATCGCGAGTTAAGAGAAGACCGGGCGGATTAAAACGCGATTTTCACCAAAATGTATTGAATAATGTCGTTTGTCCGACACCGTTATCAATTTTTCAATTTTAAATATCGTTTCGTTCAGAAATACTCACTGATTATATTAAACTTTACCGCAATTTTTTTGAGCGAGCGATTTCGAAGATATCGATCTCTGAAGTGACGGGCCTTGATTTGTGGCACGAACTTTAGGTAATACAACAGCAAATCTTAAAATTTTGAATGAAAACTTTAATTTTAAGTTAAATTAATTAATCGAGATAACGACTGGGTGGATTTCGACGAGGTTTTAACCAAAATATGTCAAATCATTACTTTTGTCCACATTCATTATCAGTTTTTCAAAGTCTTGTTCTAAATTTTTTAAAGTTATTTATACGAATCATAAAATTAGAAGAAACAGTAAATAGAGATAGGAGAAGATGAGTTCCAGAGTCTTGAAGATTGGATGACTCGCTTTTATTTTTTAAAGCAGATAAAATAAAGACATTTTGTTTAAAATGCACCATCTTTTTGTGATTGTATGAAAAGCGCAATATATATCCGAAATAAACGCGCTTTTCCGCGAAACTATAAAGAATATCGTCATAAAAAAAATATTATTCTACCCTACACATTTCTATAAATTCAAATTCTTTCGTTGAATGGACAAAGTTTTGCCATATCAAAAATCGGATACTTTTATTTATCTCGGATCCACGAAGTTGAACATTTTCAAATTCACATAAAGTCTGTACCAAAAGTCAGGGCCCCTCATTTTAGAGATCGTTATTTTCGAAATCGCTAGATGAAAAAATTGCGATCATATGTAACGATATTTCTGCGTATCATTTGGAAATTTGGAAATTTTCAGATCTACGGTTTTTCTTTTATCGCGAGTTAAGAGAAGATCAGGCGGATTGAAACGCGATTTTCACCAAAATGTATTGAATAATGTCGTTTGTCCGACACCGTTATCAATTTTTCAATTTTAAATATCGTTTCGTTCAGAAATACTCACTGATAATAATAAACTTTACCGCAATTTTTTTGAGCGAGCGATTTCGAAGATATCGATCTCTGAAGTGACGGGCCTTGATTTGTGGCACGAACTTTAGGTAATACAACAGCAAATCTTAAAATTTTTTATGAAAACTTTAATTTTAAGTTAAATTAATTAATCGAGATAACGACTGGGTGGATTTCGACGAGGTTTTAACCAAAATATGTCAAATCATTACTTTTGTCCACATTCATTATCAGTTTTTCAATGTCTTGTTCTAAATTTTTTAAAGTTATTTATATGAATTATAAAATTATAGAAAAACAGTAAATAGAGATGAGAGAAGATGAGTTCCAGAGTCTTTAAGATTGAATGACACGCTTTTATTTTTTATAGCAGATAATATAAAGATATTTTGTTTAAAATGCACCATCTTTTTGTGATTGTATGAAAAGCGCAATATGTATCCGAAATAGCCGCGCTTTTCCGCGAAACTATAAAGAATATCGTCATAAAAAAAAAATTATTCTACGCTACACATTTCTATAAATTCAAATTCTTTCGTTGAATGGACAAAGTTTTGCCATATCAAAAATCGGATACTTTTATTTAACTCGGATCCACGAAGTTGAACATTTTCAAATTCACATAAAGTCTGTACCAAAAGTCAGGGCCCCTCATTTTAGAGATCGTTATTTTCGAAATCGCTAGATGAAAAAATTGCGATCATATGTAACGATATTTCTGCGTATCATTTGGAAATTTGGAAATTTTCAGATCTGCGGTTTTTCTTTTATCGCGAGTTAAGAGAAGATCAGGCGGATTAAAACGCGATTTTCACCAAAATGTATTGAATAATGTCGTTTGTCCGACACCGTTATCAATTTTTTAATTTTAAATATCGTTTCGTTCAGAAATACTCACTGATTATAATAAGCTTTACCGCAATTTTTTGAGCGTGCGATTTCGAAGATATCGATCTCTGAAGTGACGGGCCTTGACTTGTGGCACGAACTTTAGGTAATACAACAGTAAATCTTAAAATTTTGAATGAAAACTTTGATTTTAAGTTAAATTAATTATAAAATAAAGAATATAAATATAAAATTAAAGAAAAACAGTAAATAGAGATGAGAGAAGATGAGTTCCAGAGTCTTCAAGATTGGATGACACGCTTTTATTTTTGATAGCAGATAATATAAAGATATTTTGTTTAAAATGCACCATCTTTTTGTGATTGTATTAAAAGCGCAATATATATTCGAAATAACCGCACTTTTCCGCGAAGCTATAAAGAATATCGTCATAAAAAAAATATTATTCTACCCTACACATTTCTATAAATTCAAATTCTTTCGTTGAATGGACAAAGTTTTGCCATATCAAAAATCGGATACTTTTATTTAACTCGGATCCACGAAGTTGAACATTTTCAAATTCACATAAAGTCCGAACTAAAAGTCAGGGCCCCTCATTTTAGAGATCGTTATTTTCGAAATCGCTAGATGAAAAAAATTGAGATCATATGTAACGATATTTCTGCGTATCATTTGGAAATTTGGAAATTTTCAGATCTGCGGTTTTTCTTTTATCGCGAGTTAAGAGAAGATCAGGCGGATTAAAACGCGATTTTCACCAAAATGTATTGAATAATGTCCTTTTCCGACACCGTTATCAATTTTTCAATTTTAAATATCGTTTCGTTCAGAAATACTCACTGATTATAATAAACTTTACCGCAATTTTTTTGAGCGTGCGATTTCGAAGATATCGATCTCTGAAGTGACGGGCCTTGACTTGTGGCACGAACTTTAGGTAATACAACAGTAATTCTTAAAATTTTGAATGAAAACTTTAATTTTAAGTTAAATTAATTAATCGAGATAACGACTGGGTGGATTTCGACGAGGTTTTAACCAAAATATGTCAAATCATTACTTTTGTCCACATTCATTATCAGTTTTTCAAAGTCTTGTTCTAAATTTTTTAAAGTTATTTATACGAATTATAAAATTAGAAGAAACAGTAAATAGAGATGGGAGAAGATGAGTTCCAGAGTCTTGAAGATTGGATGACTCGCTTTTATTTTTTAAAGCAGATAAAATAAAGACATTTTGTTCAAAATGCACCATCTTTTTGTGATTGTATGAAAAGCGCAATATATATCCGAAATAACCGCGCTTTTCCGCGAAACTATAAAGAATGCCGTCATAAAAAAAATATTATTCTACCTTACACATTTCTATAAATTCAAATTCTTTCGTTGAGTGGACAAAGTTTTGCCATATCAAAAATCGGATACTTTTATTTAACTCGGAATCCACGAAGTCGAACATTTTCAAATTCACATAAAGTCCGTGCCAAAAGTCAAGTTCCCTCACTTTAGAGATCGTTATTTTCGAAATCGCTAGATGAAAAAATTGCGATCATATGTAACGATATTTCTGCGTATCATTTGTAAATTTGGAAATTTTCAGATCTGCGTTTTTTTTTTATCGCGAGTTAAGAGAAGACCGGGCGGATTAATACGCGATTTTCACCAAAATGTATTGAATAATGTTGTTTGTCCGACACCGTTATCAATTTTTCAATTTTAAATATCGTTTCGTTCAGAAATACTCACTGATTATAATAAACTTTACCGCAATTTTTTTGAGCGAGCGATTTCGAAGATATCGATCTCTGAAGTGACGGACCTTGACTTGTGGCACGAACTTTAGGTAATACAACAGTAATTCTTAAAATTTTGAATGAAAACTTTAATTTTAAGTTAAATTAATTAATCGAGATAACGACTGGGTGGATTTCAACGAGGTTTTAACCAAAATATGTCAAATCATTACTTTTGTCCACATTCATTATCAGTTTTTCAAAGTCTTGTTCTAAATTTTTTAAAGTTATTTATACGTATTATAAAATTAGAAGAAACAGTAAATAGAGATGGGAGAAGATGAGTTCCAGAGTCTTAAAGATTGGATGACTCGCTTTTATTTTTTAAAGCAGATAAAATAAAGACATTTTGTTTAAAATGCACCATCTTTTTGTGATTGTATGAAAATCGCAATCTATTTCCGAAATAACCGCGATTTTCCGCGAAACTATAAAGAATATCGTCATAAAAAAAGATTATTCTACCCTACACATTTCTATAAATTCAAATTCTTTCGTTGAATGGACAAAGTTTTGCCATATCAAAAATCGGATACTTTTATTTAACTCGGATCCACGAAGTTGAACATTTTCAAATTCACATAAAGTCCGTACCAAAAGTCAGGGCCCCTCACTTTAGAGATCGTTATTTTCGAAATCGCTAGATGAAAAAATTGCGATCATATGTAACGATATTTCTGCGTATCATTTGTAAATTTGGAAATTTTCAGATCTGCGGTTTTTTTATCGCGAGTTAAGAGAAGACCGGGCGGATTAAAACGCGATTTTCACCAAGATGTATTGAATAATGTCGTTTGTCCGACAATTTTTCAATTTTAAATATCGTTTCGTTCAGAAATACTCACTGATTATAATAAACTTTACAGCAATTTTTTTGAGCCTTAACTTGTGACACGAACTTTAGGTAATACAACAGCAAATCTTAAAATTTTGAATGAAAACTTTAATTTTAAGTTAAATTAATTAATCGAGATAACGACTGGGTGGATTTCAAAGAGGTTTTAACCAAAATATGTCAAATCGTTACTTTTGTCGATATCCATTATCAGTTTTTCAAAGTCATGTTATTTAAATTTTTGAACGCTATTTATTCGAATTATAAATTAATAAGAAGCAATAATAAGACGTGCAAGGTGATAAGTTCTAGTGTTCCATACTGGATGACGCGCCTTTATTTTTTATGTAGATCAAATAAAGACTTTTTGTTTAAAATGTCGCGATATAGCTTATTAATTTTTAAACCAATGTTGCATTGGTTGTACAAATATTTAATTGGACTAAAAAATTTTGAAACTTCAATGTTGAGATTTGATTACTAAGAAATTGATCACCTAATTAAATTAATTAGCGAAAACGATTTTTTTATATAAACATTAAAATTACATCAAACAAATTTCATAAAAACCCCTTCATTGTTTTACACATTATTTTAATATCGATAGAAAATCGTAAAAAGAATTAACTAATAAAAAAAGTTAATTGTTTAATTTATTATATGCATTTACTTTCGCAAGGCCATAGAAGTGATATAAAAGTGTTAAAACATAGTAATCTAACATAAACATTGTTCCTAAGTGAGTACGACTAATTCAAAGTTTTATTATGGATCGCATTTTACGAGGACCAGACTTCTTCAAACCAATTCCCTTAACATCACTGGGAATAAGAATATTAAAAAAATTACAAGAGAAAAACGACGATGTTTTATACGTAAAAAATTAAAAGTAAGAAATTTTATTATTTTCGTGTTTAATTTGTGATTTATTCTAGATCGATGCTGTGACTGATGAAAAATTAACCAACAAAGAATTTTTAGATTTGAGTTGCAAACTGGCTAAAAGTTTTCAAAATTGTGGCTTAAATAAAAACGACGTTTTGGTTATTTCAGGAGAAAATAGTATTTATTATAATATACCCGTAGTTGCGGGTTTATTTCTTGGAATGATTTCTGGTTTTATAAATCATAATTATACTAAAAGTATTTTAGATTCAATCTTATAAAAAGGGGTCGTTATAAAAATAAATATTTTTAGATGAATTTTTGCATGCTTTGGATATTTACCAACCCAAAATTATTTTTGTATCTGCGAAATTATTAAATACGTTTAATGGGATCGAAAAAATAATTCAAGATTTAAAAATAATAATTTTAGATGATATAGATGTTCCGGGTTATGATAACTTAAAAACTTTTATCAAAAAGAATTGTGATACAAACGATCTTTTTAAACCAGTCGAAGTCGATACTTTTCAACAAGTTGCTTTCTTGTTATCATCTTCTGGTACAACGGGGATGCCAAAAGCTGTTATGATAACTCATGATAATATAGCAATGAGAATTAATCAATTAGAGTATAATATTTATTTATTTTTTTGTATAACTTGACACAATTTTTTTTAGAGACCCACGTTTTTCCCTGGCAAAAGAAGAAACCATATCGTCCGTACTTCCAAATTTTCACACTTTCGGTCTAGTTTTAAACATCGTCGGAATAATAAAAGGCAATAGATTAATCGTTATAAAAAGATTCAACGAAGAGATTTACATGAAATCTATCGAAAAATTCCGCATAACAAATTTAACAATTGTTCCAACAATAGCACACAGTTTGGTGAAAAGCAAAATTTTTAAAAATTACGACATTTCATCCGTCGAAGAAGTTTTTTGTGGAGGCTCGTTGTTGAATGTTAGAATAGAAAAAGAATTTGTTAAGTTGTTTCCAAAGTTAAAAATTTTCCGTAAAGCGTATGGTTTAACCGAATCAACCCTCTCAGTAACAGCAATGCCGACTAACGAAAAAAAACTTGGATCATCAGGAAAAGTTGTTCCCGGCATGTCGCTTTGTGTTTGTGATGAATTTGGAAATCGTTTAGAATCAAACCAATTAGGAGAAATTTACTTAAAAGGTAGAATGGTCGCCAAAGGTTATTATCGCAATGAAGAAGCAACTAAAAACACAATTATCAATAATTGGTTACACACTGGGGATTATGGTTATTACGACGAAGAAGGTTACGTTTTTATCGTTTCTAGAGCCAAAGATTTGATTAAATATAAAGGATTTCAAGTTGCGCCGGCAGAAATCGAAGATATATTAATTAGTCATCCGAAAGTTAAAGAAGTGTGTGTTGTCGGGAAACCAGACGAATTTGCTGGAGAATTACCAACAGGATTTGTTGTTAAACAACCAAATGTAATTGTAACTGAAGAAGAGTTAGTTCAATTTGTTGCTGGTTAATATGATTATTTATCATTTAATGATTTTTTAAAAAGATATCTTTTTAGAACGAATATCAAAAACGAAACATTTACGTGGAGGGATTCATTTTTTGGAAGAGTTTCCAATGACGTCAACTGGAAAAATAAAAAGAAATAGGTTAAAAGAATTGTTGATGCCACAAATAAAATAAAATTTATTTGTTATATTTTGTTAAATTCAAATCATTGGTATAATAAGTAATAAATTGGTTTCAGTTTAATAATAATTAATTACCGAAATGTTAACCCTCAATCGCTATCGTTATTATTAGTTAAGTATTCACTATAGTGGGGTCTTATTTGATCCCCAATATTAAATTAGGATTTCACGTCGTATATACTCTAGAATTTCTCCCTTGTATATCTAATGTTGAGGGATCATTTATTACTAATAATTACAATGAAATTCCCCTTACTCGAATCACTAAGAAAATTATAGGATAAAAAAAGTTAGGATTGTTTATACTTTTCTGATTATTATTACGTTACTAGTATTACTTACTTTTCTGATTATTTATACTTTTCGTATATTTAAAATAAAAACTTTGGTACCATTGTAAGTATAAAATTAATCAAATTTCTTCTCGTTTTTTAGAGTAATCAAAATAAAACAAAAATACATCATCCATTTACATATCTCAGGTGGAGTTTATTTTCAAACTGAAACAACGAGTTACACATCATTTGAAAGACGAAGGTTCAACCTTCAACTTGATGTACAAGTTGTTTCTTCATTTTCAAAATAAGGCATCTACGATCTTTTCAAACTTTATCAGTTTTTCATGATTCCACTAAAACGTCAAAACACATCATACATTAACATTTTTTATGGTGGAGTCTATTTCAAATTGAAACAACAAAAAATACATCATTTGAAATACGACGGTTCAATCTGTAATATGATATGCAAGCCATTCCTTCATTTTCAAAACTAAAACCCCCACAATCTCTCAAATACTATCATTTCCTTTGTGATTCCACTAAAACATCAAAAACACATCATCCTTTAACATTTCTTAGATAGAATCGATTTCAAATTGAAACAATGAGTTATACATCATCTGAAAGACGAAGGTTCAGCCTTCAACTTGATGTACAAGTTATTTCTTCATTTTCAAAAATAAGGCACCAACGATCGTTTTCAAACTTTATCATTTCTTCATGATTCCACTAGAACGTCAAAAACACATAATCCATTAACATTTTTTAAGGTGAGTCTATTTCAAATTGAAACAACGAAAAATTTATCATTTGAAATAGGACGGTTCAAACTGTAATACAATATGCAAGCCATTCCTTCATTTTTAAAAGTAAAACTCCCACGATCTCTCATATTTTATCATTTCTTTCGTGTTTCCACTAAAACATCAAAAACACATCATCCTTTAACATTTCTTTGGTGTAATTGATTTCAAATTGTAACAACGAGTTCTACATCGTTTGAAAGAGGAAGGTTCAACCTTCAATATGATATACAAGCCATTTCTTCATTTTCAAAAATAAGGCACTTGCGATCGTTTTCAGACATTATCATTTCTTCATGATTCTACTATAACGTCAAAAACTCATCATCCTTTAATATTTCTTAGAAAGAATCGATTTCAAATTGAAACAATGAGTTACACAACATTTGAAAGACGAAGGTTCAACCTTCAACTTTATGTACAAGTCATTTCTTCATTTTCAAAAATAAGGAACTTACGATCGTTTTCAAACTTAACCATTTCTTTATGATTCTACTGAAACGTTAACATTTCTTACGGAATCGATTTCAAATTGAAACAATGAGTTACACATCATTTGAAAGATGAAGGTTCAACCTGCAATTTGATACACAAGTCATTTCTTCATTTTCAAAAATAAGACCTCCATGATCTTTTAAATTTTATTATTTTTTTGTAATTCTACTAAAACGTCAAAAACACATCATTCTTTTACATTACTTAAGTGGAATCGATTTCAAATTGAAACAATGGGTTATACATCATTTGAAAGACGAAGGTTCAACCTGCAATTTGATACACAAATCATTTCCTCATTTTCAAAAATAAGACCTCCACGACCTTTTAAATTTTATCATTTTTTTGTAATTCTACTAAAACGTCAAAAACACATCATTCTTTTACATTACTTAAGTGGAATCGATTGCAAATTAAAACAATGAGTTACACATCATTTTAAAAGACGAAGGTTCAACCTTCAACTTGATGTACAAGTCATTTCTTCATTTTCAAAAATAAGGAACCTACGATCGTTTTCAAACTTAACCATTTCTTTATGATTCTACTGAAACGTTAACATTTCTTACGGAATCGATTTCAAATTGAAACAATGGGTTATATATCATTCGAAAGACGAAGGTTCAACCTGCAATTTGATACACAAGTCATTTCTTCATTTTCAAAAATAAGACCTCCACGACCTATTAAATTTTATCATTTTTTTGTTATTCTACTAAAACGTCAAAAACACATCATTCTTTAACATTACTTAAGTGGAATCGATTTCAAATTGAAACAATGAGCTACACATCATTTGAAAGACGAAGGTTCAACCTTCAACTTGATATACAAGTCATTTCTTCATTTTCAAAAATAAGGAACCTACGATCGTTTTCAAACTTAACCATTTCTTTATGATTCTACTGAAACGTTAACATTTCTTACGGAATCGATTTCAAATTGAAACAATGGGTTATATATCATTCGAAAGACGAAGGTTCAACCTGCAATTTGATACACAAGTCATTTCTTCATTTTCAAAAATAAGACCTCCACGACCTTTTAAATTTTATCATTTTTTTGTTATTCTACTAAAACGTCAAAAACACATCATTCTTTAACATTACTTAAGTGGAATCGATTGCAAATTAAAACACTGAGTTACACATCATTTTGAAAGACGAAGGTTCAACCTTCAACTTGATGTACAAGTCATTTCTTCATTTTCAAAAATAAGGAACCTACGATCGTTTTCAAACTTAACCATTTCTTTATGATTCTACTGAAACGTTAACATTTCTTACGGAATCGATTTCAAATTGAAACAATGGGTTATATATCATTCGAAAGACGAAGGTTCAACCTGCAATTTGATACACAAGTCATTTCTTCATTTTCAAAAATAAGACCTCCACGACCTATTAAATTTTATCATTTTTTTGTTATTCTACTAAAACGTCAAAAACACATCATTCTTTAACATTACTTAAGTGGAATCGATTTCAAATTGAAACAATGAGCTACACATCATTTGAAAGACGAAGGTTCAACCTTCAACTTGATATACAAGTCATTTCTTCATTTTCAAAAATAAGGAACCTACGATCGTTTTCAAACTTAACCATTTCTTTATGATTCTACTGAAACGTTAACATTTCTTACGGAATCGATTTCAAATTGAAACAATGGGTTATATATCATTCGAAAGACGAAGGTTCAACCTGCAATTTGATACACAAGTCATTTCTTCATTTTCAAAAATAAGACCTCCACGACCTTTTAAATTTTATCATTTTTTTGTTATTCTACTAAAACGTCAAAACACATCATTCTTTAACATTACTTAAGTGGAATCGATTGCAAATTAAAACACTGAGTTACACATCATTTTGAAAGACGAAGGTTCAACCTTCAACTTGATGTACAAGTCATTTCTTCATTTTCAAAAATAAGGAACCTACGATCGTTTTCAAACTTAACCATTTCTTTATGATTCTACTGAAACGTTAACATTTCTTACGGAATTGATTTCAAATTGAAACAATGGGTTATATATCATTTGAAGGATGAGAGTTCAACCTGCAATTTGCTATACAAATCATTTCTTCATTTTCAAAAATAAGACCTCCACGATCTTTCAAATTTGATAATTTTTTCATGATTCTAATAAAACGTCAAAAACACATCTTCCTTTAACATTCCTTAGATAAAATCAATTTCAAATTGAAGCAACGAGTTATACATCATTTGATAGAGGAAAAAATATCATTAATGCATGTCGCCTTCGTGGATACCGTTCATTATATAAAATTTCAGCAACCTCTGCATTCCTTAGGTTGTATAAAACAAACTATCTATCTTATCCCATTTTTCATCATTTTCATATAACATTATAATGAAAGTTGATAACAACTACGAAATACTTTAACGATAAGCACTTATAATTTGAATCATTTTTCCTCTGTCTTTTATGAAAAGAGCAGTTAACCTACAAAATGATCGAATTTGATCCACCCTGTACATGTTTTCCTTTCAGTAATGTTGTACACCTATTTTTGTAAAGGGCACACTTCTTATATAAAACACATACTAAAACACCACAGCTTTCGACATTGTGCTATGTATATTGGTCTTTATAAGCTACTTGGCGATCAAAGCGATTAGATTTGAAAGCTCCATACATATAGTGTTTGTCTTTATAATTTTCTTCTTCAATCATCCTTCTCCTAGCCTCTGTTCACAACGTCTATTTTATCGGTCCGTCCGACCCCTCTATTCATCCGTGCATGGGCAGATGGAAATATAAACCCATTACTTTTTTTTTAATATTTTACTTATTATAGATAGCCGGTCTGGGGGTGTGACCCCCTTACTCTCTCTGACACTTCCCAGATAACGCGCTCTTTCCTCTCCTTCTTCTTTTTCTTTTCTGCTTCTCTTCACTCATATTCGTACAGGAGGATATAGAAATCGTAACTTTTTTGAAATATTCTATACTTTATACATACATACCTAGTTTGGGGGTGCAGATCCCCTTCCTAGGACCATTTTATTAAGATAGAAGGCATCAACTTTTGGAAGCTATCTTTGTTAGGCCCAGTTTATTCACCTTCGCTTATATTTATCTAATGGATATTTTCCATGGTTACTGTAATTTCACTTGCCATGATTGGTTATTTGACCAGTAACTATGGTAAATATCTAATGGTTAAATTTAATTAATGGTGAATAAACTGGGCATTAATACATATAAAAAGGGAGATTTGCACCCCTTTTTGCTTCTTTTCCCTTTCCTCCTCATCTCGTTTCTTCTCCCGTATTACCCCTCTCACAAATTGCTCGACTGTTCTACCTTTCCTCGCCCATCAGTAACGTCTCCAGTGTATTCTGAGATGTCAACACCCTTTCCAATTTCATATTTGCCTCTCTTCCTCTTTTTCTCCACCTTGAATAAAGAAATAATGTTAGTGGAACACATCATCCCTCTGTCCGCAAACATACATTTATCTTTGTCCTTTCTCTTGTGGACGTGCAGATAGGCTTTAAAACACTCATGCTCAGAATTGTGCCATAGGGTAGCTTATGTTTACTCATTTTCTTCTCAGCCATAATTTAAGGTTTGGCATCAATACTTTAGCCCAGGCTGCCTTTCCCGAGTCATTCACATTTTCCCTTTTTTCCATTTTGGGTCCATATGTCGATCCCACATGTATGTGTTGGTTCCACATTATGCCTCTACCGATCATAACTCCCAGATACTTCACGTAGCTCTTAGATTCAATTAGATGGCCTTTAACGTTTAGGACAATCTGTCGACCACAAGTTCTCAGCAACTCATCTCACGGTGGCACTCATCTCATCAGTTCATAATGCAGACTGATTTCTTTCAATTTCCTCCTGAATTGCTTAACTTCGTGTACCTTCCAGGGCTTGCATCAATTGTATAAAAACTCATACTGATATTTTTGTTCTGAGAGATGTCATGAACCTGGTGAATATATTCGGTTTTAAAAGGAACTTTGTCTAAAGCGAACGGAAATTAATTTCAGTTAGTCATAAGTTAATTTCTTTCATGATTGATGGATGGCAAAGTATGCAATTCATTAACTGAAACTCCTTCAACGGAAAAATGCTGTATTTGTGTAGCAACATTGAAAAACTTTAATTCTATTAATCAAATAATCAATAGAGAAATAAAATCTGATTATTCACAATTAAGAATGTCATTACTATATTCTTTCAATTTCCTCCTGAATTGCTTAACTTCGTGTACCTTCCAGAGCTTGCATCAATTGTATAAAAACTCGTACTGACATTTTTGTTCTGAGAGATGTCATGAACCTGGTGAATATATTCGGTTTCAAAAGGAACTTTGTCTAAAGCGAACGGATAATTCATGCCGTTAAATTATTGAATTGTTGGATTACTTATTCAATATGACGTAAATGTGACCTTTTAGATCACAAAATATTGAAGGTTATAAGCAATATAATAAGAAGGTTAAGGCCAAAAAAGACACAAGGACCAGATAATATACCCCCTTACATCATAATAGGTTGCAAACAGTTTCCTGTGTTCTCTCTATTATCTTTAACCTAGCAATTTCCACCTGTACGTTTCCTTTACACTTCAAGTGGGCAAAAATTGTACCTATTGACAAGTCTAGTTTTGTAAGTGACATTGCCAATTATCTACCAATTTCAACAAAACAGGATTTGGTTTTCAAGAACAGCTTCCTGCTTAATTTTGAACGTCTTCGATTGTTTCTGTTTTTCTAAACAAAGATTAAATTTTTTTGTCTTATTTGGCAAACAGACATTTCTACGTTAGTTATAAACATAGTGGGTTACAATTGTGAAAAAAATATTTTTTCGTTAAGTTCCTTTAACGACTGATTGTTTTTGAGTATTAAATCAATACAACATACAAGGTTATTAGGATTTATTGTAAGAAACGTCACTCCTTTTCAATATGGACTCTATAAAATACCTTAATAATTTTTTAATTTTTTAACTGTAATTCGAATATCATTGAAATATATCTAACATATTTTCAATACAATAGATTTATTGGTTTTCAGTTTTATGAATCTATTTGGAAAGGTTTGATATGACAAAATTGTCGGTCAGACGGTGGGGTGATATGTCTTGGTTACCTGTATAAGATATTAAACAATAAAGTGGATGTTTCATCAATTTGGAGAAGTGTATCCCATATCTTTTTAGTCTATCTAAACGGGAACAAAAACACAAACGGTTTCTAGCATTTTACGAATGATTTTGATAAATTCCTCAATAGCAAGAAAACATAGTATATAATAAATAGTATTTCAATATAGTAACTCAATTTTTGACCAGCCTGTATAAGATGTACTGATAAAACAAATGACAATCTATTCAGCAGCATATGAAGAGTTATCGTACCAATGCAAAACGTTTTTGAGTTAACGTTGGCTGAGATATGAGCTTGTAAAGAGCATGGTGATATTTGACAAAGAACACTTAAAATCAAAATAAATCGAAGCTCTTTCGGGTTAAAACGTAAGTGTTCTTGCAGCTGTGACAAACAGGCCCACTTTTTATGCGTGAAACCACGTGCGAAAATAAAATAAATAATTTATTCGAACGAAAATACGAATTTATACATATAATAAGAGAAAATAAATAAGAATCCATTAGTCTACCGAAAGGGAGACAAATACAAACAATGGCATCATCATCCAAAAGAAAAGCTGTTGTACTATCGCCCCCAATTGAGGACAACCAAAAGAGATACAACTGGAATCCTAACTAACTAACAACTTCTAACAGATTTCTCCCTCTACAAAACCTGGAAGAAACCGGGGAAATATCACAACATTCACCCCAAAATGAATTAATTGAAATACCACCGATTCACCTTCCAGGTATAGAAAATTACAAAGAAATAGTAGGGATTTATCGAAATTAAACATTACAAAGTTTACTACTAATATAACTTACAACTCACTGAAAATTAACTTGACAAACATAGACGACTACAGAAAACTTGCCAAACTTTATAATGAAACCGCAGTTGAATATTTTACATATAAAGACCCAAATGAAAAAAATTATTTCAGTGGTGATAAAAAATTTACCTGTCTCAATTACTGTACAGGAAGTAGAAGATGAACTTACTCGACTAAAGCTACCCATAAAAAAAGTGGTAAGATTGTTAAACAAAAATAAACTTCCCGTACCCATTTGTGCCATAGACCTCACTGCAAATGACAAAGGTCGTGAGATATTTGAGATCAAAAAAATACAACATGCAATTATAGAGGTAGAATACAGAAGAAAACAGCCAGGTTTACCACAATGTCATAGATGCCAAAGATACGGATACACACACAAAAATTATTGTACATTGTCTCCAAGATGCGTTAAATGTCAAGAAAACCATCTAACTAAAGATTGCACTAAATCAAGAAAAGTATCACCACAATGTGTAAACTGCCAAGGGGATTACCCAGCTAATTACAACGGTTGCACATATTACAAAAACTTAAATGCCAAAAATAAACCCAATGTAACACATACTCCCAATCAATCAACAACAAGTAGTTCAAGAACATCTACCAAAACCTCCAATCCCACATCCTAAATCCCAATCCTACGCGCAAGCAACAAACCCAAATCACTCCTCTAACGATACCAACACTGAATCTGTTATAACTGAAGACTGGATTAAAAGGCACAAAAAAGACGGAAAAAGGCACTTAAAAAGGCATGAAATTTTGACAACAAAAGCATTATAAAGGCATAAAAATTAGAAATAGAAAAAATTGCTGTACCTAATTGATAATGTATTTTAATAACGTTTTCTTCAAAAAATACATCGTTAAACCAAACATTCATATGTTATTAAATGCTGTTCTAAATGTTCCATTGTGAAGTTGTGTCTTCTCTCACTTAACGTATTCTTGTAAGCCGAAAAACTTCTCTCCACGTCCACACTTGTAATTGGTGTATACTTGAACTTTGTAATTAATGCGGGATCCATAATAAATCCAGTAACAATTTCACCACTTAAAATTGATGCAATTTTTTGTAATGTGGCAAATCCTTCATTTTTACACAGAACGTCATTAAATTTATTCGTAATTATTTGACCAATATGTCCTGGTATGCTATACGTGCTATCTTGAAACTTTTTAATCATTTCCACTGCAATCACTAAAGGTAAATCCTGTTTTTCAAGTGATTTTATAGATTCACTTATATAACTGTAATTGCTTTTTATAAATGCCAAATTATTTTGTAGCTCCACTTCTTTTAGGGCGGCCTGGCAATCTTGTATTGCTTTATTACTTGTAGCCGGAAATTCATTTATTAATTGTTTAAAATGATCTAAGGCGTTTGTGTAGTATACTTCTAGTACTTCTGGAGGAGTTGAAATGCTTCCAGAAGACTTGATACTGCTTCCAGAAGACTTGAAACTGCTATCAGAAAACTTGATACAGCTTCTAACTACTTTAAAATGTTCCCAGAAGACTGCTCTTGCTTCCAAAAGGCTTGGATTATTACCAGAAATCTTAATTAATTAGACTCGATAACACCTCTGAAGGACATGATACTAGGCAAAATATTTGAAATACTTCCAAAAGACTTAATATCACTTCCAGAAGACCTGAAATACTCCAGAATACTTGACAGTGCTCTGGAAGAATTGAAATGCTTCAAGAAGATTTGATATTGCTTCTGGAGGAGTTGAAATGCTTACAGAAGACTAGAAGTGTTTGTAGAAAACTCGATACTACTTCTAAAAGACTTGATATTGTTTTCAAAAGACTTGAATTGATTCCAGAACACTCAATACTGAATCTGGACGACTTGATACTGAATCCAAAAGACTTGTAACACTTCCAGAAGACTAATCACCTTTGAAATTACTTGAAATGTTTCCAGAAGACTTGATATTGCTTCTAGAAGACTTAGTATTGCCCTTGGAAGACTTGAAATTCTTTCAAAACATTCGATACTGCTTCTAGAAGAGTTGATGTTGTTTCCAAAAGACTTGTAACACTTCCAGAAGACTTATTATCCTTGGAATAATTATTTGATATGCATCCAAAAGACTTGAAATTGCTTCTAGCAGACTTAGTATTACCCTGGAAAACTTGAAATTCTTCCAAAAGACTGAATACTGCTTCTAGAAGATTTGAAATATTTCTGGAAGACTACACATTACCTCTGAAAGGCTGGAATGCTTTCAAATTAGGTGACACTGCTTCCAGAAGATCTAATATTACTTCCAGACTACTTAAACTGCTTCCAAAAGATATGATACTGCTTCCAGAAGACATGATACTATTTCCAGAAGAATTGATATTGTAATGTTAGGACTTGAAAAGCTTCCAGAACAAATGAAGTGATTTAAGAAGATTTAATCCTTCTTCTAGAAGACTTGATTTTGCTTCTAGAAGACTTGAAATGACTTGATACCTCTTCTAAAAGGCTTGGAATGTTGTCAGAAAACTGAACATTACCTTTAAAGACTTAAAATGCTTGCAAAACTTGATACTGCTTCCAAAAAAACCATAACAAAATAAAGCACGACAAGGGAAATAAATTAAAAAGATATTTATCATGGTATATTAGAACCATGATAAATATAGCAGGCATATATAGCGGCATCTAGCCATGTTCCCCATCTTGTTAGAACTGGTTGTGGTGGTAATGGGGTATTTGATAACCTCTCTCTAAACAATTCTACCCTTAAAGGCGCTTTAACAAATATTTGTTTAGCGCTTTTTATTAATTTGTTAACTAATGGGAACTATAACCTTATAGTTTCTGCTACTCGATTAAGCCCGTGTGCTAAGCAAGTACCATAAATTAAATTAGGGTAAAAAATCTTCATATTAGACGCAGCTTTTACCATGTATGCCGCTGCGTCTGACACCATCAGTAAAATGTTATCATTCGGTACCGGTTCCGGTAAGAAAAAATGGGTTAATTCGTCGTGAATAAATCTTGTAATCGTATTATTATTTGTTTTACTTAATTCTTTGGTACTTATTAGAAAACTTTTTGACGAATTTTCATCACTTAATACTCAAAGTATTAAATTTGCCACGTATCGTCCACATACATCAGTTGTTTCGTCTACACTTATCCAAATATAATTATTTCCAATAATATTTTTCATTTCTTGAATAACTTCTTTGTAGACTGAAGTAATATAATTTTGTAAAAAAGTTTTGAAATATTTATTTGTCACTTTATGGATTGGTATGTTTGCTTTTATCAAAGCTTTGCAAAGATCAAAATTGAATTTTGATTGTTTAGTGTAGCCGGATGTTAATGCCACAGATTGTATAGCTGTACCTATAGTTTGTTGTTTTTTGGGTTGACTTGCTGAATTATGTAGTATTTCTTGTCACAATTAATCTGTTAACAGTAATTTAATAACGTCAGTATTTTATAATATCTTCCATAATTATTAAACAATCAATATATTGTTCTATTAATTTTAGTGATCGAAGTACTACATTGAATCAATAGTGAATTTTATTTCTAGTGAATTTTGGGACATGTTATTCTTTATAATTTCCGACAAGGAAATGTACAGAGGCGCAACGAAATATTTTTTCATAATTCAACCAATTTTTGGGGAAAAGACGCCAAAAAGTTGGAAAAAGGCTTTAAATAGGCATAAAAAAAATAATAGGCATGAAAATTCAAAAAAGGCATAACTAACCTGGTCTTATTTCACTTATTTTTAACTGATTCGTAAAGATATTTAAATATATTTGTAATACCTTTAATTCTGAGCATAAGCATATTTTCTATAAATCCGGTCTTTAGTTATAACAAACATACTAAAATCCCTAATGAATTTAATATCTCCTTATTTAGTACAAATTAAAAATTTTATCACAACACACATAATTCCCAAAATATTCAATGTCTAATCAACCAACTATACGTAATCTAACACTTTTTAATTGGAATGCAAACGGTATCAACAAACAGCGAGCCATCCTTATCGCCTTCTTAGCAAGGCATAACATAGATATAGCATGCGTAACCGAAACACATTTAAGTCAATCAGATAAATTCAATATACCAGGTTTCAAAACCTATCGCAATGACAGGCAACACAGAATTGCTTCAGGGGGAGTAGCTATATTTGTTAAAAAACACCTAAAACACTGGGAAACGACGCCTTGTAATTATAAAAATCTTGAAATATCAAATCAAATATCAATAAAAATTGAAACACAAAATAAAACAACAATTAAAATGACAGCAGCATATAGACAACCAAATAAAGTAATTCAGGAAAGTGATATTGAAAAGATGTTCAATACCAATGAAAGTATAATAATTATCAGTGACTTAAATAGCATGCACCAAACATGGGGATGCAGAGCTTCAAACCCTGCTGGAGAAAAACTATGGAACTTGTCTAACATATATAATTTTCAAATATCAGCTCCAACTGATTACACGTATTATCCATATAGGTCAGATCATCAACCAGATATATTAGATATTCAACTAAGTAAACATTTTTATAAAACGACTCAACAATGCGTGCGTTATACTAGAATTAGAAGAATTAGAAGACCATCTTCCGGTAATAATTAAGTATGATACAACACCCACAATAATCCCAAGACAAAATTCACTTATTAATGGTAAAATAGACTGGAAGCTATTTCAAGACAGATGTACAATAAATCTAAATAATAATACCCTCCTGACCACAGAAGAACAAATTAATGCACGAGTATCCGAAATTACAATAACTACCACTAAGAGTGTAGTACAAGCAACCAGTAAACTACCTATACAAAAATGGTGAATATGCACAACCTCAAATGAAATTCTGGCATTAATTAAACAAAAGCACAACGCTCGTCGAAAACGGCAACGCTACAGAAATCCAGAAGCCAGAACATTATTTAACCGATTGTCTCATCGAGTAAAAAGAGAATTAGAAATATACCGCCTTGAGTCATACCAACAATACATATCCAATACTAATCCAGGTGAACAAGAGATGTGGAAAATCACACGTAGAATGTTACGGAAACCGAATGAGATTTCGATAATTAAGGAAAAAAACAAATCTTATTTTACTGATCAAGAGAAAACAACGATCTTCGCAGAACATCTTACCCGTGTATTTACTCCCTTAAACAAGTGTCCGGCACATCATCCCCAGTATGTTCGACAATATATAGAGCAAGATGTAATAACAAGTAAAATTGCTACAAATCCCATATCACCTAAAGAAATTCAAGAAATAACCAATTCATTACCAAAGAAGAAAGCTCCTGGCCATGATCTCATAACAAATATTATCTTAATGAACATCCCAAGAAAATATTATGCTTACCTGGCCAGCTTATTCAATGCATGTTTGGCAATTGGATACTTTCCTGAACTTTGGAAGCATGCTAATATACTTTTATTCCATAAGCCAGGCAAATGCAAATCTAAACTAGAAAGCTACAGACCAATTAGTACAGACCAATTAATATGCACGTTATCGAAACTCCTTGAGAAGATTATAAAAAGGAGATTGCTGGATGAATTAAATGGACAACAGACATTAGCACCGTTTCAATTCGGGTTCAAACAAGGACATTCAACAAGTCACCAACTCCAACGAATAGTTGAAGTAATAGAAGATGGTTTCGAAAACAAAATGTATCCAACAGCGCTTTTCTGGACATTACACAAGCTTTCGATCGATGGATTGAAATTCAAGATTCTTAAACTTGATATACCACAATACCTCAAATCAATCCTTCTATCTTTCCTAACAAACCGAACCTTTTCCACCAAAATCCACGACTGCCTCTCCTCCAAATCACCAATACGAGCAGGTGTTCCACAAGGCAGTGTCCTGGCCCCCATTCTTTTTAATATTTATATGTACGATATTACCCAAATTATTCAGGATGACATAGCTATGTTTGCGGATAATACAGTCTTATTTACAAAAGATGAAGATCTTTGCACAGCAATAAGTAAATTACAAATTAATACGATCAAGATGGCTCAACCTATGAAATTTAGACATTAACGAACAAAAATGTGCAGCAAAAATTTTCACATTAAGACATATAAGAAACCCTCAACAATTAGTTATCAACGACAAACAAATAGAGTGGAAAAACAACGAAGAAGCAGTAAAATATTTGGGGATTCATTTGGATACAAGACTCACTTGGAGATATCATATCAACTTGCAGCTAAATAAAGGTTATGGGAGACTAGCTGAATTATATAGTATCATAAACAGGAAATCTTCCCTTAAACCTGAATGCACTCTTTTTATTTACACCTCGTTAATTCGCCCAATGGTAATATACCCCTGTGAGATATGGGGAAATGCGACACAAACAAGCAACTACATAACGAATTGGGCATTAAAACGATCCAAGAATATATTGCAACGAAAACCAAAAAGTTCCACGAAAGACTACATATGTGTGAATCAGCAGAACTGTACAGTTTGGGCAGAAGAAATATTCACAGGCGATTACAACGGAGATTATCCCAGGATCTGTACTTGTTGTAGATTATTTTTCGTCTAACCTATAAGGAGCTTAGGAGAGCGAAAGCGACTCCTCATGTTATATATTACATTGTATACTTATATTGTCAAATAATAGAAATGCTATGTATAGCTCTAGAGTTGGTCTGGTAAATAAATAATTAAAAAATAATAATAATAACTCGAAAACAAAAAACGGTAGGTATCAACAACTGTTATCAAAGTCAACATATTTTCTTATGTATAATTGAATGGTGTAATAAAAACTATAGCATTCAATTTAAAATAATGAAGATGAGGTTTACTTCTGGTAGACCGAAAGTTCCAATGAACTAGTTACATGAGACACCCTGTATTTAAAAATATTAAGATAAGGATTAAAATAAAAACTTAAAGATGTTTATAAATTGTTTATTTGTTTAAAAAACATAAATTTAACAAGAAACATTTATTGTTACAATTAAAAAATTTTAATTAATGTCAAATGAAAGAACAACAATAAATTATTTACTCTTATAAGATTATTTATGTTAAATTATTTTCGCGAATATTTATATGTACAATACATGAAAAATAAATAGCAGGTTAAGATATGGAAAGGATCAATATAGTTTACACGGTAACGAACATTACCGATAAAGTATACTTAGGTACTTGTGAATAAATAACCAAAATGTGGATACCCCACACTTCGTAGACACCCAGGAGGGGTTGTAAGCCTCGCTAACAAAGCGTCTCCATGCAAGCATAACCAACATCATGATTATTTCCCCACGTGGAGTAATAGAGGGTTGATATGTGGTGTGTACTAATAGAATGAGAATCATTCTATCAGTGCAACGACCCCATATCAAAAATAGGGTGGACAAACAATTAATACTATTTTAATATAAAATTATTTCGAACAAACATCCTATTTATACAAATTTATTAATATGCGAACCTAGCAGTTTGAGGTATGGAAGGAATCAATATACTTTACACGGTAACGGAATTACCGATAAAGTATACTTAGGTATTTGTGGATAAATACCCACCATGTGATTAATCTCACACTTCGTAGACACCCAGGAGGGGTTGTAAGCCTCGCTAACAAAGCGTCTCCATGCGATTATAACCAGCACGATGATTATTTCCCACGTGGGGTAATAAGGTCGATATGTGGTATGCATTAATAGAATGATTCTCATTCTATCAGTACAAGGACCCCATATCAAAAATAGGCTGGACAAGCATTTAATACTACTTTAATATAAAATTATTTCGAACGAAATCCTATTTATACATATTTATTAATATGAAAACCTAACAAGTTGAGGTATGGAAGGAATGTATATACTTTACACGGTAACGGAATTACCGATAAAGTATACTTAGGTATTTGTGGATAAATACCCACCATGTGATTAATCTCACACTTCGTAGACACCCAGGAGGGGTTGTAAGCCTCGCTAACAAAGCGTCTCCATGCGATTATAACCAGCACGATGATTATTTCCCACGTGGGGTAATAAGGTCGATATGTGGTATGCATTAATAGAATGATTCTCATTCTATCAGTACAAGGACCCCATATCAAAAATAGGCTGGACAAGCATTTAATACTACTTTAATATAAAATTATTTCGAACGAAATCCTATTTATACATATTTATTAATATGAAAACCTAACAAGTTGAGGTATGGAAGGAATGTATATACTTTACACGGTAACGGAATTACCGATAAAGTATACTTAGGTATTTGTGGATAAATACCCACCATGTGATTAATCTCACACTTCGTAGACACCCAGGAGGGGTTGTAAGCCTCGCTAACAAAGCGTCTCCATGCGATTATAACCAGCACGATGATTATTTCCCACGTGGGGTAATAAGGTCGATATGTGGTATGCATTAATAGAATGATTCTCATTCTATCAGTACAAGGACCCCATATCAAAAATAGGCTGGACAAGCATTTAATACTACTTTAATATAAAATTATTTCGAACGAAATCCTATTTATACATATTTATTAATATGAAAACCTAACAAGTTGAGGTATGGAAGGAATGTATATACTTTACACGGTAACGGAATTACCGATAAAGTATACTTAGGTATTTGTGGATAAATACCCACCATGTGATTAATCTCACACTTCGTAGACACCCAGGAGGGGTTGTAAGCCTCGCTAACAAAGCGTCTCCATGCGATTATAACCAGCACGATGATTATTTCCCACGTGGGGTAATAAGGTCGATATGTGGTATGCATTAATAGAATGATTCTCATTCTATCAGTACAAGGACCCCATATCAAAAATAGGCTGGACAAGCATTTAATACTACTTTAATATAAAATTATTTCGAACGAAATCCTATTTATACATATTTATTAATATGAAAACCTAACAAGTTGAGGTATGGAAGGAATGTATATACTTTACACGGTAACGGAATTACCGATAAAGTATACTTAGGTATTTGTGGATAAATAACCACCATGTGATTAATCTCACACTTCGCAGGCACCCAGGAGGGGTTGTAAGCCTCGCTAACAAAGTGTCTCCATGCGATTATAACCAGCACGATGATTATTTCCCACGTGGGGTAATAAGGTTGATATGTGGTATGCACTAATAGAACGATTCTCATTCTATCAGTACAAAAACCCCATACCAAAAATAGGATGGACAAACAAGTAATACTACTTTAATATAAAATTATTTCGAACGAAATCCTATTTATCTATTAATATGAAAACCTAGCAATTTGAGATATGGAAGGGATCAATATACTTTACACGGTAACGGGCATTACCGATAAAGTACTTACACATTAGTGGTAAATACCAACTTGCCTATCAGCTGACTGGAGAGTGTATAAGCCTCACTATTGACAATGTCTTCGTGAATGTAATAATCCACACGGAGTGCGCATATCACCATGATTATTTCTTACGTGGAATAATATTGATCGTATACATGTGTGAGAGTGCATAATCCATAACCAGATATTCAAAATTCACAATATATTCAAAATTGATGGTTTTTCTCAAGAAATGGGAGAATTCAGAAGAACGCCAAAGTTAAAATAATGAAGATAGTGGAATGAATCGTGAATCAAATTGAAGACGAATATGCCCCATTTAAAATGATTTGGGATAAATGATGTTTGGACCAGAGATATAAATTAAAATGTGTATCAAATTAGTTAAATATATGCTCTAGAAGAATGACTCCCATTCTATCAGTGCTAACATCTATTGCTAACACTACAATTTTAACTGCAGTTTTACAGTTTTTTTGAAATGTTTAGGTTTTAGTTTAGACCTTCAAATCTACTGTTTCTTAGTCAATAATTCTGTAAACGACGTTAGGACCCATTTACAGTTATTTGAAACATATGTAGGCGGAATGATACCAAATCTAATTCGGTTAAAATAGGACACTAAAGAGTTGGATGATGATAAACTAACAAATTTTTATAGAAAATGTACAGAGAAACATTGAGGCAGCAACCTAAATCAGATGCAGATTTCCTTTCGATGACAAAGAACTTGAAAGTGTTTAACAAACAAACAAGCGATTTTAGACCATAGTTTGAACAAAAAGCAAATAACTTCAATTGCTGAACTATTTTATTATTTCCCAAGTATTTACCCGGAAAATATAACGGAATTAAGGGAATAGCGAACTCTTCACAACACCAATTTGAATTTTGACGAAACTGAGATGCTTAATGTAGAAAATTTTTGAGAATACGTTACAAAAGATTACAAAATTTCCACTGCTATCTAATTTAACAAAAACACTTTTTTGTCAACCACACAAAACTTTTGTTTTCAACGAACGTGTGAAGACGAAACTGAAAAATGACCACAATAAAGACTTTGCACACAAAATCAGAAATTAAAGACTGTTTTGAGTTTAAAGCGACCAATGAGCCATATTGAGAAATTCAACAAAAAATACGATTTCAATTAAATGGAAAATCAAAAAGATTTACAAATTGAAAACGATATAATAGCTACTTCTTTTAATTTACTTCATTTAAGGAACTGATAATTTCTTCCTCATAAATATTTTATTTATTACCACCACTAATATTAATTTTAATATTAAAGTATACAACATAAAGAAAAGCTATAGATGACCATTTTTTAAATTAATATTTACAGTTTTTTTTTAAGCATCAATGTAGTTTTACTCTATGATGTCGATGGTGGAGGGACCACATATCAAAAATAGGTTCGATTAGAGAAACAATTAAGATGAAAGGACCAAAAAATTTCTGAATAAATAACCAACTTGCGATTATACCCACTACTGGAGGGCGTTGATTTTCACTAGCAACATGTCTCATGAATTGGCTTAAAACATTCTAACTAGAGCGTCTATCGCCATGATTATTTACCACGTGTAATAAACCCCGTACAAAAAAAATGGGTTACGTAAACATTTAAACAGTGATATTTTAATGTTAAATTATGAATGTTGTTATTAATTTACGATTAATCTATCCCACGCGAATCTGCGGATAGGGTGTCCACATTTCCTCAGGTTCCAAGTGGGACAATCTAGAAAAATTACAAGCGAATAAATAGGAATTCCGAATCTGGGTAATCCATTTTATTCCCTATCATTTTAATGCTAAATGTATTTAAAAAAACGAAAACTACTACTAAAAGTTAACTTTTGCGTAGTACTTAGCAATTTTTACCAAACTAAGAACATAAAATTGTTGAAATTCCCGTTGCTAACATTATAACGGGTTACAAGTCAAAAAGTATTAATGAGGGAAGAAAATATTTCGGAAAAAATGTTCTAAATTAATTTAGAAGGGGATTTCTGAAAGGATTTTCCGTCCATCGCTTAAAATTACCAACCTAAGAACGGAAAATTGATAAAATTAAAGTTTTCAGCATTACAATGGGGTTATACGAATGAAAAAGTATTGATGATGGAAGAAAATGTTTCGGATAAAAATGTTCTAAATTAATTTAATATTTAAGTGCTGAAAGGAATTTTCGTCCATCATTTAAGACTACCAACCTAAGAATGCAAAATTGATAAAATTGAGGTTTTCAGCATTACAATGGGGTTCCAAAAGAAAAAGTATTGATGATGGAAGAAAATGTTTTGGAAAAAAATGTTTCAAATTAATTTAAAATGTGAGTACTCAAAAAATTTTTCGTGGATCGTTGAAAATTACCAATCTAAGAACGCAAAATTGATAAAATTGAGGTTTTCAGCATTATAATGGTTTCCAAATGAAAAAGTTTTGATGATAGAATTGAATGTTTTGGATAAAAAATATTCTAAATTAATTTAAAAGGTGAGTACTCAAAGGACTTTTCGTCCATCGTTTAAGATTACTAACCTAAGAACGCAAAATTGATAAAATTGACGTTTACAGCATTACAGTGGGTTCCAAAAGAAAAAGTATTGATGATGGAAGAGAGTGTTTTGGATAAAAAAATGTTCTAAATTAATTTAAATTGTGTGTGCTGAAAAGAATTTTCGTCCATCGTTTAAGATTACCAACCTAAGAATGCAAAACTGATAAAATTGAGGTTTTCAGCATTACAATGGGGTTATAAATGAAAAAGTATTGATGATGGATGAAAATGTTTTGGATAAAAAATTTATTCAGAAGGTGAGTGCTGAAAGGATTTTTCGTCCGTCGTCTAAAATTACCAACCTAAGTACGCAAAATTGACAAAATGGAAGTTTTCACAACAATTTATATTGTTTTATTGAATACAACATAAATTTTATACAACGTTAAAACTTTACGTCGAAAGGTATTATAGAAAAAAAAAATAAACTATAGGTTTTATTTATTACAATATCTTTGGCAAGATCAAATCGAGTCACGTCGTAACCAAAGTTACTCACGATCACGCGCGCTCACGACGTGACTCACGTTACTTGCACATCTCTACAATAAAACGTGAAACCTTGAGCATCTTTAGATAACAAACGTGATTATCGAAAATGTTCCGCACTTACATGTTATTTAGTAGAAGTTGATGTCCAACTGAACGATTTTGCTTGAGTGGTTAAGTAGAATTGATAGGCAGCCAAGAGGGATCTTCTCCTCTTCTTTTTTTAATAAATTATTTCATCTCAACTCACGTCAACCTGAAACAATTAAAAGGAAATGCGTGAGACTCGTGTAAAAATTGAAAAATAATGATTACTTTTGATGTTGAATGACTTTATGATAAATGAAATGAAAATTAAATCGGGATTGAACGTATTTCTTACGATTGAACGTCTTCGGAAAGCAACACATGTTTACTCGAGTAAGATCAAAAATCAAAGAGGAAAATTTCTTGTCAATTTGTACTTGCTCGTTTACCAAAAAACTCGAAACCGGCCGACTTGATATGTCACGCGAAATCATTGCCAACCGATATAAAAACAAATTAAAAATAAAAGATCTAAAACAATTAAAAGGAAATGCGTGAGACTCGTGTAAAAATTGAAAAAATAATGATTACCTTTGATGTTGAACGGTTTTATGATAAATGAAATGATAATTAAGTCGGGATTGAACGTATTTTTTGCGAATTAATGTCTTCGGAACGGAACAGATGTTAACTCAAGTAAGATCAAACAGCAAAGAGGAAAATTTCTTGTCAATATGTCACGCGAAATCATTACCAACCGATATAAAAACAAATTAAAAATAAAAGATCTAAAATTAATTAATTCAATTAAAAGGAATATAAATAATTTTTGTTATCCTTTTTTCACCAAAATTTAATTTATTTATATTACTCAATGGCTAATACGGTCAACAATATCCTGACTTACAAGCGCACGACATATAAAATAAAACTACAACTACAACACATTAAATTTCTAAGAATCTGCTTAACAGAGGGATTATTTCCAAAATTTACTAACAAGAAATATCCGCAACACATAAAAAAGGATATGGTTAATAAAATGAAAATTCAACATATACGTATAACCCTAAACAACCATTATAAAAAACTTAACGAACTCAACATTAAACATTATAAATGCTACCAGGATTTAAATAATCAATATCATTACAAAAATTCACAAAAAGAAACTAAAACAACTGAACAAGTTGAGAACAGAAAAAGAAAGAGAATAGAATAAACATCAAACAAACAAACTAGGAGAAATTCATAAATTTTTTCCCAAAGTAACAAATACTTCAAACGTGATTTTCACAGAACAAGAAAGAAGATTAATGGAAAAAGGTCTGAAATATGCTCCAAAAAGAGAAATCAACCTCCCAATACTGGCAATGGAACTTCAGACAGCTATCAAAGGACACGAAAAGGAAAACATTATGAATAAAGAGATTCAACAAATCCTAACTAAAAAAGAAAAGAGACAAACAAACAAAGAAACAATAAGAAATGGAGATGAGGAACAGGAACAAAAAATTAAGAACATTAACCGGAAAATTAAAGAAAACGAATTAATAGTTACTCCTGCAGACAAAAACGCAGGAATGATAATTTTAACCAAAGATCTCTACATAAATAAGACTAAAAGCTTTATGAAAGACAATAACTTAAAAACTATCAATAAAAACCCCACAAACAATTTTCACAAAAAAGTAAAATCAATAATTAAAGAAAACAAAACGACAATAACAGAAATTGGAGGTACCTTGACCAGCCTGTTAGCTATGAATCCGCAAACCCCTAAATTGTATGCACTACTTAAAGTTCACAAAAATGGATTACCAATAAGACCCATTATAACCTCCATTGAATCCAGCACATACAAACTCGCAAAACTTTTATAAATATTTATAGTAAATGACATCAATTTTAAACCAAAATATACTATAATTAATCGTTACCAACTTCCTGATTTAATTGACAAAATACAGCTACCAGAAGGTTTCAAAATGATCTCATTTGATGTCAATAGCCTATATACAAACATACCCATAACCGACACAATAACGATATTAGAAGAAATATTAAAGACTGAACTCAAAAACAAAGACAAAACTCGCTCTATCTTAACGCTATTAAAACTATGCTTAAAACAAACTTTTGTATCTTTAACGATAAATACTATCAATATCTAGATGGATTACCAATGGGATCACCATTGAGTAGTGTGATGGCAGATATTTTCACGGACAACCTAGAGGAAAATCAAATTATATGTGACAAAAACCCTTATAGAGACGATATTATCCTATGGACAAGATACGTGGACGACATTTTAGTACTGATTAAAGACGACCAACATATTAATAATCTTCATAAATACATTAACAGTTTACACCCCAATATTAACTTCACTATCGAGACTGAAAACAATCAAGAATTAAATTTCTTAGACTATACACTATGACATTCAAACAACAAAATTAAATATGACATCTACAGAAAACCTACACCAACTAATACCACCATCCCATTCGATTCTCATCATGATGAAACTCATAAAATGGCAGCATACCGGGCTTATATACATAAAGCTTTCCATTCAAAATTGCAACAACAAGACCTAAAAAAAGAGATCGACATTATCCACCAAATTGCAAACGAAAACAGCTTCCCACCGACATATATCCAACGAATATTTTCGAAAATACAAAACAAATATAATCTTCAAGAAACAACTTCCCTATCCGACCGAAAACCTGATACACCAACAACGTACAGATCCATAACTTACCCAGGAGAAATATCGCATAAAATCAAGAAAATGTTCCATAAGTTCAACATAACAATGTCATTTAAAACCAAAAACAATCTTAAGGCATTATTAGTTAATAACAAAAACAAGACTACAACTCTCGCTAAAAGTGGCATATACCAATTGCAATGTGGGACCTGTTCAGCCACGTACATAGGTGAAACGGGGAGAAGTATCCAAACAAGGCTTAAAGAACATAAAAATAGTTCAAAATCGGCATTCGGAAAACATCTAATTTGCAACAACCACGAATTTGACGAAAATAAAAATATTAAATTACTACACCAACTTAATAAAAGCAACCTTATGGAAATAATGGAAATGTACGAAATCAACAAGTTTATTGAAATTAACAGTAATATTATAAACTTTAATGAACAAATTATCCCGACCCAAAAACCAATCTATAGTTGCCTGCGAGATCCGTAGCTAAAACAAAATAAAAAACAAAAACAAAAAAAACCTAACGTCACACAATAACTTTTGACGTAAATTTTGAAAAATTTTAATTTGTTTTTCTAATTTGTTAATAATTACGTAAGATTTTACTATTTTATTTTTATATTAATATGTTCATTTTTCGTATGTTGTAAACTTGTAGGTATCTACTGAAGAAGAGCAAGGCTCGAAACTAGTTTAGAAAAATAAATTTTAATTATCACCAGAAGTAATTTTTAAAAAAAAAAAGACCCTATTTAAAAGGGAATGCGTGAAACTCGTGTTCAAATTGAAAAAACAATGATTACCTTTGATGTTGAACGGCTTTAGGATAAATGAAATAAAAATTAAATCGGGATTGAACGTATTTTTTACGAATTAATGTCTTCGGAACGGAACACATGTTAACTCGAGTAAGATCAAACAGCAAAGAGGAAAATTTCTTGTCAATTTGTACCTGCTCGTTTACCAAAAAACTCGAAACCGGCCGACTTGATATGTCACGCGACATCATTGCCAACCGATATAAAAACAAATTAAAAATAAAAGATCTAAAACAATTAAAAGGAAATGCGTGAAAGTTGTGTAAAAATAATGATTACCTTTAATGTTGAACGGCTTTATGATAAATGAAATGAAAATTAAATTGGGATTGAACGTATTTTTTACAAATTAATGTCTTCCGAACGGAACACATGTTAATTCGAGTAAGATCAAACAGCAAAGAGGAAAATTTCTTGTCAATTTGTATCTGCTCGTTTACCAAAAAACTCGAAATCGGCCGACTTGGTATGTCACGCGAAATCATTGCCAGCCGATATAAAAACGAATTAAAAATAAAAGATCTAAAACAATTAAAAGGAAATGCGTGAGACTCATGTAAAAATTGAAAAAATAATGATTACCTTTGATGTTGAACGGTTTTATGATAAATGAAATGAAAATTAAATCCGGATTGAACGTATTTTTTACGAATAAATGTCTTCAGAACGGAACACATGTTAACTCGAGTAAGATCAAACATCAAAGAGGAAAATTTCTTGTCAATTTGTACCTACTCGTTTACAAAAAACTCGAAACCGACCGACTTGATTCGTCACGCGAAAATTTATTGCCAACCGAAATAAAAGCAAATTAAAAATAAAAGATCTGAATCAATTAAAGGAAAATGCGTGAAACTCACGTAAAAATTGAAAAAAAAATGATTACCTTTGATGTTGAACGGCTTTATGATAAATGAAATGAAAATTAAATCGGGATTGAACGTATTTCTTACGATTGAAGGTCTTCGGAACGGACCACATCTTTACTCGAGTAAGAGCAAACATCAAAGAGGAAAATTTCTTGTCAATTTGTACCTGCTCGTCTACCAAAAAACTCGAAACCGGACGACTTGATATATCAAGCAAAATTTATTGCCAACCGAAATAAAAAGAAATTAAAAGTAAAATATCTAAAACAATGAAAAGGAAATGCGTGAGACTCGTGTAAAAATTGAAAGAAAAATGATTACCTTTGATGTTGAACGGCTTTATGATAAATGAAATGAAAATTAAATCGGGATTGAACGTATTTCTTACGATTGAAGGTCTTCGGAACGGACCACATCTTTACTCGAGTAAGAGCAAACATCAAAGAGGAAAATTTCTTGTCAATTTGTACCTGCTGTCCACCAAAAAACTCGAAACCGGACGACTTGATATATCATTCGAAAATTTATTGCCAACCGAAATAAGAAGAAATTGAAAGTAAAAGATCTAAAACAATGAAAAGGAAATGCGTGAAAGTCGTGAAAAATTGAAAAAAAAAATGATTACCTTTGATGTTGAACGGCTTTATGATAAATGAAATGAAAATTAAATCGGGATTGAACGTATTTCTTACGATTGAAGGTCTTCGGAACGGACCACATCTTTACTCGAGTAAGAGCAAACATCAAAGAGGAAAATTTCTTGTCAATTTGTACCTGCTGTCCACCAAAAAACTGGAAACCGGACGAGTTGATATATCACTCGAAAATTTATTGCCAACCGACATAAAAAGAAATTAAAAGTAAAAGATCTAAAACAATGAAAAGGAAATGCGTGAAAGTCGTGAAAAATTGAAAAAAAAAATGATTACCTTTGATGTTGAACGGCTTTATGATAAATGAAATGAAAATTAAATCAGGATTGAACGTATTTTTTACGAATTAATGTCTTCGGAACAGTTAAAGAGATAAACAGCAAGAGTGGATAGACATGTTGTCAATTGAGCTCTCGAATTACATTATTTTTTAATAAGTATTATTACTTACCAAATTAAAATTATAAAAATATACAACCCCTGACGTCCTGGGAAAAATTTTTTTTGGAAAAAATTGGGAGAAACGTAAACGTGGAAGAAATAAACGAAACGATCGGTCATGCAAACGACGAGACCAAAAAACTCCCCCTAAGAAACCAGACGAAGCGGCAACTATTGTCTGAATTAAAAATTATTATTATTATCTAAGAAGATGGATCTAATCTTCTTTGATTTCTTCAGAATATGTAGTAATTGTATTGAATCTTTGTTTATTGTATGTTTGTTGTTATTGGTATGTTTGTAAACTGAAGAGTTGTTATTATTTTTGTGCTCTTTTAACCTAGTTCTTATACTTTGTCCTGTCTGTCCAATATATATATGGTCACAATTACTACAACTTATTTTGTAGACGCCGCTGTTTTGTTCTTTTTCTATCTTCTGTTTGCAGTTGATTAAGCTGTTTTTTAGTTTTAGATTATCTCTGTAACGATGTTTATATTAAATTCTCTCAGCTTCTTTTGAATAATTTCATAGGATTTATTATAAGTAATTGAGATAAATTTCTGTTTTTCTTCGAAGTGCAGATAAACCATTTGGATTATGTTTTTGTTTTGTACTTTGTTGTATAGGTTCTGGATGAAATCTGTACTGTAACCATTACTCAACGCCAGTTTCAAAATAAATTTTATTTCTTCTGTAAAATGGTGTAATGAGAGATGTATGTTAGTTAATCTATTAAGTAGAAAACGGAATGCGGCTTCTTTGTGTTTTATATCGTTGTATGAGCTTTTGGGGATAATCGTGTCTGTTGTAGTTGGTTTATGAAATACTTTGAAGTCTATCTTATTTTCTTTTAAGTTTTTAATTAGAGTGATGTCTAAAAAGTTTAATTTGTCATCTTTCTCCTTTTCTATAGTGTATTCTAGATTGCCCAAATTATTAAGAAGATTATGCAGTGCTATAAGACCGGCATCTGAACCGTTATAGATTATTAAGATATCATCCACGTATCTACAGCATAGGGAAATATTATTGGTGAAAACTTCATATTTATTTGAAAAAAGTTCTGTTTTTAGGGAATCTACATAGATATCAACCAAGAGACCGGATAATGAGGAACGCATGGGTAGACCGTTGGGCATTTATAGATAGCATTTGTCTTCAAAAATAAAAAAGGTTCTGTTTTGTATTGTGTTGTAATATGTAAGAAATATTGTGTATGTCTTTCTCTTGGATAGAATCTACATTATAACGGTTATTCAGCATCATATTCTGTGTGATATTCAATGTTTCTTGTATAGGGATGTTGGTATACAGATTTTTAATATCAAATGATATAAACTTGGTGTTATAGCCTATATTAAGATTTTTAAGTTTTTCTATTAGTTGAGCGGTATTTTTGATGGAATATTTAGAAACGTATTGAAATTTGTGTAATAAGATGTCGTGAATATTTTTATTTAGATGATGAGTAGGTGTGTTTCGATTATTTATAATAGGTCTGATTGATTTTTCGGTTTTATGTAATTTTATCATACCATATAGAGTGGGGGCTTGTTGGTTTTCAATTTATGTCTCACTACATAGTGACTCCCTCTAACAAATCCCTCTCGCGCGCTGAATTTTCGAAGCAATGGTTAGAAATACAGAATGAATATAAAAGCAATAGTGACGACATCATTTCTTTCAACAAAGAGGGATTTTTAATCAAAAGTAAACTACAGAAACCACGAATGAAAATTCTTGTAGACTCATTAAAGAACAAGAAAACCATAGCTCATTACAAAGAAAGTCAGCCCTACACACCTAAGCCTAAAACCCAATTCAATGAATCCTACTTAGCTATTATATGCAATGTTGAGCTAGATATTACTGACGAATCAATTAGTAATTTCTTAACTCAGAAAAGTATAGTCCACCGGTACTGCAAACCCATCATATCGCGGGCAACAAATAAACCGAGAAAAATTAGATCAATTACAGGTGATGCAAATGCTTTTGAACGCCTTGTTAAAGAAGGACTATACTTTTTGCATAATCATTACGCAACCATAGTAAGCGATGTACCTCCACTTACACCTACGCCATGTTCAAAATGTTCAGCTTTTACACATACTACAGAAAGCTGCAATAACGATCTAACATGCGGAAAATGCCAAGGCAACCACAACACAGCAAAATGCAATTCAACACGACCCGAAATCTGCCAAGCATATGGTGACGACGGACATCAGGCATGGTCTTTTAAATGCAAGAAAAGTACCGTACATCTCGTTAGACGGCAAAACCTTAATACTTCCAGCTCTAAGTCTAGTATTAGTTCTGAAGCTAGGTTGGGTTGGATTGGGTGCCGTCTTAAGAGAGGTACAGCTAAATCTACAAGAATAATACATCCCCTTACATTATAAAAGAGTTTTTTGTCTTGCTTCTCTCTGTTATCTTTAACCTGGCAATTTCCACTTGTACGTTTCCTTCACACGTTTCCTTCGATATCGTCTATTGGTGTTCTGGTAGGAACTGATCGACAGATATTGCACACAATAGTTATCGAACAGGTTTTTGACAGTTTTGTCAAAAAATCGAATTCTTGTTTATTGCCGTCGATAGGTGGCAGTACAAATTTTGAATAACAATTCGTAAAATTGAACTAAAATTAGAACTAACACTAGCACTAACACTAGAACTATCACTAGAACTATCACTAGGACTAACACTAGATCTAAAACTAGAAACTTTCGGGTTTCGCCGTGCGTTTTTTGAAAAAATGTTTGACGTTTCGGATGCCATGTTGCAACCTTCTTCAGAAACTGGTTCTAACTTCAGTTAGAACGAAACGTCAACAAGAACAAGAAATTAATAATAATGAAAATTATCAAAAGAAAATCTAATAATGACGAAAATGATTAGTAAAAGAACATAATTAACAAATAAGAAAACATTTTAAAGGCTCAATTACACAGAGAACAGTTGTCGTTAAATTATATTTATTTAGGTAAACTAGGTCAACTTAAATAACCTTTATCTCAAAAACGAACAAAAATTGTCTAATTTGGTTCGCACCATGACAAAATAGACACTTGCCTCTATAAAATTCGATTTTTGGTGATTTTTAATTAACTCAAGATACCCATAAATGTTCACGATTAATTTAATGATTTATATCTCAAAACCGAATAAATATTTTCAAGATCCGGTTTCATCATGAGAAAGTAGATACTTTCCTCTATAAACCATGTATAATTCATTAAGGTATCTTAAGAATTCGATTTTTCGTGATTTTTTGAAACAAGATTATTAATTTCAAAAAATCATAAAAAAACTGGTTTAACTTAAATAATCTTTATCTCAAAAACGAATAAAGATTTTCTAATTTGGTTCTCACCATAACAAAATAGACACATGCCTCTATAGACTCTGAATATTTCATTAAAATATCTCAAGAATTCGATTTTTGGTGATTTTTAATTAACTCAAGATAACCATAAATGTTCACGATTAATTTAATGATTTATATCTCAAAACCGAATAAATATTTTCAAGGTCCGGTTTCATCATGAGAAAGTAGATACTTTTCTCTATAAACCATGTATAATTCATTAAGATATCTTAAGAATTCGATTTTTCGTGATTTTTTAAAACAAGATTATTAATTTCAAAAAATCATAAAAAATAGGTTAACTTAAATATATAATCTTTATCTCAAAAACGAATAAAGATTTTCTAATTTGGTTCTCACCATGACAAAATAGACACTTGCCTCTATAAATTTTGAATGTTTCATTAAAATATCTCAAGAATTCGATTTTTGGTGATTTTTAATTAACTCAAGATACCCATAAATGTTCACGATTAATTTAATGATTTATATCTCAAAACCGAATAAATATTTTCAAGGTCGGGTTTCATCATGAGAAAGTAGATACTTTTCTCTATAAACCATGTATAATTCATTAAGATATCTTAAGAATTCGATTTTTCATGATTTTTTAAAACAAGATTATTAGTTTCAAAAAATCATAAAAAATAGGTTAACTTAAATATATAATCTATATCTCAAAAACGAATAAAGATTTTCTAATTTGGTTCTCACCATGACAAAATAGACACTTGCCTCTATAAATTTTGAATGTTTCATTAAAATATCTCAAGAATTCGATTTTTGGTGATTTTTAATTAACTCAAGATACCCATAAATGTTCACGATTAATTTAATGATTTATATCTCAAAACCGAATAAATATTTTCGAGGTCGGGTTTCATCATGAGAAAGTAGATACTTTTCTCTATAAACCATGTATAATTCATTAAGATATCTTAAGAATTCGATTTTTCGTGATTTTTTAAAACAAGATTATTAGTTTCAAAAAATCATAAAAAATAGGTTAACTTAAATATATAATCTATATCTCAAAAACGAATAAAGATTTTCTAATTTGGTTCTCACCATGACAAAATAGACACTTGCCTCTATAAATTTTGAATGTTTCATTAAAATATCTCAAGAATTCGATTTTTGGTGATTTTTAATTAACTCAAGATACCCATAAATGTTCACGATTAATTTAATGATTTATATCTCAAAACCGAATAAATATTTTCAAGGTCGGGTTTCATCATGAGAAAGTAGATACTTTTCTCTATAAACCATGTATAATTCATTAAGATATCTTAAGAATTCGATTTTTCGTGATTTTTTAAAACAAGATTATTAGTTTCAAAAAATCATAAAAAATAGGTTAACTTAAATATATAATCTATATCTCAAAAACGAATAAAGATTTTCTAATTTGGTTCTCACCATGACAAAATAGACACTTGCCTCTATAAATTTTGAATGTTTCATTAAAATATCTCAAGAATTCGATTTTTGGTGATTTTTAATTAACTCAAGATACCCATAAATGTTCACGATTAATTTAATGATTTATATCTCAAAACCGAATAAATATTTTCGAGGTCGGGTTTCATCATGAGAAAGTAGATACTTTTCTCTATAAACCATGTATAATTCATTAAGATATCTTAAGAATTCGATTTTTCGTGATTTTTTAAAACAAGATTATTAGTTTCAAAAAATCATAAAAAATAGGTTAACTTAAATATATAATCTATATCTCAAAAACGAATAAAGATTTTCTAATTTGGTTCTCACCATGACAAAATAGACACTTGCCTCTATAAATTTTGAATGTTTCATTAAAATATCTCAAGAATTCGATTTTTGGTGATTTTTAATTAACTCAAGATACCCATAAATGTTCACGATTAATTTAATGATTTATATCTCAAAACCGAATAAATATTTTCAAGGTCGGGTTTCATCATGAGAAAGTAGATACTTTTCTCTATAAACCATGTATAATTCATTAAGATATCTTAAGAATTCGATTTTTCGTGATTTTTTAAAACAAGATTATTAGTTTCAAAAAATCATAAAAAATAGGTTAACTTAAATATATAATCTATATCTCAAAAACGAATAAAGATTTTCTAATTTGGTTCTCACCATGACAAAATAGACACTTGCCTCTATAAATTTTGAATGTTTCATTAAAATATCTCAAGAATTCGATTTTTGGTGATTTTTAATTAACTCAAGATACCCATAAATGTTTACGATTAATTTAATGATTTATATCTCAAAACCGAATAAATATTTTCAAGATCCGGTTTCATCATGAGAAAGTAGATACTTTGCTCTATAAACCATGTATAATTCATTAAGGTATCTTAAGAATTCGATTTTTCGTGATTTTTTAAAACATGATTATTAATTTCAAAAAATCATAAAAAAACTAGTTTAACTTAAATAATCTTTATCTCAAAAACGAATAAAGATTTTCTAATTTGGTTTCATTAAAATATCTCAAGAATTCGATTTTTGGTGATTTTTAATTAACTCAAGATACCCATAAATGTTCACGATTAATTTAATGATTTATATCTCAAAACCGAATAAATATTTTCAAGGTCGGGTTTCATTATGAGAAAGTAGATACTTTTCTCTATAAACCATGTATAATTCATTAAGATATCTTAAGAATTCGATTTTTCGTGATTTTTTAAAACAAGATTATTAGTTTCAAAAAATCTTAAAAAATAGGTTAACTTAAATATATAATCTATATCTCAAAAACGAATTAAGATTTTCTAATTTGGTTCTCACCATGACAAAATAGACACTTGCCTCTATAAATTTTGAATGTTTCATTAAAATATCTCAAGAATTCGATTTTTGGTGATTTTTAATTAACTTGAGATAGCCATAAATGTTCACGTTGAATTTAATGATTTACATCTCAAAAACCAATAAATATTTTCAAGATCCGCTTTCATCACAAGAAAATAGACACTTTCCTCTATAAATCATGTATAAATCATTACGATAACTTAAGAATTCGATTATTCGTGATTTTTTAAAACAAGATTATTAATTTCAAAAAATCATAAAAATCTAGGTTAACATAAATAATCTGAGGTTTTTGTAATTCGGTTCTCAACATGATAAAATGTTATCACTATAATGAATCATCATAGGTGAGTTTGGTTAATGTCTAGAATTTTTAAAATATGAGTGTTTGGATGAACATGAAATTGATAAGATCGACCTGAATTCTTTGGAGATACAATTCTGTGAGAAGATGTTTGAATTTTACCTAATACATGTAATTATATTTTTGCCAAATTTTATGTTCCGTCCGGGATCTTTTTGTTTCTTTCTGTGTTAGAAAGCAATCAAAACGCAGAAGTCCTAAAATGTCCATGAATTTATCAAGAAACATTTCCTCCCACAGATAGTTCTTGTTTTCAAAGGGATTTAATAAGGGATTCATTAATATTTTCCTCAATTCTTTCGTGAAATATGATAACATTTCCAATGCAGATATTGCATAAAACTGCACATACAGAAATTGAAAGTAATGTCGTCCTACGTTTTAATCGCATTCTCATCGATAGGCAAGGAAATCCTTGTTTTTTTTAAATTTCAAAATAATGCACAATGTTTAATTACGTAAATATTTATGTAAATATAAATTAGAAAATAGAAACTATCACTTTGACATACATACGTCCTGTCGTTAATCACACTTATCGAGTCGATTAAGTCTTATTTCATGCGATATAGTTATCGGTTCGATATCGGTCCGATATCTCCTATTGGCTCTTTCAGAAACCCAATTGACGAATATCGCTCGAGTTATCGATCAACAGCACAATATCGGTTCGATATCGACATGTGAATACGTACGAGAAACCGGCCATGAAAGTGGGCAAAAGTTTCAGTCTCAATGTGACAACAGAATAAAGTACGAATATAATAAATTAGTATTTACCATTAAAGTGTAAAATTCGGTTTTTGGTGATTTTTAATTAACTCAAGATACCCATAAATGTTTACGATTAATTTAATGATTTATATCTCAAAACCGAATAGATATTTTCAAGATCCGGTTTCATCATGAGAAAGTAGATACTTTCCTCTATAAACCATGTATAATTCATTAAGGTATCTTAAGAATTCGATTTTTCGTGATTTTTTAAAACAAGATTATTAATTTCAAAAAATCATAAAAATTAGGTTATCTTAAATAATCTTTATCTCAAAAACGAATAAAGATTTTCTAATTTGGTTCTCACCATAACAAAATAGACACATGCCTCTATAGATTCTGAATGTTTCATTAAAATATCTCAACAATTCGATTTTTGGTGATTTTTAATTAACTCAAGATACCCATAAATGTTCACGATTAATTTAATGATTTATATCTCAAAACCGAATAAATATTTTCAAGGTCCGGATTCATCATGAGAAAGTAGATACTTTTCTCTATAAACCATGTATAATTCATTAAGATATCTTAAGAATTCGATTTTTCGTGATTTTTTAAAACAAGATTATTAATTTCAAAAAATCATAAAAAACTAGGTTAACTTAAATATATAATCTTTATCTCAAAAACGAATAAAGATTTTCTAATTTGGTTCTCACCATAACAAAATAGACACATGCCTCTATAGATTCTGAATGTTTCATTAAAATATCTCAAGAATTCGATTTTTGGTGATTTTTAATTAACTCAAGATACCCATAAATGTTCACGATTAATTTAATGATTTATATCTCAAAACCGAATAAATATTTTCAAGATCCGGTTTCATCATGAGAAAGTAGATACTTTCCTCTATAAACCATGTATAATTCATTAAGGTATCTTAAGAATTCGATTTTTCGTGATTTTTTAAAACAAGATTATTAATTTCAAAAAATCATAAAAGAACTAGTTTAACTTAACTAATCTTTATCTCAAAAACGAATAAAGATTTTCTAATTTGGTTCTCACCATAACAAAATAGACACATGCCTCTATTGATTCTGAATGTTTCATTAAAATATCTCAAGAATTTGATTTTTGGTGATTTTTAGTTAACTCAAGATACTCATAAATGTTCACGATTAATTTAATGATTTATATCTCAAAACGGAATAAATATTTTCAAGGTCCGGTTTCATCATGAGAAAGTAGATACTTTTCTCTATAAACCATGTATAATTCATTAAGATATCTTAAGAATTCGATTTTTCGTGATTTTTAAAACAAGATTATTAATTTCAAAAAATCATAAAAAATAGGTTAACTTAAACATATAAACTTTATCTCAAAAACGAATAAAGATTTTCTAATTTGGTTCTCACCATGACAAAATAGACACTTGCCTCTATAAATTTTGAATGTTTCATTAAAATATCTCAAGAATTCGATTTTTGGTGATTTTTAATTAACTTGAGATAGCCATAAATGTTCACGTTGAATTTAATAATTTACATCTCAAAAACCAATAAATATTTTCAAGATCCGCTTTCCTCACAAGAAAATAGACACTTTCCTCTATAAATCATGAATAAATCACTACTGTTATCACTATAATGAATCATCATAGGTGAGTTTGGAGAATATGAGAATTTTTAAAATATGAGTGTTTGGATGAACATGAAATTGATAAGATCGACCTGAATTCTTTGGAGATACAATTCTGTGAGAAGATGTTTGAATTTTACCTAATACATGTAATTATATTTTTGCCAAATTTTATGTTCCTTCCAGGATCTTTTTGTTTCTTTCTGTGTTAGAAAGCAATCAAAACGCAGAAGTCCTAAAATGCCCATGAATTTATCAAGAAACATTTCCTCCCACAGATACTTCTTGTTTTCAAAGGGATTTAATAAGGGATTCATTAATATTTTCCTCAATTCTTTCGTGAAATATGACAACATTTCCAATGCAGATATTGCATAAAACTGCACATACAGAAATTGAAAGTAATGTCGTCCTACGTTTTAATCGCATTTTCATCGATAGGCAAGGAAATCCTTGTTTTTTTTTAAATTTCAAAATAATGCACAATGTTTAATTACGTAAATATTTATGTAAATATAAATTAGAAAATAGAAACTATCACTTTGACATACATACGTCCTGTCGTTAATCACACTTATCGAGTCGATTAAGTCTTATTGCATGCGATATAGTTATCGGTTCGATATCGGTCCGATATCTCCTATTGGCTCTTTCAGAAACCCAATTGACGAATATCGCTCGAGTTATCGATCAACAGCACAATATCGGTTCGATATCGACATGTGAATACGTACGAGAAACCGGCCATGAAAGTGGGCAAAAGTTTCAGTCTCAATGTGACAACAGAATAAAGTACGAATATAATAAATTAGTATTTACCATTAAAGTGTAAAATTCGGTTTTTGGTGATTTTTAATTAACTCAAGATACCCATAAATGTTTACGATTAATTTAATGATTTATATCTCAAAACCGAATAAATATTTTCAAGATCCGGTTTCATCATGAGAAAGTAGATACTTTTCTCTATAAACCATGTATAATTCATTAAGATATCTTAAGAATTCGATTTTTCGTGATTTTTTAAAACAAGATTATTAATTTCAAAAAATCATAAAAAATAGGTTACTTAAATATATAATCTTTATCTCAAAAACGAATAAAGATTTTCTAATTTGGTTCTCACCATGACAAAATAGACACTTGCCTCTATAAATTTTGAATGTTTCATTAAAATATCTCAAGAATTCGATTTTTGGTGGTTTTTAATAAACTTGAGATAGCCATAAATGTACATAAATGTATTTACATCTTAAAAACCAATAAATATTTTCAAGATCCGCTTTCATCACAAGAAAATAGACACTTTCCTCTATAAATCATGAATAAATCATTACGATAACTTAAGAATTCGATTATTCGTGATTTTTTAAAACAAGATTATTAATTTCAAAAAATCATAAAAAACTAGGTTAACATAAATAATCTGAGGTTTTTGTAATTCGGTTCTCAACATGATAAAATGTTATCACTATAATGAATCATCATAGTTGAGTTTGGTTAATGTCTAGAATTTTTAAAATATGAGTGTTTGGATGAACATGAAATTGATAAGATCGACCTGAATTCTTTGGAGATACAATTCTGTGAGATGTTTGAATTTTACCTAATACATGTAATTATATTTTTGCCAAATTTTATGTTCCCTCCGGGATGTTTTTGTTTCTTTCTGTGTTAGAAAGCAATCAAAACGCAGAAGTCCTAAAATGCCCATTAATTTATCAAGAAACATTTCCTCCCACAGATAGTTCTTGTTTTCAAAGGGATTTAATAAGGGATTCATTAATATTTTCCTCAATTCTTTCGTGAAATATGACAACATTTCCAATGCAGATATTGCATAAAACTGCGCATACAGAAATTGAAAGTAATGTCGTCCTACGTTTTAATCGCATTCTCATCGATAGGCAAGGAAATCCTTGTTTTTTTTTAATTTCAAAATAATGCACAATGTTTAATTACGTAAATATTTATGTAAATATAAATTAGAAAATAGAAACTATCACTTTGACATACATACGTCCTGTCGTTAATCACACTTATCGAGTCGATTAAGTCTTATTGCATGCGATATAGTTATCGGTTCGATATCGGTCCGATATCTCCTATTGGCTCTTTCAGAAACCCAATTGACGAATATCGCTCGAGTTATCGATCAACAGCACAATATCGGTTCGATATCGACATGTGAATACGTACGAGAAACCGGCCATGAAAGTGGGCAAAAGTTTCAGTCTCAATGTGACAACAGAATAAAGTACGAATATAATAAATTAGTATTTACCATTAAAGTGTAAAATTCGGTTTTTGGTGATTTTTAATTAACTCAAGATACCCATAAATGTTTACGATTAATTTAATGATTTATATCTCAAAACCGAATAAATATTTTCAAGATCCGGTTTCATCATGAGAAAGTAGATACTTTGCTCTATAAACCATGTATAATTCATTAAGGTATCTTAAGAATTCGATTTTTCGTGATTTTTTAAAACAAGATTATTAATTTCAAAAAATCATAAAAAAACTAGTTTAACTTAAATAATCTTTATCTCAAAAACGAATAAAGATTTTCTAATTTGGTTCTCACCATAACAAAATAGACACATGCCTCTATAGACTCTGAATATTTCATTAAAATATCTCAAGAATTCGATTTTTGGTGATTTTTAATTAACTCAAGATAACCATAAATGTTCACGATTAATTTAATGATTTATATCTCAAAACCGAATAAATATTTTCAAGGTCCGGTTTCATCATGAGAAAGTAGATACTTTTCTCTATAAACCATGTATAATTCATTAAGATATCTTAAGAATTCGATTTTTCGTGATTTTTTAAAACAAGATTATTAATTTCAAAAAATCATAAAAAATAGGTTAACTTAAATATATAATCTTTATCTCAAAAACGAATAAAGATTTTCTAATTTGGTTCTCACCATGACAAAATAGACACTTGCCTCTATAAATTTTGAATGTTTCATTAAAATATCTCAAGAATTCGATTTTTGGTAATTTTTAATTAACTTGAGATAGCCATAAATGTTCACGTTGAATTTAATGATTTACATCTTAAAAACCAATAAATATTTTCAAGATCCGCTTTCATCACAAGAAAATAGACACTTTCCTTTATAAATGATGAATAATGCATTAAGATGTCTTAAGAATTCGATTTTTCGTGATTTTTAAAACAAGATTATTAATTTCAAAGAATCATAAAAAATTAGGTTAACTTAAATAATCTTTATCTCAAAAACAAATAAAGATTTTCTAATTTGGTTTTCACCATGACAAAATAGACACTAGCTTCTATAAATTTTGAATGTTTCATTAAAATATCTCAAGAATTCGATTTTTGGTGATTTTTAATTTACTTTAGATAGCTATAAATGTTCACGTTGAATTTAATGATTTATACCTCAAAACCGAATAAATATTTTCAAGATCCGCTTTCATCACAAGAAAATAGACACTTTCATCTATAAATGATGAATAATGCATTAAGATATCTTAAGAATTCGATTTTTCGTGATTTTTTAAAACAAGATTATTAATTTCAAAAAATCATAAAAAATAGGTTAACTTAAATATATAATCTTTATCTCAAAAACGAATAAAGATTTTCTAATTTGGTTCTCACCATGACAAAATAGACACTTGCCTCTATAAATTTTGAATGTTTCATTAAAATATCTCAAGAATTCGATTTTTGGTGATTTTTAATTAACTTGAGATAGCCATAAATGTTCACGTTGAATTTAATGATTTACATCTTAAAAACTAATAAATATTTTCAAGATCCGCTTTCATCACAAGAAAATAGACACTTTCCTTTATAAATGATGAATAATGCATTAAGATGTCTTAAGAATTCGATTTTTCGTGATTTTTAAAACAAGATTATTAATTTCAAAGAATCATAAAAAATTAGGTTAACTTAAATAATCTTTATCTCAAAAACAAATAAAGATTTTCTAATTTGGTTTTCACCATGACAAAATAGACACTAGCTTCTATAAATTTTGAATGTTTCATTAAAATACCTCAAGAATTCGATTTTTGGTGATTTTTAATTTACTTGAGATAGCTATAAATGTTCACGTTGAATTTAATGATTTATACCTCAAAAACGAATAAATATTTTCAAGATCCGCTTTCATCACAAGAAAATAGACACTTTCCTCTATAAATGATGAATAATGCATTAAGATATCTTAAGAATTCGATTTTTCGTGATTTTTTAAAACAAGATTATTAATTTCAAAAAATCATAAAAAATAGGTTAACTTAAATATATAATCTTTATCTCAAAAACGAATAAAGATTTTCTAATTTGGTTCTCACTATGACAAAATAGACACTTGCCTCTATAAATTTTGAATGTTTCATTAAAATATCTCAAGAATTCGATTTTTGGTGATTTTTAATTAACTTGAGATAGCCATATATGTTCACGTTGAATTTAATGATTTACATCTCAAAACCCAATAAATATTTTCAAAATCCGCTTTCATCACAAGAAAATAGACACTTTCCTCTATAAATCATGAATAAATCATTACGATAACTTAAGAATTCGATTATTCGTGATTTTTTAAAACAAGATTATTAATTTCAAAAAATCATAAAAAACTAGGTTAACATAAATAATCTGAGGTTTTTGTAATTCGGTTCTCAACATGATAAAATGTTATCACTATAATGAATCATCATAGGTGAGTTTGGTTAATGTCTAGAATTTTTAAAATATGAGTGTTTGGATGAACATGAAATTGATAAGATCGACCTGAATTCTTTGGAGATACAATTCTGTGAGAAGATGTTTGAATTTTACCTAATACATGTAATTATATTTTTGCCAAATTTTATGTTCCTTCTGGGATCTTTTTGTTTCTTTCTGTGTTAGAAAGCAATCAAAACGCAGAAGTCCTAAAATGCCCATGAATTTATCAAGAAACATTTCCTCCCACAAATAGTTCTTGTTTTCAAAGTGATTTAATAAGGGATTCATTAATATTTTCCTCAATTCTTTCGTGAAATATGACAACATTTCCAATGCAGATATTGCATAAAACTGCACATACAGAAATTGAAAGTAATGTCGTCCTACGTTTTAATCGCATTCTCATCGATAGGCAAGGAAATCCTTGTTTTTTTTTAAATTTCAAAATAATGCACAATGTTTTATTACGTAAATATTTATGTAAATATAAATTAGAAAATGGAAACTATCACTTTGACATACATACGTCCTGTCGTTAATCACACTTATCGAGTCGATTAAGTCTTATTGCATGCGATATAGTTATCGGTTCGATATCGGTCCGATATCTGCTATTGGCTCTTTCAGAAACCCAATTGACGAAAAGTTATCGATCAACAGCACAATATCGGTTCGATATCGACATGTGAATACGTACGAGAACCGGCCATGAAAGTGGGCAAAAGTTTTAGTCTCAATGTGACAACAGAATAAAGTACGAATATAATAAATTAGTATTTATTAATTCAAAGTGAGAAGGAATAACTACTTATGCGTTACGACACGAAAGAGCCTTCTAGCTGTGCACCTGTTCTCGGGATCTTACGTTCGTTCTTTTGCGTGCTATAAAATTATTCACTTATTCATTCAAACAAATTAAAGTGTAAATTAAAAATGTTTCATGTATCGAATTTTTGGCTATTCACACATTCGTTATATCGAGATTTTATTGCATTTCTTTAGATATTCTTGAAATATTGTAACTTTCTTATTCGAGTTTGTTCTAGTCGATTAACTGAAGTATGCGGCGAGAAGAAACCAATTTGCCATTGAATATTTTCGAGTTAGAGTCTGGGAAAAGAAATCAATGTATATTCATTTCTTTCCGTTATTGTACTTACAATTAGTTAGAGATGGGATGGATATTTAAGGCAGTTTCCGTCATATGGAAAAGTGTTCGTCGAAGTGTATGTGTGCCGTTCGGAACGCACCTGACTGCTAATTACCGGCACCATAAGTAATTATCGGCCGTACGTCATCTACGGACGGTGCAAATACTTAATTGCGGGGTTAGAATACCTTCTCGGTTCCGAGCAAATCGACCGTGCATTTGGGACCAATGTGCCATTCATTTCTTATAGGGTGATTCTCAAACAATTTCTATTTCCTTATTCAAAAACATTAATAAAACCGTTTTAAAAATTTTATTTCAAAAAAAATTTTATGCCACACTTCTCTTATAATGAGATTTAATTAAAGCTATTATATCAAATTAATTTTTTCGTCTAAAATAGATTTCGAATTTGAGGGAAGTTTAGGGTTTCTGGTTTAAAGTGAGGACGGAAGTAAAACTGAATTTACAACCACTTTGTCAAAACTTGTTGTGTAAGGGAATGTTCATAAATCCCTCTTATTTTATCCCACAGATGCAAACTTGATATCAACTAAAAATGGTTTAACCAATCGGTTACATGTTTCCGATCTTGTTCCTTTTGGATAATTTTCTACCAGACTAAGCGCTTCACCGGTTTATAACAGGGAAGCGATTAGGACAAATTGGAAATATGTAGATGAGTAAAATGGAACACCTGTACATCACATTTTTAAATATAATTACTAAAAATATGATTAAAAAATTAATTAATTATTTATTTGTGTTATATTAAAATAATATAAAAAACAATATATATAATAAGAAAAGTATCTTATCAATACATTCAAACTTACGTTACTCAGATTCCACTTGAAAAAATTAATTTATTTATAAAAAATACGATAAAATGAAGAAAATTATATTTTTTTATTAAAAAAAATCTTACATTTTTGATCGAATAGTTTTCTTTAATATTCAGTCCTCGCATACCGAGGCACCAACAAAGGCAGCAGGTTCCCATCTGTTTCCACATCGCTTCCAAAATGGAATTATGATAGGAATTTTGCATTAATTTGATTTTTTCGTGAGAATATGAAAGATTATGGTAAAAACATTTTTATGACTACCGATAAAAACTAATCGTGCATATTTTCTATGGAATTAAGACTTGTTAAAAACGAGAGATTGTCGATTTATTTATATAAGAAAATAATTTTAAATTTTCCCTCCTTTATATCGTAAAAATGAATTATCCAATTCATATTAAAACCTATACTTTCAAATGTCCACATGTTTGCTATTTAAAAGTTGCATAAATAGTCTTAAAACCTGAGTGCCTCCATAAAGTTATCCATTACTTTAGGATGTACACCTGTTAACGGTTTATAGAAAAAATCTTTGAAACTTTAAAGATTTGGTTATTTTAATAAACATATTAATTCTTTAAACGAATTATCGATTTTTAAGATCTGTAAAGAAAGAGGAAGTCTCGATCGGGCATTTATCACGGACGGACGCGTCTCCGAACAGGTCTTTTTTTTATTATAGAGGGGATTAGGAAATCTGTAAACAGACACCTGACCGAAGATATCATGTGGCCAGATAGTGACGGGTTGAAGCAAACATTAAGTAAACTTCGACCGTCTAAAACTCCTCTATTCCCGGAACCACCCGCCAAGGTACTAGCTTCAGGGAATATTAATAATAAACAATTTATTATTCTTCAATATTATTTTCCACAACATTCTCCAAGTTCTCATCTTCACCATTTCCAACTCCTTCTAGGAGTCTTTCATGGCTTTCCTTTATTTTCATTATTTTCATTACCATTTCTTGCACTATGTTCCACAATTCTTCAGTTTCTAACATCACTTTCACTATGTTTTCTCGATTTAATAATCGACCACATTTCCTTTCACAAATATGCCTTTCACCACTAAACTTTTCGCAAACAAATAATGTATGTTCCACTGCATCTATACTATCACAGAACCAACACACCTCACTTTCCGATTTTTTTATTTTAAAAAGATACTTTTTAAAAACTCCATGACCCGACAAAACCTGAGATAAGTAGAAATCTACCTCGCCCCACTTCCTATCAAACCATGGTTCTATTTCCGGGATAAGGATTCTTGTCCATCCCTCATATAGATCCCATCTTTCCTGCCAGGCCTTCAATAAACTTACTCTACATTCACGTTTTGCTTCTTTACCTCTCCTATATAACGCTGTTCTTTCTTCAGCAAGTAAGTCCAGCGGAGGCATAGCAGCAATAACCTGAATCCCTTCAGCAGAAACCGTTCGATATGCGGAACAAATTCCTATTGCAAGTTTTCGATTCACTCTAGTCAACATATCACGATACCTTTTAAATTTAAGGGCTCTTTGTCAAATAGGTGGGACGTAAAGTACAACTGACTTCACCGTCGATGCAAGAAGTTTCCTACTTCTTGATCTTGGTCCACCTAAGTTCGGCATCAACCTTAAAAGTAAATTACTCATGAATGTTGCCTTACTTAATACCTCTTCAATATGTTTCGTCATGGTCATGTCTTTATTGATAAGCACTCCGAGATACTTGACCCTTTCAACATTTTCAATTACAGACCCATTTACTTCAAGGTTAAGAGATCTTATCTTTCTTCTCCCTTGAAGTAAAACCGTTTCTGTTTTTTGTGCAGCTATGTCAAGACCCATCTCCTCCAGTTTATCAATAATCTGTTGAACCGCATACGACGCCTCGTCTTACAGTTCACTTTCATCCCGACCAATGACCAACAATGCCAGATCATCAGCATAACTAATGATCTCTACTTCGGCCTCCAATTCCACTCTTAGAATTCTATCATAATATAGATTCCATAAAAGTGGACCTAATAGAGATCCTTGAGGCACTCCACAAGACATGTCGTAAACTTTCCCATTCGGAGCTATGATGTTTCTCTCCGACAAGTAACTTCTTATCATTTCTATCAGATAGGGATTTATATTTCCACTAACTAAGGATCCGATTATTTCTTTCCACGGTGCAGAATTAAAAGCATTTTTGATGTCCAAAAGTACTAAGGCACAGAATTTTCTATTCTTTAATGCCTTTTCCTTTATCTTATAAATGCTTTTCTGCACTTTTTCAATCGCTTGTACAGTGGATCTTCCCTTCCTAAATCCATACTGGAAAATGCCACCCTTATAAGAACCGAATAATATACCTCATATGCCATATACCTCAAATTGTGAGTTGTTGGAGAGCTAGAAAAGCGCAGAAAGCTAATAACAAAAAAAGTCGAATATTTAGGAAGAGCCACACTAGGAAGTGTAGTAGACTGTATACAAATGAACCTATTTAAAAGATTGCTACTCATCTCAGATCCACATATAAGTCATTTTCAAAACTATGTTTCTAGAGAACATAAAAAGATGAGTATGGAGACTAAACGATTACTTATAATAGACAATGTAAACAAGAAAGGAATATGAGAAAGATGCTGATGATGAAGAAAGATCCTGTATAAGAGTTTTATTGTATATAATAACAGGTTTACAATTTTCACATCATTAAATTATTATTATTTTTCTTCCTCTGTCAGTTAGTCCCTCATCTATCTCTCGTCCTTACCTCCCTCTCCCAAACAGGATGCTTTCCGTCTAAACTCCCACTATCCACACAAAACCCCTATTCTTCTGCGCCACCACTATTCATTTATCTCCTTACCCCCACAGCCCTTCTCATCCACCGTTTTTCCCTCGTTGACCATCCAGTATCTATTAGTTCTCTCCTCGTTCCCGCAACGGAACCTAGCCATTAACTTTTCCCTTCCTCATCTCCTTCCAATAACAAGTATCTAGGCAGCGTCTCCGTAATTATGACCCTGTACCCTTGATTATAACTACGTGATTTATTTTGTGTCCTAATAATCCGTTTTACTGACTTAATTATGAATTCCAAATGGTTTTCTCATATCATTAATTATAAAAAATAGTTGGGTGAGCCACTTTTGAGGGACACCCAATATCGGGACGAATGTGCACTAGCGCCCTCTGACCCCCCGCCCTCGCCAAGGCTTTGGCCAAAAGCGAACTAATCGAGATCTTTCTCAGAACATTTCAAGTCTGCAAGGAAGGTTATGTTCATTGAGAGAGAGAGAGAGGTTCGTTGGGGCATAAGTGCTGCATGCCTTGCATGCCCTCCCCTTCCCATACAAACACATACATCTCCCTGCCCACCCTTCGTCTACTATTTATCTCAGTTACCCAACCTTTTATAATAGTTGTCTCTGTGTCCTTTCCCATATCTGACATTGCCCTAAGACATTGCCCTTAAACATAATTATTTCTCCCCCGAGATCCCTTCTTGGTCCATCTCCTAATCCCTCAACTCACTGCACCTATTCAACATATCTTCCAATGTTTCCCATCCCTCCCTGCACAGCCTACACCACTTCCCCAATATACTGATTACTATATATTGGTAGTAAAAGACTAAATGTTGCGTTTGGAGGCCTAGATACCGCATTTTGAAAACTAGTTTACAAGAGGTTAAAGATTATTAGAGAAGAGTAGATGAGGTTTTGGAATATTAGAATCTGCTTCTAGAAGGCCAGGTATTGTTTGCAGAAACTGTATGCTGTTGCAGAAAACTAGATACCACGAACAGACTACTTAATGTTAATAGAAAAGTAAAAGCTGCTTTGGGAAGATTAAATACTGCTGGGGGACGATTAAATAATCCTTACAAAAGATTAAATACTGCATGTATATGATTAAATACTATCTTTAGAGCATAGTATATAGCAGAATACTACAAATTCTTGAAGCCGACTATAGATTACTGGTGGAGACTTATTAAATAAAATGGTATATATTGACAACTTGAGGCTGCTTATTGCAAGAGAAATACAACAAATATTTGTGTTAGTTCTAGTTTTATATCATAATATCTATCTCTAGGTTTAGAAAACATATCTGAAGACATGTTTTTGAAGACATTTTCTTAATGAAGGTCTCTACAATGCATAGTTTCTAAAATAAAGTAAAGCAAGATAGTACTCCTGGCAGACTAATTATGTGCCAACCCTGTATTTTTGAATTGCAGTAAAACTAGAACTAACACTACACCTAAAAGTGGAAAGTTTTGGGTTCAACCGAGCATCTGAAAACATTTTTTTAACGAAAGCCTTTACAAAGAACAGTTTCTAAAACAGAGTGCATTACTAACTGATTTGGCAATTCTGTATATTTGAATTGACGCAAAACTATTGAATTGATAAAAAAACGTAAAAACTAAAACGTAAAACGACGTAAAACTATGTATTGACGCATTTAAAGACTATTAATAAACGCTTTGCCACATGATTTTATTTTACTAGCTTATTCAGTTTTTCGATATTTTTTTTGTAAAACATTGTAAGCAAATTAAGTAAGCAAAATTAAACAAATTTAATTTTTATTTCCCCTTGCCACTGATTTCAGCGCTGTAGACAACAGTATTCAAAACTAATCGCGTATTCTAACTGTTTGGAATTGCCTATCTATATAACAGATCAAAAAGAAAAAAAAACAAATCAATTCAAATTCCACTTTCAACGAGTTCGAACCAGTTTCTGAAAAACGTTGCAGGTATGACATCCGAAACGTCAATTTTCGAAAAACGCATGGTAAAACCCAAACGTTTCTAGTTTTAGATCTAGTATTAGCCTTAGTAATAGTTCTAGTGTTAGTGCAAGTATTAGTTCTAATTTTAGTTCAAATGATGTTAACGTTACTAAATCTACTATACCAATTACTAAGTAGATGTAGGAAGAAAGTGATACCAATCGGCTTTCATGTCGCCGATAACAATCCTCCCGATAACGATTTGTACAATGACCAACAATGCTAGATCATCAGCATAACTAATGATCTCTACTTCGGCCTCCAATTCCACTCTTCGAATTCTATCATAATATAGATTCCATAAAAGTGGACCTAATAGAGATCCTTGAGGCACTCCCCAAGACATGTAAACTTTCCCATTCGGAGCTATGATGTTTCTCTCTGACAAGTAACTTCTTATCATTTCTACCAGATAGAGACTTATATTTCCACTAACTAAGGATCCGATTATTTCTTTCCACGGTGCAGAATTAAAAGCATTTTTGATGTCCAAAAGTACTAAGGCACAGAATTTTCTATTCTTTAATGCCTTTTCCTTTATCTTATAAATGCTTTTCTGCACTTTTTCAATCGCTTGTACAGTGGATCTTCCCTTCCTAAATCCATACTGGAAAATGCCACCCTTATAAGAACCGAATAATATACCTCATATGCCATATACCTCAAATTGTGAGTTGTTGGAGAGCTAGAAAAGCGCAGAAAGCTAATAACAAAAAAAGTCGAATATTTAGGAAGAGGCACACTAGGAAATCTAGTAGACTGTATACAAATGAAGACCTATTTAAAAGATTGCTACTCATCTCAGATCCACATATAAGTCATTTTCAAAACTATGTTTCTAGAGAACATAAAAAGATGAGTATGGAGACTAAACGATTACTTATAATAGACAATGTGAACAAGAAAGGAATATGAGAAAGATGCAGATGACGAAGAAAGATCCTGTATAAGAGTTTTATTGTATACAATAACAGGTTTACAATTTTCACATCATTAAATTATTATTATTTTTCTTCCTCTGTCAGTTAGTCCCTCATCAATCTCTCGTCCTTACCTCCCTCTCCCAAACAGGATGCTTTTCGTCTAAACTCCCACTATCCACACAAAACCCCTATTCTTCTGCGCCACCACTATTCATTTGTCTCCTTACCCCCACAGCCCTTCTCATCCACCGTTTTTCCCTCGTTGACCATCCAGTATCTATTAGTTCTCTCCTCGTTCCCGCAACGGAACCTAGCCATTAACTTCTTCCCTTCCTCATCTCCTTCCAATAACAAGTATCTAGGCAGCGTCTACGTAATTATGACCCTGTACCCTTGGTTATAACTACGTGATTTATTTTGTGTCCTAGTAATCCGTTTTACTTACCGTTTTATGAATTCCAAATGGTTTTCTCATATCATTATTTATAAAAAATATGGGGGTGAGCCACTTTTGAGGGATACCCAATATAGGGACGAATGTGCGCTAGCACCCTCTGATCCCCCGCCCTCGCCAAGGCTTTGGCTAAAAGCGAACTAATCGAGATCTTTCTCAGAACATTTCAAGTCTGCAAGGGAGGTTATGTTCATTGAGAGAGAGAGAGAGGTTCGTTGGGGCATAAGTGCTGCATGCCTTGCATGCCCTCCCCTTCCCATACAAACACATACATCTCCCTACCCACCCTTCGTCTACTATTTATCTCAGTTACCCAACCTTTTATAATAGTTGTCTCTGTGTCCTTTCCCATATCTGACATTGCCCTAAGACATTGCCCTTAAACATAATTATTTCTTCCCCGAGATCCCTTCTTGGTCCATCTCCTAATCCCTCAACTCACTGCACCCATTCATCATATCTTCCAATGTTTCCCATCCCTCCCTGCACAGCCTACACCACTTCCCCAAGGTAAGGTTTAGAATATAAATAAAACTAGATATGAGCATTAAATAAGTTTATTTTTCTCTTTCTTCAAATTGTTAGAAACAATTTGAATTCTTCAAGGCACCCTCTACGCATGATCGTTTTTCTTTAGCTTGCGAACTTTTGGGAAGAGGTTTGATGATTGGTTCATGGACAGCTGTTTTCTTTGATGAATAGAACTCTTCGCCTGATGTTTTCCTATTAGTATTTAATTCTGTTTCTCCTTCTTCTGTATTCGTTTTCGTTTCTACTGGGGCTGTATATCCTAAAAATAATAGAAAATGTTTTGAAATAAGGAATCAACTGATGAATGGAAAGAAATAGAAAATAAATTCATGGCAAATTGGAATTTTACTAGATGTTGCGGTGCAATTGATGGCAAGTATGTTCAACTTAAATGTCCACCAAATTGCTGTTCATCATTTTATAATTATAAAGGCACATACAGCATAATTTTATTCGCTATGGTGGATGCAACTTCCTGTTTCAGATACATAGATGTGTGAGGCAATGAACGTGCAAGCGCTAGTGCACGGCTTCCCTGACAAATTACTATTGCTGATGATGCATTTCCCTTAAGGTTAAATATAATGAAGCCATATAATAAAAACGATTTCGAGTATTTCAGAGACCAATAAATTAAAAACAGATACTATTGATAAAGTAATTTGGGCTGCTTGTAGTTTACGCAATTGGTTACGAATGACTTCGAATACTTATCTTACCCCACACTCAGTTGACAGTGAGGATCTAAATACTGTTGAAGTAACATCGGGACTGTGGCGAAAACATACTAATGGACTACAGTCAGTGAGCCACATGGGCAACAATAATTGCAAACGAGAAATGGAAATTTTGCGAAGTCCGTATGCCCTATATATTATGACAAAAGGTTCTATTCCACGGCAATGGGGAAAAGTTGTTATTGAAATTTAACCGACTTAACAGTAAAAAATAGTAATTATTGTTTTTTTAATTGAATAAATATGCATGATACTTACTAGATTTGATTGTGATTCTCTTGTTGATGTGACTTCGTGTAGAAACTTAGCTTTATGAAACCAAACCACTTTAGGAGTGTATACATCATCGGTTCCTCTAAGACTTTTTTCGACTTTTCAATTTTGGCCAATTCTTAGCGGTAGGCATCTTTAAACCTTTTTATTTTTGATTTAACCTGCTCCGCTGTCATATCTCCAAGCAAATCTTTACTTTTCAATTTTTCAATTAATTTCTCGAATTACGGATAAACACAAGTAACACAACAATCAGGTGGTTGCGAGTGTACGAGTTCAAACTTGTTTACTAGCTACGTATAATTATGCGCGCTTTTCACTCGCTAACTATCTAGCTAGGTGGAAAGTAAAAAAACGTGATAGTGGCGTATAAACTAGCTCCGTGTAACCCACCCTTTAGTGATAGTTCTAGTGTTAGTGCAAGTATTATGTGGTGAGGCCGTCACTGAACGACTTCAACCTCTGGTAATTACCGCTGCCAAAAGAAACAGTATTTCGCGCTACCTAATTCTTAGTCTGAAGGACTCCTACCTGATCCTATCTATTCAAACAAGATTAAATGGCAAGCGCGCGGTCACTATTTCAGAACCGTGGGTTCTTGCACTAAGGCTCTCAGGAAATGTGAAATAAAACGACAAGTATTCTAACCACACTTAATCTATATTTACAAAAATAACGAAAAAAAAGTAAGATACAAAGTTAATCTTAAAAACTACCTTCGTGATACCCGACGTTACTTAAGTAGTCAAAACAAAATTAAAAATGAAAATGACCTGTCTGAACCTAACCCTACAGCGAACTCTCGTTGACCGATAAATGATAGGGAGAACTGGCAAACAGACTTACCCCGGACGTGTATTCCGATCTGGTGGTCTCGGTTATGGGTCGCAACCTGGATACTGTTGGAATCTTCTCGGGATAACCCGGGAAGACTTCTTCGACACAAACACACCAAATCCTCAAGTGAACACGGTTTCCGACACGACGCGGACGCCCGAATCAGAAGTAAGTTGCCCTTGAAGCTGAGTCAAAGTTCTCGATTTCAACGGGACTTAGAATTTGCGTTAAAGCGAATCTAAGTTTCGGTCTAACAGAGCGCTGGTTGAGTATTGGTTCGAAATCTTTCTAAGAAGATATCTTTCGAAGTTGAATTGAAACTGAGTTCAGAAAATTCTCGTTTTTTATGACGTGTGCAAGGCCTTAAGTAACCTCGGGTCTTGGAGGGGTGCAAAACCTTCATTAGGCGTTCCCTAACGTCTAGACATCCCCGACACCTGGGGCCAATCCAAAATACGGAGCGGATATTTTACATTAATTTTTTGAGCCAATGAGGGAATTTGTGGAAGGGAAGGATTCCTCGCCCACAAGACCAGAAGATAACATCCGCCACTAACTAATCCCAAAAATCATCACGTAATTTCCAAACAGTGGAAACCATCAAATTTTTACGTGTTCTAACGTCTAAGTTTTTAACGACTTCTTCGTGTCGATTCGCATCTCCCCCATCAAACTGCGGATACATAATTTTTAACAAAATTTAACACGAAGTCTGGTCTCTATACCGGACGTCGTTAACTTGAGACGTGATTTTTAGTTTCTAAAATAACGAAAGGCTGCACTCTAGGAATTTCTAATTCGAATGATTATTTCTTAAAACCGTTAAATAATTTTCGAATTATTACAATTAGTTCTAATTTTAGTTCAAATGATGTTAACGTTACTAACTCTACTATACCAATTACTAAGTAGATGTAGGAAAAAAGTGATACCAATCGGCTTTCATATCGCCGATAACAATCCTCCCGATAACAATTTGCACAATACTGAATATCTTTATCTTCCCGATAAATTGTAGTTATGTGGTTAAATCAGTATAGTGTACAACCGAGAGTTTATTTCAAAAGTTGTGTTGGTATCGTCGAAACCAATGTTACTCATTAAACTGGGATGATGAAAATGTGGTAATTTTGGAATTTTTAATGGATGACGAAATTACCAACGTAAACGAGATGAAGAAGAGAGAAGAGAAAGGTGGGACACCTGTATGTATTCCAAATACGAATATAGTATATAAATATTCGGTATACTACTTTGTTTAATCTTTTGGTCGATATTTGAACATCAGACTGTTATACTTTCCACTGCTTTATACTCGATCCTAAACCATGTAGTTCCAAGTGGGGACAATTTTTTCATAGCACTGAGGCCCCATCTGGCCATTTGTACTTACATTCCTGCAATTAACAATTGAAGACATAAGTGGATAAAGGTGTCATGTCACATTTTTAAACTTTTGAGTAAACTAGCATAACACATCTTAAACTGGAACTTTCTTGTGAAGTTCTGGATTCAATTTATTGTAACCTCAAAAAATAGTAATAAATAGAATATTTCCTATCACGTACTTTCTTATTAAAGAAAAACGTCCATTTCTGGAAAAATTAAGATATAGTGTACATAACACCTTTATCCACCAACTCTCAGCTTGAAATGTTATTTCTTTTATCATGAATGAAGGTGTCATGTAACATCTAAATCTATATATTTTTGAAGATATAGAAAAAAAGCAAGATGACAGAATGAAAAACACTTCAATTTATAGTTTAAACTATTTTATTTATAGAAATTTATAAACTGCTTATGAACTTAAAATATGAAACAAATAAAAAATTTAAAGTAAATAGGTATAGATAAGCAACTAATATGATGTTCTTCTTTTCTGCTTGGGATTTAGACTAGTTTGTTCCAACACATCTTTATAGTACCATCTGTAATCCTCTTCAACGAACTTTATTTGTTCTTTCAAGTTGGCAATTTTTTCGGTAGTTAAACCCCCACATTTAGGTAATACGCTTAGAGTAACTTCCCCAGTTTGAATTTTCCTTGCACCTTTCTTATGTAAATCAACCTGCAGAAACGGTGAATGAGAGTCTAAATTTGTTTTATATAAATAAACTCCAAAACTGTCTACTCTAATCCATTTGACACTGTCTCGTAGATTAATCTTCCCGTTAATAGTGTTCTTAGTTTTTTTATATAAATGAAGTTTCATTGGAAGTTCTTCTAAATTATAAAAAAAAATTTCCATATTTAAACATAAACTATGTCTAGTACTTGCAGATCTGATAATCTCCCGATATTGGTTCGGAATAAAAATATTTTGATGCTTTCTGAGTTCTTTCTCAATACGACCAAAATCTCGATCTGAGTCGAGGTAGCTGTGGCCAACCTCAGGAAATTTATGATCTATGACTCTGAAAATCTTGTTTAGAATAAAATACTGGTAAAGACAAAGGATGGAGAAATTCTTATTTTGCCCTGCACATGAATCAGACCAAATTAGCAAGTGATCGACATCAGGGTGTTCTTTTTTGAGTAATTTGCAGAACCTTAATAAACAACTTCCAATTTCGTTACTGCCTCTATTGGCAATGTCTTCTGTCCAATTAAAAAAATATGACTTGTGGTCTGAATGAGTGATGCAGTGAATACCAAAGTTGTAAAGCCACATTTGTTTCAAGTAGAAAGCCTTTGATGTTGATAATTTGGGTAATGGCATAGTTTGTTGTAAATCCATGGTTATGTAACATTTTGTTCTATCACTTGTTGGTATTTGCCTGTCTACTTTTTGGGAATAAAAGGCATATTCCCAGTTGTTTTTGTGTTCAACTGAATTTTCTCCAGCATCACATATGCTGCAAGTGCCACTTTTTGGGTGACCAAAAGACAAATTAAACTTTGTTTCAAAAATATGTCTATAGAATGAAATTTTGACCATGTATTTATCATCCAGTTTGTTCTCCTTGCAATGCTGTATATAAAGCTGGTAAAGTTGATTCACATTAAGTAAAGAGGACAGATATTTTTTGTTATGATTTTTGTTACGGGAGTAATGTGATTGTTCAGCAGGAAACATATTAACATGATTAATGATGTAGTTGATAACATCCTCACCTATCTTATGAGGGCGATTTATATGATGCCCTCGCTTATCTGGAGAAGGAGCAGACTGGCCAAGTTTTAACTGTTTTTGTGTTATTTCAATTTTTTTTCTTCCTATTTTATATAGAGAGCATAAAGCATCTTTACACACTGGTATCAGCTGCTTATCATAAGTAATTGCATATTTAAATGAGTAATTTTTTGATGTCTTTTTGTCTAATCGGTAACGAAGAACTGGCTTAATTTCGACGCTCTTGAAAATCAGGATACTCTTACTATTTACATCTAAGCTGTAAAATTTCTTCAAAATTGCTTTTCTGTCTTCAATGTTGAATTTATCAGAACAATTCATGCGACATTTCTGTTTGCAGAGTACTCCTTCCTTTATTGTCTTTTTTTCCATAACTCTTCCAGTTTGTGATACATATTCTTGACCCTTTTGCCTTAATAGAGCAGCTTTTTTCCGTTTCCATTTTTCTGGATTACGGGTTCTTTTTTTGGAAACCTTAGGCTGCAATTCAAATATCTTCAATTTTTTAACTTCTGGGCCTTCAGCAATATCATGAATAGCATTACTTGTTTCTTGTTTGTTAGAAGAGTCTATATCTTCCTTTTCTGCTTCGATTTCTTTTAGTTTCAATTCTGTATTTAATAATTTTTTCTTAATATTCTGCTGCAAGTTGACATCCGAGTTTTGATTATTTATCGCTTGTACTAACTCCAGCATCCGTTTACCCCTAGATCCCATAATGGTTTACTTATATTTGCTAATAAAAATCGCTTTTTAAATGAAACACTCTATAAACACTGTCTAAAAATAATGTTACGCAAGAGGAACATAACCTCAAAATATGACATGATACTTCACAGCTAACCTGAACCCTTCAAATTTTGAGCTGATAAAGGTGTCATGTAACAAAAACGTAACATAACACCTTTCTCCACTAGATAATATATGTAGCATGTGCGACATGACACCTTTATCATCTGAAAACTACCAGAAAATATCGGAAATAAGGAATCCCTGTTTATTAAAGGTTAGATCAATATCAGGGGGTGCCCACAAATGCATAAAGTCATTTTTTGAAAAAATGAGACATTGTTAATTCTAGTCAAATATTTCAATAACTTGTTAATCATTCAAATTTTTATGCACGTACCAATTTTTATTTTTAACAAAAGTAACAATCTTCTACATGATTGAGTTCATTCCCCTGCATTGATACGAGATAGAGAGTATAAATAATAGATAAAGAGCATCACTTGTATATCACGGCTGTGCCAAGCTTGATTAATCTTCATATTCAGCTTTAATAGAAATTTCACAACACTTTCCAAGAAACGGGTAAATTGACTTTTTCATTGTTAGAAACAAATTTACCACAAACATAACAAAATAGGCTTGAAGAATCCACACAAACTCATCGATTTTGTATACTTAACCTCAAACACCTGTCTTATAAAGTAAGTCTTTTCAGTCCAAGTTCGAGACATCGGAGATTTTTTCGCTGTTAAATACTGCAATCATTTATCACGATTTTGCACCTGTACCTCACCTATTCAATGCTATATCTAAATCTACAAGTTATATATTGTTAATCGTCGTACAATTAGATTTTAATGCCTACTAATTAAATGTGACGATACAAAAGCAAACACATGTGGCGCCTGATCTCCTACTTCTTCTACTTGTCACGTCATTTTCCAACAAACGGTACTATCTAGAACGAACGGTTCACATTCACGTTGCTTTTTCCGCGAGAACGTTTTCAATCGCGCCGTGGTCGTTCATCAAACCAATAGTCCAGTTAATAAGGATTCCAGACACTGCAACATGTCTCCATTGTAATCGTCGGATCGTGGCGGTTATTGTCATCTTCTAAACCGTTTTTCGACGTCATTTCAGCCATTTCTTCTTTTTCACTCAAGAACGAAAAAGAAAAAATTAGAAAGGTTAACTGTTAAGGGCATTCAAAAATAGCTTTTGCGGTTTTAATTTTGTACGGTTCTCTTTAGAACTTTATTATTCTTTGAAGGAGCCATAATAAAGAGGATTTCTGAAATGGCTTTATTGCGTTTATAAAGGAGTCTATAAGTTTTACAAGAGTTATTTAGAGCTTTTAGCGAAACAGTAAAGGAGAATCACAAAACGCCCTCCAAAGGAGCATTATAATCATGATATTCCTTTCACTCCAATTGAAATTTTTTTAACAAAATAAAATTTGCATATCCCGCACCGGTTTGGCGTGAAAAATTTTTTTGTTATTATCCTTTCTATCATACCCATAAACAGAGGCGACTCTCAACCGCTAGACAGAAATAGACAATGGTTTATTAATTTCAGTGTCTCGAGGCGATATGAAGTTGACGTAATCATATACGAGATAGACTTGTTGTATATGTGTGTTGGTGCTTTCGTGAAATCCCCAAGGCGATTTCTTCCTACTACTTTTGAGTGATTTGTGTCCGAAGACGTGAAACGAACGGTACAAATTTCATAAACACTTAAGATTTAATTTAATCGGATCTTTGAGGAAACGTTGAATACAAAATTAGAGAAAAAATTAAACGATTTAAATTTGCTTCCACTTTGAGATGACTTCCGAATCTCCCACAGTGTTACAATGCCCAAGCAAATTGGAACTAATTGTTAAGTAACTGCACCTAAAACTTCCGTTGCGTCTTAATTAAGTGCAAGCATTTCTGTTTATTTTCTTTATTTAATTTATAGCAGTTTTCTTATTTTATTACTGAGAATCTGAGACGCACTATTTTTGTCGGACAGATGTACCTGTTTAATCTCAATTAAACAGTAATTTTATTTTTTTTTCTAATATTTTTTTCTCAAATATGGTCACACAAGCTGCCAGACGTTTATGACCAAAAATGAAAATGATATAGTGTTTGGACAAAATCGCACGTTGATGTCTCTTATGGTTTCAGAGATACAGGATGTTTTTCAAAAAAAGTTTCAAAAAATTTTAGTAGTTATTGACATAAAAACAATTTTTTTAAATGGAACACCATATATATTTTTGCAAATTCGAAGAGTGCGTAAAATTTTTTTACAAAAATAAACCATATCATATTTTAACGTTTACTAAGTGAAATCGATTTCAAATTGAAACAACGAGTTATACATCATTTGAAAGACGAAAGTTCAATATTCAATTTGATATACAAGTCATTTCTTCATCTTCAAAAAGAAAAGACCTCCACGATCTTTTTCAAAGTTTATAATTTTTTTGTGGTTCTATTAAAACGACAAAAACACATAATCCTTTAATATTTCTCAAGTGAAATGGATTTCAAATTCACGAAGAGAAGACGAAGATTCAACCTTTAATTTGATATACAAGTCATTCCTTCATAATCAAAAATAAGACCTCTACAATCTTTGAAATTTTATCAATTTATTCGTCATTCTTCTAAAACGTCAAAAGCTCATCATGATTTAACATTTCTTAGATGGAATCGATTTCAAACTGAAACAACGTGTCATCAATTGGAAGACGAAGATTCAACTTTCAATTTGATGTACAAGTCATTTCTTCATTTTCAAAAATAAGACCTCCACGATTTTTCTAATTTTATCACTTTACTCGTCATTCTACTAAAACGTCAAAAACACATAATCCTTTAACATTTCTTAAGTTAAATCGATTTCAAATTGTAACAACGGGTTACACATCATTTGAAAGACGAAGGTTCACCCTTCAATTTGATATACAAGTCATTTCTTCATCTTTAAAATAAGATCTCCTCGATCATTTTAAAATTTTTTAAATTTTTGATGGTTCTATTAAAACGACAAAAACACATAATCTTTTAATATTTCTTCAGTGAAATCGATTCAAATTGATATAACGAGTTACACATCATTTAAAAAACGAAAATTCAACCTTCAATTTGATATGAAAGTCATTTCTTCATATTCAAAAATAAGACCTTCACGATCTTTCAAATTTTATCAATTTATTTGTGATTCTACTAAAACGTCAAAAGCTCATCATGATCTAACATTTCTTAGGTGGAATCGATTTCAAACTAAAACAAGGAGTTATTCGTTAAAAGGCGAAGATTGAACCTTCAATTTGATATACAAGTCATTTCTTCATAATCAAAAATAAGACCTCCACAATTTTTGAAATTTTATCAATTTATTCGTCATTCTCCTAAAACATCAAAAGCTCATCATTATTTAACATTTCTTAGGTGGAATCGATCTCAAACTGAAACAAAGAATTATCTATTGGAAGACTGATTCAACCCTCAATTTGATATAAAAGCCATTTCTTCATCTTCAAAAATAAGGTCACCACGATCTTTCAAATTTTACCATTTTATTCGTGATTCTACCAAAACATGAAAAGCTTATCATGATTTAACATTTCTTCGGTGGAATCAATTTCAAACTAAAACAACGAGTTATTATTTGGAATACGAAGATTCAACCTTAAATTTGACATACAAGTTTTTTATTTTTTCATTTTTCAAAATTTTCTTACAAATTTCATTATTTTTTTCATGATTACACTAAAACGTCAAAAACACATCATACTTTAACATTCTTTAAGTCAAATTGGTTTCAAATTGAAACAACAAGTTATACATCATTTGAAAGATAAATATTCAACCTTCAATTTGGTATACAAGTCATTTCTTCATTTTCAAAAATAAGATCCCCAATCTTAGAAATTTTATAATTTTTTTCGTAATTTGACTAAATCGTCAAAAGCATATCATGATTTAACGTTTTTTAGGTGGAATTGAATTGACAATTTCAAATTGAAACAACGAGTTATGCATCATTTGAAAGAGAAAGGCTTAACCTTTAATTTGGTAAGCAAGCCGTTTCTTCATTTTGAAAAATAAGAAATTCATGGTCTTTCAAGTTTTATCATTTTTTTTCGTGATTCTACTAAAACGTTAAAGATACATTAAACCAATATGTGTTTTTGACAATTCTGATGAAATCAGGATTGAAGAAGCAACTGAAGATCCAGAACAGATCTGAAAAATAAAAAGATAAAACATAAGAAACAAAGGAATGGATGGACTAATCGACAAAGTAAAGAGCTTATTATGTACTTATTCTTATTATGTATGTATATATATATTTTTTTCTGTTTTAATGACGTACCTTACACTATTAACTGTAAAAATAGTAGCATCTCAAAATTGAAAGATGGATATCCATATAGAAGAAAGAAGATTTAAACCCCGATACTTTGAAGAAGAAATATCGAGCTGGGGAAGTTATACACGATCGGGCAATCCAAGACAGCCTTGCAACTCCCGGTTCGGAGAAATTTGAGAAGCCGGAGTGAAGAGAAACAAACCTGAAACTATCGAAGCTCAGAAGAAAAACTATCGACACATCTGTACCAAATAGAAAGATGTTTATATTCCCGTAAGGTACAAATGGAAAATATCATAACATAATTTCAAGCTGGGTAATATTGTCATCATTAATTGTTGATCAAACAATAATGGGGTTTATCTTAGATTCGAACTTATTTTAAATTAACTTAGAACTAGAAACCTTCGGGCCTAAGCGTTTTAACCCTCATACGACCAAAATGTTTAACGAACTTTGACGACCATAACGAGTCAGTTTAGACCTATGCATGGTAAACAAAATAATTCATAAACAAAATACAGGATGTCCGGAAATTGCGTCTATATACTGAAAGGGGTACTACACTCTACAACTAAAATCATGCAGAAAGTTTATATAACGCCCCCTACCTGTTATCTTGGAACCTATAAATTATTTATTTTTTTCGTTTGATTATTTCATTTGTCGCGTAAAAGTATCTCTACATGATGCCAAATCTCACCGTTCTAATCCTTCCCGTTTATGAGATAACTCTAAAAAAGTACCTTCTGATTGCAATCTTTAAAGGGCTCTAGCGCCCTTAGGTAACATTTTCGGACCGGACTTTATATAAACTTTTCTTAATGAGTGAAGACTTCAAGATATAAATAGCTTCCAGAAGGCTTGATATTGCTTCTAGAAGGCTTGATATTGCATCTACAGACCTGAAATGCTTTCAGAAGACTTGATATTACTTCTGGACGACTTCAAATCCTTCCACAACACTTGATATTGTTTCCAGAAGACTTCCAGATGACGGACTGCTTCCAGAAGACTTAAATGCTTCCAAAAGTCTTGATACTGCTACCAAAAAACTTGTAATGCTTCCAGAAGATTTTATATTTCTTTCAGAAAACAACAAATGCTTTCAGAAGACGGACTACTTCCAGAAGACTTAAAATGCTTCCAAAAGACTTGACACTGCTTTAAGAAGGCTTAATATTGCTTGTAGAAGACTTCAAATGCTTCCAGAAGACATGATATTGCTTCTAGAATACATTAATCCTTCCACAAGACTTGATACTACTTCCAGAAGACTTGTAATCCTCCCAGAAGAATTTAAATTGTTTCCAAAAGACTTGACACTGCTTCCAGAAAACTTCAAATCATTCCACTGACATTCCACAGACTTCATATTGCTTCCAGAAAACTTGAAGTGCTTCCACAAGACTTGAACTGCTTTTAGAAGACTTGAAATACTTCCAGAAGACCTAAAATGCTTCCAGAAGATATCAAATAATTCCAGTAGACGAATTGCTTCCTGAAGACTCGTTCCTGCCTCTGAAAGACTTGATACTGATTTGAAATACTTCCACAAGGCTTGCAATGCTTTCAGAAGTATATATATTGCTTTTAGAAGACTTCAAATCCTTTTACAAGACTTCGTACCACTTTTATAAGACTTGAAATACTTCTAGAAGACTTAAAATGCTTTCAGAAGACTGGATACTGCTTCCAGAAGACTTGGTATTGCTTTCAGAAGATATCAAATAATTCTAGTAGACGAATTGCTTCCTGAAGACTCGTTACTGCCTCTGAAAGACTTGATATTGCTTCCAAAAGATTTGAAATTCTCCCAGAAGGCTTGCAATGCTTTGAGAAGTATATATATTGCTTTTAGAAGACTTCAAAATCCTCTTGCAAGACTTGGTACCACTTCTATAAGACTTCAAATACTTCCAGAAGAGTGACATTGCCTCTAGAACGTCTGAAAGTATCTAGAAAACTTAATACTACTTCTAGAATACTTGATATTGTTTCCAGAATACTTCAAATGCTTCTAAAAGAGCGCCCATACAAAATTATTAATAATTAAAGTAAAAAATGACAATAATGTCTCATTTCTATAAAGATTTGATGCAGCTGTTTTGTTCGTCCTTTTTACATTTTAACTTTCAATTTTACTTATTTTAAAGTGTTTATTTTTGTGTGTAAGAAATTGTTAATTAAGTTGAGTTGATATTTTGGAATGTTCATTATTTTGATTTTATAAGAAAGCTTTTGAAGATGACTGTTAGAAGTCGAAACATGTACAGATTAAAGTTACTTTTTACTTTAATTATTAATTATATGGTAACATGGAATAATCCAAAAATAGTAAATCGTTTTAAAATTGTTAATGGTTTATATCTGAATTGTAGTTACCATTTTTAATTATTGTTTTAATTTTAATGCACACAGAGATTCAATTTCAGAGCCAATTCGTCGTTTGAGTCTTTTCCTATTTCAGATTTTTTCAGCATCCACAAATGAGTTTGTCCAAGCTTCCACTCTTTGTTTTGTTATATTCCAAGACAATATTTGGTTCTTAATTTAGTTCGCAATTACTTGTTTCATGTGTATGATAAATAGATGAGAAAATTATCACACATTTCTTTGGTTACAAATAAGTCCTTCGTAGAAGAAAATCAGGATGAAAAACGAGTTCGGTTTTTTTTATTACGAGTAATATTTTTAGCAAATTCCTTTCTATTTTAGGAACAGTCCTAAGTAATGTTAAGTTTCTCCGAGACGCTCTTCAGCTAGCGATATCCACCATATTCTATTATTACATTACTATTATTTTACAAAAATCCTAAAAAATACTGATAAAGATTTTACTACTTACTCTGCAATTTCTTGGAAGAATCTCAATAACTTTTCCTAGAGGTGCAAGGTAATCAATTATTTTTATTTTTCTCTTTAGTCTGATGAATCGTTTTTCTCTTTAACCATGCGTCTGAAGATTTCTAGTCCTAGGTCTAGTGTTAGTTCTAATTTTTCTTATGATTCAGTATAAATATGTTATATATATTTAATAAACTAAAAGTAGAACTCGCACTAGACCTAGAACTAGAAACATTCGAGGCAAAAACAAGTTATATCGTATTCGTTCGAATCTAAGACGCACTATTTTTATCAGACAGATCTTCATAATAATAGGGTGCGTCTTAGATTCAAACGAATACGGTATATCCTTCTTAATCGTTCATTTTTTTTGTAAATTTTCAATCTGTCCAAGAACTCACTTTCACACGATGCGTGTAAGAAGAAAGCGGAAGGTAACGATTCGAAGAATTCTTCAGCTATTATGCAATTTCGGATACAAATTGGTAGGCATAAAGCGAATAAAAGGAGCGTAGAAAAAGTTTGTACTCCTGACTTACATCTTTTTTGGTGCGTGCTTTAAGCACAGTTTTTTTTGTTTAACGTCGTTCAAACATGGTAATTGAAGAGAAAGAAAAAGATAAATAAAAAAAATAGTAATCTCATCAATTCGACGTCGTTTTCGATGATTCGCAAAGATTCATAGCTACCCATTTTCAATGTCGGTTTCGCTAATAAATTATCGTAAGCGTTAAAATTAAAATCAAACGTGTGATTTATCGTTTTGAAACAAGTAGTAGCATATAATAGAAGGCAGGTTAACATGATAGGAACGCGAGATAGGCAATGAGGGGGCCGCACTTGAATAAACATGGTGAAGATTGCACGTTGGTGGTGGCGAAACATCTCAGATAATGCACCAGAAAGCGCCACAATTCCAATATCATCAGCAGCCGTGCTTCGTTCAACGTTATCTTGGATCCAACTGCGCTATACTTCTTTTACAACCGCACAATAAAACTCGGTAATTATTATAAGAGGGTTCCGCTTAAACAAGAGCGAAATAAAAAAATGATAGAACGAGAGATAAGAAAAAAATTGGAGCACTGTATAATATTAAAGTAATATATTAAGTAGATATTGGGACCATTTTTCTTTTATAGAGTCGTGGTCGCGATGTTAATTAAAGATTGTTGTTGTTCTACGAGCGACGCTGCCGCTCTTTCGTCGTATCGGGTTTTCAATTTTTAGGTTAATTTAATTGCGCAATTAAGCGATCGGAATCTGTTAAGCTTTAAACATTACGCGTGCTTCCACGACCACGACATTGATTATGGGGACCTAAATGATTCCTACTCACGCTACTCTTTAACTTAACATACATATAAGTTAGAAAAAAATTGATTCAATTACATTCATCCACAACAATTCATTTCATTGTTTCTGTAATGCGAAACTTAAGAGATCATAAGTGGTTAGATCATCTTTATTTATTTACTAACACTAATTAGGTTTTGTGAAGATGTGGTTCGATATCCTGTTGTATTTCGCATGAGAAATATTTTATAATTGGATGTTCGGTTCCAACATAACGTTTATCTATTGTTAAAAAATATTTCGAAACTGTTCTTCGTATCAGACGTTCACAAAACAAAGATTTTAAGAAGGAATTTTAAATGAGAAAGCATAAAATGCGTTTATGGAACATATTAAATCCGAGAGAGTTTTATTTTTTGTCAGTCTATCTTTTGTTTTAGCCAAGGAAAGGAAGTAAAGGAATTTCGAATTGCTGTGAAGAATATGTTACTCGAAAAGGAGTTCTACTCAGTCCAAGAATATATGTTATCCGGTCATTTATAATTATATTCAATATCTTTTTTTAACGTAATAATGTATTAATGTATACTTTATTTAAATAAATATGAATATGAATAATATGAATATAAATGTTTTGTTTTGATTTCTGTTAATGCTAGGTATGATTGCAATGAAATACATTTTTGAGGATTGGAATGAAATGGAATGGAGAAAATAGAGGACAGAAGCGTTGTGTCGCATACAAAAAGATCAGTTATTTTACAAATAAATAAATACATAAAGAAGAACCGATCAATTTGGAACATACGCTTCAATAGATAATTCCAGCAAATTGAAATAGCAACTTCTAAAGAATTTTGAAAAACTAGAACAAGAAATTAGTGATAAAATTGACCAAAAATTATTACAGGTAGATAAAAATTAGAACTGTTCCACAGAACGATAGATAGAATGACAAAAAGGAAATGATAGCAGGATAACAGACCGATGCCATGCAGGATTACGATATGATATCATATACGTATATGAAACCTCCGTTTTTAATTTGATGCAAAAGCAAGATGGACCAAGATGGACTTTCTTTAAACAATTTGAAGTAGCAGTGAATGCAAATGAGTGGTCAATTGAGTAGAAAACCTCATCACTGTCACTGTTCTTACCTTCTGTAGAGACTTGTTCTTGTCTTCTGCAGAGCAAGATGATTATGATTCCCATGTGATTTGGTCGGACACATCTAAAACAAGTTTATCAATCCCAGTTGAAAGCTCACTATCAACGAATAAATGATAATTGGCGGAATTTAAGTTTGATATGTCTCGATCAAGAAGATTAGCCTGGTCGGAGGTGACTGAAGAGACATTAGAGCAACTGACAATGGACGCTTTCCTCGCTGGTCTGCAATATGAGGATACACAACAGCGAAGTGAAACAGGCTGCAAGAGTCAAGCTCACATTAAACAATTAAATACTAAAGGAGTTTAGAAATAAAAGGAAGAAGGAAATAAAGTGCCTGGAGCTGTGGAGAGACATTATAAGTATGTAATCACATTTAAAACGGATGTCAAAGAATTGCCATAATACAGTATAAATACATTACAAAGTGAACATCGTCAAAAAATTGCCACTATCCAGCAACAAGAATGAAATACGAAGTTTTCTCGATCTATGTAGCTACTACAGGCGATATGTGCCAAGTTTAACCAATATCGCCAAGCCTCTGACGAAAATGACAGAAGTCGATATCAATGACGAGAAGACTGTCAAAAACTACTTCTATATTGAGATGCTCATTAATGGATAGCAAATTTATACTAAGCATGGATGCTAGCAATGTAGGTCTGGGGTGATCTTGTCCCAAAACCAAAGTGGTCAGGAGTAAGTAATAAGTTATCTCTGTAAGACTCTATCGAAAGCTGAACACAACTACTATGTAACAGTAGTGTTGTACAAGCATTTGAGCATGTCTACAAATGCCTCTACGGTTGCAAATTTATGTTAAGGACAGATCACGCTACGCTAACATGGTTCCTCCACGTCAAAACTCTCAAGAATCAGGTTACAAGATGGATTGGGGCGTTCCAAAAGCTTGACTTTGATATAGAATATCGAGCGAATCGAGAAGAAAATTATGTCTTGTAACTTGCAAGCATTATCAATGAACGGAAATGAAGGAACTTCAAGTGTACTAGTAGACTGTCGTGGAAGACTACTGGAATGCTGTGGGCTTAAAAACCGACCAAGGTAATGACCACACCTTAAAATTGCTTATTGAAAGAAAAAGACAAGATCGAACACCAACTTGAATCGTGGAACCTAAGTGCTCACTGTCTGTGAAGACATACTGGGTGCAATGGAATTCTTTGGTACTGGTTGAGGGACTTTTACAGCGATAACTTGAACACCCATATGGTGATGATGTGAGATTCAAATTGTCATTCCGCGTTGCAGTTTCACTACTCCTTACAAAAATCCATAATGAAGTCGCCCGGAGGTAATTTGAGTGTAACAAAAACTCTTAACAAGCTAAGATACAAACTAAGAACTACAATCGACTTCTAGTTAAGATGACTATCAACGAGACCTCTGTTTCTGCTGACATATCTGCAAAACATGAGTGAACTGGGCAGATGCCGACTAGCATCGTTATGGGTAGTGAGTTAATATTAATTTTTAATGAGTTAAATTAGTTTTGATAGAATGAAGCAGACCTATAACCTTAAGTCTGCTGAAGGTGGTTCACCCAAGCTTCCAAAATTCATGGTCCGGTGTACGGACCGAATCAATAATGTTATCTACCGAACCTAGAAATTATCAGATATAAAATCAATTCATTTCAAGCGCCTACCATCATTTGATGGAGATCATCGAGAAGCTACAACTTAGAGTCTCCAAGAAAACCTTTTGGAATCTTGTTATTAGCACTTTATGAATCATAGTATACCAAAGTATATAAGGATAAGCGATGTTACGGAATAACGTCTGAAAAGGAATAAAATCTTTTCAAATCCCTGAATTACGCGCTAGCACACTTCGTACGAGCATAAGATCTTCGAATGACCAGAGGAATCACAGTGTCATTTCAGAGATTCGGAAAGATTCAAGAATTACGTAACCAGAACAGATTGTTTCAGTAAGTTATCATAATTATAATCAAAAATACTAAAGTAAAAATGGTTATGATTCATGTAAAAATTTTTGATCAAAAGCTAAAATTGGCTTTGGAGCGCTTAAATTCGCTGCAACTATGATAAATATCCTATAGATAGCTTAGGTTGGTGAAAGTAGCCCTCACTACCATCAGGTAGTTAAAATATCTATAGAATTGTTAAATTTTGTAGTTAGTGCAACAGAATCATGAGAAATCGTTTAAAATCATTTTTAAGTATATACAATTACTGGCACAATACTAAATAGGCTGTTCACAAAGGATACTAGTACTAATGCTACAAATTTAAGGATCTAGAAACGAGTTCTCCACTTGTAGGTCTAGTTTTAGATCTAGTTCTACTTCAATTCAAATATACAGCGTTGCCAAATCAGTTCGGAAAATACTCTACTTCAGAAATAATTCATTGTTTTGTTAGAAAAACGTCTTCAGATGCACGTCTAAACACAATGTAACCCAGCCCTGTATATTTGAATCAGAACCATCCTAAGATATTCAGCGTCCTAGGAATAGGTTGGAACAAAAGAATGATCCACACCACAGAGGGAACATTGGGTACGTGAATGATAGGGATACCATGCATTTCATTACCAACACAGGCGTCCCTTAAGAGTTGGCGTAGCCTTATTAGCCCTTAGGTTTAGGACGTCGTTTGAAATGAAGGAACTTCAAGTGTGCTAGTAGACTGTCGTGGAAGACTACTGGAATGCTGTGGGCTTAAAAACCGGCCAAGGTAATGACCACACCTCAAAATTGCTTATTGAAAGAATAGGGCAAGATCGAATACCAACATGAATCGTGGAACCCAAGCACTCACTGTCTGTGAAGACATACTGGGCGCAATGGAATTCCTTGGTACTGGTTGAAGGACTTTTGCAGCGACAACTTGAACATCCATATGGTAGTGACGTGAGATTCAAATTGTCATTTCTCGTTGCAAAGTTTCAGTACTCTTAACGGAAATCCATAATGGAGTCTCTAGAAGTCAATTGAGTGTCACAAAGACTCTTAACAAACTAAATACAAACTAAGAATTATAATCGACTTCTAGCCAACGTGACCATCAACGAGACTGGGGTTGGGGACTGCTTGTGTATAGATCTACAAAACATGAATCAACTGGACATATGTCGTCTACTCTACGACTCTACGACTTAATGTTTGGTTTGGGTTGGGTTGGGTTGGACTTACCAGGGGAAGATATTAGCGGAGAAAATTATGTGAGCAATACAACATAGTATCGGTAATGATAGAATGATAGGAACGAGTTTTCCACTTCTAGGTCTAGTGTTGCACAGGGTGGCCAAATAAGCATGCAAAGTGCGGTAAAAAATCTTATTACTAAAGTGGCTAAGAGAAACTGCTGGAGATCTCATTACAAAATAGCAAAATGAATCCCGAACGAACCAGTGAAAACTGTGCCTCTGAGATATTGCTCTTTACTCACTTATTTGGCCACCTTGTACATAATATGAAATACAAAAATTAAAAATACAACAAAAATGTACTCAAAAAATAATAATTTTTTACTACGTACATTATCAGAAGAAGTGTCAGTTGAAAATTTTCCTTATAAAAACAATGAAATTTTAAAGTCGTGTTATATCACAACCATGTTGTGTACCTTATTAGAGATGAGATTTATGTATTATAAAATAAAGGCAAAATCACTTTGAAAAGTTGAACGACCACTTCTACCTCCAACTCCTCAACATTCTACAACATTCGTCTTTTTGTTTCCATGTTATTGCGTCGGTTCTCATGTTTTCTATAACATTTTTATATTTATGTGCTAAAATTATTAGCAAGTCTTTTCTATCATAAATATAAGAAATACCTGAACCAATTATCAACAATTTTAAGTTATATTTTGATTTTTTATCATTTCAATTTTCCACCCTTTTTTTAATATCCGACACTATGTAATAGGCAAACTTTTAATCAGTACTTCAAATTGGTAGGTATCTAAGAGTCATATTTACCTATAAGATAATCCTAAACTTTATGGATATAAGATTCGTCAAGGTTAACTATCATCTATAATTTTAACTAAATCGCCTTAACTAGATATTAATAAACGGGCCTTAAGTCGCATATCCTCCTCTATTAAGAGAATGTTCTTCGCTGTCAATTTTAGTTTTCGTTACAAAGTTGCATCAAGCTACATTAAATAGGAAACCAAATTTGTGTGAAAGTATTTAATGTATAATAATTAAAGACCGGATTTATAGAAAATATGCTTATGCTCAAAATTAAAGGCATTACAAATATATTGAAATATCTTTACGAATCAGTTAAAAATAAGTGAAATAAGACCAGGTGAGTTATGCCTTTTTTTGCCTTTTTCCCCAAAAATTGGTTGAATTATGAAAAAATATTTCGCTGCGCCTCTGTACATTTCCTCGTTGTGCCGTCTGACGTAAGATCCGCGTTTTTCATCGATCCGAATTTAAGCTTTGGAATTCCCCGTTGTGCCGTGTCGTCTTACACGGGATTCCCCGTATGTGGTTTGACTTGCATCGAGTCTTCAATTCATTTAGTTGTATTAAAGTTACTCGAGTGACAGTGTGAGGTTTTTGCGTAGTACAATGCCGAAACAAAAAAGCGCTGACGTCGTCGTGTTACCGAAACCCAGAGCGAACCTGACGTTCCCGCAAAACTACAGGCCCATCAGTTTGCTGTCTTGTCTCGGCAAGGTATGCGAGAGGGTCATCCAGACGAGGCTACAAAGATCCGTTAGAGATCTTAAGCTCATCCAGGACGAACAGTTTGGTTTCCGACCCAAACATTCGACCGTACACCAGGTACTGCGACTTGTCGAACATATAACCGAAGGCTTCAATCGAAAGCAAAGCACTTGTGCTGTGTTTTTCGATGTTGCCAAAGCGTTCGACAAAGTATGGCATGAAGGACTTTTGTTCAAAATGCTAGAAGCGGGTGTGCCCCTGGGATTAGTCCAATTGATCGCCTCCTACCTTGACGGCAGGAAAGCGCGCATCAAACTGGAAGGTACGCGTTCGAGAGAGCGAATCCTAACTGCTGGCGTCCCTCAGGGGTCGTTGCTTTCACCGATACTTTTTTGTATCTTTGTAAGCGACTTACCCCGTTACGAGGGCACGCAGTTAGCGATGTACGCCGACGATGTGTGCATCTACAGCAGATCTTGGTCCCCCGAGGTCGCCGCTCGTAGACTGTAGGCAGCATCGGACGAGTTGCTCGACTACTTCGCAAAGTGGCGGGTCAAAATCAACGCTGATAAAAGTACCGCAGTACTTTTTACTCGGCGTAGACAGAGACCTCCCGATGCGTTGGTACTGCAAGGGGACGAGGTCCCCTGGAGTCCCGAAGCCAGGTATTTGGGTGTCATTCTGGATTCTAAACTTACTTGGAAAAGTCACATCGACGCGATGGCGAACCGGGCGAAGGCAGCTCTGGTCAATCTGTACGCTCTGATTAATCGTCGAAGTAAGTTGGATCCTCTTCGGAAGATTCGACTCTACAAAGCGGTTATCAGGCCTACGATGACTTACGCCTCTTCAGTCTGAGGTTACGCCGCGCACTCGCACGTGCAAAAACTCCAAGTGGTTCAGAACAAGGTCCTAAGGATGGCATTTGATGCACCTTGGTTTGTCAGTAATGCGACACTGCACAATGATTCCCAGATGGCGACCATCGAGGAATTCATTCGGGACAAAGCCAGTACCGAGTTGACGCGACTCGAAAACCACCCCAATCCCCTCCTAGCGGGATTAATGGATTATGACACAGAACACCTTCGCTACAAACGGCCAAGGTTGCTTCTAGTCTAACAATCCAGGACCCGACAATCTTTTCAATACCTACTCCCGATATCACTAAATCAGTGAACATTAATTAATATATTTTCCGTCTGTTTTAGATCCGATGAAGAGGGTTAAAGAAGAAATTCTAGGAACCTCAAGAGGCCCGTCAAGTTCACCGTTCGCCGAAACAAAAGCCAACCGTAGAAGAATGGATTAAAGATTACAAGGAATTGAAATATGAACGCAATCGTATATTTTGCCAAGCCTGTTCAAAAATCGTAAGTATTGATGGAGTTAATCGAGTAAGAACAATTAATTATATTAATTATATTTTTAAATAATGATTAAATTATTTATAATACCAAAGATTTTTAAATATTTAAAACGAATGTAAAAAAAGAGAAAAGAAATGAATGAAAAAACTGAAAAAAGAATGTAGTACTTCGATCACTAAAATTAATAGAACAATATATTGATTGTTTAATAATTATGGAAGATATTATAAAATACTGACGTTATTAAATTACTGTTATCAGATTAATTGTGACAAGAAATACTACATAATTCAGCATGTCAAAACATCATTGCATCAGGAAAAATTAAAACTGACTAAAAGTCAATCCAAAAAACAATAAACTATAGGTACAGTTATACAATCTGTGGCATCAACATCCGGCTACACTGAACAATCAAAATTCAATGTTGATCTTTGCAAAGCTTTGATAAAAGCAAACATACCAATCCATAAAGTGACAAATAAATATTTCAAAACTTTTTTACAAACATATTGTACAATGCATATTCCCGATGAAAGCCATCTCCGCAAAAATTATATTACATCAGTCTACAAAGAAGTTATTCAAGAAATAAAAAATATTATTGGAAATAATTATATTTGAATAAGTGTAGACGAAACAACTGATGTATGTGGACGATACGTGGCAAATTTAATACTTGGAGTATTAAGTGATGAAAATTCGTCAAAATGTTTTCTAATAAGTACCAAAGAATTAAGTAAAACAAATAATAATACGGTAACAAAATTTATTCACGACGAATTAACGCATTTTTTCTTACCGGAGCCGGTACCGAATGATAAAACTTTACTGATGGTGTCAGACGCAGCGGCATACATGGTAAAAGATGCGTCTAATATGAAGATTTTTTACCCTAATTTAATTCATTGTACTTGCTTAGCACACGGGCTTCATCGAGTAGCAGAAGCTATAAGGTTACAGTTCCCATTAGTTATTAAATTAATAAAAAGCGGTAAACAAATATTTGTTAAAGCCCCTTTAAGGGTAGAATTGTTTAGAGAGAGGTTACCAAATACCCCATTACCACCACAACCAATTCTAACAAGATGGGGAACATGGCTAGATGCCGCTATCTACTACACAAACGCCTTAGATCATTTTAAACAATTAATAAATGAATTTCCGGCTACAAGTAGTAAAGCAATACAAGATTGCCAGGCCGTCCTAAAAGAAGTGGAGCTACAAAATTTTTTGGCATTTATAAAAAGCAATTACAGTTACATAAGTGAATCTATAAAACCACTTGAAAAACAGGATTTACCTTTAGTGACTGCAGTAGAAATGATTAAAAAGTTTCAAGACAGCACGTATAGCGTACCAGGACATGTTGGTCAAATAATTACGAATAAATTTAATGACGTTCTGTGTAAAAATGAAGGATTTGCCACATTACAAAAAATTGCATCAATTTTAAGTGGTGAAATTGTTACTGGATTTATTATGGATCCCGCATTAATTACAAAGTTCAAGTATGCACCAATTACAAGTGTGGACGTGGAGAGAAGTTTTTCGGCTTACAAGCATACGTTAAGTGAGAGAGGACACAACTTCACAATGGAACATTTGGAACAGCATTTAATAATTAGTTGTTTTCGTGATTAGTGGTTTAATAATTATATATGAATGTTTAGTTTAACGATGTATTTTTTTGTAGCATTATTAGTTAGGTATAGCAATTTTTTCGATTTCTAATTTTTATGCCTTTTTAATGCTTTTGTTGCCAAAATTTCATGCCTTTTTCCGTCTTATTTGTGCCTTTTAATCCGGTCTTTAATAATAATATATAAAACAATAACGGTTTATTAAAGGTTTTGAAATAATATACCACAAGAAATAAAAATAAAACCAAAAAAAAATTCTTTCCATCAAGTTCGACTTAAATACATGTAATTATGTTTAAATCAGTCCAAGATAAGCGTAGGCGTAACCGTTGTAGGTAGTATCAGTAGGTTTTTCTCTTTGTGGTAGAATACAGGTGTAAGAAGCGGGCGTACCCATCGCGCGGTCCAACTTGAAGGACCGTGGTTACGCCCCGTGGTCACCGTTTTGTTGTTGGAACTCTTGGTGTTGTTGGGTTCTTGCGGGGCACCAAATTAGACCGTCGCTTTTACAGTTACGCTAAATACGGGCGTTATAAGCTCTCCGTTCGTTCGGTTCGTTGGGATCTTTAAAGCCAAACGAGCTCGAATTTTAATCACTGATATTAGATGGGTGCAGAATCGCATGCTTCTACCATCACAGCACTAAGCTTCGAGCAAATGAGCAAAAGCGAATGGGAAAATGAACGGATAACGAGTCAAATGATTTTTAAATTTAAATCAAAAATTATAATTTCGCTCTGTGTGTACGTTACTTGGGTTATCTATCGTTTTAAAATTAAAATTTTAATTTTTATATGTCGTTCTGGGAGAGTGAATTTTTAGCCCGAAAAGCCCCACTTTTTGTTTCTTTCGTCTAATTTCTTTATGGTTAATCGTCGTGACGAACACCCCGTGAAATATCCGAATATCCGTAGCATGACGATTTAGCTTTTTCGATCGAATTTAAATTAAAAGTCTTTATTGTTTTTACCGTTTTTTTAGTAAGTCGTTTCGTTTCCTCTTCTTTAATTTAATGTTGATTTTGATTCGATATAAAGTTGATGACCCTGTCAATGGTTTATTGTATGCTTAACTAACCTTGTTGAACGTTTGTCAACCGGAAAATGGTTTTTAAAAAGGTCGTAATCGGTCATCCGAATAATTATTTTCCGTTGATACGTTCCAATTTTGTAGTAATTATTTTCCAGTTAATGGTATAATTATTATTAAGTTAATTTATTCATGGAATCGTGAAAAAAATTTTTAAAAAATAAGCGTTTTGTGTACCCCTGGTGGGACTCGAACCCACAGTCCCCGGCTTAGGAGGCCGATGCCTTATCCATTAGGCCACAGGGGCTTGTATTTTAATAATAACAAGTGATTAATCATTATTAACTTGTATTTAAATAAATTTGAATTTGAATTTAAAAAAAACTTTAAATTATGGATGTGGCTATTTATACATACTTTATGTTAAAGTACTGTAGTTACTTAAAATAGATATCACAATGCAATTTGTGATAATTGTAGAGGAAATCCTCAGCATTTTAATGATAGAAGTCGTAATTCAATGTATCATTTAATTGTTGAGATAGATTCTTAAACAAAATCGTATTTTTTAAGAAAAAAATGGATGCGATCGTATTCAAAAAATCGTGTCTCAAGAATTAATTGAGATATCGCTCTGAAATAAATAGCAACTTGAAGCAAATTTTGTTGCTATTTAACATGCTTAGGATCGTTTTTCCATATCATTAAATTTCTGAGTTGTGATTTTTTGATTAAAGCTTTGCAAAAACGTAATTATATATATTTGTTAAAACACAAGAAATTGTTAAAAATTCATATCTCAAGAACTAATTGAGATATCACTTTGAAATAAGGAGTGATTTGAAGCAAACTTAATTAGTATTTAACGTGCTTGAGCTGCTTTCTTCAAATCTTTGAATCTCCGAGTTATAATTTTTTTATTAAAACTTTACACAAACATGATCATATGTAATAATATTATAGTCTTTTATTAAATCCATTTTCTTCATCGATAAGTGTTTATTGTGTAAATTAAACTAATGAAAGAACTTCTTTCTTTAAATAACTTAATTCGATGATGTTTTTATTTGTTTATCGTTCCTTAAAGAAGAATCAACGACAAATCACATTCGATATTTATAGGAAACCTACTCAAACCCATGTTATCATTCCACATGACTCTTTCCACCATCATACTCACAAAAACGCAGCTTTTCAATCTTACATACACAGAGCGTTCTCAACCAAACTAAATGAAGATAACTTATGCAAAGAAATTAATACTATCAAGAAGATAGCTAACAACAATGGTTTCTCATCGGAATATATAGACATATTAATAAAGAAATACAAAACAAGACAACACCTAAATAATTTAACAACCCTAAACAACGGAAATGAAAAACAAAACACGCAATACAGATCATTACCTTACTGTGGTAATCTTGCTCATAAAATTAGTAACATCTTCAACAAGAACAATGTAAAAATAGTGTTCAAATCAAATAATAATATAAAAAACATATTAAACAATACAAAAGAAAAGACCGATAAATTAGATAATAACGGAGTATATCTACTAGATTGTAACACATGTGGTGCATTCTATATAGGTGAAACAGGGAGAGCTATCAAAACCAGAGTACAAGAACACTTAAGAAGCACCAATTTCAACTTTGGTCGACATTTAATAGAAAATAACCATGAATTTAACAAAGAAAATAACGTAAAGGTTCTACACAATATTCAAAAAAGTTATAAACTACTTATTTATGAAAACTAAGAAATAGAACGCCTCAAGATTAAAAACCCACATCTCGAAAATCTCAACGACAAAACACAGCTTAGACACAAACCATTATATAAAGACCTTAGATACCCATTCAAAATTTAAATAATTTCCCGGTTACACGAGGGTTTCAACGTCTAGACCGTGTCGATGATTCCGCAATAACCGGGAATACATACGGTATTATATATGTGGTGTTTTTTAATATATTTACTTTAACGATTAAGATTTAATTTAAAATTTCGCGCGAAAACGGATACCTCAATGCGCATAATTTTTGTTCGGCCTGTTTTTCCTGTTAAAAACATCGATCTTTCAGTGTTCTCTTAAATATAAAAAAGTTTTTAACCTAATATAATTTTTTAAATAATTTTTCATTTAAATACAAAATTCCCCCTGTGATGATATTGAATTTTAAATTTGATTTTACATATCTCCAAATTTTGACGATGTAAGTTGAATAAATTATTTTATTTAATATAGAATAGAAAAAGAAGTCATAACCTTAATGTTTCACAATTTTTAGATTATTTTAAGACTTTTCAATGTTAAATGTTATAAATATGTCACTTAAATAATATTATTAGCTTTAATAATTATAGATTTGGTTTTAGAAACCCTCTGATGATGGCTGAACAAGGCCGAAACATGTAAGGAACGATAAACAAATAAAAACATCATCGAATTAAGTTATTTAAGGAAAGAAGTTCTTTCATTAGTTTAATTTACCTAATGATCATATGTGTTTGATAAAAATCAAGAAATTTTCAAAGAATCGTATCTCAAAAACTAATTGAGATATCGCTCTGAAATAAAGTGTAACTTGAAGCAAATTTTGTTGCTATTTAAGGTGCCTAAGATTCTTGCTTCAAATATTTAAATCTCCGAGTTATGATTTTTTGATTGAAATTCTGCAAAATATAATTATATGTGTTTGATAAAAATCAAAAAATTTTCAAAAAATCGTATCTCAAGAACTAATTGAGATATCGTTCTGAAAAAAAAGTAACTTGAAGCAAATTTTGTTGCTATTTAACGTGCTTAAGATCGTTTTTCCAAATCATTAAATTTCTGAGTTGTGATTTTTTGATTAAAGCTTTACAAAAACGTAGTTATATATATTTGTTAAAAATCATGAAATTTTAAAAAATTCGTACCTCAAGAACTAATTGAGATATCGCTCTGAAAAAACAAGTAACATGAAGCAAATTTTGTTGCTATTTAACGAGCTTAAGATCGTTTTTCCAAATTATTAAATTTCTGAGTTGTGATTTTTTGATTAAAGCTTTGCAACAACGTAATTATACAGGGTGTCTCACGTAACTGGTTCATTAGAACTTTTTTAGGTTCCACTATTCGTAGAGGCTTGAAATTTTGGTAACATGGGTTGTTCATTCCGATCTATTAATCTAAAATATTTTCAAGATGGCCGCCACTTCCGGTCTACCGGAAGTAGACTTCAACTTCGTTATTTTAAATGGAATGCTATAGTTTTTATTACACCATTCATTTATACATAAGAAAATATGTTGACTTTGATAACAGTTGTTGGTGCCTACCGTTTTTTGTTTTCGAGTTATTTTGATTTTAAGTGTTTTTTGGCAAATATCACCATGCTCTTTACAAGCCCATATCTCAGCCAACGTTAACTCAAAAACGTTTTGCATTGGTGCGATAACTCTTCATATGCTGCTAAATAGATTGTCATTTGTTATATCAGTATATCTTATAGAGGCTGGTCAAAAATTGAGTTACCGTTTCTCGGTATTCAATTGCGTGAAAGTCGAAAATTTTAAATGGAACGCCCCATATTTTCATACCCTATCAGAAAGGAAATTTAAGTCTCTACAAATTATCTATAAATATTACTATACCTATTTATTATAGTTTTCTTGCTGTTGAGGAATTTATCAAAATCATAGGTAAAATGCTAGAAATCGTCTGTGTTATTGTTAGAAGGCAATGACATTTTGACAGTTTTTTGTTTAATTTATTTAAATTATTATTAGTATTATTTCTACAATGAACTGTGATTGAATAAACTTTAGATTGCTAGCTGTAATTTACCAAAAATAACCAAAAGAAAACCGAATAAATGAAACAATGAAAAACAACAATTTAATGATAAAAATTAAAATCAATAACATAAAAGAATGTAAAACTGAAAATTACAAAAATAAATTATGGGAATTTAATTCTCTACAAACTATTTAGATACTTTCCTGCGCCTGTTTGTTGTAGTTGCCCTCCTATTTGGAAATTAATGGACGCATGCAATGCTGGAAGCTTCTTGTTTTTATGCCAGAAAGCCATGGAGTTTTGATCTTTTCAACCATATTTATGTTATTGTTGTCATTACTTAGTTGTGTCATCACTTACTGCTGTTAATGTCTTTGAATATCATGGCGAATTATTCCCACGCCAACATTTTAAATTCGTCTTATATTCATGGCGGGTGCAATACAGTTTGGATAGGATAAGATACGTACCTCTTAGTTTTGGAAAGATCAAAATAACAAGAAAACATAAATTTCTATCACCAGCAGCTTAAGATAACAGAATAAATGTTTTGTCATATTTTATTGCTTTACTAAATTCTTCGGTAAGAGGTGCTTTGGTCGATTTAGATGAATAATATTTTACAAAAAAGCACCGTAAATAAATAAACTGAGCTCTCTAGGAACATCTCGCGCATCATTACGTCGAATATTACGCCATATCATTGTTTTTCATTGTCATTTTCGCTTAAATGAAATGCGTTCTTCTGCTGGTTATTTTTGGCAAATAAAAGCTAACAAACTCAAGTTTATTCAATCGCAGATCATTCTAGAAATAATGCCAATGATAATTTAAATAAGTTTAACAATAAACTGTCAAAATATCATAGCCTTCTACTAAAAACACGACCGGCTTCCAGCATTTTGTGTAGGATTTTGATAAAATACTCAATATGAAGAAAACTATAATAAATAGGTATAGCAATATTTGTAGATAATTTGTAGAGAGTTAAATTCCCGTTTAGATAGGCTAAAAGGATATGGTGCGTTCCATTTAAAATTTTCGACTTTCTCGCAATTGAATACAGCGAAATGGTAATTCAATTTTTGACCACGCTGTATAAGATACATTGATATAACAAGTGACAATCTATTTAACAGCATATGACGAGTTATTGTACCAATGCAAAACGTTTTTGAATTAACGTTGGCTGAGATATGGGCTTATAAAGACCATGGTGATATTTGCCAAAAAACACTTAAAATCAAAATAACTCGAAAACAAAAAAAGATAGGTACCAACAACTGTTATCAAAGTCAACATATTTTCTTACGTGTAATTGAATGGTGTAATAAAAACTATAGCATTCCATTTAAAATAACGAAGTTGAGGTTTACTTCCGGTAGACCGGAAGTGGTGGCCATCTTGAAAATAATTTAGATTAATAGATCGGAATGAACAACCCATGTTACCAAAATTTCAAGCCTCTACGAATAGTGGAACCTAAAAAAGTTCTAATGAACCAGTTACGTGAGACACCCTGTATATATATTTGTTAAAAACCAAGAAATTTTCAAAAATTCGTACCTCAAGAAGTAATTGAGATATCACTTTGAAATAAGGAGTGATTTGAAGCAAATTTAATTAGTATTTAACGTGCTTGAGCTGCTTTCATCACATCTTTGAATCTCCGAGTTATAATTTTTTTATTAAAACTTTGCACAAACATGATCATATGTGTTTGATAAAAATCAAGAAATTTTAAAAGAATCGTATCTCATAAACTAATTGAGATATCTTTCTGAAATAAAGAGCAACTTGAGGCAAATTTTGTTGCTATTTTATGTGCCTAAGATTCTTGCTTCAAATATGTAAATCTACGAGTTATGATTTTTTGATTGAAACTCTACAAAATTTAATTATATGTGTTTCATAAAAATCAAGAAATTCTCAACGAATCGTATCTCAAGAATTAATTGAGATATCGCTCTGAAATAAAGAGCAATTTCAAGTAAATTTTGTTGTTATTTAACGTGCTTAAGATCGTTTCTCCAAATCATTAAATCCCAGAGTTATGATTTTTTAATAAAAGCTTTGCAAAAACGTAATTATATATATTTGTTAATAATCAAGAAATTTTCAAAGATTCGTATCTCAAAAACTAATTGAGATATCGCTCTGAAATAAAGAGCATCTTGAAGCAAATTTTGTTGCTATTTAAGGTGCCTAAGATTCTTGCTTCAAATATTTAAATCTCCGAGTGGTGATTTTTTGATTGAAACTCTGCAAAATATAATTATGTGAGTTTGATAAAAATCAAGAAATTTTCAAAGAATAGTATCTCAAGAACTAATTGACATATAGCTCTGAAAAAAGGAGTAGCTTGAAGCAAATTTTGTTGCTATTTAACGTGCTTAAGATCGTTTTTCCAAATCATTAAATTTCTGAGTTGTGATTTTTTGATTAAAGCTTTGCAAAAACGTAATTATATATATATTTGTTAAATATCCAGAAATTTTCAAAAATTCGTATCTGAAGATCTAATTGAGATATCACTTTGAAATGAGGAGTGATTTGAAGCAAATTTAATTAGTATTTAACGAGCTTGAGCTGCTTTCTTCAAATCTTTGAATCTCAGAGTTATAATTTTTTTATTAAAACTTTGCGCAAACATGATCATTTGTGTTTGATAAAAATCAAGAAATTTTAAAAGAATCGTATCTCATAAACTAATTGAGATATCTTTCTGAAATAAAGAGCAACTTGAGGCAAATTTTGTTGCTATTTTATGTGCCTAAAATTCTTGCTTCAAATATTTAAATCTACGAGTTATGATTTTTTGATTGAAACTCTACAAAATCTAATTATATGTGTTTCATAAAAATCAAGAAATTCTCAAAGAATCGTATCTCAAGAATTAATTGAGATATCGCTCTGAAATAAAGAGCAATTTCAAGTAAATTTTGTTGTTATTTAACGTGCTTAAGATCGTTTTTCCAAATCATTAAATCCCAGAGTTATGATTTTTTAATAAAAGCTTTGCAAAAACGTAATTATATATATTTGTAAATAATCAAGAAATTTTCAAAGATTCGTATCTCAAAAACTAATTGAGATATCGCTCTGAAATAAAGAGCATCTTGAAGCAAATTTTGTTGCTATTTAAGGTGCCTAAGATTCTTGCTTCAAATATTTAAATCTCCGAGTGGTGATTTTTTGATTGAAACTCTGCAAAATATAATTATGTGAGTTTGATAAAAATCAAGAAATTTTCAAAGAATAGTATCTCAAGAACTAATTGACATATCGCTCTGAAAAAAAGAGTAGCTTGAAGCAAATTTTGTTGCTATTTAACGTGCTTAAGATCGTTTTTCCAAATCATTAAATTTCTGAGTTGTGATTTTTTGATTAAAGCTTTGCAAAAACGAAATTAAATATATTTATTAAAAATCAAGAAATTTTCAAAAATTCGTACCTCAAGAACTAATTTAGATATCACTTTGAAATAAGGAGTGATTTTAAGCAAATTTAATTAGTATTTAACGTGCTTGCGCTACTTTCTTCAAATCTTTGAATCTCCGAGTTATAATTTTTTTATTAAAACTTGCCACAAACATGATCATATGTGTTTGATAAAAATCAGGAAATTTTCAAAGATTCCTATCTTAAAAACTAATTGAGATATCTTTCTGAAATAAAGAGCAACTTGAAGCAAATTTTGTTGCTATTTTATGTGCCTAAGATTCTTGCTTCAAATATTTTAATCTCCGAATTATGATTTCTTAATTGAAACTCTGCAAAATATAATTATGTGAGTATTTAACGTGCTTAAGATCGTTTTTCCAAATCATTAAATTTCTGAGTTGTGATTTTTTGATTAAAGCTTTGCAAAAACGAAATTAAATATATTTATTAAAAATCAAGAAATTTTCAAAAATTCGTACCTCAAGAACTAATTTAGATATCACTTTGAAATAAGGAGTGATTTTAAGCAAATTTAATTAGTATTTAACGTGTTTGAGCTACTTTCTTCAAATCTTTGAATCTCCGAGTTATAATTTTTTTATTAAAACTTGCCACAAACATGATCATTTGTGTTTGATAAAAATCAAGAAACTTTCAAAGATTCTTATCTTAAAAACTAATTGAGATATCTTTCTGAAATAAAGAGCAACTTGAAGCAAATTTTGTTGCTATTTTATGTGCCTAAGATTCTTGCTTCAAATATTTTAATCTCCGAATTATGATTTCTTAATTGAAACTCTGCAAAATATAATTATGTGAGTTTGATAAAAATCAAGAAATTTTCAAAGAATAGTATTTCAAGAACTAATTGAGATATCGCTCTGCAATAAAGAGCATCTTGAAGCAAATTTTGTTGCTATTTAACGTGCTTAAGATCGTTTTTCCAAATCATTAAATTTCTGAGTTGTGATTTTTTGATTAAAGCTTTGCAAAAACGTAATTATATATATTTGTTAAAAATCAAGAAATTTTCAAAAATTCGTACCTTAAGAACTAATTGAGATATCGCTCTGAAATAAAGAACAACTTGAAGCAAATTTTGTTGCTATTTAACGCGCTTAAGGTCGTTTTTCCAAATCATTAAATCTCTGAGTTATCATTTTTTAATAAAAGCTTTGCAAAAACGTAATTATATATATTTGTTAAGAAATCAAGAAATTTTCAAAAATTTATATCTCAAGAACTAATTGAGATATCACTTTGAAATAAGGAGTGATTTGAAGCAAATTTAATTAGTATTTAACGTGCTTGAGCTGCTTTCTTCAAATCTTTGAATCTCCTAGTTATAATTTTTTTATTAAAACTTGGCACAAACCTGATCATATGTGTTTGATAGAAATCAAGAAATTTTCAAAGAATCGTATCTCAAGAACTAATTGAGATATCGCTCTGAAATAAAGAACAACTTGAAGCAAATTTTGTTGCTATTTAAGGTGCCTAAGATTCTTGCTTCAAATATTTGAATCTCCGAGTGATGACTTTTTGATTGAAACTCTGCAACATATAATTATATGTGTTTGATAAAAATCAAGAAATTTTCAAAGAACCGTATTTCAAGAACTAATTGAGATATCGCTCTGAAAAAAAGAGTAACTTGAAGCAAATTTTGTTGTTGTTTAACGTGCTTAAGATCGTTTTTCCAAATCATTACATTTCTGAGTTGTGATTTTTTGATTAAAGCTTTGCAAAAACGAAATTAAATATATTTGTTAAAAATCAAGAAATTTTCAAAAATTCGTACCTCAAGAACTAATTTAGATATCACTTTGAAATAAGGAGTGATTTTAAGCAAATTTAATTAGTATTTAACGTGCTTGAGCTACTTTCTTCAAATCTTTGAATCTCCGAGTTATAATTTTTTATTAAAACTTGCCACATACATGATCATATGTGTTTGATAAAAATCAAGAAATTTTCAAAGATTCTTATCTTAAAAACTAATTGAGATATCTTTCTGAAATAAAGAGCAACTTGAAGCAAATTTTGTTGCTATTTTATGTGCCTAAGATTCTTGCTTCAAATATTTAAATCTACGAGTTATGATTTCTTAATTGGAACTCTGCAAAATATAATTATGTGAGTTTTATAAAAATCAAGAAAATTTTCAAAGAAAAGTATTTCAGGAACTAATTGATATATCGCTCTAAAAAAAGAGTAACTTGAAGCAAATTTTGTTGCTATTTAACGTACTTAAGATCGTTTTTCCAAATCATTAAATTTCTGAGTTGTGATTTTTTGATTAAACCTTTGCAACAACGTAATTATATATATTTGTTAAAAACCAAGAAATTTTCAAAAATTCGTACCTCACGAACTAATTTAGATATCACTTTGAAATAAGTAGTGATTCGAAGCAAATTTAATTAGTGTTTAACGTGCTTGAACTGCTTTCTTCAAATCTTTGAATCTCCGAGTTATAATTTTTTTATTAAAACTTTGCACAAACATGATCATTTGTGTTTGATAAGAATCAAGAAATTTTCAATGAATCGTATCTCAAAAACTAATTGAGATATCGCTCTGTAATAAAGAGCATCTTGATGCAAATTTTGTTGCTATTTAAGGTGCCTAAGATTCTTGCTTCAAATATTTAAATCTCCGAGTGGTGATTTTTTGATTGAAACTCTGCAAAATATAATTATATGAGTTTGATAAAAATCAAGAAATTTTCAAAGAACCGTATTTCAAGAACTAATTGAGATATCGCTCTGAAAAAAAGAGTAACTTGAAGCAAATTTTGTTGTTGTTTAACGTGCTTAAGATCGTTTTTCCAAATCATTACATTTCTGAGTTGTGATTTTTTGATTAAAGCTTTGCAAAAACGAAATTAAATATATTTGTTAAAAATCAAGAAATTTTCAAAAATTCGTACCTCAAGAACTAATTTAGATATCACTTTGAAATAAGGAGTGATTTTAAGCAAATTTAATTAGTATTTAACGTGCTTGAGCTACTTTCTTCAAATCTTTGAATCTCCGAGTTATAATTTTTTATTAAAACTTGCCACATACATGATCATATGTGTTTGATAAAAATCAAGAAATTTTCAAAGATTCTTATCTTAAAAACTAATTGAGATATCTTTCTGAAATAAAGAGCAACTTGAAGCAAATTTTGTTGCTATTTTATGTGCCTAAGATTCTTGCTTCAAATATTTAAATCTACGAGTTATGATTTCTTAATTGGAACTCTGCAAAATATAATTATGTGAGTTTTATAAAAATCAAGAAAATTTTCAAAGAAAAGTATTTCAGGAACTAATTGATATATCGCTCTAAAAAAAGAGTAACTTGAAGCAAATTTTGTTGCTATTTAACGTACTTAAGATCGTTTTTCCAAATCATTAAATTTCTGAGTTGTGATTTTTTGATTAAACCTTTGCAACAACGTAATTATATATATTTGTTAAAAACCAAGAAATTTTCAAAAATTCGTACCTCACGAACTAATTTAGATATCACTTTGAAATAAGTAGTGATTCGAAGCAAATTTAATTAGTGTTTAACGTGCTTGAACTGCTTTCTTCAAATCTTTGAATCTCCGAGTTATAATTTTTTTATTAAAACTTTGCACAAACATGATCATTTGTGTTTGATAAGAATCAAGAAATTTTCAAAGAATCGTATCTCAAAAACTAATTGAGATATCGCTCTGAAATAAAGAGCATCTTGAAGCAAATTTTGTTGCTATTTAAGGTGCCTAAGATTCTTGCTTCAAATATTTAAATCTCCGAGTAGTGATTTTTTGATTGAAACTCTGCAAAATATAATTATATGAGTTTGATAAAAATCAAGAAATTTTCAATGAATCGTATCTCAAGAACTAATTGAGATATCGTTCTTAAATAAAGAACAATTTGAAGTAAATTTTGTTACCATTTAACGTGCTTAAGATCGTTTTTCCAAAGTTTCTGAGTTGTGTCTTTTTGATTAAAGCTTTGCAAAAACGTAATTATATATATTTGTTAAAATTCAAGAAATTTTCAAAAATTCGTACCTCAAGAATTAAATGAGATATCGCTCTGAAATAAAGAGCAACTTGAAGCAAATTTTGTTGCTATTTAAGGTGCCTAAGATTCTTGCTTCAAATATTTAAATCTCCGAGTGATCCAAAATAAACAATAAAGTCTGAATGAGTATGGCTCCGCAAATAAACAGCTTCGAAGATATGAACGGTAAAAAGTGAAGAAACGCCTTCGTCTGAACATAATCAATTCCTCGGCTGTAAGTTGTTAAATTGTTGATTAATTCGTAAGTGCAGCTCTTTGAGGGTATTCGCACGAATATCATTCTACGTGTATCTACGTTTTGTATCTATCTACGTGGGAAAGTTTGATTCAAGTGTTTTTTAACTACAACCAAAAAACGAGGTGGAGCACCATAACGCTGGAACCATATTTGTTTACTTTGTTGTTGGCTTTGGTCTAAGGAAATCTTGTCAAAATGATTAATCATTAAGATATTTTTGTCTGTCAACCCAACCCAACCAAACCCCGGAGGATCATTTTCAAAAAGTCATCCTGTATCTTTCAAAACATTTCAATTTAACCTTGGACTGCTACAGTTGCTTTTAATGAAGACTTTGCTACTTTGGGATACGTGTTTACCTCAAAAAATTGAACTGATTTGCTTTAAAATAATAACAAAAATATTTGAATCAACAAACATCAATTAATAAAACAAAATGTACCATGATTATAATATGGTTTTAAATCGTATTATTAAAGAGGTGACGCACATTTCTTTATCTTTTAATAATCGAATCAAATAAATTTAGCACATCTGGCGCATTTACCCTTGCATTATCGATCACGAGCTTTAGGGGAGAAAGATCATCCATTGTGGATTCTAGTAAACCTTCTATTGCTATTGCCACGTAAAGCCATTTAATGTATTAGGGAATGCTTGTATGTTGTTGCTGACGATGCTACATCTTTTAGTCAAAGCTTCGCTTTGAATATGACTACTACGATACAAATCAATATATTAGAATCAGCTAACAATAAGCTTTGATTTAATAACAATTCAGGTTTATATCTAGTCTCGAGCCTTACATGGACTTAGTCACTCATGTACCCCTCACTAAAAATCTCACATTACTTGTAGACTAATAGGTTGGGGCTACTTTAGCATGGTTAAACAAATCTTTGGGATACAAAAAAGAACAATAAGAATAGTAAGAGATCTGGGAGATGGCGACATATCAAACAGAACTTTCAGACAAGTTAAGTCGAACACGCTTCCACGTTCGTACAATTTGGAATGTTCAAAAATTATCAGATAACCAACAGCAAAAATTTGTTTTAAAATGTTGTACTGTTCTCAAAATTCGGAAAATTTGTCCATAAATGATTATTACCATTCAATATCTGTTGATAAATAAGATAAAAATCTGTTGATAAAAACTACTTTTCGTGTTAAAATCATTTTCTTCACCTTTAAAGATCGTTTTTAAACATAACTTTTCTAAAACTGTTATCAACATTTTCACATTAATCTACTTTTGATTCAGTTGCAAATTCTTCTATTTTTGACATAGAAGTTGTGGCTTCTTATAATAACGAATCTACTTTATCTGATTTCATCCTTTCACTTTTATTTCAATAACAATTCCAGGCTTTCTTGCTTTTTGAACGAAAGCGTCAAGAATCTCATCGACAAAAAAATTTTCTTGTAACTGCCTCAATTTGAAAAAGGTGAGTGATAGTTCTTTCTTACAGACGAAAAGTACAAATTTATATTTAATATTTACATTTATATTAAGTTACAACGAATTGCAGAATTGATATTGATTAAACTTTTTAAAAAATGTTTATTTTTGGTTAAATCGATTGTTGATCATTAGGATTACTTTAGTCACTTCTCGATGCTTATTGATCCGTTTTATTGATAGATAGAGACTCGTGTTCTGGAACCGTAACAAAGAGTTTCACACAACAAATACCTTTATCGTTTAGGAATTAAATGACGTATAAAGAAATCTTCATTTATCTAATGGTAAGCAGTTGATTTCCAACTCAAATATCCATGAACAAAGTAGTTCGTATAGACGATTAACTTCAAGGAAATTGTATTTAATTTAGTGATAATAATATGTAATCATTAAACAAAGAAAAGAAATTTGGTTTGATCTTATTTCACATAAGTTAATTTCAGGGTAAAGTTTTATTTTTCATCCTTTAAGAAGTTTATATTGCTATCAGTGTCGTTATTGAGTGCACATATAACAAAATTTATTGTGTTTCAGGCAGATATCGGGTTCAATTATCTTCGTTTTAAAAACGACAGGGGGATAATCAATTAATATTTACGTTGATGTTGTTGTAACGAGTCGATCGTTTCACGGTTCAGTTGATTGTCAGAAAAATAAAAAAGAAATGGGATTAAAAGAGAAGGAAAATTTATGGATAATTAATTAATGTGTTGTGTTCGGGTTGATGAGATCATTATTAACGCTAAGATTAAAAAATATCATTTAATTTAATAAAGTTATCAAAACTTTTAACAATTACTTTTCGTATTAAAAATTTTGACAAAATCGCATCCCAAAAAAACCACAACCAAAAAAAATCTAAATTTAAATCATAACAAAAATAAAACGATTAATAATAAATAAATCACAATAATTAAAGTAAAAAAAAATATTATTTCCAAAACGCCAACAAGTTTTTCTTTTTAATATTCAAATCGTTCGCGTTTTAAAAACAATTTTCGTTTTGAAATGATAAAAAAATTAAAACATTCTTCCGTATGAAGACATATTCCTTGAATGGCTCAAACAAGGGCTGTCTTGTAATAACAATTTGCTTCCGCCATAACCAGATCCGCCGCTGCTTGAAAACAAACTCCTCGTGTAATAAGAAACGTTCGATCCGCTTCGTCTTGCTTTCAATAAAGACCAAGCAGTAACAAAGACTGCCAATAAAAAGATTAAACCAAGGACGCAAAATGCTAAAGCCATGCTACTTGGTGATACGCAAAATGTTCGATCTCCGGGTACATTTCCAAAAGACATAGTTACTTCGGAAGCAGGTTTTACTAAAAAGAAGAAAAAATAAATATAAAAAAACTGTTATTGATTTAAATCGAAAGATGACAGAAATAAATTTACCTTCTTTATAAATCGATATTTTCGTAATTTAAAGGTAACAGAAAATTAAATATGCTACTAGAAAGTGTGTTCTTCATTAACGAATCGAATTTTACCTATACACTGTTATACGAGACTCTTTTATTGTTTAATATCAATCAAAGGTTGATCCAACTCTTTTTGTGCTGCTCAATTGCAATCGCCCATGTCAAGTAATACATTCAAATTCACTCAATTATAACAATTATAATACGTGCTTGTTGGAACCAAGCTATTAGCTGCTTATTTAATTTTTATCGAAATATTGTCCAACAAATCAAAAGATGATAAAATTCTAGTTTTTAAAATCGTGTATATCAAAACCGTGTAGTATAAATGTCAAGTTTTGTAGAGTGCTATATCGAAACCGTGTTATAAAAGTCACAAATTTTGTGCTGTGTAATATCAAAACCGTACTGTAGAAGTATTGCGTTATACCTGTGTTAGAAGAAGAGAAGAGTGGAAAGTATTTTGGGAGAGGAGCTGCGAGATAGACGGCAAGTGTTAAGGCAAAGTGTGATGGAAGTTTTCTGTACAATGGAGGAAATTGTAATAGACATTGATATTAAGATTGGGGAACTGGAGGAAAAGGAGAGCTTTAAAGGTGGATGGGAGAAGCTAAAATTGGAAATTGGGAAGTGGATGAAGGAGATCAAAAGTATGATATAGTCTATATCACGAGAAGTGATTGTGATTCATTCATTTCTGGATTGAGGCTGGGAAAGATAGAAAGGGAGCGAAGAGAAAAATTATGGTTATCGAAGATAAGAAGGGGAATGGAAAACGAGAGGAAAAGATTTTACGCAAGGGAGGTAGATGGGGGTCGAAGGATGGGTGGGTAGGGTGATGGAGCTTGCCAGCTACAAGGTGCTGGCAAGAAAGGAGAAAAGAAGGATGGAAACCTCTTGGAGAGGAGCTGAAAGAGGGACAGCAAGGGTTAAGGTAGAGTGTGACGGGAGTGTTCTGTAGAATGGAGGATTGTAATAGTCATGGATTAAGATTAGGGATGTGGAGGAAAAAGAGAGCTTTAAAGGTGGATGGGAAAACCTAAAATTGAAAATTGGGAAGTAGGTAGAGGAGATCAAAAGTATGATAGTCTGTACTACGAGAAGTAATAGTGACCCATCCATTTCTGGATTGAAGCTGGGAAAGATAGAAAGGGTGCGAACGGAAAAATCGTGGCTATCGAATACAAGAAGGGGGAAGGAAAAGGAGAGGATGGGATCTTACAGGAGGAAGAGATCTTAAGGCGAAGGTATTGGGAGAGCAGAAAGGGAAGGAAGGAGATCTGAAGGTGAACGCGTTATAGAAGATAGAAAGAAATAAGGTGATATTAGAGGGAGGATCAAAGCGCGATGCGGATATGATAAGGGAAGAAATAGAGAAAAGGGAAGGCTTACGAGGGAGGCGAAGAGGGTAGACTCAAGAATAGTGATTTTATTTAGTATTTTTGGTGTATCGATAGAAATGGAGGAGGAGAAGACGATGAAACAGATCTGGAAGAAGATCTTGGCAGATATGGGATTAGGAATGGGATATGAGGAGTTTATTAGGGTGTGATGATAAATTTTAAGATAGAAAAGTGAGAGAAGAGTACAGTGAACTATGTGATGGAGGTGAAGGTAGGGATCAGAAAAGGGTTGTTAAGACGGAGAATACTTTTTATAGGGTTAAGAACGTCTTCTTCCAACCCATAAGACTTTCGAGGTATAATACAATGTTACAAATGCCAGCGTTTCGGGCATATACAAGCAAAATGTAAAAATAAGAAGCGTAACGGCTATTGCGCCAAGGAGGGGCACGAGATTAAGGAGTGCAAAGAAAGGGGAAGTGGATCGACTTGCACGAATTGCATGGACGTAAAAGACCTGGTTACAGCTCTATATCCGTTCCGTGGGTTACATAGTGCGAGCTAGCAGCCGAACTGACCTAGTTAGCTATTGCAGCGCAGTTACTCGCACCATGTGTCCCCATCATACGAGTTAATGTCAATGAGCTACTGTTATGCGAGTACATAGGTGCAATAGCTGCTCACTATCATGTCAGTAACTCGTTCTGTGTAAGCAGGCCTTAGGCATGAAGCGGTGAATAGGGAGCGCCCAAGGAATTAGAGAGAATTATGGATTATGTGGGAGAGGGAAAAGAGGAGGAAAAAGGCTCGGGAAAAAAACCTAGTCTAAAAACCAAGGCAGAGTTGTGGGGAGGTGGAGGCAGTAAGAGTAGTTTTCTGGAATGTGGCGGAGGTTATGAATAAAAGTGATCAGTTCTTGGAGTATTTGAAAGGGTTTGAGGTGTTTGTTTGGTCGAAATTTGGATCGATGAGGGACGGTGGTAGAAGATACAGAAAGAGAAAGATGCCAGATGTGTATAGATGGAATTGTCTATTTACAGAAAAAATGGAATAAGAAGGGGAGGGTCACTGGGGGATAATAACAGCAATTGCACCAGGTCTGGAAAAAGAGAACGAAAGGTTGGAGGAGTAGAGGAACAAGGAAATTGTAAAAAGGAAAATTAAATGGGGGAGACAGACGTTACAGATAGTCACAATCTTCTATTGAGGAAGACTGGAAAACTATACGAGGAGTTGAAAGGGGAAGAGCCTGAACGATGCTTAATAATGGGGATTGACTTCAATTTAAGAGTGAGGAAGGAGGGGGACAGGACGACCTCTGAGGGCTGGAGGGGGGGCAACGGTCGAAGGAAAAGACACAAAACGATGAAGGAACAGGGTTGTTAAGGTGGGTGGCAGAGAAGGGGTAGAGGATTCTAAATGGGAATATGGAGGAAGGTGAAGAGGAGGACTACACTTATATAGGGGCAAGGAGGCATCAGTAATTGATTATGTGGTGGTGGATCAAGAGATGTGAGAGTGAGTGGAAAGATTTAGGGTGCGAGAGCTCGTAGAATTGGATCACCAACCCTTGAAGGTCGAGATAAGGGATAAAACTGTATGTTTACAAGAGAAAAAATCTGATGAATCTGGTTAGAAAGAGGGGTAAACCATTTCAGGAAAAAATTGCAAGATTGGCAACAGATGATAGAGATGGCGAGAGAGATACAGAATTTGGTGAACGTGGTCGAAAAAGTAGTTAAAGGAGAACGTACGATGGGGCGGGAGAAACGAATGGTGGGATGACGAAAGCAGAGAGGTGAGGAGGGAACCGAGAAGAAAATTGACACAGCGGCGGTGGGGTTAGTTCGATATAAGAAATTTATTACTTAAAGGATTTTTCGTTCAATTTCCATATCAATTAAAATTAAATAAAACTATGTTTTGTGAGATGGATTATTTTATTTTTAGGTCTACCGGTTTCGAGTGTTTTTTTCACTCATCTTCTGGAGCATGCCTCGTCATTACACGTACATTCTAACGGCCATAACGGTCAACCGTTTTCTAACATAACCTCGCATATTAAAGAAAGTGCGCGAGTTGAAAGAAATTAAGTTATAATAAATAGAAGTGAGAATAAAATATGTTAATAATATAATAATGATGGGTGTCCTTAAAGATAAATGACTTGGCATCCTCCAGAAGATGAGTGACGGAAACACTCGAAACTGGTAGAGTCAAAAATAAAATAATCCATCTACAAAATATAGTTTTATTTAATTTTAATCAATATAAGAAGGCAGGAAGATGATATCAAGATACTTGCAAAAGAAAAAAGGAAGAACTTAAAGAGAAAAAGGCCGACGAAATTAGGTCGGCGAGACGGGAGGGAGATGTTTGGAAATACATAAATAAGATAAGAACGGGAAGAGAAGAGATTACTGGTCAGATTCCCATGATGAAAAGGAGAGAGTACTTTATGGGTTTACTAGGGGGAAATGATCAAAGACGCGCAGAGGAGTTAGTAATTGGGAAACAAGTAGCAGATAATATGACACAGGAGACGGTATTGGCGGGATTAGGAAAGGGAAAGGTACCAAGAAAAGATGGGGTCCAGAACGAAGCCTCTTGAAGAAAAAGAGAAGAAAATATACAGTAGAGATATGGAACTATCAGATTATTGAATAGGTCGTACAAGATATACGCGACGGTGCTGCTTGCAATGCTAGAAAAAGACACAGAGGAAAGGGGCCCCTCCAGATGGTCAGTCAGGGTTTAGAAAGGGATAGACATCAGGTGGTTAGTAAGCTGGGTCGAAAGGGAGGGAAGTTTTATGCCCTTCTTATCGATTTAAAGGCGTCGTTTGACAAGGTAAACAGAGGGAAACTATGAGAGAAGATGGAGAGAAGCGAGAGGTTTTGGACGACGAGAGGTTTGAGGCAGGGATGTCGGCTTAGTCCCATCCTTTTCGCTTTGTATACTGCCTACATAGAAGACAAATTAGCAGGGAGCAGTTGTGTGGGGTGGTGCACATACTGGCATACGCTGAAGAAGCATTAGGAAGAAATGTGAATAAGACGAAAATGATAAAGTTCTATAAGGCAAGTCGAGAAAATACTGAAAATTGGTGATGGAATGGCAACGTAATTGAAGATGTGAGGGAATACACATTCTTTTGTTATAGATTTAAGGAGAACAACAAAGAGGAAGGACATATTAGAATGTTAGCAACGAGGGCAAATAGGATTATGGGACAGGTTTGGCGATGGGCTGGAAGGATTTTTGACAAAGATGAGGGAGGAAGTAATTTACTGTTTGAGAGCTTAGTAATAAGCGTAGTTATGTATAGGGATCGAAAGAGCAAGGGCTCTTGGAGGATGTGCAGACCAGATAATGGAGGTGGGTGTTGGAATTAGCTAGGGAGACTCCGGGATATGTAATTAAGAAAGAAATGAAGCTAGATAAGTTGAGGGTGGAGGCGGGTAAGTGAGCGGTTCGTTTTGAGGAAAGGGTGGAAGGTAAGATCTTGGAGGAGTGTTGTAGACAGATTGAAGAAGGCAATGGACGTTATGGACGGCAAGAAAGGGAAAAGTACTATAAAAGGGTGGGATACTTAACGAAAGGGGTGATCAGAAAGATAAAGGACGGGATTGAATACGGGTTAAATATGTGGATAAGCAAGAGAGAAAGACGGCGATAAGGGAAAGTAGGTATAAATCAAATTGATTGAAGCGAGGAGGAAGAGGGGTAGAGAATTAACAGAACAGTTATAATAATAGTTAGGGCATTATTGTATCCTTTTGGGAAATAATAAATTATTATTACTTCTTATTACTTGTGCACGCTAAAAGTAGAAATACGCATAAAATAGACCTCTAGAGAGATAGAGACCTCAACCGGGTACGGTAAAAGCAGTATAAGCCTTAGAAACATTCTCAATAGGAAGCTGCCAAAAAGCGGACTTAACATCAACTGAAGATAGGAACTTAGCGTTCTTGAGCTTATAAAGGGTCGTGGAAATGTACGGGAGAGGATAACTGTCACTCTCCGACACAGCATTTAGACGACGATAGTCAACACAAAACCGAAATGTGTTATCTTTATTATCTTTACTCACCGATGGTTCGACAATACCTTATTCTAGGATGATATCAAGTTCTTTGTCAATATGCTATTGCATGTCCGGAGATACAGGACAAAACAGCGATACTACATTGCTGTTTTGATAGGATCAGCGGAAGTTCTAATTACGTTGCTTACCAGTTGAGTATACCCGAAACCATTAACCCATTCCAGTTTTAAAAAAGTTGACCAAAGTTGCTAAAAGTTGCCTATTTCTGAGGGACAAACCATCATATAAGGCAGGGGTTAGTTTTTCCTACGCGCGCCAATTTAACATTACCGAAATATTTTGTGGGCAAAAAAAATAAAAATATAATGTAATGGCGTTTCCAGAAAGCGTACACAGAATGATGTTAAATGATGGGAGACTAAAAATAAAGTCACATGAGTAACATCGCGGGCCAATTTTGCAGACTTTGCAGGCCGCACTTTGGGAACTTCTGGTCTAAGGAATCAATCTCAAAACGAGACTACTAGCAAAATTACAAGTCATTTCTAAGGTCAGACATCACTCCAACAAGTCAGGCACCACTAGGGCTTGATTGTAGTTGAAGTGCCTAATAAGAGTTTGGGGAAGTGTAGATATCACCAATATATCAATAAGGTTATCTGTTCTTCGAAGTAACCGGTACCGTAACTACACCCATCCTTACAACTAAATCACCATTAATCGCAAATCTGATAAATAAATCAAATCCAAAATCTGATACAACTTTTCATCCCACTTACATCCCACATACTCTCTGTACCTAATATCGATATTTTTAAATATGATCTTCCGCCAACTCTATAACCATCCAAAACTGTACTCTTAGACTACTAAGATACAAGATATCTTACAAGTCGTATTATCATCCTCAATGTCAATTAACTATTAAAAATTTACTATTATCAGCGGCGCATTTAGGACAAGTTCTAATTGTAAAACCATCATTCTTACATTTAAAACAATGCAGAAGTTACGAGCCATGTGACCTGAAACTCCGCAATTATAACACTTAATCCTAACAGGTTTTATCACAGAAGGATCTAAAGTTTGAGAAAAATTCGCAGGTGTCAAGTATGCCAATTCAGGCTCCAACGTTTTTGGCAAATTTTAGGAGGTTGGAATTCTTTAACTGCACGCTTAGATTCTTCCAATTGCTTATATATATCTTTCAAACTGGTGATTATATCAATAGTATGGAAAGCTATTGGAAAGTAAAGTTTTGAAAACGGAGGAAGCGATTAAGAACAAATTAGTTGAGGTTGCCGCGTTATTGGATAATTTTCATATTAAAAATACTAAGAAATTCGAAACTAAGATTTGACATTTTTGGGGGTATAAGACGTATGAGTGAGTTGTGTGAAGACCGCGCTGATATTCTCGTTGAGGCTTTGTCCTTGAAGTATAATTTCTTGAAAGCGATTTTGCCAGGGCGCAGAGACTCACTCTGCTTCTATGTTCTAAAACAATATGAGTCCAAACAACAATCCACCTGTTAAAGTCTGTTGTCTGAATTTATGTTATACGCCAAAGAAAGACCAGCAACATTTGAGTTAGTTTTCTGCAAATTTAATGTTTCTACCAAATAAAACTTTTGCGTTGAGATATTAACTGGACAAACTCATATTTAATCACAAATTTAGGCAAAAAAGTGTATTCTATTTAAATTGATAATGCCTCGGAATGCTGCAACCTTCTATTCTTGTTTGATCTTATTTTTATATTCAGTTTTTGGTGTCTTACTGATCTCTATAAATATCCACTTATAATGTAGATTAAAAACAAGTCTTGAATTGTTAAAAATAAAAAAAAATAAGAATCGATTTATTTTACAATAAAAATTATTTAAATTTGACCCATATTCCCTTAAATATCTACAAAAAAAAATAATAAAGAAACGAAACTAACTTGATAATTCTTTGATAAAACTTTTAAAACATAGATTGATTAGATTGAAAACACGGTTCTTTTAGTTTGTAAAGAAGATGTATTGGTAAATCTTTCAGCAGAACGACGCGACGATACATCAAAATCCTCTTTCTATTCTATTTTAGCGCCGGTATATAAAAGAAGAACATAGAAGAAACGATATACATGAAGAAGGAAACAAAACAAAAGTCGGATGATTGCAACATCAATATCGTTTGAAGCTTTTGAATTATTACCCGATCGGAACTAATGGACCGAAAACTGACGCGGTTCGATGTTTTAAATTAATTACAGAGAACGGCTAGTCTTCAGCGTCTTCAGATGGTGATTCGTCTCCGGAATATGCCGGCATATTTCACGCAAGGTTTCCTCTTCGTCTTTGTCCCGAAGCAAGTAGAAAAAAGTATTTCCAATTATCGTTGCATTTAGTATCTTTTAGAAAATTATTTCTTTGAAATCATTTGTGTTGCGTGTACTTTTATGATCAGGTAGGTGGTCGTCTTAAATTTTTTTGTTGTTGAAGGTGATAATGCAAAATGGGAGTAGATGATGACTAAGAACGCGTGCGGAAAGTTAATTGGCTTATAAACGCAATTTGAGGCTCGCTTTCAACGTTCTTAATGGGGTAATTTAACGATTTCACGGTGTTTTACATTTTTCTCAAAGTTTCGATGCTGTAGGTGAAGTTTTACTTTTTTATTATTAATTGTATTTAATTTAACACTTTTTATTTTTAATTGATTTCGAAACATCCTTTTTTAAATAAATACATAGTTTGAAAAAAAAAGAAATAAAGCAAAATTTTGCAATTTACAAACGGAAAGGGTGCAAAGAAAACCTAAAAAAGTCCCCAAAAAAATCATAACCCTACCCCATAAAAATCTTTATTTATAAAAGAAATAAAAGAAAATAAAATATAAGAAAAAAATTTATATTTACAACAAACAATATGTACAACCAAAAAGCAATATTTACAAGTGCATCTTTATTTTTAAACTTACCATTTCGTCGGTCAAATCGTAAATAATCATCTTCGATATCAATTTCGGGTGCTTTAACTTCAACGCTATTAAAGACTTCTAATCGTTCTAAAATTTCTTCACCATGCTCATCGACGCTTAATTTTCGGGGTAATCGGTTATCGTTCAAATTATGATTGTCGTCGTCGTGATTGCAATGTATTTGGCTGCAATTTGAACGGCAAAGTTGGAGGGAACAAGAAAAATGTAAACGATTTCGATCGGGGAATTTGAAGGCCGCAAATTTTGCGATTGCTTCTTGGTGTTTCATTAAAGCGATCGGTCGAGGCGGTTTTAAAGATAACTCTGGAAGTAAAAGCTCGTCTATTGGGCAACCAAAATCGTCGAGAAGTTTTTGATATGAATCTCCGATTCCATCGTGGGCGATACAATCAACTACCCTCCAACCAATTCCAGCTAAAAAAAAAGTATCAGGGTTAATAAAAAATGTTTAAATGAACTAAAAGGAAGATATAGGAATTTTAGACAAGTGATTATGTGGAATATCTTTATGATTTATAAGGAATAGATATATGTCCCCGAGTCGAGTTATAAAGAGGAAAAAATTTCACTCCAACTTCAACAGTTGCTATTTTGGTGGTGGTTAAAATCGAATTAACTGAATTGTGGATGCTAATTCAGAATTCTATCATAATTTTAATGGTGAAATCCATATTTTGATATCTCCATTGGTTCTGGAGAAATCAATCTTTGAAGCTAGTCTATAAAAAAATCGATTAATTTTGACGCGCTGTTAGTGTTAATTTCAACAAATGCTATCACGATACTGATTAAAATCGAAATAACCAAATTATGAGTATTGAGTTAAAATCCTAAGACAATTTTAATGGTGAAAACCGCTTTTTGATATCTCGATTAATTCTTGAGGAAGCAATGTTTAAAGTTAGTATATAAAAAATAAACGATTGATTTTAACACGTTGTTAGTGTTGATTTTAATAAATGCTATCAGGATAGCGATTAAAATCGACGTAACCAAATTGTGACTATTGAGTTAGAATCCTAAGACAATTTTAATGATGAAAACCATTTTTTATATCTCGAATGATTCTTGAGGAATCAATGTTTAAAGTTAGTCTATAAAAAACAATCGGTTAATTTTGATGCGTTATTAGTGTTGCTTTCAATAAATGATATCTGGGTGGTGATTTAAATCGAAGTGACTAAATTGTGAGCACTGATTCAGAATTCTATGGCAATTTTAATGGTGAAGCCCATTTTTTGATATCTCGATTGGTTCTTGAGGAATTAATCTTTGAAGATAATCTATAAAAAGCAATCGGTTGATTTTGTTGCGTTGTTAGTGTTAATTTCAATAATGCTATCTCAATAGTGATTAAAATCGAAGTAACTAAATTGTGAGTATTGAGTCAGAATCCTAAGACAATTTTAATGGTGAAAACCATTTTTTAATATCTTGAATGATTCTTGAGGAATCAATGTTTAAAGTTAGTCTATAAAAAACAATCGGTTAATTTTGATGCGTTATTAGTGTTGCTTTCAATAAATGATATCTGGGTAGTGATTAAAATCGAAGTGACTAAATTGTGAGCACTGATTCAGAATTCTATGACAATTTTAATGGTGAAACCCATTTTTTGATATCTCGATTGGTTCTTGAGGAATCGATCTTTAAGATAATCTATAAAAAGCAATCCGTTGATTTTGTCGCGTTGTTGGTGCTAATTTCAATAAATGGTATCTCAATAGTGATTAAAATCGAAGTAACCAAATTGTGAGTATTGAGTCAGAATCCTAAGACAATTTTAATGGTGAAAACCATTTTTTAATATCTCGAATGATTCTTGAGGAATCAATGTTTAAAATTAGTCTATAAAAAACAATCGGTTAATTTTGATGCGTTATTAGTGTTGCTTTCAATAAATGATATCTGGGTGGTGATTAAAATCGAAGTGACTAAATTATGAGCACTGATTTAGAATTCTATGGCAATTTTAATGGTGAAACCCGTTTTTTGATATCTCGATTGGTTCTTGAGGAATTAATCTTTGAAGATAATCTATAAAAAGCAATCGGTTGATTTTGTCGCGTTGTTGGTGTTAATTTCAATAAATGCTATCTCAATAGTGATTAAAATCGAAGTAACCAAATTGTGAGTATTGAGTCAGAATCCTAAGACAATTTTAATGGTGAAAACCATTTTTTAATATCTCGAATGATTCTTGAGGAATCAATGTTTAAAGTTAGTCTATAAAAAACAATCGGTTAATTTTGATGCGTTATTAGTGTTGTTTTCAATAAATGATATCTGGGTAGTGATTAAAATCGAAGTGACTAAATTGTGAGCACTGATTCAGAATTCTATGACAATTTTAATGGTGAAACCCGTTTTTTGATATCTCGATTGGTTCTTGAGGAATCGATCTTTAAGATAATCTATAAAAAGCAATCGGTTGATTTTGTGGCGTTGTTGGTGTTAATTTCAATAAATGCTATCTCAATAGTGATTAAAATCGAAGTAACCAAATTGTGAGTATTGAGTCAGAATCCTAAGACAATTTTAATGGTGAAAACCATTTTTTAATATCTCGAATGATTCTTGAGGAATCAATGTTTAAAGTTAGTCTATAAAAAACAATCGGTTAATTTTGATGCGTTATTAGTGTTGCTTTCAATAAATGATATCTGGGTGGTGATTAAAATCGAAGTGACTAAATTGTGAGCACTGATTCAGAATCCTATGGCAATTTTAATGGTGAAACCCGTTTTTTGATATCTCGATTGGTTCTTGAGGAATCGATCTTTAAGATAATCTATAAAAAGCAATCGGTTGATTTTGTCGCGTTGTTGGTGTTAATTTCAATAAATGCTATCTCAATAGTGATTAAAATCGAAGTAACCAAATTGTGAGTCTTGAGTCAGAATCCTAAGACAATTTTAATGGTGAAAACCATTTTTTAATATCTCGAATGATTCTTGAGGAATCAATGTTTAAAGTTAGTCTATAAAAAACAATCGGTTAATTTTGATGCGTTATTAGTGTTGCTTTCAATAAATGATATCTGGGTGGTGATTAAAATCGAAGTGACTAAATTGTGAGCACTGATTCAGAATTCTATGACAATTTTAATGGTGAAACCAGTTTTTTGATATCTCGAATGATTCTTGAGGAATCAATGTTTAAAGTTATCACATAAAAACAACTGATTTGTTTTCATGAGTTGTTAGTGTTGCTTTCAAGAAATGATATCTGGGTGGTTATTAAAATCGAAATAATTAAATTGTGAGCACTGATTCGGAATTCTATGACGATTTTAATGGTGACACCCGTTTTTTGATGTCTCGATTGGTTTTTGTGGAATCAATCTTTGAAGTTAGTCTATAAAAAACGATCGGTGGATTTTGACACGTTGTTAGTGTTGATTTCAACAGATTTTGCTATCAGGGTGATTAAAGCCGAAGTAACCAAATTCTGAGTATTAAGTCAGAATCCTAAGACAATTTTAATGGTGAAACCCGTTTCTTAATATCTCGATCGATTCTTGAGGAATCAATCTTTAAAGTTATCATATAAAAACAACCGATTTGTTTTCACGCGTTCCTAGTATTGTTTTCAACAAATGATATCTGGGTAGTGATTAAAATCGAAGTAACTAAATTGAGCACTAATTCAGAATTCTATGACAATTTTAATGGTGCATCGTTTTTTGATGTCTTGATTGGTTCTTGAGACATCAATCTTTGAAGTTAATCTATAAAAAATAATCGATGGTTTTAACACATTGTTAATGTTGTTTTCAACAAATGGTATCTGGGTGGTGATTAATTTCTTTCATTAAAGTTAAAAAGTTTTGAATTTGGACAAAAAAAGCGAATTTTTACATAGAAATGGAAATAATAGGTTTAATTGTACAGTTAGAGTATAAAATTGGTGTGATTTCGTGATTTGAACATATCTGACGCATTTTTTATACTTACAATTAGATAAGTTTGAAAAATCAGTAATAAAATTTTATTATATAGATACGATGATCTCTTCTCTATAAAAATAGCCGAAATATTATCATTAATAAATCTCAAATGTGTCGCCTTTTTTTACTGGATATCTCGGCTGTTTTTAAGATAACGTAGTCATGATTGTTATTTTAAAATGTTTTACTATGGATAATTTAATACCTAATTAATCAATGTATGTGATTTTATCACAATATTTTACGTACTTATGACGCACCCTCACCATACACAGATGTTCCATCTAACTGGTTCGTCAGATCTGCAGAACGCTTACGTAAAAGTTTTTATTATACCTTTTCATTATACGTAGGATTTTTCATTTTCGACTTATTTTGGTTTAGTTTTTTTGTCAACATTTATTCAAAAAACTTCTACGTCTGCACGATCGTGCGGACGTCGTGTGGATTACTCTTCACATCATATCAACAGATTGTTATTTGTCGTATTGCATCACCGTTTCTTCATATTCTACAAGGGTATTTAAAAAAAAGTTAACATACCCTTGATATTGGGATTTTATTAAAAACCGTTTAGAAGCATATTTATTCTGTAATTTTAAAAAACTTTAAGTGATTTCGTTTCAAAATTTTTAGTACTAATGATAGTTATGGAGTTCTACTTTTAGTTTAATCATATACACGTTATTCACAAGGTAATTAGAAAAGACACCGAAACATACTTGTTAAAATGAGAGAATGACCCAAATGATGATATTTTCGATATGAATGATGGTTGTATGCTTGGCAAAGTATGCACATTTCAAGAAAGAAGTAGTTCATCACATATTAACAACAAATCTAAAACTTCACTTTATCTGTCTTTCAGATCTTTTGACTACAAAACTTTTTGGTTTGGCAGCAACTTATGTATAATTTGCCATTACCAGAAACACGATTGTACTGTGGGCTGAAGAGAGACTTCGCTTACATTGCCTCAAACCCCGGAATATTTTAGTACTTGCTCGTAGCAACATTAAAGTTCTAATTTTCATTAGATTGCGTGGTGAAATCTGATAACGTTATTCTGATCGGGGTTGAAAGTTGATTTTTCTGGCTACCCAATATGTAATTTATGTAAATGGAAAATTAATGGTTTGGAAAGAAAAATGAGCACCTGAAAATAAACAAAAATTGAGTTCGAGATTAGATCATACTATGCAAGCAATTAATCCTCCTACAAGATAAATATTCAAAACTCACAGAAAATTAGGTACAGAAATAGTTAACATTTATATAAATTTAATTGTTTAAGTTTTCCTATCTTCCTTAGACCTTAAGTTTTTTTAATTTGAATTGCTTCCCGCTATTTTCCTCCTATGACGTAATGCGTATTAAATTAAAATGTTTAAGGTTTGTACGATGAAGTTCAGTTTATTCTTAAAAACGGCTATTCGGTGCTACAGCTGTTTCAGTGTACAAAAACACCTTCTTCAGGCACGACTAAAATATTTGTGGAAAAATATAATTTAAAAATTACAAAAGAACACTTAAAAAAATTATGTAGTATTTACCGTCAGTTTGAGGAAGACATTGTTTGGAAGAATATATAATTAAACGGGTTCATCGAACATCGAGTACGTTTAGAAGTTGAAAACTGTGAGGAAAATTGAAAAGGCCTGAGGGGCGTGTTATAAAAGCAAAATTGAAGGCTTGAAGAGCGCGTTAACAAATTGTAGTGGTATTTTTAAAAAATTAAAAGCTTGAAGAGCACGTGTTCGTAGATTATAAACTGTAAAAAATGAAAATGTGTTAAAGTAGAATGTAAAATTAAATGAACTTATTACCTAAACTTCATAGTAAAATTTATGTTTAGCATGTTTTTTGCGACATTTTGTTTTTCACTAAATTTTACTATGAAGTTTAGGTAATAAGTTCATTTAATTTTACATTCTACTTTAACACATTTTCATTTTTTACAGTTTATAATCTACGAACACGTGCTCTTCAAGCTTTTAATTTTTTAAAAATACCACTACAATTTGTTAACGCGCTCTTCAAGCCTTCAATTTTGCTTTTATAACACGCCCCTCAGGCCTTTTCAATTTTCCTCACAGTTTTCAACTTCTAAACGTACTCGATGTTCAATGAACCCGTTTAATTATATATTCTTCCAAACAATGTCTTCCTCAAACTGACGGTAAATACTACATAATTTTTTTAAGTGTTCTTTTGTAATTTTTAAATTATATTTTTCCACAAATATTTTAGTCGTGCCTGAAGAAGGTGTTTTTGTACACTGAAACAGCTGTAGCACCGAATAGCCGTTTTTAAGAATAAACTGAACTTCATCGTACAAACCTTAAACATTTTAATTTAATACCCTACGATGAACATAGAATCAAATTTATCAAAATTAATTTCGGCGGAGGTATCCGTCTTGATTCACACACTGAGGAAGACAATGAGGAAGAAAGAAAACACAATTGACACCATCAACTTTCTCCACGAAGCCATCAGAAATGGAGTTACACCAAAAGTATTCAAAATTAAAGTACCAAGCATTTTTACACACCAGAAACCAGCTCTGGAACGGAACCTCATCAAGAAAAACATCAGAGTACAATATGGAAAGCTAGCAAATTTTGACATCATACTCAAATTTATCCACAGACGTCTCACCAAACAACTTCATCACATCGAATATGAAGAAATCCTCAGAAAATTTAACGAAGAAATATATTACAATACCATTCATTCCAAAAGTATTAAAAGACAGAAGCTTAACAGATTGATATCCAACAAAAAGAACGAAGAGAGACAACAACTGAACAGGCGAGGCAAGGTATCCTACAACACAAATAATAATAACAATAAAACCACTAATTATTTAGAGAACAATAATTCAACTATTCTGAGAAAACAATATACCCGGCCCTCTGACACCAACCATAATAAACACCTCATTGCTAAGAGATTAGATCATAATAAACCCATCATTACAGTTAACATAAATGATCGTGATAATTTCAACTTCGGCCCTAGATTCACTAACCTCACAAACTTTAATTTTTCTAGTAAAGACGAAAAAATTTTTAACTTAAATCATAAATTCACCCTTCCGGCTACTGTTAGACCAGTGGATGTTGCTATAAAAATAGAATCCCAATTACTGCATAACCAGAAGTTAAATCAGATTTTCGAAACCAACCATAATCTTATCAAAAATATCAACAATAAACAAAACAACAACTCATTTTACCAATCCATACACCGAGATACCAAAACTCTAAAACAAAAAATTTCTAACAACAACCTGATCTTAACAATGGGTGACAAGAATGCAGGGTACGTTATTTTAAATAAAAACACCTATATTGAAAAGACAGAGAATTTTTTTAAAGAAAACAACATCACACAAATTCAAAATAATCCAAATCAAAACTTCAATAATAAAATCAAAAAATTCATTAAAGAAAATCATCCAGCACTAACATTTTTTAACATTAACAATTTTAAATCAATAGTCATGAACCCTCAAATTCCCAACCTAAAATGTCTTATAAAACTTCATAAAATTGATCATAGTATACGACCAATAATCTCTAATAAAAACACACCCACTAGTAAAATAGCTAAATCCTTACAAATATTTCTTTATAAAACATTTCAAAAATACTTCACTCATAGCATAAAAAACTCTTGTCATCTTGTTGAGCAGACAAAAAATTTAAAGATTACCAGTAAACACCGTTTAGTATCTCTTGACATTAAAAATCTTTATAGCAACATCCCTGTACAGGAATCAATTGAACTTATTCACGAGTATCTACACAATAACGCTAATAATTTACGCCTGTCCCTGGTTGAGGTAGATGCTTTCATTGGCCTGTTGAGGTTGGTTTGTGATCAAAATTTCTTTGAGTTCAATAATAAATTTTACAAGATGAGAGATGGTTTACCAATGGGGTCACCCATCTCAGGCATTATTTCGGAAATTTTTGTTAACTCTCTCGAACGTACTCTATTTTCAGATAAATATAAAATTTTCACCTCAGATATTACCTTTTACGGACGCTATGTAGATGACATTCTGATCATCTACCATGGTAACAACGCTAAACTTCACGCTTTACTTAATATTTTTAATAATTTATCTAAACTTCAATTCACCATAGAACATGAACATAACAATAGTATAAATTTCTTAGATCTTACAGTTACAAAAAACCTTTTAGATAATAAACTAAATTTTAATATTTTTAGAAAACCTACCACAACTAATGCTATCATTCCTAAGAACTCATATAACTGTACTTCCCATAAAGAAGCCTCTTTTCGTTTCATGATTAACAGATTAATTAACATTCCACTCAATCAACCAGACTTCATTATCGAACTCAAGAAGATTTTACACATCGGTTTTACTAATGGTTACAATATGGATGACATTCAGAGAGTATACAATAAGGTTCACAAATCCAATATTAACAGGCTTATATACCCACATAGTAAAACACCTTCTAAATTTTTATCAATTCCCTATGTACCCTCACTTCAACATGACATGGGAAAACAACTGAGGAATCTTAATTTTAACCCGGTTTTTACTTCGTGTCAGAGGGTTGGACAAATATTAAATAACACTAAAACAGAAACGTGCCTAGCGAAAAAATGTGGTGTTTACAGTATCGCCTGTTCAGATTGTAACAAACTCTACATAGGTCAAACTGGTCGCAGTTTGGGGGTCAGATTCAGGGAACATATTAAAAAAGATAATTCTGCTGTATTTAAACACTTAAACAAAGAAAAACATAATACCAACTTCAATAACGTTAAACTTCTAAAACAAGCAAACAAATCCAAAGAATTGGATCTTTACGAAGAACTTTTCATACATATAAATAATAAAAACAACATTTTACTTAATGATATTACAGATTTTAACCACCATCGTTATTTTTATAAATACATTCAGTCCCCTGAGTCTGATCCCCCCACTGCAGACATAAACATATAGTTGAAGTTTTTTCTGTCTTTTAATATTAATTTTCTAATTTATTAATTTTTAATTCCCTGTTATACTACTGTACCAGGCTTTACATTTTAAATTTATTAATAATCCTTAAAATTCAAACTCTGTACACATGCGCAATCAGTTCAGTAACTCTCGACATAACCTTATTTTAAACGCACGCTAGTCGTTAAAAAGCGCTTCACGCAGACGGACTCTTTTTGTTAATTTTTGTAATTTTCTACGTACATTTTTAATCTTTTGTGTTTTTTGCGACATTTTGTTTTTCACTAAATTTTACTATGAAGTTTAGGTAATAAGTTCATTTAATTTTACATTCTACTTTAACACATTTTCATTTTTTTACAGTTTATAATCTACGAACACGTGCTCTTCAAGCTTTTAATTTTTTAAAAATACCACTACAATTTGTTAACGCGCTCTTCAAGCCTTCAATTTTGCTTTTATAACACGCCCCTCAGGCCTTTTCAATTTTCCTCACAGTTTTCAACTTCTAAACGTACTCGATGTTCGATGAACCCGTTTAATTATATATTCTTCCAAACAATGTCTTCCTCAAACTGACGGTAAATACTACATAATTTTTTTAAGTGTTCTTTTGTAATTTTTAAATTATATTTTTCCACAAATATTTTAGTCGTGCCTGAAGAAGGTGTTTTTGTACACTGAAACAGCTGTAGCACCGAATAGCCGTTTTTAAGAATAAACTGAACTTCATCGTACAAACCTTAAACATTTTAATTTAATACCCTACGATGAACATAGAATCAAATTTATCAAAAAAAAAAAAAAAAAAAAAAAGTAATGCGTATGGTTGCGTACAAACCTAGACAACCTTTAAAATATAAACCTTTGTCCCACACTACATGCTATATATGTAGCTTATATACATATACCAAATTCGCTGACCGCATAAACGTATATCAATTAAATTGCATAGATTGCGATAAAATATACATATATATGAGAATCAAAAGCGAGATAAAAAAGAATTTTTTTCTCAAATCGTTAAGATTTGCATTTTAATGCGCTAATATTGGAAAAAATACAATAATATGTTAGAATTGATCTGGCAGAACTTTGAATAGCTATTATGAGTAATATTCATTAAATGTATATTATATGCATATATGATATAAAACTATTATGGCCGGATAGATATGCTGCATAACCGGATATCTGGTTAATTATTGTTTAAGAATAAAATTTGCCCTACCATTTATCCTAAAAGTTTTGTTTGCAATATGCTCAGTATCCCGAGTGTTACAATCTTTTCAAAATTGGCCGAGATAATTTCTTTCACAAACTTCAAACAGGATAGACTTGATTTCAATCTTCGAATCCCGAGTGATATCCTCAACATCTTATATAAGTACGAATTCAACAAATTTTCATATTTCCCTATTTTCTTGTTAATCATTTATCCTCAAATTATTTTGTTAATAGTAATGCTTGGGTTGGAATTTTAAGCAAATTATGTGACGTGGTTATAACTAAGGCCTGAATTTATAAGTAACAAAAATAAGCAATATAAGTTTTTTTTGTGTTTTAAAATTGGTCGAAATATGCAGTAAGATTCCGGAAATATTTTTGTATATTCTTGTAAGTATTACAAGAATAATACGCTCATGCGAAATTGTTGATAGTTTCATCTGGATTGAAGTTAGCACTATCAATTAATCTTTTAATTATAATGTTAATTAATGTACTGTTGAGCTGTTTCTTCTCAATTCAGTCTCAAATCTGCTACGAATTTGATTTTTTTTGAAAATCATGTGTTTTAAATTGATAGTTGATACAGTATTTAGAAGACTTGATACCGCGTTTAGGAGGTATTAAGATACTGCATTGATACTTGATATTGCTTCCAAAAGATTTGAAATGCTTCCAATAGACTTGAAGTGCGTCTAGAAGACTTGCACTGCTTACAGAAGCACTTGATACTACCCTTAAAAGACTTGATGGTGCTTCTAGAAGACTTGATGTTGACTCCAGAAGACGTGAAATGCATCCAGAAGACATGCAATGTTTACAGAAGATTTCAACTACATCCGGAAGACTTGATACTGCCCCTGGAAGACTTACTACTCAGTCAAAAAGACTTGATATTACTTCCAGAAGACTTAAAATAATTCCAGAAGACTTGCAACACTTTCAGAAGGCTTCATATTGCCTCTAGAAGACTTAGAATACTTCTAGAAGGGTTGCAATACTTCCAGAAGACTTGATACTGCTTCGAAAAGACTTGATATTGCGTCTAAAAGACATGATGTTCCTTCTAGAGGATTTGTAACACTTCCAGAATACTTAAAATATATCCTAAAGATTTTCAGAAGACTTGACACTGCCTATAGAAGACTAGCAATGGTTCTAGAAATGTTGCAATGCCTTCAAAAGACTACAGCTTCCAGAAATTTTAAAATGTTTCTAACAGACTTAATATTGCCTTCAGAAGGCTTCAAATACTTTCAGAAGACGTGATGCTGCTTCTAGAAGACTAGATATTGTTAGCAGAAGACGTGAATTATATCCAGAAGACTTGAAATTGTTTACAGAAGACGTGAAGCTACTGCCTCTGGAAGACTTAGCATTGCTTCTGAAAGGCTTGAAATGCTCCCAAAAGACGATACTCCTTCTAGAAGAGTTGAAATGCTTCCAGAAGATTTGATATTGTTCCCAGAAGACTTGATACTGCTTCCAGAAAACTCAGTATTGCATCCTGAAGACTTGAAATTCTTCCAGAAAACATGATACTGCTTCTGGAAGACTTACCATTGCTTCTGAAAGGCTTGAAATGCTTCCAAAAGACATGATACTCCTTCTAGAAGGCTTGAAATGCTTCCAGAAGATTTGATATTGTTCCCAGAAGACTTGATACTGCTTCCAGAAAACTCAGTATTGCATCCAGAAGGTTTGAAATTCTTCCAGAAAACATGATACTGCTTCTGGAAGACTTGAAATGCTTCCACAAGACTTAATATTATTTCCAGAAAACATAAAGTATTTCGAGAAGACTTAAAATACTTTTAGAAGACTTCATGCTGCCTCTAGAATACTGGCGATGCATCTAGAACAGTTGCAATAATTCCAGAAGATTTGCTACAACTTCTAGAAGATTTGATATTATTACAGAAGATGTGAAATACATCCAAAAGACCTGCATTCTTTGCAGAAAACTTCAACTGCTTCTAGAACATTTGGTATGTTTCCAGAATACTTAACATTGCTTCCAAAAGGCTTGAAATGCGTCCAGAAGACATGATACTGCTTCTGGAAGACTTGAAATGCTTCCACAAGACTTGATATTATTTCCAGAAAATATAAAGTATTTCGAGAAGACTTAAAATACTTTTAGAAGACTTCATGCTGCCTCTAGAAGACTGGCAATGCATCTAGCAGTTGCAATAATTCCAGAAGATTTGCTACTACTTCTAGAAGATTTGATATTATTCCAGAACATGTGAAATGCATCCAAAAGACCTGCATTCTTTGCAGAAAACTTCAACTGCTTCTAGAACATTTGGTATGTTTCCAGAATACTTAATATTGCTTCCAAAAGGCTTGAAATGCGTCCAGAAGACATGATACTGCTTCTAGAAGACTTGAAATGCTTTCAGAAAACTTGATGTTGCCTCTGGAAGATGTGGAATACATTCAAAAGAACACTTGATGTAGGTTCTTGATGACTTGATACTGCTTCCAGAAGGCTTGAAATACTTATAGAACACTTGATATTACCTCCAGAAATCTTGATATTGCTTGTTTGGTAGCAGACATTTTTATTGCAAAATACACGAAAAAGAAACTATTAAAAGCATTTGATTTTGATTCCAAAATATCTAGTGGTGTTGACAGAATACAAAATCTTCATGTCAACAGACCAAAAAATGTCAGTTGAAGACTAGATACTGCTTCTACAGCTTTAAACATTTCTGACAGAAGACATTTCAATTGTAAACGAACTATAGCTGCCAGATACGTTTCTTTGATCTGAAGAAATTCAAAACACCATGTATATTAATTGTAAATTGAAAAAAAAATATTCAAAATACAACAGGTATTTTGAATTTCTTCAGATCACCCAACACCCATACATATTTTGTAAAACCCGCGCTTATGCTGTTAATTAAAGACATTTGAGTAGTTTCTAACTTTCTAAATGTCTTAACATTACTATCATCTGTCTTAAAATATTCTTTTTTGAAGCCCACTCTTTAAATGCTTCTGTTGTTGCTGAAGTGTTATCAAAAGTGATAAAACGATTCTGTAGTTTTGTTCAAAATTATCAGCATAAAATATAAAAGCATGAATCTATAAGCCCCATATAGTAATTGTTGGCTCAGTAGGTAAATAAGACGGAAACTTATTTAATACTTTATTTAGTGCTGAATATTCTAAATTTATTAATTTAGTAAATGATTGAATTATGGACAAAACATGTGCTCATATTCCAGATTCCATGCGATTGTATTGAAGTTTATGTATGGATAACTAAATTTATATGCGATAAAAATAGAAAATATGAGGTTATATGCAAAATATGTAAAAACCATATAAATCCAGTCTTTAGTAATAACTATTATAACTCACTTCTTCTTTTTAAACATAGCAGATAGAGTATTTTCTAGAAGCAACTTTTTTCTCTGTTTTCTATATCATTTTCTTATAGGTATTATCGAGATATTTATTGTGATGACTAAAATCAAACAAAAATAAATAAAGCTATGGGAACTTTTAATACAACATCAATCCCCACCATCCTCATCTCCCATTAAACTCGCGCGATAGATGGGACAAAACTACATCTTTTCCAAAAAATCTATATAATTTACCACATCGGAAAAAGGTGTACTCAATTGCTGTGAAAATCAAAAAGTGGTTTGAGGATCCTCACTGATTTCCTGACCATACAGGTAGCTATAAATCACATAAAGTCACTCAATAAAAGTTTGTTTTAAGAAGTCCCAAGAACATCTCAAAAACCTATTCAACCATGGACTTCGCATTTGAACAAGTGGAGTAGGATTTCTGTTGATATTACCTAGTCTGATGCAAAATTTAGATTGATTTTCAGATTTTCTCTAACATTACAAATACTTGATTTCATCCATACAAAAAAAGCTGTACCCTTGTGTTTGTTCAGTGTAAAGAAGTGTATTAAGAAGTGAGAAAATTTAAAATAATTCTAAATATTGTATTTATTTTTAATTTTACCTGGTAGTGTTGATTTAATAACCAAAAGAGCAGGTTCACCAACTTTTAAACTTTCAGAGGTAACATCATTTTCTGGAACAATCTCCATCCAAGCTCTGGCCGCATATAAAGCTTCCGAAAGTAATTTATCATTTTTCCCAGACACCAACTCCTCCTCAAGAATTTCAGATAATTCCTGATGTCGCATTCTTCCCTTCCGATTATTAACTTTCCTCCCCTGAACCTCTTTTTTCAAAGCATCCTCAATCCTCGCATTCCACTCCATTATAAGATCTTCCTCCCCATTATTTACTTTACATGTAATCCTCGCCTCTTGATCAGAAATTTGCCTCAAGAATTTGTCTTGTTGCAATACGACTGTTACACTGTAAATCACTTGGTCGTTATCTTTCACTTTTAATTTAACACCGCAGCCGGTCGTCGGTAAAGATAGTGTTAAAGAATTTGATGAATTTCCTGTTTGGATTTAAAACAAAAATAAAAGTGCTGTATAGAATTTGTTACGGATAAAATGGGAAGTGTTGGTGTTGTTACCCGAGGATCGGCAATCTTGAGAAAATTCCTTCGCTAATAGCATTCCTTTAAATCCTTGCTCCGTCACCACTGTTACATTTAACCATTTTGAATCGCAAGCTGTTGTCGTCGAAAGAATTTTATTCGAAATCGGTGGCAAACTTCTTAATAACGGCGCGAAAGCTGTGCTTATTACTTTTAAAAGTTGGAATAGCAAAAATATTTTAAGCAACATTTTATTTTCTGAAAAAAAAAAGAAAATATAACACGTTTTATAAAAGCATTCTTTTGTTTTCTTTTGAGTAAAGTAAATTAGAATAAGGATGGATATAATAAGGAGAATAAATGGGAAATAAACAGTTATAAAGTATGAAAGGAACACGATGAAAAAGGGAGATAGCTAGAGGAAACGAGAGAATAAACTATTATTGGTTGCACATAACGGTAAAGTTAGAAGAGAGGTGATGTTACGTAGTCAAGGCCGGCTATGTGTTCTTTTTATCGTTTTAAAAGCCTCTTGACCGATCGTCATTGTTCTAACTGTCTTTAGGTCACTAGGATATTTACATTTTTTTATGATGTATGTAGGTTATATTTTTATACCAATTTTGAACATTGAAAGCCTTTTTTTATGATGATATGTTATTAAAATTATGATGATTAAGGTTCGATAATTTCTTTTTAAAATAGCATAGCTGTTTCTACATTTCTTGATCATTTTTGAATTTGGGGGGAATGAAAGAAATTATGAAATTTTAGTAAGAATTCTGGACCTAGATATAGGAATAGCTATGTAAACCATTGCGTTCTCCTTTTCGTTGAATAATGTAAAAAATGTAAAAATTTAACAATGTAGTCCTGAATAATGACTAAAAATAAAACTAATACTGTATGTAGAATTAGAAGAATTTGGGTTTAGCTATTTTAAGAGATGTGTCGTGAACTAAGTTCTAAAGGTGATTTGTCTGCTAGTATTAGTTATACTTTTAATTCCAGAAGAATTTAAAACAATCTAGAATTACACCAGAATTAAAACTAGAACTAACACTAGACCTAGAACTAGAAAGTTTTAGTTTAGCCGTTTTTAGTTTATGGCTAAACCTAAATCTTTCTAGTTCTAGGTCTAGTGTTAGTTCTAGTTTTAGTTCGATACAAGCATACAATAATCTAAAACCTACTAACAGCTATATTGAAGCTAATATCAACACTGAAACCAACATTAACTTCTCTCTTAAGATAAAACCGAACTCAACCCAACATAGCTTCAGATCTAACTCTATACATATAATTACAAAAATAGAGTATCATGTATGGTTGTATTCTGAGAAAAGTCTACATTTTCCCTTATAAATCACGAAAGTTTTCATCAAGATATCTTAAGAATTCTTAATTTTTTAAAGCCAATTAACAACATTTACGAAATGTTACAATTCGAAGTTGCGTTCAAAACTTAATATCTCAAAAACAAAATCAAACACTGAAGTACAGCTTTATTCTAAGAAAAGTGCATGCCTTTCTTCATAAATCACTAAAAATTTCATCAACATATCTTAAGAATTCGATTTTTTATGATTTTTAAGAGATGATTAAGGAAATTTTTAATTTTATGAAATACTACAAATTATCTCAAAAGATATTTCCAAAACGAGTTGAGATATTAATGTATGGTTTTATTCTGAGCAAAATACACACTCTTCTTTGTAAACTGTAACAAATTTCATCAACATATCTTAAGATTTTGATTTATTAGAATTTTTTAAAGACAATTAACAACATTTATGAACAAATATACAATTCGAGGTTACGTTCAAAACTTGATATCTCAAAAACAAAACCAGATACTGAAGTATAGCTTTATTCTGAGAAAAGTGCATACTTTCCTTCATAAATCACGGAAAACTTCATCAACATATCTTAAGAATTCGAATTTTTACGATTTTTCAAAGACAATTAACAACATTTATGAAATACTAGAATTTGAGGTTTCGTTCAAAACTTGATATCTCAAAAACAAAACCAGATACTAAAGTATATCTTTATTCTAAGAAAAGTACATACTTTTCTTCATAAATTACGATAAATTTCATCAACATATCTTAAGAATTCGATTTTTTACGATTTTTCAAAGACAATTAACAACATTTATGAAATGCTACCATTTGAGGTTGCGTTCAAAACATGATATCTCAAAAACAAAACCAGATACTGAAGTATATCTTTATTTTGAGAAAAGTACATACTTTTCTTCATAAATCACGATAAATTGCATCAACATATCTTAAGAATTCGATTTTTTACGATTTTTCAAAGACAATTAACAACATACATGAAATGCTACAATTCGAGGTTACGTTCAAAACTTGATATCTCAAAAACAAAACCAGATACTGAAGTATAGCTTTATTCTGAGAAAAGTGCATATTTTAATTCATAAATCACGGAAAACTTCATCAACATATCTTAAGAATTCGATTTTTTACGATTTATCAAAGCCAATTAACAACATTTGAGAAATGCTACAATTTGAGGTTGCGTTCAAAACTTGATATCTCAAAAACAAATCAGATACTGAAGTATAGCTTTATTCTGAAAAAAAGTGCGTATTTTCCTTCATAAATCACGAGAAATTTCATCAACATATCTTAAGAATTCGATTTTTTACGATTTTTCAAAGACAATTAACAACATTTATGAAATGCTACAATTCGAGGTTGCGTTCAAAACTTGATATCTCAAAAACAAAACCAGATACTAAAGTATGGCTTCATTCTGAGAAAAGTGCATACATTCCTTCATGAATCACGAACAATTTCATCAACATATCTTAAGAATTCGATTTTTTACGAGTTTTCAAACACAATTAACAACATACATGAAATGCTACAATTCGAGGTTACGTTCAAAACTGGATATCTCAAAAACAAAACTAGATATAAAGTATAGCTTTATTCTGAGAAAAGTGCATACGTTCCTTCATAAATCACGAAAAATTTCATCAACATATCTTAAGAATTCGATTTTTTACGATTTTTCAAAGACAATTAACAACATTTATGAAATACTAGAATTTGAGGTTGCGTTCAAAACTTGATATCTCAAAAACAAAACCAGATACTGAAGTATATCTTTATTCTGAGAAAAGTACATACTTTTCTTCATAAATCACGATAAATTTCATCAACATATCTTAAGAATTCGATTTTTTACGAGTTTTCAAACACAATTAACAACATACATGAAATGCTACAATTCAAGATTACGTTCAAAACTTGATATCTCAACAACAAAACCAGATAATGAAGTATATCTTTATTCTGAGAGAAGTACATACTTCTCTTCATAAATCACGATAAATTGCATCAACATATCTTAAGAATTCGAATTTTTACGATTTTTCAAAGACAATTAGCATCATTTATGAAATACTAGAATTTGAGGTTGCGTTCAAAACTTGATATCTCAAAAACAAAACCAGATACTGAAGTATATCTTTATTCTGAGAAAAGTACATACTTTTCTTCATAAATCACGATAAATTTCATCAACATATCTTAAGAATTCGATTTTTTACGATTTTTCAAAGACAATTAACAACATACATGAAATGCTACAATTCGAGATTACGTTCAAAACTTGATATCTCAACAACAAAACCAGATAATGAAGTATATCTTTATTCTGAGAGAAGTACATACTTCTCTTCATAAATCACCATAAATTGCATCAACATATCTTAAGAATTCGATTTTTTACGATTTTTCAAAGACAATTAACAACATTTATGAAATGCTACCATTTGAAGTTGCGTTCAAAACATGATATCTCAAAAACAAAACCAAATACTGAAGTATATCTTTATTTTGAGAAAAGTACATACTTCTCTTCATAAATCACGATAAATTGCATCAACATACCTTAAGAATTCGATTTTTTACGATTTTTCAAAGACAATTAACAACATACATGAAATGCTACAATTCGAGGTTACGTTCAAAACTTGATGTCTCAAAAACAAAACCAGATACTGAAGTATAGCTTTATTCTGAGAAAAGTGCATACTTTCCTTCATAAATCACAAAAAATTTCATCAACATATCTTAAGAATTCGATTTTTTACGATTTTTCAAAGACAATTAACAACATTTATGAAATGCTACAATTTGAGGTTGCGTTCAAAACTTGATATCTCAAAAACAAAACCAGATACTGTAGTATATCTTTATTTTGAGAAAATTACATACTTTTCTTCATAAATCACGATAAATTTCATCAACATATCTTAAGAATTCGATTTTTTACGATTTTTCAAAGACAATTAACAACATACATGAAATGCTACAATTCGAGGTTACGTTCAAAACTTGATATCTCAAAAACAAAACCAGATACTGAATTATAGCTTTATTCTGAGAAAAGTGCATACTTTAATTCATAAATCACGGAAAACTTCATCAACATATCTTAAGAATTCGATTTTTTACGATTTATCAAAGCCAATTAACAACATTTAAGAAATGCTACAATTTGAGGTTGCGTTCAAAACTTGATATCTCAAAAACAAATCAGATACTGAAGTATAGCTTTATTCTGAAAAAAAGTGCGTATTTTCCTTCATAAATCACGAGAAATTTCATCAACATATCTTAAGAATTCGATTTATTAGAATTTTTTAAAGACAACAACATTTATGAAATGCTACAATGCGAGGTTGCGTTCAAAACTTAATATCTCAAAAACAAAACTAGATACTGAAGTATATCTTTATTTTGAGAAAAGTACATATTTTTCTTCATAAATCACGATAAATTGCTTCAACATATCTTAAGAATCCGATTTCTTACGATTTTTCAAAGACATACATGAAATGCTACAATTCGAGGTTACGTTCAAAACTTGATATCTCAAAAGCAAAACCAGATACTGAAGTATAGCTTTATTCTGAGAAAACTGCATACTTTCCTTCATAAATCCCGAAAAATTTCATCAACATATCTTAAGAATTCGATTTTTTACGATTTTTAAAAAATGATTAAAACAACTTTAAATTTAATCAAATTAGATCGAGTACAAAACATGATATCTGAAAAACGAATTGACATATTCAAGTACGGTTTTATTCTGAGGAAAGTATATACTTTAGTTTGAAAATTATATTATGTTGCATCAAGATATCTTAAGAATTCGATTTTTCAAAAATGATTTAGGAAATTTTTCATTTTATGAAATAACATACTATGAATATATCTCAAAGGATATCTCAAAACGAGTTTAATAAGATATTAATGTTTTTCTGAGGAAAGTACATACTTTACTTTGTAGACTATAATAAGTTACATCAAGATATCTTAAGAATTCGATTTTTTACGATTTTTCAAAAATGATTAAAACAACTTTAAATTTAATCAAATTAGATCGAGTACAAAACATGATATCTGAAAAACGAATTGACATATTCAAGTACGGTTTTATTCTGAGGAAAGTATATACTTTAGTTTGAAAATTATATTAAGTTGCATCAAGATATCTTAAGAATTCGATTTTTCAAAAATGATTTAGGAAATTTTTCATTTTATGAAATAATATACTATGAATATATCTCAAAGGATATCTCAAAACGAGTTTAATAAGATATTAATGTTTTTCTGAGGACAGTACATACTTTACTTTGTAGACTATAATAAGTTACATCGAGATATCTTAAGTATTCGATTTTTTACGATTTTTCAAAAATGATTAAAACAGCTTTAAATTTAATCAAATTAGATCGAGTACAAAACATGATATCTAAAAAACGAATTGACATATTCAAGTAGGGTTTTATTCTGAGCAAAATACACACGATTCTTTGTAAATTGTAACAAATTTCATCAAGATATCCTAAAAATTCGATTTTTTACGATTTTTCAAAAATGATTAAAACAACTTTAAATTTAATCAATTTCAAAACATCATATCTGAAAAACGAATTGACATATTCAAGTAGGGTTTAATTCTGAGGAAAGTATATACTTTATTTTGTAAATTATAATAAGTTGCATCACGATATCTTAAGAATTCGATTTTTCAAAAATGATTTAGGAAATTTTTCATTTTATGAAATAACATACTATGAATATATCTCAAAGGATATCTCAAAACGAGTTTAATAAGATATTAATGTTTTTCTGAGGAAAGTACATACTTTACTTTGTAGACTATAATAAGTTACATCGAGATATCTTAAGAATTCGATTTTTTACGATTTTTCAAAAATGATTAAAACAACTTTAAATTTAATCAATTTCAAAACATCATATCTGAATTGACATATTCAAGTAGGGTTTAATTCTGAGGAAAGTATATACTTTATTTTGTAAATTATAATAAGTTGCATCACGATATCTTAAGAATTCGATTTTTTTTGCGATTTTTCTAAAAAGATTACAGAAATTTTTAACTTTATAAAATGCTATATTATCTCAAAGTATATATTCATGTATTTCTTTATTCTGAGAAAGGTACATAATTTTCTTTGTAAATTATAATAAGCTGCCTCAAGATATCTTAAGAATTCGATTTTTTACGATTTTTCAAAAATGATTAAGAAATTTTTTAATTTTATGAAATGCTACGAGATATACTCAAAGGATATTTCAAAAACGAATTAAGATATTCATGTATAGTTTTATTCTGAGGAAATTACATAATTTTCTTTGTAAATTATAATAAATCTCATCGAGATATCTTAAGAATTCAATTTTTTACGATTTTTCTAAAATGATTAAGTAATTTTTTAATTTTATAAAATGCTACGAATATATCTCAAAGGATATCTCAAAAACGAATTAAGATATTCATGTATAGTTTTATTCTGAGAAAAGTACATACTTTACTTTGTAGATTGTAATAAACTGCATCGAGATATCTCAATAATTAGATTTTGTACGATTTTTCAAAAATGATAAGAGAAATTTTTTACTTTATAAAATGCTGTATTATTTCAAAATATATCTCAAAAACGAAATGAAATATTCATTTATGGTTTTATTCTGAGGAAATTACATAATTTTCTTTGTAAATTATAATAAATTTCATCGAGATATCTTAAGAATTCAATTTTTTACGATTTCTCTAAAATGATTAAGAAATTTTTTAATTTTATGAAATGCTACGAATATATCTCAAAGGATATCTCAAAAACGAATTAAGATATTCATGTATAGTTTTATTCTGAGGAAAGTACATACTTTACTTTGTAGATTGTAATAAACTGCATCGAGATATCTCAATAATTAGATTTTGTACGACTTTTCAAAAATGATAAGAGAAACTTTTAACTTTATAAAATGCTGTATTATTTCAAAATATATCTCAAAAACGAAATGAAATATTCATTTATGGTTTTATTCTGAGGAAATTACATAATTTTCTTTGTAAATTATAATAAATTTCATCGAGATATCTTAAGAATTCAATTTTTTACGATTTTTCAAAAATGATTAAGAAATTTTTTAATTTTATGAAATGCTACGAATATATCTCAAAGGATATCTCAAAAACGAATTAAGATATTCACGTATAGTTTTATTCTGAGGAAAGTACATACTTTACTTTGTAGATTGTAATAAATTGCATCGAGATATCTCAATAATTAGATTTTGTACGACTTTTCAAAAATGATAAGAGAAACTTTTAATTTTATAAAATGCTGTATTATTTCAAAATATATCTCAAAAACAAAATGAAATATTCATGTATGATTTTATTCTGAGGAAATTACATAATTTTCTTTGTAAATTATAATAAATTTCATCGAGATATCTTAAGAATTCAATTTTTTACGATTTTTCAAAAATGATTAAGGAAAGTTTTAATTTTATGAAATGTTACATTATCTGAAAAGATATCTCAAAAACGGAATGAGATATTCATTTATCCTGAGGAGGGTTAATGAATATCTCACTTTCCTTTATAAATCAAATTTATTCACATTGCCTTAACTGTATACTCAATGTCACGTAAATTTCGTGCCATTTGTTATTATTGTTAATATTGTGATTATTTTATTTGGCAAACTGGATTATTTTGAATTCAATATACTTAATAAAATTGTTGTAAATCGTCCCAAAAATGCATATCATTAGTAATAATCATGTATTATTTATTATTATCAACCCAAGATTCAATGATTGTTAAAAACCTCAAATTTGATGATCACATCTGAAGGGGTTGTGTCTCAAAAATTATAAATGGTAGAAAAATCTTTTGAGATACAAAACTTTTTAAACTATTCCTAGAATACACATCATTAATAATATTGTTGGATTATTCATTTTTACCAACCCAAGATTTAGTAATTGTTAAAAACCTCAATTTTGATATGCATCACATAAACAGGGCTATCTCAAAAATTAAAAATGGAAGAAAGAATCTTTTGAGCCAAAAATCACCCCAAGAATTGATATCATTAAATGATATTTGCGTATTATTCATTATTACCAGCCTGAGAGTCAGAAATAGTTAAAAATAGAAAATCACTATTTTAAAGATGACACCAAGGATCTTTTGAGACAAAAAACACTTTAAATTATTTCTAGAGTACTTAGAGTACAACTCTGAATTTTTGTCTATAATGATCAACACTTATACAATTTTTGAGTGTCTAATCTTCTCTCATCATTTTCAATTCACCACATACGTTAACTGCACGGCTAAACTGAATCTCTCTACTTCTAAGTCTACTTCTAAGTTAGTTTTAATTCCTAGACTTACAACCCAGCTTCAGAACTAACGCACGACTAGCCCGGAACTTTCTAATTCTAGATCTAGTTCTAGTTTTAGTTCGATATAAGTATACAATAATCTAAAACTTAAAAACAGCTAAATAAGAGAAAAACTTCCTTCACATATCGATCACTTGAGTGAACGACAGTTAGAAGCACATGCGACTGCAAAATGTAAATAATTCGATAATACTGTTTACAAGACTGGGAAATACTCTGTCACTCACAACAACATTTTAAAAAAGAATCCAAGGATATATGAGTCCTAACGGATAAAACTACAGACATAAATGTGACAACATGGAATATATATAATATATCTTAAGAATTCGATTTTTTACGATTTATCGAAGCCAATTAACAACATTTAAAAAATGGTACAATTTGAGGTTGCGTTCAAAACTTGATATCTCAAAAACAAACCAGATGCTGAAGTATAGCTTTATTCTGAAAAAAAGTGCGTATTTTCCTTAATAAATCACGAGAAATTTCATCAACATATCTTAAGAATTCGATTTTTTACGATATTTCAAAGACAATTAACAACATTTATGAAATGCTACAATTTGAGGTTGCGTTCAAAACTTGATATCTCAAAAACAAAACCAGATATAAAGTATAACTTTATTCTGAGAAAAGTGCATACTTTTCTTCATAAATCACGATATATTTCATCAACATATCTTAAGAATTCGATTTTTGACGAGTTTTCAAAGATAGTTAACAACATACATGAAATGCTACAATTCGAGGTTACGTTCAAAACTGGATATCTCAAAAACAAAACTAGATATAAACTATAGCTTTATTCTGAGAAAAGTGCATACGTTCCTTCATAAATCACGAAAAATTTCATCAACATATCTTAAGAATTCGATTTTTTACGATTTATCAAAGCCAATTAACAACATTTATGAAATGCTACAATTTGAGGTTGCGTTCAAAACTTAATGTCTTAAAAATAAAACTAGATATAAATTATAGCTTTATTCTGATGAAAGTGCATATTTTCCTTCGTAAATCACGAAAAATTTTATCAACATATCTTAAGAATTCGATTTTTAATCAATTTTTCAAAAATGATTAAAACAACTTTAAATTTAATCAAATTAAATCAAATACAAAACATGATATCTGAAAAACGAATTGACATATTCAAGTAGGGTTTTATTCTGAGGAAAGTATATACTTTAGTTTGAAAATTATATTAAGTTGCATCAAGATATCTTAAGAATTCGATTTTTCAAAAATGATTTAGGAAATTTTTCATTTTATTAAATAACATACTACGAATATATCTCAAAGGATATCTCAAAACGAGTTTAATAAGATATTCATGTTTTTCTGAGGAAAGTACATACTTTACTTTGTAGACTATAATAAGTTGCATCGGGATATCTTAAGAAGTCAATTTTTTACGATTTTTCAAATATGATTAAGGAAATTTTTAATTTTATGAAATACTACAAATTATCTCAAAAGATTTTTCTAAAACGAGTTGAGATATTCATGTATGGTTTTATTCTGAGCAAATTACACACTATTATACGATTATATATATTCGATTTTTTACGATTTCTCAAAAATGATTAAAACAACTTTAAATTTAATCAATTTCAAAACATCATATCTGAAAAACGAATTGACATATTCAAGTAGGGTTTAATTCTGAGTAAAGTATATACTTTATTTTGTAAATTATAAGAAGTTGCATCACGATATCTTAAGAATTCGATTTTTTTACCAACCCAAGATTCAATGATAGTTAAAAACCTCAAATTTGATGATCACATATGAAGGGGTCGTGTCTCAAAAATTATAAATGATAGAAAAATCTTTTGATATACAAAACTTTGTAAACTATTCCTAGAATACACATCATTAATAATATTGTTGGATTATTCATTTTTACCAACCCAAGATTTAGTAATTGTTAAAAACCTCAATTTTGATATGCATCACATCAAAAGGGCTATCTCAAAAATTAAAAATGGAAGAAAGAATCTTTTGAGCCAAAAATCACCCCAAGAATTGATATCATTACATGATATTTGCGTATTATTCATTATTACCAGCTTGAGAGTCAGAAATAGTTAAAAATAGAAAATTACTATTTTAAAGATGGCACCAAGGATCTTTTGAGACAAAAACACATTAAATTATTTCTAGAGTACTTCCAATCTTGAAACAGGAAGGTTCCAACTTGTTTTTGATGATGTTTGGAAATACGTTGTAGCTCATTCTAAGTAATGATCTGCCTGTATAGTTTATATATTTTATCTTTTTGTGTGTATTGGACATATCATACTTGTTTACCGTTTCTTTAGTATCCGCTCACTAACCCATATTTTCTATGTTAGTAATTGATACTGAGTATCTCCCATACTTAAAGTAACTGTCTTTAGTTCGCCTGGAATGCTATTTATTCTAAATTTATCTCGTTTCAAGTAGTTCTCTAAGTAACTTCTTAGACTTAGACTGTGTTGGGTACCAACTCTGTATTTTTGTCTATAGTGATCAACACTTATACAATTTTTGAGTGTCTAATCTCCTCTCTTCATTTTCAATTCACCACATACATCAACTGCACGGCTAAACTGAGTCTCTCTACTTCTAAGTTTACTGTTAGTTCTAGTTTTAATTCCTAGACCTACAACCCAGCTTCAGAGCTAACGCACGACTAGTCCGGAACTTTCTAATTCTAGATCCAGTTCTAGTTTTAGTTCGATATAAGTATACAATAATCTAAAACCTAAAAACAGTTAAATAAGAGAAAAACTTTCTTCACATATCAATCACTTGAGTGAACAGTTAGAAGCACATGCTACTGCAAAATGTAACTAATTCGATAATACTGTTTACAAGACTGGGAAATACTCTGTCACTCCCAACAACATTTTAAAAAAGAATCCAAGGATGTATGAGTCCTAACGGATAAAACTACAGACATAAATGTGACAACATGGAATGATAACACACTGTTCATTCCTGTAAGTTTCTGTGATACAGTCAACCCAATTGAAAAAGTAAATTGATGAAATTGACGACATTTATGAAGTGCTACAATTCGAGGTTGCGTTCAAAACTTGATATCCCAAAAACAAAACCAAATACTGAAGCATAGCTTTATTCTGAGAAAAGTGCATACTTTAATTCATAAATCACGAAAAATTTCATCAACATATCTTCAGAATTCGATTTTTTACGATTTATCGAAGCCAATTAACAACATTTAAGAAATGCTACAATTTGAGGTTGCGTTCAAAACTTGATATCTCAAAAACAAACCAGATACTGAAGTATAGCTTTATTCTGAAAAAAAGTGCGTATTTTCCTTCATAAATCACGAGAAATTTCATCAACATATCTTAAGAATTCGATTTTTTACGATTTTTCAAAGACAATTAACAACATTTATGAAATGCTACAATTTGAGGTTGCGTTCAAAACTTGATATCTCAAAAGCAAAACCAGATACTGAAGTATAGCTTTATTCTGAGAAAAGTGCATACTTTCCTTCATAAATCACAAACAATTTCATCAACATATCTTAAGAATTCGATTTTTTACGATTTTTCAAAGACAATTAACAACATTTATGAAATGCTACAATTTGAGGTTGCGTTCAAAACTTGATACCTCAAAAACAAAACCAGATACTGAAGTATATCTTTATTCTGAGAAAATTACATACTTTTCTTCATAAATCACGATAAATTTCATCAACATATCTTAAGAATTCGATTTTTTACGATTTTTCAAAGACAATTAACAACATACATGAAATGCTACAATTCGAGGTTACGTTCAAAACTTGATATCTCAAAAGCAAAACCAGATACTGAAGTATAGCTTTATTCTGAGAAAAGTGCATACTTTCCTTCATAAATCACAAACAATTTCATCAACATATCTTAAGAATTCGATTTTTTACGATTTTTCAAAGACAATTAACAACATTTATGAAATGCTACAATTCGAGGTTACGTTCAAAACTTGATATCTCAAAAGCAAAACCAGATACTGAAGTATAGCTTTATTCTGAGAAAAGTGCATACTTTAATTCATAAATCACGGAAAACTTCATCAACATATCTTAAGAATTCGATTTTTTACGATTTATCAAAGCCAATTAACAACATTTAAGAAATGCTACAATTTGAGGTTGCGTTCAAAACTTGGTATCTCAAAAACAAATCAGATACTGAAGTATAGCTTTATTCTGAAAAAAAGTGCGTATTTTCCTTCATAAATCACGAGAAATTTCATCAATATATCTTAAGAATTCGATTTATTAGAATTTTTTAAAGACAATTAACAACATTTATGAAATGCTACAATGCGAGGTTGCGTTCAAAACTTAATATCTCAAAAACAAAACTAGATATAAAGTATAGCTTTATTCTGAGAAAAGTGCATACGTTCCTTCACAAATCACAAAAAATTTCATCAACATATCTTAAGAATTCGATTTTTTACGGTTTTTCAAAGACAATTAACAACATTTATGAAATGCTACAATTTGAGGTTGCGTTCAAAACTTGATATCTCAAAAACAAAACCAGATACTGAAGTATATCTTTATTTTGAGGAAAGTACATATTTTTCTTCATAAATCACGATAAATTGCTTCAACATATCTTAAGAATCTGATTTCTTACGATTTTTCAAAGACAATTAACAACATACATGAAATGCTACAATTCGAGGTTACGTTCAAAACTTGATATCTCAAAAGCAAAACCAGATACTGAAGTATAGCTTTATTCTGAGAAAAGTGCATACTTTCCTTCATAAATCCTGAAAAATTTCATCAACATATCTTAAGAATTCGATTTTTTACGATTTTTAAAAAATGATTAAAGCAACTTTAAATTTAATCAAATTAGATCGAGTACAAAGCATGATATCTGAAAAACGAATTGACATATTCAAGTACGGTTTTATTCTGAGGAAAGTATATACTTTAGTTTGAAAATTATATTAAGTTGCATCAAGATATCTTAAGAATTCGATTTTTCAAAAATGATTTAGGAAATTTTTCATTTTATGAAATAACATACTATGAATATATCTCAAAGGATATTTCAAAACGAGTTTAATAAGATATTAATGTTTTTCTGAGGAAAGTACATACTTTACTTTGTAGACTATAATAAGTTACATCGAGATATCTTAAGAATTCGATTTTTAATCAATTTTTCACAAATGATTAAAACAATTTTAAATTTAATCAAATTAAATCGAGTACAAAACATGATATCTGAAAAACGAATTGACATATTCAAGTAGGGTTTTATTCTGAGCAAAATACACACGATTCTTTGTAAATTGTAACAAATTTCATCAAGATATCCTAAAAATTCGATTTTTTACGATTTTTCAAAAATGATTAAAACAACTTTAAATTTAATCAATTTCAAAACATCATATCTGAAAAACGAATTGACATATTCAAGTAGGGTTTAATTCTGAGGAAAGTATATACTTTATTTTGTAAATTATAATAAGTTGCATCACGATATCTTAAGAATTCGATTTTTTTTGCGATTTTTCTAAAAAGATTACAGTAATTTTTAACTTTATAAAATGCTATATTATCTCAAAATATATATTCATGTATTTCTTTATTCTGAGAAAGGTACATAATTTTCTTTGTAAATTATAATAAGCTGCCTCAAGATATCTTAAGAATTTGATTTTTTACGATTTTTCAAAAATCATTAAGAAATTTTTTAATTTTATAAAATGCTACGAATATATCTCAAAGGATATCTCAAAAACGAATTAAGATATTCATGTATAGTTTTATTCTGAGGAAAGTACATACTTTACTTTGTAGATTGTAATAAATTGCATCGAGATATCTCAATAATTAGATTTTGTACGATTTTTCAAAAATGATAAGACAAATTTTTTACTTTATAAAATGCTGTATTATTTCAAAATATATCTCAAAAACGAAATGAAATATTCATTTATGGTTTTATTCTGAGGAAATTACATAATTTTCTTTGTAAATTATAATAAATTGCATCGAGATATCTTAAGAATTCAATTTTTTACGATTTTTCAAAAATGATTAAGGAAAGTTTTAATTTTATGAAATGTTACATTATCTGAAAAGATATCTCAAAAACGGAATGAGATATTCATTTATCCTGAGGAGGGTTAATGAATATCTCACTTTCCTTTATAAATCAAATTTATTCACATTGCCTTAACTGTATACTCAATGTCACGTGAATTTCGTACCATTTGTTATTATTGTTAATATTGTGATTATTTTATTTGGCAAACTGGATTATTTTGAATTCAATATACTTAATAAAATTGTTGTAAATCGTCCCAAAAATGCATATCATTAGTAATAATCATGTATTATTTATTATTACCAACCCAAGATTCAATGATTGTTAAAAACCTCAAATTTGATGATCACACCTGAAGGGGTTGTGTCTCAAAACTTATAAATGGTAGAAAAATCTTTTGAGATACAAAACTTTTTAAACTATTCCTAGAATACACATCATTAACAATATTGTTGGATTATTCATTTTTACCAACCCAAGATTTAGTAATTGTTAAAAACCTCAATTTTGATATGCATCACATAAAAAGGGCTATCTCAAAAATTAAAAATGGAAGAAAGAATCTTTTGAGCCAAAAATCACCCCAAAAATTGATATCATTAAATGATATTTGCGTATTATTCATTATTACCAGCTTGAGAGTCAGAAATAGTTAAAAATAGAAAATTACTATTTTAAAGATGACACTAAGGATCTTTTGAGACAAAAAACACTTTAAATTATTTCTAGAGTACTTCTAATCTTGAAACAGGAAGGTTCCAACATGTTTGGGAATACCTTGTAGCTCATTCTAAGTAACGATCTGCCTGTATAGTTTATATATTTTATCTTTTCGTGTGTATTGGACATATCATACTTGTTTACCGTTTGTCTAGTATCTGCTCACTAACCCATATTTTTTATGTTAGTCATTGATACTGAGTATCTCCCATACTTAAAGTAACTGTTTTTAGTTCGCCTGGAATGCTACTTATTCTAAATTTATCTCGTTTCATGTAGTTCTCTAAGTAACTTCTTAGACTTAGACTGTGTTGGGTACCAACTCTGAATTTTTGTCTATAATGATCAACACTTATACAATTTTTGAGTGTCTAATCTTCTCTCATCATTTTCAATTCACCACATACGTTAACTGCACGGCTAAACTGAATCTCTCTACTTCTAAGTCTACTGTTAGTTTTAATTCCTAGACCTACAACCCAGCTTCAGAACTAACGCACGACTAGCCCGGAACTTTCTAATTCTAGATCTAGTTCTAGTTTTAGTTCGATATAAGTATACAATAATCTAAAACCTAAAAACAGTTAAATAAGAGAAAAACTTCCTTCACATATCAATCACTTGAGTGAATGACAGTTAGAAGCACATGCGACTGCAAAATGTAAATAATTCGATAATACTGTTTACAAGACTGGGAAATACTCTGTCACTCCCAACAACATTTTAAAAAAGAATCCAAGGATGTATGAGTCCTAACGGATAAAACTACAGACATAAATGTGACAACATGGAATGATAACAGCACTGTTCATTCCTGTAAGTTTCTGTGATACAGTCAACCCAATTGAAAAAGTAAATTGATGAAATTGACGACATTTATGAAGTGCTACAATTCGAGGTTGCGTTCAAAACTTGATATCCCAAAAACAAAACCAAATACTGAAGTATAACTTTATTCTGAGAAAAGTGCAGACTTTAATTCATAAATCACGAAAAATTTCATCAACATATCTTAAGAATTCGATTTTTTACGATTTTTCAAAGACAATTAACAACATTTATGAAATGCTACAATTTGAGGTTGCGTTCAAAACTTGATATCTCAAAAACAAAACCAGATATAAAGTATAACTTTATTCTGAGAAAAGTGCATACATTCCTTCATAAATCACGAACAATTTCATCAACATATCTTAAGAATTCGATTTTTTACGAGTTTTCAAAGACAATTAACAACATACATGAAATGCTACAATTCGAGGTTACGTTCAAAACTGGATATCTCAAAAACAAAACTAGATATAAAGTATAGCTTTATTCTGAGAAAAGTGCATACGTTCCTTCATAAATCACGAAAAATTTCATCAACATATCTTAAGAATTCGATTTTTAATCAATTTTTCAAAAATGATTAAAACAACTTTAAATTTAATCAAATTAAATCGAGTACAAAACATGATTTCTGAAAAACGAATTGACATATTCAAGTAGGGTTTTATTCTGAGGAAAGTATATACTTTAGTTTGAAAATTATATTAAGTTGCATCAAGATATCTTAAGAATTCGATTTTTCAAAAATGATTTAGGAAATTTTTCATTTTATGAAATAACATACTACGAATATATCTCAAAGGATATCTCAAAACGAGTTTAATAAGATATTCATGTTTTTCTGAGGAAAGTACATACTTTACTTTGTAGACTATAATAAGTTGCATCGGGATATCTTAAGAAGTCAATTTTTTACGATTTTTCAAATATGATTAAGGAAATTTTTAATTTTATGAAATACTACAAATTATCTCAAAAGATTTTTCTAAAACGAGTTGAGATATTCATGTATGGTTTTATTCTGAGCAAATTACACACTATTATTCGATTATATATATTCGATTTTTTACGATTTCTCAAAAATGATTAAAACAACTTTAAATTTAATCAATTTCAAAACATCATATCTGAAAAACGAATTGACATATTCAAGTAGGGTTTAATTCTGAGTAAAGTATATACTTTATTTTGTAAATTATAAGAAGTTGCATCACGATATCTTAAGAATTCGATTTTTTTACCAACCCAAGATTCAATGATAGTTAAAAACCTCAAATTTGATGATCACATCTGAAGGGGTCGTGTCTCAAAAATTATAAATGATAGAAAAATCTTTTGATATACAAAACTTTGTAAACTATTCCTAGAATACACATCATTAATAATATTGTTGGATTATTCATTTTTACCAACCCAAGATTTAGTAATTGTTAAAAACCTCAATTTTGATATGCATCACATCAAAAGGGCTATCTCAAAAATTAAAAATGGAAGAAAGAATCTTTTGAGCCAAAAATCACCCCAAGAATTGATATCATTACATGATATTTGCGTATTATTCATTATTACCAGCTTGAGAGTCAGAAATAGTTAAAAATAGAAAATTACTATTTTAAAGATGGCACCAAGGATCTTTTGAGACAAAAACACATTAAATTATTTCTAGAGTACTTCCAATCTTGAAACAGGAAGGTTCCAACTTGTTTTTGATGATGTTTGGGAATACGTTGTAGCTCATTCTAAGTAATGATCTGCCTGTATAGTTTATATATTTTATCTTTTTGTGTGTATTGGACATATCATACTTGTTTACCGTTTCTTTAGTATCCGCTCACTAACCCATATTTTCTATGTTAGTAATTGATACTGAGTATCTCCCATACTTAAAGTAACTGTCTTTAGTTCGCCTGGAATGCTATTTATTCTAAATTTATCTCGTTTCAAGTAGTTCTCTAAGTAACTTCTTAGACTTAGACTGTGTTGGGTACCAACTCTGTATTTTTGTCTATAGTGATCAACACTTATACAATTTTTGAGTGTCTAATCTCCTCTCTTCATTTTCAATTCACCACATACATCAACTGCACGGCTAAACTGAGTCTCTCTACTTCTAAGTTTACTGTTAGTTCTAGTTTTAATTCCTAGACCTACAACCCAGCTTCAGAGCTAACGCACGACTAGTCCGGAACTTTCTAATTCTAGATCTAGTTCTAGTTTTAGTTCGATATAAGTATACAATAATCTAAAACCTAAAAACAGTTAAATAAGAGAAAAACTTTCTTCACATATCAATCACTTGAGTGAACAGTTAGAAGCACATGCTACTGCAAAATGTAACTAATTCGATAATACTGTTTACAAGACTGGGAAATACTCTGTCACTCCCAACAACATTTTAAAAAAGAATCCAAGGATGTATGAGTCCTAACGGATAAAACTACAGACATAAATGTGACAACATGGAATGATAACACACTGTTCATTCCTGTAAGTTTCTGTGATACAGTCAACCCAATTGAAAAAGTAAATTGATGAAATTGACGACATTTATGAAGTGCTACAATTCGAGGTTGCGTTCAAAACTTGATATCCCAAAAACAAAACCAAATACTGAAGCATAGCTTTATTCTGAGAAAAGTGCATACTTTAATTCATAAATCACGAAAAATTTCATCAACATATCTTCAGAATTCGATTTTTTACGATTTATCGAAGCCAATTAACAACATTTAAGAAATGCTACAATTTGAGGTTGCGTTCAAAACTTGATATCTCAAAAACAAACCAGATACTGAAGTATAGCTTTATTCTGAAAAAAAGTGCGTATTTTCCTTCATAAATCACGAGAAATTTCATCAACATATCTTAAGAATTCGATTTTTTACGATTTTTCAAAGACAATTAACAACATTTATGAAATGCTACAATTTGAGGTTGCGTTCAAAACTTGATATCTCAAAAACAAAACCAGATATAAAGTATAACTTTATTCTGAGAAAAGTGCATACTTTTCTTCATAAATCACGATAAATTTCATCAACATATCTTAAGAATTCGATTTTTTACGAGTTTTCAAAGATAATTAACAACATACATGAAATGCTACAATTCGAGGTTACGTTCAAAACTGGATATCTCAAAAACCAAACTAGATATAAAGTATAGCTTTATTCTGAGAAAAGTGCATACGTTCCTTCATAAATCACGAAAAATTTCATCAACATATCTTAAGAATTCGATTTTTTACGATTTGTCAAAGCCAATTAACAACATTTATGAAATGCTACAATTTGAGGTTGCGTTCAAAACTTAATGTCTTAAAAACAAAACTAGATATAAATTATAGCTTTATTCTGATGAAAGTGCATATTTTCCTTCGTAAATCACGAAAAATTTTATCAACATATCTTAAGAATTCGATTTTTAATCAATTTTTCAAAAATGATTAAAACAACTTTAAATTTAATCAATTTCAAAACATCATATCTGAAAAACGAATTGACATATTCAAGTAGGGTTTTATTCTGAGGAAAGTATATACTTTAGTTTGAAAATTATATTAAGTTGCATCAAGATATCTTAAGAATTCGATTTTTCAAAAATGATTTAGGAAATTTTTCCTTTTATGAAATAACATACTATGAATATATCTCAAAGGATATCTCAAAACGAGTTTAATCAAATATTCATGTTTTTCTGAGGAAAGTACATACTTTACTTTGTAGACTATAATAAGTTGCATCGGGATATCTTAAGATTTCAATTTTTTACGATTTTTCAAATATGATTAAGGAAATTTTTAATTTTATGAAATACTACAAATTATCTCAAAAGATTTTTCTAAAACGAGTTGAGATATTCATGTATGGTTTTATTCTGAGCAAAGTACACACTATTATTCGATTATATATATTCGATTTTTTACGATTTTTCAAAAATGATTAAAACAACTTTAAATTTAATCAATTTCAAAATATCATATCTGAAAAACGAATTGACATATTCAAGTAGGGTTTAATTCTGAGGAAAGTATATACTTTATTTTGTAAATTATAAGAAGTTGCATCACGATATCTTAAGAATTCGATTTTTTTACCACCCAAGATTCAATGATAGTTAAAAACCTCAAATTTGATGATCACATCTGAAGGGGTTGTGTCTCAAAAATTATAAATGATAGAAAAATCTTTTGATATGCAAAACTTTGTAAAGTATTCCTAGAATACACATCATTAATAATATTGTTGGATTATTCATTTTTACCAACCCAAGATTTAGTAATTGTTAAAAACCTCAATTTTGATACGCATCACATAAAAAGGGCTATCTCAAAAATTTAAAATGGTAGAAAGAATCTTTTGAGCCAAAAATCACCCCAAGAATTGATATCATTAAATGATATTTGCGTATTATTTATTATTACCAGCTTGAGAGTCAGAAATAGTTAAAAATAGAAAATTACTATTTTAAAGATGACACCAAGGATTTTTTGAGATAAAAAACACTTTAAATTATTTCTAGAGTACTTCTAATCTTGAAACAGGAAGGTTCCAACTTGTTTTTGATGATGTTTGAGAATACCTTGTAGCTCATTCTAAGTAATGATCTGCCTGTATAGTTTATATATTTTATCTTTTTGTGTGTATTGGACATATCATACTTGTTTACCGTTTCTTTAGTATCTGCTCACTAACCCATATTTTCTATGTTAGTAATTGATACTGAGTATCTCCCATACTTAAAGTAACTGTCTTTAGTTCGCCTGGAATGCTATTTATTCTAAATTTATCTCGTTTCATGTAGTACTCTAAGTAACGTCTTAGACTTAGACTGTGTTGGGTACCTACTCTGTATTTTTGTCTATAATGATCAACACTTATACAATGTTTGAGTGTCTAATCTGCTCTCTTCATAAGATGGAATGATAACAGCACTGTTCATTCCTGTAAGTTTCTGTGACACAGTCAACCCAATTGAAAAAGTAAATTGATGATCACGAAGCGAGGAAAAACGCGACATGTTTTTCAACCTCACGTTATTAGTTAGTATTACAAAAATATGGTGGGAGTTGATAAAACAGCAGGAAACGAAAAAGTTGATTTCTTGAAATTCAGGCGAGAAGTTATTCTAAGTTTATTTAAAAAAGTATGATCAATCGATAAGTAACGGAAGACATCCAAAGACTTTAAACCTACTGAATCAAAATCATGCCCAAATTTGATATGATTGCCGAAATCATTGGGAAATGCCACTGCCATAAAAATTCGCTACGTAACTGAGCGGTGTTGTTAACCTTCATAATCATTATTCTAAGAATTATCAATTAATGACACCCGCACCCTGTCACTCTCAGTGTTCGAAAATTGGACATCAAAACATCTTATGCATAAAATTATCAAAATTATTGAAAAATACCACAGAAGAAAAATAAAACTCGGGCTAAAACGGGTTAAGAGACGTATGACTGAACCTAAATGTTTCTAGTTCTAGATCTAGTTTTAGTTTCAGTGCTGGTATTATGTTTTATATGGCTGTTATTAAATTCTAGATTGTTGTATCCTTGTATCGAACCAAAAACTAGAACTAACAGTATACCTAGAAGATTCAGTTTTGTTTAACTCTAGATTATTTTCAATTCTTCTGGATCTAAAAGTATCTAAAGACGCACGTCTAGTGTTAGTTCTAGTTTAGTCATAATAAAATACTCTGGGTATATCAAGAATTCATCCATGATCTTCGAGTTGTATTATATCGACATCCACTAACATTTATATTTAGATTAAACATACAATTTTAATATGATTTAAAAATATTTTGTCCGTTATGTCCGAAATTCATTCTAACAAAATCCGTTATATCAAGATTTTACTGTAATTGAAAAATGAAAATACATAGAAAAAAAGACAATGGATCATTACTGATGACTTTGAGAGGTTGTAATAAGGAGAGAAAAGGAAAATGTTTCCGTTTTACTGGGTAATGTAATTGCCAACAGCTGAGTGTAAATGGAGAATTTTTTTTAAAGTTAATTTCTCTGGTTTTGTAAGAAATAAGGAACATCGCGCTTTGTTCGGCGATTGTTACGTAAGAAATGATCTTGAGTAATCCTTAAGTTTTCTCTAATTAAATCGAGTCAATCAAAATTTAAAAAAAAAAATTTAAATTAACATTTGAAATTTATTTAAATTCTTCACAATATTATGATATCATCAAAGATGTTTAACAGTTAGTCACCTAAATTCTCTAATCGCTATGCGTAATACTTATCAACATACAAAAATTTGAATTGCTAACTCAATAATTAAATTCCTTCCAATTCGTGATATTTAAAATTTTTTTAACAAATAACTATAAAATGAATTTGGACAAAATAACGATAACGATAAGATAATAAAACGACAAACACAATACCTTACCTGATTTTTTTCCAAAATTCCATCCAACATAAACTAGTTATTTTCTTAATATGTTTCCATTGTCTCAATTTTATATAGTCAAACTTTTTTTAATGTAATTAAAAAATGTTACGTATCTTTTTAAAGGAACTTGTACATTTACTGGATGTCGTTCACGAAGCGAAGGTGCCGGCAGCTGGCAGGTGAACAGAACCGACCAAATGTAACGTAACCGAAGAGTACAGTTTGTTACGGGACTCTCAGCGGCTGAAGTGGCGGGGTCAGTGACAAAACGTCGGCCTCATCTGATTAAATTCTTTCATTTTAATTTAATACGAACTAACGAAAAATAACAAAAAGAAATAAAGCAAATATAAATGATAAAATAGGCTAACCAAATTTTGAGTTGTTTTGAAAAATTTCTCATCATAATATTTGTAAACGCTATTAGAATGTTAAATATACAATTCAATTAATTAATATGGATAATAAGGATCGTTTTATTGGGTGATTCATTTTCTATTTTTATAATGATATTAATATTGGCGCCTTCATCGAATCTTGATTTTGTACTATATTAAAAATAATAATAAATAACACATTTTTCACATCTTTTTGAGAATATTTATAAAATTGCAAGGTTTGAAATTCGTTGAAATCTGAACACGAATAAAAATTCAAAATGTTTTGATTAAATGGTGGCTAGAAATAAAAAATATGAAATTATTTTATTTTCAAGTTCTTGATGAAGAAGCTTATTTTCATTTAGATAGGTTTGTGGTTTTTGTGGTTTTAAAGAACTTAAAATAATCGCATTGTCTATTTATTTGAAAATAACGATAAAGATATCGTTAGAGTAAATGGAATGTTATCGAACGATGTTGATCACGTCATTGAGGTTAAAATTTATTAGGGAAAAACAAAATTTAGTATAAAGGCAACAACTGAAAAAACTTAATTAAATCAGAAAAAAAGAATAAGAAAAACAGTAACTTCCGGTAGACCGCGGGTGCTCCTTGTCGGTGACAGCCAAGCTCGAAATGTGAGGAGTATTTGGAAGCTCAACTTTCTTCTTCGAATGAAACTTTGACCATTTGTAAACCAAATGCGTGTTTTGAAAACGTAGTATCTGATGTACGTAATCTCACAATTTCCGTTAATAAGTATGATTATATTGTGATTATGGCTGGATCCAACTTCACTTCTTCACACAAATGTATGGATTTGACCTCAATGTAAGTGTCCACAAGTTAACTTTTTTTCCATTAACAACATTATTATCTGATATGATGCGAAGAGATATCCACATTACCAGAAGAGCTAAATCTAAAGCATCACCTTGCTGACAATATCAAGATAAATTTGCTAATGTAAGATAAAATGGTCCATCCCAGAAACAGAGACGTGTCTGTTTGTCATTTTGATCGCAAACTAATGAATCTCAAATGTTTACATCCAGTCAATTTTTAATAAATTCAACAGTGATAGATATAAAAAAGGTATTTTCCCATCCCAGTGGAAAACGGGTTTTGTCGTGCCAATCTTTAAAGCAGGTGACCGACAGGTGTTATCTAATTACCGTCCGATATCCATTCTTTCGTCTATTCCCAAAGTTTTCGAAAAAATTGTATACGAATACCTTAGCCACTCGATTAAACACATTCTTATTAAAGAACAACACGGTTTCGTGTCCGGGCGATCGGTTGAATCCAACCTGGTGTCTTAAGTTGACTTTCTCCAATCTGCCTTGAATGGGGACTGCCAGGTCGACGCCATTTACACTGATTATTCTAAAGCCTTTGACAAAATTGACCATACTATTCTCGTGCAAAAACTTTTATACATAAATATCCCAAATGGTATTATTCACTGGATCATATCATATTTATCAGATAGAAGTCTGGCGGTCAAGATTGGTGGCTTTCTGTCCGGTTATAGACCTATCACATCAGGAGTACCTCAAGGTAGCCACCTTGGTCCAACATTATTCTTAATTTATATAAATGATATTGCTTCTTGTTTCAAATACTGCAAATTCTTGTTGTATGCTGATGACAATAAAATATTTACAAAAATTGGCTCAAATCTTGACTGCCTACGGCTTCAGGAGGACCTTGACCGGTTGCATGATTACTGTGTAATCAATAAACTTCACCTTAACTATGACAACTGTCAAAAAATATCGTTTTCGTCTAAGCGTTATCCGATTAATTTTAATTACAACTTTAACGGTCAAGCTATTGTGGCCACTGATAGCGTTAAGGATCTCGGCATTGTGCTTGACTCCAAACTGCGATACCACTTGCACATCGAATTTATGGTGAAAAAAGCTCTCCGCAATCTGGGGTTTGTTATCAGATTGAGCAAGAACTTCTCCAACTTGAAGTGTATTAGGTCTCTTTATATGGTATTTGTTAACAATGTGTTGAGCTATGGTTCTGTAGTGTGGAATCCCTTGTATGCAGTTTATCGTGACCGTATCGAATCAGTTCAACGTCGATTTGTCCGTTACTTAGCGCGTAAGTATTATCTTCCGCACTGCGATTATATAATGCGTTGTTCAGCTTTTAACTTACTACCCTTGGGTCAGCGCCGTCTTTTATCTGATCAGATTTTTCTTTTCAAACTTGTTAATGGCATGGTTGACGCTCCTGATCTGCTATTTGTGGTGAATTTTAATGTACCACAGCGATTTACTCGGAACAATACTACTTTTCGTTTACAAACACCTAACACAAACGCTTATTCTAACTCTCCTATTATACGGATTCTTGACACTTATAACCAGAGGCTCAATCATGTTTCTCTATTTGCCATCCCGTTGCAATCGTTTAAATGTATTTTATTCAGACTCCTTAGTAGCGGAACACTTGGTATTTAATTAGATTTTTTAATACTTTTTAAGCATTATTATTTTGTATTGATTATACTTGTTCATATTACTTGTTTTTAATACTATACTGTATTAATTGTATTGTATTCTTGTATTTTGTAAGTGGATGCTTTGCTGGGGATGTTCTCCCTGTTTGCGTCCCAAATTGTATAAAATAAATAAAATAAAATAAAATAAACAATCTCGATATTCTTTATAGTGACCATAAACCTCAATTACTTTGGATAACCAAACACTGGGCGTGTAGTGAGGCTAGTCAATCTCTTCTTCTTCTTGGATACTGTTTGGCCAATTCATTTTATCATTCAGCAAAGGAGCACGGTGAATCATTGATTTTTGTGGAAGCTAGTTTTGACGCCTGTTCTTTTTCATTCTTATAACTTACATACAAGGGTGTGATTTCAAAATCAACTTTAGATGTAATTTTGATGTTTTTAAGGCAAATGTTGTAGATCACCTTGCATGTTCACTATCTGTCATTGGTTTTGCTGGAAGGGATAAGGTTGATGTGGAGGGATAAGTTGTCTCTGTTTCAGTCCAGAATCAGCGACATTGCCTCTGTCGATGGATACTAACAGCATCGACAATTTGTATAAAACGTTTATTGATTTGTTTATATACTATTATAATATATGTTGTCCAACTGGGTTACCTCCGAGGTGAGAAACGATAGTGTGTTGAGGTTAGATTATTGATTGATAGGGTATCTATCTTCGATCCTAAGGAGTGTCATTCAGGTTTTATAACTTTTTTATAAACAGAATTTCAATTGCGTAATTTCTTTTCCCACTGTTTGTACGATGCGGGTAGTTTAATTAGAGCAGTATCTGATTATGCGTCAATTAAGAACGGAGTAGCGCAGGAATCTATTCTTGGGCTATTAATATTCCTGTTGCTCATAAACAATTTACCTCAACATTTGGACGATGAGGCTCACTTATGATGAACTAGTTTGAGGATTGGTGTAGAAAAAACAAAATCGTTGCTGAAACTAGTATCGAGACTCTTCAGCTAAGAGATAATGAAAATGATAAGGAAAGATGTGTCTTTTGAACTTCCTTCTAACAACAAATTAGTGTTCCAATAAATATTAAATTGCTCAATGTAGTTGTTATTGAACAAAGTACTATGAAAATTTCTTTGGAAAAGGTTCTCAAAAAGATTTTAGACGTCGGAAAAGAATGTATTCTAAGGAACCAATATTGTCTAGAAATTATGATTTTGCTTATTTTTGAGACAAAATTTATTATAAAGGCAACAACTGAAAAAACTTAATTAAATCAGAAAAAAAGGATAAGAAAAACAGTAACTTCCGGTAAACCGCGGGTGCTCCTTGTCGGTGACAGCCAAGCTCGAAATGTGAGGAGTATTTGGAAACTCAACTTTCTTCTTCGAATGAAACTTTGACCATTTGTAAACCAAATGAGTGTTTTGAAAACGTAGTATCTGATGTACGTAATCTCACAATTTCCGTGAATAAGTATGATTATATTGTGATTATGGCTGGATCCAACTTCACTTCTTCACACAAATGTATGGATTTGACCTCAATGTAAGTGTCCACAAGTTAACTTTTTTTCTATTAATAACATCATTATCTGATATGATGCGAAGAGATATCCACATTACCAGAAGAGGTAAATCTAAAGCATCACCTTGCTGACAATATCAAGATAAATTTGCTAATGTAAGATAAAATGGTCTATCCCAGTAACAGAGACGTGTCTGTTTGTCATTTTGATCGCAAACTAATGAATCTCAAATGTTTACATCCAGTCAATTTTTAATAAATTCAACAATCTCGATATTCTTTATAGCGACCATAAACCTCAATTACTTTGTATAACCAAACACTGGGCGTGTAGTGAGGCTAGTCAATCTCTTCTTCTTCTTGGATACTGTTTGGCCAATTCATTTTATCATTCAGCAAAGGAGCACGGTGAATCATTGATTTTTGTGGAAGCTAGTTTTGACGCCTGTTCTTTTTCATTCTTATAACTTACATACAAGGGTGTGATTTCAAAATCAACTTTAGATGTAATTTTGATGTTTTTAAGGCAAATGTTGTAGATCACCTTGCATGTTCACTATCTGTCATTGGTTTTGGTGGAAGGGATAAGGTTGATGTGGAGGAATAAGTTGTCTCTGTTTCAGTCCAGAATCAGCGACATTGCCTCTGTCGATGGATACTAACAGCGTCGACAATTTGTATAAAATGTTTATTGATTTGTTTATATACTATTATAATATATGTTGTCCAACTGGGTTACCTCCGAGGTGAGAAACGATAGTGTGTTGAGGTTAGATTATTGATTGATAGGGTATCTATCTTCGATCCTAAGGAGTGTCATTCAAGGTTTTATAACTTTTTTATAAACATAATTTCAATTGCGTAATTTCTTTTCCCACTGATTGTACGATGCGGGTAGTTTTATTAGAGCAGTATCTGATTATGCGTCAATTAAGAAGAGAGTAGCGCAGGAATCTATATGTTGGGCTATTAATATTCCTGTTGCTCATAAACAATTTGCCTCAACATTTGGACGATGAGGCTCACTTATGATGAACTAGTTTGAGGATTGGTGTAGAAAAAACAAAATCGTTGTTGAAACTAGTATCGAGATTCTTCAGCTAAGAGATAATGAAAATGATAAGGAAAGATTTGTCTTTTGAACTTCCTTCTAACAACAAATCAGCGTTCCAATAAATATTAAATTGCTTAACGTAGTTGTTATTGAACAAAGTACCATGAAAATTTCTTTGGAAAAGGTTCTCAAAAAGATTTTAGACGTCGGAAAAGAATGTATTCTAAGGAACCAATATTGTCTAGAAATTATGATTTTGCTTATTTTTGAGACAAAATTTATTATAAAAGCAACAGCTGAAAAAACTTAATTAAATCAGAAAAAAAGGATAAGAAAAACAGTAACTTCCGGTAAACCGCAGGTGCTCCTTGTCGGTGACAGCCAAGCTCGAAATGTGAGGAGTATTTGGAAGCTCAACTTTCTTCTTCGAATGAAACTTTGACCATTTGTAAACCAAATGCGTGTTTTGAAAACATACTATCTGATGTACGTAATCTCACAATTTCCGTTAATAAGTATGATTATATTGTGATTATGGCTGGGTCAAACTTCACTTCTTCACACAAATGTATGGATTTGACCTCAATGTAAGTGTCCACAAGTTAACTTTTTTTCCATTAATAACATTATTATCTGATATGATGCGAAGAGATATCCACATTACCAGAAGAGGTAAATCTAAAGCATCACCTTGCTGACAATATCAAGATAAATTTGCTAATGTAAGATAAAATGGTCTATCCCAGTAACAGAGACGTGTCTGTTTGTCATTTTGATCGCAAACTAATGAATCTCAAATGTTTACATCCAGTCAATTTTTAATAAATTCAACAATCTCGATATTCTTTATAGTGACCATAAACCTCAATTACTTTGGATAACCAAACACTGGGCGTGTAGTGAGGCTAGTCAATCTCTTCTTCTTCTTGGATACTGTTTGGCCAATTCTTTTTGTCATTTAGCAAAGGATCACGGTGAATCATTGATTTTTGTGGAAGCTAGTTTTGACGCCTGTTCTTTTTCATTCTTATAACTTACATACAAGGGTGTGATTTCAAAATCAACTTTAGATGTAATTTTGATGTTTTTAAGGCAAATGTTGTGGATCACCTTGCATGTTCACTATCTGTCATTGGTTTTGGTGGAAGGGATAAGGTTGATGTGGAGGAATAAGTTGTCTCTGTTTCAGTCCAGAATCAGCGAAATTGCCTCTGTCGATGGATACTAACAGCGTCGACAATTTGTATAAAACGTTTATTGATTTGTTTATATTCTATTATAATATATGTTGTCCAACTGGGTTACCTCCGAGGTGAGAAACGATAGTGTGTTGAGGTTAGATTATTGATTGATAGGGTATCTATCTTCGATCCTAAGGAGTGTCATTCAAGGTTTTATAACTTTTTTATAAACATAATTTCAATTGCGTAATTTCTTTTCCCACTGATTGTACGATGCGGGTAGTTTTATTAGAGCAGTATCTGATTATGCGTCAATTAAGAAGGGAGTAGCGCAGGAATCTATTCTTGGGCTATTAATATTCCTGTTGCTCATAAACAATTTGCCTCAACATTTGGACGATGAGGCTCACTTATGATGAACTAGTTTGAGGATTGGTGTAGAAAAAACAAAATCGTTGTTGAAACTAGTATCGAGACTCTTCAGCTAAGAGATAATGAAAATGATAAGGAAAGATGTGTCTTTTGAACTTCCTTCTAACAACAAATTAGCGTTTCAATAAATATTAAATTGCTCAATGTAGTTGTTATTGAACAAAGTACCATAAAAATTTCTTTGGAAAAGGTTCTCAAAAAGATTTTAGACGTCGGAAAAGAATGTATTCTAAGGAACCAATATTGTCTAGAAATTATGATTTTGCTTATTTTTGAGACAAAATTTATTATAAAGGCAACAACTGAAAAAATTTAATCAAATCAGAAAAAAAGGATAAGAAAAACAGTAACTTCCGGTAAACCGCGGGTGCTCCTTATCGCTGACAGCCAAGCTCGAAATGTGAGGAGTATTTGGAATCTCAACTTTCTTCTTCGAATGAAACTTTGACCATTTGTAAACCAAATGCGTGTTTTGAAAACGTAGTATCTGATGTACGTAATCTCACAATTTCCGTTAATAAGTATGATTATATTGTGATTATGGCTGGATCAAACTTCACTTCTTCACACAAATGTATGGATTTGACCCCAATGTAAGTGTCCACAAGTTAACTTTTTTTCCATTAATAACATTATTATCTGATATGATGCGAAGAGATATCCACATTACCAGAAGAGGTAAATCTAAAGCATCACCTTGCTGACAATATCAAGATAAATTTGCTAATGTAAGATAAAATGGTCTATCCCAGTAACAGAGACGTGTCTGTTTGTCATTTTGATCGCAAACTAATGAATCTCAAATGTTTACATCCAGTCAATTTTTAATAAATTCAACAATCTCGATATTCTTTATAGCGACCATAAACCTCAATTACTTTGTATAACCAAACACTGGGCGTGTAGTGAGGCTACTCAATCTCTTCTTCTTCTTGGATACTGTTTGGCCAATTCTTTTTATCATTCAGCAAAGGATCACGGTGAATCATTGATTTTTGTGGAAGCTAGTTTTCACGCCTGTTCTTTTTCATTCTTATAACTTACATACAAGGGTGTGATTTCAAAATCAACTTTAGATGTAATTTTGATGTTTTTAAGGCAAATGTTGTGGATCACCTTGCATGTTCACTATCTGTCATTGGTTTTGGTGGAAGGGATAAGGTTGATGTGGAGGAATAAGTTGTCTCTGTTTCAGTCCAGAATCAGCGACATTGCCTCTGTCGATGGATACTAACAGCGTCGACAATTTGTATAAAATGTTTATTGATTTGTTTATATACTATTATAATATATGTTGTCCAACTGGGTTACCTCCGAGGTGAGAAACGATAGTGTGTTGAGGTTAGATTATTGATTGATAGGGTATCTATCTTCGATCCTAAGGAGTGTCATTCAAGGTTTTATAACTTTTTTATAAACATAATTTCAATTGCGTAATTTCTTTTCCCACTGATTGTACGATGCGGGTAGTTTTATTAGAGCAGTATCTGATTATGCGTCAATTAAGAACGGAGTAGCGCAGGAATCTATTCTTGGGCTATTAATATTCCTGTTGCTCATAAACAATTTGCCTCAACATTTGGACGATGAGGCTCACTTATGATGAACTAGTTTGAGGATTGGTGTAGAAAACACAAAATCGTTGTTGAAACTAGTATCGAGACTCTTCAGCTAAGAGATAATGAAAATGATAAGGAAAGATGTGTGTTTTGAACTTCCTTCTAACAACAAATTAGCGTTCCAATAAATATTAAATTGCTTAATGTAGTTGTTATTGAACAAAGTACCATGAAAATTTCTTTGGAAAAGGTTCTCAAAAAGATTTTAGACGTCGGAAAAGAATGTATTCTAAGGAACCAATATTGTCTAGAAATTATGATTTTGCTTATTTTTGAGACAAAATTTATTATAAAGGCAACAACTGAAAAAATTTAATTAAATCAGAAAAAAAGGACAAGAAAAACAGTAACTTCTGGTAAACCGCGGGTGCTACTTGTCGGTGACAGCCAAGCTCGAAATGTGAGGAGTATTTGGAATCTCAACTTTCTTCTTCGAATGAAACTTTGACCATTTGTAAACCAAATGCGTGTTTTGAAAACGTAGTATCTGATGTACGTAATCTCACAATTTCCGTGAATAAGTATGATTATATTGTGATTATGGCTGGATCCAACTTCACTTCTTCACACAAATGTATGGATTTGACCTCAATGTAAGTGTCCACAAGTTAGCTTTTTTTCCATTAATAACATTATTATCTGATATGATGCGAAGAGATATCCACATTACCAGAAGAGGTAAATCTAAACCATCACCTTGCTGACAATATCAAGATAAATTTGCTAATGTAAGATAAAATGGTCTATCCCAGTAACAGAGACGTGTCTGTTTGTCATTTTGATCGGAAACTAATGAATTTCAAATGTTTACATCCAGTCAATTTTTAATAAATTCAACAATCTCGATATTCTTTATAGCGACCATAAACCTCAATTACTTTGTATAACCAAACACTGGGCGTGTAGTGAGGCTAGTCAATCTCTTCTTCTTCTTGGATACTGTTTGGCCAATTCTTTTTATCATTCAACAAAGGAGTACGGTGAATCATTGATTTTTGTGGAAGCTAGTTTTGACGCCTGTTCTTTTTCATTCTTATAACTTACATACAAGGGTGTGGTTTCAAAATCAACTTTAGATGTAATTTTGATGTTTTTAAGGCAAATGTTGTAGATCACCTTGCATGTTCACTATCTGTCATTGGTTTTGGTGGAAGGGATAAGGTTGATGTGGAGGAATAAGTTGTCTCTGTTTCAGTCCAGAATCAGCGACATTGCCTCTGTCGATGGATACTAACAGCGTCGACAATTTGTATAAAACGTTTATTGATTTGTTTATATACTATTATAATATATGTTGTCCAACTGGGTTACCTCCGAGGTGAGAAACGATAGTGTGTTGAGGTTAGATTATTGATTGATAGGGTATCTATCTTCGATCCTAAGGAGTGTCATTCAAGGTTTTATAGCTTTTTTTATAAACATAATTTCAATTGCGTAATTTCTTTTCCCACTGATTGTACGATGCGGGTAGTTTTATTAGAGCAGTATCTGATTATGCGTCAATTAAGAAGGGAGTAGCGCAGGAATCTATTCTTGGGCTATTAATATTCCTGTTGCTCATAAACAATTTGCCTCAACATTTGGACGATGAGGCTCACTTATGATGAACTAGTTTGAGGATTGGTGTAGAAAAAACAAAATCGTTGTTGAAACTAGTATCGAGACTCTTCAGCTAAGAGATAATGAAAATGATAAGGAAAGATGTGTCTTTTGAACTTCCTTCTAACAACAAATTAGCGTTCCAATAAATATTAAATTGCTCAACGTAGTTGTTATTGAACAAAGTACCATGAAAATTTCTTATAAAAGGTTCTCAAGAAGATTTTAGACGCCGGAAAAGAATGTATTATGATTTTGCTTATTTTTGAAACAAAATAAGCGAAAGATTCAAAAGTATGGCAGATGTACTTCCCTTTGATGTCTATCCAACATTATAAGGAGCACAATTTTTAAGAAACTACTACATATTAACATAAATACTGAAAAGTTGTTGTTTTCGAGAATAAGCAGGACTCATAAAGTGAGGTCCGGGGAAAATACGAATCAAATAGTGCGAGATTAGGGTATAGAAATCGTATAATGGTTGAAAAAGTGCTACAAGAAATTTTAACAGTTGATGGGTTGAATGATTTTAGTTAATTTTGGATTGTTGATTTGAAAAATGTACCATAACACGTCTTTATTTTTTTAAATATATCTGCGACTCTCATGTCCGATAGGTCCTACACTCAGACGAACGGGCTTTCCGAAAAAGAGAATGAATTGGATCTGAAATAATTCAAAATATCGTATGTGCCCCCCAAAAAACAAAACGTTCGCGCCAGATTCTTTCACTGAATTAGGAAGAATAAGCTCAATTGTATATTAGGTTAAAAAATTAAATGAAAATGATAACTTCAATGCTGACAAAACCATCAAAGATGTTGTATGGTGCTCTTTTGGAAGCATTTTTAGACTTCTAGAAATATTTCAAGTCTTCCAGAGGCAAGTCCTTTGCATCAAGTCTTTTGGAAGCGTTTCAAATCTTCTAGATGCAATATCAAGTCTTTCAGAACTATTTCTAGTCTTCCGCAACACCAAGTCTCCCTTAAGCATTTAAAATCACTCTGGAAGCATTTCAAGTTTTCTAGAAACAGTATTAAATCTTCCAGTAAATCTTGTGAAAGCATTCCAAGTCTTTTGAAAACATTGCAAGTTTTCTGAAAGTATTCCGAGTCTTCTAGAGGCTGTATCAAATTTTCCAGAAGCATTCTCAGTTTTGTGGAAGTTTCAAGTCTTCTGGAAACATTTCAAGTCTTTTAGAAGCAATATCAAGTCATCTAGAATTATTTCAAATCTTCTGGAAGCTAATTCAAGGATTCTGAAAACATTTGAAATCTTCTGAAAGCATTTCAAGCCTTATGGAAACATTTCAAATCTTCTAGAAACAGTATCAAGTCTTTTGGATGCAGTATCAAGTCTTCTGGAAGCATTCCAAGTTTTCCAAAGGCAATATCAAGTCTTCTGGAAGCATTTCAAAACTTCCGGTGGCAATGTCAAGTCCTCTGCAACTATTTCGAGTCTTCTACAAGCAGCATCAAATCTTCTGGAAGCATTTCAAGTCTTACAGAGGCAATATCAAGTATTTTGGAAGCATTTCAAGTCTTCTAGCAGCAGTATCAAGTTTTCTGGAAGGCTTCCCATTTTTTGGATACAAAAACAAGCCTTCTAGAAGCAGTATCAAATCTTCCAGAAGCATCTTCTGTTATGCGGAAGCACTTCAAATTTTTTGCAACCAATTCAAGTCTTTTCGAAGCATTATCAAGTCATCTAGAAGTACTTCAAGTCTTCTGGAAGCTAATTCAAGGCTTCTGAAAACAGTATCAAGGCACGTGGAAACATTTCAAGTCTTCTAGCAGCAATTTAAGTCTGCTACAACCATTTCGGGTCTACCACAACAAATCAAGTCCTTTAAAGGCAATATCAAGCATTTTGGAATCATTTTAAGTGTTCTAGAAGCAGTATCAAATCTTTTGGAAGCATATCAAGTCTTACAAAGGCAATATTATGTTTACTGGATGTATTTTAAGTCTTCTAGATACAGTATCAAGTCTGCTGGAAACATTTCAAGTTTACCACAACACATCAAGTATATCAAAAGCAATAGCAAGTATTTTGGAAGCATTCTAAGCCTTCAAGCAGCAGTATCAAGTCTTTTGGAAGTCTTTCAAGTCTTTTGGAAGCAATACCAAGTCTTCTAGAAACAGTATCAAATATTCCAGAAGCATTTTCAGTTATGTGGAAGCATTTCAAATCTTCTGGAAACATTTCAAGTCTTTTCGAAGCAGTATCAAGTCATTTAGAAGCACTCTAGGTCTTCTGGAAGCTAATTCACGGTTTCTAGCAGCAGTATCAAGCTTTGTAGAAACATTTCAAGTCTTGTGGAAACATTTCAAGTGTTCTAGAAACAATTCAAGTCTGCTAAAAGCAGTATCAATCATCTCGATGCAGCATCAAATGTTCTGGCAGTAAATCAAGTTTTCTAGAAGCAGTTTAAGTCTTTTGGAAGCATTTCAAATCTTCCAGAAGCAACATCAAATCTCTTGGAAGAAATTCACGTCTTCTAACTGCAGTATCAAGTCTTCGGGAAGCATTTCAAGTCTTTCAGAGCCAATATCATGTCATCTGGAGGCAGTATTAAATCTTCTGGAACTATTTTAAGACTGCCAGAGGCAATATCAAGTCTTCTGAAAGCATCTTAAATTTTTTGATCTAGCATCAAGTCATTTAAACGCAGTATCAAGTCTTCTAAATGCTTTCCATGATTTAGAAGTTATAAGAACTCCTTTTGGTCGTATAATTTATATACAAAAAAAGTTGATTAAACATGAACATATACTCTGCATAATCTGGACATAATGCAAATCTACCTTGCAAAACTCGATTACCTGTTTCTACTCTAAATTATAATTACCCATATATTTTTCTTCAGCATCTTCTTTCAACAATGTAGTGTATTTTGGGTTGGGTTGGAATTGACAGATGCCTTTTTGAAGTGTCAGGTTATGGCTTTAAGAAATAATGTTTGGCCAAAGATTTTTTTGTCATCAATTCTTCAAAACACATCTTCTTAAGATAATGCAGTGTATCGTCAATTTTATTTATGGTAACCCTAAACACAAGGTTAGGAAAATACATCTTCTTCTTTAGACACTGTAGTATATTTTGGGTTAGAAGTGGCAAATTGCGATGAGTTCAAGAAACGTTTCTTGGTCAGCGATTTTGAAATCAATTCATTAGAACACAGCTTTTTCTTTCAACAATGTAGTGTAATTTGGGTTGGGTTGGAATTGACGGATGCCTTTTAGAAGTGTCAGGTTGTGTCTTTAAGAAATAATGTTTGGCCAAAGAATTTTTTGTAATCAATTCTTCAAAACACATCTTCTTAAGATAATGCAGTGTATCGCCAATTTTATTTATGGTAACTCTAAGCACAAGGCTAGGAAATACATCTTCTTCTTTAGACGCTGTAGTGTATTTTGGGATAGAAGTGGCAAATTGCGATGAGTTCAAAAAACGTTTCTTGGTCAGCGATTTTGAAATCAATTAATTAGAACACAGCTTCTTCTTCCAACAATGTAGTGTAATTTGGGTTGGGTTGGGTTGGAATTGACAGATGCCTTTTAGAAGTGTCAGGTTGTGTCTTTAAGAAATAATATTTGGCCAAAGATTTTTTTGTAATCAATTCTTCAAAACACATCTTCTTAAGATAATGCAGTGTATCGCCAATTTTATTTAAGGTAACCCTAAGCACAAGGCTAGGAAATACATCTTCTTCTTTAGACACTGTAGTGTATTTTGGATTAGAAGTGGCAAATTGCGATGAGTTCAAGAATCGTTTCTTGGTCAGCGATTTTGAAATCAATTCATTAGAACACAGCTTCTTCATTCAACAATGTAGTGTAATTTGGGTTGGGTTGGAATTGACGGATGCCTTTTAGAAGTGTCAGGTTATGGCTTTAAGAAATAATGTTTGGCCAAAGATTTTTTTGTAATCAATTGTTCAAAACACATCTTCTTAAGATAATGTAGTGTATCGCCAATTTTATTTACGGTAACCCTAAGCACAAGGCTAGGAAGTATATCTTCTTCTTTAGACACTGTAGTGTATTTTGGGATAGAAGTGACAAATTGCGATGAGTTCAAGAAACGTTTCTTGGTCAGCGATTTTGAAATCAATTCTTCAAAACACATCTTCTTAAGATAATGCAGTGTATCGCCAATTTTATTTATGGTAATCCTAAGCACAAGGCTAGGAAATACATCTTCTTGTTTAGACACTGTAGTATAATTTGAGTTGGGTTGGGTTGGAATTGACAGATGCCTTTTAGATGTGTCAGGTAGTGGTTTTAAGAAATAATGTTTGGCCAAAGATTTTGAAATCAATTATTCAAAACACATCTTCTTAAGATAATGCAGTGTATCGCCAATTTTATTTATGGTAACCCTAAGCATAAGACTAGGAAATACATCTTCTTCTTTAGACACAGTAGTGTATTTTGGGATAGAAGTGACAAATTGCGATGTGTTCAAGAAACGTTTCTTGGTCAGCGATTTTGAAATCAATTCTTCAAAACACATCTTCTTAAGATAATGCAGTGTATCGCCAATTTTATTTATGGTAACCCTAAGCACAAGGCTAAGAAATACATCTTCTTCTTTAGACACAGTAGTGTATTTTGGGATAGAAGTGACAAATTGCGATGAGTTCAAGAAACGTTTCCTGGTCAGCGATTTTGAAATCAATTCTTCAAAACACATCTTCTTAAGATAATGCAGTGTATCGCCAATTTATTTTATGGTAACCCTAAGCACAAGGCTGAGAAATACATCTTCTTCTTTAGACACTGTAGTGTATTTTGGGTTAGAAGTGGCAAATTGCGATGAGTTCAAGAAACGTTTCTTGGTCAGCGATTTTGAAATCAATTAATTAGAACACAGCTTCTTCTTCCAACAATGTAGTATAATTTGAGTTGGGTTGGGTTGGAATTGACAGATGCCTTTTAGAAGTGTCAGGTTGTATCTTTAAGAAATAATGTTTGGCCAAAGATTTTGAAATAAATTCTTCAAAACACATTTTCTTAAGATAAAGTAGTGTATCGCCAATTTTATTTATGGTAACCCTAAGCACAAGGCTAGGAAATACATCTTCTTCTTTAGACACTGTAGTGTATTTTGGGATAGAAGTGACAAATTGCGATGAGTTCAAAAAACGTTTCTTGGTCAGCGATTTTGAAATCAATTAATTAGAACACAGCTTCTTCTTCAAACAATGTAGTGTAATTTGAGTTAGGTTGGGTTGGAATTGACAGATGCCTTTTAGAAGTGTGAGGTTGTGGCTTTAAGAAATAATGTTTGGCCAAAGATTTTGAAATAAATTCTTCAAAACACATCTTCTTAAGATAATGTAGTGTATCGCCAATTTTATTTATGGTAACCCTAAGCACAAGGCTAGGAAATACATCTTCTTTAGACACTGTAGTGTATTTTGGGATAGAAGTGACAAATTGCGATGAGTTCAAGAAACGTTTCTTGGTCAGCGATTTTGAAATCAATTCTTCAAAACACATCTTCTTAAGATAATGCAGTGTATCGCCAATTTTATTTATGGTAACCCTAAGCACAAGGCTAGGAAATACATCTTCTTCTTTAGACACTGTAGTGTATTTTGGGATAGAAGTGACAAATTGCGATGAGTTCAAAAAACGTTTCTTGGTCAGCGATTTTGAAATCAATTAATTAGAACACAGCTTCTTCTTCCAACAATGTAGTATAATTTGAGTTGGGTTGGGTTGGAATTGACAGATGCCTTTTAGAAGTGTCAGGTTGTATCTTTAAGAAATAATGTTTGGCCAAAGATTTTGAAATAAATTCTTCAAAACACATTTTCTTAAGATAAAGTAGTGTATCGCCAATTTTATTTATGGTAACCCTAAGCACAAGGCTAGGAAGTACATCTTCTTCTTTAGACACTGTAGTGTATTTTGGGATAGAAGTGATAAATTGCGATGAGTTCAAAAAACGTTTCTTGGTCAGCGATTTTGAAATCAATTAATTAGAACACAGCATCTTCTTCCAACAATGTAGTGCAATTTGAGTTGGGTTGGGTAGGAATTGACAGATGCCTTTTAGAAGTGTCAGGTTGTGGTTTTAAGAAATAATGTTTGGCCAAAGATTTTGAAATCAATTCTTCAAAACACATCTTCTTACGATAATGCACTGTATCGCCAATTTTATTTATGGTAACCCTAAGCACAAGGCTAGGAAATACATCTTCTTTAGACACTGTAGTGTATTTTGGGATAGAAGTGACAAATTGCGATGAGTTCAAGAAACGTTTCTTGGTCAGCGATTTTGAAATCAATTAATTAGAACACAGCTTCTTCTTCCAACAATGTAGTGTAATTTGAGTTTGGTTGGGTTGGAATTGACAGATGCCTTTTAGAAGTGTCAGGTTGTGGTTTTAAGAAATAATGTTTGGCCAAAGATTTTGAAATCAATTCTTCAAAACACATCTTCTTAAGATAATGCAGTGTATCGCCAATTTTATTTATGGTAACCCTAAGCACAAGGCTAGGAAATACATCTTCTTCTTTAGACACTGTAGTGTATTTTGGGATAGAAGTGATAAATTGCGATGAGTTCAAAAAACGTTTCTTGGTCAGCGATTTTGAAATCAATTAATCAGAACATAGCTTCTTCTTCCAACAATGTAGTGTAATTTGAGTTTGGTTGGGTTGGAATTGACAGATGCCTTTGAGAAGTGTCAGGTTGTGGCTTTAAGAAATAATGTTTAGCCAAAGATTTTGAAATCAATTCTTCAAAACACATCTTCTTAAGATAATGTAGTGTATCGCCAATTTTATTTACGGTAACCCTAAGCACAAGGCTAGGAAATACATCTTCTTCTTTAGACGCTGCAGTGTATTTTAGGTTAGAAGTGGCAAATTGCGATGAGTTCAAGAAACGTTTCTTGGTCAGCGATTTTGAAATCAATTAATTAGAACACAGCTTCCTCTTCCAACAATGTAGTGTAATTTGAGTTGGGTTGGGTCGGAATTAACAGATGCCTTTTAGAAGTGTCATGTTGTGGCTTTAAGAAATAATGTTTGGCCAAAGATTTTGAAATCAATTCTTCAAAACACATCTTCTTAAGATAATGCAGTGTAATGCCATTCTTCGGCTGTTTTTCTGGATATCCGTAAAGCTTTTGATAATAGTTAATACATCTTCTTCTTTAGACACTGTAGTGTATTTTGGGATAGAAGTGACAAATTGCGATGAGTTCAGGAAACGTTTCTTGGTCAGCGATTTTGAAATCAATTCTTCAAAACACATCTTCTTAAGATAATGCAGTGTAATGCCATTCTTCGGCTGTTTTTCTGGATATCCGTAAAGCTTTTGATAATAGTTAATACATCTTCTTCTTTAGACACTGTAGTGTATTTTGGGATAGAAGTGACAAATTGCGATGAGTTCAGGAAACGTTTCTTGGTCAGCGATTTTGAAATCAATTCTTCAAAACACATCTTCTTAGGATAATGCAGTGTATTGCCAATTTTATTTATGGTAATCCTAAGCACAAGGCTAGGAAATTCATCTTCTTCTTTAGACACTGTAGTCTATTTTGGGATAGAATTGACAAATTGCGATGAGTTCAAGAAACGTTTCTTGGTCAGCGATTTTGAAATCAGTTCTTCAAAACACATCTTCTTAGGATAATGCAGTGTATTGCCAATTTTATTTATGGTAATCCTAAGCTCAAGGCTAGGAAATACATCTTGTTTAGACACTGTAGTGTATTTTGGGTTAGAAGTAACAAATTGCGATGGGTTCAAGAAACGTTTCTAGCTTAGCGATTTCGAAATCAATTAATTAGGACACAGCTTTTTTTCCAACAATGTAGTGTAATTTGGGTTGGGTTGGGTTGGAAGCAATCATCGTTGCTTTTCATGCTAACTATTTTTGGATAATGATGACAAGCAGCATTCAACATACTTTTTTGCTTCAGTTGTTTATTTCCATTACATCATTTTTCAATAATATCAATTTCTTCAGTAAAAATGGCAAAGAAAGGTGTTACCTCTTATGAACTAATAAAAAAAGAATCCAAATCGCATTTATTACGTATATATTTAAAAATAAATGTCATAATAAGTTAAATAAATAATAAATGAGCGATAAAATTAGCTCATTCATTAACGTCATCGCATACAGATGTTAAATTAAATAAAAAATATCTCGTTAGATCCATTATGTAAAATTACTAAATCAATATAATGAATAAAAAACGCATTTAAAACGTCTTAATATAAAACAATATAATAAAAATGATTTATCAAGAATGAGTTATAATTCTCTTTGTTCCCGATCGGACCAATAACATAATAGGAAAGCACTCAATGCCGAAATTAGGGCAAAGAAAACTGGTAACCATATCGATATGCTGGCATGAGAAACTAAAAAAAATTAAAGAAATATAATATTTAATAAGAAAGTGATACGTTAACGGTTCAATGAATAAAAAAGTACTTACAGTGATACAAGTATAAAATACAATACACAAAATGATATACAAATCCGGCTACTGAAAGTCCCATAAAAACAATTCCTAAACGATAAAATGATTCAAGTTCGGGTAATCCATACCATCGATTTAATCTTTCTTGAAGTTTAAGAAAAATTATATGAGATGTAAGAAAATTTAACATTCCTAAAAATAATTAAAATTAATATTTAAATGTTAACATTATTATTCAACAAAAACATATCACAAGCCCGGCTAGCTCAGTCGGTAGAGCATGAGACTCTTAATCTCAGGGTCGTGGGTTCGAGCCCCACGTTGGGCGAATTCTTTTTTTTGATTTATTTTTTTAACTTAACTTAAAAAAACAAAATTTAAACCTGTTATAAAAATCCAACTTGCAGCGAAATAAATTTCTTGCACTAAACACGACACAAAAACGGCGGCGGAAATTATAGTCAGCGAAACGGTTAAAACAACTAATATTGGCCGCATTATTTCTTGCAATTATAATTTTATTGCACTAGACTATCTCTGTCTGCAGGTAAAAAACTTGTGTTGTTTTATTAATCGAGTTCCAGTTTAATTTAGCGATAAAATAAAGGTAAGTGTATGATTGTGCGTGGGTTAATAAAGGATAAAAAAAATTGGAGCGACATCTAGTGAATCATTTAAATACTATTTATTCTATATTTCGTTAATAGATGGCGTAATAAAAATACTGAAAACAAAGTCACGTGGAAAATTTTAAATTCCATTGAAGAGTTATTTATTGTTAGTAAAACAATATAAAAGATCATTCAAGCAAAGCCCCTGAATTTTAATTACGATTCAAAGTAGATTTCGACTTACGACGGCTCGGCTTACGATAACTCGTCTTTAAAACAAACAGCAACATCCTGTTGTATACGTGTGTACAGGTGGTTCAAATTCGATATCCGAATAGGCTGTATTAGTAACTACAAGAAGACTTGATGTTACATCTAAAACACTTGATTTGCTACCAGAAAACAGGACACAGCCTCTAGATAACTTGCAGACGACTTACAATCCTTCAAGACGACTTGCAATGCTTCTAGAAGAATTTTATTGCATCTAGAAAACTTTATTTGCTGCCAGAAGACTGGATATTGCCTCTAGATGACTTGATACTGTCTCTAAACAAATCATTATTGCTTCCAGAAGACTTAAAATGTTTACAGATGACTTAACATTGCATCTAGAAGTCTTGACTTACTGCCAGAACTGTTTCCAGACGAATTGTAATACTTCCAGACGACTTGTAATGCTACCAGAAGACTGGATATTGATTATAGATGATTTCATATTGTTTTTAGAAAACTTGATATTGCTTCTAGAAGACTTAAAATGTTTCAAAACCATTTACAATGCTTCCAAAAGATATGCAGTGCTTCCAGATGACTTGACATTGTTTCTAGAAAACTTGATTTAGTACCAGAAGATTGGATACTGCCTCTAGATGACTAGATAGTGTCTCTACAAAATTTGACATTACTCCACAAGACTTGAAATGTTTTCAGAAGACTGATACTGCTTCTAGAAGATTTAAACTGTTTCCAGACGAATTATAATGCTTCCAGACGACTTGTAATGCTACCAGAAGACTGCATACTGATTCTAGATGATTTTATATTGTTTTTAGAAAACTTGACATTGCTTCTAGAAGACTTAAAATGTTTCAAGACCATTTACAATGCTTCCAAAAGACATGCAGTGCTTCTAGATGACTTGACATTGCATCTAGAAGACTTGACTTAGTACCATAAGATTAGATACTGCCTCTAGATGACTAGATAGTGTTGGTACAAAACTTGGCATTACTTCCACAAGACTTGAAATGTTTTCAGAAGACTGATACTGCTTCTAGAAGACTTAAAATGTTTCTAAATGACTTGACATTGCATCTAGAATACTTCAAATGCTTCCAAAAGATGGGTATTGTATCTAGAAGAGATGATATCGCATTTAGATGAGTTGATATTGAATCTAAAAGAGTTGATATTGCTCCCAAAAGACTTGAAAGATTTCCAGGAAACTTATACTACTTGTAGAGGACTTAAAATGTTTCCAGAAGACTTAAAATGTTTCCTGATGACTTACAATGGTTCTGGACGACTTACAATGCTTCCAGAAGTCTTACAATGCTCCCAGATGATTTGTCATTGCATTATTGCATCATTGTTGCTGTTAGAAAACTTGAGAGGCTTCCAGATGACTTGACATTGCATCTAGAAGACTTGACTTAGTACCAGAAAATTGGATACTGCCTCTAGATGACTAGATAGTGTCTCTACAAAATTTGACATTACTCCGCAAGACTTGAAATGTTTTCAGAAGACTGATACTGCTTCTAGAAGATTTAAACTGTTTCCAGACGAATTGTAATGCTTCCAGACGACTTGTAATGCCACCAGAAAACTGGATACTGATTCTAGATGATTATTGTTTTTAGAAAACTTGACATTGCTTCTAGAAGACTTAAAATGTTTCAAGACCATTTACAATGCTTCCAAAAGACATGCAGTGCTTCCAGATGACTTGACATTACATCGAGAAGACTTGACTTAGTGCCAGAAAATTGGATACTGCCTCTAGATGACTAGATAGTGTCTCTACAAAATTTAACATTACTCCACAAGACTTGAAATGTTTTCAGAAGACTGATACTGCTTCTATAAGACTTAAAATGTCTCCAGTTGAGTTATAATGCTTCCAGACGACTTGTAATGCTACCAGAAGATTGGGTACTGATTCTAGATGATTTTATATTGTTTTTAGAAAACTTGACATTGCTTCTAGAAGACTTAAAATGTTTCAAGACCATTTACAATGCTTCCAAAAGACATGCAGTGCTTCCAGATGACTTGACATTACATCGAGAAGACTTGACTTAGTGCCAGAAGATTGGATACTGCCTCTAGATGACTAGATAGTGTCTCTACAAAATTTGACATTACTCCACAAGACTTGAAATGTTTTCAGAAGACTGATACTGCTTCTAGAAGATTTAAACTGTTTCCAGACGAATTGTAATGCTTCCAGACGACTTGTAATGCCACCAGAAAACTGGATACTGATTCTAGATGATTATTGTTTTTAGAAAACTTGACATTGCTTCTAGAAGACTTAAAATGTTTCAAGACCATTTACAATGCTTCCAAAAGACATGCAGTGCTTCCAGATGACTTGACATTACATCGAGAAGACTTGACTTAGTGCCAGAAAATTGGATACTGCCTCTAGATGACTAGATAGTGTCTCTACAAAATTTAACATTACTCCACAAGACTTGAAATGTTTTCAGAAGACTGATACTGCTTCTATAAGACTTAAAATGTCTCCAGTTGAGTTATAATGCTTCCAGACGACTTGTAATGCTACCAGAAGATTGGGTACTGATTCTAGATGATTTTATATTGTTTTTAGAAAACTTGACATTGCTTCTAGAAGACTTAAAATGTTTCAAGACCATTTACAATGCTTCCAAAAGACATGCAGTGCTTCCAGATGACTTGACATTACATCGAGAAGACTTGACTTAGTGCCAGAAGATTGGATACTGCCTCTAGATGACTAGATAGTGTTTCTACAAAATTTGACATTACTCCACAAGACTTGAAATGTTTTCAGAAGACTGATACTGCTTCTATAAGACTTAAAATGTCTCCAGTTGAGTTATAATGCTTCCAGACGACTTGTAATGCTACCAGAAGATTGGGTACTGATTCTAGATGATTTTATATTGTTTTTAGAAAACTTGACATTGCTTCTAGAAGACTTAAAATGTTTCAAGACCATTTACAATGCTTCCAAAAGACATGCAGTGCTTCCAGATGACTTGACATTACATCGAGAAGACTTGACTTAGTGCCAGAAGATTGGATACTGCCTCTAGATGACTAGATAGTGTCTCTACAAAATTTGACATTACTCCACAAGACTTGAAATGTTTTCAGAAGACTGATACTGCTTCTATAAGACTTAAAATGTCTTCAGTTGAGTTATAATGCTTCCAGACGACTTGTAATGCTACCAGAAGATTGGGTACTGATTCTAGATGATTTTATATTGTTTTTAGAAAACTTGACATTGCTTCTAGAAGACTTAAAATGTTTCAAGACCATTTACAATGCTTCCAAAAGACATGCAGTGCTTCCAGATGACTTGACATTGCATCGAGAAGACTTGACTTAGTGCCAGAAGATTGGATACTGCCTCTAGATGACTAGATAGTGTCTCTACAAAATTTGACATTGCTCCACAAAACTTGAAATGTTTTCAGAAGAGTGATACTGCTTCTAGAAGATTTAAACTGTTTCCAGACGAATTATAATGCTTCCAGATGACTTGTAATGCTACCAGAAGACTGGATACTGATTCTAGATGATTTTATATTCTTTTTGGAAAACTTGACATTGCTTCTAGAAGACTTAAAATGTTTTTAGAGCATGTACAATGCTTCCAAAAGACATGCAGTGCTTCCAAATGACTTGACATTGCATCTAGAGGACTTGACTTAGTACCAGAAGATTGGATACTGACTCTAGATGACTAGATAGTGTCTCTACAAAATTTGACATTACTCCACAAGACCTGAAATGTTTTCAGAAAACTGATACTGCTTCTAGAAGATTTAAACTGTTTCCAGACGAATTGTAATGCTTCCAGACGACTTGTAATGCCACCAGAAAACTGGATACTGATTCTAGATGATTATATATTGTTTTTAGAAAACTTGACATTGCTTCTAGAAGACTTAAAATGTTTCAAGACCATTTACAATGCTTCCAAAAGACATGCAGTGCTTCCAGATGACTTGACATTGCATCGAGAAGACTTGACTTAGTGCCAGAAGATTGGATACTGCCTCTAGATGACTAGATAGTGTCTCTACAAAATTTGACATTACTCCACAAGACTTGAAATGTTTTCAGAAGACTGATACTGCTTCTAGAAGATTTAAACTGTTTCCAGACGAATTGTAATGCTTCCAGACGACTTGTAATGCTACCAGAAAACTGGGTACTGATTCTAGATGATTTTATATTGTTTTTAGAAAACTTGACATTGCTTCTAGAAGACTTAAAATGCTTCAAGGCCATTTACAATGCTTCTAAAGGACATGCAGTGCTTCCAGATCACTTAACATTGTATCTAGAAGACTTGACTTAGTACCAGAAGATTGGATACTGCCTCTAGATGTCTAGATAGTGTCTCTACAAAATTTGTCATTACTCCACAAGACTTGAAATGTTTTCAGAAGACTGATACTGCTTCTAGAAGATTTAAACTGTTTCCAGACGAATTATAATGCTTCCAGACGACTTGTAATGCTACCAGAAGACTGGATATTGATTATAGATGATTTTATATTGTTTTTAGAAAACCTGACATTGCTTCTAGAAGACTTAAAATGTTTTAAGACCATTTACAATGCTTCCAAAAGACATGCAGTGCTTCCAGATGACTTGACATTGCATCTAGAGGACTTGACTTGCTACGAGAAGATTAGATACTGCCTCTAGATGACTAGATAGTGTTGCTACAAAACTTGGCATTACTTCCACAAGACTTGAAATGTTTTCAGAAGACTGATACTGCTTCTAGAAGACTTAATATGTTTCTAAATGACTTGACATTGCATCTAGAATACTTCAAATGTTTAGTCCTATAGGTAACCCTGCTGAAGTTGTCTTCACTGTTGATGATTGAAATACTAAGTCGAAGAAGAAGAGGTTAGAAAGAGTTCTACTTATACATTGATATCAATCATCAGGCTCTTAAAACAGATCACTTAAAGTAAAACTGATGCCTTGTTCAAAATATGGTGTGGTATATGTTATTTAACTACGTTTGCAATAACAAGTTCCATGTAACAGAAAATTCCATAATACTAAATAAACTGTTTTCTTTTTTTGACACTCCCATATTAAAGTATCCCGATGAGGCTTCAATCAGTTTTGATGAGTTTGGCCAAAGATTTTGAAATCAATTCTTCAAAACACATCTTCTTAAGATAATGCAGTGTATCGCCAATTTTATTTATGGTAACCCTAAGCATAAGGCTAGGAAATACATCTTCTTCTTTAGACACTGTAGTGTATTTTGGGTTAGAAGTGAAATGACACAAGACTTGAAATATTTTCAGAAGACTGATACTGCTTCTAGTTTAAAATGTTTCCAGACGAATTACAATGCTTCCAGATGAGTTGTAATGCTACCAGAAGATTGGATACTGATTCTAGATGATTTTATATTGTTTTTAGAATACTTGACATCGCTTTTAGAAGACTTAAAATGTTTCAAGACCATCTACAATGCTTCCAAAAGACATGCAGTGCTTCCAGATGACTTGACATAGCATTTAGAAGACTTGACTTGCTACGAGAAGATTAGATACTGCCTCTAGATGACTAGATAGTGTCTCTACAAAATTTAACATTACTCCACAAGACTTGAAACGTTTTCGGAAGACTGATACTGCTTCTAGAAGATTTAAACTGTTTCCAGACGAATTGTAATGCCTCTACATGACTAGATAGTGTTGCTACAAAACTTGGCATGACTTCCACAACACTTGAAATGTTTTCAGAAGAGATAGATACTACTTCTAGAAGACTTAAAATGTTTCTAAATGACTTGACATTGCATCTAGAATACTTCAAATGCTTCCAAAAGATAGGTATTGTATCTAGAAGAGATGATATTGCATTTAGATGAGTTGATATTGAATCTTAAAGGGGTTATATTGCTGCCAGAAGACTTGAAAGATTTCCAGGAAACTGATATTACTTGTAGAGGACTTAAAACGTTTCCTGATGACTTACAATGGTTCTGGACGACTTACAATGCTTCCAGAAGACTTACAATGCTCCCAGATGATTTGTCATTGCATTATTGCATCATTGTTGCTGTTAGAAAACTTGAGAGGCTTCCAGATGACTTGACATTGCATCTAGAAGACTTGACTTAGTACCAGAAGTTTGGATACTGCCTCTAGATGACTAGATAGTGTCTCTACAAAATTTGACATTACCCCACAAGACTTGAAATGTTTTCAGAAGACTGATACTGCTTCTAGAAGATTTAAACTGTTTCCAGACGAATCGTAATGCTTCCAGACGACTTGTAATGCTACCAGAAAATTGAATACTGATTCTAGATGATTTTATATTGTTTTTAGAAAACTTGACATTGCTTCTAGAAGACTTAAAATGTTTCAAAACCACTTACAATGCTTCCAAAAGACATGCAGTGCTTCCAGATGACTTAACATTGTATCTAGAAGACTTGATTTTGTACCAGAAGATTGGATACTGATTCTAGATGACTAGATAGTGTCTCTACAAAATTTGACATTACTCCACAAGGCTTGAAATGTTTTAGAAGACTGATTTGCTACGAGAAGATTAGATACTGCCTCTAGATGACTAGATAGTATCTCTACCAAATTTGACATTACTCCACAAGACTTGAAATGTTTTCAGAAAACTGATACTGCTTCTAGAAGATTTAAACTGTTTCCAGACGAATTATAATGCTTCCAGACGACTTGTAATGCTACCAGAAGACTGGATATTGATTCTAGATGATTTTATATTGTTTTTAGAAAACTTGACATTGCTCCTAGAAGACTTAAAATGTTTCAAGACCATTTACAATGCTTCCAAAAGACATGCAGTGCTTCCAGATGACTTAGCATTGTATCTAGAAGACTTGACTTAGTACCAGAAGATTGGATACTGCCTCTAGATGACTAGATAGGGTCTCTACAAAATTTGACATTACTCCACAAGACTTGAAATGTTTTCAGAAAACTGATACTGCTTCTAGAAGATTTAAACTGTTTCCAGACGAATTATAATGCTTCCAGACGACTTGTAATGCTACCAGAAGACTGGATATTGATTATAGATGATTTTATATTGTTTTTAGAAAACTTGACATTGCTTCTAGAAGACTTAAAATGTTTCAAGACCATTTACAATGCTTCCAAAAGGCATGCAGTGCTTCCAGATGACTTGACATTGTATCTAGAAGACTTGATTTGCTACGAGAAGATTAGATACTGCCTCTAGATGACTAGATAGTATCTCTACCAAATTTGACATTACTCCACAAGACTTGAAATGTTTTCAGAAAACTGATACTGCTTCTAGAAGATTTAAACTGTTTCCAGACGAATTGTAATGCTTCCAGACGACTTGTAATGCTACGAGAAAACTGGATACTGATTCTAGATGATTTTATATTGTTTTTAGAAAACTTGACATTGCTTCTAGAAGACTAAAAATGTTTCAAGGCCATTTACAATGCTTCTAAAGGACATGCAGTGCTTCCAAATGACTTGACATTGCATCGAGAATGCTTGACTTAGTGCCAGAAGATTGGATACTGCCTCTAGATGACTAGATAGTGTCTCTGTAAAATTTGACATTACTCCACAAGACTTGAAATGTTTTCAGAAGACTGACACTGCTTCTAGAAGATTTAAACTGTTTCCAGACGAATTGTAATGCTTCCAGACGACTTGTAATGCTACCAGAAGACTGGATATTGATTATAGATGATTTTATATTATTTTTTAAAAAACTTGACATTGCTTCTAGAAGACTTAATATGTTTTAAGACCATTTACAATGCTCCCAAAAGACATGCAGTGCTTCCAGATGACTTGACATTGCATCTAGAGGACTTGACTTAGTACCAGAAAATTGGATACTGCCGCTAGATGACTAGATAGTGTTGCTACAAAACTTGACAATCAGCAACATCCTGTTGTATACGTATGTACAGGTGGTTCAAATTCGATGTCCGAATAGGCTGTATTAGAAACTACAAGAAGACTTGATGTTACATCTAAAACACTTGATTTGCTACCAGAAGATAGGATACAGTCTCTAGATGACTTGCAGACGACTAACAATCCTTCCAGACGACTTGCAATCCTTCCAGACGACTTACAATACTTCTAGAAGAATTTTGCAACTAAAAAACTTGCCTTAAGACAACTTGCGATATTTTCACGTGGCTTGATGTTGCCTCTAGAAGACTTTATTTCCTGACAGAAGACTGGATATTGCCTCTAGATGACTTGATACTATCTCTAAACAAATTATTATTGCTTCCAGAAGACTTGAAATGTTTACAGATGACTTGACATTGCATCTAGAAGACTTGACTTAGTACCAGAAGATTGTATACTGCCTCTAGATGAGTAGATAGTGTCTCTACCAAATTTGACATTAATCCACAAGACTTGAAATGTTTTCAGAAGACTGATACTGCTTCTAGAAGATTTAAACTGTTTCCAGACGAATTGTAATGCTTCCAGACGACTTGTAATGCTACCAGAAGACTGGATATTGATTATAGATGATTTTATATTGTTTTTAGAAAACTTGACATTGCTTCTAGAAGACTTAAAATGTTTTAAGACCATTTACAATGCTTCCAAAAGACATGCAGTGCTTCCAGATGACTTGACATTGCATCTAGAGGATTTGACTTAGTACCAGAAGATTTGATACTGCCTCTAGATGACTAGATAGTGTCTCTACAAAATTTGACATTACTCCACAAGACTTGAAATGTTTTCAGAAGACTGATACTTCTTCTAGAAGATTTAAACTGTTTCCAGACGAATTGTAATGCTTCCAGACGACTTGTAATGCTACTAGAAAACTGGATACTGATTCTAGATGATTTTATACTGATTGTAGAAAACTTGACATTGCTTCTAGAAGACTTAAAATGTTTCAAGACCATTTACAATGCTTCCAAAAGACATGCAGTGCTTCCAGATCACTTAACATTGTATCTAGAAGACTTGACTTAGTACCAGAAGATTGGATACTGCCTCTAGATGTCTAGATAGTGTCTCTACAAAATTTGTCATTACTCCACAAGACTTGAAATGTTTTCAGAAGACTGATACTGCTTCTAGAAGATTTAAACTGTTTCCAGACGAATTATAATGCTTCCAGACGACTTGTAATGCTACCAGAAGACTGGATACCGATTCTAGATGATTTTATAATGTTTTTAAAAAACTTGACATCGCTTCTAGAAGACTTAAAATGTTTCAAGACCATCTACAATGCTTCCAAAAGACATGTAGAGCTTCCAGATGACTTGACATAGCATCTAGAAGAGTTGACTTGCTACGAGAAGATGAGATACTTGGCTTTACTTCCACAACACTTGAAATGTTTTCAGATGTTTTTTCTAAATGACTTGACATTGCATCTAGAATACTTCAAATACTTCCAAAAGATGGGTATTGTATCTAGAAGAGATGATATTGCATTTAGATGAGTTGATATTGAATCTTAAAGGGGTTATATTGCTTCCAGAAGACTTGAAAGATTTCTAGGAAACTGATATTATTTGTAGAGGACTTAAAATGTTTCCTGATAACTTACAATGGTTCTGGACGACTTACAATGCTTCCAGAAGACTTACAATGCTCCCAGATGATTTGACATTGCATTATTGCATCATTGTTGCTGTTAGAAAACTTGAGAGGCTTCCAGAAGACTTGATATTGCATCTAGAAGACAGAAAACTGGATACTACCTCTAGATGATTTGATACTGTTCTTAGATAACTTGATGTTGCTTCCAAAGGACTTGAAAAGTTTCCAAAAGTCTTAATATTGCTTCTAAAAAGTTTAATTGCTTTCAAAAGATTCGAAATGATAGCAGAAGACTTGATACAGTTTCTAGAAGACTTGCTATTACTTCCAGAAGACTTGATATTGCTTCCAGAAGACAGAAAACTGGATACTACCTCTAGATGATTTGATACTGTTCTTAGATAACTTGATGTTGCTTCCAAAGGACTTGAAAAGTTTCCAAAAGTCTTGATATTGCTTCTAAAAAGTTTAATTGCTTTCAAAAGATTCGAAATGATAGCAGAAGACTTGATACTGTTTCTAGAAGACTTGCTATTACTTCCAGAAGACTTGATATTGCTTCCAGAAGACAGAAAACTGGATACTACCTCTAGATGATTTGATACTGTTCTTAGATAACTTGATGTTGCTTCCAAAGGACTTGAAAAGTTTCCAAAAGTCTTGATATTGCTTCTAAAAAGTTTAATTGCTTTCAAAAGATTCGAAATGATAGCAGAAGACTTGATACTGTTTCTAGAAGACTTGCTATTACTTCCAGAAGACTTGATATTGCTTCCAGAAGACTTGATATTACCTCTAGAAGACTTTAAATGCTTCCAGAAGGTTAATTTATTTGATACCGAGCGTATTTTTATTGTAAATCAACAGGCAGTAGAAACATTGTTTCGGATATTTTAATTTTTTCTTAATTTCGAAACTTCTTATCATTTCTTTCATGAAATCCGCGATGAACTCGGGACTGGACACCTATTGAACTGAAACGTACCAGTATCTCAAACTTGAGATCCCATTCCTAAGTTGACATTTCAAGTCTTCTGGAAGCAATGTCATATATACCGGATAACAGGAAACATTTTGAGATACAAGCAACAAGGAACAATTATTGCCTAGTATACAAAAACAGCTTGGGCCAGAGCACTTATCTCAAGTGGTACTCAACCAGCTGCCGCATGAACTAACGGAAGAGTCTAATAGAAGGTTTAGAAAACATTTTATTTCGTGCAAGAGTTCCTAAATACAGAGATCGGATTGTAATCACCACACACTATTGTTTATTATTTTTTGTTTATACTTTCAAGTCTTCTGGAAGCATCTCAAATTTCCTAACAACACGAAGTATTTTTCAACACCAAGTATTTCTCTAGATTTTGAGCAAAACTTTGGAAAGAACGTTTGTGTTATATTTTAGGTTATGATTTGTATCTTTTGTGTCGCGCAGAAGAGCGCTAGGAAGAAAACCATTTTGGATGTAATCTGGTATACGGCGACTGTTAACAAAAACAACATTTGACAATATTAATAAATATAGATGTTAAGATGTATACAATAAGCCTACGTCATCTACCTTAACACTCCCAGTGAAAGAATCCCAAGGATATCCTCAGAAAACCTTTCAAGTCTTCTGGAAGTAATATTAATTTTTCTAGAACTATATAGTATCTAGTCTTCAGGTAGCAAATCAACCCTTCTAGATGCATCTCAAGTCTTCTAACAACAACATCAAGTCTTGTGGAAGCATTCTAAGGCGTCTAGAAGCATTTCAAGTATTCTTGAAACGGTGTAAGTTTCTGAAAAAATTTCAAGTCTTTGGAATTTATGGAATTATGGAAGCACTGCATGCCTTTTGGAAGCGTTGTAAATGGTCTTGAAACATTCTAAGTCTTCTAGAAGCGTTTTTATGTCACGTTTTCTAAAAACAATATCAAATCATCTAGAGGTAGTATCCTGCCTTCTAGTAACACTGCAGGTCATCTGGAAACATTTTCAGTCTTCTAGAAGCAGTATCAGTTTTCTGAAAACATTTCAAGTCTTCTGGAAGTAATATCAAGATTTCCAGAGACACTATTTAGTCATCTAGAGGCCGTATCCAATCTTCTGATAACAAGTCAAGTGTTCTAGATGCAATGTCACGTCATCTGGAAGCATTCTAAGTCTTCTGGAAGCAATATCAAGTTCTCTAGCAACAGTATCAAATCATCTGGAAGCAGTATACAGTCTCCTGGTAGCAAATCAAGCTTTCTAGATGCAATATCAAATCTTCTGGAAGCATCTCAAGTCTCTAACAGTAACATTAAGTCTTCTGGAAACATTGTAAGTCATCTGAAAGTATTTCAAGTCTTTTAGGTGCAATGTCAAGTCATCTCTGGAAGCATTGCAAGTCTTCTGGAAGCAGTAACTGTCTTCTGGAAGCTATAACAAATTTTTTTGAGACAATATAAGGTCGTCTAGAGCCAATATCCAGTTTTCTGGAAGCAAATAAAGTCTTTTAGATGTAATGTCAAGTCTTCTGGAAGTATCTAAAGTGTTCTAACAGGAACATCAAGTCTTTTAGAAGCATTCTAAGTCGTCTACGTTACCTTCTACATTAAAATCAACATTAAAATGTTGTTTCATTAAATTATCCTTCATTGGAATTTTAAATTTACCGCGTGACTTTTCGAGCCATAATGGCGGCAAATCGGGGTACTTCAAAAATCTACTACAAATATTTAACTAAAAATTAACTTAACTAATCATTATACTTAATTATTTATACATTTATTTAACATAAATTCATTACGTTTCTAATTGATTTTAATCATTATCTTAACTTATTTATTCATAAATTAAATAACTTACCCATGAAATTGACAACTTGACATAAACTTAACCTCATTTTAACCTTAAAATTAGTGGTTTCCAAAACGACACGTTTTTGAAGTTTTTCTAACATAAACGTTGCTCTCAATCATGATTATCATTACGAATCCAAAGAATCCGGCCGTTTTGAAAATCTTAATAGCAGGAAAATGTGCCGGAAAGGATATAGAAGTAAAAATAATGGGTTCCCAAGGTAAGAATCAAATTCATGCTATTAATTACAATAACATTTCGATTTTTATCTAGATTCTTTAGTAGGGACGAGATTACTGCCTTATTTAAAGTTAGACGGTTTGGAATGCATTTTTCTCCCAAATCCGGCAGGCAAGTATTTATTTCCAATTAAAAAAGATGATGTAAAATTGGAAGAGTGGCTATCATGGGAGTCAAGCACCTTAACGCCGTTATTAGCTCAGTTTAGCAGTATAATCAAAAACGAGAAGAAGAAAGGTTTACTTGTGAATTATTTAAAGTACTTAAATGACAATTTGACGCAGAAATACTTATGCGGCGAAGATTTATTATTTTCTGATGTTTCGATTTGGTCGGTTTTATATCCACTTTATAAAGATCAAACTGTATCACAAGAATACTTTGGGGAATTTAAGAATTTATTGAATTGGTTTAAAGAAATCGAACAACAGTCTTGTGTTAAAGTAAGATTTTAAATACATTTTGGTGAGTTTATTAATTTTGGGAAATAGTCAATTTTAGAAAAATATAGTGTTAATTCTGCAATAGAGGCTTATAATGCGCTTGCAGAAGGTGCTAGATACATTACAAATAATTTACCAGAGTTATCAAGCCAAGCTTCTTCGGAAAATGATGATGTTGCATCAAAACAAGAATTAGATAATGCTAAAAAGTCTTTTTTGGAAGGAACAGTTCGTTTTTATGAACCTAGAAATGATAAAAATCCAATGTAAATATTCTATTTTGTTTTGAATGTAGATACTTTTAATACAGTAGTATCTCCATTTGCATGAAAACACTTAAAAAGGGATAGAGTCAATTTGTGTAATATTGCAATAAATGATAAAACCTTATAAGTACGAAGGCTTTCACGACCGGTGTTAATTGAACTAAAATTAGAACTAACACTAGCACTAACACTAGAACTATCACTAGATCTAAAACTAGAAACTTTCGGGTTTCGCCGTGCGTTTTTTGAAAAAATGTTTGACGTTTCGGATGCCATGTTGCAATCTTCTTCAGAAACTGGTTCTAACTGACAAAATCGGGGATCGTAAAACAATATATAGGTCGAAAAACTATAATAATTAATTTATATTGATTACAAGCTAATTACTGTGTCGCGTCCGGTTTGGGAGTCGTGTTCGTCTTCACCACCATCTTCCATGTTCTGCTGAGTTCCCAGCCATCTTCTCTGTTGACGTTGTTTTTATGTCGATTTACAGAAGGTAAGTGAGAGGTTACTACAACTCCACCTCTCACTTTCCAATAGTATGTCCGGAGAAGACTGGGATAAAGTGGACAGATTAACAATGGAAAAAGCCGATCGTGAATTCAAGAAGACCCGCGACACACATATCAAGAAATTTGAAACATTGGAACGCCAGGTGCAGCAGAAGAGAAACAACAACAGTCTACCAGTAGAAACAATCGTCATCAACAGATCGAGTATCCCACTAACGAAGGAAGAAACCATGGTATTGGCAAAAGGACTAAATTACGCAATCGCCCCAAAGAAGGTCCCGAAGGAAGAAATAATCTGCGAAGTGGAAGCAGCAGTTCGAGGAATGCCCACACTGAAAGCCGAAGAGATCCGACAAGAAGTTGCCAGGGTATTGAAATCAGCACAACCACCAAAATCCAACTTGACAGTTAGTGAGAAGAAGGCACTCCGATCTATTAAAGAAAAGTCAGAAATCGTCGTGTTACCAGCAGACAAGGGGAATGCTACCGTTGTGATGGACAAGGAAGAATATGACGCCAAAATGATAGACCTACTGGACCCGGCCACTTACAGAAAGATCAAGAAGGACCCTACAGACAAGATCGTAAGAAATATGAAGAGCCTTGTAAAATCCACAGCTTCACATCAGAAAGGTTTGTTTGTGCAGGCTCCGGTACCACCAAGAATTTATGGACTACCGAAGATCCATAAACCAGACGTCCCCCTTCGTCCTATCGTCAGTGCCATCAATTCCCCAACGTACCTGCTAGCCAAACATCTCGCTAAAATTCTCTCTCCTTTTATAGGCAACACGGAATCATATGTTAGGGACTCGACAAATTTCGTGGAATCAGTGTAAAATGTAAAGTTAGATGCTGAGGATATTTTGGTTAGTTTCGATGTAGAATTTCTTTTTACTAGGGTACCAATTAAGGATGCGGTAGAGGGTCTTCGCCAAAAACTCATTCCGGAGGGTTTGCCAGAGTACGTGCCAGATTTAGTGGAATTTTGTTTATCGTCGACGTATTTCAGTTGGAAAGGAGAGTTTTACGAACAGTTTGAGGGAGCAGCCATGGGATCTCCTTTGTCGCCGGTGATAGCTAACTTTTACATGGAATTGTTCGAAGTAAATGCTCTGAAGAAGAGCCAATGGAAACCAAAGCTATGGCTCCGATATGTGGACGACACGTTTGTGGTATGGCAACATGGTAGGGAACGCCTCCTTGAATTTCTAGGTCATCTAAACACTCAACATCCCATGATCAAATTTACCATGGAAACAGAATCCGCCAAGCAGTTGCCCTTCTTAGATTTATTGGTCACTAGAACGACAAATGGTGATATGGAACTGGGGGTGTATGGAAAGAAAACCCCACCAATAGGTACTTAGAGGCAACATCGCACCATCATCCCCAACAGAAGAGGTCCGTAATTCGCACTTTGTTTCAGAGAGCAGCAAGAATATGTAAAGGAGATAACCTAAAGAAGGAAGAACGGTTTCTACGGAACGTACTACAGAAAATGGATATAGTTTAAAGGACATCAACCGAGCCACCAAGCAGCGGAAGCAGGGAGAAGAAGCCGCAGCAAGTACAGAACCAGCTGGATTCATCTGTCTTCCTTACGTTTCCGGTGTAACGGAACGAATTGCAAGACACCTCAAGAAAAACGACATCGTGGTGCGATATGGAAGTCACCAAAATTCGGAATACACTCCCGGTAGCCAAGGACAAGCTACCTCTATTAAAAGGAGCGGGTGTCTATCGGCTGTCATGCAGTTGTGGGAAGTTTTACGTTGGCCAAACCGGACGAAACATCGAATGCCGTATCAAGGAACACGAGAGGGATGTGAGGCTGAGGAAGATTCAACAGTCGGCGGTTGCGGAACATTGCCATTCGGAGGGACACCGAATAAACTTCGACAAAACAAAGGTTCTGGCTAGGAATAATAAATATCATCAACGGCTGACAAGAGAAACCATAGAAATCCACCGACATAAAAACAACGTCAACAGAGAAGATGGCTGGGAACTCAGCAGAACATGGAAGATGGTGATGAAGACGAACACGACTCCCAAACCGGACGCGACGGAGTAATTAGTTAGTAATTAGCTTGTAATTAATATAAATTAATTATTAATTAGTTTTTCGACCTATATATTGTTTTACGATCCCCGATTTTGTCAGTTAGACCAGTTTCTGAAGAAGGTTGCAACATGGCATCCGAAACGTCAAACATTTTTTCAAAAAACGCACGGCGAAACCCGAAAGTTTCTAGTTTTAGATCTAGTGTTAGTCCTAGTGATAGTTCTAGTATTAGTGCTAGTGATAAAACCTTATTATCACAAATTAAGGAATTAGGCCACTCTTTTTTTACCAAGAAAATAATAACAGATATTTTAAAAAAATACTGGAGTATTTTGGTAATAATTTGAATTTTATGAATTCGGAAGCAGTTTTTGATTTAATCTGTATCGATGAGAAAGTCGATTATTTCAATGAAACCTTATTGGAATAATTGAAACCCTATTTGACGTTCATACCCCTCTTGTCACTCCAACTCTGAAAGGGAAGTCCTTACCATGGATAACGTGGAATATTAAACAAATGATTAAAGAAAAAAATTCTGCATTTAGAAGATATGAGCGAACTCGTAGGCAGGTTGATTTTACTTATAACAAAAGTTTTTTCAATTAGGTTACGAATGCAGTTCTTACTAAGCTCGTTACTACCATCTTCTAGTTAAGCTATCTAAGAGATTATTACCATGGTTACGGCTATTTTACGCGCTCTGATTGGCCTATAGATGGGTTTATCTATGAGATAGATTTAACTAGAAGATGGTAATAACGGCCCTAAGACACGAATCTTTTTTGAATGAAACTGTAGCATTTCGGACTCCCAAAACCTGCGGAAACGATAAAACAAAAAAATGTTATTAAGGGGGGTTTCTACCTTGTTGGGTCTAAAAACTGTTGATATTTTTCAAATTCTTTTCGGGAAAAATATGAAATATATACTATTGAAATTTGGTGTAGTGATTGAATTAACTTTATTTAACATTCATATCTTTTTTCAAAAAGCCACATGCAAAAGGTGGGGGTGGGTGGATCGATGAATAGCGGCACGTTTGCGAAGATTTGCTTGGCTTACGGACGTCCTATTGCCGATATAGATGATCTGAAACAAAAAAATCAAACATATTCTTACTCTATACTAAACTGCGAATAAAGTGGACTAGAATCAAGAAGAAAAAATTAAAAACAAAAAAATGGTGAGCCATTGAAATAAAGGTTTCGATTTTTTGCATTTCTTTTTGCAGATTTTCATTTATAAAAAAAAGCGTTTCAATATTTTTTAATAATTGTACTTGAATTGATGCACACACTTGTGCTGCATGTGTCTGCCAAATTTCATTACGATTGGTTATCTAGAGCGCTTTGTAGCACTTCCGTAAACTTGAAAAATGTAGTTTCGAGAAGAACACATATAGTTTTACCGAAATTTGTTTGGGTATAAAATGAAAATTTTCATACTTACATTTAGTCTGCTATACCAGCACCATAGAGTCCACCTTCCTCTTTTTCGAAGAATTCCTCTTGAGCGGTTCGTTCGAGTCTTCTAGCCAATCTAGACTCTTTTGTGCCGCGGAATGTGCGGCGTCCGCTTTCCGTACGCACACGTTATTCCTCGCGTTGGCAGTAGCTTTGACCTGCGGTCCGATTGTGATGCCCATCACTTCCATTATGCGTAACAGGGAAGTGAACCCTTCGTTAAAGACACATGCACTCATAAATGCCGCCAATTGAATTGTTGTACAAAAAATGTGTTTCGGAGCAAAGCGCCAGAGGACAGAGTTAAAACTTTCATTGTTATTTTGCGTATTTCCGCCCAAACACCGTTGCAATAAATCGTCTGACGACAGGTCTTCGTATATGGGACGAAGGGGACTTTGAACATTAATTGCAAGTGGTGCTGGGTGTTTATATTCGTGTAATTTGTTCTCTGCCTCAGCGCGTCTCCACTTGCACCACGATTCAGGCCCGATCGGACAATTTTCGTGCTTCGGTTTGGCATCTGTCGAGCATTTGTGAAAAAATGTTGCAAAAATGTCTTTTTTCATATCTTTTACAGAGTGTGGATTTCGGATAATTGCTAAACCATAATAAGAGGTTAGGTCGCGCATCAATTTATCCGTTAACTTGCCATCGCCCTCGCCACCAACTCCTTTAAACTTTTTCTTTCCCGATCTTAGTCTCGATCCCATTCGCTTTTTCACGTGTCCAATTCGATTTCGTCACTATCAATTTATCACCATATGGCTGTATTTCCAGAAGCGATTTGAAAGTTTTTGTATCACCTTCACCTATGTAGTTGGTATATTTTACATTGTAAAGTTCTTCAGATCGTATAAACATTTCAATAATACCATCGACTTCCATTTTGCCAGCGGTTCCTTTGTGATTGCATGCACAATTTTCTTCGTGTTCTGCGTATCAGTCATTAAACTCATCAGTGCCCTCTTTGCTACTCCAGTGGTTACATGCTTGACAAAATTTGGATTTTACCATCAAGTCTAAAACCTTATTGGAATATTTCCCAATCAAAGTGACTACGCCAAACAATGATGAAAATCCTCTCTTGCTCCAAGTTCCATCTCCTGAGACGGTCAAATGAGATGGCTCATTTCCTGCTGCAGCATTCTCTGTCCTTTCTTCCTCTGCAGCTTTTCTGAGGAGCACGTCGATGGTGGCTTTTGCAGCAGTCCACGCATTTTCTAGACAAGCATAATAGGTGTTTATCGCTATTCCTTGACCCAAATCCATCATACCGCAGAAAAGATTTATTCCTTGCAAGCCGATTCCAAGAAGACGCATTACAAAGACAAGTCGTCGATTGGTTTCAAACGATTTGTTCGATATTTTCAGACAAGAGTCGATTTCAGTAGGGTCACAATCACACACGACACAGATCTTGAATCCCAAACCTTGCTCACCTTTCAAATTAAACTTCACGTCCTTCTCACACTTTTTGCACTTTAGTAAGGTACTGAGCATGGAAAATACATGAATAAAATTAATTATTCGGTATCTGTGCGTTGAATTTACTGTAATTTCACAATCGCTAGAACTTTGAAGTTTTTTTGCCGTCGAACTCGCGTGTGAAACTTCATTTTCACTGGTAAACCGGTTACCACAAAATCGACGTTTTTTGGCTTTATGACCAGGGCGATCATTTTTCCCTTCACAGTATTTTTTCGTTTTAAACATCGTGGATACGTATATACTGTTTTTCTAACGCACATATTGAGTATGTGTAGTTAGCGACAGTAGATATATTCGCTCCGATTAGCGCTTCGATTTCATACCCCTTCGACGTTCTCTTCGACGACTGATAACTTTTCCAATGTAACAGATTTTAACTTAAAATTTTGTGAGCGTATTCTTAAAACATAAATTTATCCGATAATGCAAAAAAAAAACTTTTTTTTGACCCAACAAGCTAGAAACCTCCCTTAATTCTTTGTCTGCTGCATTTCCGACTAGCTTTAATGATCCTGAGATGATCAACAAATTTTTTTGTTAAATCTGTTCAGAGCTATCAGGTTTTTTTCAATCAGGATTTGTTCAATTTTTATGTTAGTAATAGGATGCATGTTATGACTGGTGACTTGTCTTTTGAATTTATTGTTGTCCTTAAAAATCTGGTGGTATTAGTTCCACTGAGATTTTTTTAGATATGATAAGACTGTGCTGTCCCCGTCTCATCTTCATTTTCTGTCAGATTTACACTTCACTAACTTGAGTTGTTAATTAATTTTTTTGCATTATTGTAAAATTTATTATTTATTGTGTTTTTCTTTGTGTTACATTAGCACAATAAATTGAATTGAATTGAACTCAGCCGAACTTGATACTATCTTCATATTGAATTAAACTTATAACATATGGTATTATATATATATATATATATATATATAATAATAATATATACGAATTGGTATACTGTGAACTAAAGTACCTGAAACCTCATCAAGGCTCTTAAATCCTTTAAGTCTTCTAAATTGCCACAATATTGGGAATATTATAAACAATTAAGGAATGTTACAAACCATGCCAGTGATTCCGAAAAGAAGGCTTTTCAGGAATGTCGAATGCAACAGGCAGGGGTGAGTTACGGAAAGCATTTAGGGCTCTTGGGATAGGTAATGCAAAAAAATATAATATACCTAGTTATCTCTGCATTACGAATCGGATAAATGATTACTTTGTTAATACAAGCATGAATATGCTACCTCTAGATATGGAATTATGTCATTATTATGCCACCAATAATATAATAATATATGTTAAATTTTAGTAAATAAAACTTCTTACTTGCTATTTATATTTTTATATTAACGGTACTAGTTTCGGGATAACTAGTTTCCCATCATCAGCAGAATCTGCATATACAAAAAATGGTTAAAACAATAAATAAATAAACTAATACAAATATAAATTGAATTGAACTTACTGTCAAGTAAATAAAACTATAAAAAATGTATAAAAGACGAACACAACACTTTAAAATTATTGTAAATTGACATTTTACAAACGGATAATATGACGAATACAGAAAGACTGGTCCTGTTGGGAATGAATGAAGAAAACTTGTTTTTGAAAACCAGTATTATGACCTTTAAATATGTATAAATAGGTCTTTCATATAATTGAATTTATTCATTAAGTAATGTTTTTTTATTTTTAACTTTATGTTTGTGGATTTCTAATGATTCCAATAAGTCCGATTTAAAACCTTTTCCACATCTGTGAACAAGATGCACATTTTCATAATCTATTTTGTGATTTGTTTCTATTGTATGTTTGTAAACATTTGAATTTTCTTTTGTTTTGTGTTCATGGATGCGTGTTTCAAGTTTTCTTCCTGTTTGTCCAATATATATAGAATCACATTCTAAACATGTAAGAGAATAAACACCACTTTCTTTCATTTTGTCATATTTGTTATTGTGATAATTAGAAAAAATTTTTAGTAAATTATTATTGTTAGCAAAAGACAAAGTGATCTTGTATTTTGAAAAAATCTTGTCCACCGGAAGTAGACCTCAACTTCGTTATTTTAAATGGAATGCTATAGTTTTTATTACACCATTCAATTACACGTAAGAAAATATGTTGACTTTGATAACAGTTGCTGGTACCTACCGTTTTTTGTTTTCGAGTTATTTTGATTTTAAGTGTTTTTTGGCAAATATCACCATGCTCTTTACAAGCCCATATCTCAGCCAACGTTAATTCAAAAACGTTTTGCATTGGTACAATAACTCGTCATATGCTGTTAAATAGATTGTCACTTGTTATATCAACGTACCTTATACAGCGTGGTCAAAAATTGAATTACCATTTCGCTGTATTCAATTGCGAGAAAGTCGAAAATTTTAAATGGAACGCACCTTATCCTTTTAGCCTATCTAAACGGGAATTTAATTCTCTACAAATTATCTATAAATATTGCTATACCTATTTATTATAGTTTTCTTCATATTGAGTATTTTATCAAAATCCTACACAAAATGCTGGAAGCCGGTCGTGTTTTTATTAGAAGGCTATGATATTTTGACAGTTTATTGTTTAATTTATTTAAATTATAATTGGTATTATTTCTAGAATGATCTGCGATTGAATAAACTTGAGTTTGTCAGCTTTTATTTGCCAAAAATAACCACCAGAAGAACGCATAAATGAAACAATGAAAAACAATGATATGGCGTAATATTCGACGTAATGATGCGCGAGATGTTCCTAGAGAGTTCAGTTTATTTATTTACGGTGCTTTTTTGTAAAATATTATTCATCTAAATCGACCGAAGCACCTCTTACCGAAGAATTTGGTAAAGAAATAAATTATGACAAAACATTTATTCTATTATCTTAAGCTGCTGGTGATAGAAATTTATGTTTTCTTGTTATTTTGATCTTTCCAAAACTAAGAGATACGTATCTTATCCTATCCAAAACTTTATTACACCCGCCATGAATATAAGACGAATTTAAAATGTTGACGTGGGACTAATTCGCCATGATATTCAAAGACATTAACAGCAGTAAGTGATGACACAACTAAGTAATGACAACAATAACATAAATATGGTTGAAAAGCTATCAAAACTCCATGGCTTTCTAACATAAAAACAAGAAGCTTCCAGCATTGCATGCGTCCATTAATTTCCAAATATGAGGGCAACTACAACAAATAGCCGCAGGAAAGTATCTAAATAGTTTGTAGAGAATTAAATTCCCATGATTTATTTTTGTAATTTTCAGTTTTTCATTCCTTTATGTTATTGATTTTAATTTTTATCATTAAATTGTTGTTTTTCATTGTTTCATTTATTCGGTTTTCTTTTGGTTATTTTCGGTAAGTTACAGCTAGCAATCTAAAGTTTATTCAATCACAGTTCATTGTAGAAATAATACTAATAATAATTTAAATAAATTTTACCTATGATTTTGATAAATTCCTCAATAGCAAGAAAACTATAATGAATAGGTATAGGAATATTTATAGATAATTTGTAGAGAATTAAATTTCCTTTCTGATAGGGTATGAAAATATGGAGCGTTCCATTTAAAATTTTCGACTTTCACGCAATTGAATACAGAGAAACGGTAACTCAATTTTTGACCAGCCTGTATAAGATATACTGATATAACAAATGACAATCTATTTAGCAGCATATGAAGAGTTATCGCACCAATGCAAAACGTTTTTGAGTTAACGTTGGCTGAGATATGGGCTTGTAAAGAGCATGGTGATATTTGCCAAAAAACACTTAAAATCAAAATATTCTTTTATTTTATAGGAATGTTTTTCGTCTTGAATTAAAATATTTATTTAATAATTTTTGCACTTTATTAAGACGATAGTATTTCATATAATGTTTCTACCGGTTTCGGTCACGTTTAGACCATCTTCAGGATACACATTTTTAAAAAATTGTTGATCGTATTGACGTTTTATTTTTATTTATGTTGTGATTTATGACATGTGTCAATGTGATATATTAAAATAGGATTAAAATAAAATAAAATAAAATTAAAATTGAATATTTCCCAAAAACAAAAGTTCAAATATCTATTATAAATTGGGAAAAATGGGAAAATGTTATTGCGTATGTTAGGGTTTTTTAATTTTATTTTTATTTTTATTTTTAGGTGGAGTAAAAGGATTTTTCAAATACATATATAAAGGTTTTTCTGTGCAATTAATTTGGTCATTCAAACATAAAATTTGTGGATGATTATGTTTAAATTTTCTAATTTCATAAAGTTCAAGTATTTCCAAAAGGTTACTTTTATTTTTCTTATGAAGTAATGTTGTGTTTTTTGTTTCATTAAATTGGTGTTCTTTGTTAAATATTATATGTCTTCCAAAGTTAGATCTCTGTTGTGTTCTATGTTCTTTTATACGAGTTTTTAAGCATCTCCCTGTTTCACCAATGTAAATGGCTTTACACGTATCACATTCTAATTTGTAAACTCCATTATCGTTCATTTTATTGATTTTATCTTTGTTGTTAATTAAAATTTTATCTAGTGTGTTGTTGCTTTTGGATGTTATAATTATATTGTGTTTCTTAAAAATTTTTTTGATTTTATTATGTATGTTACCTTGATATTCTATTGTTCTATAAATATTGTTTTTGTTATTTGTTATATTTGTAAGAGTGGTAAGTTTTATGTGATTCTGTTTGTTTCTGTATTTGTCAATCATTTTGTTGATGATTTGTGGTTTATATCCGTTATTTTGGCCAATTTGTTTGATAATGGATATTTCTGTTCTAAGTTCTTTTTCACTAAGTTTTGTGTTGAAGGCACGGTGTATAAATGCGTTGAAAGTTGCCATTTTATGAGTATAATCATGAAAAGAATCATTTGGGATGATAGTATCTGTTTGCGTTGGTTTTCTATAGATACTGTATTGAAGTCCGTTGTCTGTTTTTAAAATTGTTAAGTCTAAAAAATAAAATTAAAAAACCCTAACATACGCAATAACATTTTCCCATTTTTCCCAATTTATAATAGATATTTGAACTTTTGTTTTTGGGAAATATTCAATTTTAATTTTATTTTATTTTATTTTAATCCTATTTTAATATATCACATTGACACATGTCATAAATCACAACATAAATAAAAATAAAACGTCAATACGATCAACAATTTTTTAAAAATGTGTATCCTGAAGATGGTCTAAACGTGACCGAAACCGGTAGAAACATTATATGAAATACTATCGTCTTAATAAAGTGCAAAAATTATTAAATAAATATTTTAAAATCAAAATAACTCGAAAACAAAAAACGGTAGACACCAACAACTGTTATCAAAGTCAACATATTTTCTTATGTATAATTGAATGGTGTAATAAAAACTATAGTATTTGAAAATATTTTAGATTAATAGATCGGAATGAACAACCCATATTACCAAAATTTCAAGCCTCTACGAATAGTGGAACCTAAAAAGTTTCAAAAATTTTCAAAATTTTCAAAAATTCAAAAATTTCAATCTCACTGCTCATTTTTATGCGGATGATACGCAGGTTTATTACTCATTTTTAAATATGCTACAACAACAGCTTCTTGTACTATCAATAATGATCTCCGTCGTCCAATTGAAGCATCTACACGACATGTTCATAATTGGAATGCAGAGAATCTGTAAAGAGTTTAAGTTTGATTATAGATGAATCCTTAAAGTTTGCAGAACATATAAACAAATGCACACAGATAGCTTATGTGAATATAAGAATGTTATTCAATAATAGACTGTTTCTCAATAAAGAGAATAGAACACATAGTGTGAGTCCTTAGTACTATTTCACTTCAATTATTGTGACCCAGTTAAAAAAATCAAAAGATTCAAAATTTATGTTTAAGACTGATTTATGGAATTTGTAAGAAAGACCATATTAGTTATAAACTTTTTGGAACTAAATGCCTAGACATGAAAAATCGTAGATGTGTTAATTTTTAAGGTAATAAAAACTGAAAAGCCGCCATATCTCTATAACAGGATACAGTATAGGTCTGATGTACATAATTTGAACGTTAGATATAAGGTACATTGACGCCTCCAGCTCATGTCCACGAGTTTTTCAAAAACTAGGTCGATATAAAGTCTATTTTTAAAGTAAGAGGAAATGAGGACCCAAACCAGAAATAAATCGTGCGTTAATTTACTAAAGTCAAAATTACAAAAGTTCTACGTCTTCGATGTCACCTGCCTCAAAAATTGTTCTGGATATAAGAAGCAAACTCGGCCGACTTTGAAGATATTGGTCGTCCGTCATATTATTTGGGATATTTGGGACTACCGACGTTTTTGAAGTCTGCTGATATTATTTTATCCTCAGTAATATTCATGATTTAAATTGTTGAACTAAAATTGGAACTACTAAAAATGTTTGACGTTTCAGATGCTATGTTACAAGCTTCTTCAGAAATTGGAGTGGATGGGGAGGAAGTAGTGCTCTACTTTCTCCAGTGATGCTCTGAGTAGATCATGCAAGATGGCAGTAAACATGAAGAAGATGTTCGCCACCATCTTCCATGTTCTACTTGGAGTTCCCAGCCATTCTCTTTGTTAACTTTATTTCTATGCCAATGGATTTCTATTTTTTCTCTTGTCAGCCTTTGGTGATATTTGTTAGTCCTAGCCACCATCTTTCTTTGGTCGAAGAGACATTTCACAACAGTTTTATGACTGTATTCAAAATAACATACAAAAAATAAATTATTATTACAAAATCGTTCAACAAAAAAATATGTGGCATATTTATATACAAGGTGATACGAAAAATTGCGCACCAAGGTGAATAGTCTTAATACACGTAGACTCGCATATACCTCCTCAACGAGATGTAGAGCGTCAAAGTTACTTTAAAATCAAACATTATCTACAATAAAAAAAGGCTTTTCTAAAAATGTTTTCTGTGCCACTGCTAATTTGGTCAGACGGGTAGTATTTTTGATAAAAGTGATATATTAATTCAATTTCTGAAAATTTAAACATCACACTTTATGAACAACATTTGTATCATTTCCAACAGGGCCAACATTTATTACCGAAAGATTGCCCACTAAGACTACTATTGTTGTAATATGTCAAGGCCCCTCACTTTAGTGATAACATTTATTGTATTTAATGAACATTTCTGTGTATCATATGCTAATCTATATATTTTAAAATCCGCGCTTTTTCTCTTATAGCGAGTTAATTGAAGAAAGTACCCGATTTTGGAAAGTACCGACAACTTCATCTACTTTGCGATTTCTTTTTCTTGAAAATTTTTTGGGTGTTAGAGCGTCTTTAAGCGCTCCCATTGCCTATGAGTGTCCCTAAATCGTTCTTAAAAATGAGGAACCCCTAACTTTGACAAACTAATAACGAAATCCAACAAACGACATTATTTGATACACATCAGTTTACAACCTGTTCAAATTTGGAGAGTTTTTGTCAAACAGTTTTTAAGAAAAAAAAATCGCAAAGTAGACAAAGTTGCCAGCACCCTCAAAAACCGAGTACTCTTATCACTTAACTCGCGATAAAAGAAAACCGCAGATCTGATAAATTCTAAATTAACACATGGTACGCAGAAATATTCACTGATTACAATAACGTTCCTTGACATCTGGCACGAACAATAGAATGATGAGAGAGATGCTTGGAAAACTATGAGTCTCTCAAAATCTGTTGCATTACTCAAACAATTCTTAGATAATAATAGATAATTGACCACTTTACACGAAATTTCTGCTCGTTTGACAAACTTGGCACTGATGCAGAAAAAATAAAAAAAAGAATTTTTATTGCAGATAATGTTTAATTACGAAGAAACTTTGACCATGTCTGAAGACGCACAGCTAAATTCAAAACATTCCACTTCTAGATCTAGTGTTAGTTCTAGTTTTATTTGAACTCAAATATACAGGGTTGCCAAATCAGTTAGTAAAGTACTCTATTTCGGAAACTATTCATTGTAAAGGCCGTCGTTAAAAAATGTCTTCAAGAAAAGGTCTGCACCTCGGAGGGGGACATTCTGGGGACAGAAGGGTACATGTATGTTATTTATCGAAAAAATGGGATTGCTGAGTTCATTAATATTATAACTGAACTTCTTTAATTTCATATAACTTAATACCTTAATTGAAGCAGTTAAATCGCAATTTTTGACTTACAATTACACGAGATTTCTTTGTAAATGGAGGAACTACTGTATTATCCTTTCGATTAAGAAATATTAATTAATTAGTTAATTTTAGTATGCCAATTGCTGGCGAAAAAAATATTTTAATCACCTCCGCTTTACCTTATGTTAACAATGTACCACATTTAGGAAATATAATTGGTTGTGTTTTATCAGCTGATGTCTTCGCCAGGTACTTAGAATCAATTTTAATAGTTTTTTATACTTTTACAATAAAACAAAATTTTAGATTTTGCCGCCTTTGTAACTATAACACCCTTTATATTTGTGGAACGGATGAATATGGAACGGCAACCGAAACCAAAGCATTAGAAGAAGGTTTAACACCCCAGCAAATTTGCGATAAATATTTCGAAATTCATAATTCGGTTTACCGCTGGTTTAACATTGGATTTGATTATTTCGGAAGAACTACAACTCCAGAACAAACGGAGTAATTTTATTTAAATTGTGTTAATATTATATAATATAATTTATAATTTTTTTAAAGAATCGTTCAAGATTTATTCCACGCCGTAAACAAAAACGGATTTGTTTTAACCCAATCAGTCGATCAACTTCTTTGCGAAAAATGCAATCGTTATTTAGCGGATCGTTTCGTCGAAGGCGGTTGTCCCCATCCGGGTTGTAACTATGAAGATGCCCGAGGCGATCAATGTGATGGTTGTGGTAAATTAATTAATGCGGTTGAACTAAAAAATCCGCGATGTAAAGTTTGTAAAGGAACTCCGGTCTTAAGGAGTTCTAATCAATTCTTTTTGGATCTTCCTAAAGTAATTTGTTGTTTTATTATTTTATGTGTTAAATTAATTATATTTTTTTGTAGTTAGAACCTTTATTGTTACATTGGATAGAAAAATCATCATCGGGTTGGTCCAATAATGCTCGGGTTATTGCGAAATCTTGGATGAAAGAGGGTTTAAAACCTAGATGTATTACGAGAGATTTAAAATGGGGTGTTCCTGTACCTATTGATGGATTTAGAGATAAAGTATGTATTAATTTTATATAATTAATAATTTTAAATAATCTCGAGCGACTTCGAAGACGTCGGCTGCACGATCTAACAGACCTGCGTGGGTACGCAGGTCACGCACGCAACTCACGTGAATATCATACACGAACCATGTGGGTCACGTCAATTCACGTGACTCACGCTCGATCAAATGATCGAACATATGAGCCATGTTTGATATAGTTTCTTTACGAATTCCCAATATTTTGTCAAAATCGTACATTTTCAGTTTTGCCCAAATTGCGAGATAATAACAATTCAGATTTACGTCAAATTACACGTATCTCTTCCTGCATTTTACCAATATCTTATGGAGCATCAGCGCTCAAATTTTGTATTTAGCTTCTCGTAAAATTCGCTTTGTATTAAGTGCTATTTATAACAAACTTTAGGATTTTGTTATGTTACGAATACAGCATGTTTAGAATACTTCAATATGTGGAACAATGTGTCTTCTTCACTTCTATATATCTACTTTTTCATAATAATATGTCATGAAGTTGTAATTTGGGCAAAACCTCACCTCTGCCGGTACATTGACAATGACCATTTAAACGAGACCTTAAACAAAAATTAAAAAGTCGATCCAATCGGGTCACGCCACGTCCCATCAAAACCAAAGTCGTTCACGATCACGCACGCTCACGTGAGTGGTACAGAAATTGAAGCCCGTTCACGATTTGCACATCTATAATTTAAAGTGTGGTATTTTTAAAAACACATAATCAGAAACAAATAAATCTTTATGTATAAAGGGTTTATTTTTGGAATTTTGAAACTCTCTTTAAAACTTGAAAGCAGCGGTTCTACTTCCAAATGGCTTTTGGAAATAGTAAAAAATTCGCCTGGAAGGCGGAGAGGTTGGCCGAGTCTTCTTTTTGAGAAGATCTAAGACCCAATAAAATAATTGGGAGGTTGTTACTCCATCTATAGCAGTTGCCTCTGGCAGCAATGGCAGTTTTGAGCGTACGATGAAAACATTCCAAAATGCCATTACTTTGAGGGTGGAAAGATGAAGAATGGATCTGGTCAGATCCAAGGAGTTGGTTAAAATGGCGAAACAATCTGAATTCAAACTGTTATGCCCTCATCGTGTGTGATTGTGTCAGAGATACTAAAACGGGAAAAGTGATGATGTAATAATGTCGAAGCTATGATAGATGCTGCAGTGTCGCGGATTGGATAAGCTTCCGGCCATCGTGTAAAACGATCAATGACTCTTAAAGCATGAGAACGGTCTGATGTAGGAGTAAAGGGACCTATTAGGGAGATATAAATGTATTCAAATCATCCTGAAGGTAAATTAAATTTTTGGACAGGATATTTGGTATATTTAGGCCCATTACTACCAAACCGTTTTCATCTGTTAGATAAGATACCGCTAAACTAATAGTTTACGGGTAAGACGGGAGTTACCACCTCAAGTTTTCTCGCAGATAAGAAATCCTTAAGATATAATGAATATATTTGGAATAAATTTTTAAATTGGTAACCATACAGTCAATAGGTCTTGTATTTTAACATTTTACCTAATTTTAACCTCAAACGACCTCACAGATCGCGTGCTTACATCTGTGTATGATTTTATTCCCTTTGTTTTCTATGATATAGAAACTTAATAATGCCACTTAGAACTCAAGATATAAACTGCTGAACTTAACTGGAGATTTTTCCAATACTTTGAGTAAATTAAACTTTATTTATTAAATTTACTTTGGAAAATTATTGCGAAATTACTTTCAATTACTCATTGGAGCATCTACTCCGAAAATGAAGTCAATTTTGAAATATCTTACTTTATTCTTGAGATATAAGCTGCTAAACTTAATTGAGATTTTTCCATTATATTGAATAAATTTAAAAATTCTGGAACAATCGAATTTCTGGAAAATTGTTACAAAATTGTTTTCAATTACTAATTGAACCATCTTAAAATTTCGAAAATTAATTCAATTTTGAGATATCTCACTTAATTCTTGAGATATAAAGCTGCTGAACATAACTGGGATTTTTCAACATTTTGAATAACTTTAAAAATCGATTTTCTTTGTAAAGTTGTTACGAAATTACTTTCAATTACTCATTAGAGCATTTACTTTCCGAAAATGACGTCAATTTTTGAGATAATTAAATAAAAAGCTGCTGAACATACTCAGGATTTTTCAATATTTTGAATAACTTTAAAAATTCTTGAAAAATCGATTTTTTTATTTTTTTCTCTCAATTATTAATTGATATTCTTGAGAGATAAACTGCTGAACTTAACTGGGATTTTTCCAACATTTTGAGTAAATTTAAAAATTCTTGAAAAATCGATATTTAGGAAAATTGTTACGAACTTACTTTCAATTACTAATTGGAGAATTTACTTTCCGAAAATGAAGTCAATTTTTGAGATATTTTACTTATTTCTTGAGATATAACCTACTGAACTTAATTGGGATTTTTCCAATATTTTGAATAAATTTAAAAATTCTTGAAAAATCGATTTTTTTTGTAAATTTGTAACGAAATTACATTTCAATTACTAATTGGAACATTTACTTTCCAAAAGTGAAGTAAATTTTAAGATATCTCACTTAGCTTTTGAGATATAGGCTGTTTAACCTACTTGGAATGTTTTCAATGCTTTGAATAAATTTAAAAATTCTTAAAAATCGATTTTTTTTTGGAAAATTGTTACGAAATTGCGCTTAATTACTAATTGGAGTATATACTTTCTAAAATTAATGTCGATTTCAGAGATCTCACTTGGCTTTTGAGATATAAGCTGTTTAACCTACTTGGAATGTTTTCAATGTTTTGAGTAAATTTAAAAATTCTTGAAAAATCGATGTTTAGGAAAATTGTTACAAACTTACTTTCAATTACTAATTGGAGAATTTACTTTCCGAAAATGAAGTCAATTTTTGAAATATTTTACTTATTTCTTGAGATATAAACTGCTGAACTTAATTGAGATTTTTCCAATATTTTGAATAAATTTTAAAATTCTTGAAAAATCGATTTTTTTTGTAAAATTGTTACGAAATCACTTTCAATTACTAATTGAAGCATATACTTTCCAAAAGTGAAGTAAATGTTGAGATATCTGACTTAGTTGTTGAGACATAAGCTGCTGAACTTAATTGAGATTTTTCAATATTTTGAATAAATTTAAAAATTCTTGAAAAATCGATTTTTAGGAAAATGTTACGAAATTACTTTCAATTACTAATTGGAGTATTTACTTTCCGAAAATTAAGTCAATTTTAAAATCTTACTTAGTTCTTGAGATATAACCTGCTGAACTTAATTGGGATTTTTCCAATATTTTGAATAAATTTAAAAATTCTTGAAAAATCGATTTTTAGGAAAATGTTACGAAATTACTTTCAATTACTAATTGGAGTATTTACTTTCCGAAAATTAAGTCAATTTTGAAATCTCACTTAGTTCTTGAGATATAACCTGCTGAACTTAATTGGGATTTTTCCAATATTTTGAATAAATTTAAAAATTCTTGAAAAATCGATTTTTTTTGTAAATTTGTGACGAAATTACATTTCAATTACTAATTGGAGCATTTACTTTCCAAAAGTGAAGTAAATGTTAAGATATCTCACTTTGCTTTTGAGATATAAGCTGTTTAACCTACTTGGAATGTTTTCAATGTTTTGAATAAATTTAAAAATTCTTGAAAAATCGATTTTTTTTTGGAAAATTGTTACGAAATTGCGCTTAATTACTAATTGGAGTATACACTTAGTTCTTGAGATATACGCTGCTGAATTTAAGTGGGATATTTACAATATTTTGAATAAATTTAAGTATTCTGGAAAAATCGATTTATTGGAAAATTGTTATAAAATTACTTTCAATTACCAATTGGAGTATCTGCTTTTCAAAAATGATGTCAATTTTCAGATATCCCCCTTAGTTTCTGAGATATAAACTTACTCGGGATTTTTCAATATTTTGAGTAACTTTAGAAATTCTTGAAAAATTGTTTTTTTTTGGGAAAATTGTTACGAAATTGCTCTCAATTTCTAATTGGAGCATCTACTTTCCAAATATGAGGTCATATCTCTCTCAGTTCTTGAGAGTTAAACTGTTGAACTTCACTGGGATTTTTCCAACATTTTGAGTAAATTTAAAAATTCTTGAAAGATCGATTTTTAGGAAAATTGTTACGAACTTACTTTCAATTACTAATTGGAGCATCTACTTTCCGAAAATCTATTTTCAGATATCTTACTTAGTGCTTGAGATATAAGCAGCTGAACTTAATTGAGATTTTTCCAACATTTTGAATTAGTTAAAAAATTCTGGAAAAATCGATTTATTGAAAAATTGTTACGAAATTACTCTCAATTACTAATTGGAGCATCTACTTTTCAAATATGAAGTCATTTAGAAGTATCTCTTTATTAAAGCACCTACTTTCCGGAAATTAAGAATTCAATTTTGAAATATCTCACTTAGTTCTTTAGATATAAACTACTGAACTTAACTGTGACTTTTTCAATATTTTGAGTAAATTTAAAAATTATTAAAAAGTCCATTTTTAGATTTTTTTTTTAATTGTCAAGTAATTACTTGCAATTACTAATCGGAGCACCTTCTTTCCGGAATCATTTACTTTTTCCTTCATATATACTTTTTATTGTTTTTTAAATTGTTCTAGCTTCTGGCCCTTGTTAAGTCCATAAAAAATTGACCAGCTAGAATCGGTAGTTAGGCCAGTATTTGTCACACTACGTATGTAACATGCGACGTCACGATTACTTACACGACTAGTTGACCAACCTTATACAATATATACCTGTCATTATTTTCAAATGCATTGTTCTCAAAAGGAGGATTTCCACCTTTGCTTATTTTTTCTATCTAAACAAATATTAAAGTGATCAGTATGAAAATTGATGAACCAACCTGCAATTTTTTTTTATTTTCGTTACTTTCACCTGTATTGAGGTGAATCATGTCTTTGACCATATTTTAGACAGATTTCAAAAGTTCGTAAATTATGGTACCAACCTGGTCCTACCAGACACAGACCATCGTCTTACGACCAAAGCGATTTAGCCATGCATCTAATGGTGTGGCTTCGCCAGGTGATAGCCATAATTAAAAAATTATTTTCTTTCATACATTTCCAATCATCTGTCATTCATTCATGTGGCACCCATCTATCGGATCTTCTCCATCGCTTGTTCTCATTCACAAATTGCTACTTCGCTCATATTCAACAAAAGCTGAATATTTAACATTTTCAAAAAATTATAAATTGATAACATAGTTATTAAGATAATAAGTTACAAATGATTTTTTAAGGTTTTTTATGTCTGGTTTGATGCACCAATTGGTTATATCTCAATGACCCAACGTTATTGCAAAGATTACGAAAAATGGTGGAGACCAAACAGTGATACCAAAGTCACTTTATACCAATTTATGGGAAAAGACAACGTTCCTTTCCATTCCGTTATGTTTCCAGGAATGTTATTGGGAGCAAATCGAAATTTTGAACTCGTTTCTCATATAATGGCAACAGGTAAATATCTCAAATTGTTTTTTTTATTTCTTTTACAAAATCTTTTTTCAAGAATACGTTAATTACGAAGATGGTAAATTTTCAAAATCGCGTGGTGTTGGGGTATTTGGCACTGACGCCCAAGAAACCGGCATTCCAAGCGATGTATGGAGATTTTATCTTCTTTATATTCGCCCGGAAGGGCAAGATTCCAATTTTAGTTGGGTTGATCTAGCTACGAAGTGTAACAGCGAACTTTTAAATAATTTTGGAAATTTTGTTAATAGGTTAAAAAAATTTATTGAAAACTTTTATTTATTAATCTAAACAATTTTTTAGAGCTTTAGTTTTTACCGAGAAATTCTTCAAATCGTCCATTCCAAACTTAAAACCTGCAGATGACGATTTTAATCTTTTAGCTTTATGTAACCGTGAAATTAAAGGGTACATCTCAGCTTTAAATCAAGGTAGATTAAGAGACGGGATTCGTTATATTTTAAATATTTCGAGACATGGGAATCAATATTTGCAATCAAAACAACCGTGGGTTTTGTTAAAAGGAACCGATGAACAAAAGTTTGTTTAAAAAAAATAGAAATTTTTATTTTTAATTTATTTTTTTTAGAGAACAAGCTGGAACTGTTATTGGATTGTGTTGTAATATCACATTAATGTTAACCAGTTTATTATTCCCATATATGCCTGATACAAGCAGAACGATTTTGAAACAATTAAACGCCGAAAATTTGCAACCAACGATTAATCCAAAGTATTTTTTGAATTTAATATAAAATAATTTTTTACTAATTTTTTGTAGCAAACCGGAAATCGTGGTTTATTTAAAACCGGGTCATAAAATCGGAAAACCCATTCCACTTTTTACGAAATTAGAACCCGAAAAAATCGATGAGTTAAAACTTAAATTTGCCGGGAAACAACAAAGCCCGCAAAAAGAAATCATAAATAATGATGTAGCAAAAAAGATGGAAAATAATAGTTCTGGACTTCAACTGAATTTATCTACTGAAGAAGCTATTAAAGAATTGACACAAAAAATTGAAACACAAGTAATTATTATTAAATTTAATTAAAACTGAATTGAAACAAATTTAATTGAAACTTTAAATTTGTTTGTTTCGTTTTCAGGGTGCTTTGGTAAGAAAACTGAAAGAATCTGGGGCTCCAAAAGCGGATTGGCAACCTCAAGTTGAAATTTTATTGAAACTAAAGGGACAATTATCTGTCATGACTGGAGCACCGCCGGCTGCTCCAGGTAAAGGAAAAAAGGGGAAAAAGTAAGAGAAAATCGTTTTAATTAATTTATAATTGTACAAAAATATTTATTACTATAATAAATATTCATAAAATTAAAATTATTAAAAATAATATTTAATTAATGACTTATTTGAAAGTTTAAAAGATACCAATTCCGTTGATTTCCTTTGTTCTGTTGACAAAAAAGCACAAGTATAAACAATAATGATGAATAATCATTTTTGCAATGGCGTTAGATATTTTCTCACGTTCCAAGGAAATTTATTAATTTATCATTTTTTTGTTTGGAATATTAGTAACACTTCCTCCTGGTAAATCTACCTCTTGGTTTTTTACAGTTGTGGGCTTTTATGTTAATTGCATTTTTTATGTCCCCTCTTTGCTATGACCAGAGCGCAGCGATTTTAGCTTACTCGCCGCGCTTTGGCTATGACTCATGTTGGCACTACTATGGTCGTCATGGTAGACAAAATCGGTTATGGTTAGCATGTTTGGTTTCACACAGTCGTATAGTTTAAATGGCCCACCTAATGAACCAGTCCTTAAATGGTTGTGCAATGATGGCCCACTATCTAGACATGCAGCTAAGTGTTTGATGCGTGGTGTCCGACCGCTCCCAAAGGCAACCCTTTGCCATTACCATCACCATTATCTACCACTTATGGCCATTTCAGACTATCACTCCTCTACACGATGACTCGCAGTGGTCCATAATAAATCATAGTGAAGAACGGCCATTAGCTTCCTAATACGAAGACTTGATATTGCTTTCCAAAGTCTTTGAATGCTTCTACAAGACTTGAGGTAATTCCAAAAGACTCGATACTAATTTTGGAAACCTTGATATTGCTTTCAAAAGACTTGAACAGCTTTCAGAAGACTAGATATTGCTTCCAGAAAACTTGGTACTGCTTCCAGAAGACTTGAATGCTTCCAGAAGACTTGATATTACCTCAGTAAGACTTGGAATGCTTCCAGATCACTTGATACTGTTTCTAGTAGACTTGACATTACTTCCAGAAGACTTCAATTACTTCCAGAAGTCTCCATACTGCCTCTGGAAGATTTGATACTACTTCCAAAAGACATGAACTGCTTCTAGATGACTTAAGGGGGGACACCACCCTGAAATTAAAAAAAATCAAAAAATTTATTATTGCAATACTTCTAGAAGACTTGATACTGCCTCCAGAAGACTAGCAATACTTCTAGAAGAGTTGCAATGTTTCCAGATAACTTGATACTGCTGCTAGAAGATTTGAAGCGCTTCCAAAAGACTCGATATTGGTTTTGGAAGACTTGGTATTGTTGTGGCGGACTTAAAATGCTTTCAGAAGTGTTGTGACATGGAATGCTTCGAGATGGCTTGATACTGTTTTTAGAAGACTTAATATTACTTCCAGGACACTTGAAATGCTTCCAGACTTAAACTATTTCTAAAAGACTTGATACTGCCTCTGAAAAACTTGATACTGCTTCTGCTCCTGTTTAGAACGCGCTCACACGCGCGAATCATTCCAATTTAAATTTGTATTATTTATTTATTTTTCTTAACGTGCTCACACGCTTATTATTATTATTTAATTTAATTGTTAAGGTCACACACCGCCAATTTGTTCGTCTGTTGTATATATTGTAAATAATTATTGTTAAATGTATATTTCATGTCCTTTTCTTGTATGTGTATTTTCATGTAGAGCCCGTTTTGTCGTTTTGTGACCATAAAAGTGTGTCCGTCGAAAAATAAAGTCTCTTTGCCGTCCAGTTTTCGAGTTATTTACAACCCTTACCGATAGACTTAGAATTAAAGAAAATTAAGAAATTAATTCGCAAGTATAAATAATTTTATTAATTTCAAAAACACTTCCAAAATACTTAAAATGCTTCCTTGACTTGAACTGCTGCTAGAAGTCTTGAAATGCTTCTTCTAATTACGCTAATTGTACCCGTTGCATTTCTCATGGCTCATGATGGGAGACTAGCATGGTCGCCATGATGGCCAGCATCGATGATGACAAGTCTGTCTGCTTCCACTCAGTGGCATAGTCTAGATTAGAGTTTCTCAAACTTTTTTTAACCTATGGACCTGTAGAATTTGTTCAAAAATTGCGCGGACCAGTCAATTATTTTGAACAATATCGTGTTAATGTAACTTATGTAAAATGAAATGATATTAATTTTTGAACAATAATAATATATTTAAAAAAATGTTTACTTAGACCAGGTTGGTCTAAATAAACATGAACCGCTCCAATTAAATATGGAAGCCTGTACCGAAATGGTTAAGCAATAATGACCTACTGTCTAGACTGTCCATGATAAACCATGCTGAACAAGGGATTAATGTATGTATGGAAACGGAGATGTGCGCGTTTCCTTCGCACCGCACTTAAGCCCTATGCAAAGCAACTTCTGGTCACATCAACTAACTTAAGGATTTTGCCAAAGGCCAACACAGCCCAGAGGTGTATTTCTGATATCATTTGTGATCGGCCAAACCTCTTCGAGAGTCCTCAATCTGAGGTTGGTTACTGAGGGACAGTCACACAAGATATGTTTTACAATAATAATAATAATATTTATTTGAAAAGACACAATTACAGAATATTATAATACAAAACTTCGAATACTATTACTAGCAAAGAAAACAACCAATACTGTATCCTTCCAAAGGGGATTGAGTCAGCGCACCAGGTCAAACCAGGAATAACTGTTTTTCATCAACCCCAAAATAACAAAATTAAGAATTAATTTATAATAATAATAACAATGACAATGATCTAAGAAGACTTACGAGACGAAAGAGAAGAGAAAAGAAAGAGAAAAACAACAAAAAGGAAGGAAAGCAACATAAGAGAAACATGTACAAGAAAAGAAGGAAAGAGAAAGAAAGAAAACAAAAAAGAACAGAAAAAAAGATAAGAGTCTATTGGCGCTGCTGCTGAAGCAAATGAGATCTGTAAGCTGATCTAAAGGATTGCTCACTCCGCTGCTTAATTTGCTCTGGGATGCTGTTGAGAACTTTGCAAACAGAATACGAAAAGGACCTTTTAAAAAGTTCAGTACGGTGAGCTGGTATCGTAAGCGTGAAACGATGACGAATGTTCAAATTATGAACATCACAGCGAAAGCAAATTTTGTTCCATAAATAAGGAGGGGTTTTATATAAAATGACTCGGTGAAAGAGACAAGCAGCGTGTAGAGACCTCCGATTCGCCATATTAAGCCAGTTGACCCGACCTTGAGCACTCGAGACATGATCTTTCCTTCTCAAACCAAAAATGAAACGCAAGCAAGCGTTTTGAACACGTTGAATACGAGTGGAAGTAAAGTTATCTATACAAGAGCCGTATAAGACATCACCGAAATTAAAGAGAGACAAAACCAAAGATTCACATAACTGTATTTTTAAACGTAAATCAAGTAAGCAACGATTACTGTAAAGGAGTCGAAGGGTAGAGTAAGCACTACGAATAAGGTTTGAAACATGAGATCGAAATCTAAAAGAAGAATCTATAACAATACCTAGATTCCTAGCCTCTTCAGTAAAGTTAAGTGAAACATCACCAATCTTAATAGATAGCGACTTTCGCATAGAATCACGGAATGATGGACACCCAAACAGCATATTTACGGAGGATTTCTTAGCATTAATATTTAAACATAGCTGAGACGCACGAGTGATTAACCTTTGCAAATCGTCGTTAATACATTCCTGAGCAACGCAAAGTTGATCTGGAGTAAAAGGAAAATACTGTTGCGTGTCGTCGGCGTACATATGCACAGAGCAGTGCCTCAGAACATCGGTTAGATTAAAAGTATAAATTAAATAAAGTAAAGGACCAAGAACCGATCCCTGAGGCACCCCAGACGTAACGGATGCTTCCACTGATTGCAGGCCATTGAGTGTGACAATCTGCTTGCGATTACATAAATAGTGCTTAAAGAAAGAACACACATTGCGAGAACATCCAATGTAATGAAGAATGGCAAGAAGTATCTCATGATGCACAGTGTCAAAAGCTTTTGAAAAGTCAAGTAAAACAAGAACAGAAGCAGAAGCGATCAATTTTCCGGATAATGTTATCGCAAACTTCCAAAAGTGCTGTGCTACAACTGAAACCGGATCTGAAACCAGATTGAGTGCATGCTAGAATCTTGAACCTATCTAAATGACTGCGTAGACGTAAACTGATGATTTTCTCTAGAACCTTGGAGAGAACCGAGAGAATGCTAATAGGTCTAAGGTCACTGTAACTTGCAGGGTTGCTGGTTTTAGGAAGAGGCATAACAAGGGCAGTCTAAGCAAACATTGATAATGTTACACAAGTAGGGTAGAATAAAAGGGCAGCACATAGTTAACATTTTAATACCAATGCCATCAGACCCAATAGCAGCAGTTTTAAAAGACAGTAAAATTTCACCAATCTCCTCCTCAGTGGAAAGAAAAAAGACAAATTCATTGCTGACAGACGGGTGGGTATTGGAGAGAAAATGAGAAATGACATCAGGATCACCGGAAGAATCAACTTGTGAAGACAAAAAAGAAATATTAATAGCTTCAACATCGGATAAAGCTACTGGTACTGACCGCTGTTTAGATTTAATGATTCCCATCCTATTAAAAGACTTCCACAGTTCACGACTATTATTAGAGTTCAAAACGGACTCTATATATGCCCTTTTCTCTCTCTGAATACAAGAATTTGTAAAATTACGTAACTCTTTATAGTACGAAAAGTCCGCAGGAAGTTTGGATTTCTTAAATTTTAGATAAGCCTCATCCCTATATTTCATCAGGAATTTAAGATTATCAGTCACCCAAGGACGGTATCCTCGCCTGGATGAAATAGTTTTAACAGGTGCATGTAAATCGAAGAGAAGAGAAACCTTATCATCAATATCATTCAGATATAAGATATCAGCCCACGAAGTAGCAGCCAAGTCTCGCTCAAAATCAGCAAGACAAAAATGATTAAAATCTCTGTAACGAATAGAACGAGGTGGTTGATATTGAGACTTAGAAAAATCAAATTTAACAAATATAAAGGAGTGGTCGGCAATATTGTGGACGGGAACCACACCCTTGTCATCAATGTGAGTATCGACAGGAACAATTATGTGGTCAATTAAGCTAGAAGACGTAGGAGTAATGCAAGTGGGAGAATCTATTATTTGAGTAAGCCCAAAAGATGCAAGGAGAGGCAAATAGTGAGTGTAATATATTCTGGAGTTGTTGTGCGCGTCAATATTGAAGTCACCAACACAGACAATATCATCTGTGAGAGGGAAAACGGTAGACAGAGTGCTATCCAAGCTATTGAAGAAAAGATCCGCTTGCGGACCTGGTCTATATACAGTACCGATTATAACGGTAGAACTACCGAACTGGAGACGATATATAAAATAAAATAACTGTGAAATGAGTGTAATATAAAGAAAACTTAATTAGTAGACACAACTATGAAAAAAAAATGTAAACTATGTAAACTAATTTTTTTAAACTATGTAAACTATGTAAAAAAAAAAATGTATATGAAATTTAATAATAACATAATTATGTATATAAAAAAAAAGAAAAATAAAAACCTTCTGTTTCATTTCTCTCTTGTTATCTTGTTTACAGGCTCGATAGAGAGGGGAGTCAGCAAGCTTCAAATTGTGACGGTGCTTATTTACCCCACAGTGTCTCATGAAGAGACTTGTAGCTAACCTAAGGGCGTAATTTTAGCAATTCCTTGGCAAGATGGCAGTCCGAGGTTTTGTTCCACCCGTTTAGGAAGTTTTTGTGGGTAATGCGTTTGATCATATAGGTCATATAGGCGCCTGCCCCATTCCGTCTTTTTGAACCATCAGTGTAGATCGTCAAGACTTTGTGTGTATCTATTACTGTGAAACGTGCAGGTGAGGTACTTCTTTGAGAAATTGTATTTGGTCGGAACATAGTCCGTCTTAGACTCGAGTAAGGGTGTGTCCAACACAGCCCCCTGCAAATTGTCGAACAGCTGCAACAACCCCATCCTTTACAGTAGCTACAGATTAAGTCTTTTCACGATCATCAGGAAAATGTAAATGTATTGTGGCAAGATTAACATGATTTTCATGACTGCTACCGGAGTAGATCGCAGCACACTTGTAACATATAAACACTCAAGTCTCTGTATTTTATTAAGTGTAGTGGCAACGGTAAACTTAGAAGTTCTATTCTGCCATATCACTATGCCGTAAGTTAGCATCGGTCGGATTACGGTCGTATAGATATAAGCTTTTTTGGCTCTATTATCTAGGTATAATTTCCACGTTAACTTGCTGTCTCTTATTAAGCCCGAGTACTTAACCTCTGTAAACAGTGTTAGTGGAGTATTAGCGAACATTGGCAGTTTAGGATTGCCTATATTACGCATGTGTGTAAAAATAATCATCTCAGTGTTTCTGTCTCTCTAAAGGGTTTATTTATTACATCATTTCTCAATAATATTTAGTGCTTCCTGCATCCATTAGTACATTAACATACTTGCCTATAATAAGGATTGTCAGGTCATTAACGTAACCCACAGTTGTAAAGCGGGCTAGTTTTAGGCGTTGCAAGAGGTTATCGAAGGTGAGGTTCCACAATAGTGGCCATAGTAAACCCTCCTGTGGATAATCTATCCCATCCCCCACAGAGAGTCCTAGGAATATTGTGTTCTAGTAAAGCCTCGTTAATTCCGGAGAAGGTGGTTTTATTAAAAACGCCTTCTACGTTAATGAAATCCCCCAAGGCAGACGGTTTGCAGTCGGTGCATCATCGACAAAACTGATAACTAACTGAAGAATGAAGAAGGAATTACAACTCCCTTAAATTGTAGACCTCTGCTTCCGTGAGATTAAGGGTACTTAATTATTTCTACCTAAGACGACGCCGAGTTTCTAGTAACTTTATTGGCCACTAAACAAGATACCTCTTTATTTATGTCTTGTAAAGGTGTATTACACCTTCAGTTCTTAAGGGCCACTTACAGTCATATCGTAATTCCGGATCTGGCTGTGGACAACTATAACTGAGCAAAGATTATGAGGATAAAATGATGAACAAACCGTCAGCCAATTCGGCCAATTTTGGAAAATGCGTAATCTATATTTCACTTAATATCTCCAAAATATAGTATGATCTATATGTAGTTATTTTATTTAACGAAAAATCCGTCTTTCATTTTCACAAAACAGCTTAATAAAGTTGGTATCTGTGATCCCCTTAGTTATTGACCTTTGATGTTCCATGCAATCTTTACATACATTTTTTCGCATAAGTTGCAACTCCATCTGCCCGTTCTTCACGTTTCTTTGTCATTATCAAAGAATTTCATTATCAGTGCATTTATTTGGAAACAAAATTGATATTGGTCCTTTGTCAGAGTGTCCAAATTTTTATTCTAAGCTTAAACAGAAGTGCGCCTAACTCAAAGCAGCTTCGTCTCACATGCTAACATATCCTAAATTTTATAGCAATGTGACCTGGCATCGTTTCTTGCACTCCTTCGTGATCTCGAACCCTTTTTAAACGGTTTTTTGCAACTACTCAGACTCAATGATGTGTGAACATGAATAAAATGAACAGTAACGATCTAATGTGCTGAAAAAAGTTAGAGAACTTGCCTCAATTGACGCAGTGTGTTTAAAGAGACATATTAATATAACAAACTAGGTTTAATGATTGATTTGGGCAAGGTTCAGCTTTTAGATCTACACGAGTATACAGATTTTACAGGGTGTGCTCGTCAATTATGTCCAACAGTGTCCATCTATAAGAGCAGAGTTACCATATGCTTGGTTTATATAGCTGGTTATATCGATACCATCATGCTTCAAAATCATACTTGAAATTCTTTCAAAGATACAGAAATTCTTTTAATAGTTTCATCATTGGTTTTAATGTAACTTATAAATAATTTCACAAATTTTACTTCCCAATTTTCAAACATGTAGGTATTAAGTATTTTATTACTTAACTTGTTTTGACTTTATGATGAATATGTATATTGTCTCGTAACTGAAAACATTATTATTTAATTTTTATCAAGAACAGCAAAAACCAAAAATTGATTTGCATTGAAAGGGGAATAAGTCATCCAAGTAAAATAAATTAGACTTGGATGATTTAATTTTGGATTTTTTTTTATTAACTGGTTGACAAATATAGGACATTAAACTAAAATTCTGTGAAAAAAATACTTCGAACTAGTTTCTAAAAAATATAGGACAATTTTAAATAAAATAAAAACGTTTCAACAACATTTATTTTTATCGTCAATTAAATTTATTTTAACATTAAAATCTTGTTGGAAATGTATTCCCATAAGCAGACGCACAAGCTGAAACAAAAAAAACCGTTATATTACAAAAATATACATTATTATAAAAATAAATAGTCATTAAAACAATTTACTTACGACTATATTGTGGTTGTGGTGCCATTTCATATTGACACGGAGTTATTTGTGGTGTTTGTATAAATTGTGGGTAAGGTATTACAGGTTGTGGAACAGGAATTGGTTGCGGAACAGGGATTGGTTGCGGAATAAGAATTGGGCTTGGAATAGGAATTTCTGGATAAACCGGTGGAGTATTATACAACTCAGGAATAACATATGATCTCGGTTCCGGTAACTTAATAGGATTAAAAACTTCGACTGTACTGTTACACGCATCATCACAAATCGTTTTTATATCCTCCCCGCAGTCATCTGAACCTCTTGTGCAATTATTCCATGGTATTACAACGTCACAGCAGATTTTACTTTTTGCAGGAAGTATCTCAATATTATTTTCATTTACTGTGGTTACATTTATCGGATTGTGGATTTTATTCAATGTGTTGATAACGTTGTTTAAACTAATTGAAACATTCGAATTTGAAGGCGATGAACTGCTTTCTTTGATTACTACATTTTCCTTTTCAATATCTGCATTATTACAATCCGACGAACAGCACGAAGATGAACATGACGAACAGGATGATGAACAACAATTTGAAGTTGTACACGAGTCGCAACAATCCGTTTGCTGGCATTCTTGATAACATGTAACTTTACAACGATGAGTGCGACATTTTGAATTACAACTACTTTGGCATCTATTATGAGCGAGTATTAAAGAAATCGAAATTAGGGTGATGATTAAAAAAAGTTGAGTTTTCATTTTTCTTCGTTACTCTACCAAAAAAAATCAAAAATATAATTTATTCAGTTCAAAGAAATGTATTTAATTGAAAATTACCTTCTTGGACTCTATAGATGGTCACTTGGAATTTGAATTAAAATTTGGTTTAATTTTAGCTTTTATACGTTTTTTTATAATGTTTTTGAAAGATAAAAAAGTCTTGAACTAAGGTCAAGAATATTTTTGTAACCGAACAGTTTTTTATCTTCATGGTCAATGTAATTAGGGCAACTAAAATTTGTTGATAAATTGATATACAAACTTTTGTTTTAACTATTACATTCATGGTTAATAAAATTAGAACAAGGATTTTTCTTCAAATAATATTTACGTTTTGTTAAATACGTGAACCAGAATTGGTACTCATAGACAACGAATACGTGGGTGGTCTGCATACAAAATTTTGCAAAGAATCCATAAGGATAAACCTCGAATACATAGTTTCTCTGATTGCATAAGCATCCACACAGAATGTGGAAAAGTTAATGATTTTATCAGGATTGAAGTTGCTATTTGCAATGAATTATTTTTTAATTTCAATGGATTATTGAGCATTTTCTTCCTAATTACGTTTTTTTGGAAAGCATGTATCTTGAATTGAGACTTGAAACTGCCTCTAGGAGACCTACTACTGCTTCCAGAAGACTTGACACTGCTTCTAGAAAACTTGATATTACTTACAGAAGATTTGAACTGCATACAAAAGACTTAAACTGCTTCCAGAAGACCTGCTACTATCCCTGGAAGACTTTCCAGAAGATTTGACACTGCTTCTAGAATAAATATTGCTTCCAGAAGATTTCAACTACTTCCAGATGACTCGATATTGCTTCTGGACAATTTGAAATTACTTCCAAAAGATTTTAGATGCATCCAAAAAACTTAAACTGCTTCCTGAAGACTTGCTGCTGTCCCTGGAAGACTTGATACAGCGTCTAGAAGCCTTAATATTGCTTCCAGAAGACTTGAAAGGCTACCAGAAGACTTGAAAGGCTTCCACAAGACATGATATTGCCTTTAGAGAACTTGTTATTGCCTTTGTAAGACTTTGTATGTTTTCAGAAGACTTAATCCTGCTTTTACAAAACTTGAAATACTTTCAGAGAACTTGATACTGCCTCTGGAAGATTTAAAATGCTTCCAGAAGACTTGATATTGCCTTTGGAAGTCTCGATATTGCCGGTGATAGACTTAAAATGCTTCCAGAAGACTGCAATGACTTGTTCTGACTTCACCAAAGCTTTTAACACACTAGACCATAATCTATTGTATGATTCAATGTCTAACGTGAAAAGCAGCAGATATGGTGCATCCTAAGGATTAATCCTGGGGCTGATTTTATTTATACCATATATGAACGATCTTTCCCGAAACATTATAAACGCAGATATGTATCTACATACGGATGACACATATTTCGTTGTGAAAGAAAAACGAGACAAGAAACAGAACTAGTAACTAACGATGTCTTGGAAGAAGCGTCAGATTGGATGAGAGCCAACAAGCCCTAATTAACTTTCTCATGAAAGGAACTGATAACATAGTGAACTTTCTTGCCTTGAAGTCAAACAATCACCTTACCTGAGATGTTCATGATGAGTACCCTCTATAGGAAACTAGTTATTTTTCTTGCTTTTATGCGATGGCTTCATATGACATCTCCATTCAGGGTTTGGGTCAGAGAATTAACAGGGTGTTTAAGTTACAAAAGCATTTTTTCCGCGCTTTGTGTAACCTAAAGAAATAGAATCATGTAAAGAACATTTTCAAAGGATTGATATACTTTATCGTACAAAAAATCTCTATAAGAGTTCCAGCAAGGAGTGGACAACCAGGGAATTAAGTTAAGCAATTTTTGTTGTCCGAAGCCTTTTACTCTTGACTTGATATTGGAAAATTTAATGTTGCCTGTGATAGACTTAAAATGCTTCGAGAAGACTAAATACTGCTTCTAGAGAACTTTACATTGCCCCTGAAAGATTTGAAATGCTTCCAGAAGATTCGATACTGCTTTCAGCAGGCTTGATATTGCCTCTATAAAACTTGAAATGCCTTTAGACATAAAGTCTTCCGGAAGCATTTCAAAAGAAGTCTTCTAGAAAACTCCATACTGCTTCTAGAAGACTTGATACTGCTTCTAAAAGACTTAATACTGCTTCTAAAAGCCTTGAAATGCTTATTAAGAGAATATATATGCCAGTTAAATATGTCTATTTTGGTACTTAGCGTCACATGCCAGCTCAGAACATGTCGTTTCTCTCTCTCTCTCTCCTTGCAGTACTCTATGAGGTACGCCTTTTGAAACTAAATGGCTGTAACGCCGACACTGCCACCAGATCCCTAGAGAAATTTTGTAGAGGAAAGCAGTTAAGGCAGGATTTAATAAATATCGCAGAGATCTTTTGCTCTGTGATTGATTCACTTACTTACATTAGTTATTAATGTTCTGGCAGTACGTTGAAGGTGCTTTTAGAGTAGTGCATGTAAACTTCATAGAAAGAAACCTTAGATTTCTTTTCGAAATTCGAGACTGCATCTGGAAAACTTGCTACTGCTTTCAAAAGACATGAACTGCATTCAGAAGACTTGCCACTGCCTCTGAAAGACTTGATACTGCTACTAGAATACTTGATATTGCTTCCAGAAAACCTGATACTGCTTCCAGAAAACTCGATACTACCTCTGGAAAACTTGAGATCCTGCTTCTAAAAGAAGTCCCTGAAAGACTTGATATTGTTTTTAGAAGACTTGAAATGCTTCTAGAAGACCTGATAGTGCCTCTGTCAGATTTCAAATCCTTCCAGAAAACTTGAAATATTCTAGAGGATTTGTTAATTACCGCTGGAAAACTTGAAATGTTTTCAGAAAACTTGAAATACTTCTAATTTCGAAAACCGAGCGTGCTAACATCTTCTGTCATACCTTTTTCTCTGTCATTCTTCGCTTCATTGAGCTCCCTCTAGCTCTCTGCTCTTATACTGTACATCCTGCAATTGTCATTCCTAGTTACTAGTTTGTCTTTGGTCCAATTCATCTTTCACACGTATTCTTGATATTCTAGTGGCATTTTGATTTATGCACAGCATTCATATCTCATTCTTAGCCTCATAATACTCCGATAGATTTTGATTTTCGACTGATTGTGCAGTATTTTACCTATTATTAGGAGGGTTAGGAGCATTACAGCACTTATTATCGGTAACTGTTTTAGTCTCTCTTTTCTTTAGCGGGTCACATGAGTAATTTCCGTTGTTGAGATGGTCTGGGCGTCTTCTTTATGAGCTAGATTTTGTCTCTAAGATTTCATTTATGGGTATAGTATCTGCCATCTATATACCACATTGTTTATATGAGAGTCTTCTTCACAGAATGATTGATTCTGCTTCTAGACGACTTGAAACACTTCCAAAGGATTTGATATTGCCTCTGGAAATTTTGAGATTTACCAGAACACTTGATACTACTACCAGAAGATTTCAACTGCTTCCCGGAAACTTCTAGATATTTTCAGAATGCTTAATATTGTTTTTAGAATAGTTGATATTTCTTCCAGAAGACTTCAACTGCTTTCAGAACACTTTAGATGCTTCCAGAATGCTAGATACTGCTTCTAAAAGACTTGATACTGCTTCCCAATGACTTCATCTGCTTCCAGAAGACTTCAACTGCTGCTAGAAGACTTTATATGTTTCCAGAATGCTTGATACCGCTTCTAGAAGATTTGAGATGCTTCCAGAAGACTTGATGCTGCTGCTAGAAGACTTAAAATATTTCCAGAGGACTTGCTATTGCCTCTAGAAGATTTGAAATTTTACCAAAAAATTTGATAGTGTCTCTTTAAGAGTTGAATTGATTCCAGAACCTTGATACTGCTTCCAGAATGCTTGATACTGCTTTTAGAGGATTTCAAATGCTTTCAGAAGGCTTGATACTGCTGTTAGAAAACTTGAAGTACTTTTGGAAGTCTTCGTACTGCTTCCAGAAGACTTCAACTTTTACCAGAAGACTTGAAATGCTTCCAGAATGATTGATTCTACTTCTAGACGACTTGAAACACTTCCAAAGGATTTGATATTGCCTCTGGAAATTTTGAAATTTACCAGAACACTTGTTACTGCTTCCAGAAGATTTCAGCTGCTACCCGGAAACTTCTAAATCCTTTCAGAATGCTTAATATTGTTTTTAGAATACTTGATATTGCTTCCAGAAGACTTTAACTGCTTTCAGAACACTTTAAATGCTTCCAGAATGCTAGATACTGCTTCTAGTAAACTTGAAATTCTTTCAGAAGGCTTGATACTGCTGCCAGAAGACTTTATATGTTTCCAGAATGCTTGATACCGCTTCTAGAAGATTTGAGATGCTTCCAGAAGACTTGATACTGCTGCTAGAAGACTTCAAATACTTCCAGAGGACTTGCTATTGCCTCTAGAAGATTTGAAATTTTACCAAAAAATTTGATAGTGTCTCTGTAAGGGTTGAATTGATTCCAGAACCTTGATACTGCTTCCAGAATGCTTGATACTGCTTTTAGAGGACTTCAAATACTTTCAGAAGGCGTGATACTGCTGTTAGAAAACTGGAAGTACTTTCGGAAGTCTTAGTACTGCTTCCAGAAGACCTTAACTTTTACCAGAAGACTTAAAATGCTTTCAGAATGATTGATTCTGTTTCTAGGCGACTTAAAATATTTCCAAAGGATTTGATATTGCCTCTGGAAATTTTGAAATTTACCAGAACAGTTGATGCTGCTTCCAGAGGATTTCAACTGCCACCCGGAAACTTCTAAATACTTCCAGAATGCTTAATATTGTTTTTAGAATACTTGATATTTCTTCCAGAGGACTTCAACTGCTTTCAGAACACTTTAGATGCTTCCAGAATGCTAGATACTGCTTCTAGAAGACTTGAAATGCTTTCAGAAGACTTGATACTGCTTCCCAATGACTTCATCTGCTTCCAGAAAACTTCAACTGCTGCCAGAAGACTTTATATGTTTCCAGAATGCTTGATACCGCTTCTAGAAGATGGGAGATGCTTCCAGAAGACTTGATACTGCTTATAGAAGACTTGAAATGCTTCTAGAAGACTTGATACTGTTGCTGCAAGACTTGAAATACTTCCAGAGGACTTGATATTGCCTCCAGAAGATTTGAAATTTTACCAAAAGGTTTGATAGTGTTTCAGTAAGACTTGTATTGATTCCAGAACCTTGCTACTGCTTCCAGAATGCTTGATACCGCTTCTAGAAGATGGGAGATGCTTCCAGAAGACTTGATACTGCTTATAGAAGACTTGAAATGCTTCTAGAAGACTTGATACTGTTGCTGCAAGACTTGAAATACTTCCAGAGGACTTGATATTGCCTCCAGAAGATTTGAAATTTTACCAAAAGGTTTAATAGTGTTTCTGTAAGACTTGTATTGATTCCAGAACCTTGCTACTGCTTCCAGAATGCTTGATACTGCTTTTAGGGGACTTCAAATGCTTTCAGAAGGCTTGATACTGCTATTAGAAAACTTGAAATACTTTTGGAAGTCTTCGTACCGCTTCCAGAAGACTTCAACCTTTACCAGAAGACTTGAAATGCTTCCGGAATGATTGACTCTACTTCTAGACGAGTTGAAATACTTCCAAAGGATATGATATTGCCTTTGGAAATTTTGAAATTTACTGGAATACTTGATACTGCTTCCAGAAGATTTCAACTGCTACCCGGAAACTTCTAAATACTTTCAGAATGCTTAATATTGTTTTTAGAATACTTGATATTGCTTCCAGAAGACTTCAACTGCTTTCAGAACACTTTAAATGCTTCCAGAATGCTAGATACTGCTTCTAGTAAACTTAAAATTCTTTGAGAAGACTTGATACTCCTTCCCAATGACTTCATCTGCTTCCAGAAGACTTCAACTGCTGCCAGAAGACTTTATATGTTTCCAGAATGCTTGATACCGCTTCTAGAAGATTCGAGATGCTTCCAGAAGACTGGATACTGCTGCTAGAAGACTTCAAATGTTTCCAGAGGACTTGCTATTGCTTCTAGAAGATTTGAAATTTTACCAAAAAAATTGATAGTGTCTCTGTAAGAGTTGAATTGATTCCAGAACCTTGATACTGCTTCCAGAATGCTTGATACCGCTTCTAGAAGATTTGAGATGCTCCCAGAACACTTGATACTGCTGCTAGAAGCCTTGAAATATTTCCAGAGAACTTGCTATTGCCTCCAGAAGATTTGAAATTTTACCTGAAGATTTGATAGTGTCTCTGTAAGAGTTGAATTGATTCCAGAACCTTGATACTGCTTCCAGAATGCTTGATACTGCTTTTAGAGGACTTCAAATGCTTTCAGAAGGCTTGATACTGCTGTTAGAAAACTGGAAGTACTTTCTGAAGTCTTAGTACTGCTTCCAGAAGACTTTAACTTTTACCAGAAAACTTGAAATGCTTCCAAAATGATTGATTTTGCTTCTAGACAACTTGAAATACTTCCAAAGGATTTGATATTGCCTCTGGAAATTTTGAAATTTAACAGAACATTTGATACTGCTTCCAGAAGATATCAACTGCTACCCGAAAACTTCTAAAAGAATGCTTAATATTGTTTTTAGAATACTTGATATAGCTTCCAGAAGACTTCAGCTGCTTTCAGAACACTTTAAATGCTTTCAGAAAACTTGATACTGTTTCTAAATGACTTCATCTGCTTCCAGAAGAACTTTAAAGAAAAAAACTTTAAATTTGTTTTAGAAACTCTATTTTTATTCGCTACAACATTTTTGTCAAAAATATTTTTTATTATTAATTATAACCATCTGCGCGTTTTTACACAAAAAAATTATGATTGGTAACCAATACATATCAAATTTTTAAAACGAAAGAAACAGTTAAGCTACAATTTAATTCATAAACATCGAAGGCAAATTCGGATTTCATTGCCTTAAACAAATTTCGACACACAAACCTCTATAAATTACGAAACGTAAATAAAAATAATGAACACATATTTTTATACAGATAGTAATTTATAATCATATTTTTTTAATTAAATCAATCTTTTCGATTTTCGAAAAAATAATTTCTAATATAACATTTAAAAAGTATACAAAAATTATTTTTATTTAACTAAATTTTTATAAAAGTTTAATTCATATATTTTTTAAAACAAAATCGAAAAAATCGAATTTAACTTAAACGTAAAAACATAAAAAAATTAAGCTTAAATTAAAAAGCTTCACCAATTTTTACACATTAAAATTTCTTTTTTATTTATAAAACTACAATTCGATTGTATTCCATGTCAATAACGGCGATATTTCCTTCGGGGGTTAAACAAATTCCTTGGGGATTTTTAAACGTTTCATTTCTGATTTCCTTGATCATTTTGAAATGTTGATCAAAAATAACAACGCGGCCATTCTTTGAATCGGCCACAATATGATTTCCATCTACATCAATAATTAAACCTTGAGGTCTATTAAATTGTCCATCAGCTCCGTGGAGTTTAAACGATGAAAATATTTGATCAAAAATTAAAAAACGATGATTATTAAAATCGCCGATAACCAATTCGCCGTTTGGATTGAAATGAACCGCCCTTGGTAAATCAAAAAATTTTAAATCGTACGGATAAAAATCAATCACTCCGTTTAAAACACAATCTTTATTAAAAATTTGTATTCGACGATTTTTTGTATCAGAAACGACAATTTCCCCGTTATTTAAATTCGTGCAAACATCCCAGGGATAATTAAATTCGCCCGGTGAATTTCCCATTTTTCCGAAATCTTTGATATATTTTCCGGTTAGATTAAAAATTTGAATTCGATGGTTATCTTTATCGGCTACAATTAGCCGATTAGAATTATCGATTGCGATTCCTGCTGGGCGATTCAATTCTCCTTTTAATTTTCCATACTTTCCAAAAGAAAATTCGAATTTTCCGTTTCGATTAAAAATTTGTATCCGATTATTGCTCCGATCGGAAATAAAAAATCGTCCTGTTTTATCGCAAATTATTCCCCAAGGGCGACAAACTTGCCCGTTCTCTTTCCCTTCTTCGCCGAAATAATAACAATTTCTAAATTCATTTAAAAAATTTATTTTAAAACAACAAAAATTATTAATACTTAAATCGCGATATCTTTCTGAATCATCGAATGGAATTTTTTTTAAAGCAATCTTTTTCATCGACTCAACCATTGTGGTTCCAACAATACTTAAACCAGCTGGTTTTTTTAAAACGATGTTTTTAATGGTTATACGAAATTCTTTGTTATGAATCGGAATAAAACCGTAATCGTACTTTTTGGCTAAATTTAAATCTTCACGACACGACAATGATGAGTAATTAATAATTTTTGCGTTTCTTGTTATTAAAGATTGCTGTAATGATTTTAAGTTTGATTCCATCCGAAATAATAATTGATTTAAATTGTATTGTTGCATTTTTAAATCTTTAACTTTTAAAGTTTTAATTGTTTCGATTAATTTTAGAAGATACGGCCGCCGATGCGGGCACGAACCGTTATATTCCCAACTATTTAAAAGTTGAATTACGCTTTCCGAAGTTTCCTTAGCTTTATAAGGAATTTCTTTTAGAATAATTTCTATTTGAAATAGTAAATTTTCAATGTCCTTTATGTAATTGTTTAAGGATAATTGAACTTTTTTTGCCGTTGTGAAAACGGATTCCGTATTTTTTGGTATTATTCTATGTCCTTGATGATTTTCGATTATACATTTTGAACAAATCGTTCTTTCGCATTTTTCACAAATAAAATAGAGGGGTTCTTTGTGGATTGTGCATCTTTTAGATACATCCCACTAAAAATTTTAAAAAATTATTAAAAAATGAACACATTATTCGAATGTTTTAGCCACAACGTGTTGTGCAACTGCGGAATAACGAGCTAATGATTATTAAATCAACAATAGAAATAAATTTAGATAGTTTTATTGGGAATAATCGAGAGAATCAACGAATTTTTCTTTTATCTTTGCATACTTATGGTTATGTATATGGTTTATGAGGTTAATGCTTCAAGTGAAAGTATTATTTTTCAGATATTCACAAAAAGTTTTGCATGTATAATGTACAAAAATATTTGTGGATTTTACTACTCAAAATGTTTTTAAAACGTCTTCAATTGTTTCTTCAAATATTTAAATCTTCAAGTTATGATTTTATGATTAAAATTTTGTAATTACCAAGAAATACCAAGCAATCTGAAACAAATTTATTTAGTATTTAATGTGCCAAAGATCGTTTCTTCAAATCCTTATGTTATAATTTTTTGATTTAAACTGTGCAAAAACGTAATTACATGTATTACGTAAAAATCAAACAATTTCCAAAAAATCGTATCTCAAGAACTAATTGCGATATCGCAATTAAATAAGAAGCAATTTGAAGCAATTTTTTTAGTATTTAATGCGCCAAAGATCATTTCTTCATATCGTTAAATCTTCAAATTATGTTTATTTTGATCAAACCTTTGCGAAAACATAATAATTATATGCAAATATTTAATGCGATACGTAAAAATCAAGCAAATTCAAAAAATCGTATCTCAAGAACTAATTGAGATATAACGATGAAATACCAAGTAAATTGAAGCAAATTTATTTAGTATTTAATGTGCCAAAGGTCTTTTCTTCAAATCTTTAGGTTATGATTTTTTGATTAAAACTGTGCAAAAACGTAATTACATGTGTTATGTAAAAATGAAGCAATATTCAAAATATCGTATCTCAAGAACTAATTGCGATATCGCAATCAAATAAGGAGAAAATTGAAGCAAATTTGTTTAGTATTTCATGTGCCAAAAATCATTTCTTCATATCTTTAAATCTTCAAGTTATGTTTATTTTGATCAAATCTTTGCGAAAACATAATAATTATATGTGATACGTACAAATCAAGCAAATTCAAAAAAATCGTATGTCACGAACTAATCGAGATATAACGATGAAATACCAAGTAAATTGAAGCAAATTTATTTAGTATTTAATGTGCCAAAGGTCTTTTCTTCAAATCTTTAGGTTATGATTTTTTGATTAAAACTGTGCAAAAACGTAATTACATGTGTTACGTAAAAATCAAGCAATATTCAAAAAATCGTATCTCAAGAACTAATTGCGATATCGCAATCAAATAAGGAGAAAATTGAAGCAAATTTGCTTAGTACTTTATGTGCCAAAGATCATTTCTTCAAATCTTTAAATCTTCGAATTATGTTTGTTTTGGTCAAACCTTTGCGAAAACATAATAATTATATGTGATACGTAAAAATCAAGCAAATTCAAAAAATCGTATCTCAAGAACTAATCGAGATATAACGATGGAATACCAAGTAAATTGAAGCAAATTTATTTAGTATTTAATGTGCCAAAGGTCTTTTCTTCAAATCCTTAGATTATGATTTTTTGATTAAAACTGTGCAAAAACGTAATTACATGTGTTACGTAAAAATCAAGCAATATTCAAAAAATCGTATCTCAAAAACTAATTGCGATATCGCAATCAAATAAGGAGAAAATTAAAGCAAATTTGCTTAGTATTTCATGTGCCAAAGATCATTTCTTCATATCTTTAAATCTTCAAGTTATGTTTATTTTGATCAAACCTTTGCGAAAACATAATAATTATATGTGATACGTAAAAATCAAGCAAATTCAAAAAATCGTATCTCAAGAACTAATCGAGATATAACGATGGAATACCAAGTAAATTGAAGCAAATTTATTTAGTATTTAATGTGCCAAAGGTCTTTTCTTCAAATCTTTAGATTATGATTTTTTGATTAAAACTGTGCAAAAACGTAATTACATGTGTTACGTAAAAATCAAGCAATATTCAAAAAATCGTATCTCAAGAACTAATTGCGATATCGCAATCAAATAAGGAGAAAATTGAAGCAAATTTGCTTAGTATTTCATGTGCCAAAGACCATTTCTTCATATCTTTAAATCTTCAAGTTATGTTTATTTTGATCAAACCTTTGCGAAAACATAATAATTATATGTGATACGTAAAAATCAAGCAAATTCAAAAAATCGTATCTCAAGAACTAATCGAGATATAACGATGGAATACCAAGTAAATTGAAGCAAATTTATTTAGTATTTAATGTGCCAAAGGTCTTTTCTTCAAATCCTTAGATTATGATTTTTTGATTAAAACTGTGCAAAAACGTAATTACATGTGTTACGTAAAAATCAAGCAATATTCAAAAAATCGTATCTCAAAAACTAATTGCGATATCGCAATCAAATAAGGAGAAAATTAAAGCAAATTTGCTTAGTATTTCATGTGCCAAAGATCATTTCTTCATATCTTTAAATCTTCAAGTTATGTTTATTTTGATCAAACCTTTGCGAAAACATAATAATTATATGTGATACGTAAAAATCAAGCAAATTCAAAAAATCGTATCTCAAGAACTAATCGAGATATAACGATGGAATACCAAGTAAATTGAAGCAAATTTATTTAGTATTTAATGTGCCAAAGGTCTTTTCTTCAAATCTTTAGATTATGATTTTTTGATTAAAACTGTGCAAAAACGTAATTACATGTGTTACGTAAAAATCAAGCAATATTCAAAAAATCGTATCTCAAGAACTAATTGCGATATCGCAATCAAATAAGGAGAAAATTGAAGCAAATTTGCTTAGTATTTCATGTGCCAAAGATCATTTCTTCATATCTTTAAATCTTCAAGTTATGTTTATTTTGATCAAACCTTTGCGAAAACATAATAATTATATGTGATACGTAAAAATCAAGCAAATTCAAAAAATCGTATCTCAAGAACTAATCGAGATATAACGATGGAATACCAAGTAAATTGAAGCAAATTTATTTAGTATTTAATGTGCCAAAGGTCTTTTCTTCAAATCCTTAGATTATGATTTTTTGATTAAAACTGTGCAAAAACGTAATTACATGTGTTACGTAAAAATCAAGCAATATTCAAAAAATCGTATCTCAAAAACTAATTGCGATATCGCAATCAAATAAGGAGAAAATTAAAGCAAATTTGCTTAGTATTTCATGTGCCAAAGATCATTTCTTCATATCTTTAAATCTTCAAGTTATGTTTATTTTGATCAAACCTTTGCGAAAACATAATAATTATATGTGATACGTAAAAATCAAGCAAATTCAAAAAATCGTATCTCAAGAACTAATCGAGATATAACGATGGAATACCAAGTAAATTGAAGCAAATTTATTTAGTATTTAATGTGCCAAAGGTCTTTTCTTCAAATCTTTAGATTATGATTTTTTGATTAAAACTGTGCAAAAACGTAATTACATGTGTTACGTAAAAATCAAGCAATATTCAAAAAATCGTATCTCAAGAACTAATTGCGATATCGCAATCAAATAAGGAGAAAATTGAAGCAAATTTGCTTAGTATTTCATGTGCCAAAGATCATTTCTTCATATCTTTAAATCTTCAAGTTATGTTTATTTTGATCAAACCTTTGCGAAAACATAATAATTATATGTGATACGTAAAAATCAAGCAAATTCAAAAAATCGTATCTCAAGAACTAATCGAGATATAACGATGGAATACCAAGTAAATTGAAGCAAATTTATTTAGTATTTAATGTGCCAAAGGTCTTTTCTTCAAATCCTTAGATTATGATTTTTTGATTAAAACTGTGCAAAAACGTAATTACATGTGTTACGTAAAAATCAAGCAATATTCAAAAAATCGTATCTCAAAAACTAATTGCGATATCGCAATCAAATAAGGAGAAAATTAAAGCAAATTTGCTTAGTATTTCATGTGCCAAAGATCATTTCTTCATATCTTTAAATCTTCAAGTTATGTTTATTTTGATCAAACCTTTGCGAAAACATAATAATTATATGTGATACGTAAAAATCAAGCAAATTCAAAAAATCGTATCTCAAGAACTAATCGAGATATAACGATGGAATACCAAGTAAATTGAAGCAAATTTATTTAGTATTTAATGTGCCAAAGGTCTTTTCTTCAAATCTTTAGATTATGATTTTTTGATTAAAACTGTGCAAAAACGTAATTACATGTGTTACGTAAAAATCAAGCAATATTCAAAAAATCGTATCTCAAGAACTAATTGCGATATCGCAATCAAATAAGGAGAAAATTGAAGCAAATTTGCTTAGTATTTCATGTGCCAAAGATCATTTCTTCATATCTTTAAATCTTCAAGTTATGTTTATTTTGATCAAACCTTTGCGAAAACATAATAATTATATGTGATACGTAAAAATCAAGCAAATTCAAAAAATCGTATCTCAAGAACTAATCGAGATATAACGATGGAATACCAAGTAAATTGAAGCAAATTTATTTAGTATTTAATGTGCCAAAGGTCTTTTCTTCAAATCTTTAGGTTATGATTTTTTGATTAAAACTGTGCAAAAACGTAATTAAATGTGTTACGTAAAAATCAAGCAATATTCAAAAAATCGTATCTCAAGAACTAATTGCGATATCGCAATCAAATAAGGAGAAAATTGAAGCAAATTTGCTTAGTATTTCATGTGCCAAAGATCATTTCTTCATATCTATAAATCTTCAAGTTATGTTTATTTTGATCAAACCTTTGCGAAAACATAATAATTATATGTGATACGTAAAAATCAAGCAAATTCAAAAAATCGTATCTCAAGAACTAATCGAGATATAACGATGAAATACCAAGTAAATTGAAGCAAATTTATTTAGTATTTAATGTGCCAAAGGTCTTTTCTTCAAATCTTTAGGTTATGATTTTTTGATTAAAACTGTGCAAAAACGTAATTAAATGTGTTACGTAAAAATCAAGCAATATTCAAAAAATCGTATCTCAAGAGCTAATTGCGATATCGCAATCAAATAAGGAGAAAATTGAAGCAAATTTGCTTAGTATTTCATGTGCCAAAGATCATTTCTTCATATCTTTAAATTTTCAAGTTACGTTTATTTTGATCAAACCTTTGCGAAAACATAGTAATTATATGTGATACGTAAAAATCAAGTAAATTCAAAAAATCGTATCTCAAGAACTAATCGAGATATAACGATGGAATACCAAGTAAATTGAAGCAAATTTATTTAGTATTTAATGTGCCAAAGGTCTTTTCTTCAAATCCTTAGATTATGATTTTTTGATTAAAACTGTGCAAAAACGTAATTACATGTGTTACGTAAAAATCAAGCAATATTCAAAAAATCGTATCTCAAAAACTAATTGCGATATCGCAATCAAATAAGGAGAAAATTAAAGCAAATTTGCTTAGTATTTCATGTGCCAAAGATCATTTCTTCATATCTTTAAATCTTCAAGTTATGTTTATTTTGATCAAACCTTTGCGAAAACATAATAATTATATGTGATACGTAAAAATCAAGCAAATTCAAAAAATCGTATCTCAAGAACTAATCGAGATATAACGATGGAATACCAAGTAAATTGAAGCAAATTTATTTAGTATTTAATGTGCCAAAGGTCTTTTCTTCAAATCTTTAGATTATGATTTTTTGATTAAAACTGTGCAAAAACGTAATTACATGTGTTACGTAAAAATCAAGCAATATTCAAAAAATCGTATCTCAAGAACTAATTGCGATATCGCAATCAAATAAGGAGAAAATTGAAGCAAATTTGCTTAGTATTTCATGTGCCAAAGACCATTTCTTCATATCTTTAAATCTTCAAGTTATGTTTATTTTGATCAAACCTTTGCGAAAACATAATAATTATATGTGATACGTAAAAATCAAGCAAATTCAAAAAATCGTATCTCAAGAACTAATCGAGATATAACGATGGAATACCAAGTAAATTGAAGCAAATTTATTTAGTATTTAATGTGCCAAAGGTCTTTTCTTCAAATCTTTAGATTATGATTTTTTGATTAAAACTGTGCAAAAACGTAATTACATGTGTTACGTAAAAATCAAGCAATATTCAAAAAATCGTATCTCAAGAACTAATTGCGATATCGCAATCAAATAAGGAGAAAATTGAAGCAAATTTGCTTAGTATTTCATGTGCCAAAGATCATTTCTTCATATCTTTAAATCTTCAAGTTATGTTTATTTTGATCAAACCTTTGCGAAAACATAATAATTATATGTGATACGTAAAAATCAAGCAAATTCAAAAAATCGTATCTCAAGAACTAATCGAGATATAACGATGGAATACCAAGTAAATTGAAGCAAATTTATTTAGTATTTAATGTGCCAAAGGTCTTTTCTTCAAATCTTTAGGTTATGATTTTTTGATTAAAACTGTGCAAAAACGTAATTAAATGTGTTACGTAAAAATCAAGCAATATTCAAAAAATCGTATCTCAAGAACTAATTGCGATATCGCAATCAAATAAGGAGAAAATTGAAGCAAATTTGCTTAGTATTTCATGTGCCAAAGATCATTTCTTCATATCTATAAATCTTCAAGTTATGTTTATTTTGATCAAACCTTTGCGAAAACATAATAATTATATGTGATACGTAAAAATCAAGCAAATTCAAAAAATCGTATCTCAAGAACTAATCGAGATATAACGATGAAATACCAAGTAAATTGAAGCAAATTTATTTAGTATTTAATGTGCCAAAGGTCTTTTCTTCAAATCTTTAGGTTATGATTTTTTGATTAAAACTGTGCAAAAACGTAATTAAATGTGTTACGTAAAAATCAAGCAATATTCAAAAAATCGTATCTCAAGAGCTAATTGCGATATCGCAATCAAATAAGGAGAAAATTGAAGCAAATTTGCTTAGTATTTCATGTGCCAAAGATCATTTCTTCATATCTTTAAATTTTCAAGTTACGTTTATTTTGATCAAACCTTTGCGAAAACATAGTAATTATATGTGATACGTAAAAATCAAGTAAATTCAAAAAATCGTATCTCAAGAACTAATCGAGATATAACGATGAAAAACTAAGTAAATTGAAGCAAATTTATTTAGTATTTAATGTGCCAACGGTCTTTTCTTCAAATCTTTAGGTTATGATTTTTTGATTAAAACTGTGCAAAAACGTAATTAAATGTGTTACGTAAAAATCAAGCAATATTCAAAAAATCGTATCTCAAGAACTAATTGCGATATCGCAATCAAATAAGGAAAAAATTGAAGCAAATTTGCTTAGTATTTCATGTGCCAAAGACCATTTCTTCATATCTTTAAATCTTCAAGTTATGTTTATTTTGATCAAACCTTTGCGAAAACATAGTAATTATATGTGATACGTAAAAATCAAGCAAATTCAAAAAATCGTATCTCAAGAACTAATCGAAATATAACGATGAAATACCAAGTAAATTGAAACAAATTTATTTAGTATTTAATGTGCCAAAGGTCTTTTCTTCAAATCTTTAGGTTATGATTTTTTGATTAAAACTGTGCAAAAACGTAATTAAATGTGTTACGTAAAAATCAAGCAATATTCAAAAAATCGCATCTCAAGAACTAATTGCGATATCGCAATCAAATAAGAAAATTAAAGCAAATTTGTTTAGTATTTCATGTGCCAAAGATCATTTCTTCATATCTATAAATCTTCAAGTTATGTTTATTTTGATCAAACCTTCGCGAAAACATAATAATTATATGTGATACGTAAAAATCAAGCAAATTCAAAAAATCGTATCTCAAGAACTAAACGAGATATAACGATGAAATACCAAGTAAATTGAAGCAAATTTATTTAGTATTTAATGTGCCAAAGGCCTTTCCTTCAAATCTTTAGGTTATGATTTTTTGATTAAAACTGTGCAAAAACGTAATTACATGTGTTACGTAAAAATGAAGCAATATTCAAAAAATCGTATCTCAAGAACTAATTGCGATATTGCAATCAAATAAGGAGAGAATTGAAGCAAATTTGTTTAGTATTTCATGTGCCAAAGATTATTTCTTCATATCTTTAAATCTTCAAGTTATGTTTATTTTGATCAAACCTTTGCGAAAACATAATAATTATATGTGATACGTAAAAATTAAGATAATTCAAAAAATCGTATCTCAAGAACTAATTGCGATATCGCAATCAAATAAGAAGCAATTTGAAGCATATTTATTTAGTGTTTGAAGTGTTTGCTTGAAATATCCAACACATTTATTGCAACAATTTCTCAAATATTGCAAACATTGTCCCAACCCGAACTCTGATAATCAGGACATTTTTATTTCAAAGAGCGATAATGAAGACAATCCAAGTTGCGAATTATTTGATAAACCTCAAAATGGAGTGCAAATTAGACGAAGCAGCACAATCAAATAAGATCCGGCAAATTTATAACATCCTTATTAAAAAGTTTATACTAAGACATACAGAGTGTCCGTAAAGTCATGGTGTACTTCCTGCAGAAAGGAACTAATTCGGTAAATTTTTGGCAATTCCTCTTTGGCAGAAATAATGGAAATGACGATTTTAAACGTTTGATTTGTAATTTATTTACATACTTTACGTTAAAACTCGAGATTAGTTGAAGATAGTAGCACTATAGGACCATATTAACATAAAATATTAGTTCCGTTGGGTTGAACCATCAATCTCAGCTAAGTTCAACCCAACCCAACTAGGTAGATATTAATTGGGTTGGTTTGAGCGCCATTACTTTAACTCAACCCATCTAGCTAGTTAGCATTAAATATTAATTGAGTTAGGTTGAGCTATCAATCTTATCTGATCCCAACCTCACCTACCTAACTAGTTCGTGTTAGATATTAATTGAGTTGGGTTGAACTATTAACTTTAACTCAACCTATCTTGCATTAGGTATAAATTGGATTGAGTTGAACAATCAACCTATGTCAATCAACCTAATGTTTATGCATATAAAAAACAAATAGCAAATTTGTAAAGAATACAACACATGGGTACATACCTTTTTAATGTAAGCAGATATGTATGTATGCTTTTAGAGTGGAGGAATTCTTAGTGGCGTTAGGTAATTTAAGAAAAAAAGAAAGCCCCGGGATCGCATGCGATTCCATCTGAAATAGTTGGATTGTTGGCATCGAAACATTTAAAGGATTTCATAGAGGTGAGTAATAACTGTGTGTAAAAGGGCATTTTTCAGAAGATCTGGAAAAGTGCAAGACTTGTTCTGATTGAGAAACCGAAAAAAGCAGGACAAGTCTTGGCGTACAGACCTCTTTGTCTATTGGATGAAATAGCGAAACTTTTTGAAGGTTTACTAACACTGCGATTGGTTGTAGAAGGTTGGAAGGAAATATAAGCCCCTATCTGGTGGAAGTGATAAGGAGCTACTTGTCTGAAAGAAACATCATACCTCCAAACGGGAAAGTTTACGATATGACTTGCAGAGTGTCACAAGGATCCCTATTAGGTCCACTTTTATGGAATCTATATCATGATAGAATCCTAAGAGTGGAATTGGAGACCGAAGTAGAGATTATTGGTTATGCAGATGAGCTTGCATTGTTAGTTATAGGTCGAGATGAGTGTGAACTGCAAACCAATCGAAAATTCGCTATTGGAATTTATTCCGCATATCGAACGGTTTCTGCTGAAGGGATTCAAGTTATTGCTGGTTTACCTCCGCTGGACTTCCTTGCAGAACACTGTTATATAGGAGAGGCAAAAAAGCAAAACGTGAATGCAGAGCGAATTTATTGAAGAACTGGCAGGAAAGATGGAATCTATATGAAAGATGGACAAGAATTCTGATCCCGGAAATAGAGTCATGGTTCGAAAGTTGATTTTTACTTGGCTCAGGTTTTGTCTGGACATTGACTCTTTAAAAAATATCTATTTAATATTAAAAAATCGCAAAGTGAGGTGAAACACAGTGAAACATTCATTATTTCTTTGTGAAAAGTTTAGAGGTGAAAGAAATTTTTGTGAAAGGTCTTCAACCCGTCACTATCTGTCCCCTCTCTCTTTTAAAGGGACACCTCTTTTAAGCTGACAAAATTAAGGCGACCGGATGTACCTATATATGTATAAAGCACAAAAGGTGTATACAGGGTGATTCAAATTCGATGTCCAAATAAGCTATCTCGGAAACAATAAAAATTTGATAAAATATCTCAAAAACTGATTGAAATATCTCAATGAAATAGGAAGCCATTTGAAACAAATTTATATAGTAGATAATGTGCGAAAGATCGTTTCTTCAAATCTTCTTTTGCAATCATGATTTGTTGATTAAAACTTTGAAAAAACTTAATCATATGTAATACGTAAAAACTAAAAATGTCAGAGAGTCGTATCTCAAGAACTAAATGGACATCAGAATAAAATTAGCAAACTTATTTAGTATTTAATATGCCAAAGATCGTTTCTTCAAATCTTTAAAGATCCAAGTTATGATTTTTGAATATCAAAATCAAGCAATTTTTAAAAAATCGTATCTCAAGAACTAATTGAGATATTGCAATGAAATAAGAAGCAGTTGAAAGCAAATTTGTTTAGTATTTATGTGCCAAAGACTATTAGTTCAAATCTTTAAATTTTCGGCTTGTGATTTTTTGATTAAAACTTCGCAAAAACGAAATTGTGTTACGTAAAAATCAAGCGATTTTCATAAAATCGTATCTCAAGAATTTATTGATATATCGCAATGAAATAAGAAGTAATTTGCAGCAAATTTATTTAGTATTTAATCTGCCAAGGATTGTTTCTTCAAATCATTAAATCTTTGATTTAAGATTTTTTGATTAAAACTCTACAAAAATGTAATTATATGTAATACATAAATATCACACAATTTGAAAGAGTCGTATCTCAAGAACTAATTGAGATAACACAATGAAATAAGAAGCAATTTGAAGCAAATTTATTTAGTATTTAACATGCCACACATCGTTTCTTCAAATCTTTAATGTTCCAAATTATGAATTTTTGATTAAAACTCTGCAAAAACGTAATTGTCTGTGTTAGCTAAAAATCAAACAATTTTCAAAAAATAATATCTCACGAACCAATTGAGATATTGCCATGAAATAAGAAGCAATTTGAGTCATTTTTATTTAATATTTAACGTGCCAAAGATCGTTTCTTTAAATCTTCTAGTTATGATGTTTTGATTAAAACTATGCAAAAACGTAATTACTTAAAAATCAACAATTTTCAAAAAATCGTATCTCAAGAACTAATTAAGATATCGCAATTAGATAAGAAGCAAATTTATTTGGTATTTAACATACCACAACAACAAATAAATTGAAATAATATCTTCTTAGCCATTGAGACCGTTGTGACCATTTAAATCTATCAACAACACGTTGTGACTAAAAAATTTATAGACTACATATACAAGTGCTTACCGTTATCCGAGCTAAAGTCTCTGTTTCAACAATATTCTTTTCACTAGATGTTATTTTCAAATAATTCCCACTTCCCCGATCGCCAATAACGCCAAAATTAAAATCGTTTTCGCTTTTATTTGATTTTTTATTGATTTCTTTGCGTTGATGATCGTCAAAACCATCTTTTACGTCGATTGTTAAACCATTTTCTTCAACAAAATTACCCTTTAACAATTATAAAATAATTAATCAGCGTATGATTAATTAAAATTCATTAGAATGACGAATAAATAGAATAATAATAAGAAGACGCCCATATAAAATTAAAAATACCTTTGACAATCGTCATCCAAAACATTTATTTAAAATATACTTACCCATATTAAATTATTTAATGCATCAGGATTGATTTTAAACACACAAGAATGATCCGAACACGCTAAACTTAATTGTCTAAAGATACTGTTACCGGTTCCACTTCCATAAATGGATTTTTGAAGACACCCAACGATGGTGTTTTTAGAAAATTGCAATTTAGACGTTGGGATGAATTGTTCCTCCTCTGAACTAATCGCTGAATCAGAATCTTGCATTTCTAATGGACTTTTATATTCATCGGAGCTAATCGATGATCTTTCGTACATGTGTAAATGTCTTTTATCCAAATAATACGAATCCATTGCGTTAAAACTATAATTATGAGTGATTTCATTAACTTTAATGTTATTTTAAAATTTAATATTACCTTTGAATTGATAAGATTTTACCTTGATAATTTTTGGACATTTTATTCGGTGACTAAAGAATGAAAACTGGTTCTTTTAAAACATGTGGAAACCAAATTTTTTTTTGTGCAAGAAAAATATTTAAGTTTGTAATCGCTTTAAGTAGAATCATTTTTAAATTGGTTGAAATAAAATAATGAAGTTAATTAAATCATTTATTTTTTTTTAAGAATTATTATTAAATTAAAAAGAAATTGTGAAAAAATTAAAGTTACATCCTTCTTTTTTGAGTACTGATGTAAAGTACATTATTTCCGCGGATGAAAGCATCCCCAAACTTATTTTTTAGTTGTCCGTTAACATACTCTTCAGTTTGTTCTAGAGCGATGTTCATGTAGCCATCTAAACATGCTAGAACACCTAAAATAATGAGCGAATCTTTAGCATGATTTATGAAGAGAATCATTCAAATATAATTAAAAGAGATTTTAGATAAATTTTTGATTATTACAAGAAATGTGAGTTTACCTCTGTAATCGACACCGCTATTTAATTTAACCACAACGGGTCTAGCATGGATTTGTTGAATAAAATTCGATAAAGCTTCTTTTCTGCTCATTATAAAGATCCTTTTTATTAAGTTAAGTCGAACTTTTTCACAACAACTTTGAAGTTTTTTTTAAGGTTATGTTTATGTCAAATGGTAACAAATTGAGAAACCATCCTAAATTTAGTGAGATATGAAATGTAACTAAATATGAAATTTAATTTATTAATTTTATCTATTAATTAATTTAATGTATTTAATATAAATGAATTATTCTTCAAACGAAGTATTTTTTATAACAATAATTATTTGATTATTAAAAGAAGAAAATTTACCTCTATAAGCACAAACAGACATTTAATTTAACCACAACGAGTTTAATATGGATTTGTTGAATAAAATTTGATAAAGCTTCTTTTTTACTCATTATAAAGATCCTTTTTAATTAAATCGACCTTTTTCACAACAACTTTGATGTATTTTTAAGGTTGTTTGGTTATGTTTATGTCAAATAGTAACAAATTGAGAAACCATCCTAAATTTAGTGAGATATGAAATGTAACTAAATATGAAATTTAATTTGTTAATTGTATCTTTTTAATTAATTGAATGTATTTAATATAAATGAATTATTCTTCAAAAGAAGTATTTTTTATCACAATAATTATTTGATTATTAAAAGAAGAAAATTTACCTCTATAATCATAAAACAGACATTTAATTTAATCACAACGAGTTTAATATAGATTTGTTGAATAAAATTTGACAAAGCTTCTTTTCTGCTCTTTATAAAGATCCTTTTTAATTAAATCGACCTTTTTCACAACAACTTTGATGTATTTTTAAGGTTGTTTGGTTACGTTTATGTCAAATAGTATCAAATTGAGAAACCATCCTAAATTTAGTGAGATATGAAATGTAACTAAATATGAAATTTAATTTGTTAATTTTATCTATTAATTAATTTAATGTATTTAATATAAATGAATTATTCTTCAAAAGAAGTATTTTTTATCACAATAATTATCTGATTATTATAAGAAGAAAATTTACCTCTATAATCACAAACAGACATTTAATTTAACCACAACGAGTTTAATATGGATTTGTTGAATAAAATTTGATAAAGCTTCTTTTCTGTTCATTATAAAGATCCTTTTTAATTAAATCGACCTTTTTCACAACAACTTTGATGTATTTTTAAGGTTGTTTGGTTATGTTTATGTCAAATAGTAACAAATTGAGAAACCATCCTAAATTTAGTGAGATATGAAATGTAACTAAATATGAAATTTAATTTGTTAATTGTATCTTTTTAATTAATTGAATGTATTTAATATAAATGAATTATTCTTCAAAAGAAGTATTTTTTATCACAATAATTATTTGATTATTAAAAGAAGAAAATTTACCTCTATAATCATAAAACAGACATTTAATTTAATCACAACGAGTTTAATATAGATTTGTTGAATAAAATTTGACAAAGCTTCTTTTCTGCTCTTTATAAAGATCCTTTTTAATTAAATCGACCTTTTTCACAACAACTTTGATGTATTTTTAAGGTTGTTTGGTTACGTTTATGTCAAATAGTATCAAATTGAGAAACCATCCTAAATTTAGTGAGATATGAAATGTAACTAAATATGAAATTTAATTTGTTAATTTTATCTATTAATTAATTTAATGTATTTAATATAAATGAATTATTCTTCAAAAGAAGTATTTTTTATCACAATAATTATCTGATTATTATAAGAAGAAAATTTACCTCTATAATCACAAACAGACATTTAATTTAACCACAACGAGTTTAATATGGATTTGTTGAATAAAATTTGATAAAGCTTCTTTTCTGTTCATTATAAAGATCCTTTTTAATTAAATCGACCTTTTTCACAACAACTTTGATGTATTTTTAAGGTTGTTTGGTTATGTTTATGTCAAATAGTAACAAATTGAGAAACCATCCTAAATTTAGTGAGATATGAAATGTAACTAAATATGAAATTTAATTTGTTCATTTTATCTATTAATTAATTTAATGTATTTAATATAAATGAATTATTCTTCAAAAGAAGTATTTTTTATCACAATAATTATCTGATTATTATAAGAAAATTTTCCTCTATAATCACAAACAGACATTTAATTTAACCACAACGAGTTTAATATGGATTTGTTGAATAAAATTTGATAAAGCTTCTTATCTGCTCATTATAAAGATCCTTTTTAATTAAATCGACCTTTTTCACATCAACTTTGATGTATTTTTAAGGTTATTTGGTTATGTATATGTCAAATAGTAACAAATTGAGAAACCATCCTAAATTTAGTGAAATATGAAATGTAACTAAATATGAAATTTAATTTGTTAATTTTATCTTTTTAATTAATTGAATGTATTTAATATGAATGATGTATTCTTCAAAAGAAGTATTTTTTATCACAATAATTATTTGATTATTAAAAGAAGAAATTTATCTCTGTAATCACAAACAGACATTTAATTTAACCACGACGAGTTTAATGTGGATTTGTTGAATAAAATTCGATAAAGCCTCTTTTCTGCTCATTATAAAGCTCCTTTTTATTAACTTAAATCGAACTTTTTCACAACTTTGAAGTTTTTTTAAGGTTATGTTTGGTTATGTTTATGTCAAATGGTAACAAATTGAGAAACCATCCTAAATTTAGTGAGATATGAAATGTAACCAGATATGAAATTTAATTTGTTAATTTGATCCATTTAATTAATATAATGGATTTAATATGAATGGATTATTCTTCAAAAGAAGTATCTTTTTTATCACAATAATTTTTTGATTAATAAAAAAAAAAATTTACCTCTGTAATCACAAACAGACATTTAATTTAACCACAACGAGTTTAATATGGATTTGTTGAATAAAACTCTCGATAAAGCTTCTTTTCTGCTCATTATAAAAATCCTTTTTAATTAAATGGACCTTTTTCACAATTGTTTGGTTATGTTTATATCAAATGGTAACAAATTGAGAAACCATCCTAAATTTAGTGAGATATGAAATGTAACTAGATATGAAATTTAATTTGTTAATTTTATCCTTTTAATTAATTGAATGGATTTAATATAAATGGATTATTCTTCAAAAGAAGTATTTTTTATCACAATAATTTTTTGATTAATAAGAAGAAGATTTACCTCTGTAATCACAGATATTTAATTTAACCACAACGAGTTTAATATGGATTTTTTGAATAAAATTCGATAAAGCTTCTTTTCTGCTCATTATAAAGATCCTTTTTATTAAGTTAAATCGAACTTTTTCACAACTTTGAAGTTTTTTTAAGAGATTGTTTGGTTATGTTTATGTCAAATAGTAACAAATTGAGAAACCATCCTAAATTTAGTGATATATGAAATGTAACTAGATATGAAATTTAATTTGTTAATTTTATCCTTTTAATTAATTGAATGGATTTAATATAAATGGATTATTCTTCAAAAGAAGTATTTTTTTATCACAATAATTTTATGATTAATAAGAAGAAGATTTACCTCTGTAATCACAGATATTTAATTTAACCACAACGAGTTTAATATGGATTTTTTGAATAAAATTCGATAAAGCTTCTTTTCTGCTCATTATAAAGATCCTTTTTATTAAGTTAAATCGAACTTTTTCACAACTTTAAAGTTTTTTTAAGAGATTGTTTGGTTATGTTTATGTCAAATAGTAACAAATTGAGAAACCATCCTAAATTTAGTGATATATGAAATGTAACTAGATATGAAATTTAATTTGTTAATTTTATCCTTTTAATTAATTGAATGGATTTAATATAAATGAATTATTCTTCAAAAGAAGTATTTTTTTATCACAATAATTTTATGATTAATAAGAAGAAGATTTACCTCTGTAATCACAGATATTTAATTTAACCACAACGAGTTTAATATGGATTTTTTGAATAAAATTCGATAAAGCTTCTTTTCTGCTCATTATAAAGATCCTTTTTATTAAGTTAAATCGAACTTTTTCACAACTTTGAAGTTTTTTTAAGATTGTTTGGTTATGTTTATGTCAAATAGTAACAAATTGAGAAACCATCCTAAATTTAGTGAGATATGAAATGTAACTAGATATGAAATTTAATTTGTTAATTTTATCCTTTTAATTAATTGAATGGATTTAATATAAATGAATTATTCTTCAAAAGAATTATTTTTTATCACAATAATTGTTTGATTATTAAAAGAAGAACATTTACCTCTGTAATCACAAACAGACATTTAATTTATCCACAACGAGTTTAATATGGATTTGTTGAATAAAGTTCGATAAAGCTTCTTTTCTGCTCACTACAAATATCCTTTTTATTAACTTAAATCGAATTTTTTCACAACAAATTTGAAGTTCTTTTTTAAGGTTATGTTTGGTTAAGTTTATGTGAGTTTATGTCAAATGGTAACAAATTGAGAAACCATTCTAAATTTAGTGAGATATGAAATGTAACTAGATATGAAATTTAATTTGTTAATTTTATCTATTTAATTAATTTAATGTATTTAATATGAATGGATTATTCTTCAAAAGAAGTATTTTTTTATCACAATTATTGTTTGATTATTAAAAGAAGAAAGTTTACCTCTGTAATCACAAACATACATTTAATTTAACCACAACGAGTTTAGTATGGATTTGTTGAATGAAATTCGATAAAGCTTCTTTTCTGCTCATTATAAAGATCATTTTTATTAACTTAAATCAAACTTTTTCACAACAAGCTTGAAGTTTTTTTTAAGGTTATTTGGTTATGTTTATGTCAAATGTTAACAAATTGAGAAACCATCTTAAATTTAGTGAGATATGAAATTTCACTAGATTTAAAAATTAATTTGTTAATTTTTTCATTTTAATTTATTGAATCTACTTAATATAAATGGATTATTCTTCTAAAGAAGTATTTTTTATCATTTTTTTTGATTATTAAAAGAAAAAATTTACCTATGTATTCGACACCGCTATTTAATTAACCCCAACGAATCTAACGCGGATTTATTGAATAAAGTGCTGCTAATTATAAACAAGATTTTTTTAATAACTTAAAACGAGTTGTTTCATAACAAAGTTTGAAGTCTTTTTTAGGTTTTTTTTCTCTTCCGCCGGTAGGGTTTTGGAGTTCCAACATTCGTTCATATCATTGAGTCACAAGGTCTCCATTAGTTTCACTTTCCTTACATAGTATCTTCTCTCTTCAGCTCCTTCAACTGTCCCGTGGTTTAACATTTCATACAAGAAAACACATTAAGATAGGTTTATGGGAGAATTAATGATTCTTCTGCGAACCAGGGGTCTAGTGACCCGGACTCTTGGGGAGACCCTCGGACCAGATCTGGAAGGGGGTTATATGTATAAGAATCGCTTATGGACCAGGATCCTAATATGCCTGCCTTTTCACAACTGTAACTCTTACATAATATTGCATTTCTCCAGTTTTGGGTACTATTATCACAGTCGTATTTCTGGGGAAACAATATATTTATACAATAATGTATATACTTCGAATGAACCAGTTGCCAATAGGTAAGTTAAATTAACTGGTAGGCTAACTCATTTTTCAAGCAGCCTTATAGCCAAACTTAAAACATATCTACCTCACCCAGTGTGTACTCTATTGGAATCATATTTAACAGAAAGATACTTTTTTGTTAAACAAAATGACGCATACTCCCCGTTGCTGAAGATACATGCTAAGGTTCCTCAGGGTAGTATTTTGGGACCAACATTATACCTTCCATACACAGCAGATATACCTACAAAGAAGGACACTGTGATTGCTACTTACGCGGATGACACTGTAATAACGGCTACTCACGCATTACCTGAAGTAGCGTCCCAAAACCTACAAAACCACTTATTGTTGTTGCAAAAATGGTTAGAACAGTGGCGAGTAAAAATAAATCCGAATAAGTCCACTCATATTACATTCACTCTAAAAAAGGAGATTTGCCCCACTGTTACATTAAATAATGTTCCATTACCTGCTCAAAAAGAAGTCAAATACTTGGGAATTTATCCAGATCACCATCTAACCTGGAAAAAAAATAGTTGGACCAAACGGCTTCATCTAGGACTTTTATACAGGAAAATGTACTTGTTCATGAATAGAAACTCACAACTCAGTTTGGACAATAAGTTGCTTATAGATATATACTTCTGTGCTGAAACCTGTTTGGGAATACGGAATTCAATTATGGGGCACCGCTAGCGAATCAAACATTTTACAACTGCAGCGATTTCAGTCTAAAGTCCTGAGACAAATATGCAATGCAGCTTGGTTTGTACCTAATCACGTCATACATCAAGACCCCGATATGCTTACTGTAAAGGAAATAATTACCCAATGAAGTTCAAAGTAACCGCAAAGACTGCAAATTCACCAAAACCGACTTGCAAAAGATTTGTTACTAAAAGATGGAAATGAAAAAACCTTCCGGAACTATCCAAGATTAGCATAATGGATATCTTTTATCCATTTATTATATAATATAATAAAAATTTTATTGTACTAAATGCATACATGGTTTCCTTTTGAACTTACTATTGAAACTCTATTTTTACTATTTTTTTACTATTTTTACTTTACTGTATTTTGAAACGATAAACTTACTACTTATTGTTGTTTTTACGATAGATTGTAGTAACATTGGAAAATAAAAAAAAAAGTCGCCTTCTTCTACGCATTCACAATTTTAATTGTCTTTTACTCCAATTCTGTGTAGGTAGGAAGGGGTAATTGTCGAGAAATGACATCTAGCGTATAATATACCTTTGGTTCTAGTTGATCTGCCCCATTCCTACTCCAACTCCAGATCCAACTCCGTCTTGATTTGATGGTATAACTCTTCTCCATGGATCTTTATTTTGAGGATATCATTATGATGTCCTTTGTTTGCCAATTCATCCGCTTTCTCGTTCCCTCTGATGCCAATATGCCCTGGAACCAGGGACCAGGGCTACCTCAATATTCAATTGGTGGATTTCGTACATCAGTTTAATAGTCTTGATTATGTATGAATGTAATTTGGTTCTGAAGTTACAATTTTTTATTTGTTCCAATGTGCTACGAGAATCGATAGTAGTAAGCGCCTTGGTGATGGATTTCTTCTTTACTTTTGTTCTCACTCCAAGACCCTTGTATGATCCCGGTGTGAAAGCTACTGACGGTGTAAATTTACTGTATATTTCTGAGGTTAGAGGGCGACATTTTAACAGCGGACGCGATATAAATTCTTCCGATATCCTATTAACTCTCTTCATTACGGGACAATCTATGATGCTTAGTCTTTTGGTTAGAAACCTGGCGCACAAATGATTAGCTCTTATCTCAATGGATGTTTCTCCCGCCTCGTTTGCGAGGCCGCTTGTGGCCTCGAGGCCTTCACATTTAATTTAGTCATTAATATTTTAGGTATAGGTAATAGAATTCATAAGCCATACTTAAGTTTAGATCTGATGATAACCCTGAACATGCAGACAATATTACACCGCCCCATCTGGTATTTAACAAAGATTTGATCAAATTAGCGTCTCCAACGCACGCCTTACTGGTAGCATTAATATGCTCTTTCCAACTAAGTTTGCAGTTGAGGTAGAATGAAAAAATACTTTATGTTTCTCTTCTTGTAAAGGTAATCGACTTTGACTTCAGAGTTGATATGCTCGTTTAAAAATTCCTTCAGGGACCTTATCGCCCCGTTCACTTGATCCGCCGCCATTTCCTCGCTCAATCAATCGCCTGCCTTACAGGAGTTCCCTAAAACTTACCCTTGTTCCAACTTTGTTTAGATCGTTTTTTTATTTTCAGATGTTTTCCTGTAAATAGTTATTAGATATGGGATCCCAATCCTCTGCATTATGCGGATTAACGTGGGGATATGGACATTGTCGTATGCCGATTTGATGTCAATAAATACAGCTATCAATGATTTCCTTCCTATAAAAACCAGTCGTATATCTGTTACCAATGCTGTTACGGCGTTATAGACTCCCTTAGCTTTCCTAAAACCAACCTGCATCCTCGTTAAATACTTCCTTATTTTCAAACCACCATCAATCCTGTCAGCCATCATCCGATCGAAACTTTTCCTAACGCATGATAGCAATGATATAGGCCGATAGCTGTTATCCTCGTTTGAATTTTTGTAGGGTTTAAGAATTGAAACAGTTAGTACAATTTTCTATTCTTCTGGTATGTTTCCGCCATGTAATATTTTGTTATAAATGGATATTAACGCTATCTTAAAATTTTCAACATAGAGTATGTTATACCATCGGCTCCGGCCGATATATCCTTTCTGTTATTAATTGAGTTTTCAAACTCTTTCAATGTAAGAATATCGGTACATCCGATATCTATTGTTTCTGTGTTTTCCAACTGAATCTCTGTTAGTGATGGAATGTGCGGGGGTGTTATTCTATTCATAAATTCCTTTGTCCACCCGTAATTATTTTGTTGTTACCTACTGTTGTCGAAAACTGCACGGTTATATATCCTTACTTTATGCCATATCTGATTTAGCGGAGTGAGACGAAAGTCTTGAAATGTGCTCATTTTTTCGTTAAGTGTTTTTTTAGAGATTGCTATATTTCTCTTGGCGATTATATAATTAGTAGGAGTTTTATCCCTCGGATATATTTTTATAAGGTATCTACATATTTTAACAATGTTCTCACATTCCCCATCCAGGATTCGCGTTCGGTCTTTTGTTTGTTTTCCTTCCATAACTTGGTTAGCCACATCCTGCATTCCTATCGATAAATCCTCGTATCACCAGCATTTATGTTACTCGCTTGAAGAATATCTTCGTATTTTGCCTTCCCTATCATCCTGTTGTTTTGTACTAGATTGTTTAGCCCTAGTTCCAAACAGACCGGGAAATGGTCGCTGCCAAGAGTATCCCACTCTGTGTGGGAAGTAGCTCTTGTCGTTAAAGCTTCAGATATCAGAAACAAATTTATCACACTTCTCGTCCATTCGCTGTATGAGAAGAGAGTAGCTCTTCCATCGTTTGCCACTGTGAGACATCTTTCCCGGGCTGTTAGTCGTAGGGATTTACCCTTACCATTGTTACGTCTACACTTCCAATCCTCAAGAAGCGAATTACAAGCAACCGCAAGCACCAACGGAGTAGTTATTGGTGCACTATCAATATTTCGAAGTAGTTCTCTCCAATCTTCCAGTAAAATACCATGTCCGGTGGAATATAACCCGCAATTATTGTTATGTCAAATATTTTGATAGCAATAAAGTGGGTGTTTGCTACTGATTCTTGTATGTTCATATTTTCGAATTTTAAATGTTTTCTAACAAACTATTATAAACAACAAAATATTATATATATTTATATGATTATACATTGGAGTCATTAGGTGAATATTATTGTTTAGCCAGGTTTCGCAAATTATGATTATATCCTGTGGGTTATCTTTTAGGTAACCATAAAGGCTAGTTTTGTTCCTTGCCAGGCTTCTAGAGTTCCAGGTCATTATCTTCAACATGTTGTTATTCATAATTGTGGGTTGCAGAACAGTAATTTGATGAGTAGGCATATTCCTTTGTATTGCGGGAGGCTCCATTATTAGCTTGGGTATTTGATTTAATTGGTTCTGTAGAGTAGATGTCTTCCTTGGCCAATATGACTTCATATTCCATTTGTAGGCTCAATTTTTTTATAAAATTTGAGTTTATTGGTGAGATTTGAGTGATAATACCTCGCCTGAGAACTACCTGGAAGGCTTTTATTAGAGTTGAAATCATACATAAGTTCGGCAGGAATTTCATGCTTACGTTCCTTTTCCGAGAGATTTTGTTCTTTTGGGGAGCTAATTATTTTCCGGTACGTTCTTCTGTCATCTTGTAACTTGTTTATTTGTGTTTTGCCAGATGCTTGTGTCATTTGAGTATTTTTGCTGCTGGGTAACTCTGGGAATTTTCCATCATGACCTGAGTTAGAAGTGTTTTTTGTTGATTTGGTTCTGGCCCTACCTTTTGAGATGCATCTCAAAAGAAGAGATGATGAAGGCTAAGCCATCTTCTGTGCCTAGCTGGAGTGCTTCTTTCATTACTCAGATGATCCATGTTGCAAAAAAGGCAGATTGGTGAGTTTTTGCTGTTGCATTCTTCCAGTCGATGTTCAGCCGCGCAAGCCTGGCATCTAATTTTTGATTTGCTCTGTTTCATGGTGTGACCATATCTTAAACAATTATGACACTGTGTAACCGGAGTAATGTAAGGTTCAGGGCGTCTTATATTAAAGAACAGTTTAACCAATGAAGGCAAGACTGTTCTCCTAAACGTTACCACAACAATTGATTCAGTATTAAAATAGTTGGGACCCTATTCTGTTTCTATCCTCCTTTTTATTCTGTGTACGTCATTAACTTCTCTCCTTCTTCTGTCTCCAGGTAAGTGGAGAGTTCCTCTTCTGATAGGCTTGGGTCGATTTGTCTCATTAATAGCTATCATCGCCTTTACATGTTACTCTGTTATTTGGAATGAATACATTTCATCCATTTTTAAAACAAAGTCTGACTCTACGAATTTATTGACCCTTCTATTGTGGAAACTCAATTTCTACCCTATTTCGACCCCTTTTATCCATCCTTTTTATGCCTTGTATGTTTCCATTATGTAACATTTTTCCAATCTTTAAGTATCTTAACTGTCCAACGGTTTTGCCAATGGACTCAATGCAGGCGGTGCAAGGTGGACTATCTTTTTCGCAATATAAAACTTTTTGTTTCTTCTCAACTGTCAACCCCTTATTATTGAGAAACTTTGTCCATATTTCAGAGGATCTATTCGATAATAACGATCTATTTCCTTTCTTATCACAGAAAAAACCTGATTTCAAGATCTTACGTGTTTCTGTCAAAAAATTATTAGTAAATGTTACGTGTGTAAAATTGACTTCGTCTATATATTTATTATTTCTTTCTAGGTATTCAAACAGATGTGTTGTAGTCAGATTTCTACTATTTATATCGAAAAAAAATTATAAGTATCAGTCATTGGAGGTGGTAAGCCACCTCCATTTTCGGAGTCCATTGAACACCTTTTAACACGTGTTTCTTGTCGTTCTTTCGCAATGAATATTGTCTTTTTTGATTGTCTATTTTATTTATTAATAAGGGAACAACAAAACGGGTTTAGACTTACCACGAGACAGAAATATCGATATTTGGAGCACAAAAAACTCACTCGACGAGAAACGTGTTGGACATTTATTGAATAAATTGAATACTTAATATAATTAGATCCCTCTTCAAAAGACGTATTTTTTATCACAATTTTAAATTATATTTCAAATTTAAAATGCCACACATAATCTCATGTGTCAAATAATTCAAAATAAATCAACCACATTAATCCTAATTTTATTAAAATCTATCCATTAGTACATAAAAATACATACATATAACAAATCGTAGTATTAAAAAAATAAATAAAAATTAAAGAGAAACACAATAATCACTTATTTTTTAATACTCGACGTTGTATCGTTGTGTTACATATTGGGGCCTTCTTTGCTGTAAAGAAATGTTAATCTCCTCGGGATTTCTATAAACTTGTCCAATTGTCGTTTCAGGTCTCAACGTAGGTCTTCGGACAATAACTTGTCTTTGTTCTTCTTTTATCTGTTAAAAAATCAAACAAAACTTTCTAACTTAATAACAAAGTTATTAACTTTCCTCACCTGTTGTCTTGGTCTTTGTGGTTGCTCATCATCCTCGTCATAGCTGTAATAATTTTCGGGATAATATCGATCAGAATATTTTAAAGTAACGTTCGGTTTCGATTGGTGTTCTTGTAAATTAATTGGTCTGTACAAATATTCGTTGACGAAATGGAACTGTGAGGATTTTTCACAAATATTATCACCACCGGGTGGCATGCAAATTAAATGAACTTGATGGAACGTAAATCCTTCGGGACAAATCCACGAATGCCTCGCGTTATCTTGACAATAATGAAAAACTTCACATCCCAATTCTTCATCGGCATAATAGCCAGTATTTCTTCCTTGACAATTAAACTTGGTTTGCGGTAATAAAATAGAAAGCCTGTCCGGTTCCTCTTCTTCCTCTTTTTCGTCTTTCTTTTTCCCATCAACTTCTTGACCTACATCACCATAGTGGGGTCTATACTGTGGCGGTTTTCTTTGTACAATTTGAGTTTGTGGCCGATTTTGTGGTCTCTGTTGAACGGGAATCGAGTTTTGTACTGGGTAATTATCGTCGGAATAAATTGGAACTCTCGCTTGAGAAGAGGCCACTTCAGTGTCATCGTCTTCTTCTAATTCTTCTTCTTTATCATCTTCTAAATTCGATGTCGGTCGAAAAGCTGAGGATACAGTTGGACCAAAACCACGATTTTGAAGGTGTTTTATTTGTTCTTCCGATAATTTTGTGTAGGTTTGTCCTGGGGATGATTGTGGTAAACAAGTTACCAATGGGATTAAGAATAATATTAATAAATTCATTCTGAAAAATAAATCATAATGATACATATTAGCTATGATAATAAAATTTAATTAATAACAACAAAATGTGCAACTGTTCATCCAGACTCTCAAGAACTGTATGAGTAACAACACTGAACAAAATAATATAATAATAATAATTATCTTTATTAATAAGTCGCACAAAAAATATATGATGATTAGTAAAAAGACTTATTTCTTGGTCGAAGTTTAGTTTGATTATTAGCTAACTGCTCTTCTACTTAATCCAGGCATAAAAAATATAAGACAAAAAGTAAACATTATTAACAATAACACTAAAAAATAAATGAAAATGCTAAAATATGAAAACATGTCAGTATATGTCAGTACATCAGCAGCTTAGAGAAAAAAATCATGATGACCTAAGCAGGAAGGAAGATTCTAATTTACTTTTGAACGAAATACAGCTCAATTCCTTAAGGTGCACTGGTAGATCATTTTATGTTTTGACCATCTGGCGGTATACTGATCGGTCTGAAAACCCTCAGGGCAGAAGATACTTTCGGCAAAGATACTTTCGGCATCGCAATTCCTTCAGCCATTCTACAAACATCCGAATAAACTGATTGATGAATAGCAGCGTTTATTATATGAGTCAATTATGCTGCAATTATACAGCTGCAGCTTTAATGTTATTAATTATCATAGATACTTCATGTTCATCAACGGACATAAAATCTTGCATCAAATCTACACTCTAGGGTTTACATTATTTTGATAAAATATAAGTAAGTCGGGATCAATGTGAATATGAAGTGAAGAATCGTCATGAACAAAATAATTATGTAAATCGTTTGGATAATTTACAATACTCAAAATCATTCTTGAACAGTACATCAAGGGCAAATAAACATAAATTACATTCAACATTCCTAAGAAGTATTTCCTAATGGTTCGATATTCCATTATACAGATTTGCAATGATCCACAAGATGATCACTATTTGATTCTTAAGATTTCATTTCAAGGGATTATTTCAACTCACAACATTATGTGAACAAGATTTAGAAAAGATGCTGTGGTGGTTTTTGCTAACTGAATTGCATGTATGTTATGGGATACCCGATATTACGGAAATCAATATGGGAAATAAGACTGGATGTCACGTGAAAAGTACTATATGTCGTACAAATGTCACAAACACCACCATTTGAGGTTGATTGATGAGTGAATATCATTCAAAATGTCCATTATCTTAATGGACATTTTAATTCAGATATCTCAATAAAATTAGAAGCAATTTGAAGCAAATTTATTTAGTATTTAAGTAGCCAAAAATCGGTTTTTCAAATCTTTAAATCCTCGAGTTATGATTTTTTTATTAAAACTCTGCAAAAACTTAATTATGTGTTATGTAAAAATCAACCAATTTTAAAAGAATCGTATCTCAAGAAGTAAGTGAGATATCGTAATGAAATGAGAATCAATTTGAAGTAAATTTATTTTTTACTTAATCTTCTAAAGATGGTTTCTTTAAATCGTTAAATTTTCGAGTTATGATTTTTTTATTAAAACTTTGCAAAAACGTAATCATATATGTTACGTAGAAAATCAACCAATTTTCAAAAAATTGTCTCTCAAGAACTAATTGAGATATTATAATGAAATAAGAAGTAATTTGAAGCAAATCTGTTCAGTATTTAGTGTACCAAAGATCGTTTTTTCAAATCTTTAAATCTTCGAGTTATTATTTTTTGATTGAAGCCTTACATCAAACTATTTATATGTGATACATAAAAATCAAGCAATTTTCAAAAAGCGTATCTTAAGAACTAATTGAGATATCACAATGAAATAAGAAGCAAATTGAAGCAAATTGATTTAGTATTTAAGGTGCCAAAGATCGTTTCTTCAAATCTTTAAATCTTCAAGTTATGATTTTTTGATTAAAACTCTGTAAAAACCAAATTATGTGTTAGGAAAAATCAACCAATTTTTAAAAAATTGTATCTCAAGAAGTAATTGAGATATTCTAAGGAAATAAGAAGCAAATTGAAGTAAATTTATTTAGTATTTAAAGTGCCCAAGATCATTTCTTTAAATCATTAAATCGTTGAGTAACGATTAAATGACCAAACCGCAATTCTATGTGTTACACAAAAATTTTCAAACAATTTTCAAAAAATCGTATCTGAAAAACTAATTCAGATATCGGAAAGATATAAGAATCACTTTAAAGCATATTTATTCAGTATTCAGTGTGCCAAAGATAGTTTCTTTAAATCTTTAAGTCTCCGAGTTGTGATTTTTAGATTAAAAGTCTTTCTGATTAAAAATTTTATGTGTTACGTAAAATTCAAGCAATTTTCAAAAAACCGTATCTCACGAATTTAATCAGTATTTAAAGTGGCAAAGATATTTTTTTGAAATCTTTAAATCTTGCAGTTATGATTTTTTATTAAAACTCTACAAGAATTAATCTACATGTGATAAGTAAAATAAAGCAATTTTTAAAAAATCGTTTCTCAAGAACTAATCGAGATATGACAATGAAATAAGAAGCAATTTGAAGCAAATTTATTTAGTATTTAATGTGCCAACCATCGTTTCTTCAAATCTGCAAATCTTCGAGCTATGATTTTTTGATTAACCCTCTACAAGTACATAATTACATATGATAGGTAAAAATAAGGCAATTTTCAAAAAATCGTATCTCAAGAACTAATCGAGATATGACAATGAAATAAGAAGCAATTTGAAGCAAATTTATTTAGTATTTAATGTGCCAAACATAGTTTCTTCAAATCATTAAATCTTGGAGTTAAGATTTTTTGATTAAAAATCTACAAAAAGGTAATTATATATGTATCGTAAAAATCAAGCAATTTTCTATCAAAATGTATCTCAAGAACTAATTGAAATATCGCAATAAAATAAGAAGCAATTTGAAGCAAATTTATTTAGTATTTAATGTGGAAAAGATGGTTTCTTCAAATCTGCAAATCTTCGAGCTATGATTTTTTGATTAACACTCTACAAGTGCATAATTACATATGATAGGTAAAAATAGAGTGATTTTCAAAAAATCGTATCTCAAGAACTAATTGAGATATAGCAATGAAATAAGAAGCAGTTTGAAGCAAATTTATTTAGTATTTAATGTGCCAAAGATCGTTTCTTCAAATCATTAAATCTTCGAGTTAAGATTTTTTGATTAAAAATCTACAAAAACGTAATTATATATGTATCGTAAAAATCAAGCAATTTTCAAACAAAATATATTTCAGGAACTAATTGAAATATCGCAATGAAATAAGAAGCAATTTGAAGTAAATTTATTAAGTATTCAATGTGGAAAAGATGGTTTCTTCAAATTTGCAAATCTTCGAGCTATGATTTTTTAATTAACAGTCTACAAGAACATAATTACATATGATAGGTAAAAATAAAGCAATTTCCAAGAAATCGTATCTCACGAACTAAGTGAGATATAGCAATGAAGTAAGAAGCAATTTGAAGCAAACTTATTTAGTATTTAATGTGCCAAAGATCATTTCTTCAAATCACTAAATCTTCGAGTTAAGATTTTTTGATTAAAAATCTACAAAAACGTAATTATATATGTATCGTAAAAATCAAGCAATTTTCAAAGAAAATGTATCTCAGGAACTAATTGAAATATCGCAATGAAATAAGAAGCAGTTTGAAGCAAATTTATTTAGTATTCAATTTGAAAAAAATCGTTTCTTCAAATCTGCAAATCTTCGAGCTATGATTTTCTCATTAACACTCTGCAAGAACATAATTACATATGATAAGTAAAAATAAAGCAATTTTCAAAAATTCGTATCTCACGAACTAATTGAGATATAGCAATGGAATAAGAAGCAATTTGAAGCAAATTTATTTAGTATTTAATGTGCCAAAGATCATTTCTTCAAATCACTAAATCTTCGAGTTAAGATTTTTTGATTAAAAATCTACAAAAAGGTAATTATATATGTATCGTAAAAATCAAGCAATTTTCAATCAAAATGTATCTCAAGAACTAATTGAAATATCGCAATAAAATAAGAAGCAATTTGAAACAAATTTATTTAGTATTTAATGTGGAAAAGATGGTTTCTTCAAATCTGCAAATCTTCGAGCTATGATTTTTTAATTAACACTCTACAAGAACATAATTACATATGATAGGTAAAAATAAAGCAATTTCCAAAAAATCGTATCTCACGAACTAATTGAGATACAGCAATGAAGTAAGAAGCAATTTGAAGCAAACTTATTTAGTATTTAATGTGCCAAAGATCATTTCTTCAAATCATTAAATCTTCGAGTTAAGATTTTTTGATTAAAAATCTACAAAAACGTAATTATATATGTATCGTAAAATCAAGCAATTTTCAAACAAAATGTATCTCAGGAACTAATTGAAATATCGCAATGAAATAAGAAGCAGTTTGAAGCAAATTTATTTAGTATTCAATTTGAAAAAAATCGTTTCTTCAAATCTGCAAATCTTCGAGCTATGATTTTCTCATTAACACTCTGCAAGAACATAATTACATATGATAAGTAAAAATAAAGCAATTTTCAAAAAATCGTATCTCACGAACTAATTGAGATATAGCAATGGAATAAGAAGCAATTTGAAGCAAATTTATTTAGTATTTAATGTGCCAAAGATCGTTTCATCAAATCATTAAATCTTCGAGTTAAGATTTTTTGATTAAAAATCTACAAAAAGGTAATTATATATGTATCGTAAAAATCAAGCAATTTTCAATCAAAATGTATCTCAAGAACTAATTGAAATATCGCAATAAAATAAGAAACAATTTGAAGCAAATTTATTTAGTATTCAATGTGGAAAAGATGGTTTCTTCAAATCTGCAAATCTTCGAGCTATGATTTTTTGATTATCACTCTACAAGTACATAATTACATATGATAGGTAAAAATAAAGCGATTTTCAAAAAATCGTATCTCAAGAACTAATTGAGGTATAGCAATGAAATATGAAGCAATTTGAAGCAAACTTATTTAGTATTTAATGTGCCAAACATCGTTTCTTCAAATCATTAAATCTTCGAGTTAAGATTTTTTGATTAAAAATCTACAAAAAGGTAGATTTTTATATATGTATCGTAAAAATCAAGCAATTTTCAATCAAAATGTATCTCAAGAACTAATTGAGATATAGCAAAGAAATAAGATACAATTTGAACAAAATTTACTATGTATTTTATGTATCAAAGGTAGTTTCTTCAGATCTTTAAATGTTCTTGTTATGATTTTTTGATTAAAACTCTGCAAAAACGTGAATATATGTATAAGATAAAAATTAAACAATTTTCAAAGAATCGTATCTTAAGAACTAATTAAGATATGGCAATGAAATAAGAAACAGTTTGAAGCAAATTTATTTCTTTTTTAATGTGCCAAAGATGGTTTCTTCAAATCTTTAAATCTCCGAGTTCTCATTTTTAGATTCAAATTCTGTAAAAACGCAAATAGCCGTATTAAGTACAAAATAAGTAATCTTCAAAACATCATTTCTTCAGAAATAATCGTGATATCGGAATGAAATAACCAGCAAATTGAACCAAATTTATTTGGTAGTTAATGTGCAACAATTTGAATTTATTTTAATACTATATTAATTTTTTTAAATAACTTTTTGTACAAAAAATTGTAATGTAATCTTTATCTCGATAAACACATGGTCTTCTCTAATGTGTTATAACTTTCGACGTTGTATCTGAAGAGGGGAAATGTTTTCCTGAAACATGTAGCATTTATAGAAAATAAAGTTCATCATTCTCTAAGAGTTTTTTTTTTATATCGATTTCACGATGAATATTGAATCTATTATTGCCAAAGTGATTAAATGTGTTACCTAGAAATCAAAAAGTTTTCACAGAATCGTATCTCAAGAAGTAATTTAGATATCGCAATGGAATAAGGAACAATTGGAAGCAAATTTATTTAGAATTTAATGTGTACAAGATCTTTAAATCTTTGTTTGGTTTCAAATAATGTAATTAAGAAGTAACAGATTGGTAATTTTATTTTTAATTGCTGGTCAAGATCGCATTAATGCTTTATCAATTTCTTCAGCAAGATTCCAATAATGATATATAAAAGAGACAGGTTAAATACTTTGGTCATCTTCTATTTTTAGGCCAAATATAGTTTTGGAAAATTAAGGTGTTGGTTATGATATTTATGTAACCAATTGGATAATTAATGGTTTGAGAGTGATGCGGAAATATTGAACCTGTTTGCTTTTCTTTTTTGGTTGTTGAAGAGGGTGTGTCGTTTTATACAAGAGAGAAAACTGGACCCGAAGAGATGAATGAATTTATTCCTGAAGCTTCGGGTCGGTTTTGTGAAAGTGAAATTACATGCTCACTAAAAGAAGTCGGGCTACATTCAAAGTAACAGATGTTCCATAAAATAAAATTCTTTATGTATTTACATCACGTTTTAAGCTTAACTCTCTCTAAACTCCCCTCAAAAACGCTTACGAACAAAAAAAAATTAATCGTTAATTTTAAATTTAATCAAGAAAGAAAAAATTGATTAAAAATTAGTTTAAAAGAAAAAATGTTGAAAGTTGAAAGGACTTTCGATTCGCTTTTACTGCACTATTATTTACTGTCCATGCACCTGACATTGTGCCCGTTCATTCTTGCACCGTTCGTTTCGTTTCGAAGCCGAAAAGCAAAAGCGTGACGAGTGCGAGACCTTGAAATCAAAAAACCTTTCTCCTCCTCACAAAATCACTTTTGTTCCACATTTCACAACGCCTAAAATTTAAATCCGCGTACAAGACACGGATTTAAAAGCTACCTTGCGTGTCATTAACAATTCAATACTTAACAAAAAAGAAAGGAAACCAATGCTGAGCTATATTAAAATTACAATGAAGTAAAAAAAAACAATGGCGTATATATCGCAATATCAAAACCAAACGAGAAACCAATTAGGAATTTTCGTCTCGTTTACTAAAGGCAAACCGTAGAATAAATTATTAAACCACTTAAAAGTATTATTTGAGTTAACACATAGATAATTGTGTGCTTATGAAGTGGAAACTAGAAAATGATGGGTAGAAAATTTAGAAAATAAGAAAGTTTTTGAGATTTTTTATTATTGAAAATTGGAAATTTTGAAAATGTTAATTGTTCTTTTTCTTTTTGCAATGGTTAATGTGTTGAGAGAAAGTTTTAGTTTAATGAAGAATGTATAACGATTAAAACTAGAATTAGAGCTAACACTAAAACTAGAACTACAAACATTTGGGTTTCTGGGAACCTTTGCAAAAATGTAATTAAGTATATGTGATACGTAAAAATCAAGGAATTTCAAAGAATCGTACCTCAATAACTGATTGAGATATGGCAATGAAATATGAAGCAATTTGAAGCAGCTTTGTTTTGTACTTAATGTGCCAAAGATCGTTTCTTCAAATTATTAAGTCTTCGAGTTATGATTTTTTGATTAAAACTCTGCATGAACGAATTAGAGGCGATAGGTAAAAATCAAGCAATTTTCAAAAAATCGTATCCCAAGCAGTAATTGAGATAGAGCAATGAAATAGGAAGCAATTAAAAAGCAGATTTATTTAATAATTAAGGTGCTAAAGATCGTTTCTTCAAATTATTAAGTCTTTGAGTTATGATTTTTTGATTAAAACTCTGCATGAACGAATTACAGGCGATAGGTAAAAATCAAGCAATTTTCAAAAAATCGTATCCCAAGCAGTAATTGAGATAGAGCAATGAAATAGGAAGCAATTTGAAGCAGATTCATTTAATACTTAAGGTGCTAAAGATCGTTTCTTCAAATTATTAAGTCCTTGAGTTATGATTTTTTGATTAAAACTCTGCATGAACGAATTACAGGCGATAGGTAAAAATGAAGCAATTTTCAAAAAATCGTATCCCAAGCAGTAATTAAGATAGAGCAATGAAATAGGAAGCAATTTGAAGCAGATTCATTTAATACTTAAGGTGCTAAAGATCGTTTCTTCAAATTATTAAGTCCTCGAGTTATGATTTTTTGATTAAAACTCTGCATGAACGAATTACAGGCGATAGGTAAAAATGAAGCAATTTTCAAAAAATCGTATCCCAAGCAGTAATTAAGATAGAGCAATGAAATAGGAAGCAATTTGAAGCAGATTCATTTAATACTTAAGGTGCTAAAGATCGTTTCTTCAAATTATTAAGTCCTCGAGTTATGATTTTTTGATTAAAACTCTGCATGAACGAATTACATGCGATAGGTAAAAATCAAGCAATTTTCATAAAGTGGTATCGCAAGAAGTAACTGAGATATGGCAATGAAATAGGAAGTAATTTGAAGCAGTTTTATTTAATACTTAATGTGCCAAAGATCGTTTCTTCAAATTATTAAGTCTTCGAGTTATGATTTTTTGATTAAAACTCTGCAAGAACGAATTAGAGGCGATAGGTAAAAATCAAGCAATTTTCAAAAAATCGTATCCCAAGCAGTAATTGAGATAGAGCAATGAAATAGGAAGCAATTTGAAGCAGATTTATTTAATACTTAAGGTGCTAAAGATCGTTTCTTCAAATTATTAAGTCCTCGAGTTATGAGTTTTTGATTAAAACTCTGCATGAACGAATTACAGGCGATAGGTAAAAATGAAGCAATTTTCAAAAAATTGTATCCCAAGCAGTAATTAAGATAGAGCAATGAAATAGGAAGCAATTTGAAGCAGATTCATTTAATACTTAAGGTGCTAAAGATCGTTTCTTCAAATTATTAAGTCCTCGAGTTATGATTTTTGATTAAAACTCTGCATGAACGAATTACATGCGATAGGTAAAAATCAAGCAATTTTCATAAAGGTGTATCTCAAGAAGGAATTGAGATATGGCAATGAAATAGGAAGTAATTTGAAGCAGTTTTATTTAATACTTAATGTGCCAAAGATCGTTTCTTCAAATTATTAAGTCTTCGAGTTATAAAAACACAAGCAATATCAAAGAATTGTATCTTAAGAAGTAATGGAAATATTGCAATGAAATAAGAAGCAATTTGAAGCAAATTTATTTAGAATTTAATGCACCAAAGATCGTTGTTTCAAATCTTTAAATGTTCGAGTGATGTTATTATGATTAAAACTTTGCAAAAACGTAATTACATGTGATACATAAAAAATAAGCAATTTTAAAAAAATCGTATCTTAAGAAGTAGTTCAAATATTGCAATAAAATAGGAAGCAATTTGAAGCAAATTTATTTAGTATTTAATGTGCCAAAGAATATATCTTCAATTCTTTAAATCTTCGACTTAAGATTTTTTGATTAAAACTCCGCAAAAACCTAACTGTTTGCATTGCGTCCAAATCAAGAATTTCCAAAAAGAATATCTCAAGAACTAATTGAGATATCGTAATGAAATAAGAAGCAATTTGAAGTTAATTTACTTAAAATTTAATGAGCCAAAGATCGTTTCCTCAAATCTTTAAATCTCCGAATTATAGTTTTTTGATTAAAACTCTACAAAAACATAACTATATGTTTTTGATAAAAATCAAGCAGATTTATAAAATAGTATCTCAAGAACTAATTGAAATATCGCAAAGAAATAGGAATCGGTTTGAAGCAGATTTATTTAGTTCTGAATGTGCCATAGATTGTTTCTTCAAATTTTTAAGTCTTCGAGTTATGATTTTTTGGTTAAAACTCTGCAAAAACGAATTACATGCGATAGATAAAAAACAGGCAATTTTCAAAAAATCGTATCTCAAGAAGTAATTGAGATATTGCAATGAAATAAAAAGCAATTTAAAGCAAATTTATTTAGTATTTAATGTGCCAAAGATTATTTCTTTAAATCTTTAAATCTTCGACTTAAGATTTTTTGATTAAAACTCTGCAAAAACCTAATTGTTTGTGTTTCGTACAAATCAAGGATTTTCCAAAAAAATATCTCAAGAATTAATTGAGATATCGAAATGAAATAAGAAGCAATTTGAAGCAAATTAATTATTTAGCATTTAATACACCAATCATCGTTTCTTCAAATCATTAACTCTCCGTGTTATAGTTTTTTGATTAAAACTCTACAAAATCTTAACTATGTGTGTTTAGTTGTAATCAGCCATTTTTCAAATAATCGTACCTCAAGAACTAATTGAGATATCGGAATGAAATAAGATTCACTTTAAAGGATATTTATTTAGTATTCTATGTGCCAAGGATTGTTTCTTCAAATATTTAGATCTTTAAGTTATGATTTTTTGATTAATACTCCGCAAAATGTAATTATATCTGTTAGGAGAAACAAACAATTTTATAAACCAACTTATAAAAATCATTTCTCAAGAACTAATCAAGATATCGCAATGAAGCAATTTGAAGTAAATTTAATTAGTATTTAATGTACCAAAGATCATTCATCAAATCTCTAAATCTTTGAGCTATGATTTTTTGAATAAAACTATACAAGAACGTTATTTTATATGATAGGTAAAAATAAAGCAATTTTCAAAAAATCGTATCTCATGAACTAATTGAGATATTGTTATGAAATAAGAAGCAATTTGAAGTAAATTTATTATGTATTTAATGTTCCAGAGATTGTTTCTTCAATTCTATAAATCTCCGACTTACGATTTTTTGTTTAAAAGTCCGCAAAAACCTAATTATATGTTTCAGATTAAAATTAACTAATCTTCAAAAAATTGTATCTCACATGCGAATTGAGATAAAGCAATGAAGTAAAAAACAATTTGAAGTAAATTAATGTAGTATTTAAGATGCCAAAAATTGTTTCCCCAAATATTTAAATCTTCGAGTTATGATTTTTTGATTAAAACTCTGCAAGAACGAATTACAGGTGAAATCAAGGAATTTTCGAAAAATTGTATCTCAAGAAGTGATTAAGATATGGCAATGAAATAAGAAGCAAATTGAAGCAAAATTATTTAGTATTTAATGTGCTAAAGATCATTTCGTCAAATATTTAAATCTTTAAGTTGTGATTTTTTGATTAAAACTATGCAAGAACGGAATTATATGTATTAGATAAAAATCAAACAATTTTAAAAAATCTTTATTTCAAGAACGAATTGAGATATCGCAATGAAATAAGAAGCAATTGGAAGCAAATCTATTTAGTATTTAATGTGTGAAAGATCGTTTCTTCAATTCTTTAAATTTTTGAGTTATGATTTTGTGATTAAAAGTCTGCAAGAACAGAATTATATCCATTAAATAAAAATCAAGCAATTTTCAAAAATCTCTATCTCAAGAAGGAATTGAGATATCGCAATGAAATAAGAAGCAATTGGAAGCAAATTTATTTAGTATTTAATGTGAAAAAGATCGTTTTGTCAAATATTTATATCTTTGAGTTATGATTTTTTGATTGAAACTGCAACAACTGGAATTATATGTATTAAATAAAAATAAAACAATTTTCAAGAATTTCTATCTTAAGAACGAATTGAGATATCGTAATAAAATGAAACGCAATTTGAGACAAATTTAGTTAGTATTTAATGTGCCAAAGATCGTTTCTTCAAATCTTTTAATCTTCGAGTTATGATTTTTTGATTAAAACTCTGCAAAAACCTACATAGATGTGTTAAGTAAAAATCAACCAATCTTCAAAAAATCGTATCTCAAAAACTAATCGGGATATCTCAATGAAACAAGAAGCAATTTAAAACAAATTTATTCAGTATTTAATATGCCAAAGATCGTTTCTTCAAATCTTTTAATCTCCGAGTTATGACTTTGTAGTGAGAAGTCTGCAAGAACGCAATTATATCCATTAGATAAAAATCAAGCAATTTTCAAAAATCTCTATCTCAAGAACGAATTGAGATATCGCAATAAAATAAGAAGCAATTGGGAGCAAATAATATGCCAAAGATTATTCCTTTAAATCTTTATATTTAGAATTATAACTTTGTGACTAAGACTCTACTAAAACTTAATTACGTGTCTTAGATAAAAATCAAGCAATTTTAAAGAATCGTATCTTAAGAACTAAATGAGTTATTATAATGAAATAAGAAATAATTTGAAGTAAATTTATTTAGTATTTAATGAGCCAAAGATCGTTTCTTCAAATCTTTAAATCTTCGGGTTATGATTTTGTGATTAAAACTCTGCAAGGACGAAATTATATCCATTAGATAAATATTCAGCAATTTTCAAAAATCTCTATCTCAAGAACGGGTTGAGATATCGCAACGAAATAAGAAGCAATTGGAGGCAAATTTATCTAGTATTTAATGTGTGAAAGATTGTTTCTGCAAATCTTTAAGTCTTGGAGTTATGATTTTGTGATTAAGACTCTGCAAGAACAGAATTATATCCATTAGATAAGAATCAAGCAATTTTTAAAAATCTCTATCTCAAGAACAAATTGAGATGTCACAATGAAATAAGAAGCAATTGGAAGCAAATTTATTAGGTTTTTAACGCGCCAAAGATCGTTGCTCCAAATCTTTAAATCTTGGAGTAATGATTTTGTGATTAAAACTCTACAAGAACAGAATTATATCCATTAAATAAAAATCGAACAATTTTCAAAAATCTCTATCTTAACAACGAATTGAGATATCGCAATGAAATAAGAAGCAATTGGAAGCAAATTTATTTAGTATTTAGTGTGTGAAAGATCGTTTCTTCAAATCCTTAAATCTTGGAGTAATGATTTTGTGATTAAAACTCTGCAAGAACAGAATTATATCCATTAAATAAAAATCAAGCAATTTTCAAAAACCTCTATCTCAAGAACGAATTAAGATATCGCAATGAAATAAGAAGCAGTTGGAAGTAAATTTATTTGGTTTTTAACGCGCCAACGATCGTTTCTCCAAATCTTTAAATCGTGCAGTTATGGTATTGTGATTAAAACTCTGCAAGAACAGAATTATGTCCATTAGATAAAAATCAAGCAATTTTCTAAAATCTCTATCTCAAGAACAAATTGAGATATCGCAATGAAATAAGAAGCAATTTGAAGCAAACTTATTTGGTATTTAGTGTGCCAAAGACCATTTCTTCAAATCTTTAAATCTTCGTGGTATGATTTTGTGTTTAAATCTCTGCAAGAACAGAATTATATCCATTAGGTACAAATAAACCAATTTTCAAAAATTTCTATCTCAAAAACGAATTCAGGTATCGCAATGAAGTAATTTGCAGTTTAAAGCAAATTTATTTAATATTGAATGTGCCAAAGAGCGTTTCTTCATATTTTTAAATCTTCGAGTTATGATTGTTCGATTAAAACTCTACAAAAACGTAATTATTTGTATGAGGTAAAAATCAAGCAATTTTTAAAAAATCGTATCTCTAGAATTAATTGAGATATCATAATGAAATAAGAAACAATTTGAAGTAAATTTATCTATTATTTAATGAGCTAAAGATTGTTACTTCAAATTTTTAAATCTTCATGTTATAATTTTTTGATTAAAGGTCTACAAAAACGTAACAATACGGGTTAAGTAAAAATTAAGCAATTTTCGAAAAATCTTATCTCAAAAACTAATTGAGATATCGCAACTAAATAAGAAGCAAATCTTTCCACTATTTAATGTCTCAAAAATCGTTCCTTCAATCAAATCTTTACTGACGTATTGTTGCTTTATATAAATTAACTAAATTCTTCAAATAATTGAAATAATTGTAATTAATCTTGAAACAAATGTTATTTCATTCTATTTCAAACATAATGAATCAATTACTTATTTCAAAATTCTTCGTTTCTTCACAGCAATTACCATTTAGATACATCTCGTTACAACATAAAAACTTTTTCTCCCATTTTCTTAGATTTAACTTTCCTACCGGTATCGGAAGAAGAAAAATTAGGACAACTATGCAATGATCTTGTGAATGTTGTACAATTCAAAAATAAAGTCTTACGTCTTACTGTTAAGTTTGCAATAAATTTAGAACGTTTTAATATTTTCTTCTTAATTGCATACCTACATGGGTTCGCGTTATATAATGTTCTGTACGTTTTCAGCGTTCGAAATACTTTCACGACGATTTAATCGCAAAAAAAAATTGTTAGATCCGTAACAAATCGAAATTGCCGATAAATTAATGTACAAAACAATTAAGTCGAAATATTAAATAGTTTATTTATAGAATGAAGCGAGGAAAATTTTAATTGCATTTACGCATAATATGTAAATTCTTGGAGTTTTTGCTTTTTATCGGTAAAGTCTTCTCAAACGTTTAATGGCTTTATGAACTATTACGCAACGACTTGTTAACATTTTAATCAGTAAACAAAATTTCTATTTAGTATCTGAAGAAAATTAGTTGTAATAATTTAAAACCAGTTGATCACATAGAAAGTTAACATCACATTTTGAAAAAAAAGAATAGTACCACTTTAAAAGCGAAATCTTCAAGAAAACTGACCGACTGACACACATCTATTTAATCTCTATTAAAGTTTTCAAAAATTTCTCTTAATCGATAACAATTAACGTCGTTTAAACGATATCATTTAACATCACCAACTTGTTGATAAAGAGAAAAAAATAAATTTTAAAAATTGTTTTTAACGTACCTATTTCTTCTTGTAATTTCTCTTAAGTTGGGATTGTTTCACTTGCACGTGAACAACTGGACTAAGCTGAAATGCAGGGGTATCCAATCTTTTTATTTATAAAAGAAAAAAAGAGATTCGACTCGGGTGGGATACTTTCCAATTTAGGTGGAGAGTATATCTCAAACTCGTTTGTATACACAGGAAAGGTTCAACGCAATAATTTTTGTGCAGGAGAAATGGTCTTAAATGGTGGGAGATAGTTTCGATTTATTTTTACTCAAATATGGATCATTTTTTAAATTTTACAAGATAAACACATGGTTTTTTAAGAAAATTGATTTTATTTCTTGATTAATAAAATCTATAATTTTATTGAAGACATCGATTTGAAGTGCAATCGATCAAAAGTCAGTTATCCAATACCGTTTTAAACAATCCATTATCTCCATTATTTTAGCCATGGTGATTTTTTGAATTCTCACATTTTTATTGTTGTATTGTTATCTAAAATTTGAACGGCCCTGGATGTCTTATTCTTGAAATTGAAGAAATGACTTGCATATCAAATTAAAGGTTAATCATCCTCTTTAAAATAATATATAACTCATTGCTTAAATTTGAATCTAATTTCTCTTAAGAAATATTAAAGGATGATGTGTTCTTAACGTTTTAATTAAAATAAATGATAAAATTTGGAAGATCGTGGAGGTCTTACTTTTGAAAATGAAGAAATGACTTATATATAAAATTGAAGATTAAACTTTCCTATTTAAAATGATGTATAGGTCATTTCATCCAATTGAAATTTATTGTAGAAATGCTGAAAGATAACGAGTTTCAAGGCTGTAATGGAATCAAGATAAAAGTAATAAAATTTGAAAGATCGTCAAGGTTTTATTGTTGAAAATGAGGAAATATCTTAGATGTCAAATTGAAGATTGAACCTTCCTTTTTAAAATCATGTATAAGTCGTTTCTTCAATTTGAAATCGACTCCACTTAATAAATGTGAAAGGAAGATGTGCTTTTGACGTTTTCATAAAATCATGATAAAATTTACAAGATATTGGAGCTCTTATTTTTAAAAATGAAGAAATGATTTATACATCAAATTGAAGATTGAACGTTCCTATTTGAAATGATTTATAAGTCGTTTCTTCAATTTGAAATTTATTGTACTTAAGAAATGTTGAAAGATAAAGTGTTTCAACGTTTTAATGAAATCAAGATAAAAATGATAAAATTTGAAAAAAGTGAAGGTCTTACTTTTGAAAATGAAGAAATATCTTAGATGTCAAATTGAAGATTGACCCTTCCTTTTTAAAATCATGTATACATCCTTTCTTCAATTTGAAATCGACTCCACTTAATAAATGTTAAAGGATGATGTGTTTTTGACGTTTTCATCAAATCATGATAAAATTTGAAAGATAGTGGAGCTCTTATTTTTAAAAATGAAGAAATGATTTATACATCAAATTGAAGATTTAACGTTCCTATTTAAAATTATGTATAAATCGTTTCTTCAATTTGAAATCGACTCCACTTAATAAATGTGAAAGGAGGATGTGTTTTTGACGTTTTCATAAAATCATGATAACGTTTGAAAGATAGTGGAACTCTTATTTTTGAAAATGAAGAACTGATTTATACATCAAATTGAAGATTGAACGTTCCTATTTGAAATGATTTATAAGTCGTTTCTTCAATTTGAAATTTATTGTACTTAAGAAATGTTGAAAAATAAAGTGTTTCAACGTTTTAATGAAATCAAGATAAAAATGATAAAATTTGAAAAAAGTGAAGGTCTTATTTTTGAAAATGAAGAAATATCTTAAATGTTAAATTGAAGATTGACCCTTCCTTTTTAAAATCATGTATACATCGTTTCTTCAATTTGAAATCGACTCCACTTAATAAATGTTAAAGGATGATGTGTTTTTGACGTTTTCATAAAATCATGATAAAATTTGAAAGATAGTGGAGTTCTTATTTTTAAAAATGATGAAATGATTTATACATCAAATTGAAGATCGAACGTTCCTATCTGAAATGATTTATAAGTCGTTTCTTCGATTTGAAATTTATTGTACTTAAGAAATGGTGAAAGATAATATGTTTCAACGTGTTAATGAAATCAAGATAAAAAATGATAAAATTTGAAAAATCGTGAAGGTCTTATTTTTGAAAATGAAGAAATGGCTTAGATGTCAAATTGAAGATTGAACCTTCCTTTTTAATATTATGTATAAATCGTTTCTTCAATTTGAAATCTACTCCACTTAATAAATGTTAAAAGATGATGTGTTTTTGACGTTTTCATAAAATCATGATGAAATTCCAAAGATAGTGGAGCTCTTATTTTTAAAAATGAAGAAATGATTTATACATCAAATTGAAGTTTGAACGTTCCTATTTGAAATGATTTATAAGTCGTTTGATCGATTTGAAATTTATTGTACTTAAGAAATGTTGAAAGATAATGTGTTTCAACGTTTTAATGAAATCAAGATAAAAATGATAAAATTTGAAAAATCGTGAAGGTCTTATTTTTGAAAATGAAGAAATGGCTTACATGTCAAATTGAAGATTGAACCTCTTTTTAAAATTATGTATAAATCGTTTCTTCAATTTGTAAACGACTCCACTTAATAAATGTAAAAGATGATGTGTTTTTGACGTTTTCATAAAATCATGATAAAATTTGAAAAATTGTGGAGCTCTTATTTTTGAAAATGAAGAAATGACTTATACATCAAATTGAAGATTGAACGTTCCTATTTGAAATGATGTATAGGTCGTTTCTTCCATTTAGAGTTTATTCTACTTAAGTAATGTTGAAAGATAACGTGTTTCAAGGTTTTAATGGAATCAAGATAAAAGTGATAAAATTTGAAAGATCGTCAAGGTTTTATTATTAAAAATGAAGAAATGATTTTTATGTCAAATTGAAGGTTGAACCTTCTTCTTTAAAATAATATATAAATCGTTTCTTCAACTTTGAATCGACGTCACTTAATAAATGTTAAAGGATGATATATTTTTGACGTTTTCATAAATTCATGATAAAATTTGAAAGATAGTGCAGCTCTTATTTTTGAAAATGAACAAATGACTTATACATCAAATTGAAGATTGAACGTTCCTATTTGAAATGATTTATAAGTCGTTTCTTCAATTTGAAGTTTATTGTACTTAAGAAATGTTGAATGATAACGTGTTTCAACGTTTTAATGAAATCAAGATAAAAATGATAAAATTTGAAAAATCGTGAAAGTCTTAGTTTTGAAAATGAAGAAATGGCTTACACTCAGCAGCAGAAGTCTGCGTACAAAAAACTTGTAATACTTTAATTGAAAAAATAAGAGTCATAATCTAATGTGATAAATTTGATTTTTTTTTTATTTTGTATATTAACTACATATAATTCTATTAACAAAATATGCTTCAACAAAACAGAAACAGTAGTTAGAGAAAAAAATCAAAACTAAAAATTCTACAAATAACGGGTATGCAAAAATCTGCGTACAAGTCAGGACAGTATTTATAAAAAATTCATAAATGAGATCATTGTTTCTATATTAATATGAGGTCGGATAACCTTTACGTTTAATGACCTCCCTTAAACGTTTAGGCATGGAGTGCACTAATTTCTTCGTTTCGTCCGAACTGATTTTGGCCCATTCCTCAATCATAACATTTTTTAACGTTTCCTTCGACGTTATGTTGTGTTGCCGAATCCTGCGTTCCAGTAAATCCCAGAGGTGTTCGATAGGATTCAAGTCCGGCGATTGTGGAGGTGTTTTAAGTTGCTTTGGGGTATTGTATAGTAGCCAAAGCTTAGTGTTGTGGGCGCAATGTTTGGGGTCATATCTTGTTGAAAAAAGTATTCGGGTCCCAAGCCCAAGTTTTCGATGCTAGGCTTCAAATTTTCTTTTAAAATGTCTATATACATTTTATGGTCCATTGTCGATGTTATGAAAACCAACCTTCCCACCCCTTTGGTGCACATACACCCCCAAACCATAACTCCACCACCTCCGTGTTTTACAGTCGCTTTCAAATTTTCGGGATTAAGGGCAGTATTAGGTTTTCTCCATACAAGTTGTTTACCCTTAATGCCGAAAATGCAAAATTTGCTCTCATCTGTAAAGAGAACTTTCTCCCTGAATTCAATGGGCTTGTCTAAGAGTTTTTTTACAAACGCGATCGCGCTTCTGGCGGAAATCGCGCTTCTGACGATTGACCACTGACACAAATGGGTTTTTTCGTGCAACGCGACTGTGATAGTTAGCTTTTTTTAACGTCCTTCTCACCGTATCTTTGCTGATAGTTTTATGAAATTCTTCTTGTACATTTTCTACTATTTTTTTTGCCGTCAGCCTAGGTTCTTTTCTAACCTGCTGTACAATTTTTCGCTTCTCTCGGTTTGTTAAAAGGGGTGGTCTACCAGATCGCGGACGTGAGAGGTAATCTTCAGTGTCTTGATAATTATTAATTACTCTTTGAATGGAAGAGTGTGACCTGCCGCCAGTTTCTCCTATTTTTCGAAAAGATTTTCCCTCTTTCCATAACTTTACAATAATTTTTCTCTCTCCCAATTCAATTTCCTTTCCTTTCGTGTCCATTCTAACTTTTAGCTTCTAAGCCTCTGCTAATATAATTGACACCGATTATCTTTTATTTAAATCGGAAAGCGTACATCGCCAACTACGTATTTAAGTAAATAAGTATATTTTGGAGAAGGCGTCTTTATTTGTACGCAGATTTTTGCATACGCATTATTTGGAGAATTTTTAATTTTAATTTTTTTTGTAACTAATATTTCTGTTTTATTGATGCATATTTTGTTAATAGAATTATATGTAGTTAATACACAAAATAAAAAAAATTGAAGTTTATCACATTAGATCATGACCCTTATTTTTTCAGTTAAAGTGTTAGAAGTTTTTTGTACGCAGACTTCTGCTGCTAAGTGTATATGTCAAACAAAATTTGACATATAGTCAAATTGAAGATTGAACCTTCCTTTTTAAAATTATGTATAAATCGTTTCATAAATTTGAAATCGACTCCAGTTAATAAATGTGAAAGGATGACGTGTTTTTGACGTTTTAGAATTAAAATAACATCAAATTGAAGGTTGACTCCCGCTCTTTCAAATGATGTATAACTCATTGTTTCAATTTGAAATCGATTCCACCTTAAGAAATGTTAAAGGATGATGTTTTTTGACTTTTTAATAAAGTCGTGATAAAATTTGAAAGATTGTGAATCTTTTATTTTTGAAAATGAAGAAATGTATTTGTATACCAAATAAAAGGTTGAACTTACCTCTTTTAAATGATGTATAACTTGTTGTTTCAATTTGAAACCAATTCCACTTAAGAAGTGTTAAAAGATGATATTTTTTTAACCTTTTAATAAAATCGTAATAAAATTTGAAAGATCGTGGAGCTCTTATTTTTAAAAATAAAGATACTTATACATCAATTTGAAGATTGAACTTTCCTATTTAAAATGATGTATAGGTAGTTTCTTCAATTTTAAATTAATTCCTCTTAAGAAATGTTAAAAAGTTATGTGTTTTTGACGTGTTAGTAGACTTACGAAAGAAATGATAAAATTTAAAGGTCGCTGAGGTCTTATTTTTGAAAATGAAGAAATGATTTACACGTCAAATTAAAGATTGAATCTTTCTCTTTAAAATGATATATAAATTGTTTCTTTAATTTGAAACTGATTGATCTTAAGAAATGTTAAAGGATGATGTAATTTGACGTTTTAATATAATCAAGATAAAATTTCGAAAAATCGTCTAGTTCTATTTTGCATAATGAAGATTTGAAGAAATGACTTACATATCAAATTGAAGCTCAAACCTTCTTCTTTAAGGTGACATATATATCATTGTTTCAATATGATATCGATTCTATTTAAGAAATGTTAAAGATGATGAGCGAACTTCTAAAATTTAATTAATTTGAAACACAATCTTGCATATTTTAATTTCTGTTTTAAAAAGTTTAAATCTTGATTTCTCAAAAACGAATCGAGATATGCAAATATCGTTTCGATTTGAAGAAAGTACATCCTATCTTTTATAAATCACAAAAATCTCATCAACATATCATAATAATTTGATTTATAACGATTTTTCAAAAATTATTATGGAAACTGTTAATATATAAAGTGGTAACAAATATATTTTGAGTTTAAAAGTTGAAATCTTGATATCTCAAAAACGAATCGAGATATGCAAATATCGTTTCGATTTGAAGAAAGTACATACTTTCCTTTATAAATCACAACAAATTTAATTAAGATATTATAAAAGTTCGAAGAAGAAGAAGAAAACAAAATTTATTCAAGCCATAAAAAAATAAAAAATAGCAACAGAAAAAAAAATAACAATAATAAATACATATATAACAAAAACGCCGGCTTAAAAGGGCTATCGACCGTGGTCTTTCTGCCCGAAAAGTTCGATTTATTACGATTTTTCTAAAATGTATAAGGAAATTGTTAATTTTATAAAATGCTACAAATTTAGGTTTAGTTCAAATCTTAATATCTCAAAAACGAATGGAGATATAAAAATACCGTTTCGATTTGAAGAAAGTACATACTTCCCTTTATAAATCACAAAAATCTCATCAAAATATCGTAATAATTTGATTTATAACGATTTTTCAAAAATTATAAAGGAAACTTAATTTTATAAAATGGTAACAAATATATTTTGAGTGTAAAAGTTGAAATCTTGATATCTCAAAAACGAATCGAGATATGCAAATATCGTTTCGATTTGAAGAAAGAACATACTTTCCTTTATAAATCACAAAAATCTCATCAACATATCGTAATAATTTGATTTATAACGATTTTTCAAAAATTATTAAGGAAACTTAATTTTATAAAATGGTAACAAATAAATTTTGAGCGTAAAAGTTTAAATCTTGATATCTCAAAAACGAATCGAGGTATGCAAATACCGTTTGGATTTGAAGAAAGAACATACTTTCCTTTATAAATCACAACAAATTTAATTAAGATATTATAAGAGTTCGATTTATTACGATTTTTCAAAAATGTATAAGGAAATTGTTAATTTTATAAAATGATACAAATTTAGGTTTAGTTCAAATCTTAATATCTCAAAAACGAATGAAGATATGCAAATACCGTTTCGATTTGAATAAAGTACATACATTCCTTTATAAATCACAAAAACCTCACCAACATATCGTAATAATTTGATTTATAACGATTTTTTAAAAATTATTAAGGAAACTGTTAATTTATAAAGTGGTAACAAATATATTTTGAGTTTAAAAGTTTAAATCCTGATATCTCAAAAACGAATCGAGATATGCAAATATCGTTTCGATTTGAAGAAAGAACATACTTTCCTTTATAAATCACAACAAATTTAATTAAGATATTATAAAGGTTCGATTTATTACGATTTTTCTAAAATGTATAAGGAAATTGTTAATTTTATAAAATGCTACAAATTTAGATTTAGTTCAAATCTTAATATCTCAAAAACGAATGGAGATATGCAAATACCGTTTCGATTTGAAGAAAGTACATACTTCCCTTTATAAATCACAAGAATCTCATCAACACATCGTAATAATTTGATTTATAACGATTTTTCAAAAATTATTAAGGAAACTGTTATTTATAAAGTGGTAACAAATATATTTTGAGTTTAAAAGTTGAAATCTTGATATCTCAAAAACGAATCGAGATATGCAAATATCGTTTCGATTTGAAGAAAGAACATACTTTCCTTTATAAATCACAGCAAATTTAATTAAGATATTATAAGAGTTCGGTTTATTACGATTTTTCAAAGATGTATAAGGTAATTGTTAATTTTATAAAATGCTACAAATTTAGGTTTAGTTCAAATCTCAATATCTCAAAAACGAATCGAGATATGCATATATCGTTTCGATTTGAAAAAAGTACATATTTTCCTTTATAAATCACAACAAATTTAATTAAGATATTATAAGAGTTCGATTTATTACGATTTTTCAAAAATGTATAAGATAATTGTTAATTTTATAAAATGCTACAAATTTAGGTTTAGTTCAAATGTTAATATCTCAAAAACGAATGGAGATATGCAAATACCGTTTCGATTTGAAAAAAGTACATACATTCCTCTATAAATCACAAAAACCTCACCAACATATCGTAATAATTTGATATATAACGATTTTTCAAAAATTTTTAAGGAAACTAATGATTTTATAAAATGGTAACAAATAAATTTTGAGCGTAAAAATTTAAATCTTGATATCTCAAAAACGAATCGAGATATGTAAATATCGTTTGGATTTGAAGAAAGAACATACTTTCCTTTATAAATCACAACAAATTTAATTAAGATGTTATAAGAGTTCGATTTATTACGATTTTTCAAAAATGTATAAGGAAATTGTTAATTTTATAAAATGCTACAAATTTAGGTTTAGTTCAAATCTTAATATCTCAAAAACGAATGGAGATATGCAAATACCGTTTCGATTTGAAGAAAGAACATACTTTCCTTTATAAATCACAACAAATTTAATTAAGATATTATAAGAGTTCGATTTATTACGATTTTTCAAAAATGTATAAGGAAATTGTTAATTTTATAAAATGCTACAAATTTAGGTTTAGTTCAAATCTTAATATCTCAAAAACGAATGGAGATATGCAAATACCGTTTCGATTTGAAAACAGTACATACATTCCTTTATAAATCACAAAAACCTCACCAACATATCGTAATAATTTGATTTATAACGATTTTTCAAAAATTATTAACGAAACTATTAATTTTATAAAATGATAACAAATATATTTTGAGTTTAAAAGTTGATATCTCAAGAACAAATTGAGATACTCACACAAAGCTTTGTTCTCAGGAAAGTACATACTTTCAATTGACCATGCAGAATTTGCAAGTTTAACTAACTGACTGGGCGTCAAAATGACTCAAATTGTTTAGAAATGCTTTTACACTACTTACATAAGACATTGGAGAGTAGAGAGGAGGGAAAACCTCATTGGTTTTGATGAAAATTGATCAAATCAAAATACTTAATGGAGATGAAAAAATGAAGAAAAACGATTTTGTCACTTTTTGAAAGCGATTTGAAGATGATATGAAGTAGGAAAAGTTGATTGGTGGTTGTCAAAATAACTCAAAATGATTAGAAATGCTTTTAAACTACTTAAATAACACAATCCGTTCCATTACTAGTTTTGAGTTTAGAAATGTAATCGTACTCGTAATTTAATTATTTGGCAATGGAATTGACCATGCAGAATTTGTAAGTTTAACATTACAATTTGGGGGTAAAATTTTAAAAACTCATAATGAATAAAATATGTTTCCAAAACTAGATAAACTGCATATAGGAACCCAATTGCAAAAAAGAATTACTTAAATTAATTATTTATTTTACATTAAATTTCCTTCTTAACATTAAAATTTGCAAATTAATTATTTAAATTAAAATAAAACATCCAATTCACTTTGCACAAGTTATATTGATTCAATCAAAATACATAAAAAGAAACTGAAAAGATAACATACGTTTAAGTTTACATTTTGATGGATGATAGTGTGTGGGTGCATCGGTGTAAGTACTTACAATATGATGGTAAATATCATGTTAATACACTTTATTTATTTATTTTTTTTTGTATTTTTGTGGTAACTTTTCGGTGATAATTTTTTTAAAAATACATCTACCCAACCAAGCTAAATATATTTGTATACCAATAACAGTCACAAAAACTAAGAACTCAATCTTTTTTCATATATATATTTTTTTAATTTTCTTTATTCTTTTAATTTTAACATTTTACATTAAGTTTTCTTTTTTATTTTATTATTTGGTGGTCAAAGATTATGATTTCTTACCAATTTAAGTTACAGTACAAATTTTTTTTTGTAAGCGCTTATATTTTCGGAGAAACGAAAGATTTTTTGTTTCAGTGACAAAGTAGGTGCGTTATTTTCATTTTTACACGTGCAGGTTTTTTTAGTTATAATAGCATACAAGGCCTAAGTAAAATGTAACACTGTACATAGGGCACTGAAGAAACAAGAAGTGTGTTTTTTTTGTTACATTATTATATTATTTTTTTTTATTTTGATTTACAAATTGATTAAAAATCGTTCGTTTTAATCGATTCGTAATCAAAGGTCCCAAAAGTAATTGGTATTTAACAATTTTTTTTCTTACTCGTAATGGGTATTTTTTTCTAATTAGTACTTTTGGGACATGATAATCATTATTTTTTAAATACACTAATCGTTGCCTATCACTTTAATCTAAATAGTTTATTAGAGGCGAATAAAGATAGTTTTACAGATTCAAGTACTGACTGTTTATCATTCTTTCATCAAATACATTTAGAGGGTTATAATGTGAAAATATGGAAGCCTCAAAACTATTTATCTATATAAAAAAAGAAATTTAAATGGATGTTTTTTGATAGATTAGAGTCAACATTCGCTTCTTAAGACGTCTTCCAGAAATTTTTTATTTACATAAAAAAGATTATTTTTGATGATTTTTTTGCTGGAACGACAACGAATGTATTTACATCTTTGGAAGATTTAAATATATTAAAAAGAAATTATGGGAAAACCTTGATATAACGGAATTTGAATTAATCATTTTAATGCACACAAATTCTATTTAAAATACTATAAGGATGATTTGGAGAAGATTAAAAAATTTCTGGATAAAGGAAAACTCATTGGTATTGATGAAAATTGATCTAATCGATTTAAAACATCTTCAAATACTTAATGGAGATGAGAAAAATTATTTGGACATTTTTTGAAAGCGTTTTGGAGATGATTTGAAGTAGAAGAAGCTGATTGGTGAGTGTCAAAATGACTAAAATTGATTAGAAATGCTTTGAAACTACTTAAGTAAGACGTTGGAGGGAAGAAAAGTCAATTATTGATGATTTCCAGAAGATTCAAAAATTTCTGGATAAGGGAAAACTCATTGGTATTGATGAAAATTGGTCTAATCGATTTAAAACCTCTTCAGGATACTTAATAGAGATGAAAAAAATGATTTTGACATTTTTTGAAAGCGTTTTGGAGATGATTTGAAGTAGAAGAAGGTGATTGGTGATTATCAAAATGACTCAAATTGATTAGAAATGCTTTGAAACTACTTAAGTAAGACGTTGGAGGGAAGAAAAGTCAATTATTGATGATTTCCAGAAGATTCAAAAATTTCTGGATAAGGGAAAACTCATTGGTATTGATGAAAATTGGTATAATCGATTTAAAACATCTTCAGGATACTTAATAGAGATGAAAAAAATGATTTTGACATTTTTTGAAAGCGTTTTGGAGATGATTTGAAGTAGAAGAAGGTGATTGGTGATTATCAAAATGACTCAAATTGATTAGAAATGCTTTGAAACTACTTAAGTAAGACGTTGGAGGGAAGAAAAGTCAATTATTGATGATTTCCAGAAGATTCAAAAATTTCTGGATAAGGGAAAACTCATTGGTATTGATGAAAATTGGTCTAATCGATTTAAAACCTCTTCAGGATACTTAATAGAGATGAAAAAAATGATTTTGACATTTTTTGAAAGCGTTTTGGAGATGATTTGAAGTAGAAGAAGGTGATTGGTGATTATCAAAATGACTCAAATTGATTAGAAATGCTTTGAAACTACTTAAGTAAGACGTTGGAGGGAAGAAAAGTCAATTATTGATGATTTCCAGAAGATTCAAAAATTTCTGGATAAGGGAAAACTCATTGGTATTGATGAAAATTGGTATAATCGATTTAAAACATCTTCAGGATACTTAATAGAGATGAAAAAAATGATTTTGACATTTTTTGAAAGCGTTTTGGAGATGATTTGAAGTAGAAGAAGGTGATTGGTGATTATCAAAATGACTCAAATTGATTAGAAATGCTTTGAAACTACTTAAGTAAGACGTTGGAGGGAAGAAAAGTCAATTATTGATGATTTCCAGAAGATTCAAAAATTTCTGGATAAGGGAAAACTCATTGGTATTGATGAAAATTGATCTAATCGATTTAAAACATCCTCAGGATACTTAATGGAGATGAAAAAAATGATTTTGACATTTTTTGAAAACGTTTTGGAGATGATTTGAAGTAGAAGAAGCTGATTGGTGATTGTCAAAATGACTCAAATTGATTAGAAATGCTTTGAAACTACTTAAATAAGATATTGGAGGGAAAAACAGTCAATTATTGATGATATCCAGAAGATTCAAAAATTTCTGGATAAGGGAAAACTTATTGGTATTGATGAAAATTGGTCTAATCGATTTAAAACCTCTTCAGGATACTTAATGAAGATGAAAAAAATTATTTTGACATTTTTTGAAAGCGTTTTGGAGATGATTTGAAGTAGAAGAAGGTGATTGGTGAGTGTCAAAATGACTGAAATTGATTAGAAATGCTTTGAAACTACTTAAATAAGATGTTGGAGGGAATAAAAGTCAATTATTGATGATTTCCAGAAGATTCAAAAATTTCTGGATAAGGGAAAACTCATTGGTATTGATGAAAATTGGTCTAATCGATTTAAAACCTCTTCAGGATACTTAATAGAGATGAAAAAAATGATTTTGACATTTTTTGAAAGCGTTTTGGAGATGATTTGAAGTAGAAGAAGGTGATTGGTGATTATCAAAATGACTCAAATTGATTAGAAATGTTTTGAAACTACTTAAGTAAGACGTTGGAGGGAAGAAAAGTCAATTATTGATGATTTCCAGAAGATACAAAAATTTCTGGATAAGGGAAAACTCATTGGTATTGATGAAAATTGGTATAATCGATTTAAAACATCTTCAGGATACTTAATAGAGATGAAAAAAATGATTTTGACATTTTTTGAAAGCGTTTTGGAGATGATTTGAAGTAGAAGAAGGTGATTGGTGATTATCAAAATGACTCAAATTGATTAGAAATGCTTTGAAACTACTTAAGTAAGACGTTGGAGGGAAGAAAAGTCAATTATTGATGATTTCCAGAAGATTCAAAAATTTCTGGATAAGGGAAAACTCATTGGTATTGATGAAAATTGATCTAATCGATTTAAAACATCTTCAGGATACTTAATGGAGATGAAAAAAATGATTTTGACATTTTTTGAAAACGTTTTGGAGATGATTTGAAGTAGAAGAAGCTGATTGGTGATTGTCAAAATGACTCAAATTGATTAGAAATGCTTTGAAACTACTTAAATAAGATATTGGAGGGAAAAACAGTCAATTATTGATGATATCCAGAAGATTCAAAAATTTCTGGATAAGGGAAAACTTATTGGTATTGATGAAAATTGGTCTAATCGATTTAAAACCTCTTCAGGATACTTAATGAAGATGAAAAAAATTATTTTGACATTTTTTGAAAGCGTTTTGGAGATGATTTGAAGTAGAAGAAGGTGATTGGTGAGTGTCAAAATGACTGAAATTGATTAGAAATGCTTTGAAACTACTTAAATAAGATGTTGGAGGGAATAAAAGTCAATTATTGATGATTTCCAGAAGATTCAAAAATTTCTGGATAAGGGAAAACTCATTGGTATTGATGAAAATTGGTCTAATCGATTTAAAACCTCTTCAGGATACTTAATAGAGATGAAAAAAATGATTTTGACATTTTTTGAAAGCGTTTTGGAGATGATTTGAAGTAGAAGAAGGTGATTGGTGATTATCAAAATGACTCAAATTGATTAGAAATGTTTTGAAACTACTTAAGTAAGACGTTGGAGGGAAGAAAAGTCAATTATTGATGATTTCCAGAAGATTCAAAAATTTCTGGATAAGGGAAAACTCATTGGTATTGATGAAAATTGATCTAATCGATTTAAAACATCTTCAGGATACTTAATGGAGATGAAAAAAATGATTTTGACATTTTTTGAAAACGTTTTGGAGATGATTTGAAGTAGAAGAAGCTGATTGGTGATTGTCAAAATGACTCAAATTGATTAGAAATGCTTTGAAACTACTTAAATAAGATATTGGAGGGAAAAACAGTCAATTATTGATGATATCCAGAAGATTCAAAAATTTCTGGATAAGGGAAAACTTATTGGTATTGATGAAAATTGGTCTAATCGATTTAAAACCTCTTCAGGATACTTAATGAAGATGAAAAAAATTATTTTGACATTTTTTGAAAGCGTTTTGGAGATGATTTGAAGTAGAAGAAGCTGATTGGTGAGTGTCAAAATGACTGAAATTGATTAGAAATGCTTTGAAACTACTTAAATAAGATGTTAGAGGGAAGAAAAGTCAATTATTGATGATTTCCAGAAGATACAAAAATTTCTGGATAAGGGAAAACTCATTGGTATTGATGAAAATTGGTATAATCGATTTAAAACATTTTCAGGAATTTAATAGAGATGAAAAAAATATTTTTGACATTTTTTGAACGCGTTTTGGAGATGATTTGAAGTAGAAGAAGGTGATTGGTGAGGGTCAAAATGATTCAACTTGATTAGAAACGTTTTGAAACTACTTAAATAAGATATTGGAGGGAAGTAAAGTCAGTTATTGATGACTTCCAGAAGATTCAAAAATTTCTGGATAAGGGAAAACTCATTGGTATTGATGAAAATTGGTCTAATCGATTTAAAACCTCTTCAGGATACTTAATAGAGATGAAAAAAATGATTTTGACATTTTTTGAAAGCGTTTTGGAGATGATTTGAAGTAGAAGAAGGTGATTGGTGATTATCAAAATGACTCAAATTGATTAGAAATGCTTTGAAACTACTTAAGTAAGACGTTGGAGGGAAGAAAAGTCAATTATTGATGATTTCCAGAAGATTCAAAAATTTCTGGATAAGGGAAAACTCATTGGTATTGATGAAAATTGGTTTAATCGATTTAAAACATCTTAAGGATATTTAATGGAGTTGAAAAAAATAATTTTGACATTTTTTGAATGCGTTTTAGAGATGATTTGAAGTAGAAGAAGGTGATTGGTGATTGTCACAATGACCCAAATTGATTCGAAATGCTTTGAAACTACTTAAATAAGATGTTGGAGAGTAGAAAAAAGTCAATAGGGATGATTTGCAGAAGATTAAAAAAAATTAATACGGGAGAAACTCATTGGTGTTGATAGACATTAATCTAATCGTTTTAAAACATCTTCAGGATTATATTAAATAAGATATTGGAGGGAAAAACAGTCAATTATTGATGATTTCCAGAAGATTCAAAAATTTCTGGATAAGGGAAAACTCATTGGTATTGATGAAAATTGGTCTAATCGATTTAAAACATCTTAAGGATACTTAATGGAGATGATAAAAATGATTTTGACATTTTTTGAAAGCATTTTGAAGATATTATGAAGTAGAAAAAGGTGATTGGTGGGTGTCAAAATGATTCAAATTTATTAAAAATGTTTTTAAACTACTTATATAAGATGTTGGAAGGTAAAATAGTTAATAAAGATGATTTGTAGATTCATTGCATGATTCAAAAAATCTTGAATATGGAGAAAGAAAACTCATTTATGTTGATGAGAATTGCTCTAATGGATTTAAAACATTTTCAAGATACTTAATGAAGAAGAAGGAGAAGAAAAGGAGATGAAAAAATTAAGAAAACTGATTTTGACATTTTTTGAAAGCGTTTTAAGATGATGAAATAGATGATGAAATAGAAAAATGCGATTGGTGAGTGCCAAAATAACTCAAATTGATTAAAAACGCTTTTGAATTACTTGTATATGATGTTAGAGGGTAGAAAAGTCAATAAAGATGATTTGGAGAAGATTCAAAAATTTGTAAACAAGGGAAAACTCATTGGTATTGTTAAAATATGGTTTCATCAGTTTAAAACATCTTCAAGATGCTTAGTGGAGATGAAAAAAATGATTTTGACATTTTTTGAAAGCGTTTTAAAGATGATTTGAAGTAGAAAAGTGATTGGTAGGTGTCAAAATGACTCAAGTTGATTGAAAATGCTTTTAAACTACTTAAAAAGGATGTTGGAGGGTAGAAAAGTTAATTATTGATGATTTCTAGAAGATTCAAAAATTTCTGGAAAAGGGAAAACTCATTGGTGTTGATGAAACATGGTCGAATCGATTTAAAATATCTTTAGGATACATAATGGAGGTGAAAAAAATGAAGAAAAACGATTTTGACATGTTTTGAAGCAGAAAAAATTATTGGTGGGTGTCAAAACCATTCAAATTGATTAAATACGCTTTTGAATTACTTATATAAGATGTTAAAGGGTAGAAAAGTCAATAGGGATGATTTGCAGAAAATTCAAAAATTTTTGGATATGGGAAAAACTCATTGGGTTTGATGAAAATTGGTTTAATCGATTTAAAACATCTCTAGATTACTTAATGGAGATGAAAAAAATTAAGAGAAATGATTTTGACATTTTTTGAAAGCGCTTTGAAGATAATTTAAAGTAGAAAAGGTGGGTGTCAAAATGATTCAAATTGATTAAAAATGCTTTTGAATTACTTATATAAGATGTTGGAGGGTAGAAAAGTCAATAGTGATGATTTGCTGTAGATTAAAAAAATTTTGAATATAGGAGAAGCTCATTGGTGTTGTTGAAAATTGATCTAATCGATTTAAAATATCTTTAAGATGATTAATGGAGGTGAAAAAAATGAAGAAAGACAATTTTAACATTTTTTAAAGTGTTTTGAAGATGATTTGAAGTAGAAAATAGTGATTGGTGAGTGTCAAAATGACTCAAATTAATTAAAAATGCTTTTAAATTGCTTAAACAAGACGTTGGAGGTTTGAAAAGTTAATCGGGATGATTGGCAGAAGATTCAACAATTTCTGAAAAAGGAACAACTCTTTGGTGTTGATGAAAATTGGTCTAATCAATTTAAAACATCCTTGGGATACTTAATGGAGATGAAGAAAATGAAGGAAAATGATTTTGACGTTTATTGAAAGCGTTTTGAAGATGATTTGAACTAGAAAAAGATAATTGGTGGGTGGCAAAATGACTCAAATTGATTAAAAATGCTTTTAAACCATTTAAATAAGATGTTGAAGAGTAGAAAAGTCAATAGGGATGATTTGATGTAGATTGAAAAATTTTTGAATATGGGTTAAACTCATTGGTGTCGATGAAAATCAAAACACCCTTAGGGTGCATATAATAAATGAAGAAATTAAGAAAAATAATTTTAATATTTTTTGAAAGCGTTTTGAAGATGATTTAAAGTAGAAAAAAGTTATTGGTGGGTGGCAAAATGACTCAAATTGATTAAAAATGCGTTTAGACTACTTAAATAAGATGTTGGAGGGTAGAAAAGTCAATAGCGATGATTTGCAGAAGATTCAAAAATTTCTGAATAAGAGCAAAACTCATTGGTGTGTTGCTGATAGATGAAAATTGATCTAATCAGGTCAAATCATCCTTAGGATACATATTGTAGATGAAGAAATGAACAAAAATGATTTTGACATTTTCTGAAAGCGTTTTGAAGATGATTTGAAGTAGAAAAAAGTGATTGGAGGGTGGCAAAATGGTTAAGAATGCTTCTAAACTACTTAAATAAGACACCTCCACAACACCTCCAAAAAAATTTTCCAAATTCAAAAATAGACGTTCAATTGTTTGATATATGTTAAATAATTGATATAAAATATGTTATATAATAAAATAATGTGGTAAGAATCATATTCTACATGGTTTTGTGTTTTTTGTATTATAATAATGATTAATTGTTGAAAATTTGTTAAAGATTTTAAATCTGATGATGGGAAAAAGTCCCGAAACGTCGAAAATAAAATAAATAATGGTTAAATAAATAAATTAAATAACTGTTGGAGATGTTATGGTCAATAATTGTTTATTTTAAATTAATAATAAGCCTCCATATACAAGATAAGAAAAGTCAATAGGAATAATTTGCTGAAGATTCAAAAATTTCTGAATAAGAAAAAATTCATTGGTATTGATGAAAATTGGTTTAATCGATTTAAAATATCTTTAGGATACTTAATGAAGATAAAAAAATTTAAAAAAAATGATTTTGACATTTTTTGAAACGTTTTGAAGATGATTTGAAATAGAAAGAGTTGATTATTGGGTGTCAAAATGACTCAAATTGATTAAAAATACTTTTAAACTACTTAAGTAAGATGTTGGAGGGTATAAAAGTCAATAGGGATGATTTGCAGAAGATTCAAAAATTTCTGGATAAGGGAAAAACTCACTGGTGTAGATGAAATTGATCTAATCAAGTCAAAACATTCTTAGGATACATATTGTATATAAGGAAATTGTATATAAGACGTTAGATGTTAGAAAAGTCAACAGGAATGATTTGCAGAAGATTTAAAAATTTCCGAATAAGGGCAAAAAAAACAAAAAAAAACCCATTGGTGTTGATGAAAATTGATCTAATCAAATCACAACATTCTTAGGATACATATTGTAGATGAGGAAATGAACAAAAATGATTTTGACATTTTCTGAAAGCATTTTGAAGATGATTTGAAGCAGAAAAAAGTGATTGTTGGTGTCAAAATGACTCAAATTGATTAAAAACCACTTGAATAAGATGGTTAAACCCAAATTTTCCTAATTCAGTACACAAAATAATCTGATATATTCCGTTATACAAAGGTTTTACTTTAAGTTTAAATAAATCAGTTTTATGTGGTATCTGTAAATTAAAATCAACAAAAATTTTCTTTTATAAATTTTTGTAGCAGGATTTTAATGATTAATTAATGTTAACTTATTAAAGTGAAACTCCAGAATTTTCCTTTTTTGCATTACATGGTCGTTATTTCTGATAAATTTTGAGTTCCTGCTACAATAAATTGAACACACCTAAAGTCCGTGCAAAAAGTCAAGGCCCTCACTTCATTTTCATCGATGTCTTCGTAACCATTCAATGAAAAAAATTGCAGTTAAGTTTGTTATAATCAATAAACATTTTTGCATATAATTTGTTAATTTAAAAATTGTCAGATTTTTGGTTTTTCTTTTATCACGAGTTCGGTGGAAAAAGTACCTGATTTTTGATTCAAAAAGTTTCAAATTTGAACTACTAATAAATTTATGTGTTCTTAATGTAAAATACGCCCTATATTTTATTTTATCAATATTTCAGGGTGTTGTTATTTTGAAGCTAACTTGGTGGATTTAAACACGATTTTTACCAAAATATGTCAAAAATGTCGTTTGTCGGATTTCGTTACGACTTTTTCAAAATTTGAGCTATCTAATTTTTTAAGACCAATTTAAGGGAATTTCAAATTAAATAAAAATAGGAATAAGTTCTCCAAAAAGGAAATGGTGTTCGTTAGGGAGATTTAATTTTGAAAATCCGATAACGGAATCCGACATTATTTGGCATATTTTGATAAAATCGAGTTGAAATTCGCCAGGTAATTTTCGAAAGTTCAAATTTGAAAATTTTTCTGCAAATAGTTTTTGAGAAAAAAATCGCAAAGTACGCAAATTTGCTTTATCAAAAACCGGGTATTTCTTGTTTACTGATTATAACAAATTTTACGCAATTTTTTTCATTGAGTAATTACGAAAATATCGATCTATAAAATGAGGATCCATGACTTTTGGCACAGACGTTAGTTTATTTTTATCTAAAAAAAATAAATCCTACTTTAAATCATTAAAATTGAAATAAATAAACAAAAATAAATAGAAATAAAAAAAAAAACGAAAAGATAAAAATAAAAAATAAATGCTATTTATTCTACAAAGAATCATTTTAACCTTTATAATAAGATATATACACAGAAAAAAAACTATATACACATCACTATTATATTATTTTAAAATATAAATAACATATTAAAAGAAAAAACGGAAGTAATAAATACCTGATAAACGTTTAAATATGTAGGGGAAATATTTCATATATATATATACATTTCTGTGGCAAAAATGAACATCTTACATCTTATCTTTAATAATATTTCTTAATTAATATTTTCGTTTAGAATTTTGCGTTAACACATTAATAATAATTAATAATAGAGGATCTTCAAAGAGTAATATTGTAATTTGTAAGCTTAACAATGATAATAGTAACAGCGACGAACAAATCGTGGAAAAATCTTTACCCAATACAATTATTAACGACATTTTGAGTATTTCTTTGGATTATTTAACACTTAGTGAAGTTTATATCATTACACATTTTCAATCAATTAATTTACAGACTTTAAAAATAAAAAAAACATATTAATTATTACTAAAATCAAAATCATTGTGCCAATTTTTTTTATTATTGTCTTATTTTTTAAAGAATCTTTTAATGTAATTGTCTGCAAATTAATTTATTGTGAAAAACGGTTAATTAAGGAATTAGCCCATTTTTTTTAACTATACAAGGTAGAGGTGATTGTTGAGCAACGCAAAATAACGACCTCAATAATAATAATTGATATCAAAGAAAAAAAAACGAAACTAAAAAAAATAATTTTAAATGATATGTACCGCGTTTTATAAAATTTAACGACACCTAATAAGCTACTATTTTTATTTAATTATTTGTTCCGTTTTATTTTATTAAAACTTCATAGAAAAAAATTAAAGGAAATGATTTTAACAACAAAATGCCTCAGTCGAATATACACACACAAATAACTTTACGTTACTTTATATCTTCATCATATATTATATTAAAAATCTAAAAATTCTAAAGGGATTGGATTAAAAATGAAAAAAATTTAACCAACCCCTCCAAAAAATCGATCTTTCTTAAACAACCGAATCAATAAACATCATTCTCCTTTTTTATCAATAATCGTAATTATTTATTTTCAGTTTTACTTAATTTTATCGCTAATTCTAACTCAGCCTCCTCTTGTTTTTGCCGAAGTTTCCTTGCCTCTTCCATTTTTAAGCTTTCTTTCGCGGCCCAAGCGAGTTGTTCGTCTTCCGGTGGAACGGGATCATCTTTACCGAGCGGAACCGATTTTCTTCCTCCAGCAGATTCAACAGAATTCGTAGATCCGGGTATTTCAGGAAGCGGGACCGATTGACGTCCTCCTTGCAAACCAAACGGATCGAAATCATTTGCGTTGCTGGTGGAGGCGGATGCTGCTGTTGATGTTGTTGTTGTTGGTGGCGGTGGTAATCCAAATGGGTCAACTCGTTGTTGTTCACGGGGATGTGGAACGTCTGCGACGGCGGATTGCGCCTCGTCGTCGAATGTGATGTTGAATGGATCCTCGTACCTGTAGTTCCGGAAAGGGTCGTCAGTGAAGTCAAGATTCGACTTGTTTGTTGATGATGTTGCTGTTGAAGGCTGTGGCGCTTGCTGTGGCTTGTTAGAGAACTGAAGAGGAGATCGGAAGAGAAGTATTAGTGCTGGAAAAATTTGCGGTAAGCAGAACGGTTAGTTAACGTTACGTTTGAGTCCACCTCGGCAATGTTTTGGTCGCAGCTGATCTACTATATTTAAAAAAAATAAATCAAACTGTAAAATTAATTTTGTGATTATTAGTTGTTGTTTTTTTTTGATAATATGGAACTGTTTTGAGGAATAAAAGAATAACTTTAACTGAAAATGGAAGGAAAAATCGTAAAGAATAAGAAATAAATGATAAATATAACAAAAAATATATGCACAATAATTTTTAAACCATTAACAACATAATTAATTTCGTGTCCATTTTATAATTTATTTTTTAATTGTCTTGGACTTAGCTGACTTAAACTCTCTTAAAACTTATTGTTGTTGGTGCAAATTATCCAGTATAATTTAGAATCAAAAAATTGTACATTTAGAAGCTACACAAACCGAATCTTGCGTTGTCTTCAAACCGAGATCATGCACAGATCGGATTAATGATTCGGCCGATTATCGGAATGCTCGGCGATAATCCGAGAATCGATTTTTTCCTAACATCCTTAGAAAACCGGAAACATGTACAGATCGGATTAATGATTTGGCCGATTATCGGAATGCTGGGCGATAATCCGATCTCTACATGAAACAAATCGATTCTTGCGTTGACTTCAAGTTTTAGTGTTTACAACAGCTTTTATATATACTATTTCTTTGTTTAGAAATCTATCTTTACATTAATATAATCATCAATGTTCTAAAGATACCTCTGGAATAATAATTGAATCACAACTTCAAAAATACAAGTCAAAAAATGACGATGATCCGATGTGTCTTGTAAAATTGATTAAATTTGAATTTATGCTAAAAGTCGATTAGATGGAATTAGAAACCAAATTTAACTCTATTTGGTGGCCTTATTTTGAGAAGGCCCTATTTGATGGCCTTCTCAAAATATAACTCTATTTCGCGTTACGGTCTACAATGTTTCGATTTACGGCCTAACCTCAGTGATATTACACTCAAACATCTCAAACCACTTTTGTCTTGGATCATTAAGAAGAACACTGTCTGAAGATGTGAATATTAAATATCTGTCTAAATATATAACTGTTCTGATTCAGCAAATGGATCAGTTGGTTTGGAGAATTCGCCACTTCAGGCGGAAGAAAAAATAGTCGACATTACAACCCCACAATTGACTTTGAAAAAGTTATCCTATGCATTTACGCCTTTTAAACAGGGAATACACATCTTTCTTCAAAATGAGCACAAATAAAAGCGTACCATGACATCACAGCAGTTGTAAGTTACTACCAGGAGTTGAAAAGAGAGAAGTATTTCTATGTTGGTTTACAAACAACACAGGCGTGAGATACGTAATTTTCTGGGTGCGCACATTCAAGAATAGGCACCAACTACGTGGGTTCTGTGGATGCACAAGTATATTGATACTACTTTTAGAAAACTGTTGTGCTTCCAGAAGACTCTATATTGCATCTAGAAGACTTGATATTGTCTCTGGATGTTTTTAAATGCTCCCAGAAGACTTAAAATGCTTCCAGAAGACTTGATATTGCGTCTGGGAGACTTCACATGCTTCCAAAAGACTTCATATTGCACCTAGGGAACTTGCAATGCTTCCAGAAGAGGTGATACTGATTCTAGAAGACTTAAAATGGTTCCAGAAGGCTTGATATTGCATCTGGGACACTTCAAATGCCTCCAGACGAGTTCATAGTTCTCCTAGAAGATAATATAATACTTCCAGAAGGTCAGATACTGCTTGTAGAACACTTGATATTGATCCAGAAGATTTACAATGCTTCCAGAATATTTACAATGCTTCCAGAAGATTTGAAATGCTTCCAGAAAACTTAAAATGCCTCTGGAAGGCTTGATATTGCCTTTGGGACACCTCAAGTGCCTCCAGAAGAGTTGATAGTTCTCCTAGAAGATAATATAATACTTCCAGAAGGTTAGATACTGCTTGTAGAACACTTAATATTGCTTCCAAAAGATTTACAATGCTTCCAGAAGATTTAATACTGCTTCTAGAAGATTTGATTATGCAGCCAGAAGATTTGCTATTATTTCCAGAAGACTTGATACTGCTTCTAGATGGTTTGAAATATTTTCAGAAGACATGATTTTGCGCCTGGAAGACCTGAAATGCTTCCAAAAGAGCACACATACAAAATTGTTAATGGTTGTATCTGAATTGAAATTATCATTTTCAATTAATTTTGAATTTTAATGCACTGTTTAGGTTATTCTTCCCAATTCACTGCAAATGATTAATGATCATTAACAATTAACACTCAATCAACAACTAATGATAGCTCTCAAAAAAAAGTCTGAAAAAAACATTTGCAACAGATGCGGGGACTGAATTAGGAAGAAAAAGCTCAACAGTACATCAAAAATTAATTGAAAATTTTAACTTCAATCCAGATAAAACCTTTAAAGATTTCGAGCACCCACGTATTTTATGTTTATGGTTCGTTTGGAATGGAAATATCTTCTGCCTGCAGTATTTAGAGTTTTAGAAGCATTTTCTACTAATCTTTAATTGCCAATTTTTGAATTTCTGACATGAACAAATTTTGCCAACAGTATTTCGTATTTAGCTTTTAATTTGCAGTGTTTGGATTACTTGCGTAAAGATTTAGCATTTCGTCCAATAGTCTTTAATATTTTAGAAGCAAACTCAACTGATTTATTAGCAACATAAAATTCTATTAGCAGTTTCTTGTTTTTTTGGTGATGAAAATGTTTTCTGCTAGCACTTCTACAAGTTTCTCAAGTCTTTTGAGAGCATTTCAAGAAGCAGTATCAAATCTTCTGGAAGCATTCCGAGTCTTCCAGAGACAATGTTAAGTCTTCTGGAAACACTCCAAGGCTTCTGAAAGTAATATCAAGTCTTCTAAAAGCAGTATCAAGTTTTCTAGAAGTAGTATCAAGTTTTCTAGAAGCAGTATCAAGTCTTCTAGAAGCAGTATGAAATCTTCTGAAAGCAGTACAAGCCTTTTGGAAGCGTTTGAAGTCTTTTGGAAGTATGTGAACTCTCTTTTTTTTCAAATCTTCTCAACACAGTATCAGATCTTCTGAAAGCAGTTTATCATGAGAAGGCCATCAATAGGCCTTCTCAAAATATAACTCTATTTCGCTTTACGGTCTACAATGTTTCGATTTACGGCTTAACCTCAGTGATATTACACTCAAACAACTCAAACCAATTTTTGTCTTGGATCATTAAGAAGAACACTGTCTGAAGATGTGAATATTAAATATCTGTTTAAATATATAAGTGTTCTGATTCAGCAAATGGATCAGTTGGTTTGGAGAATTTGCCACTGTCGCCTGTTAAATTAATTGTATTTGCAGAGCGTAATCCTTCAGGCGGAAGAAAAAATAGTCGACATTACAACCCCACAATTGACTTTGAAAAAGTTATCCTATGCATTTACGCCTTTTGAACAGGGAATATACATCTTTCTTCAAAATGAGCACAAATAAAAGCGTACCATGGTATTACAGCAGTTGTCAGTTACTACCAGGACTTGAAAAGAGAGAAGTATTTCGATGTTGGTTTACAAACAACACAGGCGTAAGATACGTAATTTTCTGGGTGCGCACATTCAAGAATAGGCACCAAATACGTGGGTTCTCTGGATGCACAAGTATATTGATACTACTTTTAGAAAACTGTTGTGCTTCCAGAAGACTCTATATTGCATCTAGAAGGCTTGATATTGTCTCTGGGTGTTTTTAAATGCTCCCAGAAGACTTAAAATGTGTCCAGAAAACATGATACTGCTTCTAGAAGATTTGAAATGCTTCCAGAAGACTTGATATTGCGTATGAGAGACTTAACATGCTTCCAAAAGACTTCATATTGCATCTAGGGGACTTGCAATGCTTCCAGAAAACTTGATACTGCTTCTAGAAGAATCTAAATGCTTCTAGAAGACTTAATACTGCTTCTAGAAAATTTGAAATGCTTCCAGAAAACTTGATATAGCCTCTGAAAGACTCGAATTGCTTCCCCAAGAGGTGATGCTGCTTCTAGAAGACTTAAAATGGTTCTTGAAGGCTTGTTATTGCATCTGGGACACTTGAAATGCCTCCAGAAGAGTTGATAGTTCTCCTAGAAGATAATATAATACTTCCAGAAGGTCAGATACTGCTTGTAGAACACTTGATATAGATCCAGAAGATTTGCAATGCTTCCAGAATATTTACAATGCTTCCAGAAGATTTGAAATGCTTCCAGAAGAGGTGATACTGCTTCTGGAAAACTTGAAATACTTTAAGAAGATATGATTTGCTTCCAAAAAACTTAAAATGCTTCTGGAAGGTTTGATATTGCCTCTGGGACACTTGAAATGCCTCCAGAAGAGTTGATAGTTCTCCTAGAAGATAATATAATACTTCCAGAAGGTCAGATACTGCTTGTAGAACACTTGATATAGATCCAGAAGATTTGCAATGCTTCCAGAATATTTACAATGCTTCCAGAAGATTTGAAATGCTTCCAGAAGAGGTGATACTGCTTCTGGAAAACTTGAAATACTTTAAGAAGATATGATTTGCTTCCAAAAAACTTAAAATGCTTCTGGAAGGTTTGATATTGCCTCTGGGACACTTGAAATGCCTCCAGAAGAGTTGATAGTTCTCCTAGAAGATAATATAATACTTCCAGAAGGTCAGATACTGCTTGTAGAACACTTGATATAGATCCAGAAGATTTGCAATGCTTCCAGAATATTTACAATGCTTCCAGAAGATTTGAAATGCTTCCAGAAGAGGTGATACTGCTTCTGGAAAACTTGAAATACTTTAAGAAGATATGATTTGCTTCCAAAAAACTTAAAATGCTTCTGGAAGGTTTGATATTGCCTCTGGGACACTTGAAATGCCTCCAGAAGAGTTGATAGTTCTCCTAGAAGATAATATAATACTTCCAGAAGGTCAGATACTGCTTGTAGAACACTTGATATAGATCCAGAAGATTTGCAATGCTTCCAGAATATTTACAATGCTTCCAGAAGATTTGAAATGCTTCCAGAAGAGGTGATACTGCTTCTGGAAAACTTGAAATACTTTAAGAAGATATGATTTGCTTCCAAAAAACTTAAAATGCTTCTGGAAGGTTTGATATTGCCTCTGGGACACTTGAAATGCCTCCAGAAGAGTTGATAGTTCTCCTAGAAGATAATATAATACTTCCAGAAGGTCAGATACTGCTTGTAGAACACTTGATATAGATCCAGAAGATTTGCAATGCTTCCAGAATATTTACAATGCTTCCAGAAGATTTGAAATGCTTCCAGAAGAGGTGATACTGCTTCTGGAAAACTTGAAATACTTTAAGAAGATATGATTTGCTTCCAGAAAACTTAAAATGCTTCTGGAAGGTTTGATATTGCCTCTGGGACACTTGAAATGCCTCCAGAAGAGTTGATAGTTCTCCTAGAAGATAATATAATACTTCCAGAAGGTCAGATACTTCTTGTAGAACACTTGATATTGCTTCCAGAAGATTTGATACTGCTTCTAGAAGACGAAGAAGTTAAAAAGCTTCCAGAAGAGAGTTAAAAAGCCCAAGAGACTTAAAAAGCTTCCAGAAGACTTGTTACTGTTTCTAGAAGATTTGATATTGCCTCTGCGAGATTTGAAATGCTTCCAGAAGATTTGATACTGCTTTTAGAAGACTTGCTATTGCTTCCAGAAGAGTTAAAATGTTTCTGCAAGGTTTGATATTGTCTCTGGGACACTTCAAATACCTCCAAAAGAATTGATACTGCTTCCAGGAAATTTTATAATAAAAAATATCTTCTACCTGCAGTATTTAGAGTTTTAGAAGCATTTTCTACTAATCTTTAATTGCCAATTTTTGAATTTCTGACATGATATCTTCATGCATTTTGCCAACAGTATTTTGTATTTAGCTTTTAATTTGCAGTGTTTGGATTACTTGCGTAAAGATTTAGCATTTCGTCCAATAGTCTTTAATATTTTAGAAGCAAACTCAACTAATTTATTAGCAACATAAAATTCTATTAGCAGTTTCTTGTTTTTTTGGTGATGAAAATGTTTTCTGCTAGCACTTCTACAAGTTTCTCAAGTCTTTTGAGAGCATTTCAAGAAGCAGTATCAAATCTTCTGGAAGCATTCTGAGTCTTCCAGAGACAATGTTAAGTTTTCTAAAAACATTTCAAGGCTTCTGAAAGTAATATCAAGTCTTCTAGAAGCAGTATCAAGTTCTCTAGAAGCAGAATCAAGTCTTCTAGAAGCAGTATCAAGTCTTCTAGAAGCAGTATCAAGTCTTCTAGAAGTAGTATCAAGTCTTCTAGAAGCAGTATCAAATTTTCTGAAAGCAGTACAAGCCTTTTGGAAGCGTTTGAAGTCTTTTGGAAGTATGTGAAATCTCTTTTTTTTTAATCTTCTCAAGACAGTATCAAGTCTTCTGGAAACAGTATCAAATCTTCTGAAAGCAGTTTATCCTTCTGGTAGTTGTTCAAGCTTTTTGGAAGTATTTGGAAACAGAATCAAGTCTTCCACGGGCAGTATCATGTCTTCTTGAAACAGTTCAAGCCATCTGGAAGCAGTTGAAGCCTTCTGGACGCATTTCAAGTCGATTGGAAGCACAATCAAATTTTCTAAAATATTACCAAGTCTTATTAGAAGCATTTCAGGTCTTCTAGCCGCATTCCAAGTCTTTTGGTAATAGTTTCAAGTCAACTAGAAGAAATGTCAAGTCTTCTAGATGCAGATCAAGTCTTGTACAAGCAGTATCAAGTCGGTTTCGAGGTTATGCATACGGATGCTCCGCACCACTAAAAGTTTTAGTTTAACTCGTTTCCTAGTATATTCCTCATGTGTTGTCCCAGACATCTACGTATTGTAACATTATGTGGGCTATATTGTGCATAAACAAGAAGTTATCATCAATAAATAGCAAAAGAGAAGCACATGTTCGACCATAATCTTTTCATTATACCAAACCATGGTTAGATTGCTGCTGATAAAGCCAAGCTTCGTATGTGCTTCGAAATTTATTTTTCACCAAACCATTTTGTCTAAGAAAAGTACGTTTCGTACCTTTGGATTGGTCCAACGAACATGATCTCAAGCAAATTGTAATCGTGTGGTGCAGTGGTTGATCTTAAACCCACTTCTTCAAATTACCTTCCTACTGTTCGTTCACTTAAGCTCCAACGCATTTATCCAGAAACTTCAATATGAATTTCTGCATGAGAAGGAATTTCTCTTTTTTAGCGACACTCAACGACGTTAATTATACTAAACTTCTCTAAAATGTTTTCGTCGAAATTACTATGGTGCTGCCAAAGAAGTTGCATTATCCTTTAGAGGTTCTAGCTTTGATGTTAACAACAATGGAAAGTTAAAAAAAATACAGAAGTGATTACGATTATCGAGACTACGATCTTTTTAAGTTTAAAATTAAATTCGTATATCGATGTACTCTATAGAAAGCTCAAAAGTGTAGAAAGAAAACACACATTTGCATTATTTAAAATTGTTGAAATGGGTAAGCGCTAAAATGGAGAAAGCATTTACAGAAATATTGGAAAAAACGTGTAACAATGTATTGAAAAGTTATTGAAACTGGTCATCAATTTATATAAAGCGTTTCTTATGTCGCTGAGTGTAGTTTGATTTTAGTACTTTTATTTTCATTATGAATAAAAAGTACGAAATTTCTTGTATAAGTAATATCTCCAGAGGTATACAGAAATAGAAATTGTATAATACAAGCAGTTGTGAACACTAAAATTTGAAATCAACTTAAGGCCCGGATTGTTTACTAACATCCTTAACGAAATCGATAATTTGCACAGATCGGACTGTCGATTTGGTCGATTATTGCCGAGCATTCCTATAATCGGCCGAATTGATAGTCCGATCTGTACTTCTATATATACAATTTATTTGTACACAGATGTTTCAAATATAGTTGGCAAAACGAAAGTTTAATGCTTAAAACCTACATTTAAAACGATTAATTATGGTTCAATTCAATAAGTACAACTGATCAAAATTTCTATTGAAGTATGTATGGCATTTTGTAAGGGCATCTTTTATACATTTGGCAAACTATGTAAATTTGAAACGTTCAATCCTTGTTTATAGATATACATAATTATTCAACTGGTCGAGTTGGGTTGCTCCAGCTCGTGCTACCTCTAACGGCAAACGAAGGCAACTACATTTATGAATGAATTGGAAAAATTCAACTTGTAGTATAAGTTGTATACTCAATCTAGAAAATCAATATGATAGGATATTAAAATTTTTACAGAAAAAAGACTTATCATAAATAATATGGAATTGTTTTCTAAGAAAGAATTACAAATATATTTTTTATAAAAATTACATTTTATTTAGACAATATTCATCTTATTGCAGACTTATTTCAGACGTGGTTGGCGCCGTGCGTTCTTTTGAGTAATCGGTCGACCCGGGTCGACACATCCAATCGAAATGAGTAGGTAGATAAACTAAGTTTTTTGCAACTATTTGAGTTTGGATAAACAACATTACGTCTACATTTTTTTAAATTGAAATAAACATCGTTTACAATTGTAAAGTATAAAAATTATAAAAAATTAAAATGCTATTATTGCATCTCACAATCAGTTCACCTTTTTTTGTAAATAACATACTTCGATATAATCCGAATACATCTCGAAAAATATTCGGTAATACAATCTTCTAAACCTATCGAATGCACATCTTCATTATCACTTAATAATATAAAATATGATAAAGTGGACAAACTAACAATGGAGAAGAATTAAGAATTTCAGAAGACCCGTGGTACACACATCATGTTTGAATCATTGGTAAGCCGAATACAGAATCAGTCATCAACAGATATAGAAGAAACCATGGAACTGAAAAAAGGACTCCACTACGCAATCGCTACAAAGGAAGTCCCGAAGGAAGCAATAAGAAGGTTTTACTGGGGAAACCAATAAAGAATGCTGTAAACGGTCTTCGCCAGAAACTCATTGCGGAGGGATTACCAGAATATGTTTACGGATTACGGTTTATCGGTAACGTATTTTTGTTGGAAAGGAGAGTTTTACGTGCAGTTTGACGGGGCAGTCATAGAATCTCCATTGTTGCCGATTATTCATTCGAAGAAGATGCTTTGAAAAAGAACTTGTAGAAACCAAAACTATGGCTTCGATGCGTTTGTGATATGGCAAGATGGCAGCGAATGCCTCCAGGAGTTCTGGATCACTTAAACGACGTCAACAACATCCAACAATAAAGTTTACCATGGAAACGGAAACTACCAAATAGTTTCTACCAAACTTTCCTAGCTACATTGGTCACTAGCACGACAAATGGTGACATGGAACTTGGAGTGCATAAGAAGAGGACCAACATCAACGTGTACTTAAAGGCAACATCACACCATCATCCCCTACAGAAGAGATCCGTGAACCACACTTTGTTTCAAAGAACAGCAAGAATTTGTAAAGGAGATAACTTAAAGAAGGAGGAACGGTTTCTATGGGACGTACTGCAGAAAATCGGATATACTTTGAGGAACGAAGATGAAGTAAGTACATAACCAGCTGGATTTATCTGTCAGTCAGCAGACGGCGGTTGCGGAACATTGCCATTCAGAGAGATAATGAATAGACTTCGACAAAGCAAAGGTACTGGCTAGAACTAAGAAACATCACCAAAGGCTGACAAAAGAGGCCATAGAAATCCACCGGCATAAAAACAACGTCAACGGAAAAGATGGCAGCGAACTCAGCAGAACATGGAAGATGATAGTGAACATGAACAAGACTCTCAAACCAGATGCGATACAGTAATTAGTTAGTAATAAGCTTGTAATTAGTATAAATTGATAATTAATTAGTTTTCGACCGATACATTTGAACCAGTTTCTGAAGACGGTTGCAACATGATATTTGAAACGTCAAACACTTACTGAAAAGACGCATGGCAAAACCCGAAAGTTTCTAGTTTTGCTATAGTTTTTCACAGTCAGTACTTCTCATCAATGGGTGTCGATGTAAAACTTCTATAGTCGGTAAGGTTTCTTTCTTTTCTTTTTCCAATTCATATACATATATTCATTACTATCTCTTCTTCCCCTGAATATGTAACATATATCTCAACTATTTCAGGTTTTTCATAATAAAGTTTCAATAAATTTACATATACATAGTATCTGATATTTTCTTTATTAATTTCTTTCAATCTCCTAGAGTTTTTAATACCGATATTCCGGGACTCAAAACACCGGGATTCTAAACGAAATACGGGCGGTATTGAAACCCGGTATTGCTTCGCAATTGGCCGAATTATTTCTTTTAATACAAATAAAACCTCAATATCCACTGCTTCTAATCGTCTTTCATATTTCTGCCGACGTCTTCGAAGTCGACCGCCCAAAGTATTACGGGGTTGGATTTTATTTCGAAATTCCACTTCAACCCAAAGTCTTTGACCACTCAATCTTAAGTGGTTTTCAAGTATTGACTTGGGTTGGAATTTCGAAATCTAACCCAATCCAATCCAAATTAATGATGCTTTTGTCGACCAACATCTTCGAAATCGGGCGTGATATGAATGCGGGGTTACTTCGGGGAATCTATTCATTTCAACCATCGTTCATCTTTTGCGCATTCTTCCTGAAAAGGCAATCACTTCCCATGATGCCTCTTCCTTGTGCAACCCACACGGTCCCATAGTTCATGTAGATGGAAAGGAGAAAAGCGCCTCACCATTTTTTCTCCTTTCTTCTGTTTATTCTCCTTATACTAAGCGATGTTACTAAGCACTACACGGAGGGGTTTCCCCTTGCATCTTGTTATCTTTCAATCTCAATATAAGTCAGTGTTGTGAAACAAAATCAAAGTATTCTCATCCCTTTTTGAAATTTTAGCTTTTACTTACATATTTACTTAAAGAAAATATGACTTAAAGAAAAGATCTTTGGCTTATTAAATAATAACAAATAAATTTGCTTTAAATTGTTCCTTATTTCATTGCGATATCCCAATTAGTTCTTGAGATACAATTTTTTAAAAATTGATTGATTTTTATCCAACACATATAATTACATTTTTGTAGAGTTTTAATCAAAAAAATCACAACTCTCAAATTTGAAGACTTAAAGAAAAGATCTTTGGCTTATTAAATAATAACAAATAAATTTGCTTTAAATTGTTCCTTATTTCATTGCGATATCCCAATTAGTTCTTGAGATACAATTTTTTTTAAATTGATTGATTTTTATCCAACACATATAATTACATTTTTGTAGAGTTTTAATCAAAATATCATAACTATGAAATTTGAAGATATGAAGAAATGATCTTTGGCAAATCATATACTAAATAAATTTGCTTCAAACTGATTTCAATTTCGTTATGCCATCTCAGTTAGTTCTTAAGATACGAGTTTTTGAAAATTGATTGATTTTTATTTAGCATATATAATTACAGTTTTAAAGAGTTTTAATCAAAAAATCATAACTCTAAAATTTGAAGATTTGAAGAAATGATCTTGAACATATTAAATACCTAATAAATGTTCTTTAAATTGTATCTTATTTCATTACTATATATCAATTAGTTCTTGAGATACGATTTCTTAAAAATTGGTTGTTTTTTATTAAGAACATATAATTACGGTTTTGTAGAGTTTTAATCAAAAAGTCATAACTCGGAAATTTGAAGATTTGACGAAATGATCTTGAACACATCAAATACCTAATAAATGTTCTTCAAATTGCATCTTATTTCATTGCTATACATCAATTACTTCATGAAATACGATTTCTTGAAAATTGATTGATTTTTAATTAAAACACATAATAACATTTTTGGTGATGCTACTGAAGAAGAGAATGATCGACAAATGCCCATAACAACAAAGTACCAAGTTATGGAGTTAGCACCAATTATTAGTTTACTGACATTGATGACTGTAAAAATGAATGGATAACTGCTCCTAACATTGACTGATACTGTAAATATTTTCTTGCCATACTAAGATTGAAGATAAAATCCAATGAATAGAAGAAGAGAAATTTTACAATTCTCTTAACATAGTGCTTCTTATTTCATGCAAATATCTCGATTAGTTCTTGAGATAGAATCAAGTTTCACATCAAGTTGCATTTTTTTAGAATTTTAGTCAATGAATCATAATGCGGATATTTAAAGATTTGAAGAAAGAGTCTTTGGCACATTAAACACTAATTAAATTATCTTCAAATTGCTTCTAATATCATTGCTTTATCTCAATCAGTTCTTGAGAAACGATTTTTTGAAATTTCGTTCATTTTTATCCAACACATGTAGTTCTGTTTTTGTAAAGTTTTAATCAAAATACCATAACACTCAAATTTGAAGATTTGGTGAAATGATCTTTGCCACAATAAAAACTAGCTGAATTAATTTCAGGTTGCTTTCTATTTCGTTGCGACATCTCAATTGGTCTTTGAGATACGATTTTTCATTCAATTTTTGCTAAACTATATCTGGTTTAGGGAGAGCCCCCGAGTTATCTTCTTCCCTACTTTGTCCCATACGCCTCTTTTTGGTACTCAATCTTATTATATTCCATAATCTTTGAATCAGTATTAACATTATTTTTCAAGATTTCCGCTGCCTATATTTAATTTGCTTCCCATAATATAATTCCACAGGATTGAAACCGCGTGTTGTATGTGGTGCACGTTTTATGGAAAATATTGCTGGATCAATATACTCATCCTACTCTCTTCCATCTCCGTAACTTAAAGCTCTGAGTATTTTCTTAAACACTACATGAATTAAAAAAAAATTATTTAAATTACATTTTGTTTCAAAAATTCCGTAGTTAGATTACTAACAACACTCTCCCTAGATCTGTGTGTTATCTGAAGAAAAATCAAGTCCAGAAAATATGTTCAATAGATCTTTTACCTATGATTTTGAGTCAGCTACTTTTAACGATATTTTTGTCATTCGTCTGGGGAATTGTGGACACCTCTCTAAACGGTAAAAGGTAAACGATAATCACTACATTCCTTAAAAATGACGCGATCTCATACGCCCATTTCTAATCTATATACAGAAAAATAATTTCCAAGAATTTCCTGATTTAACTTTGAGGTCAGGAGATACTGTTAAGTTTTTCTTCATATAGCTTTTCCTATTATTGTTAAACCCAAATGTTTTAGCTCTAGGTCTAGCGTTAGCTGTAGTGTTGGTATTAGGTCTACTTTTAGCTGTTTTTGATATTTTGCATCACATCAGTCGTTATTTTAGGGCATCAAATTTTAAAAAATATTTTATATATAGTATGTATTATTTTACGTCTTATTCTTATAATTTAGTTGAAAAAAATTCAACATCCCTCAGAACATATATTGCTCAATCTTAAATGATATGTATTATATATTTAATTTTATTGTTACTAATAAAAGTTAAATATAAAATATTGTTAAGATAAAACACATTTTTAAAAACCTGCATTCACAATTAATTGATTATAAAATATAAAAATTACTACTTATTACATATTTAATTTGTATTATTATCATGTCGCCCAGCATTTAGAATAAGACTCCGACAAATTTCTTTAAAAATTTAACCCGGGATTAGTCGCTATATGAGATTTTCCCTCACAGTTTTAATTCAATTATTACAAATTATTTTCAACGCAAAACTGACTCGTGTCGTTCTAGGTACTTTTCTGAATACTCCCACCCTTTATTGGCATAACTAGTTTAAACAAATCGCGTCGCATTAGTATTGTACAGAGCTTAATAGAGCAGGTTGCACTTTGTGTGAGATTTTCTCTCATTACGCGACAAAGCACGTAATATTTTTGGAACTGTTTTTAGATTCTCGGTTAATGATTTTGATTAGTGTAGTGCAATGAATCGAGGAAAAAACGTGTCGAACTTGCACTTCTAAAGTGTGAACAGGAAAACAACAAAGGCATAGATTTTTCTGCTTTCTCTATCAAAATTAGTAAAATTGATACTGTCTGAATGACTTTCGTGGTTATCTCCCTATGTTTCTTTAGACTAGAAAATGACAAAAAAATGCCATGGAACAATTTCACTTCCATTTCGTGCTTGACCTTTTATTATATTTATTTTTGAACTGAAAACTAAAAAATAAACTTGTTTTAGATCAAAATGAAGATATTCAACCTCTTCAAGATTATATTGAAAGATGTGACGAACCAGAAAGCGACTCAGAAAGCGAAAGGAGCATACACAACACAGATACAGACCAAAGCGATTGTGAAGAAAATGAAGGCCTTGAAGGAAAAGAAAGTTTTGATGAATGTGGTGAAAACACTCCTGATACCTTTTTCCAAAATGCTCCAATTTTCAATGGTAAAGATAAAGTGACAAAATGGTTGAAGCACGCCCCCACTATTAGAGGTCGTACACGAAAACTAAAAAAATGCAAAAACGCCGCTTGAATGTTGGAGACTTTTCTTTCCGGTCGCATCGTTTCAACAAGTGGTTGCACTAACGAATACCTTAAAATAAAACGCGAAAAGTATAGCCGTGACAGAGATTGTCCTGACACAAATTCTAACGAACTTAGTGCTGTTATTGGTCTTCTATACCTAGCTGGTATAAAAAAAGCTAACCATACCAATATTTCAGAACTTTAGCTAGATGACTGGACTTCTCCTGAATGTTTTCGGGCAAGAATGAGCGAGAGAAGATTTTATACTTTGCTAAGCGCTCTACGATTTGACAATATTGATGACAGAAATATTCGCAAAGCCACGGATAATGTAGCACCGATAAGAAAACAGTTTGACGATTTTGTTCAGTATTGTAAATTGCACTATACAATAGGTGAATACGGAACTGTGGATGAGATGCTTGAAGCATTTAGAGGTCGCTGCAAATTTCGACAATATATTGCTAACAAGCCGGCCTAATACGGCATTAAAATATACGCTTTGGTCGACTCTAGATCATTTTATACTTCAAATTTAGAAATTTACGCAGGTAAACAGCCCGAAGGTCAATATAAACTGTAAAATACTACTTTTAGTGTAGTCAAGAGAATTATAGAGCCAATTCTCAATACCGGTAGGAATGTCACAATGGATAATTATTTTACTTCAGTTCCTTTGGCTAAAGATCTAAAAATTAACCACAACATTACCATTGTTGGCATGTTGTGAAAAAATAAAAAAGAAATTCCTCTTGAATTGTCAAATATCAAGGACCGGCCCTTTTGAAGCAGTATGTTTGCTTTTTCAAGAGTCTGTATTGGTTTCATACGTCCCTCAGAAGACAAAGAAGAAAAATGTGCTTCTGTTGTCTACTATGCACAACGGCGATGTTATAGATAAAGAGACAGGAGATCAACTAAAGCCCGAAATTATTACGTTTTATAATTTAACTAAGGGCGCAGTCGATGAAATGAAAGCCTTATATTCGGTTGCAAGAGTAAGCTATAGATGGCCACTAACAATATATTTTTCAATGCTAAACATTGGTGGCATCTACAGCTATATAATAACTGTATTACTTGTTTGATTTATAAATATATTGTTTGAAATTGACAACATCATGCTATACAACTGTGCACTTTACAATTAAAGCAATTTTTTAAAAAGAACAGCATTTTATTACTTAAAGTTTTCTCCGTGAGAGAAAATCTCACGCGCGACTAACGCCGCGATTTTTACCATAGCGACTAATGCCGGGTTAAGGCAGTAGGTGTCCTCTCATAAATCTGGTTAAACACCTACGTAAAAAATTTGCCGTTTACAAATCGATGTTTTACCGACGAAAAGTCTGCAACAGTTCGGTATTATTCTGAAGGACAGATTATTGATTTTTTTGTATGCAAGATATATTGAAATACATGCAACTTATTTTACTATTTCATAATAAAACGTACAACGCGCGAATAGTAAAATTTAAATTTTTATGAATGGGCACACATTAAGTACCCTGCCATCTAGGTATCACGAACACAAACTAACTTCAGTTGAATAACTATGTATATCTATAAACAAGGGTTCAATATAGAGCTTCGATGAGTATGCTTTATAATTAAGATATTATCTCAAAATTGACATAAGAAAGCTACTGAAAATAAATAATAATAATCATACAAAAAACAACAGGAGAACCTATATAAATAAATAAGAATAAATTGGATGGATACCTGGAGAAAACAAAAACATTTTGGTAAAAATAAAATTGCGATTTGGTAAATAGAAATAAAGTTTTTAAAATTCAAATTAACTAATACTTTTTACATACAACAATAGTTAACTAATTGTTAACTAAATAAGGAAATATTACTGATAAATTATTTAAATTACAAAGCAAAAACAAAATTTATATTTCCAATTTAAAATCCTTTTTTCTATTTAGCAAATCGTTCATGATTATTTAAAACAATAAACAAAAATAAGTTTGGGTTAATAAAATAAATAACCTACCGATAAAACATCTTGATGGCATGTTCTCATGTCACATCTGAAAGGTCTTCGTTTCGGGTAAAAAGGATAAGGAATTTTCGGATAAAGCACAGCCTTAGTACATGAACAACGTTGGAAGGAAATGAAAAACTAGGAAAGGAAACAACATTGATTAAGCAACATGAACAACCAAAAATATTGATTCAACAAAAAAAATGAAATAAAATCCAAGAAGTAAACAACACAAATAAAACGAAAGCAGTTAATAATTAAAATAAATAAATAAACTGCAATATTAGCGACCAAAATTAAAAAACATTTAACGCACTTTTGAATCAAAATCGGCGAACCCCTCGAAACCTCCGCTCGAAGACGAAAACGGATCGTTTCCTTGCGTAGCAGAGAACGGATCCGGTTGATTTGGTTTATTAAAGTTGGGGGGCTGCATCGGTCGCGGAGGTGCAGGTCGAGGTGGTGGTTGTTTACTTTTCTTTGGGGGTAAAGCCGGACTTGGGCTGGTTGGTCGTCCTGGTGGAGCACCGTCTCGGGTTGGCGCGTGAAGTACTGCGAATGGATCGCAACCAAATGGATCTTTATCAGGCTAAAAATAAAATAATCAAATACAAAAAATAATCTAGATTGAAAATATAATTTATTACTTCCGGCTGAGTTGTGCAACAAGGATTATTTTTGTCTCCAAAAACATTAAAAGGATCCGATTTATTACTATTACTAGCAAAGGAAGAACCAAAGGGGTCTGATGAAAATCCATCCTAAAAGCATTTTAATGAATTTAAAGGGTTAAAAATAAAGTATAATCTTACATTATTTGTCGTATTTGCAAACGTGGCTTTAAAGGGATCACTTGGTGCAAAGGCATCTGTATTACTTTTGAAGGGGTCTGAAAAAATAAATCAAATTAATAAGAAGAATATGTTTTAAAATTATTTCATTTAATCCACGTATTGTTAATCAAATTAATAATTAATTAACGAGTCATTTAAATTGTATAAATCCTGAAACAGATGCTAACTTATTAATTAGTTAAGTTAAATCACTAAAATCGTTCAATGAAAATCAAATCATTCAAAAAGTCGGTTAGTTATGATTAATTAAAAGAGAAAACACCAAAAAAATATAATAACTAAGCAAACATGACCTCATTTACCAAACATTTTCCACATATCGCTTACAGACATATCAAGGAGTGTTGTTTGTTTATTAGGTAGAGTTTGTTCTAAGTAGAAAATGATAAAAAGAAATGAAAAGAAGGTAATAAAGATATTAATTAATAACCTAATATGGGACAAATAAATTTTTCATACCGCTTTTAAATGGATCTTCTTGGAATCCTGATGAAGCAGCGTTCGTACCTGATACATTACTGAATGGATCGTCATCCTGACTACCACCAAACCCGTTCTAGAAATAAAAAATTGTGGTAAATTAATTGAAAATGAAATAAGTTTCTAGTTTTAAAAATTTTAAGCCTTGTACGATTTTATTATGGATTTAACAAATAAGTAATATGCAAAAATAATGTGCAAAATGGAAAAAAAAAAATAATAATAACCAATTTAATTTCCACCCAATTGTATGATTTTTTGATAAATTAGTTAAATCCACCTCAATAGTCCCTCTCTCATCACTGCAACCTGTAAGATCTATTGTAACTGTAGCCCTTCAAAGGATTTGGGGAACTGTACACCCTTAATCAATCTTAAAATTGCTGTAAAGTCCTGTTCTTTTATGTCGATAGGTGTCAAAAAAGAAAATTTATCGAAAATTTTATTTAGGTATTTCTAGAAATACAGTATGTGTGTTAGCTGTCCAACATGGAATAGGTGGTATGTGGGTTTTGTCCACAATAAAAAATTATTTGTTTTAATATTAATAATTAATTAATAATTACAGACAGGATTATTAACTAATAATTTTAGTTAGCAACAACATCACCATCATCAATATGTGCGTCGTGTGCACAGCATGCTACAGCCACTTCCCCTCCTATAAAGACTAATAAAAAGAGGAATAAGGTGAACAAAGAATAAAAAATTTAAAAATTGAAACTAACTTTCTTTTGAATTTTATTTGTTTTAGAATTGATCTCGCTGTGGTGACATGTTGAATTTTCGTTTAAAAGAAATGCTGGTTTAAGGTTGTCGATGTTTATTGCCAATTCCTTGTTGTTTTTGTAAATTATAAAATATTTCGGAAATATGTTTTATCACCTTAAATAGGCCTTCATATCTTGGTGTTAAAGATGGTCGAATTCCATTAATTTTGACAAAAACAAATTTTGAAGAAAATAATTCTTTATGAATAAAAGGTTTTAGTTTTAAATGAAAAGCTGTTCTTATTGGTTTCAAACAAGAGAATATTTCTCGTAAACTGGACAGCAATGAATCAGTTTCTGAAGGTTTTTTAGAATTAACAAAAAATTCCCCAGGAAGTCTAAGTGGTTAATCATATACAAGTTCGGCGGACGAACGATCTAGATCTTCCTTAAAAGATGATCTGAGGCCTAGGAGAACTAAGGGAAGATCATTGTTCCACCTCGTAGTGTTACCTCTGGCAGTTATCGCTGTTTTTAACCGTTTTAGTGCCAGAGGTTTTTAAAAATTCGTGTTGAATTGTGCCATGAAGCGCGATAGCGCTTCCTTCATTTATTTGCGAATAATGCCAATCGACCCGGTCGCGCTGCTCTTTTTTTTCGTCGAAATATGCCGCCCGGCGCGCTCGCGCTTCGGGTTGATAGGCATTTTTTAATTGTAACGATTAAAGAAGTTGCATCAGAACCGTTATACTGAGCAGTCAAAAAATTGTGAAATATTTGTGTTTGATGTTTTTTGTACGTGACAACGTGTTATAATAAAGGTTTTAGTCTTCCAATTGAAGAGGTAATTTATACATTAGTTTTTTTTTTATTTAACACGTTCTTCGCCACATCACATGAACATGGGTGAAGGATATACTTCCGTAGAGCAGTAGTTAAAATATGATCAACAAATGTGTTAATTTTTTACTTATTATTTGTGTATCCCTTTTAGGGCAATGCATACAAAAGAGAAAATAACGATGTCACGTTTGAGATGTAATACAATTTCTGATTCTGACGATAGTAATAAGATCGTTCCAGTCTCAAAAAGGAAGAGACTAAACACTTTGGATACATCTAGTAGCAAGGATAGTATTCGGTGCAATTTTATCCGTTCTGCAACATGTGAAAGTGTTTCTACGGATGGTATAGATGAAGAAGAGAATTCAGTTCACCTTACTGAAGATATTGGGCCACAAACATCGCTAACTAACAAATCTAAACCTATTGATTATTTTAATCTGTTTATCGATTCGTCTTTGTTAACATTAATGGTTTGCGAAACAAATAAGTATGCCGAAGAACTAATAAAATCACATGACATCACCCGCGGATCTCGAATGAAGCAATGGAAACCAGTTACTTTAGTCGAAATGAAGGCGTTTTTGTCAGTTTTGTTGGAAATGGGGATAACGAAGCGACCAACAATGTTTTCTTATTGGGCCGAAAATTCAAGGAGCATACCCTGGTTTTCCAAGATGTTTTCGCGGAATAGATTTCAACTTATTCTTCGATGTTTTCATTTAGTTGATAATAAAGAATGTTTCCCACCAGGCCATGAAAAGTACGACTCATCTATAAAATTTATGCCAATAGTTGAACACGCGAATAGGGTATTCAAATTGTATTACAAACCGCATAAAGAATTATCTATCGACGAATCCTTGGTAGGAACTTTATGTCATACAAACATAATGCAATATATGCCGAATAAAAAACACCACCGGTGGGGCATCAATTTTTGGATGCTTTGCGACGCAGTATCGAAATATTGTTTAAGTTTTTACTGTTACAAGGGGGCTAAAGAAAAATCTGATACTACTAAGTCACGAAAACACGGACTTGGATATGAAGTCGTTGTAAATTTATTGGAGCAAAGTCAATATTTAAATAAGGGCATCATGTATTTGTCGATAATTATTTTAGTAGTATCGCTTTAGCCAAATATTTATATCGTAAAAATACATACTTAACGGGAACAATTAGAAATAATAGAAAAGGTGTACCTAGCAATATAAAAACAATTAAGACTAATGAAGCAAAATATGCTCGAGATGGTGAAGTACTTTTGTGTGGCTATCGCGAAAATAAGTCTGTAAAAAAACCTGTATTGTTAATTTCGACGCATGCTTCTGATGGCAATACTATTACAATAAAAAACGAAGCGGAAATGAACGAAGTAAAGTGAAACCGTGCATCGTTGATTGTTATAATCGTTATATGGGGGGAGTTGACGAATCAGACAAAATGCTATACGTCTGTTTGGATGAACGCCGCACAGTGAAATATTGGAAAAAAGTTACGTTTAACGTCATTGCCCGTATGGTGTTAAATGCATACTTACTTTATAAAGAAGTTAGCAAAAAGAAGCTAATGACTCGATTAGAATTTACGTCAAGCATTATAACTGAAATAGAGCATGAATGGATGCAAGCCAAACAATCACAAATAATAAGTTATAAGGAGGGAATACTTGGCTTAGAGAAACTACCAGGCAGAAATTTAAGACAGTGCGTAGTTTGCAGTAATAAACGTACTGGTATAAAAAGATCGAATTTAATTTGTTATAAATAAAGTATTACATTATGTTTTTTTTAATAAATAAAATATGCATAAAAGAAAATGTTACAATTTGTTTTTTTAAAATAATGTTAATAATAAACCAGTAGACTCAATATGTATCACATTTTTGATCACAAACCATTTGATCACATTAATAAAAAAACTTATAAAACCTCAGTTGAACAAGAAGAATTATATAAATTGATGTCCATGTAAAAAATGTTTAAAGAATTTGATACTAGTGTAAATTGCTAATAATTCTCTGCCAAAAGTTGAGTAATTTATTTGGCTTGATGATAATTTTTGGGAAAAAAATGCTAAAGGTTGTGTATTGTTGTCTATGTTGTAGTCTGCGATAAAACTGCTATCTTTACTTGAGGCATCTGTCGTCAGTGAAAGAGTTGCAGAGTGAATGGGTGTGCAAGTGAAACGGATTTTGATAAAAGTTCAAGAAACGATTGATTTAAGTTTTTGTGAATAGTGTTTTGATAAATGATGTAAAGGAGCTAAAATGTTTGGTAAAAATCTGTGGTAAAAATGGATCATCCCTAAGAATCGCTATAACTGTTTAAGTGTGTTGTTGGCTTGGGAAATTCAGTTATGGCATTAACCTTAGATTGCGAAAGGCGAATGCCATCAGCAGATATTTGATGCGAAAGACATGCGAATCCTCTTCAATTATTTTTTTATATGAATATATAAAAAAGTAGTATATCAGCTAAGTTAAAGCAGAAAGTACCATTTGGTACAACAACATTGTATGCTACAAAACCGTGAAATGTTATGTATTTCAGATGGATGAAAAGAAGTAAAAGCCACAAGAGAAATCGAAAGTTTGGTGAAAACTGTTAATAGATTATTTTCGTGATCCGCAACAAAAGGAAGTTTTTTATCATTTAAAGAGATTTTTGAAACATCACAAAATAAATGTACAGCTTTAATGCTATTTATGTGATGTGGTGGTTGTAACACTTTTTTCAAACATTATTTGTTTTTTTTTGAAACAAATAATGAACGAGCAATTGCAGTGCAATTGACCTGTAGTTCCCACAATTATTATCGTCTTCCCTTTTCAATCACTTCCAACATTGAAGTGATCTTAGCAATTTTTAGTTTTGAGAGGAAAACTCCATCTTCTATACTTTTATTAAAAATTATTGAAAGAAGCGCAAATATTTTTTTCACCATTCCTTTTATTACCATGGTGTTGAGACAATACACATCTTCATTTCTTTTCTTTTTAGATTCTGGTTTAAAATAACAGGAATCTAGACCGACGGGCCTTTTTCCCTTTTAGGTTTTAACCCTCGCCGTCCCAAAATAATAAACTTACATGAAATCCCTAAACCGGGACAATGCTGACCTACTTAATAATTAAGGTTATATGATTTGTAAATATTCAGTAAATTTTAATTTTATTTAACAACTGTTAATATCAGAATAAGATATCAAAATTTGTGATATTTACTGAATATTTACATTATAGTATAGATAAATTTTGAAACGTTAAATACATTTTATATCTATTTATTATTAAAAAATTACAAACTTAGTGTAACATACTTAGCAGTGGCAAGCTCCCTGTATTGAAGCTAACCCACTGTTTGAATGTGATCTCCAAAAAAAAGTCAACTTGACCTCTTATTGTCGAAAGATAAAAAATCTTAAATTCAAACTCAAACAGAAAGTAACAATGGAGATCAAATTTACTCATAACACTGTTTACGAGTAACTTAGAAAGCGGTCAATATATGCTATTGACGTTCAACATCAAAAAGTTTATGGTTCGCCATCTTCGTCAATATCTGTAGATCTTCGTCGACAACCATTACAATTTGTTCTTTTGACAGTTTGAGTCGTTTGGTGTGCTTCGGACACACAAACCGTCCACAACCTTTACATTTGGTACAGTACTTATTGTCCTTGCCGCGACAGGTATGACATCTGCCATGTTTGGTACCCGATACAGGATTTTCCTGCCCTTTACGAACAGCCACACCTGAAGTTTCGATGGCCGCGCACACTGTATTTGAAAATCCTCGACCAGCGTCTATAATTTGATTAGATCTTTTAGAGATATGGGGTTTGCTAAGCTCCATTCCTAGTTCTTCTAGAAAAAGTTTTCTTCGAAATTTTATTGATGAATTTGAGTTCTATTCAGGATTTTTCAAAAGCCATATCACCAAACTGTTGTAACACGCAATGTCAATAAAATTGAAAAACAATCGTAAGGGCCACCTCCTCGTGTTCTCTTACATGAGTATTCTCTCACTAGTTTATCTAAAACGTCAACACCACTTTTTGTTTTATTGTATGTCAAAATCATTTCTGGCTTGAATTTATTTTCTGCAGTGGATATATCATGCTGATGATGTAAAGATGACAGCAGTACGACAAATTTTCTGGGTTTTGTAATGTAAGACACTAAAGTCATTTCTGTGGTAAACAAAAAATCAAACGAATACAGCGCTCGTTTTTTCACGTCCAATAATTGCTTTGGAATATCTTTACGAGTCTTTCTCAAGGTGCCAACTAACGTGAGTTTTTTTCTGAGTAATTCTTGTGCTAAAGGAATGCTTGTAAAGAAGTTGTCAATCGTAATATGACGCCCACTTCCATGCCAGTTATGTGCTATGGTCTTGACAACTCTTAAACCTTGATTTTTTCACTTATATCTCCTACTTTTCCCAAATACACGACGAAGTTGCAACAAAAAAATGTCTTTGCGTCGCAAAGTGCACAAATTTTTATCCCGTACTTGCCGGGTTTGCTAGGTATGTAGACTCGAAAAGGACATCGCCCTCTAAAGGATACTAACTGTTCATCAATGGTTCCCCAAGGTGAAGGATAGAAACTATCTCTACAATTTTGAGCAAAAATATCAGATATCTCACGAATAGGAGCTAATTTATCTTTTTTCTTTCTTTCAGGTCTGGTACTAAGATCGTCGAACCTAATATGTCTCATAATAGATAAAAATCTGTTTCTACTCATTATTGCCTGATAGATAGGTCTGTTGAATGCTCTGTTGGTAACTGACCATAAGCTATGAGGATTTTCTTTATTTTCTCTAAAACGACCAGCCAGAACAAGAATAATTATGAATCCAAACATTTCAGTGATATCGACGTCATTCCATGTCATCCTATTCGGATTTTCTGCATTTTGTTGTTCTTCATTGTAGACATCCATAAATTCTCTGGCTCATTTATTTGTATGTTTCACAATAAGATCTATGATATTGTCTGATAAAAAAAGTCTGAATGTATCCAATATAGAAGAAACATTCTTGCTTCTTTTGGTAAGACATTTAACTTTACGAATGAATTCGGTGACTCTCATTCTTCCCAATTTCGGCGCTACGTATAGTCTGTACCACGAGAAGTGAATGTGACTCATCGATTTCTGCAAGAATTTTGCGCATACGTTGCAAATATTATGTCCGCGCGTTGACGTGTCTTAGAGTGAAATGATTTCTACCGCGTACGTCTGTTCCGTACAATGTTAGGCGATGAGTCACCTCCACTTCTCGTAGTACAGACTATATCTCCAATTACATACGGACTCATCTTGAACTTCATCGTCGCTAGATTCACTAGTGCTTTGCGAGTCGTTGTCAACTTCGATTTCGTCAGTTTTTTCGGTATACACTTCAATGGCGTCCTCAGTTTCCGTCACTACACGTCACTAAAAGCTTCGTCTAGCGGTAACTCGCGATAATTTTCATCATCTGAATCATTCAGAAGAGCGTTGAAAAGCTCTACATCCGTGAGAGTTTTCTTATTAGAAGACATAATGAGAACTTGTCCACAAGAACACGAGATCACACAAGACAATAATGTTTTTGCATCAACTTTGCTCTACACAGATGCGTGCGCAGGGAAAAAGTACAAGTTTTTAGTCAGTATCTTGTAGGTAATAACCATAACACCAACACCCAGAATCGGGTCAACAGTGACCCAATGTAAAGTAATTGCAAATTGCACTTTTGTTAATTTTTAATTTTATGTGAAATATAGGAAAAACTGTTTGTGAATACTAAATAGTAGAATTCACAAGAGGAAATCGCAAGGAAAATAATTATGAGAAAATGCTAGCCTGAAAACATGTTTTCGGGTCACGAATGACCCTCTTTCGGGACGGCGAGGGTTAAGTCATTTTTTAAGTAGTTTTTTTGTAAGCAGTTTTAAGTCATCAGGAGTTCGACAGGCAATGCCTGTCCCGACGATAAGTGTTTGGGCTTTTTCAGCTTAATGCCTACTAAAACTCTCCGTATCTAATTGAGCTCCCTAGGATGTTTTGCGGTTTGACTTTGAGTGGCGGTGACCATTTATTATTTGATCATTCCCCAAAGAACAGAGGATTAGTACATTCGGTCCGCGTGTACTTCTCGCACTCTTTGGGGTCCTAGCGGCCATTCCTCAATTCCTACATATATCCCATCCCTTTACCCTATTCCTATCTAGATTATTTTATATAAAACCAATATAATTTTCTCCTCCTCAATACATTTTTATATTTAACTTACATTCAATACTTTTTGATTGAGTTTGGAAGTTTTGAACATTTTTATTATTTTTCTTTTCGCACTTGCGCAGTTTGGCTTTCCTCTTGGTGGAGACAAGCTGCGTGGGCCTGATTTGTTACTTTTATGAAAATAAGATGTCAGTTTGACATGTGTTTTCATTTCATAACGTCTTTATAATTTACGATTTTTAATTAAAATTTCTGATATTTTAACGTCTACAAGCTTATGGAACCAAATAAATGTACAGCTCTGTCAAATTTGAGTGTTGTTTTCTTGTAGTATGACTTTGTAAGTATATTTTAAGAATAAACTTGTAATAACACTTAGCTTAAGGATAACGTTGTAATTTGAATATTAATTAATTGTAGAGTCTCTGAAGATGGCTTCGGCCGAAACTAGTTAGACATTTTTCTATAATAAAGACCAGTTAATAAGTACAACATTGTTTTCAAATACCACATTAGAATAACTGGTAAAATGGATCACAATCTACATTTTAACTTTAACTCATTTATTATTTGCTTTTATATTTTTCATACGCTTCTCATTATCCAAAAAATGGAAGTATTTTTGTTGTACATATATTATGAATGTTTTGATTTAGTAGTTGATACCATCAATCCAAGTGCATTGAGAGTATTTTCCATTTTATAATCATTTTAATCATTATTAATCATTTTAATTTTTTTCCATTATTTTCAGAACTTGGCTGTAGTGATCTCCCAGATGCGGTTGTTTGGTTGTTTCACATAGTCGATACCTGGTTATGTTTGTGAAGATATTATCTATACATTTAGTTCATACGTTTGTCTCTCTCGTTGGGGATTCACAGGAGACAAAAATTGTGTATATATCACACATTTTGGGAGGTTAATGCATTACATTAGCGTACTTTTTTGTATACAACTTGAAATTACTGATTACCACATTCATGCATTATTTTAGAAATCAAATTTGTGTTGATCCATCATGCATCTTTGTCTTAAGATGGCTTAAAAACAACCCTTCTCTGCTTTTCTTTTATCTGATAAGGATTTTTGACCAATATAGGTACAAAGAAACTTCATACTTTAGTCGCATATACTAAGAACATTTGCAAAATGTAATGCTATAATTAATTTTGTGTTGTGTCAATCGCTGAAAATGATTTTCGGAAAAATATTTTTATATGTACAGGGTGGTTTAAATTCTAAGAATGAATAGGCTATCTTGATAACTATAAGAGTATCTATCTCTTCTTTTTCCGGTAGACGCGAAAAGTGAAAATATCGTAAAACCAACTACTATTATCTTAGTTATTATTGGTAGAGTATTTAACTAATTGTAAGACATTATATGGATACTTTCTTACGGAGAATTTGACGAAGTTATTGAACATTTTTTCCGCTTTTAGATTTTGAGATATTATGACAAATTTCGTTTTTTTAAATGGAAAAAATCCCCGATTTTTAGTTGATTAAATTCGTTCTGTTTTTTTTTTCAATAATATAAGGTTCACCTGTCGAACTTACGAATATTCCTTATTGTTTCAAAATAACGCTAAAAATAATCTTTATTATAAAATTTTTAAATGCGCCATCTAGTATTATTAAGTGTAAATATTTTATTAACTCTAGATTTACCAGACCAGTCATTTTGACTGGTCGTGCAATTTCAATTCAAAATTCCTACTATATATAACATTTGCTTTCCGAAATGATGTTGACTTTTGTAGCTATACGTAGAGAATACATTTTATGAACTTAATATGACTTTATATATATTAGTAACAAATATATTTTTTGTTATTGACATTTATACCAGTACCAGTCAAAATGACTGGTGCATGTTTCTATGAAGATGTTGCGTATAGCGATCAAGCGCGATCGGATACCGCTCCTCGCGAAAAAGGCAATCACAGGTAGAGGCGATTATGAGCTACAGGCATTGTCAAGCATTCGGCACAATGAGCTAATTGCTTGAACGTGCCGAGTTACTTGCAGCTGTTGAAGGTGACGAGTCACTGGCCTGCAGTTCTTGGAACTCGTCTAGGGTCGAGTCATCGATACCTGACATACCGCGCTCGCGAACCCAGCGTCACTGGAGACACGTCACCCTGGACGCCAAATTAGTAAAGAAAATTGTCTATTTTGGCGCTGCATGGAAAGTCCAGGGTGTAGGTGGGGAAGGGCAAAAATGAAGCCGGGCAAATCAGGCACACACAGAACACCACGAAACCTCAGACAGAACACAGTGAAATCACGACGACGACACACACCCAAGTATCGAAAACAGCATTATCAAACAGTCTGTTACCTCAGAGAACAGACTGTTGTTTCGAGTTTCGTTCAACACACCTAATAAAAACTTGATCCAAGCGTAATCATTCATCTTTACCCACACAGTGACACAGGTAAGAAATATTTATGTGGATATAGAAATATTCAAAAATATATTCTTCAGTAAGAAGCCTAAATACGAAGAAAGTGTCTTAGTTTCAAATTATTTTTATAGCGATCGTCAGCCCCTGAAAATGTCAAAACGAACAAAAGTTTCTACATATTTAGAAAATGCAACCAGCATACCTTTGAAATGTTCAGATATAGAAAATGTGTGATATTGTCGCTATCATATGAAATTATATGATAGCGACGGGGAATTTTTAGATAGATAAATTGATCCACAAGACAGTGATGATAACAGTGCTATTATCGAGAGTAGTGATGAAAAAATTTTTGATGAAGACAATATAGATCAGTCAAATGACAGTGATGGCGAAAATATTCCAAACAAACGTACGAGACGATGCATGCGATTCCCTTCCAGTTCTGAAAACCAAGGTGGAAGTAACGTACCAAATCAGCAAACTGAAATTGCTTCAGACGGTACTGTTTGGACAAGGATTGAAGAAGGAGGTGTTGCTGGTAGATTACCAGTTCATAGTACTTTCAAAGATGTACACGGGCTAACAGCACATGCTAAAAGAAACATTATGAACGACAATCTAAGTAGTGCGTTCCTATTACTGATTGACAACCATATTTTGGAACATATACGAATTTGTACAGAGTTAGAAGCCTCTAGTGTTTGGGGAAAAACTGGACAATTACGCAAGCAAAATTGAAGGCATTTCTTGCAATATTGTACGCACGTGGGGCGTACGAAGCAAATACTTTGAGGCTTCAATATTTGTGAAACAACAAGTGGGGACCATCATTTTTCTCAAGCACCATGAGTAGAGGTGATTTTATTGAGATTCTGCGATACATTCGTTTCGACAAAAGAAATCAGAGGAGTCAACGTTTGCAAACAGACAAATTCGCTTTATTCTCAGTAATTTGGGACAAATTTATTGAAAACAGTCAAATTTGCTTCAAACCAGGAGCTTATATTACCGTGGATGAGCAACTTTTTCCAACGAAGGCCAGATGCAGATTTACCCAGTATATGCCAAACAAACCCCATAAATTTGGCATAAAATTTTGGCTGGCGTCTGATGTAGAGACGAAATATGTGGTAAATGGCTTTCCTTATTTAGGAAAAGACGAGGCTCGAAATGCATCAACCCCCCCTAAGCGAATTTATCGTAATGAAACTTCTTGAACCGTATACCATGAAGGGTAGAACTGTAACAACAGATAATTTTTTTACAAGTATTCCTTTGGCGTTAAAATTAAAATCCAAGAATACTTCGTTGGTTGGAACAATACGCGCAAACAAGAGGGAACTGCCGAAAACTTGCAAATTGAAAAAAGACAGTTTCTCAACGTTGTTGTACCAATCCAATGGATGCACACTGACCGTTTATAAGAGCAAAGTAAATAAAAAGTACTTATACTAAGTACAAAACATAAATACATAAAAATTGATAAAGCTGCTAAGAAATTACCTGAAACTGTATCATTTTATAATAGAACTAAATTTGGCGTCGATGTTACCGACCAAATGGCACGAAAATATACGGTGAAATCAGGTTCCAGAAGGTGGCCACTTCAAGTGTTTTTTAATATTTTAGATTTAGCCGGAATGAATAGCTGGATATTGTACAAAAACACAACAGGGGAAAATATCTCACGGAAAGACTTTCTGTTTCGATTAGCAGAAGAACTTGCTTCAGAATATCAGACTTCAAGGCAAAAACCACACGAAGCTACAACTACAAGTGGCACGGTTATACATGCAAAAAAAGTGTATGCGGAAAGTGTACACACAGCAAAATCTACATATGTAGAAATTGTGACCGACAAACTGTAAACAAGTGTTTTGTTTTTGACAATGTCTATAAATCCATTTATCTATTACAATTAATATTGCCCAACTTTTTTTGTCATTTTTTAAGAGTGAATAAAGACTGGAAGCCACAATAAGCATTTTTTCTTATACTCCAGTCATTTTGACTGTTTTTGGTAGAAATAGGTATATTTAAATAGCTGGTAAATCTAGTGTTAACGTAAAAAATAGTAATTTAATCCAAAAAATCAGCAATTTTGGTGGTCAATTTGAGCATTTCTTTATAGGACCATTTCAATATTTCTTGGGAAATAAAATGGAGAAAAGAAAAGTAAAATTTAAAAAAATAAATTAAAAAAACGCTGTAATTTAAGGAAACTGTAAAGTGAAGTAAGGCGTATTTTTCATATTACTAACCATATTATTTCTCAAGAAACATTCATATCAAACTTTGTTGATGACTCTAAGAATCAACAAATAATGTTGGGCCCTTCATTGTAGTTTGATTTTTATATTTCCTCTCTTTTTTTTATGATGTTTGTTATCAATCGCTTTTCAACTTTCATTCTTGATGATTTTCACTTCAACCTGAAATAAGTTCAGACTTCTGTTATTATTTTCTTCAATCAGACTATGTTCTCTGTCTCAAGCCCCTTACTCTCTTTTTCTTCAGGCCATACATCATCTTTCCAGCTCTTCCTCTGATTATTTCTATTCTGCTGCGCATTTTTTATCTACATTTCAATATATACCACCTTTTTAAAACAATAATGGAAGTTCTCCAGAGAAAATTATTAATACAAACGCGTGCTTATATTTTGCATGATTTTAATTGTTTCTTTAATAGAGACCATGAGAGGAAAGTTAAACGCTGAAATATCAACACTATCTTTGCCTATATATTTTCAAGGCTTATTTACAACTCCAAACTAAGCCTCAATATGTAGGAATGAAGCCATAGAAAGGAACAATACATTCCTTAGTGTAAACAAACCATTAGATCATTTATACACAATATACTGCTTAGAAAATAGAGAAAAATGTGATTCCATGAATTATAAAAATAAATTTAATATTAATTTGTAGAAAATGATAAAAAAACGCCCAATAGAATCGAAAAACTTCTCAATAATATCAAACAAAGTTATATAATCGCAATAAAATCAAATTAGCTTCTTACTGTTAAAAAAAAATGATTACTGTGAACCTTGTACAATAAGTGACTAAATAATTAAAGTCTGCAATAAAACCAAGTGAAGTGTAGACACTAACGAATAAAATATACCTAGAAAAAAATATTAATGATGTGAATTACTTAAGCAGCTAAAAAAAGAATTGATACAACTTTTTTTAAACCTATTTTAGTCCCAATAAAAACATTTGGCTATTAAATTTTCAAGATCAAGGCGTAGGCATTCATTTAAATAGGTTAAAGATCAAATAACTTGCAAATTGACCCACTTAACAAGGTGCAGTTTAAATCGTTTAATGTGTCATTAATAAAAATCATTCCCATTTACCTGCATTTTACTATCTTCTGAGGAGCTAAGTCTTTTATATTGATCGTCGCGAAAATCTGGCGTTATCCTAAGGACACTATCCGACACAGAAGTCGAATCTCCCGTGTTAATTGCCGTATCGCAAGCGCTAATCGCATCGTTCATCTGCCTAGTTTGTTCTTCAAGTTGTGAAATCATATTTTTAGCCTAAACCAATAAAATAAAAATTAATTAAAATAATTTATTTAAAAAAATGAGATTATTTATTTTTACCTGACTTATTGTTAGTTGTGTATCTTGCAAATTATTTGTTAATTTATCCAATTTTTTTGTATAATCCGTTTTGAGTTGCTCCAATCTTTGTTCTTCTCGTTTCAAACCTTCCAATTGTTCCTTTTTACAAGTTAATTCGGTTTCTTGCGCCGATATTACTTCCGCTTGTTCGGCAGCTTGCGATCTCAATTTCTCAACCTAAAGATGATTTTAGTTTTATAAATAAATTAATTCAAAAACGATTTAAAAAAAATACAGAGTGCTTTCATAATAATTTAGAGATTTTTTTGACCCCAACATAAAAGTTTAACTACAATAAAACACTCTATATATCAAAAAGTGTACATAAAACGTTAATTATAAAATGTGTGGAGTTTACCATCACCGAATTCGCTACAGCACCGTGCAAATATACCTAACTATAGCGCAAGTTAACACAAAAAGGAAGAAAATATTTGTAGAGAGAATAAAATGAGTATTACTAAAAACTCGGTTTGAATTGACTTACCGTCGACTTTTGGTCGGCTATTTGTTTATCCACTTCCTCTAATTCAATGTCTATCGTTGATTTCTACAGTTGGAAATTAAAAAAATAATAATACATGCTAAACTATAACTAAAAAATTTAAAAAAAACTTATTTTTAATTGAAGCGTAAAAATATTTGCACCAAAACACAAAAAGCCAGGCAAAAGCGTTAATTAAAAAACGTATTTTTTATCATTCCTTTATAACAATAAAAACACATTGTTACACAAATCTTATAAATTTATTTATGGGACATACCTGCGCCTTTAAATCGTTGAGTCGTTTTTGGGCTTCACCTTTTTGATTTTCTAATTGTTTAAACGTCGCCGCGAGGGTGTCGAGTTCGCTTTGTAAACTTTTTATTTCGCCACTTTTAATTTTGATGTCCGCCTCGCGTTGCGCTATGTCCGTTTCTAAGCTGAGTTTTTCGCGCGACAACTCCTCTATATCTTTACTAATCATATCTAATTCGGGATTTGAATATCTAGTGTTGTTATTCTCCTGAAACAAAAACACTATCTAATTTATTCAGTTTTCAGACGTACAAATACGGTTACATTATTGTAATTTTAATTTGTGAATTGAATGGAAAATGAACTGGAATGTCTCATTGTTGAATACAAATTAAATTCATTATTATCAGCTGTGTTGTCAAATTTGGAAATGCGAAACGTTATAAAATGAAAATAACTAAAAAATGGTATTCATTTTTAAAATTCATTTCGACAGTTTTGTCAAAAAATCGATTACTTGTTTATTCCCGTCAAATTTTTGAATAACAATTCGTAAAGTTATTTATTTATTATATTTGAGATGAAAACTGGACAAGCTCGGCGAAGCATCCAGTAATAAAACACAATAAATAACATAAACAAATAATTTCTTAACAAAAATAAAAAATTGCTGAACATGAAATTAATAATAATAAAAATTAACAAAAGAAAATCAAATAATAACGAAAATGTTTAATAAAAGAACATTTATATAATTAACAAATAAGAAAACATTTTAAAGGCTCAATTACACACAAAACAATTGTAGGTAAATTATATTTATTTTCATTTTAAAAAATTAACTTAAATAATCTTTCTCTCAAAACCGAATAAAGATTTTCTAATTTAGTTCCCACCGTGACAAAATAGGCACTTCTATAAATTTTGAATATTTCATTAAAATATGTCAAGAATCCGATTTTTGGTGACTTTTAATTAACTTGAGATAGCCATAAATGTTCTCGTTGAATTTAATGATTTATATCTCAAAAACGAATTAATATTTTCAAGATCCGGTTTCATCACGAGAAAATAGACACTTTCCTCTATAAATCATGACTAGTTCATTAAGATATCTTAAGAATTCGATTTTCCTTGATTTTTTAAAACAAGACTATTAATTTCAAAAAATCATAAAAAGTTAGGTTAACTTAAATAATCTTTATCTCAAAAACAAATAAAGATTTACTAATTTGGTTCTCACCAAGACAAAATAGACACTTACCTCTATAAATTTTGAATGTATCATTAAAATATCTCCAAAAATCGATTTTTGGTGATTTTTAATTAACTTGAGATAGCCATAAATGTTTACGTTGAATTTAATGATTTATATCTCAAAAACGAATAAATATTTTCAAGATTCGGTTTCATCACGAGAAAGTAGACACTTTCCTCTATAAATTATGAATAATTCATTAAGATATCTTAAGAATTCGATTTTTCGTGATTTTTTAAAACAAGATTATTAATTTCAAAAAATCATAAAAATTAGGTTAACTTTAATAATCTTTATCTCAAAAACGAATAAAGATTTTCTAATTTGGTTCTCACCAAGACAAAATAGACACTTACCTCTATAAATTTTGAATGTATCATTAAAATATCTCAGAAATTCGATTTTTGGTGATTTTTAATTAACTTGAGATAACCATAAATGTTCACGTTGAATTTAATGATTTGTATCTCAAAAACGAATAAATATTTTCAAGATTCGGTTTCATCACGAGAAAGTAGACACTTTCCTCTATAAATGATGAATAATTCATTAAGATATCTTAAGAATTCGATTTTTCGTGATTTTTTAAAACAAGATTATTAATTTCAAAAAATCATATAAAATTAGGTTAACTTTAATAATCTTTATCTCAAAAACGAATAAAGATTTTTTAATTTGGTTCTCACCAAGACAAAATAGATACTTACCTCTATAAATTTTGAATGTATCATTAAAATATCTTAAAAAATCGATTTTTGGTGATTTTTAATTAACTTGAGATAGCCATAAATGTTCACGTTGAATTTAATGATTTATATCTCAAAAACGAATAAATATTTTCAAGATTCGGTTTCATCACGAGAAAGTAGACACTTTCCTCTATAAATGATGAATAATTCATTAAGATATCTTAAGAATTCGATTTTTCGTAATTTTTTAAAACAAGATTGTTAATTTCAAAAAATCATATAAAATTAGGTTAACTTAAATAATCTTTATCTCAAAAACGAATAAAGATTTTCTAATTTGGTTCTCACCATGACAAAATAGACACTTGTCTCTATAAATTTTGAATGTTTCATTAAAATATCTCAAGAATTCGATTTTTGGTGATTTTTAATTAACTTGAGATAGCCATAAATGTTCACGTTGAATTTAATGATTTATATCTCAAAAACGAATAAATATTTTCAAGATTCGGTTTCATCACGAGAAAGTAGACACTTTCTTCTATAAATAATGAATAATTCATTAAGTTGTCTTAAGAATTCGATTTTTCGTAATTTTTTAAAACAAGATTATTAATTTCAAAAAATCATACAAAATTAGGTTAACTTAAATAATCTTTATCTCAAAAACGAATAAAGATTTTCTAATTTGGTTCTCACCATGACAAAATAGACACTTGTCTCTATAAATTTTGAATGTTTCATTAAAATATCTCAAGAATTCGATTTTTGGTGATTTTTAATTAACTTGAGATAGCCATAAACGTTCACGTTGAATTTAATGATTTATATCTCAAAAACGAATAAATATTTTCAAGATTCGGTTTCATCACGAGAAAGTAGACACTTTCCTCTATAAATTATGAATAATTCATTAAGATATCTTAAGAATTCGATTTTTCGTGATTTTTTAAAACAAGAATATTAATTTCAAAAAAACATAAAAATTAGGTTAACTTAAATAATCTTTATCTCAAAAACGAATAAAGATTTGGTTCTCACCAAGACAAAATAGACACTTACCTCTATAAATTTTGAATGTATCATTAAAATATCTCAAAAATTCGATTTTTGGTGATTTTTAATTAACTTGAGATAACCATAAATGTTCACGTTGAATTTAATGATTTGTATCTCAAAAACGAATAAATATTTTCAAGATTCGGTTTCATCACGAATAAATAGACGCTTTTCTCTATAAATCATGAATAATTGATTAAGATATCTTAAGAATTCGATTTTTCGTGATTTTTTAAAACAAGATCATTAATTTCAAAAAATATTAAAAAGTCAGGTTAACTTAAATAATCTTTATCTCAAAAACGAATAAAGATTTTCTAATTTGGTTCTCACCAAAACAAAATAGACACTTACCTCTAAAAATTTTGAATGTATCATTAAAATATCTCAATAATTCGATTTTTGGTGATTTTTAATTAACTTGAGATAGCCATAAACGTTCACGTTGAATTTAATGATTTATATCTCAAAAACGAATAAATATTTTCAAGATTCGATTTCATCATGAGAAAGTAGACACTTTCCTCTATAAATTATGAATAATTCATTAAGATATCTTAAGAATTCGATTTTTCGTGGTTTTTTAAAACAAGATTATTAATTTCAAAAAATCATAAAAATTAGGTTAACTTTAAGAATCTTTATCTGAAAAACGAATAAAGATTTTCTAACTTGGTTCTCACCAAGACAAAATAGACGCTTACCTCTATAAATTTTGAATGTTTCATTAAAATATCTCAAGAATTCGATTTTTGGTGATTTTTAATTAACTTGAGATAGCCATAAATGTTCACGTTGAATTTAATGATTTATATCTCAAAAACGAATAAATATTTTCAAGATTCGGTTTCATCACGAGAAAGTAGACACTTTCTTCTATAAATAATGAATAATTCATTAAGTTGTCTTAAGAATTCGATTTTTCGTAATTTTTTAAAACAAGATTATTAATTTCAAAAAATCATAAAAATTAGGTTAACTTTAATAATCTTTATCTCAAAAACGAATAAAGATTTTCTAACTTGGTTCTCACCAAGACAAAATAGACACTTGTCTCTATAAATTTTGAATGTTTCATTAAAATATCTCAAGAATTCGATTTTTGGTGATTTTTAATTTTAGTGAGAAACCGATCATTAGTCTGTCAAATTTATTTTATCCAGATCAATATGGTTTCAATTCTAATCATCTTATTACTTTTAACTAATTTCCTCCAAGACATCGATGGTTTATTTCGTGGAAACATAATGAAACAAATAAAAGGCAAAGCAATGAGTTATTATAAATCGAAATTTGGCACGAAAGGTTTAAATTTTATGGGCTATGAACTGTCCGAATATCCAGGCGCGAATGACATTTATCGAAAAGAAAACATAGCAAAATGGGATGAATATTACGAATGTTTAAACGCACAAAACGAAGCGTTAGGTTCCCTAAGAAATTTCGTACCCGAAGCAATTTTGGCTTACGAAAGCGGTTACGTTAAGTAAATTTAAAAATATTAATCAACACCGATTTAACTACTTTTTTTGATTAGATTGGACTGTAAAATCTGTTTAAGCCCCGAATCTCAACACAACCTCGAATCCGTCGAATGGGATTTTGGAAAAGAGGACGATAATTTTTTAACCGAAATCGAATTAAACGAACATGTTATAATCGCACCGGAAGATAAATCGTTAAGCATTTATAATCTTCATCTAGAACACACCGGTCAATACGTTTGTCGACTTGGACAAACTATAACAGCTCCGATTTATTTGACCGTTGTTAAAGGAGATAACTTAACTGAAGTAAAGTTAATAATAATAAATTTGCCAAAAAAAAATAAATAAGGTAAAATTTTAGGTTCATGGTAAAAATGCTGAAAAAGGGCCGTTTCCACAACCTCCAAAAACGATTGCCGGAAGCGATGCTTTATATTTAGATACTGTGTGGAGTCCATGGTCGCAATGTAATCGATGTCATAAAGTTGGAAAACGTCACAGACACGGTTATTGCATTATTAAATATGGAGAGGAAGATGTGGATAGAATACGAAGGAATGAGGAAAATATTACTATAACAGCTGCTACAACTTCGTTTAATAATAATTCTGGGTATTTTGATGAAGGAACTACTGTTAAGGAAAATGTGGGTACTTTTTTGAATTGTTTAATTTGCATAGGTGGGGTAAATAGTAAGAGTTAATAGATTTATACATTTCCCATTAAGGCCACGTTTCAATTTTCTCAGATTACTAAAAATGTAAAAAAATATACAGCTACACCCTTGATATAGTAGATATATGACTTTTTTATATCATAAAAAAATTATATAGTACAGTACATATTATATTAATACAACGCCTCGAACACAAGCTACTTCAGGGATTTAAAGTGAAATCAATGTTTGTATATGTTAGTAAATATATAGTCTGCTATAAGATTTTATTAACACTCTGCTGAAATTGCTTGCGGGCGAGGCACTACAATCTTCCAAAATAAACGATATTCTGTTGATATTTCAAATAAAGCGCCTCGCCCGCAAGCGACCTCGGCGATTTAGAGTAAAATCGTTCCTTATGTATCTTAGTAAAGATATAAAGTCGTCTTGTAAGACGATTTTATTCGCACTTTACCAAGGTCACTTGCTGGCGAGGCGCTACAATGTTCCAAAATGGGCGATTGTACGATTGATTGATGTAAACATTTCAAATCCAGCGCCTCATCCGCAAGCGATCTCGGCGATTTAAGACGAAATCGTTCCTACTATATCATAGTAAATATATAAAGTCTCCTATAAGACGGTTGTATTCTCACTACGTCGAGGTCCCTTGCGGGCGAATGGCTACAATCTTCCAAAATCGATACATTTCCTCGCCCGCAAGCGACCTCGGCGATTTCAGGCGAAGTCATTTTTTTGTAACTATGTAAAGTCTCCTATAAGATGATTACTCACAACGTCGCACAGTGGCCAATTTTACGAATTTAGTAGGACTCAAAAAACTCGAAAATCCGGCAAGTTATACCAATGAAATTTAGCATGTGGCTATTTTGGCTCTTAGTACCAAAATCTAATATTTATACCAAGTTTCAAGTCATATTCGTCAATCGGAGGTGGTACTTTATTTTTACACTGCATAAGCGAATAAAATTATGAGAAATATCCATATCGTAAACTTCACTCGAACGGTGTAACCGGAAGTGGTTCTTCATCTAAACACCATCCATAATTTTTGAAATAAACTGGCATTTTTAAAAAAAGGGCATGAAAATGTGTATAAGCCTTTAAATGTAAACATATAGATATTAAATATCAGTCATATTACGGAACCGAAAGTAATCAGGTTTATTCTTTAGTTTATATTTAAGCCTGCTATCTGATTGAGGCCCATTTTTACCAACCTCCAGTTAAACTATCTAGCTGTGGTTATTTCGATTTTATGCGTTCTCATTGGTTATGAGCCGGTTTTTAACTGTTACATAAATTTATCGGGAGGTGGTAAAAGTGGCCCTAAATGCAATAAAAGTATTTTAATGGTTAATTTTGAGTAAATCGTGAATTTGCATGGATGCAGTCTATTTATGTTTTCATTAGTATATTTTTTCAACAGACAATCGACCGTTTAATACAACAAACAGCTAATGTGAAAATTTTCAAATACATATACATGTGTCCGGAAATTGCGTCTATCAGTATATTAATTTTGTTTAATGCAATTTTTCTTGTAAACCACTGGTTTTAGGAAATTTTTGAAATAGTATCTTTTCATGTGGTTTTTTCCGCTGAATAGATAGATGTAATTAAAACCACAAAAAAACATAAAGATAAAAAAGTTATGGTATCCTGCCTGTTATCTTGGAATTTATAAATTATTTATTCTATTTCATTTGATTATCTTATTTGTCACATAAAAATATGCTTGCATACGAAATTTGAGCATTCTAAAGCTTCCCGTATTTGAGAAATCGTTGAAAAAGTACTTTCTGAGTGCCATCTTTAACGACCTCTAGCATCCTTAGGAAGCATTATCGGACCGGGCTTTATATAAACTTTTCTTTATGATTTTAGATGTAGAATCACGCCTTCAGTATATAGACGCAATTTCCGGACAATCTGTATATAATCCCGAAACGTTGTGATGATACAACAATCCTGTATATTTTGTTGAATAATTTGAAAACATATTTTGAAACGAATTTTTATAATAATAAGTTTAAAATTAGATTATTTTCTAAACATTCAAAATGATTAGGACTTTGTAATAAAACAAAAAAGTACTAAGGATATAATTTTCTTGGACGTACTGTGTAGTTGGACATACTGTATATTTTCTTGTTTCATTCGGTTTTCAGAAAATTGATCACACTCCCCGTGATATTATTTTTGTGTATTCCAAGTTTAAGTTATCTAACAGAAGAATATCCATATTGCATTTAAGCTATGTGATCAAAAATAACTCTTCTAAGCTATATAGGCAAAAGTTGGCAGCTATTTTTATACATTTTTTATGGAAATAGACTTTAAAATGATATATATTTTAGAGCATCCCTAACTGCTAAAACTATAGCCAAAGATTAAAAATTCTTGAAATTGATGGCATAGACAATCGGAGGTGTATTATTAAAGTGAACCATCAAATTACTTATTGATACCTGAGTTAGATTCTCTATTGATAAGTTTTACACCAAAATTTTGTGGTATCACTCATCAAAAATCACGACAAAGTTAACCGAAATACATAAAATCAAGGATCATTCGTTTCGATATTCGTAGAGGCTTGAAATTTTGTGTATCTTATACAAGCTAGTCAAAAATTGAATTAGCGTTTCTCCGTATTCAATTGCGAGAAAGTCGAAAATTTAATTCTCTACAAATAATTTTATAAACATTCCTCTACCTATTTATTATAGTTTTCTACCTATTCAGGAATTTATCAAAATCATACACAAAATACTAGAAACAAAATACAAGCGGCCTCGGATTTATAGTGAAATCGTTCCTTGTATATCTTAGTAAATATATAAAGTCCCTATAAGATGATTTTCTTCTCATTCCGTCGAGGTCGTTTGCGGGCGAGGGGCTGCAATCTTTCGAAATAGACACTTTTCTGTTGAAATTTCAAATCCAGCGTCTCGCCCGCAAGCGACCTCGGCGATATGAGGCGAAATCGTTCCTTGTATATCTTAGTAAATATATAGTCTCCTATAAGACCATGTATTTGAGGTCGCTTACAGGCGAGGCTCTATAATATTCTAATAATAATATTATAATAACATTCTAATAATATTATTGATATTCTAATAATAATATTATAAAATAAATTATGTAAATATTTCAAATCCAAACACTTAACAACTTAAAAAAAGGAGAAATTTTAAAAGTTAACTCATTATTGATATAGAAGCAATACATTAAATAGTATTAACGTAATTTGCTCAGGGATTTACTCAAAAACAGGAAAGTATTCTTTACACTCGGAACCACTTCAATTTTTTGGAATATTAAAGGAATTATAAAAGATTTTCAACTCAACTAAACCTAACCCAAAATAAATCTAAATGGAACTCAATATGAGAGATAGTATCAAGTTGAGTTGGGTTGAGCTCCAACTTCATATTATTTAACCCTCGCAGTACTGACGTTTCGCCAACCGTTGCGGACGGTGCCTGGATCAACCGAGACCCGAACAGTTTTTGTTTACGTAGAATATAAAAAATGAAGCTTTTGCCATTATGATTTTGACTTATTTTATTTTAAAGGTGAACTATTATTAGGGATATAAAATAATACATAAAAATAAAATTTAAAAAAAATTACATAAAAAATATTTATTCTAAATCATTACAATTTTTCACACAAAATATTTTTTGTACATGTTGAATGTATATTACATACATATTTATGACAAACATCACATTTTGATTTATATTTATTGTCATTTCCAATACACAAGCTACATCTTGAGCGTTTTTCTAATGTTGTACTCATTTGTTTATTTATTTTTCGGCCTGTACTTTCGATGGCGTCCACAATGTGTCTCGAAAATACTACTGCATTGGTTTCAAATGCTCTAGCTCTAGAATCTATGTTTGCAGCAACTAACTGTTCAGACAAATTTTCTATAAATTGTTTTCTTCTTGATTTTATGTTACCAGTTGCCCAATCCGGATTTTTGAGTTGCCATAGTACAAATGCATTATAGGCTGCAATATCTATATAATGTAAAAAAAGCGACAGAGGCCAACGTCGTGTACATCTCCGGCAAGTGTATTCTCTTAGAATTTTATCTAAAACATCCACTCCACTTTTTGTTGAATTGTAATAATTGATAATATTAGGTTTGTAATTATTATTTTCGTCAGAAATAGCATGTTCTCGATGAACGCTCGAAAGTAAAACTACGCATTTTCTTGGTTTTGGGATATACGACACAAGTGTTGGATTTTCAGAAAATATAAAATCGGAAGAGAATTGAGCTCTTCCGGATATTGTTATCAAAGATTTTGGTAAATCCTTTCTATTTTTCCGCATTGTTCCCAGTATAAATATGTTATCTTTGAGTAAATCCTCTGCAAGTGAGATATCCGTAAAAAAATTGTCGGTTGTGATAGTTCGATTAGATCCCTTCCAAAACTCTGAAAGAACTCTAACTACTCGTTGTCCTTGTCCTTTCTCCGGTGTGTTTCCGCATTTTCCTAAATACACTTCAAAATTACAACAATAATATGTAGTAGCGTCACATAGGGCCCATAATTTCAGCCCATATTTCCCCGGCTTGCTCGGCATATACACCTTGAATGGACATCTTCCTCGAAATGTTACTAATTGTTCATCAATAGTGCCTACATTAGACGCTCGGTAATTATCTCTGCAATTTCTTGTTAAAATATTTGTAATGGTTCTCAAAGCTGCCAACTTATCGGTCATTTTTCTTTCTTCTCGTGTCTGAAAGTCGTCAAAACGCAAAAATCGTAAAATGTTTGTAAATCTATCACGAGACATAGATGCTCGATAAATTTGTCGACTATAAGCAATCTTTTTCTTCCATAGATCTTTTTTCATCAACACGGTCTACCGGCTTCCATATATTATTTGAAAACATTTCATAATATTTAACCGCTTTTTCATTTGTATAAGTAATTATAATGTCCATGATTTCATCATTTATAAATAAATCAAAACATTGTTCCATGGTTTCTACACCCTCAGAATTTGCTGTGAGTGTAGCATCATATTTACCAAATCTGCATCTCTGTTTGTGGGGGAAATATATCTCCATGTTCGTCCACAAACATTTTGGTCTTTACAGTGTGACATATTATTACTATTTTCACCACTAAACTCATCACTTTCATAATCCTCTTCTTCTGGTACTGCATCACTAAAAGTCAATGACGCACATTCATCATCAGAAGACACTTCATTGTTATAATCATCATTATTATTTACAAAATTAGCAAACATTTTATTTTTCGATGTAGATCGTTGCTCTAAAATACACCTTCTGTGAACTAAATCAAGAATTTAATGGCAATTGTATTGTCGCTATAGCCTCTTACACAGAGAGACGCCTGGCGCTGTAAAGAAACGGTCGAGACATATTTTTTCGTCGTTTTTTCGTCGGGACGTCCGTTTGACGCCGATCTAACTTAACGCACTCCTTGAGTAACGACAAATCTATTTATTACAATTTCTCGCAAAAATTTATTTGGGTCCAAATAGACCCAGGCACCGGAATACGAGGGTTAATATGAGGGGTATTATGAAGCTAAAGCTCAACCCAACCAACCAGTTAATTTTCAACAGTCAATTTAAGTTTTCAAAAAGCTTAGAAGATTCGTTAGATTGAGTTGGGTTGAGTTTTGTTGGGATGGGGTTGAGCTCCAACATCATACCATTCAATATGAGGGATGTTATGGGTTGGTTATAATTAGTTTATTACACCCGAATATCCGTTATAAACGGATTCGCTATAAGCAAATTTATTTAGATTATGTTAAACACGGCAATTTGTTCATAACAATAAATCATAACAATTTATTGGCAATAATCGGTATACTTTACTGCACATTTCGATCACTGTTAACGGTAAAGGGTCTATGACACAAAAAGTTTGGGAACTTCTGCTGTAGACTAACATGTGTACTTCAAGCCTACGTATTATTTTTTTATAAATATGTAGTATTAAGGCTGCGGTAAACGTCATGAAAATCAGGTACTTAAACATGGACGCAGTACTTCCAAGTTTAGGGAACAGAAAAGGGATTAATGTAAATATTTTACATCGGGTTAAAATAGACATATAAGGCTGTGTAATATGTATCGCCAAAGAGTTATTTTTATTGTTATTAATGAAAAAAAAATCACAAAGTTAGGTATATTTTTAGCCATATTCCATCGTTTATACAGAATAAACTAGTTCACAAATCACTTTGAAAATATACTCACCGTGAGACAACTGTGTGGCAAAACATTCCCCAAAAATAGTATAAGTTTAAAACGACACCCTTCATTATGTTAATTTGTAGATAACTAGAAATTACGTACTTACATGTAAACTATATGGGATAATAAACTGGATTTTAGGCAACGGTACTAACATATTAGCAGTTCAGTTATGTTTTAATAGGTGTCGAGGTGTTTTAAAATAATATATTTTAACGATTAGCGTAAAATTTAAGTAGATTTTCATTCTGTTAAGTTCTCATTAGATTAATTATTGACAATATATTGTTTTAAATTAAAAATTAAGGTAGAAAAATAAATTAGTCGAATGAAAATATGACGAGAAAAAAAATTGCGTTGAACCGCCTATTCCACTTGTTCTGGCCTTGTTTATAGATGTATATCTATAAACAAGGGTTCTGGTGTGTGAGATAAGTTTTCGGCCAATAGAATTGACCGTTTAAAAAATAGGTACTTATTCTACTGTTGTTACTGACAGACAATAATATAAACGTAGATTATTTAAGAATATTAGTTATCATGATGGTTTATGTTAATAATTAGAATAGTTATTTAACCTATAAGGCACATAAGGACACTATAACGTGTGAGGAAGAATTGTACGGGACGAGGGAATCGAGGCCCGTGATTCTGCTGAGGAAAGTTAGTTCTTACGTGTCGCATGGCTTATTACGTTTTTCCCAATAGTAGAAGTCAATATTCTATAAAATATCCAAAGTTTACTTGCCAAATATTCGTTTGGAAACTCAAATACTTGAGAACACTTACATTTGTCATTACTTGTTACGTGTAATACTTTACCATGAAAAGAAAAATAAAATTGAAGAAATTACGAATAAATTTGTCAAAAATTATTACCCTCCAAGTATCTAAAGCGTTCTGAAGATATTATATATATATGTACACTTATTTCAAACATCGATTTCATTTGAAAGAATAATTTTCGTCAATTTGAACAATTATTATTATACTCCTAGGACAATAATGAATATTAAGTTTCGTCGTTAAGGGAAGTTATAATAAATAAAGTATAATAAACTGGTCATATAGCCAATCATGGCAAATGAAATTACAGTAACCATGGAAAATATCCAGTAGTTAAATTTAACCAAAGATGAATAAACCGGCCCTAAGAGTAGTAAAAAAATACTTTCCCACCAGCAATCTCAAGCTGTTTTTTGAAATAAAATCTTTGTTTTTATGTTGACGTCGAAGGTTTCGTGCTCGTACAACATTTTGTTTTCGCTGAATTTTATTAACGTTATTTAAGAAATATTTGCCAACCTTCCCTCTTCCAACAGTACTTAAAGCCTTTGCTTGCCATGACACACCTGGTAATATAACTGGTTTATGCAGTGTAAAAGAGTAAAAAAAAGGTGTCTCGTATCTAAACGTACTACTTTCAAGTCAATCGCGATCAATCACTCATTCGATACTTTATTTTGGTTCACCAACTGAGGCGAAATATGAAGATTTTTGACCACGAATTATTAGTGGAAGGTACGGGACAGTTATATACTCTTCATATACCTTCATTGTAACGCAAGCCTGCAGTATATGCTCTGCGTTGAAAGGATCCTCATTGAGTCAAGTTCAGCCGTTTCCCACAATTTATCTTTGCCAACATGGACATATACAACACGGCCTTATTATTAGTTTCCTTCGCTATTAATCGGGGCACTTTAACCAACAAATTCTCTAATGCACCTAAACATTAACACTTGATGTAAAAAGATATAAATAGCATTAATGTTATACGTGCCATTTATGTGATACAATAAACCGGTGTTTTTAAGCTGCAACAATTTTTCGTTAACCTTCCCCCTTTTAGGGCAGAACTCCGCACAATTTTCACAAAACTTTTTTCGTTTATATTTTCCGGAAAACATGTACACTTTTGATTGTGTACATGTACTTATTGTTAGATAGAAGTATATAAATTTGTTATTCATGCAGATAGTTATTCATTCAGATAGTGTTAATGTATCAAACCTTGCCAAAACCTAAATAGAAAAACTAAATAAAATATAGCGTCAAAATATCGCAAACTTTAAGCAATCAAAGTCATAATACCACATAAACGCACAAATACAAGTTAGATAGCTAAACAGGATCCGCGATAGTTAAACATTCAGAAGCTAATAACACTACTGTTTACGTAAATATTGGGGTATAGTCTCAATATATAAGCTTTGCTCCAACGAGCGCTCCGACTCGTCAAAATGCAATCGCTCACATCAAGTGATGTGGACTGCCTTAGTCATCTGCTTAAGTGTAATGACATTACTAAACATGTGCGATTGTATTTGATGAGTTCGCGACGAGTCGCCAGTCTGGCAGCACGCTTGATACGAGTAGTGGTGGGAAAAGAATCGCTTAAAAATACGAATTTTCTTTATTTCCTCAAATCTGGCATGGCGCGACATCTGTTAACGACAAGATCTGGAGTCAAAGCGATCTCGAGATTTAGAGGTCATCTCACGAACGTTCAACGTTTAACGCGGCCTTAAATCATGAATGTAAAAATGAATCTTGAACCGCTCCCTTAAGTTAAAACGTAATTCGTCTAACCTCCTTAGCGAAATCGAGAAAGACCAATTATTGCCGACTGTTCCTATAATCGACAGAATCGATAGTCCGATCTGTTTCGCATCATTATTTTCGTTACGGATATTAGTAAATAAATCGGGTCTTGCAATATCTTTCATTTACACATCTTGTATTCAAGCTGTATACCACCGATTAAGAAAAAATTGCGGGGTAACCGTTCAGAGATTAGTATTGTTCTTCAATTCTCTGTTTGAAATGTTCGATATCACGTAGTAAGATACCTACTACTTTATTAGATTTGATTTTTGTGATTCATCATTTTGAATGATTATTTCTAACAAACTAAAATTACAATCACTATTGTTGAGTATCTTGAATAAAAAATACTAAATAATTACTATTTTTAGACATCAGCTTGTGTAAATTGCAAAGAAATTGAATTGGATTTATTAAAAATATTTGAAGGAGGAATGCCGTGTGAATCTCACATTTTACCAAATTCATTTAAAAACATCCCTGACGTGAAAGAACGTATCGGCGAAATAATGGTTGGATATTGCAAGGTAATTTTAACAATTTTAATAAAATCTAATAATATAACAGCATAACCAAGGTACCATGTCCAAAATCGCAATTATTTGAAGTAAGAGATAAAAGTGGAAAGATTATAGAAACAGCAAATAATTCGGCTGGAATTTATTCAATGTTACAACCGATTCCACCACCTGTGCCTCCTTTAGTGCAACAGGTTCAATATGCTGCTAAAGGAAATGATATTACAATAGCTTGCCCTGGGTAAAATATTAATAAAATAATTTAATGAAAAATTTTAAAAAAATAATTTTTTTTAGGAATTTAAATAGTGATGCACCAATAATTTGGCAAATATCTGGCAAAAACGTCGTCCCAGAATTATTAAAACAAGATTCCCTCGGTCGAATTTTTATAACACTCTCCGATAAAATTCGAATAAAGCAAGCAAAATTATCCGATACAAACACATACAGTTGTTGGCAAAATGATGAAGTAGCCGGCGTAATACGATTGGTAGTTGAAAAACAGATCGAAATGAATTTTAATCATCACATAATGTTGTTTGGTATGATCATTATTTTGTCGACGTTTATTTTGGTGTTTATTAAGGCGTTCTTTGGACGGAAATATGCAAAGACGTAAAAAATGTACTTACCACAAGACCGTCTGCGGATTTTGTTCGAAATGTTGGAGGTACCATGTCGGGGGTTAATGTTGCTGGTGGTTCTATACCATTTAAACAACGCGCCACGAACCACATTGCCAAAGCGAATTGTTCGTTATTTAATTTGCCGCATTGTTTTATATCACAAAGTGCCCTAAAAAAATAAATGTGCTTTAGAATATATTTGTGTAAAAATATTATAAATAAATGTGTTATAATAAAATATTCTTCCCTAACTCATAGGAACTACTTATATTTAGAATTTATTATTTTTAATATTCTATTTATTAATTCTAATATAATAAGAATTTATTAACATGTTCACTTAAGAACACTTTTTGGTGCATGATACAGACGTACACAATTAAATCCCATAACAAAAATGTTCAAACTATCATCATACCTGTAAAGATTTTCGCATTGCGAAATGAGTCTTGGTCAAAATGACCGAGTAATATATTACAGAGCGCCTCACTCTGTAAAATATTACATGTTTTACATCAGTGCAGTGATGGACGCACGAGTTATTTAAACAATAGGTAGGTATTTACCCCAGCCTAGGGTAGATACTTATAGAAGAAAAAATCGTAAAGAAGTTTTTGATATATTTTGTTTGAACTCAACGTAAATTTGCAGCATTTCATAAAATTTACGATTTTCTTAATCATCTTGAAAAAGTGGTACAAAATCGAATTTTTATGATATCTTGATGTAATTTTCAGTAATTTTTAAAGGAATGGTAGGAAAAACATATTTCAAAATCTGAATCCGTTTTTGAGATATCATATTTTGAACTCAACTTAAATTTGTAGCATTTCATTAGAATTGTAAATTTGCATAATCATTTTTGAAAAGTCTAATTCTTAAGATATTTTTCTTTGTTATTTATAAAATAAAGTATGTATTTTTCCGAGAACAATACCATATTTGACTATCTCAATCTGTTTTTCAAATATCATGTTTAGAACTCAACATAAATTTCGAGATATGATCCTGAGATAACAAGAAATTGAAAGAAAACAAATTTTTTGATAACAATATACTAATATCTGACGAATTTGACGTAATTTAGATTAGAACAAGTTATTATGACTGAAACTGAATACATTTTTGGTTTTTTCTTTTATTTTTATGGATTTGTACTGTTTCTAACCCAACGCCCGGATATTTACCTTGGGAATTTTCTCTTGAAAATAAATACCTGAGTATTTAACAACACTGCACTAATGCGATCAACTCCTCAATATTCAATCAAACAACAAATCAACATTGCACGCCTTGATTTGTTTGAATCGAAATAGGGTCACAAAACGATTATTCATGTAGATATGCAACTTGCTTTTTACTCATTCTAGTAAGCAAAAACGAATTATTTTTAGTTTTGCAATATTAGCTGATAATCAATCAGTCGTCTGGTGTTATATAACATGGTTATTTTCATACATATTGTTATAAGAATGTTGAGGGAAGAGGCAAATGAGGAGGTATTAAATCTGCAGAAATACATAAACCCCAAACTGTAGAACCAACAACATCTTCTGACCCTGACTATGGAAGGAAACCAATTGCATGGAAAAAACTTTTTTCCATTGAATGGAAAAATCTCAAAAGTAAGCAAATGGTTCGTATCCCATTCACAAAAGAACCAGATGTCAAAAAAATCTGTCCAAGCTTCTAATTGATGAGACATTTAAATGACCCAACAAGACTTATTCTGCGCTATTTGAATACATAACTCAGACTGGTTTCATAGTTATCTAAAAAAAATGAAACGATCTTCTACCAAATTTAGTAAACTATTGGAGCATGGAGTCAACATTTAATAATAATGCTTTTAATAATAATTTCAAATCGTTTTTGTAGCTTTGTCCCAAAATAGGTTCGAATTACTTTTGAGGATAAACAAGACTATCCTCATCAAGAGACTTCACAAAACGCAGACTTTAGCCAACACAAATTTTCAAACGATATTGATCCCGTTATATCGAAGTCAATTAGTAGACAAAAAAAAGTTATATTGAAAACGAAAACATCAATATTACAGTACAAGTCAGGAAACAAATATTTTTCATTAACGTGTATGTGAGATTTCACACGAACCAAAGGCAATTGTAGAAAGACATACAAGTTAATGGAAAACATTAGTTTCCCACATGTGCAATTTGTAGCATTTCACTAAAATTGAAAATTTGCATAATCATTTTTGAAAAGTGTAATTCTTAAGATATTTTTCTTTGTTATTTATAAAATAAAGTATGTATTTTTCCGAGAACAATACCATATTTGACTATCTCAATCTGTTTTTCAAATATCATGTTTAGAACTCAACATAAATTTCGAGATATGATCCTGAGATAACAAGAAATTGAAAGAAAACAAATTTTTTGATAACAATATACTAATATCAGACGAATTTGACGTAATTTAGATTAGAACAAGTTATTATGACTGAAACTGAATATATATATATATATATATATATATATATATATTTGGTTTTTTCTTTTATTTTTATGGATTTGTACTGTTTCCAAATTTTATAAATACTTCGAAACATCCATCTTTGGTAAGTACCCCCGGATATTTACCCTGGGAATTTTCTCTTGAAAATAAATACCTGAGTATTTAACAACACTGCACCAGTGCGATCAACTCCTCAATATTCAATCAAACAACAAATCAACATTGCACGCCTTGATTTGTTTGAATCGAAATATGGCCACAAAACGATTATTCATGTAGATATGCAACTTGCTTTTTACTCATTCTAGTAAGCAAAAACGAATTATTTTTAGTTTTGCTATATTAGCTGATTATCAATCAGTCGTCTGGTGTTATATAACATGGTTATTTTCGTAAATATTGTTATAAGAATGTTGAGGGAAGAGGCAGATGGGGAGGTACTAAAACTGCAGAAATACATAAACCCCAAACTGTAGAACCAACATCTTGTGACCCTGACTATAGAAGAAAACCAATTGCATGGAAAAAAATTTTTTCCATTGAATGGAAAAATCTCCAAAGTAGGCAAATGGTTCGTATCCCATTCACGAAAGAACCAGATGTCAAAAAAATCTGTCCAAGCTTCTAATTGATGAGAAATTTAAATGACCCAACAAGATTTATTCTGCGCTATTTGAATACATAACTCAGACTGGTTTCATAGTTATCTACAAAATGAAACGATCTTCTACCAAATTTAGTAAACTATTGGAGCATGGAGTCAACATTTAATAATAATGCTTTTAATAATAATTTCAAATCGTTTTTGTGGCTTTGTCCCAAAATAGGTTCGAATTACTTTTGAGGATAAACAAGACTATCCTCATCAAGAGACTTCACAAAACGCAGACTTTAGCCAACACAAATTTTCAAACGATATTGATCCCGTTATATCGAAGTCAATTAGTAGACAACAAAAAGTTATATTGAAAACGAAAACGTCAATATTACAGTACAAGTGAGGAAACATATTTTTCATTAACGTGTATGTCGGATTTCACACGCACCAAAGGCAATTGTAGAAAGACATACAAGTTAATGGAAAACATTAGTTTCCCACATGTGCAATTTGTAGCATTTCACTAAAATTGAAAATTTGCATAATCATTTTTGAAAAGTCTATTTCTTAAGATATTTTTCTTTGTTATTTATAAAATAAAGTATGTATTTTTCCGAGAACAATACCATATTTGACTATCTCAATCTGTTTTTCAAATATCATGTTTAGAACTCAACATAAATTTCGAGATATGATCCTGAGATAACAAGAAATTGAAAGAAAACAAATTTTTTGATAACAATATACTAATATCAGACGAATTTGACGTAATTTAGATTAGAACAAGTTATTATGACTGAAACTGAATATATATATATATATATATATATTTGATTTTTTCTTTTATTTTTATGGATTTGTACTGTTTCCAAATTTTATAAATACTTCGAAATATCCATCTTTGGTAAGTACCCCCGGATATTTACCCTGGGAATTTTCTCTTGAAAATAAATACCTGAGTATTTAACAACACTGCACCAGTGCGATCAACTCCTCAATATTCAATCAAACAACAAATAAACATTGCACGCCTTGATTTCTTTGAATCGAAATAGGGTCACAAAACGATTATTCATGTAGATATGCAACTTGCTTTTTACTCATTCTAGTAAGCAAAAACGTATTATTTTTAGTTTTGCTATATTAGCTGATAATCAATCAGTCGTCTGATGTTATATAACATGGTTATTTTCGTACATATTATCATAAGAATGTTGAAGGAACAGGCAGATGGGGAGGTATTAAAACTGCAGAAATACATAAACCCCAAACTGTAGAACCAACAACATCTTCTGACCCTGACTATGGAAGAAAACCAATTGCATGGAAAAATTTGTTTTCCATTGAATGGAAAAATCTCCAAAGTAGACAAATGGTTCGTATCTCATTCACGAAGGAACCAGATATCAAAAAAATCTGTCCAAGCTTCTAATTGATGAGAAATTTAAATGACCCAACAAGATTTATTCTGCGCTATTTGAATACATAACTCAGACTGGTTTCATAGTTATCTACAAAATGAAACGATCTTCTACCAAATTTAGTAAACTATTGGAGCATGGAGTCAACATTTAATAATAATGCTTTTAATAATAATTTCAAATCGTTTTTGTGGCTTTGTCCCAAAATAGGTTCGAATTACTTTTGAGGATAAACAAGACTATCCTCATCAAGAGACTTCACAAAACGCAGACTTTAGCCAACACAAATTTTCAAACGATATTGATCCCGTTATATCGAAGTCAATTAGTAGACAACAAAAAGTTATATTGAAAACGAAAACGTCAATATTACAGTACAAGTGAGGAAACATATTTTTCATTAACGTGTATGTCGGATTTCACACGCACCAAAGGCAATTGTAGAAAGACATACAAGTTAATGGAAAACATTAGTTTCCCACATGTGCAATTTGTAGCATTTCACTAAAATTGAAAATTTGCATAATCATTTTTGAAAAGTCTATTTCTTAAGATATTTTTCTTTGTTATTTATAAAATAAAGTATGTATTTTTCCGAGAACAATACCATATTTGACTATCTCAATCTGTTTTTCAAATATCATGTTTAGAACTCAACATAAATTTCGAGATATGATCCTGAGATAACAAGAAATTGAAAGAAAACAAATTTTTTGATAACAATATACTAATATCAGACGAATTTGACGTAATTTAGATTAGAACAAGTTATTATGACTGAAACTGAATATATATATATATATATATATATATATTTGATTTTTTCTTTTATTTTTATGGATTTGTACTGTTTCCAAATTTTATAAATACTTCGAAATATCCATCTTTGGTAAGTACCCCCGGATATTTACCCTGGGAATTTTCTCTTGAAAATAAATACCTGAGTATTTAACAACACTGCACCAGTGCGATCAACTCCTCAATATTCAATCAAACAACAAATAAACATTGCACGCCTTGATTTCTTTGAATCGAAATAGGGTCACAAAACGATTATTCATGTAGATATGCAACTTGCTTTTTACTCATTCTAGTGAACAAAAACGAATTATATTTAGTTTTGCAATATTAGCTGATAATCAATCAGTCGTCTAATGTTATATACCATGGTTACTTTCGTACATATTGTCATAAGAATGTTGAGGGAAGAGGCAGATGGGGAGGTATTAAAACTGCAGAAATACATAAACCCCAAACTGTAGAACCAACAACATCTTCTGACCCTGACTATGGAAGAAAACCAATTGCATGGAAAAAACTTTTTTCCATTGAATGGAAAAATCTCCAAAGTAGGCAAATGGTTCGTATCCCATTCACAAAAGAACCAGATGTCAAAAAATCTGTCCAAGCTTCTAATTGATGAGACATTTAAATGACCCAACAAGACTTATTCTGCGCTATTTGAATACATAACTCAGACTGGTTTCATAGTTATCTACAAAATGAAACGATCTTCTACCAAATTTAGTAAACTATTGGAGCATGGAGTCAACATTTAATAATAATGCTTTTAATAATAATTTCAAATCGTTTTTGTAGCTTTGTCCCAAAATAGATTCGAATTACTTTTGAGGATAAACAAGACAATCCTCATCAAGAGACTTCACAAAACGCAGACTTTAGCCAATACAAATTTTCAAACGATATTGATCCCGTTATATCGAAGTCAATTAATAGACAACAAAAAGTTATATTGAAAACGAAAACGTCAATATTACAGTACAAGTGAGGAAACATATTTTTCATTAACGTGTATGTCGGATTTCACACGAACCAAAGGCAATTGTAGAAAGACATACAAGTTAATGGAAAACATTAGTTTCCCACATGTGCAATTTGTAGCATTTCACTAAAATTGAAAATTTGCATAATCATTTTTGAAAAGTCTAATTCTTAAGATATTTTTCTTTGTTATTTATAAAATAGAGTATGTATTTTTTCGAGAACAATACCATATTTGACTATCTCAATCTGTTTTTCAAATATCATGTTTAGAACTCAACATAAATTTCGAGATATGATCCTGAGATAACAAGAAATTGAAAGAAAACAAATTTTTTGATAACAATATACTAATATCAGACGAATTTGATGTAATTTAGATTAGAACAAGTTATTATGACTGAAACTGAATATATATATATATATTATATATTATATATATATTTGGTTTTTTCTTTTATTTTTATGGATTTGTACTGTTTCCAAATTTTATAAATACTTCGAAATATCCATCTTTGGTAAGTACCCCCGGATATTTACCCTGGGAATTTTCTCTTGAAAATAAATACCTGAGTATTTAACAACACTGCACCAGTGCGATCAACTCCTCAATATTCAATCAAACAACAAATCAACATTGCACGCCTTGATTTGTTTGAATCGAAATATGGCCACAAAACGATTATTCATGTAGATATGCAACTTGCTTTTTACTCATTCTAGTAAGCAAAAACGAATTATTTTTAGTTTTGCTATATTAGCTGATTATCAATCAGTCGTCTGGTGTTATATAACATGGTTATTTTCGTAAATATTGTTATAAGAATGTTGAGGGAAGAGGCAGATGGGGAGGTACTAAGACTGCAGAAATACATAAACCCCAAACTGTAGAACCAACATCTTGTGACCCTGACTATAGAAGAAAACCAATTGCATGGAAAAAAATTTTTTCCATTGAATGGAAAAATCTCCAAAGTAGGCAAATGGTTCGTATCCCATTCACGAAAGAACCAGATGTCAAAAAAATCTGTCCAAGCTTCTAATTGATGAGAAATTTAAATGACCCAACAAGATTTATTCTGCGCTATTTGAATACATAACTCAGACTGGTTTCATAGTTATCTACAAAATGAAACGATCTTCTACCAAATTTAGTAATCTATTGGAGCATGGAGTCAACATTTAATAATAATGCTTTTAATAATAATTTCAAATCGTTTTTGTAGCTTTGTCCCAAAATAGGTTCGAATTACTTTTGAGGATAAACAAGACAATCCTCATCAAGAGACTTCACAAAACGCAGACTTTAGCCAATACAAATTTTCAAACGATATTGATCCCGTTATATCGAAGTCAATTAGTAGACAACAAAAAGTTATATTGAAAACGAAAACGTCAATATTACAGTACAAGTGAGGAAACATATTTTTCATTAACGTGTATGTCGGATTTCACACGAACCAAAGGCAATTGTAGAAAGACATACAAGTTAATGGAAAACATTAGTTTCCCACATGTGCAATTTGTAGCATTTCACTAAAATTGAAAATTTGCATAATCATTTTTGAAAAGTCTAATTCTTAAGATATTTTTCTTTGTTATTTATAAAATAAAGTATGTATTTTTTCGAGAACAATACCATATTTGACTATCTCAATCTGTTTTTCAAATATCATGTTTAGCACTCAACATAAATTTCGAGATATGATCCTGAGATAACAAGAAATTGAAAGAAAACAAATTTTTTGATAACAATATACTAATATCAGACGAATTTGACGTAACTTAGATTAGAACAAGTTATTATGACTGAAACGGAATATATATATATATATATATATATATATATATATATTTGGTTTTTTCTTTTATTTTTGTGAGTTTGTACTCTTTCCAAATTTTATAAATACTTCGAAATATCCATCTTTGGTAAGTACCCCCGGATATTTACCATGGGAATTTTCTCTTGAAAATAAATACCTGAGTATTTAAAAACACTGCACCAGTGCGATCAACTCCTCAATATTCAATCAAACAACAAATCAACATTGCACGCCTTGATTTGTTTGAATCGAAATAGGGTCACAAAACGATTATTCATGTAGATATGCAACTTGCTTTTTACTCATTCTAGTAAGCAAAAACGTATTATTTTTAATTTTGCTATATTAGCTAATAATCAATCAGTCGTCTGATGTTATATAACATGGTTATTTTCGTACATATTATCATAAGAATGTTGAAGGATGAGGCAGATGGGGAGGTATTAAAACTGCAGAAATACATAAACCCCAAACTGTAGAACCAACAACATCTTCTGACCCTGACTATGGAAGAAAACCAATTGCATGGAAAAAATTTTTTTCCATTGAATGGAAAAATCTCCAAAGTAGGCAAATGGTTCGTATCCCATTCACGAAAGAACCAGATATCAAAAAAATCTGTCCAAGCTTCTAATTGATGAGAAATTTAAATGACCCAACAAGATTTATTCTGCGCTATTTGAATACATAACTCAGACTGGTTTCATAGTTATCTACAAAATGAAACGATCTTCTACCAAATTTAGTAAACTATTGGAGCATGGAGTCAACATTTAATAATAATGCTTTTAATATTAATTTCAAATCGTTTTTGTGGCTTTGTCCCAAAATAGGTTCGAATTACTTTTGAGGATAAACAAGACAATCCTCATCAAGAGACTTCACAAAACGCAGACTTTAGCCAATACAAATTTTCAAACGATATTGATCCCGTTATATCGAAGTCAATTAGTAGACAACAAAAAGTTATATTGAAAACGAAAACGTCAATATTACAGTACAAGTGAGGAAACATATTTTTCATTAACGTGTATGTCGGATTTCACACGAACCAAAGGCAATTGTAGAAAGACATACAAGTTAATGGAAAACATTAGTTTCCCACATGTGCAATTTGTAGCATTTCACTAAAATTGAAAATTTGCATAATCATTTTTGAAAAGTCTAATTCTTAAGATATTTTTCTTTGTTATTTATAAAATAAAGTATGTATTTTTTCGAGAACAATACCATATTTGACTATCTCAATCTGTTTTTCAAATATCATGTTTAGCACTCAACATAAATTTCGAGATATGATCCTGAGATAACAAGAAATTGAAAGAAAACAAATTTTTTGATAACAATATACTAATATCAGACGAATTTGACGTAACTTAGATTAGAACAAGTTATTATGACTGAAACGGAATATATATATATATATATATATATATATATTTGGTTTTTTCTTTTATTTTTATGAGTTTGTACTCTTTCCAAATTTTATAAATACTTCGAAATATCCATCTTTGGTAAGTACCCCCGGATATTTACCATGGGAATTTTCTCTTGAAAATAAATACCTGAGTATTTAACAACACTGCACCAGTGCGATCAACTCCTCAATATTCAATCAAACAACAAATAAACATTGCACGCCTTGATTTGTTTGAATCGAAATAGGGTCACAAAACGATTATTCATGTAGATATGCAACTTGCTTTTTACTCATTCTAGTAAGCAAAAACGTATTATTTTTAATTTTGCTATATTAGCTAATAATCAATCAGTCGTCTGATGTTATATAACATGGTTATTTTCGTACATATTATCATAAGAATGTTGAAGGATGAGGCAGATGGGGAGGTATTAAAACTGCAGAAATACATAAACCCCAAACTGTAGAACCAACAACATCTTCTGACCCTGACTATGGAAGAAAACCAATTGCATGGAAAAAATTTTTTTCCATTGAATGGAAAAATCTCCAAAGTAGGCAAATGGTTCGTATCCCATTCACGAAAGAACCAGATATCAAAAAAATCTGTCCAAGCTTCTAATTGATGAGAAATTTAAATGACCCAACAAGATTTATTCTGCGCTATTTGAATACATAACTCAGACTGGTTTCATAGTTATCTACAAAATGAAACGATCTTCTACCAAATTTAGTAAACTATTGGAGCATGGAGTCAACATTTAATAATAATGCTTTTAATATTAATTTCAAATCGTTTTTGTGGCTTTGTCCCAAAATAGGTTCGAATTACTTTTGAGGATAAACAAGACAATCCTCATCAAGAGACTTCACAAAACGCAGACTTTAGCCAATACAAATTTTCAAACGATATTGATCCCGTTATATCGAAGTCAATTAGTAGACAACAAAAAGTTATATTGAAAACGAAAACGTCAATATTACAGTACAAGTGAGGAAACATATTTTTCATTAACGTGTATGTCGGATTTCACACGAACCAAAGGCAATTGTAGAAAGACATACAAGTTAATGGAAAACATTAGTTTCCCACATGTGCAATTTGTAGCATTTCACTAAAATTGAAAATTTGCATAATCATTTTTGAAAAGTCTAATTCTTAAGATATTTTTCTTTGTTATTTATAAAATAAAGTATGTATTTTTTCGAGAACAATACCATATTTGACTATCTCAATCTGTTTTTCAAATATCATGTTTAGCACTCAACATAAATTTCGAGATATGATCCTGAGATAACAAGAAATTGAAAGAAAACAAATTTTTTGATAACAATATACTAATATCAGACGAATTTGACGTAACTTAGATTAGAACAAGTTATTATGACTGAAACGGAATATATATATATATATATATATATATTTGGTTTTTTCTTTTATTTTTATGAGTTTGTACTCTTTCCAAATTTTATAAATACTTCGAAATATCCATCTTTGGTAAGTACCCCCGGATATTTACCATGGGAATTTTCTCTTGAAAATAAATACCTGAGTATTTAACAACACTGCACCAGTGCGATCAACTCCTCAATATTCAATCAAACAACAAATCAACATTGCACGCCTTGATTTGTTTGAATCGAAATAGGGTCACAAAACGATTATTCATGTAGATATGCAACTTGCTTTTTACTCATTCTAGTAAGCAAAAACGTATTATTTTTAATTTTGCTATATTAGCTAATAATCAATCAGTCGTCTGATGTTATATAACATGGTTATTTTCGTACATATTATCATAAGAATGTTGAAGGATGAGGCAGATGGGGAGGTATTAAAACTGCAGAAATACATAAACCCCAAACTGTAGAACCAACAACATCTTCTGACCCTGACTATGGAAGAAAACCAATTGCATGGAAAAAATTTTTTTCCATTGAATGGAAAAATCTCCAAAGTAGGCAAATGGTTCGTATCCCATTCACGAAAGAACCAGATATCAAAAAAATCTGTCCAAGCTTCTAATTGATGAGAAATTTAAATGACCCAACAAGATTTATTCTGCGCTATTTGAATACATAACTCAGACTGGTTTCATAGTTATCTACAAAATGAAACGATCTTCTACCAAATTTAGTAAACTATTGGAGCATGGAGTCAACATTTAATAATAATGCTTTTAATAATAATTTCAAATCGTTTTTGTAGCTTTGTCCCAAAATAGGTTCGAATTACTTTTGAGGATAAACAAGACTATCCTCATCAAGAGACTTCACAAAATGCAGACTTTAGCCAATACAAATTTTCAAACGATATTGATCCCGTTATATCGAAGTCAATTAATAGACAACAAAAAGTTATATTGAAAACGAAAACGTCAATATTACAGTACAAGTGAGGAAACAAATATTTTTCATTAACGTGTATGTCGGATTTCACACGAACCAAAGGCAATTGTAGAAAGACTTACAAATTAATGGAAAACATTAGTTTCCCACATGTGCTGTATGGCGTTTTGTTCAATCCTACTATTTAGAGAAAACTCGGTCTTAAAATTCGTTAATTCTTGGGTAATGTCATTCATGTGTATATCTCTTAAAAACAGTAAAAATATACAGGATGTCCCATTTAAAAAAAATTGTTTTATAATTTTATCTCAGGAACCATAAACTTGGCAAGATTACCAATAGAAAATTTGAGTTGGCAACCTTCCATAACCCATATACGCAAATTTCTGTCCAAATTAATCAAGCCATTAAAAAGATTTTTTCATGTTTCCATAGTTTACGCATGCACTGTATGTAATACGTATACAACAGCTGTTTTCGTTAAATTGATGCGAATGTTTTCAAGCGGAGATGTTTCAGCGAAAATCAAACGGTGTTTTTCATACAACTTTTTGTTCAAAACACCTTCTCTTCCAAGTTACGGTTACCTAAAGTTAATATTCTTTATGAACAAAGCAATGATTTTAGGAAAGAATGTTAACAGGCAAGAAAGTTGATTTTCGAACAAAAAGTTATATGAAAGACCCTCTTCATCAAGCGGTTAAAAAGGTTTTTTCATGTTTCCATACTTTACGAGCGCACTGTAGATATTCTTGATCGATTAAAATCCAAACGGTTCCGTATCGAGGAATGTACAATGAAAATACGCGTTCAATTTGGGCTGATGAGGCCAAAATTCTTTCCAATTTTTTTTTGTTGCAAAACAGGATAGATTCTTATGTAAGTAAATAAAAAAAGTATTCCACTAATGGATTGTTAACATCCTTTTCTGACAATGTATGAAAAATACAACACATTTCTTTGAATTTATAAAAATTATTTATTCCTTCAGTACTTTAATCATTTATCAAAAAATCTTGAACTGCTTTTAATTGTTCATCTGATAATCTCAATATCGCGTCTGCATGAAATTTTAGATGAAGATAATATGCGCATAAAGCATATATATTAAATGCAATTTCTTTTAGAGTTTCTAAACGATTTTGAAAATTTACAAATAGTCAGTTCCAAACAAATCCATAAATGTGGTTATTGAGTTGCAAATAGGGGTAATAACTCAATGTTATCTTTCACTTCATCCAAAAAATCATTAAATTTTAGAGCTTTTACAGGTTGTTCATTTTTTTTTTTTAATTATTATCATTAATAATAAAAATTTTCGTGTGACGTATGTTTTGGATTAGGCACAAATAGGAATCTGTTTTATGAAAATAAACTACATTGTCTTGACATACAGTCTATCAGTTATTTATGCTAAAGCGTCGACAATTTTTGTTGACGTCTAAAGGCATATCCCTGCTTATAACGACACCATCTAGAGTAGTAATGAAACAAGCTGAATAACTGCTGGACATCTAATTAGCGAATTGAGGGGTCTTGACGGAACCTCAAAGTGATCAACAAGAAGTAAAAATTGTCAGGAAATTATATTTTTCTTTGAGAAACAAGCGGTATATTCTGGTATTTTTTGGTATTATTCTGGAAATACTTGCTTAGAATAAAGGGTAATCGCCTAGTATAACTCATATCAAATATCAGTATAGTAATCACCAGCTATAAAAACGATGAAGTGGCACCGAAAAGTGGCTTTTGAGATTTAATTGATTACTGCCATGAAAAACGCGTGATTGATTCATGCGTTGTCATGAACTATCTACTTGAACTAAAATGTGTTAGAAAATGGCAAAATCAAACCATGGATGACATGAGAGCTTGAGGATTTAAATTTATTATAAAGGTTATCTGTTCACTAACAGACTAAACAAAAAATATTGCTATGATGTGGAGTTAAGTTCTATGTTATAGCATCAAAATTATATTTTGTTAATTTCAATCAATTTATTATTATGAAGTGCGTATTTAGCATGGCTCACACAGTAAAACTGACATAAAAGACTTGCTTTATCAGAAGAACAGAATGACCCGTGTGAAGGTGCATCTACAGATTGTGAAAAATACATCTGAAGAAAGAAAGTGGATTTCAAAAGATGTTTCTCCCAATGTTCATTCAGTTCTAGAAACAAACACATCGGAGGTTCTATAGACCAGCGTATCCCAACGATTGATTCAATTCAGTCAATTGAGTATTTTAGAGTCATTCAATTCAGTTATTGTCACCGAATTTTCCGAACCGATTTCCGAAATCTTAAAGTAAGTACCGTTTGTTTTATTGTTGTGGAGATTTTGTTTTGATTTCTGATTTTAACTTCCCGACCTAGTACTACTGCGAGTTTTCCAGTAGTACTTCCCGACCTAGTACTACTGTGAGTTTTCCCATCGTACTTTCCGACCCAGTACTACTGCGAGTTTTCCCGTAGTACTACTTTCCGACCCAGTACTGCTGTGAGTTTTCCGACCAAATTAATATTACAAAAAATCAGGAAATCAAACGTCCGAGCTCCGAAAGAGTATTTCAAACGAAACTGAATACCGAATTAAACAAATAAAGAATTTTTTTTACCGACAACCATAACCAGTCCCAATAGAATTTCTATATACCTGTGTGTTAAGTTTCCGTCTAAAGATTAATAAATATTTTTATCTTATGTCCTATCTCTGTCTCAATTTATTACCGCCTTCACGTCACCCTGATTTCTCCGACTGTAACCCCTAAAAGCTACCTAGGAGGCGAAAGAGTTCCTTACCTCTCTAAACATAAGGTGGCGCCCGAGACCGTTAACATCTACCAAAAAAAAGGGCACCAAAGACACTCCCTCACCTTCTGGACCGAACCACAAGAAAGAGGGAACGTCACAGCATAAACTTGATTTAATGATGATAGGTAAATCAAAATCTCCCCGTTGCTTTCATTATATGGAATTGCCACTATACTACAAGTCGTCTAAGAATGCTTGGCAAACATACACTCAGCAGCAGAAGTCTGCGTACAAAAAACTTGTAATACTTTAATTGAAAAAATAAGAGTCATAATCTAATGTGATAAACTTGATTTTTTTTTATTTTGTATATTAACTACATATAATTCTATTAACAAAATATGCTACAACAAAACAGAAACAGTAGTTACAGAAAAAAATCAAAACTAAAAATTCTACAAATAACGGGTATGCAAAAATCTGCGTACAAGTCAGGACAGTATTTATAAAAAATTCATAAATGAGATCATTGTTTCTATATTAATATGAGGTCGGATAACCTTTACGTTTAATGACCTCCCTTAAACGTTTAGGCACTAATTTCTTCGTTTCGTCCGAACTGATTTTGGCCCATTCCTCAATCATAACATTTTTTAACGTTTCCTTCGACGTTATGTTGTGTTGCCGAATCCTGCGTTCCAGTAAATCCCAGAGGTGTTCGATGGGATTCAAGTCTGGCGATTGTGGAGGTGTTTTAAGTTGCTTTGGGGTATTGTATAGTAGCCAAAGCTTAGTGTTGTGGGCGCAATGTTTGGGGTCATTATCTTGTTGAAAAAAGTATTCGGGCCCCAAGCCCAAGTTTTTGATGCTAGGCTTCAAATTTTCTTTTAAAATGTCTATATACATTTTATGGTCCATTGTCGATGTTATGAAAACCAACCTTCCCACCCCTTTGGTGCACATACACCCCCAAACCATAACTCCACCACCTCCGTGTTTTACAGTGCCTCTTAATGCCGAAAATGCAAAATTTGCTCTCATCTGTAAAGAGAACTTTCTCCCAGAATTCAATGGGCTTGTCTAAGAGTTTTTTTGCAAAGGCGATCCGCTTCTGACGATTGACCTCTGACACAAATGGCTTTTTTCGTGCAACGCGACTGTGATAGTTAGCTTTTTTTAACGTCCTTCTCACCGTATCTTTGCTGATACTTTTATGAAATTCTTCTTGTACATTTTCTACTATTTTTTTTTGCCGTCAGCCTAGGTTCTTTTCTAACCTGCTGCACAATTTTTCGCTTCTCTCGGTTTGTTAAAAGGGGTGGTCTACCAGATCGCGGACGTGAGAGGTAATCTTCAGTGTCTTTATAATTATTAATTACTCTTTGAATGGAAGAGTGTGACCTGCCGACAGTTTCTCCTATTTTTCGAAAAGATTTTCCCTCTTTCCATAACTTTACAATAATTTTTCTCTCTCCCAATTCAATTTCCTTTCCTTTCGTGTCCATTCTAACTTTTAGCTTCTAAGCCTCTGCTAATATAATTGACACCGATTATCTTTTAATTAAATCGTAAAGCGTACATCGCAACTATGTATTTAAGTAAATAAGTATATTTTGGAGAAGGCTGCTTATTTGTACGCAGATTTTTGCATACGCATTATTTTGAGAATTTTTAATTTTAATTTTTTTTGTAACTAATATTTCTGTTTTATTGATGCATATTTTGTTAATAGAATTATATGTAGTTAATACACAAAATAAAAAAAAATTGAAGTTTATCACATTAGATCATGACCCTTATTTTTTCAGTTAAAGTGTTAGAAGTTTTTTGTACGCAGACTTCTGCTGCTAAGTGTATACACTTTTTAAAGACTGGTATCATGACGTGTTTATCCCTCAAGTAACAAAGCACTTACAATCTAAAGGACTTCCTATAAAGGCACTTTTGTTAATAGATAATGCAACCTGTCATGGTTCTGAAAGCGATTTTACCGATAACTCCAATTTCAAAGTTATGTTTTTCCTCCAAATAACACACCATTGTTGCAACTACTGTCATAGAATGTCATAAAATCGCTTAAACAGCGTTATCGTAAGCATCTTTTGACAACTCTTGTCGCCTTAGGTACCGAAGGTGGCATTAAAAACTATACATTTGAAAGATGTAGTTTATTTCATTGTCCAAGCTTGGAATGAAATCCCAATATCGGTCATTCAAAATTCTTTTAAACATCTTTTTTCGTCGACTGATGAAATTCAACACAGCATACCTGCTGATCATTTTGTGGAAGAAGATGACATTCCTTTGGCAAGATTGTACAATACAATATTAACCGCTTCAAACTTAACAGATAATGAAGTAATGGAATGGGCAAATGGAACGAAGGAGACAACTGCTTCTTTTGACATAGCTACAAATCACGAACTCGTGGAAGGACAAAATGAAAGGACTGCTGTAGATGGACATGAACAAAATGTTGATAACTCTACCAACATCAATGATGTTATAAATTCTTTTAATTTAGTGATCGAATGGCCAGTGGAAAGCGATTTGCCTTTCAATGAGATTCTGACATTACAAAGAATAAGAGAAAAGGCTATAATAAAAAAATATTCGCAATGAACGTTGGGAGTAATAAGTTTATATAAATAGTTGTTTATGTTTTCCTTTTTTATTAATTATGTTTTCGTTTTAAAAATTATGTTTTGTTTTTTTGATTTGATGATAATAAAATATTAGAACCCATTTTTCACTTTATTCTATCGTAATATATTTTTTTCAGTTTGTAAAAGGCACATGGAAAAATATTTTGCGAGGAATTCCTTTTTTCTCTATAAGCAACTTTTTCTGTATAAAAAACTTTTTTAAATAAATTGATTCACATGAGTTGCTTATATAGAGCGTTCACTGTAATTGAAAATTTCAAGCTACACTTATTAACTTCCTATACATGCATAGAGATGTGGTAATAAAGTAATAATGTAACATATATGATTCACATAGTAATTAACATCTTAAATTATTAACACGGTAATAACATAAACTTTATCGTTAAAGAATCTGTTTAAAAATTGAGGACATGTTAAATATTTAATAAACTTCACCAAATTAGGTCAGACAAAATTAGGAGATAATATTCTAATTTAATTAATATTAATTTAAAAATGACTTAATTACTTTTATTAAAATACTTTTAAAAACCCTATTATTAAAAAGTCCTGGTTTTATTATATTAATAAAAATGATAGAGATAATCTTTAAATTTATGATTATGAATGTGAATGTAAGTAAAAATATTTTTTAAAATATTTTTAACCTGGTTGACCATGAATATTAAATTCAAAATTAATTTAAATTCTTTATATTTATAATCTTATCTAAATTTATTTAAAAAAAACTCATTCTAAAATCATTAAGTTTCTTTCAATAACAGGATGTGTAGGCGTTTTCATCCCAGATAAAAAAAACCGAACCAAATTTAAGATAACAATAATTTTTATAAAACAATTTAGATTTATCTTACCAAATATGAGCAAGAACAGGCGGAGGAACCCCAGACTGCAAAAAAACGTCCTTAATTTCCTGTCCAGAAACAAAACCATCTTTATCGATATCGCTCTTAATAAACAACGCGTCGGATTTGCTTCGTTCTTCCGGCGTAACCACCCAATTCATCGTTGGTTGTACAGGTTGAACTGGTTTTGCAATATTCGATATTAACGGGGCTGGTTGTTGAGGAACTTCCGGTTTAACACCGTCCATTCCGCGATTTAACATATTTTGACCTAACGGGGTGGAATTTTTCCTTTTCGTCGATGGCATTAATTCGGATGGTAAAGTATTTGGTATAGCATATTTTTCCAATGCTTTATAAACTAAGTGCATTGCCTATTAAAATGAGATTAATTAATAAAATCATTTTTTAATTTTTTATTTAATATTTACAGCAACAAATTCGTTTCTGTCTAATGAACCATCTTTATCTTGATCGGCTAAGTCCCAAATTTTACCTAATGTTTCTAACGGTAATTTTGAATCCATTAAAACTCCTTTTACCTAGACGAAAATCAAATTATTTTGCCACTTGAAAATAAGTTTGTTTATTCAGATAATTGCGAGATAAATATTTAAATTGTTTTGATAACTTGATTATCAAAAAACAAATATATCAATTAAGATTTTAAATCTCTGCAAAATCTTTTTAATTTACCTTATTTCCTGCTATTAAGCCGTTCATTGGTTGTAGGCTTTCAAATAAATTTTCATATTTTTCCCTTTCCGCTGGTTTTATTGTCCAATCTACCGCTGTCGGTGGTAATGATGTTATTAAAGGTGTATTTGTTGGTGGTGGTGGCTTAACGGGTTTAATTGTTGGAATATCTCCCTTTAAATAAATAAAATGATTTTTTTGATTTTTTATGAGTCAAATTTTACCATTTTTGGTGGAGGTGTATCGATTCCTAAATTAGCAAGATTGATATCTCTTCCTTGTTGTGCTAAAGCAACAAGTTTAAGGGCCACAAACATTCCAGTTTTATCGAGACAACCTCTTCCGCCGGGGTCGGAGAGATCCCACACCCTCGATAAAACAACATCACTTAAACCGGATCTTTTAAGAAATCGCGCAGCTTCCATTGCCCCGACAGTGCCATAACCATTTGGATCAACCTTAAAAAGAAGGAAAAGTTGATCAAAACGATTTTTGATTTGAAAGAAAGTGAGTACTTACATAGTTGTAGTAAGCTTCGTATATGGCACTGTGGTTACCGGCCACCTTAAAGAAGCGAATAAATCTCAATAAGAATGGATCGTAACAATAACGATTAAAAAAAAATCAATAATCTCATTCTTTACAAATTCTTAAGCTACAAAGCTGACATAAAGTGCAATCGCGAAAAAATTAAAATCGCTCAGATCCTTTTCTTTAGATGTAAAAAAAATGATGTACTTTGAGCGACAAACAAATCGTTTAAACTATTTTTAGAAATAAATCCTAGAATAAACCCACTTTGAAAGCTACTTAGAAAGACAAGTTGTTGACGTTATTGACATTTTAAACGTCAAATGTAAAATTTTCGGGTCGTATTTTGACAAGAACCACCTCCCCCCCGTCAATCTAACGTAATGTGCCCCTCTCGAAAGTGCAAATTAAACCCTGATTATTTCTCGAAGAGACACCTTTTCGAACATGTTGATTTTTCGTCCGGCGAAAATGTATGTGTTAAAATACGAGGATAAAACTAAGCTAGACCGTGGTAAAACCGCCCACTAAGAAAACACAAATTACACGCGCGATATCAACCAAATGGAACTAGAACGTCGTGTCGACGGATTCCTTGGTAACACGTTAATAATACGGTTGCGCGAAATTCACGTGAAAGGTTCGTTTTATTCAATCTATCCCGAAAAATGCCTTAGTACCTTAGTCGGTGACAAGGGTAGAGCGGCCATCTTTTCGAATACTGAAATAAAATCGTTTATTGGTCGGCGAGTGCAGGGATGTCAACCAATCAAAATTACAATCAATAGAGTCTACAAGCATTCTTACCAACCTTAAAAAATTATTTAATCCTATATATTATAATTATTAAAAATTTTTAATGGCATTTAAATCAAGAAAATTATTTATTAAAGTTATTAATTTATTTTAAAATAATTCATTTAAAGAATTTATTTATATTTATAAGTATGTTTACTTATTACTTACATTTAACAAATAAAAAACGCAATTATTGCATTTATGCTTTATACTAATTATAATTACACAAACAATTACATTTTATTTATTAATAATTACTAACAATTTCATTGAAATGGGCAATCTGCGTTTAATTCAGGATACTGTCACTTATAGCGCTGCTTTCCATTACAAAACCTATTTTGACAGTTCTGATATAGGAATCTGTAATTTTTGAAATCAGAATTGTCAGTTCGACAGATTTGCCCAAGTTTAATATAATATTTTTGATTGTGTTGTGTTGTGTACGAAGCAAGAGTCAATGCCTCTTTGTCCTTAAACTAAGGGCTAATAGAGCTACAGCCCTGAGGCGCCTGTGTTTGCAACGAAATATTTTGTGTTCCCATCATACATGTATCCAGTTTCCCCTCTATATTTTTCATTGGTATTGAATTTTGTATAAAGAAGAGTAAAGAAGAGCCCACTCGTTTCGTTCAATTATCTCTGGTTCAAATATACAAGGTTGGGTTGGATTTAGCCATACATCTTATTTGTATTGAAGTAAAACTGGAACTACTGTCGGTTTCTGCTTATGGAAAGCAAGATAGTGCTCCTGGTTATCGTTTGCAGATTACATATTGTTAACATAAAAGTCAAGTATTACTTTGGGAAGACTGGATATTGCTTGCAGAAGCTTATATGCTGTTTGCTAAAAACTAGATTTTGCTAACATAGTACACACTGTTGACAGGAAAGAAAATACCCCTCTGGAAGGCAAGATGTTGCTCCTGGAAGACTGAACTCCGCTTGTAGAAGACTAACTTAAGCTTGCAGAACAGTAAATATTGATTGGAAAAGATTAAATATTGCTTGCCAGAAGACTACATGCAGTTTGTAAAAGACCATATACTGCTGATAGATTATATATTGGTGGTAGAAGACTAAATGTTGCGTTTGGAGGACTAGATACTACATTTCGAGAACCACCCAGGCGGCAGTCCCAAGTTATCTTAAGGTCAATTTTTAGTCAGAATTCGTCAGCGACGTCTTATATCCGATAATACACGTCATAATTGGTATCATTTTTTAAACCATTTTGAGACGGATAGGTAACGTGATTTAGACGTTTGAAATGATGTAAAATTTTTTATACCACATTTTTTATAAAAACCGTTAGGTTTTGTATTACACTGTTTTGTAAATTATTGTATGTCCTGAGGTGTTTTTGTAAAATGTTATATTGGGTTGAGCTCCAACTTCATATTATCCTTCATATTAAATACTATGCACCAACCTAACCAAATCCAACCCATAACATTCCTCAAATTGAATGACATGAAATTGCAGCTTAACATAACTAAATATAACCCAATATAAAAACTCTTCTAAGTTTTTCAGAAATATTCCATGAATTTTTCTTCTATAGTAGAATTAGATTGAGATCCAATTGCATACCATTCAACATGAAGAATAGTTTGAAAGTTTTCTTCTATGGTCGAGTTGGGTTGAACTCCAATTTCATATACAGGTAGCCCTCCTCTAACACGGTATCTTATAACACGGTTTCGCTATAACACGATTCGTAAATTGCGGGAAACCTCCTACAACACGGTATCCTACAACACGTTTTCGCTATAACGCGATGAGAAAACTGCAAATCCTTTGTACATACAACACTGTATGTACTTATACAGACCGGGTAAAGTGCCCGACGCGGCTCTGCGAGCCACGTGCACGATGTCACTTCCAAATTGCTGGAAGAGCAAGACGGTTGTTCCTCTTATCGGGCCCTATGTCCCCCGTAGGACATTGGGGTACGCCCAGTTAGGGTGGGAACACACGATTGCTGCTTAATAATTAGGCAACGCCTACGATAGTTCTGGTTTAAAATGCGTGTGTTTTTTCCTCGAAGAGTCAGTCAGTCAGTTTTCCGTGTGGTTTTCGTACGTTCTTTACTTTCATCTCCGTGGCCTGAAAACAAAAGTGTCTCACGCTGCTACTCGGTAGTCTACGTCGCGCCACGGTGTGTTAAAGAACAATTTTTTTATCTTTAAGACATTAAGCTTCAGCCCCAAGCAATGTCAGGTAAAGATAAAACAACGTTCAAGAGAAAATTCATTTCTTTGGAAGTAAAGATTCAAATCTTGGATCGTCTATCGAAAGGAGAAAAAGCATCCCACATTGGGAAAAACCTTAATTTGAACGAAGCAACAATTAGAATAATCAAGAAAAATGAAAAAGAAATCAGAAGTGCAGTTGCCGCAGGATCTTCGACATCCGCAAAACGTTCAGCCCGCCCCAGACCAGCAATAATTGAGAAAATGGAAAAGGCCCTCAGCATTTGGATTGACGATTGCTGTCAAAAAAAAATTCCATTAGATAGCAATATTATAAAACAAAAAGGATTAAAAATTTACAACCATCTCAAACAACAAGGAGAATCCTCTGTCAATCCAGATTTTGTGGCGAGTAAAGGTTGGTTCGAGAAATTCAAAAAGCGTTTTGCGATTCATAGCATAAGAATCCAAGGAGAGTCTGCGTCGGCTGATCATGAAGCTGCTAGGACGTATCCAGAAAAAATTCAAAACATTATAGCCGAGCAAGGATACACAGCAGATCAAGTTTTCAATGCCGACGAAACTGGGCTTTGGTGGAAAAAAATGCCCAGTAAAACTTTCATATCGAAGACAGAAAAAACTGCACCCGGATTTAAGGTGTCCAAAGATCGTTTAACGCTCCTTTTGTGCAGTAATGCATCGGGGGACTTCATGACAAAACCGATGCTAGTGTACAGATCTTTGAATCCTCGTGCACTAAAAAACGTGAATAAAAACACCTTGCCGGTATACTGGACAGCAAATTCGAGAGCTTGGGTAACAGGACATTTATTTAGAGATTGGTTTTTGAATTGTTTTGTGCCAAGCGTTGAGCGGTATTTAAAGCGAAAAAATTTGAGCTGCAAGGCGCTGTTGCTATTAGATAATGCTCCATGCCACCCACAAGATTTAACACATCCCAACAATTGGACCAACGTGTACCATCTTTCCCCAGATAAAAGTGAGAAGATGGAGTACCTGCCGAGCTTGATTCGTAAAAATTACCTTCATCTTCTTCAGATGGTTCTGCGCCAGTGTCGGTAAGATGGTCGCTTACTGAAATGTGGTCAACTTGACTATCTCATTCAATTGGTGGAATTTCATTGTCACCACTCTCCTCCTCCATTATTTTCCTTATTTCCTTTTCTTCATCTTTTTTAGTTAAAGGCCTTCTATTCACCCATTTACTAATATTTGATGGCCCTGGCTGAGAATCCATTATCTACTGATATGCCAATAAACTATAGTTACTTCATTTGTTATAATTTTAACTTACTGGAACTCGAACTGATAAAATTGAAATAAGGCGACAACTGGTCAATAATAACCACAATTTACCAAAAAACAAGACACAAAACACAGAAATAAAATGATAACAATTTAGTAACGTATCGACGCGCGCCGGGTAAAAAATGTCCACTTCGCATAAATCAGATCCTAGCACTGATCGAGAACGGTATAATAATATCGCCTGAGCATAGGTACTTCTGTTACACTCTAGTCGAGAGGTATACAGGGAATTCCCCGATTTAATCGACATTTGGAGAATATACACATCATTTAATAAGCGTCGGGTATTTTCTACCCACGCGCGCGTCCTCCCGGGTTAATATGAGGTCGGATAACCTTTACGTTTAATGACCTCCCTTAAACGTTTAGGCATGGAGTGCAGTAATTTCAATCATAACTCTTAAGTTAATATAAACTTTTCTCAATCATAACATTTTTTAACGTTTCCTTCGACGTTATGTTGTGTTGCCGAATCCTGCGTTCCAGTAAATCCCAGAGGTGTTCGATGGGATTCAAGTCCGGCGATTGTGGAGGTGTTTTAAGTTGCTTTGGGGTATTGTATAGTAGCCAAAGCTTAGTGTTGTGGGCGCAATGTTTGGGGTCATTATCTTGTTGAAAAAAGTATTCGGGCCCCAAGCCCAAGTTTTCGATGCTAGACTTCAAATTTTCTTTTAAAATGTCTATATAATTTTATGGTCTATTGTCGATGTTATGAAAACCAACCTTCCCACCCCTTTGGTGCACATACACCCCCAAACCATAACTCCACCACCTCCGTGTTTTACAGTCGCTTTCAAATTTTCGGGATTAAGGGCAGTATTAGGTTTTCTCCATACAAGTTGTTTACCCTTAATGCCGAAAATGCAAAATTTGCTCTCATCTGTAAAGAGAACTTTCTCCCAGAATTCAATGGGCTTGTCCGAGAGTTTTTTTGCAAAGGCGATCCGCTTCTGACGATTGACCTCTGACACAAATGGCTTTTTTCATGCAACGCGACTGTGATAGTTAGCTTTATTTAACGTCCTTCTCACCGTATCTTTGCTGATAGTTTTATGAAATTCTTCTTGTACATTTTCTACTATTTTTTTTGCCGTCAGCCTAGGTTCTTTTCTAACCTGTTGTACAATTTTTCGCTTCTCTCGGTTTGTTAAAAGGGGTGGTCTACCAGATTGCGGACGTGAGAGGTAATCTTCAGTGTCTTTATAATTATTAATTACTCTTTGAATGGAAGAGTGTGACCAGCCGACAGTTTCTCCTATTTTTCGAAAAGATTTTCCCTCTTTCCATAACTTTACAATAATTTTTCTCTCTCCCAATTCAATTTCCTTTCCTTTCGTGTCCATTCTAACTTTTAGCTTCTAAGCCTCTGCTAATATAATTGACACCGATTATCTTTTATTTAAATCGGAAAGCGTACATCGCCAACTACATATTTAAGTAAATACATAAGTATATTTTAGAGAAGGCGTCTTTATTTGTACGCAGATTTTTGCATACGCATTATTTGGAAAATTTTTAATTTTAATTTTTTTTCTAACTAATATTTCTGTTTTATTGATGCATATTTTGTTAATAGAATTATATGTAGTTAATACACAAAATAAAAAAAAATGAAGTTTATCACATTAGATCATGACCCTTATTTTTTCAGTTAAAGTGTTAGAAGTTTTTTGTACGCAGACTTCTGCTGCTAAGTGTATTTATTAATTTTGGGAATTTGCTTGATTGATCTTTTATGTTGTTTCAATAAATAACACTTCATTGGAATTTTAAATCTGCCGCGTGACTTCTTTTAGCCAAAATGGCAACAAACCGCGGTATTTTAATAATCTAGGGACTTTAATTTCATTAATTTAAAAACGCCCTCTATTAGCAACCACCCGAAACAATTTGAAGTTTCATAAACTTCAACTTCAAAGAATTTTATTAAAAATGGAAGATCCTCAAACGTTATTAATGATGGTTTTAAAGCAGCATTTTCGAGATCGCCCCCAAATTCTCGACGAAGCCCTTCACATAATTAAAGAGTACTCAAATCAGGATTCAACGGAAGAACAATACGAAAAAGTATTTCCTTAAAATTTTTCCAAAACCAATTTTAATACAAAATCTTCTTTTTTAGACCGTTCAAATTTTACGCAAAAACATGAACGATTTGCCTATAGATATTTTGTTGTACTTCTTGAATATGGTACCTTTACCTAAGCAGGTCACAGAAAACTTTAAATCTTCCGTAGCTGAGGAAGTACAAAAAAATAACTTTCAATTAGATAAGTAAATAATTAAATTAGTATATATGAGAATAATGATTAATTAGAGAAATTACAAATTAATTTTAATTCTTTTTCTTTTAAGTATTCGTTTCAAGTTAGTTGAATATTTAAACAGCAAAATCCCACCTTTAATTTCATTTAAACGGGATCCGGATAAAAAGCCTTCACTAACAAGCGATTTTCTACGTCATAATGGAAATCCTATTCAATATGTTCGTCCCAAACGCGTATGGAGAAGACGTGGAAGAGCGAAACAAAAAGGTTTCCCTATAATAACTAAAAATAATCTTCAATACATTATTTTCTTTTTTTTTTGGTGCAGATTGTAAGCCGCTTTTAGATATATGTGCGGAATATGTTATAAAAAATCAAAACAAGTTAAAAAAAATGTTCAAAACTAAAAAAGATTTCGTTTGGGGTTTGGTAAATAGCAACAAATATGTTAACGAAGATTTAGTTTTGCTTTATGACGTTATTAAGGATTTAAATAAAAAGGAAAAGTTGATTCGAATGCTTGATAATGAAGATTTTTGTTTTGAAATGTTAATGGAGGAGTATGGGGAAAGTGATGTTCTTTTAAAGGAACGGCAAATTTATGAAACTGTTACTGAGGATCCTTTTGAAATTACTGATGATTTAAGAGAAGCTGTTTCTGGTTTTGTTGATAATTTTTGAAATGTATTAATTTTGATTGTTACAAAATGTTATTGTTTTGAAATATCACTTTGTTTTGATTTAGTCAAAAAAAAATATGGCATCAATTAGATAAAATAAAAATTTGGGGGGAATTTTTTCAAAAAGAATGGTTGGATATCTTTACTGATATCTATGTTATACACTCGTTTTATAGGCGCATAAAATTGTTGCATTAAAATGCATTGTGTTCTCATCATACACGTACCAAGTGTCTGTTTTGAGGTGCGTATCTTTTTTGAAAAGGGGCACTTCTTAGGGTTGGGTTTGACTAGTTATTGAAGTGAAGTACCACTTCTAGGAGTAGTGTTGGTTCTAGTTTTATTTCATTAGATCTAACTCTAGATTTAGGATTAGAACCATTCGTGTCCATTCAGCAAAACTTGAATGGTTCATACCAAGGTCCGTAAAGCGTATTGTACCAGCTTGGCCAGAGACTGAAAAACGCGTTTTGACGGGTAAGGAGGGGGGTGACGTCACGAATTACGTAGCAGTGGGAGTTAATCTTTTAGTTAAATTTATCTTATAGATAAATCCATATTCTCATATCCTCGACTTAACTATTAATAGAGATGTTATGCCCTCAATTTTGATATAACTTTATGAGATAATTTTTTTATCCCAGTTAGCAACTCGTAAATATTGGTTCAGGATAGGATAAAAGAATCAATGACAATCAATTGAACAGTCCTATATTTCGATTCAAATTGAATCTTCTTCAGGGAGTGAAATTTTCTACAAAATTACAAGTTAATAAAAAGTAAGTAATTACAAATAACACGATTGTAATGAAACTGGCTAAAATAAAACATTAAATACCAGAGTATTTCGTCCAAAATTATTCTTAAAATTGAGAAAAACAAGAAACACGTTGTTACACACCATAGCGCTTTTTTTATAATATGAATGACATGATGAAAAGGGACATATACATTAAAAAAGCAGAAGAAATGCTAAAAGACAACAACACTTACAAATTAATAGGTAACACTGATAAAACTAATTTCATTCAGAATACTATGAACAGTTTATTGAAAGATCTCTTAAACAAAAACTTTATTGACGACTTGGAATTTAAAAAACTTATAAAACATAACACCTTAGTATCCAAAGCATATTTCTTACCTAAGATACATAAACCCGATATTCCTCTAAGACCCATAATTTCGTCAGTTGGTGCTGCAACGTATAATATTTCTTCTTACTTAGCTAAAATATTAACTGTTGCTTTTGACTCAAGAACTAATTTTAATGTGAGAAACACTTTTCAATTTGTTGAGGAATTGAGAGGTTTCGAACTTCCTGAAGGTTATGTTATCATCTCTCTCGATGTTGTTAGTCTGTTTACCAACATACCCACTACATTGGTGTTAGAAATTATAGAAGAGAATTTCCATTACATCTCAGAAAATTATGATTTTGAAAAGGATTTATTCCTAAAAACTATATCAACAATTTGCACTAATACTTATTTTACTTTCAACGGTGTTATGGACAAATTGTTATGGACCATGTATTAAAAAGAATTTTACCAACGTTAGAGTTTGAAGTTCCGTTTATAAAGAAATATGTAGATGATATCATAACGGCCATCCCGGCTAATTACGTTAATTCAATTTTGAATAGTTTTAATAAACACAACAAATTCATACAGTTTACTCTTGAGACAGAAGACAACAACTCAGTTCCGTTTTTGGATACTAAGGTCATTCGTGATAAAGACAATAAAATCAAATTTGATTGGTACACAAAACCAACGTTTTCTGGTAGATATATCCATTTTACATCTAAACATAAAATAAAACATAAAATTAGCACAGTGTTAGCTATGAAATATAGAATAGAAAAAAAATTTCAGAACCTAATTTAATTAATATAAATTTAAATAAATTAAAAACTATTTTTATAAACAACATGTACCCTCCCAAGTTATTAAACAGATTACTTTTCAGTACTGCTGTGTTTGACCCTGGTGTGGATGTTGACTCAGCCATTGATAACATTAATGAACCCACTCTATACAAAAAACTCATTTACATCCCTGAGTTAACTGACAAACTAACCAAAATGTTTAAACATTGTTGTAATCTTAACAACTTAAAGATCGTAGAACATTATCCTTTAAAATCTCAATCAATTTTCACAAACCTTAAAGACCCCACGCCCTTACTATACAGATTTGGGGTTATCTATAACATCTCATGTGGTGGTTGTGAAGGTTGCTATGTGGGACAAACTTCCCAATGGCTTAAAAGAAGATTATACCAACATAAAAGTGATATACGTTGTAATAAAAGATCTTGTGCTCTGGCCCAACATAGTTTGGACAGTGGTCATATTTTTGATTTTGAAAATACTAAAATTATAGATGCAACTAACAACTATCACAACAGATTATTTTTGGAGATGTTCCACATAGCAACCACAAAAAATACTATCAATTACAGAACTGATATCAACTCCTTAAGTTCTATATACGCCTTAATTTTTGATTTTTGTAGAAATGAATTTAAAAATTTAAATAATTCAAACATTTGAATTTAAATTTCTGGCGCTCCCCCTTCACGTGAAGTTGCCTTATTACTTTTACAAGGTGGTTGCACTGTCATTCATATTATAAAAAAAGCGCTATGGTGTGTAACAACGTGTTTCTTGTTTTTCTCAATTTTAAGAATAATTTTGGACGAAATACTCAGGTATTTAATGTTTTATTTTAGCCAGCTTCATTACAATCGTAAGTGTTATTTGTAATTACTTACTTTTTATTAACTTGTAATTTTGTAGAAAATTTCACTCCCTGAAGAAGATTCAATTTGAATCGAAATATAGGACTGTTCAATTGATTGTCATTGATTCTTTTATCCTATCCTGAACCAATATTTACGAATTTTGATATATACAGAAAATTGACTAGCTTAAACACCATTATACCTTATGACTCTCATCACCCAAATAACCATAAACTTTCTGCTTTACAATCATACATTTACAGAATGCTTAGATATCCCATTAATAAAAACTCTATTCAACATGAATTTAATTTTATAAAATCTTTATCCATAGAAAATGATTATCCTCCAGATATCACTAATAAAATACTCTACAACACCATAATAAAGTTAGACCCTTTATACATTTCTGATAATAATGAATGCACAACTTATCGTTCTCTGCCATACAATGAAATAAATTACAAAATTAAAAAAATTCTTAGGCATAATAACATTAATATTAGTTTTAAGAGCAATTATAAAATAATAGATTTGCTATCGAACTTCAAAAGCAAAGAACAAATGTTAAACAAAAGTGGTGTATATTCTATCAAATGCAACGATTGTGACTGAGGTTGGGCCGACTATGATTTTGGCCGACTAACGACTATCCGAGTCGGCCGATTAATCGGCCATTGCCGATCATTCCAAAGTTCGGACGTGTTCGAATACTTTTGGAAGCGCTTATATGCTACATAATCTTATTGTAACTAGGGCTGGGAAATACTTTAAATGAGTTATTGAGTATCGATACCTTCATGGTATCGATACTATTCAAAGTATCGAAAATATCGAAGTATTGAAAGTATCGAACTATCAATAGTTTCGAAAATATCGAAAGCATCGAATTATTAGAAATAATAGTGCATAATAAGCATATTTCTCATTTATTTTCTTCCTAGATTTTACTTTTGGATACTGTACGTTATCCTAATGATGGCCAACATGTTGGCAGTGTTAGTGTTTATATCTCCAAAGTCCTGCTCATCATTTGGAAGTCGGTTAATCTGCCAGGAACATGAGTTAGAACTGTTCCAAACACTACACATTATGTTAACAACTTCTAACTTGTTAGCAGCATGAGCTATTATGTCTCCAAAGTCATGCTCATCAATTTGAAATTTGTCCACTTATTGGCAGCATGAACTATTACTGTTTCAAACACTGTACACTATGAGTGCTGTGTCTCCATAGTTCTGCTCATCAGCTTGAAGTCTGCCAACTTATTGACAGCATGAGCTATTACTATTCCACAGACTATGTATTATCTTAGACTGCCAACTTGCTGACAGCATGAGCTATTACTGTTCCACAGACTATATATTATCTTAATGACTGCCGACTTGTTAGCAACATAATCTTGTTCCACCGATACAGGCTGTCCGGTATTCTCCGGATCAGAAATATACAGCGATCTAGAGTACATTATTTTGAGATGATTTTTTTAATAAATTTTTTTCATATTGTTTATAACAACTGCACGAGAACTGTTTAAAAGAAGTCTAATAGCAACTCTGGAAAACGATAGAGATATAAAAAGCATAACTGCATGACGCTTATGAACACGCCTACAACGATTGTTTCCGTGTGCGGATCTTAAGCGTACAAGATACATAGCTGCATGACGCATATTATACGCGTCTATGATGAGTGTCTCCGTGTGCGGATCTACAGTGGTGTAAGATGCGTAGCTGCATGACGCTTATTGTACGCGTCTATGACAAGTAGCTCCGTGTGCAGAGGGCCTTAAAGTTCCTGTCCGACCGTCTCGCGTCTTGCCTTTATTTTCGGTGCCTCGTACAAATACGAATGCTTTTTCAAACGCTGCGGTTCCACGCCTTATGCACTCGTTTAACCGCTATTGCTCAAATTTTGATATGTTTAACACCTCTACGGCGACATTCAAGAAAAAAATTCGCCACTTGCATTATCACTAGCATTACGTTAGTCGTCTTTAGTCGTTGATAATCACATTATTTTAAAAAAAATCGTTAAATATTTTTCATTTTGTTTTTATCATATCTTTTTATTTTCCTTTTTACTGGTTTTTGCTGACTTTTATATATATTTGTATGTATTAATAACATTAATTTTTGTTATTGTTTCTATTATGTATTATTAGTGGATGCTTCACTGGGCTTGTCCTGTTTGCATCCCAAAGAACACAAATAAATAAATAAATAAATACTCGGGCGACCAATATCAAACGGGTTTCTTCCTACACCCCGATGATTGCCAAAAATTTTAAATTCGAAAATAAATTTCAAAAAGAAAACAAAATATCGAAAACAATTAAACTAAAGTAAAATTAAACCGTGACATACAGTGGCTCCAGGCCAAACTCGGACAGTAGCGTAATAATGGTATTGTATCAAAAATATGCGAACTAAAGCAGATAGAAAAAAAAGTAAATTGATTTTCAATAGTTTATTTAACGCATTCTTATAAAATAAACATAAAATTACATAAATTCATTAGCTATCACAAATGAATAGAAAAAAATCAAAAACAGTACAAAAATTCGGAACAAGCCAAACTCGGACAATGACCAACTAAGTGCTAAATTAACGTAGCCATGAGTAAAAATTGTAGTTAACTTCATGTTGAAATTTTGGCAGTTGACAAGGGGAATTCCCTAACAAACTGGTTTGTATTATTCGCGCGATAATTGAGTTTTATATTTGAAATGTCTAGACAAAGAGGACAAACAACTATTGAACTTAGAAAATTAGTTCTTAAACATTTCCAGGATGGAAAATCGGTACGGGAAGTAGCAAAAATTACCGACAGAAGCCATTCTACGGTGCACGACATAATAAAGCGCTTCAGAAGTCACAATCGGGTAGCAAACAAACAAAAAAACGCTCACAATAAAATTTTTACTGAATTGGATGAACGGTATTTAATAAGAAAAATGAAAGCAAATCCGTTTCTTAGTGCACCAAAGTTGGCTGTTATTGCTGAGAAAGAATTAGGGAAAAAAGCTAGTGCGTCAACAATTAGAAACATGCTACATAATGCTAATTTACATGGTAGAAAGGCGAGAAGAAAACCGTTCATTAGTAAAAAGAATCAAAATACCAGATTAAGATTTGCAAAAGAGTACGAAAATAAAGATTTTTCTTTTTGGAAAACCGTTCTATTTACTGATGAAAGTAAATATAATATATTTGGGTCAGATGGTAAACCATATGTATGAAGAAGAAAAAACGAAGAGATGCAATTAAAAAATTTAAAACCAACAGTAAAATATGGTGGTGGATCAGTGATGGTGTGGGGATCATTTTCAGCTGCTGGACCAGGTTGTTTGCATTTTATTGAGAGCATAATGGACCAGCATGCATATTTAGACATCTTAAAAACCAATTTACCTCGTAGCGTGGATAAACTATCTCTTGGATGCGACTGGCGATTCTACCAAGACAACGATCCGAAACACAAAGCGTACAAAGTACGTTCTTGGCTCTTATATAATTGTCCTCATGTAATGGAAACGCCACCCCAAAGTCCAGACATCAATCCCATTGAAAATTTATGGAATTATTTGGACACTAAGATTCGGGAACATCAGGTTTCTAGCAAAACTCAAGTTTTTGCGAAAAATTGGTAAATTCAATGCCTAACCGTCTTAAAATGGTCATAAAAAACAAAGGCCTCCATACTAAATATTAGTTATTAAAAACATAAATTAGTTTTATAAATTTTGTTTGCTGTCCGTCTTTGGCCAGGCGCGCACATGCGATTTTCATGCGATTATTTGTCGCAGCGACATAAAAGTAGTAGTCGCAAAAAATTTGTATGGTCGCGCATTTGCGACTGATTGATCGTGACTAGAGCCTAGTATCAACATGGACTTCATAGAAACCGCTTGTATAGTGGCTCTGTTATTACGAAAGAAATTAAGAAAGCAACGGAAAAGAAAATTTTGGGTGCATCCAATTTTATCTGACAGAGAACATCGGGGTCAATTTTACATTCTTCATGAAGATTTAAGAAAGCATCCTCGTAAATTCTTTAACTATTACAGAATGAGTAAAAAATCTTTTCTTGAATTATTAAAAATAATAGGACCGAAAATATCGTACCAAAATAGTAAATGGAGAAAATGTATACCACCTGAGGAATGTCTTGCAGTAACAATAAGGTAAGAAGGTACTTACCAGCTTTTGTTTTGTGTCGTCGTTCTCCTTATACCTTTCATGATAGTAGGAGACGAAGCATTCGCGTTATCACAAAATGTTTTACGGCCTCGAAGAAACTTAACAATGAAACAAAGAGTCTTTAATTATAAACTGACTCGTGCACGGCGTATGGTAGACTGTACCTTTGGTATTTTAGCGAACAAATGGCGTATTTTGCATCGATTGTTAGACGTGCGAGTCGAATTTGCCTTCGTGCGAAAGAAAGACGGTGTGCAAATGGAGGACGAATTTTATGAGTGTTTATTACAGAGCTGTCCTCCAGCTGGAATAAGACTTAACAGAGTTGGTCTTAATATAAGAGACTATATGGAAAATTACTTTACATCCCCCGAAGGTTCAGTTCCGTGGCAAATTTGATAAAATTTAAATACTTATCTGCACAACATTTATTACATAAGATTATTAAAAACTATTAAATAAAAACAATATCACCTCTCTTGTGTTTTTCTTCGGCCGATAACTTGTTCTAAGTGGATATAACTTTGCTATACACTTCTCCCCACAATTTTTCCTTTAAATTTCGGTCACTATACTCTTTCAAATGTTTGTTGTAAAGAGCTGGTCTTTTTTTCTACCTCGATAATAATAGTTTCTGTGTCTAAGAAACTAGATTTCAAGTCATTGTCACTATTATCAGACACTTCTGAAGATTCAGCCATTTTTAATAAATTTCTTGTAATAATTATCCTATACACCAACTTCGACCTGTGCTGCGACTACGACTGAACAGTCGCATGTGCGTGCATGTTCATTCTTGTTCATGTGATACATTTAAAGACGCGACAATCGCGTCGTTACAAAAAATGGAGCAGGTTACATCTTTTTAATCGCTGCTGTTATTTAGTGGCATATGCGCGCATTTGTATTTAATACTATGTGTGTTATTTTTGCGACCAAACAGTCGCGCGACAGAAAATCGCATGTGCGCGCCTGGCCTTTGGTTTGCGCCTAGTTGTTGTAGTGTTTTCGTTTATTTTTATATTTTTTTTATTATAGTGAATAAATGTTTCTGTTTCGTCTTTGTCTTTTGAATAAGCAATTAATAAATTATTGAAAATCAATTTACTTTTTCCTCCAGTTGCTTTAGTTTGAATATTTTTTAGTAAGAAACTATTATCACTTCAGTGTCCGAGTTTGGCTTGGAGCCACTGTAAGTGTTATGGAAGCATATCAAGTCTTCTGGGAGCATTTCAGTGCTTCTGGAAGTATTTAAAGTCGTCGGGCAGCATTCCAAATCTTTTGGAAGCATTTTAAGACTTTGGAAGCAATATTAGGTATTTTGGAAACATTTCAAGTCTTCTGGAAGTAATATCAAGTCTTCTAGAAGCAGTTTCAAGTCTTCCAGCGCAATATCAAGTCTTCTTCAAGCAATTCAAGTTTCCTGGAGGCAATGTCAAGTCTTCAGAAAACATTTGAAGCATTTCAAGTGTTTTGGAAGCACTTCAAGCCTTCTAGAAGCAAGTCTTCAAAGGGCAATATCAAGTCTTCTAGAAGCTGTATCAAATCTTCTGTAGCATGATAAGTCTTCTGGAAACTTCAAGTCTTCTAGAAACCTTCCAAGTCTTCTGGAAGTAATATTAAGTCTTGAGTGCTCTACACTAACACATCCGGTGCTAGATTATATATGCTAGATTAAAAATAAATTCGATTTAAAAGTGTGGTACATATATAGTGCATTTCATTTAATTATTTTAAAAAAATACGTTCTTTTTTATGAGGTAGGTTCACTCTAATTTATTAATCTTCATAAATTATTACAATTTAATGCTTTGCATTGGCAGTGACTGATTATCTATACACTTCATCAACAAAGAAATTTCTACTTCAATTTTGGGCAATTCTATACAATTTTAATGCATTAACAATTTATTTAAAAAAATTAGGGTTCAGCAAAAAATAGAAATCATCTACTCCGCTTTTCTATACTTGTAACAAATCTCGAAATTGATTTTACAACCCGGACGTAAAATAAATATCCGAATAATACTGAAACAACCGTGACTAACATTGATACGCTTTCAAAAATTAATTTTGGAGTGAAAATCTTCCAAACCATTAGATGACGGCAGTGAATCGTACAAGATAACATTGCAGCAAATAACTAGAAATAAAAAAAGTATAAATCGGTTTTAATTTAATAATAATACAAAATAATTTACCTTAACAGCGTGAAAAACTAAATATTTAATGCATAATTTGGTTGTATTCCCCAAAAGAAAATCTTGATTCTCGAAAATTATCATTTCACCTTTATCAATGTCTTTTTTTAAAGTTCCCATTTTCGTTTCTAATTGAGGGAATATTTTGTAAATAGCCAATGGGGCTAATTGAAGCATTGGGAGTGTGAATCCGGTTAAAATGTATGATCCAAAAGTATTTATTATGATTAAAGTGGCCGGAATGAAATTATTATCTAATTTATCACCAGTTCCAACGAACGCTGCTGTCCAGGGGATGTTTGAAAATGAAGCTTGATGCCCAGTTGCATAAAAATAATAAGATGATAATAAAGTCCATGTTGCTACAAGTGATGATGGGACATCTAATAATTGATCTAAAAATTGTTTGGTAATATAAAATTGGTAATAATAAGATAAATTTTGTTACCTAAATTCAAAGATTTTTCATATCTAATAATTGATGTGATGCCCATGATAACAAACAAACTAATAAACATCATTAGCACGGCTGGGGTGTGCCCAATTCCAATTAAAAGAACAATCAGTAAAGCTAATAAAGTCGTGACCATAATAAACGGGGCGCTATAAGCAGTTCCGAGCCCCCAAATCATGGGAATACGCTCATCGCGTTTTGTGTTATTCTCAAATTTATTTTTTAACATTTTAAAAACGTTGGTGATTAAATTATCTCCTTCCCCTGACATATTTGGTTCATTATAATAGACAAACACGGCATTGGGGAATAAATAAATAACAAATATTCCAATTAAAATAATTACATAAGAAGCTAAAGCAAAACCATCGACCCCCCAAGAAGGCAAATTTTTCGTTAAACCATGCTTTGGAAACGAATTAACAGCCCAAAAAGCGCTTATTGTAAAAACCAACATTGGGGTCGTGTAACGAAAAAAAATTACATTTGGATTTAATCCAGTTAAATTTCCGCAATAATTTAACCAAACCCTAGATAACGTTATAATAACAATAATTGAAACAACACTAAAAATCCAATCGGAAGGTTCCGATTGCTTCTCATTAAAATTTTTGCAATTATGCTCTTCGCGACATTGAAAATAATAAAAAGAAACGCGAGATATAATCAAAAATATTACAATTAACCCCGAAATTGTTGTTAAAACTTTACGTTTTAACTTAGTTTTACTAACTTTGTATTTATTGCGAATTTTAATTCCCCCGTCCAATAAATTCACAAACAAAACCGCGTTTAATAAATAAAAACTCACATAAGATTCGTAAACAATATAACTATTTGAAAATAAGGCGAAAATACTCAAAGCTAAAACGCACCGAGTTAATAAATCGTCCCTTCCGCTTTCTTTCCGCCTTTCGCTCCAATTTTCCGCGATATCCTCCCATTGTAAACAAAGAAACGTCGGAAATATAAAACAAGCTGTAAAACCGGATATAAAAATAAATGATGTTAATAAATTATCGACTATCCCAAAATTATAACAAAAATAAGCGATTATAATCGATAAAATTAAACTTCCGTATAAAGCGAAAGAAATTTTTCGACAAAAATCGTACAAAGATGTTTTAACCCCCTCTAAAATGTTATAAACAAAAACGGTAATAACTGCTAATAAAAGTAAACCGCGCGCCATTAAAAAAGGGTTAAACTCGACCCAAACGTCTCGGCACATTTTTCGAGTGTTATCAATAAAATTTAAAGCTTGTTCGGAAAATGTTTTGAAATTATCTTTGTTGATGTTTAAACGATCGAGAGATATTTGTTCGAAATTCCAGGTTAACTCTTTTAATTGATCCGTGTTAAAAACATCCGATGTTTTCGAATAATCTAAAACGTAATCGGTGATTTGTTTAACGTTCATCCAAAGAGATATTGATATTTCCGGCCACGAAATCGATGATGGTAAAGCCTTTAAAATTAAAGAACCTACGTTACTATAGGGTATTGGGATGCCTAATATTATTGATATCGTTGGAATTAAATCGACTTGATTTACGGAATCCAATTGGGGGGTTTGCGGCGAGTTTAGTTCGAATTTTGAGTGGATGAAAAGAGTTGAGAGGGTTTCCATGTCGGTTTCACCACCATGATCTCCTGAAAATAATATAGAATTAATAGATATAAAAAAAATTAAAAGATTGTTTTTGAACCTGTGCTTGTCATCCCATGGTCGCCAATAACCATTAAAATTACATCGTCGGGTAACTCAGTAATTAATTTCCTTAAAAGAAATAAATTATTTAGTGAAATAAATTTAATTTTATATACAGGATGATTTAAAAAAACTGCTGATAATCTATTAAAATAGTTATACAAAAAATAAGATCAATATCAAATTTTACTATGTATCAGTAGTTGATAAATATACCAGTCTTGGACTGGAAATTGATACCACTCTCAAAATCAGATTTTCAGGTGAGATACTTAAATATATTAAAAAACATATTTCGCATTGGGATTGTTGTTTTCTCATGAGGTTGTTTACCAATAAATGTTAACAGAAATTTGTGCGATGATCTCGTTTTTTCTCAGTTTAATTATATGGTACCAGTTTACCATCTAGCTTTAATTGCTTTTCTTTCAATAGAATTAAAAAAAAGACAATATTGTTGCCTAAGGTTTAAACCGAAAATTTTATAGAATTTCTCATAAGTTAGTTAAAGCTGAGTAGTAGTCAATGAAAAACCGAAGGGTGCTCCAAATGTTCGTTTCTTACCATAAATTAATGCTATAGAAGATTCCCGAATGGAATGTTCATGATTGGTCGACGGTGTTGTTTTCTTATCGCGCCACCAGCAAATAAAACATCTTTATTTGAAAGATGTTTCTCTTATCACATTTATAAATCTTACAATCGCATTTCTGCGATGGATCTAGTTCATATTTTCTTTTATTTGCAGGGCAAGAGAGTTATTATTATTATTATTTGTAATATACTGATTTAGACAGCATGTCATGCTATTAATCAAGTGATTTTTAACTGTGTACATCAACCCAGGCTTTTTAAATCCGTAGCCAAAGATAATGTAAATTATCGGGAAGGTGTGGTAAAGGACCCGGTTCTACCGGGCTGGCCATAGAACGTCAATGTTGGCGTCATTTACTATGATACTACAACAAGCGGCATTTCAGTAGCTATAAATGTAGACCAATATCATATCATCATTCCTTGTATGGGGACTGTGTTATGTTCTAGAAAAAATGTTGTTATGACCATTATAGGCCCATAAGCACAATCGAAATTCATCACTAAACACAATTAGATGCTATTCTTGCGACTAATTCTCTCTTTCGTTGCTCCATTCTAGCTTGCGTATAGAGTGAAGTGATAGAAGAGAAAAATATAAAAATGGACGATATAAATGTATTTTGATTAGAATTGGTTTGAGAATCCATTTTACCAGTGTCGTGAATGAAGTATATATAAAAACTTGTTTTGTACTTTTAACTGGTCTTCTATTATAAAATATCTTACTAGTTTCAGCTAGTTGCCATCTTCAGAGATAAGTCAATAATAAGAAATTAACATATTAAATGTAAATCAGTTTCTTCTCACTCACACAATTACAAAAACCTTTCCTCTTTCGTTGAAAAAACTAATTAAACATGGATAACAGTTTTTACAGAGTTGACGAACACGTGATAAATGAACTGTTATCCATGTTTAATTAGTTTTTTCAACGAAAGAGGAAAGGTTTTTGTAATTGTGTGAGTGAGAAGAAACTGATTTACATGAAATATGTTAATTTCTTATTATTGACTTATCTCTGAAGATGGCAACTAGCTGAAACTAGTAAGATATTTTATAATAGAAGACCAGTTAAAAGTACAAAACAAGTTATTATATATACTTCAGATATAAATGTAGCCCAAAAGAACCAATCCACCAATAGATAGATGATATTGACATTCTGGATCCTACATCTCTAATCCAATCGTTTATAATCGATCGAGTTGTTGAAAATCTGTCTCCTGTGATCAAAAGCCTTAAGCGATGTTCTTCGCGATCTGTCGTATTGCGTGTCCTCGGACTATTTGGACCAAAATATCAATAACATTGTAACATTTTGGTTTACACGACGAGTAATTTTTCTTAGCAAAAGTCCAGCCTCTCTCATGCCTATAATGGTGGGTTCATGCAACGTGTTTTAGTTTTAGTCGTAGCTTTAGTCTTAAACGTTTGCGTTAGCTTCAGTTGTAAGGAAATGTAGGTTCATGCAATATTTAAGCACAACATATAAAAGCAAAATTTTGACATATAAACAGCCGTACCAAATTAAAAATACAAAAAGTAATTTGGGGGATCAGGAGTAAAACAGTTTTGTTTTTTTAGAAATATTTTGTTTCTAATATTATTTAATGGTGATCATGATTTAATATGAATAAAAAGAAAATTATTGTCTCTGCTAGTGCAATGTGTTTGAATGCAGCATTATTAATCGCATAAAGATTGAAGAATAAAAGACGACGGCGTTTTGGTAGAAGGCCCACCAATAAGAATCGAGAATTAGAGGGGAATTATGCCACTCTTATTAGAAATATGTTAGAAAAGGAAGAGGACGATTTACAATTTTTTAAATATGTCCGCATGTCATTCGAAGAGTTTAAATAATTGTTAAAACTGGTTATAGCTTTTTTATCAAAAACAGCAAATAAAGGTGCAATTACAGTAAGTTTTTATTTAAACCGTGTGCACTAGCTTTTCTAGTTCTAAGGAAAGGTATTGGTTCATGTAATATTTAAGCAAGTACATTCAAGTATAATTTGGACATATAAAGTCGTGCCAAATTAGAAATAGAAAAAAAAATCTGAGTAAAAAACGGAAGAAAAGAAAACGGAGTGAAACCATTTTGTTTATTAAAAACATTTTGTTTCTAACACATTCTAACATTATTTAATATGAATAAAAATAAAATTGTTGTCGCTGCTAGCGTAATGCGTTTAAATTAGGGATTACAATCTCGGGATATTGGGATCCCTGCATCCCGGCATTGTTCCTATAATAACCAATTTTTCCGAATCTGGGATTAATATGATTTGATCAATGATGGTCAGAAAATAACGAAAATTTCCAACAAAAAACGAAGTTCATTAATGTCATCATTAATGACAGTGAGTTTCAAATTATGAGAAGTTACTTTGACTTTTAGATCGGGTCTTATTTGTCATCGAAACATATATATTAATAAAGCAGATATTGCTTCCAAAAGACTAGATACTGTCCATAGAAAACTTAATACTGCTTATAGAGGACCTGATACTGCTTAAAAGGGATTAGAAATGTGTCCAGAATACTTCAAAGAAATGCTTCCAGAAAACTGGATATTGCCTTTGGAAGACTAAAAATGCTTCCAGAAAATTTCATACTACTTTTCGAAGACTTTCAAAAGACTTGATATTGCCTCGAAACGACTTAATACTGCTCCTGGACGACTTGAAATGCTTCCAGAAGACTTGATACTGCATTCAAGAGATTTGAGATGTCGCTTCCAGCAGACATGGATTGCTTCTAGAAGGCTTGATACTGCTCTTTGAAGACTTAATACTGTTTTTCTTTTGCTTACAAAAAACTTACACTGCTTCCAAAAGATTTGATAAGCCCATAGCAGACGTAATACTGTTTCTAAAGAACCTAATATCGCTTCCAATAGACTTGTCAAAATAGAAAGAAGAAATGTTCAAAATACTTGTAATGCTTTAAAAGATTTAATACTGCTTCTAGAAGACATGAAGTTCTTCCAGAAAACTTGATATTGCTTTTGGAAGACTTGAAATGCTTGATGAAAAAACTTGATATGTTTCTAGAATGCTTGAACTTCTTCCAGAAAAGTCTATATAGCTTCTGAAAGCTTTGTTGCTGCTTTTAGAAGAATTGAAATGCTTCCAAAAGACTTGATATTGGTTCCAGAAGACTTGATATTGTTTTTAAAACTTCTGGCAAAAAACCATTTTCATTGCAAAAACAACACGATATTATTAATAAACTATTTGAGTTATCTTGACTGGCAGATTGATCTAGGCAATTTTGAACTGTGGATTTTTTTTAACTCTTTGGATACTATTACATAAAAATTATTTTAATAGCTACATCCGATGTGGAAGCAACCAATACTAAGCGACTTTTTCTTCCTAAGATTTAACACGATTTACTTTAAGTAATAGATTAGGAATTGATAAAGCAGCAAAAACAGTCTGCATATTTCAAGAGTAAAATGGAGTAAATAGTGCATCTAGCAGAAACGAGTAATGATTTTTTATTACTCGTTTTATTATTTTTTATTTCTTAGTTGTAATGTAAGTTTGGCGATAAACATACGTAAAAGGAAACTAAAACATTCTAATTTTTAAACTAAACTGTTCTTCCAAAAAAACACCCCATGTTTTAAATCACCTTTTGAACTGTTTGAACATTTTAAAACAATCATACAGTTTTAGAAATGTTTGTTTTAAACACTTTATTTAAAATATAAGAACCCTGATTGAAATTATTATTATAATTGAGGCGCTGATGCATTTTTCATTAATTTGAATGTTTACGATTTGTTCTATCTAACAATTATATTAAGTTTGCCCTTCTTTCCCTTCAAAAATTGAATATCACTCAAAACCGATGTTTGATTTTAAGCAATACGGCTAAGAGTACAAACGGCAAACACAACACGTCTAACCACCGGTTTCATTTTGGATTATGAATAATAAATAAATTTGTTTATTGTATTGAATCAAATAGAATAATCTTTTTTTTAAGTAATTAAAGTCTGTCTTTGGTGAAAAGTAATGTCTTTGGTAATGATACAAAATATCAAAGTATTAAAAAATATTAAATAACATTAGGTAGTTTATTTAGAAAAAACTAAAAACTGCCGGATTTGAGTTGATTTTTTACTTCATAACTAAAAAATGATTATTAAAAAACATTTATTTTGAAAAATTCGCCCTTATGTAAAATATCAAAAACAGGGATTTCTCAAAATCATACTTTGTTGAATTCGCCCTTTCTATTCTCAACGCCTCAATTGCAATATAATAAAATAAAAAGTTAACCAACTTAACTTTTATTTATAAAATAAAACGAAACACTGCCATTAAAGGCACCAATGAGAAAAGTGCGCATGCGTTAAGTTGCGACCGAGGGTTTTAGCTTTAAGAAGTTAAAAGTTGGGTAACTCTTGTGACTAGGACAAAAACCGTTTTAGTCGTAAGATGTTGCATGAACAGTACTACTATAACACAATACCTTAACTTTTCACTCTTATGACTATAACTACGACTAAGACTAAAACACGTTGCATGAACCCACCATAATACGACAAGGTTCAAAATCAGTTAATTGGAAGAAATATTGATGCTGACTACTAGTTAAGAATTTTTATCTATTTCTTCGTCTATAATTTCTCGTACTCTTGGAGACTGTGAATGTGGCTTGGTTGAAATAATCCTCCTTTCTCCTTTCGGAGCAATATCATGCTGAACCAAATTGGTTCTTCCAGGTGGATTTGAAAATAATCCAGGATTTTCTTCAATTAAATTTTTCTTATTACTCTTTCCCAGAAGGTGTTACATATATCTCAACTGTTTCAGGTTTTTCATAATAAGGTTTTAATAAAATTACATATACAGACTTGATGCTCCTTTTCGATGACTTGATGCTACTTTTAAAAGATTTGATATTGCTTCCAGAACACTTGAAACTGCTTCCAAAAGACTTAACATAGCTTCCAAAAGACTTGATACTACTTTCAGAAGACTTACAATGCTTCCACAAAACCTGAAATGTTTTCATAAGACTTGATACTACTTCTAAAAAACTTGAAATGTATTCGAAAGAGTTAATACTGTTTTTAGAAGACTTGAAATGCTTCCAGAGGACTTGCTGCCGGAAAGTTTTTCATCGCAAAAGACAAGTATTGTGTGCATACTGTTGAGGAATTTGTCTATGAAATAAGTCTTAATAACCATAATAGAAAATAACCTTAACATTTGTAGCAATACACTTTTTAACTTCTTGAATAAAAATTCTTATTCTCTGTAAATTTTTAAATACAAAAAGGTGCTCTTATTAAAGTGCTCTAAAGTTGATCATTTTATGGTAATTCAATTTTAATTATTCAATACATACCAAATTTTTTTGAGATTAAATTAAACTTAGATATAATAATGATGAAATAGATATAATACCGATGTGAACGTGTTTCACAAGACGTGGAATTGTTAATTTCCATATGTTTTGGAACTTGAATATGTTAATATGTGGGATGACATTGATTTGATTTAAGCAGGAAAGCCTGATTTAAACTTGATGCTTGTCCAGCTCATAGTAGGGTGGTAACAAAGTTGATAGACAATTATTTTCCTGCAATGGATTGGTGAACCAGTTTTATGACCCCCATGTCTCCGAAACAAAGCGTTTGTCGATCTATATTTATAATAATAATAATAATATTTATTTGAAAAGACACAATTACAGAATATTATAATACAAAACTTCGAATACTATTACTAGCAAAGAAAACAACCGATACTGTATCCTTCCAAAGGGGATTGAGTCAGCGCACCAGGTCAAACCAGGAATAACTGTTTTTCATCAACCCCAAAATAACAAAATTAAGAATTAATTTATAATAATAATAACAATGACATTGATCTAAGAAGACTTACGAGACGAAAGAGAAGAGAAAAGAAAGAGAAAAACAACAAAAAGGAAGGAAAGCAACATAAGAGAAACATGTACAAGAAAAGAAGGAAAGAGAAAGAAAGAAAACAAAAAGAACAAAAAAAAAGATAAGAGTCTATTGGCGCTGCTGCTGAAGCAAATGAGATCTGTAAGCTGATCTAAAGGATTGCTCACTCCGCTGCTTAATTTGCTCTGGGATGCTGTTGAGAACTTTGCAAACAGAATACGAAAAGGACCTTTTGAAAAGTTCAGTACGGTGAGCTGGTATCGTAAGCGTGAAACGATGACGAATGTTCAAATTATGAACATCACAGCGAAAGCAAATTTTGTTCCATAAATAAGGAGGGGTTTTATATAAAATGACTCGGTGAAAGAGACAAGCAGCGTGTAGAGACCTCCGATTCGCCATATTAAGCCAGTTGACCCGACCTTGAGCACTCGAGACATGATCTCTCCTTCTCAAACCAAAAATGAAACGCAAGCAAGCGTTTTGAACACGTTGAATACGAGTGGAAGTAAAGTTATCTATACAAGAGCCGTATAAGACATCACCGAAATTAAAGAGAGACAAAACCAAAGATTCACACAACTGTATTTTTAAACGTAAATTAAGTAAGCAACGATTACTGTAAAGGAGTCGAAGGGTAGAGTAAGCACTACGAATAAGGTTTGAAACATGAGATCGAAATCTAAAAGAAGAATCTATAACAATACCTAGATTCCTAGCCTCTTCAGTAAAGTTAAGTGAAACATCACCAATCTTAATAGATAGAGACTTTCGCATAGAATCACGAAAGGATGGACATCCAAACAGCATAACGGAGGATTTCTTAGCATTAATATTTAAACATAGCTGAGACGCACGAGTGATTAACCGTTGCAAATCGTCGTTAATACATTCCTGAGCAACGCAAAGTTGATCCGGAGTAAAAGAAAAATACAGTTGCGTGTCGTCGGCGTACATATGCACAGAGCAGTGCCTCAGAACATCAGTTAGATTAAAAGTATAAATTAAATAAAGTAAAGGACCAAGAACCGATCCCTGAGGCACCCCAGACGTAACGGATGCTTCCACTGATTGCAGGCCATTGAGTGTGACAATCTGCTTGCGATTACATAAATAGTGCTTAAAGAAAGAACACACATTGCGAGAACATCCAATGTAATGAAGAATGGCAAGAAGTATCTCATGATGCACAGTGTCAAAAACTTTTGAAAAGTCAAGTAAAACAAGAACAGAAGCAGATTTGCGATCAATTTTCCGGATAATGTTATCGCAAACTTCCAAAAGTGCTGTGCTACAACTGAAACCGGATCTGAAACCAGATTGAGTGCATGGTAGAATCTTGAACGTATCTAAATGACTGCGTAGACGTAAACTGATGATTTTCTCTAGAACCTTGGAGAGAACCGAGAGAATGCTAATAGGTCTAAGGTCACTGTAACTTGCAGGGTTGCTGGTTTTAGGAAGAGGCATAACAAGGGCAGTCTTCCAAGCGGAAGGAAACACAGCATACTCCAAGCAAACATTGATAATGTGACACAAGTAGGGTAGAATAAAAGGGCAGCACATAGTTAACATTTTAATACCAATGCCATCAGACCCAATAGCAGCAGTTTTAAAAGACAGTAAAATTTCACCAATCTCTTCCTCAGTGGAAAGAGAAAAGACAAATTCATTGCTGACAGACGGGTGGGTATTGGAGAGAAAATGAGAAATGACATCAGGATCACCGGAAGAATCAACTTGTGAAGACAAAAAAGAAATATTAATAGCTTCAACATCGGATAAAGCTACTGGTACTGACCGCTGTTTAGATTTAATGATTCCCATCCTATTAAAAGACTTCCACAGTTCACGACTATTATTAGAGTTCAAAACGGACTCTATGTATGCCCTTTTCTCTCTCCGAATACAAGAATTTGTAAAATTGCGTAACTATTTATAGTACGAAAAGTCCGCAGGAAGTTTGGATTTTTTAAATTTTAGATAAGCCTCATCCCTATATTTCATCAGGAATTTAAGATTATCAGTCACCCAAGGACGGTATCCTCGCCTGGATGAAATAGTTTTAACAGGTGCATGTAAATCGAAGAGAAGTAACATGTAGTAGTTGAAGAGTGAAACCTTATCATCAATATCATTCAGATATAAGATATCAGCCCACGGAGTAGCAGCCAAGTCTCGCTCAAAATCAGCAAGACAAAAATGATTAAAATCTCTGTAACGAATAGAACGAGGTGGTTGATATTGAGACTTAGAAAAATCAAATTTAACAAATATAAGGGAGTGGTCGGCAATATTGTGGACGGGAACCACACCCTTGTCATCAATGTGAGTATCGACAGGAACAATTATGTGGTCAATTAAGCTAGAAGACGTAGGAGTAATGCGAGTGGGAGAATCTATTATTTGAATAAGCCCAAAAGATGCAAGGAGAGGCAAATAGTGAGTGTAATATATTCCGGAGTTGTTGTGCGCGTCAATATTGAAGTCACCAACACAGACAAAATCATCTGTGAGAGGGAAAACGGTAGACAGAGTGCTATCCAAGCTATTGAAGAAAAGATCCGCTTGCGGACCTGGTCTATATACAGTACCGATTATAACGGTAGAACTACCGAACTGGAGACGAATCCATAACTGCTCAATAAAGCTTAACATTTCTTCAACAATAACCTCAAATTTATACGCGTTACGGACGTAGACACCCACTCCTCCCCCCACACGACCCGTACGACCAACAAAGTAGTGAGCATATCCATCGATAGAAAAAATGGAAAGATCATCACGAGGATACAACCATGTCTCGGTACAAGTAAATACATCAAAAGCCTCCTCAACAACTAGATCCCTAACAGCAGCGAAGTGAGCTGACAACGACCTAACATTCAAATGGCCGATCCTCATTTAACAGCAAGACCACAAGAACAAGAAAAGAAAGAAGAGACAGAACAAGAAGTAAAAAAATAAAAGAAGAGAAAAGAATGTGAACTGAAATTTAACAAATTCGATAATAAAAAACTCGCTTTTTATAACAAAAAGAAATACTATGTGAAAATAATAAGTCGTACGGTATTCACTCCGCAAAAAGAAAGAAAAGAAAAAAAAATTAAAAATTAAAAAAAATTAACAGAATAATAAGATTCAATTGACTTACGAAACATAATGTCTACATTAGGTTTAATATAAGTGTGTACAAGAAGAAACAATTAGATTAAATGTTATAATTTATCCAAATCATCAAAATTCAATATTTTAACCTTTTTGTCCTTAACCCGGACAAAGATTCTGCCATCGGAGGTCCATACAGACTTCATACCGAATTTGGCCACAGCTTTTTGATATAATTTATATCGAGTCGCCGTGAGGTCTTCAGAAATACGGATACGAGACCCCTTCAGCAGTTTCCGCTTTTGAAGAATTAATCGTCTATCTTTGTAAGACACAAAACGCACAATTACGCCCTGTTTATCAGTAACTGGTTTTCCGATATGATGGCATCTATCAATTTTGTTAGCATCAATAGGAACTTCCAACTTTTCATTGAAAAGACGTAAAACACTGATTTCCACCTCAGTATTCGGGCAGTGGTCCATACCGCTAATCCTTACCGACGTACGACGGGAGTACTGCTCCAAGGCATCGCAGCGTTCGACTGTTTCCTCGTTGCGATCCTCCAGCTCGACAACCAATCGCTCCAGTCTCTTGTTGTCCTCCTTTAACTCAGTTACACACTCTTCAAGTTTCACTATTTTTTCTTTGAAAACTCGATCGACCTCTCGAGCAATATTTTCGCTTAATAAACGCAAAAATGTTTCATCTTTTACAAGCTCTACAATGCAGGATTTAACAATATCCCTTTTCTCAGAAGCGAATCGAGTTCTATCACCTGCCATTTCTCCAATTATTCACTAATCACTCTACAAATCAACCTTGTAAACTAATCTTCTTCATGCGGAGCGAAATAAACGTACACCTCACGCATCGAACATCTTGATCTCGACTTATATGAAGATTTTGTGTCAATTTAAATCCTGCTACAAAAACATAAGACACCCTGTATAACTGTGCATAACCCAACCCTGTATAAACTAATACATGTGCTAGCAACTGAGATAAAGAGCTTCAAAGTTTCTTTAAAATTAAACATATTTGAGCAATAAAAAACGCGTAATATATATACATAAACCAACTTTTTAACATAAATTCAAGTCTGGAAATCGAGAAGATTTTAGTCTTATGAATAAGCTGGTCACTGGATTAGATCATTGCTGCCAATCACTAATATTTTAAACGAAATGGACCAGAATTTTGTTATTTTCGAACCACGGACTCTGGCGCACAGGGTACGAGGACCCTGAAATTAGTGTTCCCGTGATTATTAAGGAACGTAATAATCGGTGATTGTTCTTTTTCAATCACCGTGATTTTAAAGTCCACATTTTCCCAGACGTATGATAAAAACATTACAAATAGATGATTCATAATTAGTGATACAGTACACATTAAAGTGTTCAAAATATTGTGATAAAAAAAGCAAAAGAACTTATTTCCAAAGAAATGACAAATTAAATGGGGACGTCTGAAGAAAATATCAGATCCCAACTACATACTAAAAGAAATAACTGGAAGAAGAAAAAAATCCATGTATATGTAAGTTTATTGAAACCTTCCTATGCAAAACCTGATACAGTTGAAAAGTGTTAATATCTTCGTGGGGGGAAAAGAGAGAATATATATGAATTGGAAAAGGAGAATAAAAATACTTTAACTTAAAAGAAACTTTACTGGCTGTAGAAGTTTTACCACATACAAAGAGAATTGAACTATTTGCAAAAGATTTTAATTGGAAAATTTCCTGGATTATTTTCACATCGACCTGGAAGCGTCCAGAAGATATGAAATGCTTCCACCAATACTTGATACTGCTTTCAGCAGACTTCAAAAACTTCTGGAAGACTTACTACTGCCCCTAGAATACCTGATTTTACTACTAGAAGACTTGATTCTAGAAGAGTTGATATAATCTATAGAAGACTTCTAGAATACTTGAGCTACTTCCAGAAGACGATTCTGCCTCTAAAAGACTTGACATTGCTTCTAGAAAACTTGACAGTGCTTCTAGAAGACTTGACACTGCTCTTAGAAGACTTGAAATGCTTCCAAAAGACTTGATATTGCCTCTAGAAGACTTGAATTATTTCCAGAAGACTTGAAATGTTTCCAGGAGACTTAAAATGCTTCCAGAAGACCAAGGGTACGCGCGCATTGGTACGGATCGGACGGAACGGAGAAAAATTGTTTAAATAGCATAACACACATTAGTGCGCACCGGACGCATTCGCAATTCACACATCTTTTACAATGTTCGTCCAGTGCGTCCGTTGCGTACATTGCGTCCGATCCGTACCAATGCGCGCGTACCCTTAAAGTGCTTCCAGAAGCCTTAGAGTGTTTTCAGAGGACTTGACACCGTTTCTAGAAGACTTAAAATGTTTCCAGAAGACTTGTTTCCAGATCAATTCATTACAAGATGGCGCCAAAATAGACACAGTATTTTCAAAATCCTTCAAAAAATACCCCACGCTACCCTCAAGGCAATAAACAACCCCCAACATAAGAGGCACTCCCTCAAGAACCAAACCTATCCAAATGTGCTCAAGCGAAATAACGCATTGTGCAAAAAGTACCTCTCTGTCTGTTTTAGTTTTTGAGTTGCGATTGATTTTTATGCTCAAAACCCGAAATTATGATATTTTGAATTGTGACTGTATTCCTAGGTGCCGGTTTTAATTTTGATGGTTCTGATTTTGAAAAAGTCTCTAATTTTGAATCATCAAAATCTGTCTAAAACTATTAGAAACTGTCTAAAATATGTCTCAATCATGTACAATTGTCTAGAGTTGTTCATGTAAAATCATCAATATCTGTCTAAAATCATTCAAAATTAATTTAGAATCGTCCACAAGTTATATAAAATCATCAAAAGTAGTCTAAAATAGTCTACAATATGTTTTGCTAACTTATAACAGTTTAAAGTTGTCTAAAGTGATCAAAATTTATCTGAAATATACCTCTAATAGCTAATAAATGTCTAAAGATGTCTAAAATCATCAAAAACTGTCTATATGTCTCTAATAGCTTATAATTATTAACAGTTGTCTAAAATCATCCAAAATTTGTCTAAAATATATCTCTAATACCTAATAATTGATTGTCTAAAGATGTCTAAAATTATCAAAAACTTTCTAATATATGACACTGATTGTCTATAATTGTCTAAAGTTGATTAAAATCACTAACAACCGTCTCAAATCATCCAAAATTAGTTTAGAATAATCTACCAGTTGTTTAAAATCATCCAACATTATCTAAATGAATCAAAAAGTTGTCTAAATATGGTTAACATTACATGATTTTTTTGAGTAGGCTAAAATTGTTATAAATCTTACAAATTTGTGTGGTGATAAAGCTCAGTACTTATCAAAATAAATCGTAGCAAATGCTGGGACTGAATTGAGAAGAAATTATTATTAGCGTTTATACACTAATAAAAGTTTTGAATGGGTGCTCTGGTACCCACTGCATCTGATTTGGGTCTACAAGTTTGTTAATCCTTAGTAGCTTTAGTTCAAACAGGTTTTTAAATGGAATATCCCATACATTAAAAGCTTGATGAATTACCTGTACATAACATAATAACAATTATACACTTTTCTAATTAGGATTCTTTTCCTGAAGATTCTATGGCTTATTATTGTCAGGATACAGCCACTCAACACCCTTATCAAGACACCCAGTATTTAAAAAGTCCTTAACAAAATTTTTTCTATCAAATATTTATAGACTTTTCTTAATTTTCTTTTCTATTTTTTAATTTAATTAAAGAAAAATAGATTATTTAAATTTTAATATAATATTTACCCAATAACTTCATTCATTTCAGTTAATTTTCTTGCCATTTCCTTATGATTAGGTCCATATCGATGTCCGCAATGGTCAACCCCCAAGTAATGTCCAATCAATAAATCCCAATCCTTCTTTTTTAATTCTTCATAAATATTATTGCTAACTCCTTTATCCACAGTATCCAAATCCATAACGTTAAATGATGGAAAAGGATATTGACGAAGAAATTGATTTGGATATAACCCCAACCATGTATCATCACCGAGAAAAACAACTTTTTTATTATTAGTAACTAATTGACTAATAAAATTATCTTCTTTTATTGCTGTAGAAGCAAAATTTGAACCAGCATCAATAAATGTTGGTAAACTTCCCGTTGTTAAAGCTTTTAATCTTTGCATTGTTGTAGTTGGAGGATCGGCCACAAATTTAAATAATCTTGTAGAGTCAGGTTTCGATTTTAATACATCATTAATAACAGGTATTTTATTCTCATACGGTAAAGGATTCGTAATGTTTTCATTATAAAGACTGAAATCATATCGAAACGCATCAACAACAACTAACAATATCCTGGCTTTTTGGTCTAAACACATTGAAAAATCTTTCTCGTTCCATTTATCGGGAAATTTTTCCTCTTCAACCGAGTTTTTATTAATTCTTTCATTATAATTACAAGCGGCGACCTTCTCAATAGCTTTTTTCGTTAACAAAAAACCGCTGTGAAATAATAGGTTATGGGACAAGATTGAGAAGCTGAACCATACCAGAAAAAGTACGTAATAAAAGCACTTCGGCATTATATCACACACGAATATTTTTTTGGTTGTAGTTTATCACAGCATTAAAATAGTTTTAATTGTTCCAAATTTAATCACGTAAAGTTAAGTAAATACCGCATTTGGATTAAACAAATACGGTCAAAAATGTTGAAATTTTGACATTTGTCAAGAATTTATCGCCATCTAGTGAAACTATTTTATAATTGTAATAAAATTTATTTTAAATTATTTAAAATTTTTATATTTAAATTAAAATAAGTAACAGTAATATTTCGAAATGAAACGTTACCATATAAAAATTTAATATTTGCTGAATTTACTAATTTTTTGAGCTAATTTGCAATAATGCGAAGGTTGTAATTTTTATTATGATCTATTTTACAATAGAGGGCACCACTTTAATCGATTGTTTTGACATTATTTTTGCCGTGGTTCGATCAATTACGAATTATGAACTTTTTTAAGAGACTGAAACATTTATGAGTTTGGTAAGTTAAAAATTATAAGTAGAGACTCATTGTGGTATTACTCACCTTCTTACTTTGCTTGTATTATTTATGTGTAAGTTGGTTTAAAGAGTGGCTGAAAAATTTGGTGGTGAAGGTGTAAGCCTTGTTTGTAGATATACACTCAGCAGCAGAAGTCTGCGTACAAAAAACTTGTAATACAGTAGGGCCCCGACATTCGCGGCTTCAAATTACACGGATTCGCATATTCGCGTTTTAAATTTTGCTGCCTTTTTCAACATTCACGACTCGATTATTCGCGAATACATAGCAAGTATGTATGTCATTTTTTAAAAATTTAAAACGAAGTTTACCGTAGGTTTACTGTACAAGCAACCAGCTTCACATATGCGTTTCTCTGGGAATCCCTCATTTATGATCGATTTTAATGTTTGTGTTAGGTGCTTATTTTTGTGTTCTGTATTTCGTTCAGGTTAGTGTTTCGCCCGTTTTTTTACTATAATTTTATAAACAATAAATTAATCTCACAACAGTACTCAAAATGGGTACAAAAAGGCCTGCGATGGAAATAAATTTAATTGCCAAACGTACAAAGTCAGTTATGACTCTAGAAAGAAAAATTCAAGTTCTTGATATGCTCCGGGAAGGGAAAAGAGCTACCGAAGTAGGCCGGGTCTTCGGTGTCAATGAATCTACGATAAGATCTATAAAGAAACAAGAAGAGGTAATTAGAAATAGCGTAAAAAGTGGCATACCGTCATCATTAAAGGTAACGTCACAAGTTCGTGATGTTAATATTGAAAAAATGGAGAAGTCTCTTTATCTTTGGATTGAGGACCATGGTCGCAAAAATATACCATTAACTAGGGCTAGATTAATGGATAAAGCCAAGGAACTTTATCAACATTTTTCGTGTGGAATGAATGGACTGTGCTGAAGACGATTGTAAATTTAAAGCCAGCAGAGGATGGTTCGAAAGATTCAAAACTCGTTTTAATCTCCATAACATTAAGTTGTGTGGAGAATCAGCTTCAGCAGATCATCAACAGGCTGCAAAATTTCCTGATGAAATAATAAAATTAATAGAAGAAAAAGGTTACCGTCCTGAACAAATATTAAATGCGGACGAAACCGGGCTTTATTGGAAACAAATGCCCACACGAACATACATTTCAAAAAATGAAAAGACAGCACCTGGTTTTAAATCGGCTAAGGATAGAGTTACAGTTTTATTTTGTGCAAATGCACGCGGAGACTTTATTACAAAACCAATGTTAATATATCGAGCAGCTAATCCACGAGCTTTAAAGAACAAGGACAAAGAAGCTCTTCCGGTCTATTGGCGAGCTAATTCAAAAGCTTGGATGACTTCTCAGCTATTTATAGAGTGGTTTAAAGAGTGCTTTGTTAAAGAAGTGGAGCGTTACCTAAAATCTAAAAATTTAGCATTTCACGTTTTATTGATATTGGATAACGCCCCATCTCATCCAGTAGATGCTCTCAAATTAGCTCATCCATGTGTCGAGGTGGTATTTCTTCCGCCCAACACAACATCCTTATTACAACCTTTAGATCAAGGTGTTATAAAAGCTTTTAAAAGTCATTATATCCGGCACATGTTCGATTTTGTACATGAGAAAATACAAAATGATAGTGTTTTCTCAATAAAAGATGTGTGGAAATTATACAATATTGACCATGCGATTACATCTATAAAACTTGCTTTAAATGACATTAAAGTATCAACCGTAAGTAATGCATGGAAAAAACTGTTGAAAAAAGACACTGCGCAAAGTGTAAGCGAAATTGATGAGGCAATAGAGAGAGCTGTTCTTTCTGCACGGTTGCTACCGGGAGATGATTTTCATACCATTGTACCAGCTGATATCGAATCTCTCGTCAATGATCAAGAGGAAGAGTTGTCCTGTGCAGACTTAGAAGCGCTACTAATAGAAAATGTTTCAGGAACGGATGAAGAAGATAATAGTAATTCCCTATGTAATAAATTAACGTTGAAGGAACTTAATTTATTTATACAAGAAGCAAATAATCTTGCTGAAAAAATAGTAGAATATGATCCATCAACGGAACGAAGCACAAAATTTAAAAATGGTCTGAATACTCTTCTTGCTCCTTACAAAGAGCTTCAAAAGGATATGCAACACAAAGCATTGCAACCTACTATCCTTTCATTTTTTTAAACCATCGTGTTCTAAAGCAATTATTATTGATGAGTAGAAATGTTAACTTTTATTTCTTTTTTTAGTTTATTTTGTTGCAGTTTGTTATTGCTATCGAGTTTAGGTTTTTTTATATTTTAAACAATTGTAATTATTTTAATATCTGTATTAGTTCCGAATACAAAAGTTTTAAGACCAGTCGTTTTATTTTGCAATTTTAAGCGTTTTATTTAGTATGTATAATTTATTAATTTTTGAAATTTTTAATTTTTAAAATTAAATTAAATGAAACTTTTGGCGTCGGTGACCATTTGGCGGTTAACGTGTTAAAAGAACATAGAAGTAGTAGTTTATCGTTCATAATATCTAGTGCTTCAATATTCGCGGATTCAACATTCGCGGCGTATTTTTAGAACCTAACCCTCGCGAATGTTGGGGCCTTACTGTACTTTAATTGAAAAAATAAGAGTCATAATCTAATGTGATAAACTTGATTTTTTTTATTTTGTATATTAACTACATATACTGTGAGCGTCAAAAGAAAGTAAACACTAGCTCTTTACTTCTAAAAACCCATTTTACTACGATTCTGTTAACTTACAATAAAAATTTATATACCAAAATTTACGACTTTATTTGTGAGCAATCCTATCGTAAAAAATAGTTAAGCAAAAAACCCCACAAATATGGTAAATCCCCTTTAGAGTAAAAATACCCCGATTTTTACGCGTCAAAAGAAAGTGAACAGCCGGTCCGGTTGTTGTAAATTCATTTTAGATTTAGGGGAAGTACCACACATTTCGTAAAAATACTTATAAACCCCTCCCAGGACAACTTTAGAACATTTTAGAAAAACAGCAAGTGGTTGAACGTCGAAATTAATTATAAATACCAAAAATCATCATGGGAAAACAAACAAGTATAGAAACGCGTAAAATTATATTAAGTTTAAATAAAAAAGGTAAATCCTTACGCGAAATAGCTAAAATAATGGGACGAAATCACTGCACAATAAAAAAAATTTTGGATAAATACGCAAAACATCATACTGTAGCCAATTTACAACGCGTTGGACGACCAAAGCGCCTTACAGAAGCACAGGCTAGAGCAGTGGTAAGAGAAGTAAAGAATAATCCATGTTCAAGTGCGGTTAAAATAGCAAACGACATATCGCAGATAGCAAACACAACCATAAGTTCCAGTACCATACGAAGAACACTCCATAGAAGTGGCCTGCACGGAAGAACACCCCGTAAAAAGCCTTACATATCGAAAATAAATAAACAGAAACGTCTTGATTTCGCAAAAAAATATTAGAACGAAGCTCCAGATTTTTGGAAAAATATATTATTTAGTGATGAAAGTAAATTTGAAATTTTTGGTAAAAGAAAACCACCAAAGATATGGCGGCCAAAAAATGAGGCCTTCAAAGAGAAATTTGTTACCAATACCATCAAACACGGTGGAGGCTCGGCTACGGTTTGGGGCTGTATGGCGGCGTCGGGGGTCGGTAATCTAGTTTTTATTGAATCAAAAATGAATAAAATGGACTATTTAACCATTTTAAAGAACAATATTTCCCCGAGTATTAATGAATTGGGCTTATCAGAGAACTGGATCTTCCAACAGGATAACGATCCAAAGCACAATTCCAAAATTGTGAAGAAATGAATGCTATACCGAGTCCCTAAAACCCTTGATCATCCACCGCAGTCCCCAGACCTTAATCCTATAGAACATCTGTGGGATCACCTTGACAGGAAGATCAGAGAAAGGACAATTTCAAATAAAGACGACCTTAAAAAAGCTTTAACTGAAGAATGGATGAAAATCCCTCAAAATATTACAAAATATTTGGTGGAATCCATGCCAAGGAGATTAAGGGAAGTGTTGAAGGCCAAAGGAGCTCAAACCAAGTATTAAAAGTTAATATTATATTTATTTTTGTACTTAATACCTATTAATTCCGAATTCTGTTTGCTTTCTCTTGACGCGTAAATTCGGTAGATATTTACAATAATCTGAATTATTACGGGTAATGATTTGTTTTTTTTTTTCATGTTTCTATTGATTTAAATATAGTATAGATGAGTTGTGAAGACTGCAATAAAACTTTTTGATTTTCGTTATTAACTGCATTTTTAATAACCTTTTAATAGAAAAACAATAGCTGTTTACTTTTTTTTGACGCTCACAGTAATTCTATTAACAAAATATGCTTCAACAAAACAGAAACAGTAGTTACAGAAAAAAATCAAAACTAAAAATTCTACAAATAACGGGTATGCAAAAATCTGCGTACAAGTCAGAACAGTATTTATAAAAAATTCATAAATGAGATCATTGTTTCTATATTAATATGAGGTCGGATAACCTTTACGTTTAATGACCTCCCTTAAACGTTTAGGCATGGAGTGTACTAATTTCTTCGTTTCGTCCGAACTGATTTTGGCCGATTCCTCAATCATAACATTTTTTAACGTTTCCTTCGACGTTATGTTGTGTTGCCGACTCCTGCGTTCCAGTAAATCCCAGAGGTGTTCGATGGGATTCAAGTCCGGCGATTGTGGAGGTGTTTTAAGTTGCTTTGGGGTATCGTATAGTAGCCAAAGCTTAGTGTTGTGGGCGCAATGTTTGGGGTCATTATCTTGTTGAAAAAAGTATTCGGGCCCCAAGCCCAAGTTTTCGATGCTAGGCTTCAAATTTTCTTTTAAAATGTCTATATGCATTTTATGGTCCATTGTCGATGTTATGAAAACCAACCTTCCAAAAAACCAACTCTTTGGTGCACACACACCCCCAAACCATAACTCCACCACCTCCGTGTTTTACAGTCGCTTTCAAATTTTCGGGATTAAGGGCAGTATTAGGTTTTCTCCATACAAGTTGTTTACCCTTAATGCCGAAAATGCAAAATTTGCTCTCATCTGTAAAGAGAACTTTCTCCCAGAATTCCATGGGCTTGTCTAAGAGTTTTTTTTGCAAAGGCGATCCGCTTCTGACGATTGACCTCTGACACAAATGGCTTTTTTCGTGTAACGCGACTGTGATAGTTAGCTTTTTTTAACGTCCTTCTCACCGTATCTTTGCTGATAGTTTTATGAAATTCTTCTTGTACATTTTCTACTATTTTTTTTGCCGTCAGCCTAGGTTCTTTTCTAACCTGCTGTATAATTTTTCGCTTCTTTCGGTTTGTTAAAAGGGATGGTCTACCAGATCGCGGACGTGAGAGGTAATCTTCAGTGTCTTTATAATTATTAATTACTCTTTGAATGGAAGAGTGTGACCTGCCGACAGTTTCTCCTATTTTTCGAAAAGATTTTCCCTCTTTCCATAACTTTACAATAATTTTTCTCTCTCCCAATTCAATTTCCTTTCCTTTCGTGTCCATTCTAGCTTTTAGCTTCTAAGCCTCTGCTAATATAATTGACACCGATTATCTTTTATTTAAATCGGAAAGCGTACATCGCCAACTACGTATTTAAGTAAATAAGTATATTTTGGAGACGGCGTCTTTATTTGTACGCAGATTTTTGCATACGCATTATTTAGAGAACTTTTAATATTAATTTTTTTTCTAACTAATATTTCTGTTTTATTGATGCATATTTTGTTAATAGAATTATATGTAGTTAATACACAAAATAAAAAAAAAATTGAAGTTTATCACATTAGATCATGACCCTTATTTTTTCAGTTAAAGTGTTAGAAGTTTTTTGTACGCAGACTTCTGCTGCTAAGTGTATATAATATTAAAATGCTAAATATTTTTCATAGAAAATATGGAATTGTTTTAGAGGAAAGACTAACAAGTATATTTATTTATAAAAATAATATTTTATTCAGAAAATATTCGTCTTATTCACTTTACTTCAGACGTATAGGCGCCGGTCGTTCCTTTGAGTAATCGGCCGACTGGCTGACACCATTGAATCGTAACGAGTAGATAGATAAAGTTTTTTGTAACTATTTGAGGTTGGATAAACAACTTTTCATCTACAAATCATTGAGAATTCTTTGGTTAAAATACAAATACAAAAATTAAGAAATATTTATTAGAATGAATTAAATAAATAAAAACGTAGATAAACAAGCATTTTTTTATTATTATAATATTTTATTATACACGAAAATCTATTCTCCTATTTTTCGAAAATCTTTTCGAAAAATAGGAGAAACTGTCGGCAGGTCACACTCTTCCATTCAAAGAGTAATTAATAATTATAAATCACCACACCACCCATTTGCCCTCTTGCAAGTCTCTTTTCCAAGTCTGCCGTATACATTGCAAATAGTGTGGGATTAAGCGCGAGGGGACTTTAATGCAAGAATAGGGGAAGAAGGAGGAAGAGAAGATGGAGAAGGAAGGGAGATGCTGAGGTGGGTAGAGGAGAGGGGATGGGAGATACTGAATGGGAATATGGAGGAAGAAGATGAAGGGGAATATACCTATACGGGTGCAAGCGGGGCGTCCGTGATAGATTATGTGGTAGTGGACCAAGGAATGTGGGAGAGTATGTATAAAGGGAGCGAGCGGAAGAAGGAACAGAAAGATAATGGAGGATGGTGGAAAACAAATTAGGGTAGATTGGTCGAAAGGGGGAATAGAACATTATAGGGGAAAGTTGGCAAGCTGGGGTCAGAGGGTGGAGGAGGAAGAGGGATTGAATGAGCTAATTGAGGTGGTTAGGGAGGCGACGTTGAAGAAAGAGAGTGGGCGACGTGGGAGCAGACTGGGAAGAAATGAATGGTGGAATAGGGAATGCAGAGAGCCTAAGAGAGAAGCTAGAAGGAAACTGAGACAGTGGCAGAGAGGGGAAGTAGAGATAGGTAGATATATAGAGGCCAGGAGAAACCACAAAGAAGAATGCAAGAAAAAGAAGAGGGAGCTAAAGGAAAGGGAGGCCGAGAAGATTAAGGAATTGAAAAAGGACAATGAAGTATGGAGATACTTAAAGAGGATGAGGAAGGGAAGAGAAAAAGTCAGCAGAAATATACAAATGAGTGAATGGAGAACCTACTTCATGGGATTGTTGGGAGGGGTGGAAGAGGGGGCAATGGGAGAGAGAGAGAGCGAGGTGTGCAAGGAGGAGAAGAGATAACACGGGAAGAAATAGAGGCAGTGTTAAGGGGACTGAAGAGGGGAAGGGCGCCAGGAGAGGATGAGATCCAGAATGAAGGGTGATTGGAGGCGACGGAGACAGTGAAGAAGAAGCTATAGAAGATAATAAACGACGTATGGATGGGGGAGAGGTTTCCGGATAGGTGGAGGATGTGGATGATATGCCCACTATATAAGAAAGGAAATAAAATGGTGGTGAGCAATTATAGAGGGATTACTATGCTGGACACAACTTTCAAAATTTATGCAAAGATACTGCTGGGGAGGTTGGAAGAGGAAATGGAGTGGGGGGAGTTGTTGCCGGATGGGCAGGCGGGATTCAGGAAGGGAAGAGAGGCAATTGACAATATATACATTCTGAAACACCTGATAGATAGGGAGTTGAACAAGAAGGGGGGAAAGCTATATGGATTGTTTATTGACCTGAAGGCTGCATTCGATAACGTAGATAGAGAGAAGCTCTGGGAGGTAATGAGGAGGGAAGGTAGCGCAGAACAACTGATAGGGAGAGTGCAGGAGATGCACAGGGAGACGATGGTCAAGGTTAAAGTGGGGGAACAGTTAAGTGAGGTATTCTGGACGACAAAAGGTTTGAGACAGGTACCTAAGAATATAACATCGGTTTACGTTAACTAAGTTTATGTTACTAAGGTTTACACTTTCATACAAAATGCTAAAAGTAAATGCCTGAAAAAACTTTATAAAACCAAAATTATAACTACCAGCAAGGCAGATCGGGTTAGTTACTAGACTGACCCAACACTGCTTTATACCGACTTACAAGCGATCTTAGCGAGAGGTATGTTCCAAGTCGTGTAATTATATACATAAAAGCAATCGAATGTAACCATTGGCGGTTTTTCCAGTTCAGCCAACCACATTCCGACAGCTTGTGGCTAATACGGTGAGGCCGCTGAATCCCATAAATTATTGGAAGACATGAACTCTGCACCTTCTGTAATCGATCTTTGTCGCTTCTATACAGAAACTCGCTATAGAGTGTCCAAGTAGTTTAAGTTACTAAGTACTAATATCCTGGAGAGAACATGACGCTGATGAAATATGGACTTGATGGTACAATATGACTTACTTATTAAGTAAAATGAGTTCATTACAAAACGTAAATTCCTGTGCAAAATGAGTCCGAGATCGTTAACACAATCGAAAATCTCCGGAGCGCTGCTTTTGACTTCGTTGGGTTGAGCACAGGATAGTGTTGTTTAGATAGTTAACTAAAGCATTCAGGGTAGAATTGATACTACTCTCAGCATGTGCGATATCTTATGGATAGAAAGATTTGTATATCTACGTGTCATGGGCGTATAGATGATAGTTACACCCCCAAAGATGGCTTGGTAGGTTATGGGTGTATAAATCGAACAGAATTGAAAACAGGATAACAACCCGGGGAACTCCGCAAATGACATCTAGATAATTCGAATGGATCCGATCAATAACAGCACGCTGTCTTCGGTTGATCAAATAAGAGCAAATGAGTCTCCAAAAAGAGAACTCCAATAATCTCCAAATCAAGTTTCGAAAGTTAATTATATTTATTTAAATTTCGTATTTGTCGCCAAAACTATTCTCTTTGTGACGTCATGCGCAAAACAGTCACATTTTCGAATGGTTGAATATCCTACTTTATATTCCTATTCAAGAATTGGTGAAAGACATAATGCTATAAGGCACCAACGCTAAGAAACTACTTGAAATGGAACTATTAAGAGATGATAGCCAATCTGGAAAAATGCAACGAAGAACTGTGTGAAGAACATATGAACGTAATTAAATATGAAATAATATAATAAAACATATGACAGTGATTATCAACCTTTTTTTTCTGTCCCGGCGCACTTTTCATAATTTTAAAATTTGATGATACACTTGACTCTGTTTACTATACCAATTTTAAAATTTGGCGGCACACTAAGAATTAACAATAACTGATATGTGAATTGAATGCCATGTTAGAAACTGGAAAGCAGCACTCTACATGACGGTGTGAACGAAAGATTGCGATGAGCCAAGGGAATATAGTCAGAATAAGCCACTAAACTTTACTTCCTATTTATCTTACTTTATCCTCCTAATTCTATGGCTAGGAGGTAATAATTCAGATCCTGCAAGGTAATGCAAATTCGATACCACTGGATATATTGGTACTAAAATATTGTTAGAGCACGAAAATTCCCGATGTCATATTGGTCAGCGACATGTAAAATAGGTAGAAAGCGAACACTGAAAGTAAGCGAACACAAAAATTATGAAGCACACATAGGAAAAGACATGAGTACATTGGCAAGGAAAGCAACTTCTAACAGATTTAATACATCATGACGCTTCGAAGAGTTCTCTTCATTATCTTCTTCGAAAATGGACTTCTAAAATGACAAAACACAACAACAAAATCATTAATAATGAGGTTTTTGTGTTATTTTGGTGTAAAAACAAATCCTGGAATAATACGTACAATTTCTTTTGTTTCCATTTTATTACGAAGTAATAAAGTAAAGCGTAGTGTATTCGTAATTATTGTAACTAAAAATAAAAAGATTTAAAAAACAAGTCTTTCATTGTTTCTTATAGTTCGAAATTTTCAGCAATGTACAATTTCTTTGGTTTTCATGTTTTTACAAAGCAATAAAATAAAACATAGTGTATTCGTAATTATTGTAACTAAAAATAAAATGATTTAAAAAACATGTCTTTCGTTGTTTCTTTTGGTTTAAAATTTTTAGCAATGTCTTTTTACTGTTTATTTATAGTGGTTTTTGTTGAGTTTTTCCGATTATCTGGCGACGTCACTCTTTTCGCATCTCTTTGGATTGGAACGTTTATAAACTCCATCCTGTTTATGTTTACTTTACCTTTATTGGATCTATTCGGCCAAATTAACCGAATAAATTTAAGTTCCATTTTTGTTTATAAATATAAATAGAAGTTTTTAAAAAGTTGGAAATATTTATAAATATTCAGTTTATATTATTGAGACAAATTGAAATGTGTTTTAAGGATTCAACTTTTTTCGCTAACTTTGTCGCTGAAGATAGGGTAACCCGAAACTAGTATGACAGTAAATAAAAAAGCAAGTTAGAAATTTTTATGGTTTTTATTTAGTTAATTAGGGTTAGATATTAATTGGGTTGAGTTGAACCATTAAGTTTAATCCTACCCAACTAGCTAATTAGCTTTAAATATTAATTGGGTTGGGTTCAACCATCAACCTTGTCTGAACCCAATCCAACTAGCTTGTTAGTGTTAGATATTAATTGGGTTGGGTTGAACTGTGAATCTTAATCCAACCCAACTAGCTAGTTAGCACTAAATATTAGTTAGTTTTCAGTAACTAAATGTTGAGATCAAAATTCTAATCAATTTTTAAGTAAATACGATTATAGCAAAGTGCAAAATTTGATTTACATTCATGATGAATGGAGGAAGATCTTTAAAACGTTAAAGGAAGCATTACCCATAAGAATATTTCAGGTATTATTATTTATTTTAAATCTTTAACAGACTCATTTATTTCAGAACATGATAAATAAAACCAAACGACACGCGTGACCCACGCACGTAACCCACGCGTGATTCAGTTATGATAACCACGTGAGTGGCGTACCTGCGTGGGTCTAGTTCATGAGCAGGCATAAAAAGTCACTCACACGCACATCTCTAATTTGAAGTAAAACAAAAAGTAACACTACACCTAGAACTAGTATCATTCGGGTTTAGCCGGCATAGGAGATGTACTGCTAAATCTGATTGTTTCTTGTTCTAGATCTAGAGTTAGATTTAATGATATAAAACTAGAACTAACACTAGACCTAGAAGTGGAAAGTTTTGGGCTTAGCCGTGCTTCTTCAGACGCAACTCAAAACTCCTAAATTGTAGAAAGTTTTATTGTAAACAATATTCCTCCTTTATACTTTAGCTCTCAGGTGCATCAATATGGAAAAAATGTGGAAATTTTATAAATGTCTTCATTTTCTGAAAGTTTGCTCGAAAATCTAAGCGTTCAAGAAAACAAATTTTCAAACAAAACTGATATAATTTTGCTCTAAGGTGCGTTCATATCAATAAAAACCCAAAAATGTGAATCTTCGATAATACTTTAAATTTTTTAATGGTTCAACTTAAAATATTCTTAAAAGTACATAGAATTTATTTAGTCAAAAAACGATTTATTGAAAATTTCAAGGTGGTGAGTAGAAATGGGCCAATTACGTGAGTCCCGCCGGGTCACGATGGATCATGCGTGACCCACCGTGAGCGGGCAGTAATTTATGTACCACTCACGTGAGCGTGTGTGATCGTCAACAACTTTGGTTTCGATGGGGCCCGGCTTGACCTGATTGGCTCGATTATTTAATTATTAAAGAAAAATACAAAAACATAATATTTAACAATTTAAACATTGTGTGAAAATACAACCACAAAGAGACCTTGTAAATATCGATTGTGATACTTACATTGATACTTGTCAATATCACCGGATGTACCGATAGTTATCGGTACCGAAAGTATCGGAGTATTGAATGTGTCGAAATATCGAAAATTGTTTTCTATATACAGAAAATTGCATTTACAGCATAATTACAGGGGTGTTTCTACATACAAGAATATTAAGAAAACTTCATATAGAGATGTGTATAGGGAGCCAAAATACTTTGAAGATGGGATTTAATATGTGGTTATTGCTCATTATTTCAAAACACGATATATACGAGTACCATAGTCGAGAAAATTATCAAGAACATATGGTGGGAATAAAGGTTAGGTTCATAAGCGCCGACTTTTTAAAATAAATAGATAATATGGGTATTGAGTGATGTATTTTGCGCCTGTGGTTGGTTTGCAAAAGAAATGTTTTCTACAACCAGTGGCAATTTGTGACCTTTTGAGATAAAGATATTGTATTTTGCCCACAATATTTGGTATTTTGCAAACAAAATCAAATTTGACAGCTTCTAGCTTTTTGTATTAAAAATTTTTTTGCATTTTGTCCAATAGTATTTAATATTTACATAATTAAGTCAAATGGTTTATATTGTTTTTTTGCGATGAAAATGTTTCCTGCCAGCAGTTTTACAAGCAGTACCAAGTTTTCAGGTAGCATTTCATTAAATCTTCTAGAAGCAATATTCAGTCTTTGGGAAGTATTTTAAGTCTTTTAGAAGCAGTAACCAATCTTATGAAAGTATTGTAAGTGTTCTGGAAAGCTTTTAAGTCTTCTAGAAGCAGTATTAAGTCTTTCAAAGAGAGTATTAAGTGTTCTAGAAGCATTTCAAGTCTTCTAGATGTAGTTTAAATCTTCCAGAGGCAATGCCAAAGTCTTTTGAAAGCATTTCAAGTCTTTTCAAAGCAATTTCAAGTCTTCCAGAGATAGTATTGTGTCTTCTGGAAGCATTTTAAGTCTTCTAGAGGCAATACCAAGCGTTTTGGAAGCATTTGAAAGCTTCTATAACCAGCATCAAATTTTCTGAATGTACTGAAAATCCTCTGAAAACTTTTTAAGTCTTCTAGAAGCAATATTAAGTCTTGCAAAGGGATTATTAAGTGTTCTTAATGCATTTCAAGGAAGACTAGTTCCAGTAGTTCAACCCTTCCAAAGGCAATGTCAAGTTTTTGGAAACATTTCAAGTATTCTACAAACAGTATCAAGCTTTCTGGAAGCAATATCATGCATTGAAAGTGTTCCTTAAACCTTTTAAGTCTTCCAGAAGCTGTCTTAAGTCTCATGTCTTCAAGTCTTCCAGTGGCAACGTTAAGTCTTTTGGAAGCATTTCAAGTTTTCTAGAAGCATTTAGGGTCTTGGAAGCAGTATAAAGTCTACCAAAGGCAGTATCGAGAAAATAATTAACAAGTCATGGTGCGTGATTTACTTATATTTATTTTTACTATTATTCTTACCACAAAAATTAAAATCTACGAAGAAAAATACATAAAAAAATTACTTATTATGTGCTATATTATTAAAATATTATTCGACGATATTTTAGGATATCATTATTATTTTATTTATCTTATTTAGGATATCGCTCAGCATTAGTTTTAAGTTTGAGTCCTAAATGTCGAATCGATCATTTCTACATTTATATTTTCAAATATATTATATTAAAGAACACAGTGCCCTGTGAATTTCCCGTCAGATTTTTATGATCGTCACAGGATCAAATTAAAATTTGTTGAAATTAAAATAATTTAATACTATAATCTCTCTATAATTTGCAAGAAAGTTGTGGTCCTCTTAATCAAGGAAAATTTTTTGGAGTTTCTGGTTTCTGTTGGTATTACCTTGGGTCCGAATAAAGTTTCTGATGTTTTCCTCTTAATTCTGCCATTCTGTCAAACACTATTAATTAATATTATCTGATCGAGCATGAGTCACGTGAATTGACGTGACTTACGCGTGAGTAACGTGAATCATGTCTGATGGTGGGTTCATGCAACATGTTTTAGTCTTAGTCGTAGTCATAGTTATAAGAGTGAAAAGTTAAGGTAGTGCGTTATAGTAGTACTGCTCATGCAACACCTTATGACTAAAACGGTTTTTGTCTCAGTCACAAGAGTTGCCCAACTTTTAACTTCTTAAAGCTAAAACCTTCGGTCCCAATCTAAGTTTAGCGCGCACTTTTCTCTTTCGTGCCTTTAATGGCAGTGTTTCGTATTATTTTATAAATAAAGGTTGAGTTGATTAACTTTGATTTTATTATATTACAATTATATCAATAATTTCAATCAGGGTTATTACATTTTTGAGAAAGTGTTTAAAACAAACTGTTTGAAGCATTTTTAAAACTGTATGATATGTTTTAATCAGTTTAAAAGGTGATTTAAAACCAACATTATAACTAAAACTTAATATATGACTAAAAACCTAAGCAAAACTTAAAAAAAAATCGTTACCCGTTTCCGCTACATGCATTACTTTCCCCACTTAAATGTTGAAATAAGTGATGATTGAACTATGAAACTGTTTGCATAGTTTTTGCTGCTTTATCAATTCCTAATCTATTGCTTAAAGTATGGTATTAAGTCCTAGGAAGTAAAAGTCGCTTAGTATTCTCAGATGATGCTACTACATCGGATGCAGCTATTTTAGTATAATAGCATCCAAAGAGATAAAGAAAGATCAATGTGCCAGTCAAGATTTTACATTTTGTCTAATACTACTTAATATTTTCGAAGGAAACTCAAACAGTTTATCAACAGTATCGTGTTTTTTGCAATGAAAATGTTTTCTGCCAAAAGTTTTAAAAACAATATCAGGTCTTCTGGAAGCAGTATCAAAGTCTTTTGGAAACATTTGATTTTTTCTAAAACCAGTATCAAGTCTTTCAGAGGTTATATACGCTTTTCTAGAAGAAGTGCCTTCTAAAAGCATTTTAAGTATTCCAAAAGCAATATCAAGTTTTCTGGAAGAACTTCAAGAAGCAGTATTAAATCTTTTAAAGCTTTACAAGTATTCTGAACATTTCACGTCTTTTGGAAGCAATATCAGGTTCTTTAGAAAGAGTATTAAATCTGCTATGGGCATATCAAATTTTCTGGAAGCAGTTTAAGTCTTTTGTGACTATTGGAAGTCATTACATGTCTTCTGGCAGCTACATCAAATCTTCTAAAAGCATTTCATATCGTCTGAGAGCAAGATCAAACCTTTTCAAATGCAGTATCAAGTATTCTAGAAGCATTTCAAGTCGTCCAGGGGCAGCAGTAAGTCGTTTGGAGGTAATATCAAGTCTTCTGAAAGTAGTACTAAGTCTTCGAAAACTAGTATGAAAATTTCTGAAAGCATTTCTAGTCTTCCAAAGGCAATATCAGGTTTTGTGGAAGCATTTCAAGTCTTCTAAAGCATTATAAATATTCTAGACACATTTCAAATCTTTTGGAAGCAGTATCAGGTCCTCTAGAAGCAGTATTAAGTTTTCTATGGAGAGTGTCAAGTCTTTTGAAAGCATTGTCACACAGCCTATGCTTCTAGATAATTCATTTCTACATATTCAATTGCACTATCTAATTGTTCCCGATTAATATTTGCTCCTCAAAATCGACGTTTTAGTATATTGATCAAGTAATGACCGTTCGTTAACGTCATTTCTAAACGGTCTAAAACGTTTAAAACAATAAAAAAAGCATGTATTTTGTTTAAAATGAAGAGGAAACATGTTTTTTCAAACTTTGTTCTTAATGGAATCACACAAAGATCATAAAAATAAATTAATCTTTATGTTTTGTATTTGTGCGATTAATAAAGCTGTATTCAAGTTAGGGATTACAATTCCGAAGCAAATACACAATTTCGGGATTACATTATATGAAGAAAGGGTTGTCGTTACCGGAATTTCAAAAAGGCTGAACGAAGACGAATACAGTCTTACGCTGTTAAATCATCGAAATCAAACAATCTTCAAAGGTCTTTTCTAAAGGAGCATAACTTTTTTTTAATTTCTTGCAGCATGCATTCTAAAGCAAAATCTGCTTCAGCAGTCACTTTGACCCGATCTAAAAGTCAAACCAACTTCTCATAATTTGAAACTCACTGTCATTAATGTATATAATACAGTACTTTAGACTGTCATATTGCTTTAACTGATTAAAAGGCTATTTCATCTTCTTTTGCAGTAAAGTTGAAGTTTCAGTTCTTTTCCATGTTCTTCTTTTACATATTTTTGAAGATCTTTGTTTTTTGTTAGAGATTTTCGGTATTTTTTGACCAACGACAAATCCCAGATTCATAAAAATTGGTTATTATGGGAACAATTTCAGGATCCAGGGATCCCGAGCAATTTTCTTTTTATTCATATTAAATAATGTTAGAATCAAAATGTTTCTAACACATTTGAAATATGTTTTACTCCAGATTTCTTTTTGTATTACACGACTGCATATATGTTCAAATTTTGCTTTAATGTGCTATGCTTAAATATTGCACGAACCAATACCTTTCCTTACAACTAAAGCTAACGCAAACGGTTAACGGTGGGTTCATGCAACGTGTTTTAGATTTAGTCGTAGTCATAGTCGTAAGAGTGAAAAGTTTTAAGGTATTGCGTTATAGTACTACTGTTCATGCAATATCTTACGACTAAAACGGTTTTTATTGTAGCCCTAGAGTTGCCCAACTTTTAACTTCTTAAAGCTAAAACCTTCCGTCGCAACTTGAAGCATGCGCACAAATTGATCCAAAATTAATAGAATTGGTACAAGGGTACAAATATCTTTATGATCCAGGTCGCAAAGATCATATAAATAATGTGTGAAAATAACTTTACAGAAATTGAGAGTAAATTAGAAATGAATGGTTGGTAAATTTATTAACAAAAAAATTTAAAAAGTATATAATAGTAAATATAATATAAAAATACAATAATATAAATATTTTAGCAAGTTTGTGCCAGGAACGATAGAGTAATTTAAGGCAGTATTATACGCTGTAAAAGGCAATTACCATCAGGGTCCACTGCTCAACCAAAATGGGAGCACCATACATAATGCTTTTAGGCTTTTTAAACTCATTTGTAAAAAGGAGACAGAAAGTACTTTTCTGCAGATAAATCGGGTGTTATATGATCCTTATTAAAGAAATAGCTTATTCCTCACAGAAAATGAAGAAAAGATAATTAAGAAATGAAGTGACTGCAGAAATTATTTTAGGAATAACTTCTTCCCTCAATTATAAAACATTTGAACATTTTTGACCTTTTGAGTCTTATTAAAAAAGAATGACATTTTTAGGAGTAAGAATACCTTGGGTTGTACATCAGAAGTACACCATCTAAAAGTTTTGAGATTTTGGATGTAAGAAGCAACAGCGGAACATCATGTTCAACCACACCTTCAGTATTAAAACCTTCAGTATCGTACCATGGTTATACATACATAGAAATAATAGAAAACGCAATACAGATATCAATAGACGCAACACTTCAATACCTTCCAGTAGCGTTGTTGCACTGACCATTTATAATATACCCTGACTCGTACTGTTTGGTATTACCATATCCTAGAGGACAGTACCTTTGGTTTTGCCGTTCAATGCTAAGAAAGCTTTGTAAGACTACTGTGGCTTTTACAATACCAAAGACATTTTCTACGGTCCTCCTTGCCCTAGATAAACGATAACTGAAAATGTTTTTTTCTAGCCCTAAGTACTGCCTGGGATGTGGTCTCATTATATTTTCCAGTAGAGGAAATGCAGCACCACCCACAACAAAATGTGGAAGTGTTATGTTACTTTCAGGTAGTTTCTTGAGAATAGGGATATCTATGTTTCCATTTAAAAAAGCTCTCCCGAAAGAAGATTCTTTAAAGATAGTGCTGTCATGATTTCTTCCACTAGCTCCAATATCTGTTACATTGAAATTATAATCCGCATCTACACATGCCATTAGAACAAAGCTGAAGCTTTGCTTGTAAATAAAGAACTCACTTCACGATACTTTTGATGCTTGTATGTGAATGTGTTTCCCATCAACAGCCCCAATAAAATTGCGTATATATTTGTAAAACATATCTTCAACAGAGATTAATGTCTCTTATTAAGTCTGGTAGTTCCACAAAACAGTTATTGTTTCTTTAGTAATATAACGAATAGTAGATTCTCCCATTCCAAAATTCCAAGGTAGCTCTTGCATAGTACTTTTTTCTAACAAGTAACAATAATAATTTTATTTTTATAATAATTAAAAATTAATTAAATCTAATAATTAGATTTTTTATTACTTTTATTTGGTGTTTTTGATAAAAAAGGTGCAACCAGTTTTAAGAATTATTTAAACTCTTCAAATGACATGCGGACATATTTAAATAATTGTAAATCGTCCTCTTCCTTTTCTAACATATTTCTAATAAGATTGGCATAATTCCCCTCTAATTCTTGATTCTTATTGATGGGTCTTCTGCCAAAACGTCGTCGTCTTCTATTCTTCAATCTTTGTGTAATTAATAAAGCTGTATTCCAACACTAGCAGCGACAACAATTTTATTTTTATTCATATTATTCATTTTATTAATATTAATTATTCACTCCTGATCCTGCAGATTTCTTTTTGTATTTTTAATTTGGCACGACAATGTATATGTCAAAATTTTGCTTTAATATACTGTGCTTAAATCTTGCATGAACCAATACTTTTCCTTACAACTACAGCTAACGCAAACGGATAAGTCTAAAACTACGACTAAAACTAAAACACGTTGCATGAGCAAACCATGATAGTCACTCACGTGCACATCTCTAGTGGTGAGTAACTAACAAAACATTATCATCAATCAAATAAGAATTGATCCAACAGATTACAAGGAAAAACCAAATTTTAATAAACATAACAGACTCAATTATTTTACTTAGATTTAAATATAAATTTAATTTAATTAGAAAATCGTGATTAAAAATCCATTACCATACAATAAACGTTTCAATGTCAGCAACATTCTTATTTTTGCAAGAAGAACAAGAAAAAAACAGCGAAAATCTGTAAACACATATATTTTCAATTTCTCGTTAACAATATTTTTTTGAATTTCCAGGAATTTACACTTGATAAGAGGACGCGTCAAAAGGTGGTGTTGTAAGGTTGTTAAAAACGCCCGGTTTGTTTGAAGGTCGATTATTTTACCGAAAACGTTTTCTTTTGATCTTAAGAGAGCGGAGACGTCGCGAAACCAGTTCTTATTATTATGTAAATAAGTCTCGCGTGTCTTTTAAGTCTCCTAGAAGAGTTAAGTACGTCATATACGCTTCCAATAATTTTCTGGTTTATCAATTTTTATGTTTATTTACTTCGTAATCTCATAAAAGACCAGCGACGTAGTGTTAAGAACTTGGGGAATTTTGATTTTGTTCGTGGTCATTTAAGTCGTAATTGTTATTAAGCAGATCCGTACTGAAAAATATTAATTGTTTATCCGACTTAATTTTTATATATTTTTTTTATGTAGTATTTATTTCATCGTAAAGTTAATTAATCTTAAATTAGTATTTATTTGTTAAATTTAACAAAGGTGGGCGATTACGGCATCATAACCGTTTAAAAATTTATTTTTAATTTGTTTTTAATTGCTTAATAATAATTAACATATTGTTAAGATGATTTGGTATTATCCTTTTGAATAAGTTCAAGGAGATTTTGAGTTAACCACGAGACCGGTCCTGTTTGTCCACCTCTTTTAAACATTTGTTTATACTCATATAAAGTTATAAAATAGCCTTGCATTACCCGGTTTCAACTCAGTTTGACTGAGTTCTTCGACATCGAAGAAGTGAAGATGAGGTCGTTACTACTGTTTAAATTGTTAATGTTAGTGGGGTTAGTGCTGTGTGAAAATGAAGCCGAAACTTCAAAGTAAAAACAATCTTTATAATCAAATTTATTTATTAATTTTTTATTACTTTTTAATTTATAGTACCAAAGAGAAATTTGAGTACATTTTTACTTATCCCCAATCGATGATATCGGAAGGAAAAGCAACCGGGTGTTTAACGCTAAAAAATGCGAAATTACCGGCAAAATTGGACGTTACATTTACGAAAAATAAATGCGACGGAAATGAGTGCAAAAATAGTTTCGATGTGACAAAAGGTAAACAAAAATTCAAATTAATCTTGTTTCACAATTTTTTTTTACCGACGTTATTATTTTGTTTATTTAACTTCAAGCATTGTTATTAACCATTATTAACCTTGATGAGATTGTATTTGAGTATGTGATTTTTTGTTCTTTTTACAACAAACAAAACTTTCGTTGTTGACCTTAAAAAAGAACATGATGCGCGTTGAATTCATTCATGAGATCTTTTTTGTAGATTATGGGAAGTTCCTAAATTAAAAAAAGAACCGTGACACACATCGTTATATAACAATTAGTTTCTAGTTTTGACGTCAAACAAATAATTACGAGATTATTACCATCTTCTGGTTAAACTATCTAAGGGATTATTACCATGGTTACGGCTATTTCATGCGTTATTGGCTTGTAGATGGGTTTATCTATAAGATAAATTTAACTAAAAGATGGTAGTAATGGCCTTAACGAAGAAAATGTCAAAAGTAACAGTTCAAATATAATAACTAATTTTTTAACTTTTTTCAAATGAATTTTGAAAAATTAAGTTTTAACTTCAATTTTTAAATGTTGATGGAATATTTCTTATAGTTTAAAAAGTACCGCAAAATTTACTGTGTTGGCTGTTTTTTTTTCAAGAAACTGTTTCAATTTCGTTATTGCAACATTGTGTCCTTACACAATCAAATAAACAAAGTCGTTTGGTGCTAAATCAGATGATTTCAAACAGTTCTTGTTGTCACCGTCTCTAAGTTCTAGATGATTTTCAAATCTAGATAGTCTTACCAATTGCCTGATAGAAAGTCGATTGCTTCGATTAATTGGCTTCTGCGTGCCAATTAATGTGCATGATGAATTTACTCTTTTGCGTTTCCAATGAGATGGTTTTACTCCCTTCACTTTTAAATTTTGAAAGTGACCTTGATATGGGTTGATATCCCGAAAGGTACTATATTGGTACCATATAGTACCTTAGCTGATTTTTGAAAAACACTTAAATGGGAAAGGACTCAAACGACGAATTGGGACTGAAAATGTCTGAAAAAATTTAAAATTCATGCTCTACAAAAAAAGTCCGCAGCAAGAATTTAGGGAAAAAAAGCTCAATAGTTCATTAATATAACAAAATTAATAGAAATTATTATCTTCAATCCAGATAACACCATTATCAATATTGTATGGGTGCTCTTTTGGAAGCAATTTTAGGAAGCAGTACCAATTTTTATTGAAAAATTTTAAATCTTCTTAAAACATTAGAATACTTTGGAAGTAGTATCAAGTTTTTTGGAACCAGATAAAATCTTCTAGAAGCCGTATCAAGTCCTCTAGGGGCAGTAGAAAATTTTCTGAAAGCAGTTCAAATCTTCTGAATGCATTTAAAGTTTTCTGGAAGTATTTTTAATCTTTTTGAAACAGTGCTAGGTATTGTGGAAGCATTTCAAGTTTTCTTGAGGCATTTCAAGTCTTTTGAAAACAGTATCAAATCATCTAAAAGCAGTATCAAGTCTTCTGGAACCAGATAAAATCTTCTTGAAGCCGTATCAAGTCCTCCAGAGGCAGTAGAAAATTTTCTGAAAACAGTTCAAACCTTCTGAAAACAGTTCAAACCTTCTGAAAGCATTTCAAGTCTTCTGGAAGCATTTTTAGTGTTTTTGAAGCAGTACCAAGTATTTTGGAAGCATTTCAAGTTTTCTTGAGGTATTTCAAGTTTTTTGGAAATAGTATCTAATCATCTAGAACCAGTATCAAGTCTTCTGGAACCAGATAAAATCTTCCTGAAGCTGTAGCAAGTCCTCCAGGGGCAGTAGAAAATTTTCTGAAAGCGGTTCAAACCTTCTGAAAGTATTTCAAGTCTTCTGGAAGCATGTTTAGAATTTTTGAAGCAGTACCAAGTATTGTGGAAGCATTTTAAGTTTTCTTGAGGCATTTCAAGTCTTTTGGAAACAGTGTCAAATCATCAAAAAGCAGTATCAAGCCTTTTGGAAGCAGATAAAATCTTCCTGAAGCCGTAGCAAGTCCTTCAGGGGCAGTAGAAAATTTTCTGAAAGCAGTTCAAATCTTCTGAATGCATTTAAAGTTTTCTGGAAGCATTTTTAAACTTTTTGAAACAATACCAAGTTTTGCGGAAGCATTTCAAGTTTTTTGGAAGCAGTATTAAATCATCTAAAAGCTGTATCAAGTGTTCTGGAAGCAGATTGGAAGCTGACCTTTTGGAAACAGTTCAAATCTTCTGAAAGCAATTCAAGTCTTCTGGAAGCATTTTTAATCTTTGCTGCTTCAAAGCATCAAGTATTGTGGAAGCATTTCAAGCTTCCTTGAGGCGTTTCAAGTCTTTTGGAAGCAGTATCAAGTCATCTAAAAGCAGTATCAAGTCTTCTAGAAGCAGTATCAAATCTTATGGTAACAATATCAAGTCTATTAGAAACAGTATTTAAGTTTCAATTCAAAATAAACTCTCAATATTGTCAGAATTAACAATTCTGTATGGGTGCTGGTATACAGGTTATGGAATTGATTCATTTTGGATAATATTAATGGATTAATATCTGGAAATATCTAAACCTACCTTTAAAAAATTGATGCCTTTCGGAACAACTTATCTCTGTGAGAAATCTAGATGCATTCAGATGTTGATCCAGATTTGATAGAGTCGTTAATTTATATAAGGCTACGTTTATGCTGGAGCAATAAAAAATGATCAATGTTAAGAGCGACAATACTAACATAGTAAGTATTTCAAGTCTTCTACAAGTAATTCAAGACTTTTGGAAGTAGTATCAAATTTTATGGAAACATTTTAAGTCTTTTTAAAACATTAGAAATACTTTTGAAGCAGTATCAAGTCATCTAAAAGCAGTATCAAGTCTTCTAGAACTAGATCAAATCTTCTTGGAGCAGTATAAAGTTTTCTGGAACTAAATCAAATCTTCTTGGAAGAGTATCAAGTCTTCTGGAACCAGATCAAATCATCTAGGAGCAATATCAAGTCTTCTGACAACTATATCAAGTCTCTTAGAAACAGTATTTAGTCCCAATTAAAAAAAACAACTCTCAGTATTACCAAAATGTTTATAGAAAAATTTCATGTCTTTTTAAAACATTAGAAATACTTTGGAAGCAGTATCAAGTCATCTAAAGGCAGCATCAAGTCTTCTAGAACCAGATAAAATCTCCCAGAAGTCGTATCAATTCCTCCAGGGGCAGTAGCAAATCCTCTGAAAGCATCTTTAGTTTTTTAGAAGCAGTATCAAATCATCTAAAAGCAGTATCAAATCTTCTTGGGGCAGTATCAAGTCTTCTGGAACTAGATCAAATCTTCTTGGAAAAGTATCAAGTCTTTTGGAACCAGATCAAAACATCTAGGAGCAATATCAAGTCTTCTGACAACAATATCAAGTCTCTTAGAAACAGTATTAAGTCTCAATTCAAAAAAAAAACAACTTTCAGTGTTGCCAAAACGTTTATGGAAAAATTTCAAGTCTTTTAAAACATTAGAAATACTTTGGAAGCAGTATCAAGTCATCTTGCATCATGTCTTCTGGAACCAGATAAAATCTTCCAGAAGTCGTATCAATTCCTCCAGAGGCAGTAGAAAATCTTCTGAAAGCATCTTTAGTTTTTTAGAAGCAGTATCAAATCATCTAAAAGCAGTGTCAAGTGTTCTGGAAGCAGATTGGAAGCTGAACTTTTCGAAACATTTCAAATGTTCTGAAAGCATTTCAAGTCTTCTGGAAACATTTTTAATCTTTTTGAAGCAGCATCAAGTATTGTGGAAGCATTTCAAGCTTCCTTGAGGTATTTCAAGTCTGTCGAATGCAGTATCAAGTCATCTAAGAACAGTATCATGTCTTCTAGAAGCAGTATCAAATCTATGGCAATAATATCAAGTCTATTAGAAACAGTATTTAAGATTCAATTCATAATAAACTCTCAATATTGTCAAAATTAACAAGTTTGTTGGGGTGCTTGTAAACAGATTATGGAATTGATCCATTTTGAATAATATTAATGGATTAATACCTTTAAAAAATTGATGCCATTCGGAACAACTTATCTCTGTGAGAAATCTAGATGCATTCAGATATTGATCCAGACTTGACAGAGTCGTTAATTTATATAAAGCTACGTTTATGCTGGAGCAATAAAAAACGATAGATGTTAAGAGCGACAATACTAACATAGGAAGTATTTCTAGTCTTCTAGAAGCAATTCAAAACTTTTGGAAGTAGTATCAAATTTTATGGAAACATTTCAAGTCTTTTTAAAACATTAGAAATACTTTTGAAGCAGTATCAAGTCATCTAAAAGTAGTGTCAAGTCTTCTGGGACTAGATCAAATCTTCTTGGAAGAGTATCAAGTCTTCTGGAACCAGATCAAATCATCTAGGAGCAATATCAAGTTTTCTGACAACTATATCAAGTCTCTTAGAAACAGTATTTAGTCCCAATTCAAAAAAAAAACAACTCTCAGTATTGCCAAAATGTTTATAGAAAAATTTCAAGTCTTTTTAAAACATTAGAAATACTTTGGAAGCAGTATCAAGTCATCTAAAGGCAGCATCAAGTCTTCTAGAACCAGATAAAATCTTCCAGAAGTCGTATCAATTCCTCCAGAGGCAGTAGCAAATCCTCTGAAAGCATCTTTAGTTTTTTAGAAGCAATATTAAATCATCTAAAAGCAGTATCAAGTCTTCTGGGACTAGATCTAATCCTCTTGGAGCAGTATCAAGTTTTCTGGAACTAGATCAAATCTTCTTGGAAAAGTATCATGTCTTTTGGAATCAGATTAAAACATCTAGGAGCAATATCAAGTCTTCTGACAACAATATCAAGTCTCTTAGAAACAGTATTAAGTCTCAATTCAAAGAAAACAACTCTCAGTATTGCCAAAATGTTTATGGAAAAATTTCAAGTCTTTTAAAACATTAGAAATAGTTTGGCAGCAGTATCAAGTCATCTAAAGGCAGCATCAAGTTTTCTGGAACCAGATAAAATCTTCCAGAAGTCGTATCAAGTCTTCCAGGAGCAGTAGTAAATCCTCTGAAAACATCTTTAGTTTTTTGGAAGGAGTATCAAGTCATCTAAAAGCAGTATCAAGTGTTCTGGAAGCAGCATCAATTCTTCTGTAACCAGATCAAATCATCTAGGAACAGTATCAAGCTTTCTGACAACAATATCAAGTCTCTTAAAAATAGTATTAAGTCTCAATTCAAAACAACTCTCAGTATTATCAAAATTACCAACTATGTTACTATTGCTATTTTTATGACATATTTATAGTTTATAAGGAATAATTATCTGTTTGTTTGAATAAATATAACTTAGTTATTTTTGCATGGAACTTTTACAATGAAGGCTGAGACAAAGGTTGAACAACACTGCTGTATTGTAATATGAGCATATAATGAGTGCTATTATTCATGAAAGTTAAGTTAATAATAGCTGATTATATGTGAATATAATAGACTAATTTTATTAATGGGCGGTTTTGCATTATTTAACGCATTTATGAGATTCCTTCCAAAGCACTATAGAAGAACAGAGAACCAGTATAAGTACTTTTCATATGTACTGTTTTTTACCTTTGTGTGTCTACAATTTCGGCAAAGGTGCTATTTTGTTCATAACAGAGTAGCATAAACATAATAGTCGAGTTCTTGTTATGCTTTGATCATGAATCGGAGAATAGCTCCAAGGTGTAAAGTCTATTTGTAAGAGTCACGTCGACATCTATTTTGATTCTAATAATCTAAAAAAAAAATGTTTGAACGCAGAACAAATCTCGTAGAACGTATTTTCCCTATTCCAATTGACCTCAATAATCACAAAAGTAAGATTATACAACCACAATTCATCTAATAAATATATTACTAGGCTTTCCTTCTATATATTAAAAGTTCATAAAACTTATTTGCGCATAATTTGTGTTCTTTAAATTTTGTGTAGAGACAAGATTTGATTTTCATATTTTTACTTTGAGCTAAAAAATGTCTGCGTACAAAAAACTTGTAATACTTTAATTGAAAAAATAAGAGTCATAATCTAATGTGATAAACTTGATTTTTTTTTATTTTGTATATTAACTACATATAATTCTATTAACAAAATATGCTTCAGCAAAACAGAAACAGTAGTTACAGAAAAAAATCAAAACTAAAAATTCTACAAATAACGGGTATGCAAAAATCTGCGTACAAGTCGGGACAGTATTTATAAAAAATTCATAAATGAGATCATTGTTTCTATATTAATATGAGGTCGGATAACCTTTACGTTTAATGACCTCCCTTAAACGTTTAGGCATGGAGTGCTCTAATTTCTTCGTTTCGTCCGAACTGATTTTGGCCCATTCCTCAATCATAACATTTTTTAACGTTTCCTTCGACGTTATGTTGTGTTGCCGAATCCTGCGTTCCAGTAAATCCCAGAGGTGTTCGATGGGATTCAAATCCGGCGATTGTGGAGGTGTTTTAAGTTGCTTTGGGGTATTGTATAGTAGCCAAAGCTTAGTGTTGTGGGCGCAATGTTTGGAGTCATTATCTTGTTGAAAAAAGTATTCGGGCCCCAAGCCCAAGTTTTCGATACTAGGCTTCAAATTTTCTTTTAAAATGTCTATATACATTTTATTTTATGGTCCATTGTCGATGTTATGAAAACCAACCTTCCCACCCCTTTGGTGCACATACACCTCCAAACCATAACTCTACCACCTCCGTGTTTTACAGTCGCTTTCAAATTTTCGGGATTAAGGGCAGTATTAGGTTTTCTCCATACAAGTTGTTTACCCTTAATGCCGAAAATGCAAAATTTGCTCTCATCTGTAAAGAGAACTTTCTCCCAGAATTCGATGGGCTTGTCTAACAGTTTTTTTGCAAAGGCGATCCGCTTCTGACGATTGACCTCTGGCACAAATGGCTTTTTTCGTGCAACGCGACTGTGATAGTTAGCTTTTTTTAACGTCCTTCTCACCGTATCTTTGCTGATAGTTTTATGAAATTCTTCTTGTACATTTTCTACTATTTTTTTTGCCGTCAGCCTAGGTTCTTTTTTAACCTGCTGTACAATTTTTCGCTTCTCTCGGTTTGTTAAAAGGGGTGGTCTACCAGATCGCGGACGTGAGAGGTAATCTTCAGTGTATTTATAATTATTAATTACTCTTTGAATGGAAGAGTGTGACCTGCCGACAGTTTCTCCTATTTTTCGAAAAAATTTTCCCTCTTTCCATAACTTTACAATAATTTTTCTCTCTCCCAATTCAATTTCCTTTCCTTTCGTGTCCATTCTAACTTTTAGCTTCTAAGCCTCTGCTAATATAATTGACACCGATTATTTTTTATTTAAATCGGAAAGCGTACATCGCCAACTACGTATTTAAGTAAATAAGTATATTTTGGAGAAGGCGTCTTTATTTGTACGCAGATTTTTGCATACGCATTATTTGGAGAATTTTTTATTTTAATTTTTTTTCTAACTAATATTTCTGTTTTATTGATGCATATTTTGTTAATAGGATTATATGTAGTTAATACACAAAATAAAAAAAAAATGAAGTTTATCACATTAGATCATGACCCTTATTTTTTCAGTTAAAGTGTTAGAAGTTTTTTGTACGCAGACTTCTGCTGCTAAGTGTAAGTGCATTTAACTCTCATTTGCTTATTTTTTTAGTAAAATCGGTTAAAAATAAATATTACAATTTAAAATCAATTTTATTAATAAATAGATGAAATTTCATTTTCTCATATCAAATATTTAAGTAAAATCGTAATTAATTAATTAAAAACATGAACTAATTCGATTAATTACTTAAATTTTATTATGTAGTATATTAATTTTTTCGAGGTTGGTAGTAAAAAAAAATTCAATGTCAACGCATAAATGTCAAAGATTATTTAAACGTTATAAGTACGTTTTTTACTTAAAATAATCAAAAACAATCCGATTTTACTAAGAAAATAATTAAACGTAAGCTAAAAGCACTTATTTTACAACTTTTTTTAGTTCAAAACATAACCGTTTTAATGTTATGAACACAAATTATTTTTGAGGTTAAGTTTTCATCAAAATTTTTTCTTTCATTGCAAATTCTTTAATTACTTGCATTATTTACTAAGTATACTATTATTATTACATAAAGTATACTTAGTTTAAAATCGTATTTAAACAGGAATTAATCTCAATTTATAATTTTTGGTTTAAAAGTAAAAAAAAAATATTTTAAGATTTAATGACATTTCAGAAGGTAAACACAAAATTTTAGAATTTAAAATCATTTCTATCAATATTTAGTGAAATCAATATCAATTAATTAAAAACATGAAGTAATTTAATCAATTACTTCCATTTTATTAAGTAGTAATTTTAATTTTTTCGAGGTTAAAGGCGGTAAAATAATATATAAATGTCAAAGATTATTTAAATTCTTTTGCAATTATCATATTCAATAGTGATATTGAACAAATTATAGTATTATATTTGCAAATAATCAGCTATTATTCACTCAAGTTAATTATGATTATTAACTTAACCTTCATGAATACTAGCCATTAATCATCAATCATATAACGATTGAGAAAATGCTAGATTAAACCAGAGAGGTAAACTAAAGTCATTCAGGACAAGATATGTTCAAAACATGTTGTGATAGAAACTTTTTGTCCATGCGGATTTTACATTGAATTGTTGTCATTCTCGAATACGAAATGTTTCATTTTTTGTTGTTTGTTTTGAACTGATTTTTGTATTAGTTATAGTACTAGAATTTTTCCACAAAAATATGGAAATACTGAAGACAAACATTGATTTATATAAGTTACGAGAAGCTGGATCGATAGCTAATAAAAAATAAATCCTTGAACGTGATTTCTTGTGGTCAATGAACTCAGAAAGTTGGTAGTAATAGGTCAAGTTAGTGAAGATCCAACATTTATTTTCCTCATTATGCTGTTGCTGTTAGGGAGTTCTAAGGTAGAACTTTTCCCAGTCAATAAATACAGACAGATCTCTCTACTCTTTAGATTTTTTATGGGGATACTTAAAATCGAAAGTTTATGCTACCGAATGCGGTTCGTTAGAAGAGTAACGAATATACTTATATAAATAACCCATGCATTTCAGTTGGAAATTGTTAGGCAAAAATATGAACCTATTTGTGGCTTACAGTAAATAAATTTTGGGGTTTTTGTTTAAGATTTGGTTGGTTAAATCTTTGCTGTTTTGCCTTTTAGCTCGTTTTCATGAACCATCCTATTCAGTAATTTAATTTCTTGTTATAATTCAACAATGTTTATTTGATGAATTAAATTTAAACCGATTTCAAGTTGAGTATAATTCTAATCGTTTTAAACAAATCATTTTCTCGATAATTTACAACTATTTTAATCCACTATTTTGTATTATCTACGTTAATATTATTGTTGTTTTATTTCTTTCATTATCTAGCTTATAGGTTTATTGCAATGTCTTCTTAACTTTTTACTGATTAAGACACTATTGTTTGCACGCAAAAGTTTGCTCAACATGTTGTCTTATTCAATATTTCTTGCTTAAGAAAACTTTTAAATATCATCGACAGCATATTCCCATAGCCGCGGTCTATTTTTGTAATAGATTACTATTATTTTAAATTTGCATTTTTATAGTAAAATATACGCAACTTCGCAATTTGTTCCTTTTGGTGATGTCACACTGCAATGTAAAAGTTTAGGAACAATAATCAAACTAAAAAAATCACCAATTATCGCTCCAGAATCAGTATTCCTGTACAATGTGTTTGTATGTATGAGAAGAGGAGGACATGCAAGGCATTCCTGTACTATTTAGAGGATGTATAAAAGTTATAAAGACATAAAGATATATACTCAAGAACTGAATCTCAACTAGCTCCTAATAAATTTATAAATCCAACTGATGTTGATGTTCTCAACAAAAATGTGCAATTCGGCAAGAAGAAATGATTTAATCGGCATTTCAAGGAAATGACGTCTCAAACTGAAGTAGCCTGAAGATTAGATTGGAAAATTACAGTTTATAGCTTTCTGAAAGCGTATAAAAAGATTATTATTAGAATAAAGAGTAGCAATGTGTACTGTTGGGATAAAACAGAAGTTATCACATTTGTTGGTAACATAAACATCAAAATGTCATTCTCTCTTTCTTCTTGTGTATACCAGGTTGAGCAATGGAATCTGAAACCTAATCCTTTTTGACGTTTTCTGTCCCGGTCACAGGAAATGTCATTCTCGACTATACAACTTATTCGAATCAGCGTCATCTCCCTATAACATTTACAACTTCAGCACTATCTATCGTTTTATGTACAGTTTAACGTCAAATCTGATGGAAATATTATTTTTAAGAGAGTACTGAGATAGGTTGAAGCAATTAGATAGAGTGACATAATAGGAAAGTTATCCAAAGACCTCAAATGGTCGACACTGCAAAATACACAGCTGATTTTGTGAAAAGATGCCAAGAATGCGTTAAAAATGCGGTGTTCCTCAGATTATCCAATAATAGGTTGCTTCAAAGTGGGTTGGGTTAGAGAGAAGAAGCTTCAAAGCAAGTGCATCAGATTGATGAAGTACATCTGCCCTACGTCATGTAGCAACTTTATTTGTTTAATTTTATTTAATTAGTATTCACTTTGCCTTCAATTACGATGTTGAAAGGTACTTCTGTCTTATTCAATCCTATTGAAAGATATCGTCCGGTATTTAATATCATTTTCGTGCTTCTTTTTTCCTCCATGCTGAATCATCATTGGATACTGGATATTAAATGGCTTATTTGATCTAAAATAACAGTTTCCAAGAACTGTTTTTTGAAGTCCTTTCACAAAAATAACGGTATATGGGAGATATATTTTCAATGTGTCGATTGGCATTGGGTAGTTTTCAAACGATTCAGCTTGCAATTGTGTCGTTGATTGATTGTTATTATTATTTATTTATTTTGCCTTAACGGTTGTTATTTTAGCTACTTCTTTTACTTTACTTTATTTTTATTTTCTACTTTTTCTTTCCTCTTTTCATGGATACTAGTTGTTCCTCCGGTTCATTTCCCTTTATATCTTTATCTTGCAATACATCAGATGATACCTCAATATTAGAGACCTACGACTCTTTCCATGATGTCGAGCCGGGCCACAGTTTCTCAAATTTTTGTGTAGGCGCACTTCTAGCTGATCTCATCCAGCTGAATTACGTATTTTTGATATAGTCATGATTAGCGAAACGTCGCTTGGACCCACTCTTTTTTCAGCTTTATTTATTTATTTATTCGTGATCCTTTCAATTCTGATTTTATTGCACGATCCGATCGTTCACTGCAAAATGCTGAATACTTGCTAACTGTCCACCGAATATAAATTACTTTGAGAAACGACTTGTGTTGCGAAAACTTCATTTTATTACCTCCTCCCTAAATCCCTCGATTCTTCCTTATTAACCTATTCATCACCTTCTAGCATCGGATTCCTTTTGGATCTTTTTGTCACATCTTGCCCAGATAGGATAGTTTCCTATGGTCAATTACAGCCCCATAATTTTCTAATCACGACCTGATTTACTGCGTACTTCAAGTCGGACGTCAACGATACTCAAGTCGCACCATATCTACTCGTAACTACACCTAAATCATGTACCTTCAAAAGTGCGAGTAACAAAGCGTTTGCTTGCTTCGCAGCTCAACAACAAGATCAGAGATCTTATACGTAATTGCAATGTGGCTAAAGTCAGTAAAGTCCTTCTTTGCGAAAAAATATCGCGTTCTACAGAACCTCTGTAACCACCGATATAGAAATGTTAAAAAAACATACATTTATTAGAAGTTATCTTATACAGCACCAAAAACGTTTTGTAAGACCGTGCGTTTTTTTGGTATAATTGAAACTCCCTCCTCCCATAGCTTTGATGGTAATTCTTTAGATGCAAATTTTGTTACTCTGCTCTTCTTCTGTTGTGCTCTTGTCAATTTTCGGGTTTTCTTCACCATGTTAGATAAGGCTCAGGTCCGGGACGCTCTTGTAAAAACGCGCTTTACATGTGTCGGTGCTGATGATGTTAGTGACGATCTTGGACATAATTACTCCACCACTGCTTCATATCTTTAATTTCTTCATAGAGTCTTCGACCTTTCCTACAATTTGGATATAAGCCTGCGTTGTACCCATTACTAACGTTAAGTAACTAGCCTGTGTTTTGATCACTTTGATGAGCATAAGCTAATTACAGACTATCAATCTGGATTCCGACCAGGCCTCAGTACGACATCGGCACTCATTAAGGTTACTAATGATATTGAGCGTTGTACAGAACCTTATTAGTTCTGCTGGATTTCAGTAAAGCATTTCATGTTGTGGATCATAACTTACTGGTATCAGCTCTATTTGCTATGGGCTTTGCCACTAAGTGCGTTACTTGGTTTAGGTTATATCTTTCCCATCGTTCATTTAGTATGTGATACTTCATCTTCTTCTTCTCTGTTTCAAAGTCATAATGATGCGCCTCAAGGATGTGTTTAAGTGTTACAGCGTTGCCAAATTTATTTCATGGGGGATCAACTATTATTTATATGCGGAATCATCAACGATTGTGAATGGGCTCTCAGTATCCATAGCGCAGCTTAATGATAATCTGTCCAGGATACTTGACGCAAGCTATAGGTGCAAAGCCTTTACTAACAAAGTTTTACTCTCCAATGATACGCAACTGATACTTGGTGACAATGTTATACATTTCGACAATGTAGTCAAAAATTTGGCGATGACAAGACTCAGCGTTGTTTCAGCGGTGTCAAGACAGTCAAAAGTTTTCTAACGTTTAAGGTCTACTTAAGGGATTATCTGTTATCACAACTCTTCTGAATCTGTATCCAACTCTTGATGTCGTGTCCAATCGATCAGCTCCTCCTCAACTCATCACACTCCGCCAGCAGATGGTGTAAAAACTCCCTCTAATCTGCACTCTCTCTCTCCTCATGCTCCATTCAATATCTATTATCCCTTTCTTCATTGCCACACCTAAACCTGGTCCCCCCCCTCAACTCCTCACCAACTATTTTAATGTAATCCCTGCGCTGCTATCTTTCTTTTCAATGTTTTTCCTGTCTTACGTGTATTAGGTATTCTTCCGTCTGTTTTTTTATATATGTTACTACACGTAAAAAGAATTTCAATTATTATTTGTTAACCAACTATTATCGCTATTTCGCCTCTAATATCAATTCCAGACTTTCCTTGGAGCTGATTGACAAGTTTCAAGTCCGCCAGGATCTCAGACATTCTAAGGCCACTAGTGTTGGTGTTGATGATGTCGGTATTAAGCAGCTCCTTCCTATTTTGGATGTAATCATTCCTCCATTACTCCATATATTTAACTTCTCCATTGAGACATCGACCTTCCCTTCTATTTGGAAACTAGCTTACGTTGTACTCATACCTAAACTTAAGTGTCCTACTTGTCTAAGTGATTTTCGTCCAAAGCACTAGAACGCTTGGTATACATGCAGGTGCAATGGTATTTTGATGAGCATAAAATTATCACTGATTTCCAATCAGATTTCCGGCCAGGTCATAGCTCATCAAAATTACTGATGATCAGATTTAGACGTGGTCTTGATGACCTTATGAAATCGAGCAAGACCTTATTGGTCTTGCTCGATTTCAGCAAGGCAATTGATTCTGTTGATCATAGTTTGTCGGTGGCAATTCTATCTTCTCTGGGGGTTTTTCGTCGAGCTGTACCGCTTGGTTTCAATCGTACATCTCTAATCGTTCTTTATGTGTACGTGACTCCTCATTTTGTTCGTCTGTAGTTATAAGCCATTGCAGTGTGCCTCAGGGTAGTGTCTTGGGTCCACTCCTATTTTCAGTCTTTATAAATTCCATTTCTAAAATAATTAAGTGCAACTTTCACCTATATGGAGACGACCTCCAAATTTATGTAACTGCAGCTGTGGATGAAATCCAACAGCGGTAATGCGGCTTAATAGGGATCTTGCTAGAGTTCAGGACTGGTCTTGATGACATGGCTTAGGTTTACATATAGCAAAGACTATTGCTTTTGGGTCAAGGCCTTTGGTAACAAAATTTTACTCCCTTAATAATACCCATTTGATGGTAATATCATACAATTCTCTCGAATTGTCAAAAATTTGAGGGTGATGATGAATTCTGCATTGTCCTATCTGTAGGAAGGTCTATTTCTATTTCTACTCCCTTCGCAAACTTGGTTGTTCCTCTCTTCATATTTAGCTGCTTTTCTGCCCACCTCCACCCTCATTTCATCCACGTTCCCTTCCTCTGTCACAATAGATGCTGGTGTTTCCCTCGTCAGACCCAGATACCAGTACCAATTTTGTACGTCCTAAAGAATATCCTGCCTCTTCTACTTCCAAATCTTCATCATTGTACTCCTCACCAGTTCATCACACTCTCTCAACCCATCCCTAGACCTATCCCATCACCCATTGGTGTTTTAGCCATATCTCTCACATCCGCCGTGTCCTTGGCATCTTCCCTGAACCTGCATCCCAGATATGTAAATCCTCTCATCTCGTCAATATTTTCTTCCCGCTTTGCAGAACTTCATCATCATTGACCTTTATTAACCTCCAAACCATTCACCCCATGGCATTCCTCCCTCCACCGATCTGCTTCTTCTCCAGCCTGCTTTCTAATCCGCCGTATACAGGACAAAAAGGCTGGAACTCAGTGAGCACCCTTGTCTCAACCCTCTCTTGTCCAAACCGTTTTACTCATTGTATTTCCTACTCTAGCTCTAGTCATCGTTTCCCTGTATATCCTCTTCACATATCCTTGGTTCCTCCGTGATCTCCTCTTTTCCATCTTTCTCCACAACCTCTCCCTATGTACCTTATCGAATGCTGCCTTTTTGCTAAATTTTTGGCCCGGCACAAAACATTTGGCCAGATTATCTTAAATATTCATTTTCTTGTTAAAACTATTTTTAAGTCCACTAATGAAGAATTGTTAATAAAGCTTTACACATTTTCAGATTACCAATGTTTCGAACTGAACGTTCCAAAAGTAGAAAGCGTTAATCGATTTGATCAAAATCGAGATAGCCTAAAAATCCAATTAACAATTGATGGCGAAACATATGAAAAAAACGGAAAAGATGATGTATCAATTTTCTCAAGTTCAAGCAATCTTTTGGTTGAAACCGATCGAGGACGATACAAACCAGGGGATTTGATTAAAATTAGAGTTCTAGCGTTGGAATTTGATATGACACCGTCAATTAATAAAATTGTAATTAAATTAATTCTTACTTTTACCTCGAATCGTAAAAAAAATAATTTTTTACCATTTTTAACAGATTTCTAAAGCAACTTTACAAAATCCTCAAGGAAATAAAGTTAAGATCTGGGAAAACGTAACAACCACTAACGGTCTAGCTCAATTAGAGTATCAATTACAAGACAACGCTCCAATGGTAAGATAATAATAATTATTTTTATGCTTTATGATAATTTAGGATCGTATAGCAACTAAAATTTTGGAAGATAACCCCGGCTTCTTTATTTTATCTTAAACCAATGGCATAAGTTACTTCGTTCTTATCAAGAACTCCAGACTTGTTATTTAATCGTTTCTTTAAAAAAATATTTGAAAACAATTTAAGATGTTTACCAATATCACTTTAAAATATATTTCGAGGAAATTCTTTAAATTCTTTTCTAATTTCTCAACTATATTTTTTTTTGTTTAGGGTTATTGGATGTTAAATATTAATGACACCGCTCACCTTGGCTTTCAAGTCGAAACTTATGTTTTACCACGATTTCAAACTACCTTAGAACACCCAAACAATTTCTACATCGATGATAAAACCATCGACATTAAAATCTGCGCGAAATATTCTTATGGACGCCCCGTTAAAGGAGTTGGTGTCATTAAAGCGAAAGGAGCATCTTATTATTATTATAGGAATAATGTTGAAGCCACTTCTGTCAGTAAATCAGAAGAGGTAAAAAAATTGTTTGATATAAAAAAAATTTACTTTAATAAACAATTTTTTGTGCATTTATAGCTCAAAAATGGATGTGTAACCCTTCATGTACCAGTAAAAGATTTAGAAATTAACAGATCGAGATATTTCAGTTTGGATATATCCGGAAGTGTGACAGAACAAGGAACGGAAGAAACTCAAAACGCAAATGGCTACATTTATATGAACACAGAACCTTATCGCGCATATTTTGATTACTCAAATACGGAATTAAAACCTGGATTACCTTTCCATGGTAATTTAAATGTTAAGGATAGAAAAGTGGATTTGAGTGGAAAAATAATAAAAATGTGTTATAAACACAGAGAAAGTTGGGACGGAAATGCAACAATGACGGATTGTCAAGACATCGTTATGGATAACAGCGAAAATATTCCGTTCACAATCCCCCCTTTGAAACGATATTCAAAAGGACAAGTTTACATTGAAGTAAGAATTAAAAAAATAATTAATTTCATTATAAATTTTTTTAAATAATTTTAGGCATCTTTACCAAAATTTAACACTGACGATGGAGACGAAGGCTTCCGCCGCTACCAAAATACCCCAACGATGCATTTAACCCCCTCATATTCTAATAGCAACAATAGCATACAAATCGTTGATGAACCCTTATCAAGACATTGTGGTGAAGATGTAACTTTTAAAGTATATTATACACTCAATCATATTAAAGAAGGCGAAAAAATCACATTTAATTATTTGGTAAAAAATTAAAGTTATTGTAATTTTAGTAAAATTAAATAATATATTTATAGTTTATATCGCGATATGACGTTGTGAAAACTGGACATGTTGATGTGCAAGCGAAAGGAGAAAAGTTTAACCCGACCAATTTTAAAAATGTTTTCAAAGGCGAACATGAATTTCTTCAAAAGGATGATGTTCCAATTGGCGAATTTGAAATTAAAATGAAACTTGATGGGAAGATTTATACTCAGGCGAAATTGCTTGTTTATTATGTTACGAATGGTGAAGTTATCGTCGATGAAGCTAATGTTGATATTCAAAAATGTTTGCCAAACATGGTAAGAATTAGTAATAAGGAATGTGTTTATTGAATCAAATTTGAATACTATTTGGTACTTATTAACTTAAGATTGTTTTATATTCGATTTCTCATATACAATTTGATCGAATATAAGTTTTGACAATAACAAATCATACTATATCACAAAAAATTACATTGTATAAAAGCTGTATCGTCTATATTCGCGATATATAATTTACTTACTAACAAAGTACAAAACCGGAAATACGTACAGATCGGATTATTGATTCGGCCGATTATCGTCGAGTATTCTGGTAATTGGCAAAATCGATAGTATAATCGTTCTTGGTTTCGCAAAAAGGATGTTAGTAGTAAACATTGGTGTCACATCTGGCCAAATTTCACCACATCTGATGATTTTTTCGTGATCTGGTGAAATGGTGAACATTTTAGAGAAATTTACCATTATTGGCGATTTTTCAAATTTTCACTTCTTGATTAAAATTTCGAATACAGTATCAGACTAGCAAATAAATAACTGTCAACTTGTTGGCAACATGAGCTTTACTATTCCAACCAAAGTTCTGCTCATCAATTTAATGTTTGCCAACTTGTAAACAGCATGAGTTATTTCAGTTCCAAACACTGTACATCATCTTAAAGACTGCCACTTGTTGGCAGCATGCGCTGTTGTTTCTCCAAAGTTCTGCTCATCTATTTGAAATCTGCCAGCATGTTAGCAACATAAGTTTTTATATCTCCACAGTCTCTTTTATATCTCATCAATTTGAAGTCTGCCAGCTTGCTGGTAGCATGAGCTATTATGTCCTAAAAATCATGCTCATCAATTTGAAGTTTGAAATTAATTTACAGTCTGCCAAATTGCTGGCAGCATGAGCTATTAGTGTTTCACAGAGTATATATTATTTTAAAGACTGCCAACTTATTGGCAGCATGATATATTATGTCTCCAAAGTAATGGTCATCATTTTGAGGACTGCCAATTTGTTGGCAGCATGAGCTAATGTATCCCCAAAGTTCTGCTCAACTGATTAATTTGTAATCTACCAACTTGTTGGCAACTGAACTATTACTGTTCTAAACACTGTATATTATCTTAAGGACTGCCAGCTTGTTGGCAACATAAACTATTATATCTCCATAGTCTTGTTCAACGGTTTAAAGTCTGCCAACTGGTTGGCAGCATGAGCTACTGCTCTGCCACAGACTATATATCATCTTAAAGATTGCCAACTTGTTGGCAGCATGAGCTAATGTATCCCCAAAGTTTTGCTCATCAAGTTTTAATCTACCAACTTGTTGGCAACTGAAGTATTACTGTTCCAAACACTGTATATTATCTTAAGGACTGCCAGCTTGTTGGCAACATAAACTATTATATCACCATAGTCTTCTTCATCGGTTTAAAGTCTGCCAACTGGTTGGCAGCATGAGCTATTGTATCCCCAAAGTTCTGCTCATCAATTTTTAATCTACCAACTTGTTGGCAATTGAACTATTACTGTTCTAAACACTGTATATTATCTTAAGAACTGCTAGCTTGTTGGCAACATAAACTATTTTGTCTCCGTAGTCCTGTTCATCGGTTTAAAGTCTGCCAATTGGTTGGCTGCATGAGCTACTGCTCTGCCACAGACTATATATTATTTTAAAGACTGCCAACTTGATGGCAGCATGATATTTTATGTCTCCAATGTCATACCCATCATTTTGAAGACTAACAGCATGAGCTAGTATGTTTCCAAAACCTTGCTCATCAGTTTGAAGTCTACCAACTAGATGGCAGTATGAGCTATTATATCTTCAAACTCCTGCGATGTAAGTAAGGATGCAACAAGACCAGTCTTGCGTTAGCTCCAATCTTTAATCTTTACCAAGTGCACTACATTATTATTATATCATTTTTTACTGATTAGTTAGAGAGTGAAAATATAAAGATTCGCAAATTTGGCACTAAATTATAATATTAAATTATGACAAACATCTTAAACAGTGTGATATTTCTTTGTATGTTGCTTGTAAATAAGTTGGACTTAATTCGGTTATGTAGTTGAAACCATACATATGAAAAGAAATCTTGACATGAACACTCCAACAGAGTTTCACAATATACAACATATAACATACATTACAGATCCCGACTCAAAATCAAAACACTAGTACATAGAAGAAATGAAAACAGCAACAAAATAAATGAAGCAATTGGAGATCTTCCAATATACAAGGTGAAACATACTGATTTTTATTTTTAGTAAATTTTCATCTTTTTACTAAATCTTTAATTCTTCTGGTAAACGGTTAAACTTTGTTTTTATAATAAAATATCGACAAAAATACAATACAATAAAAATACCCTGATATGAGTATTTGAATGAAGCAATAAAGAATATGGAAGATGCTAGATGATATGGAAGATACAGGTAACTACCATCAAACCGCAAAGAGATGTGCGAATTTTACTCTCATCTTTATTAATAAACTGAATAGGCACTTGGTAATATAAAACATTTTACTATATATAGCCACTATACCACATAACGACAGAAGATATGAATGAAACAATGGAAAAAATCAAAATCGGAAAATAACTGGATGGAGAAAAACTGTTGTCCGATCAATTAGATTTGATCAAACCTCTTACAAAAAATTAAGACCATTATGGCACTGAAACGGTCAAATAAATGAATACAGATAACAAAACGAAGAACCCTGGAGAATCCGGGATCATCATCAAATCCGAAATCAGACTAGACAACAGCCTAATTGAGGCTAGTACAAAGGTTTCACAAATTGAGTAAGTTGAGGATATATACCTATTGGCAAAAACAATAATAAAGACAATAAACTACAAGGGTGTCTACTTTTTTGTCGAAAAAAGAGAAGTTCTAGAGATCTCTAGAGTTTTTCAAGGCTGAACTATTGCTGTGGCATCATAAACAGAAAAAGAGATGAATTTAAGGTGTTTCATCTATTTTACAATATGCAAATATTTCAGTTCACTCAGTGGAATTTTCTGTGTTATGTAACCACTGTGAGGTGCTGGATTTGAAATATCAACAGAAAATCGTCCATTTTGGAAAATTGTAGCGCCTCTCCCGCAAGCGACAATTCTCTTTACAGTCATTAACCACAGCTGATACCGCTTTCACAGCTTGCGGTGCCTGGAAAGCGGCTTGACTATCCGAGAAAAATTATATTGTTAACGCAGTTCACCCCTCTCTCTAGAAGAAGAAAAAGAAGTAGAAAAGAAGCTCCTGGAGTTAGTTCGCTACAAGTGCCTATCATAAATCATATATCTTGATGTGATTTTTCTTTATTTTAGTTTATCATACGTTACAATGAGTCTTAACATTGTTACCAGATTTAGTGAAATTTCACCATATTTGATGATTTTTTTCGTGCTCCAGTGAAATGGTGAAAACTTTAGAGAAATTTCACATTTCGGATCATTTTTTCACGTCTCATTTTTTGGTCGATTTGATTTTTCGAATAAAGTATCAGATAAACAAAAAAATTTCTGTCAACTTATTGGCAGCATGATTGATGTCTCCAAAGTTCTCCCCATCAGTTTGAGGTCTATCAATTTGTTGAGAGCATGAGCTGTTACAGTTCTAAATAACTGTACATTATCTTAAAAACTGCCATTTATTGGCAGCATTAGTTGCTTTTTCTCCAAAATCCTGCATTAATTTGAATCAGCCAACTTGTTGACAGCATGAGCTATTACAGTTCCAAACATCGTATATTATCTTAAAGTCTGCTAACTTGTTGAGAGTATGAGCTATTATGTCGCCAAAATCCTGCTCATTAGTTTGAAGTCTGCCAACTTATTGGCTGTATGAGTTATTACTTGTTTATTGAAGTAAACAGGTTATCCTAATTACATGTTTCAACTAGTTTTAGAGTAGATCATCTACTCTCTTAAAACAATATCTACTAAAGTTAGGCCGAAATATAAAATAGCATATGCACGGGTATACAAACAAAACCTGACCGACAATTTTGTCATATCAAAACCTCTCCGAGTAAATTTATGAAACTGAAAATCAATAAAATTTTTGTGTTGTTTGTAGAAAATAGATTTAATAAATTTGTTGTGTACTCTCTCATTTCATGGTCGCGTACACATTATCTCTACAAAGTTCTGCTCATCAGTTTGAAGTCTAATTTGTTTACTTGTTAACAGCATGAGCTATTACTGTTCCAAACACTGTACATTATATTATAAGCTGCCAACTTGTTGGCAGCATGAGCTACTGTTTCTCTAATTTTAAGACGCTATGGAGAATAAGTAGAGGGTGAAAATTGTATCGCCTTGTTACAAAAATTCTGTGTCCTTACAATAAATTTTGCATATTGTTTAAAATTGGTATATGCAATACAACTTTTTACCAAAAATACGATTAATTGATCACCTCACTCAGCGTGATTCACGTGAATTGACATGACCCACGCATGGGTCACGTGATTCATATATGATATTCACGTAACGCGTACATGACACGTGTGGGTCTAGACCGTCAGCGAGCATAAAAGTCACACTCTATTCTGAACCTCATATTCTGTAGCATAGTAGTTAAACACTTTGAAAGCCGGATTTGGTTTGATAAAAACCCCCAAATTGCTAAATATACAGGATGGGTAAAAATCAAATAGGCGATATTTTATTGTTTGTATTGTTATTTGTTTCGCCATAGTAAAATTGTTATTATTTTAAATGGGATGCATATGTTCTTTTGCACATTTTGGTAGAGCATAAATCCGTCTACACGACGAACATATCAAATCATATGATTGCATTTTGTGAATATATTAATAAATCAGCTTAAATACAATCAAAGTATGCATCAGAATGACGCCGTTGGCGCTTTAAACGTCAAAAACTTAACAATTTTCTCAATTATGAAACATTAATAATGTATCAATCCGGTGATAGAAAGCGCACTCTAAGTAAAGTTTGTACACTGTTCAATAATATTTACACGGATTCACAGATTACACAAAAAATTTACCGCCTAAAACAATTCTCGATTACAAAAACTAAATTCTTTAAAACATTTAAGTCGACATATGCAATCTATAACAAATTTTCAAACAGGACACCTTCAAACAATTTTGACAACGACGCACAGTGGTCCGAACAGCATGAAAACCCGATCGAAAATATTATTTTGCTATTAGCAATTAGATATTAATATGAATCTTGGTATATCATTAAAAGACCAAAAGAATAATGTGGTGTCAAAATTTGAATTAAATTCGTCACCCGGAAGTAGTGTTATGGATGTAGTGTTTTACTTAAATACATATTCCAGAGGTGGGGAACCTTTTTGTCATTAGAGGCTACACTAAAATTAGGTAACAATTAAGGAGGCCAGATGAGTTAATATACCTATAAAAGCGAATTTTGTGATAATATACGTTTCGTATAGTTTTATCAATTTATTATAATATATAGAAATAATACAAAAAAACATTAAGTAATTAATTTATTTAACATTATAAAGAAATACAATAGTAAAAGTTAGTGGGATATTTGCAGTTGTTTCTTGCTTGAAAGTACTTGAATATTTGGATTAAGTTTCGTAACGCGCAGTCTTAATTGATCCTCTAAATGAATATTTGTAATTTGCGTTCTTAAATTTGATTTAATTTTTGTCATGATAGAAAATGTTGACTCGCAGCAGTAAGTGCTACCAAAACAGGAAAGTATACGGCGTGCATGCTCTCGTAGACGTGGATATTCAACCGCATTTTTCCAGATTTTTAAGGGGTCCTTTTTAGCGTCAAAAAGAGATTTGAGAATATTATCTTCTGCCAATTCGAATACTCCATTTATAATTCGGTAGGAGCATCGGATATATCTACTAAATGTGGTTCAAATACCAATTTCAAAGCAGGAGTGTGGTCATCAAAATCTGCAAACCTTTCAGTATATTCTTCTAATAAAGAATCCAAGACTTCTGTATATTCATCAAATATTTTATTTTCACATTTCTGCTCATTGTAAATTTTTACTAGCTCCGGAAAGTGTTCTGCAGATATATCCGAGTGAGCGAGCAATGTTTTAAAAAATATTAATTTTTTTCGAAACGCCTGGATCTCTTGCCACATTTCATATACATGCTTCGTTTTACTTTGTAGAGAAATATTTAAATTGTTTTGTTTTGTCATAATATCAGACAAAAATGCAATGTTTCTGCAAAATACTTCATCTGATAGATCACATAGTTTTCCTTTTTCTTGATAAACGTTTAAAATTTGTCGTCGTAAAATTAAAACCTTTGCCAAAACTTGTCCTGTTGATAGCCAGCGAACTTTGCAGTAGTACGCCAAATCAACACTATACGTATCCTCGTCTATAGTTAACATCTGTCGAAATTCACGATGAGGCAATGCATTAACGCGAATATAGTTGACAATCCCAATAGCTCTATCCAGTGTCTTGTCCAGTGTCTTGCAAAACGGTGGATTTTGCGCACAAATGTTGCTGATGCAAAATACAGTGAAACGATATTAATTTTTCCAAGTTTAAGTTCTCCTTTTTTAATAATACAACAAATCCTTCTTTTTTACCTCTCATAGAAGGTGCGCCTTCGGTGCAGACACTTACTAAGTTATTGATATTTAATTGTAAGCGATGACATATTTCTCTAAAGTTTTCGAAAATGTCAACTCCACGAGTTCTTCAGTTAGTGTACTTAGCGCAAGAAGTTCTTCATAACACTGAAAATCTTTAGTTACAACACGAATAAAATATAAAACTTGCACCGAATCTGTTCTATCACTGCTTTCATCCAAAGCAATTGAAAAATAAACATCTTCATTTTGTATAATTATACGAAGTTGCTCTGTTACATTTTGAGCTAAATCGTGCTGCCGATCTGTTACAGTTCTTCTTGAAAGAGGCAATTGTTTATATTTAGCAACATTTTCTGGATCTAACGTACCTACTGCTTCAATAATACATTCTTTAATTATTTCTACGTCGGCAAACGGTTTGCCCCTTAAGAATAAAAGCAATTTTATAAGTAACATCAACTGCAGTGGTACTTTTCTTTACAATAGCACTTACTGACGCTTGTTGATGATGTTTTTCATTTTTTAATTTTTGAAGTATACCTCGTCGAGATTCACCTTCTAAGTTAAAATTTTATGCTCTTTATGAGTCAAATAGTGTTTATTTGCATTAGCTTTTTTCAAAGTAGTTAAAACTGTATTGCACAACAAACACACCATTTTATCTTTCACAGAAGTAAAGAAAAAATCTAGCTCCCAGTCCACATAATTTTCTTTTCTTACAACTTGCCATGATGTAGAAAAAAAACTGTTTAATGTCGAGTGTCGTGGATTTGAAGGACCACCGCGATAAAGGATGTACCTTGTTTCTTTCTTCGTCTTTATTAATTGGCTTAAAAACTACTCAAGAATTAATTCAAAATAGTCAACGAACTTGTTATAATCGAAAAACGATGTAAACTTACTGATTTTATTATAACTAAAAAATGTAGATTAATTCAAGATGTAAACACAGAGAGTAAAATAAGCAGTAAGTTTTAACAAGAGTACTCTGATATTCATTTTATTTTCTTATAAATTTGTTCTTCAAAGAAGAATATTGCTAAACAAAATTGTAGAAAACGTTAAAGGTATATTGTGCGTGACCGGAAGTTCCTAAACACATATCTAAATTGTTTTATAGAGAAACAATGTAGTAGCGAAAAATTTGATAGCTATTTGGCAAATCCATACAAGGCGAAAGAAGAAGTATATCTATAAACAAGTATTTTGACTGTAGTAGCATTATACCACTTCCGGTTATACTGGAAATGACAGCATTAGTTGTTACATACATTAATTCCATGGAAGTTTGACACAAAGAATCTGTTATATCGTTTACAATTTTAGGAAAAATAATTTGAAATGTCAAATCTACTTCCGTTTGATATGCTGATCTTCGGTTCAAATACAAGGTCACAGATGAAGTTAAGGTCCCGCTCATCACTCTTAATTTGATGTGATGTTGAGCCAAATTAAACACTTTTAAAGGGAAACTTCTCTTTCTATAAGAAATGCAAAACAATGATATAAGTTTCTGGGGCTTGATTTTTATAAAATACTAAATGGTGGAAACCGCATATTGATATCTTTTACAGTTTCAGATATACAGGTGTTTTTCAAAAAAGTGCAATTTCGAAAAGTCGTCATAACTTTTTTCTTATTAAAAAATCTTCGTTTCTGTGAAAACATTTCTAAAGCAACTTTTTATGTGAAATATGATGGTTAATACTAATATTAATTTAAGTTAACTTTCCTTCAAAGCACAGTATATATTCCTTCTTTATTTTTTGGGTTTTCTTCCTCATCATCATTATATTCTTCCCCATCTTCTTAATCATTTTCTTCTGGAGATTCGTCCAATATAATTAAATTTTTAGTTTTACTTAAATACATATTCATTTTATTTTCTTATAAATTTGTTCTTCAAAGAAGAATATTACTAAACAAATTTGTAGAAAACGTTAAAGGTATATTGTGCGTGACCGGAAGTTCCTAAACACATATCTAAATTGTTTTATAGAGAAAGTATGTAGTAGCGAAAAATTTGATAGCTATTTGGCAAATCCATATAAGGCGAAAGAAGAAGTATATCTATAAAGAAGTATTTTGAGTGTAGTAGCATTATACCACTTCCGGTTATACTGGAAATGACAGCATTAGTTGTTACATACATTAATTCCATGAAAGTTTGACACAAAGAATCTGTTATATCGTTTACAATTTTAGGAAAAATAATTCGAAATGTCAAATCTACTTCCGTTTGATATGCTGATCTTCGGTTCAAATACAAGGTCACAGATGAAGTTAAGGTCCCGTTCATCACTCTTAATTTGATGTGATGTTGAGCCAAATTAAACAGTTTTAAAGGCAAACTTCTTTTTCTATAAGAAATACAAAACAATGATATAAGTTTCTGGGGCTTGATTTTTATAAAATACTAAATGGTGGAAACCGCATATTGATATCTTTTACAGTTTCAGATATACAGGGTGTTTTCCAAAAAATGCAATTTCGAAAAGTCGTCATAACTTTTTTCTTATTAAAAAATCTTCGTTTCTGTGAAAACATTTCTAAAGCAACTTTTTATGTGAAATATGATGGTTAATACTAATATTAAGTTAAGTTAACTTTCCTTCAAAGCACAGTATATATTCCTTCTTTATTTTTTGGGTTTTCTTCCTCATCATCATTATATTCTTCCCCATCTTCTTAATCATTTTCTTCTGGAGATTCGTCCAATATAATTAAATTTTTAGTTTTACTTAAATACATATTCATTTTATTTTCTTATAAATTTGTTCTTCAAAGAAGAATATTACTAAACAAATTTGTAGAAAACGTTAAAGGTATATTGTGCGTGACCGGAAGTTCCTAAACACATATCTAAATTGTTTTATAGAGAAACTATGTAGTAGCGAAAAATTTGATAGCTATTTGGCAAATCCATATAAGGCGAAAGAAGAAGTATATCAATAAAGAAGTATTTTGAGTGTAGTAGCATTATACCACTTCCGGTTATACTGGAAATGACAGCATTAGTTGTTACATACATTAATTCCATGGAAGTTTGACACAAAGAATCTGTTATATCGTTTACAATTTTAGGAAAAATAATTTGAAATGTCAAATCTACTTCCGTTTGATATGCTGATCTTCGATTCAAATACAAGGTCACAGATGAAGTTAAGGTCCCACTCATCACTCTTAATTTGATGTGATGTTGAGCCAAATTAAACACTTTTAAAGGCAAACTTCTCTTTCTATAAGAAATACAAAACAATGATATAAGTTTCTGGGGCTTGATTTTTATAAAATACTAAATGGTGGAAACCGCATAATGATATCTTTTACAGTTTCAGGTATACAGGGCGTTTTTCAAAAAAGTGCAATTTCGAAAAGTCGTCATAACTTTTTTCTTATTAAAAAAATCTTCGTTTCTGTGAAAACATTTCCAATGCAACTTTTTATGTGAAATATGATGGTTAATAATAATATTAAGTTAAGTTAACTTTCCTTCAAAGCACAATATATATTCCTTCTTTATTTTTTGGGTTTTCTTCCTCATCATCATTATATTCTTCCCCATCTTCTTAATCATTTTCTTCTGGAGATTCGTCCACTGTAATTAAATTTTTAGTTTTACTTAAATACATATTCATTTTATTTTCTTATAAATTTGTTCTTCAAAGAAGAATATTGCTAAACAAATTTGTAGAAAACGTTAAAGGTATATTGTGCGTGACCGGAAGTTCCTAAACACATATCTAAATTGTTTTATAGAGAAACTATGTAGTAGCGAAAAATTTGATAGCTATTTGGCAAATCCATACAAGGCGAAAGAAGAAGTATATCTATAAACAAGTATTTTGAGTGTAGTAGCATTATACCACTTCCGGTTATACTGGAAATGACAGCATTAGTTGTTACATACATTAATTTCATGGAAGTTTGACACAAAGAATCTGTTATATCGTTTACAATTTTAAGAAAAATAATTTGAAATGTCAAATCTACTTCCGTTTGATATGCTGATCTTCGGTTCAAATACGAGGTCACAGATAAAGTTAAGGTCCCGCTCATCATTCTTAATTTGATGTGATGTTGAGCCAAATTAAACACTTTTAAAGGCAAACTTCTCTTTCTATAAGAAATACAAAACAATGATATAAGTTTCTGGGGCTTGATTTTTACAAAATACTAAATGGTGGAAACCGCATATTGATATCTTTTACAGTTTCAGATATACAGGGTGTTTTTCAAAAAAGTGCAATTTCGAAAAGTCGTCATAACTTTTTTCTTATTAAAAAATCTTCGTTTCTGTGAAAACATTTCCAAAGCAACTTTTTATGTGAAATATGATGGTTAATAGTAATATTAAGTTAACTTTCCTTCAAAGCACAATATATATTCCTTCTTTATATTTTGGGTTTTCTTCCTCATCATCATTATATTCTTCCCCACATTCTTCATCATCTTCTTAATCATTTTCTTCTGGAGATTCGTCCAATATAATTAAATTTTTAGCTTCTTGATTCAAATTTTGATTTTTGTTTGAACTTTTTCAGTGGAAGTTTATAATTAACGGATCGGAATTGTATAAAAGTCTTAAATAAATCGCTATTTGTTTATATTTCATCACATTTTCTTGTATGACACTCCCTGTACCTGCGGACCTGCTTGTTTTTCGCCTCTTGGCGAAATTAAACATTATAATTGGTAATAGTGCAGATCCATGAAAACTGTATAAATGATGGTCACGGATTCTGCCACAATATTTCATGATTACTGTTTTTTAGGCACAATGGAACTAGTAACGGCAGAAATAGGGAGTGATATCATCCCTCAGGTTAATATTGGAATTTTTGCTTATAACTAACATGACTTTCAATACCATCAAACCCCCTTTTACAAAGTTAAAGTCACATTTTATTTTTGATCGCACATTCGAAGATTTCAATATTTTTTCAAAGGAGTTATTCAACAAACTCTGCAACCCAATGTCGCAAACAGTTTCAGTGATTTTTATTCCCCTCTCACACTACTCAAAAGGATATTTACCGGAGCTTTCTTGTATTTCAGTTCTTATTCTCTTTCCTCACTGATTAGCACTTCCGATGTTTTTAACACTTCGGTTAAATTTTTTTAAAATATTTTGGATATTGTAGATTATGTAATTTGTGTATTCGAGTAGATATTATTGAACAGTGTACAAACTTCACTTTGAGTGCGTTTTCTATCACTGTACCTATACATCATTAATATTTCGATTCTTTGCCATTCGCTTTTTCAAAAATCAATTCAAAAATCCATTACATGTAATCCAAAATATTTTTAATTTTTTAATTTATTTATATTATTATTTTAAGGTTGATATAAAATGGAATAAAGAAACTTTAGAACCAGCCGAAAAAGCTTCATTAAAAATCGCAACAGGACCAGATTCATTATGCGCTTTGACAGGAATTGATAAAGCTAGCACTTTCCAATCGCCACCGGACGAATTTACCGTCGATAAAATTTTGGGCCCAACCGAATACGGAAGATATCCCTATTATTACTACCAAGGAAGACAATGTGTTATGAGCAAAGAAGATTTAGAAGAGGAGAAAAAAAGACAAGAGGAAGTAGAAAATGGCTCTTCAACCGTGTTAAACGATTCTTCACCAACAACAAGCGTCCCAATGACTTTAGAACTGCGAGAGACAATTTGGAGACCAATTACTGGAACGGACGCTAGCAACATCTTTCAACGAGTAAACGTCGGCGTTATTTCCAATCAACAATTGCTGACAAAACCATGTGAAAAGCATACTTATGTGCATTATCCAATAGGTAAGGAATAAAAAAAGATTATTTAAAATTAGGTGGTGGTTAATTTACTTAAAAAGTGTTGCGTACAAAAACAGCATTTGCATCTCCTGGATTAGCATTTAGCAGGGGTCCAGAAGTTGGTGGGACAATGTTAATGGCAAGTTCAACTCCTTCATTAAATAGAGGTAACGTATTTTTTATTTTTCGGTTTCCCAGAATATGATTATGAGCAAAATCTCTCAGAACCAGTTTTAACAACTACAATTTCTGAAGATGCGGTCCACAAAGAAAGTGCAGTAGGACAAGGGGGCGGCGCCACAAATTCGCCAGCAAGAACTTATTTCCCGGAAACATTCTTATGGGATTTAGTACCAGCAAAGTAAACAAAAATTAATTAAAACTAAATTAAAACAAATTTAACCAATCTTAATTCTTACAGCGAAGGACAAACCGTCGTTGAACGCACAGTCCCAGACAGCATAACCAATTGGGTGACGAAAGCTTTATGCGTTTCAAAATCGAAAGGGGTCGGGTTAAGTTCAACCGTTGAATTAAACGTTTTCAAACCATTCTTCGCCGACGTTTTAATGCCGTACTCCATTAAAAGAAACACGGAAATTATGCATCTTCCCGTAGCCGTTTTTAATTATATGAATCACAGCGTACCAGTTCGTTTAACACTCGGTGATAACGATGAGATGGAGTTAGTCGATGGGGATGATAAAAAAGCAACTAGCATGTGTGTCGAAGCTGGAGATAGTTCAACCCATATTTATAGAATCAAAGGATTAAAAATCGGCACATTAAACGTTAGCGTAACAGCGGAAATGGATCCCCACGCTACGGAAAATTGCGGAAACGAAAAAATCATCGTAAAAAGAGACTTAATTTATAAAACGACGAAAGTTGAAGCTGAAGGATATCCAAGTGAAATTGTGAGAAGTGCTTTATTGTGCGCTAATGACTCATTAGGAACGGATCATGTAACCTGGACGATTGATTTACCTGAAGGGGTTGTTAACGACACCATCGATGGGTCTATAACGATTAGTTCGGATATTTTAGGACCAGTTATTGAAAATTTAGATAATTGGTTGCGTGTCCCGTCCGGTTGTGGCGAACAAACAATGGCAGGTTTAGTTCCGAACTTGTACATTTTAAGATATTTGAAAGCCAATGATGCACTTACCAAAGAAATTGAAGCGAAAGCTTTAAAAAATATGGAAACTGGTTACCAAAGAATTTTGGGATATTCGCATGAAGACGGGTCGTTTTCGGCTTTTGGCAAATCTGACCAAAAAGGTTCAATGTTCCTCACCGCGTTCGTTGTTAGAACGCTCCGATTAATGAAGGAGTACATCCATATTGATGATGAGGTCATTAAGAAAGCTGTTAAATGGATGCTGGAACATCAAAGTCCAAATGGTTGTTTCGAATTTGTTTCGCATGTCTTCCATCCAATGGTAATATTATACTTTTATATATTATATAAAAAAAATATATTACATATTTTTTTCGAAAACTGCTATTAAAAGTTCACTTTTGCGTAATACTCAGCGACTGTAAAAATAACTTTATGAGATAATTTTTTTATCCCAGTTAGCAACTCGTAAATATTGGTTCAGGATAGGATAAAAGAAATAATGACAATCAATTGAACAGTCCTATATTTCGATTCAAATTGAATCTTCTTCAGGGAGTGAAATTTTCTACAAAATTACAAGTTAATAGTAAAAAGTAAGTGAATACAAATAACACTTACGATTGTAATGAAACTGGCTAAAATAAAACATTAAATACCAGAGTATTTCGTCCTAAATTATTCTTAAAATTCTTGAGAAAAACATGAAACACGTTGTTACACACCATAGCGCTTTTTTTATAATATGAATGACAGTGCAACCAACCTTGTAAAAGTAATACAAAAATTTTAAATTCAAATGTTTGAAATATTTAAATTTTTAAATTCATCTCTACAAAAATCAAAAATTAGGGCATATATAGAACTTAAGGAGCTGATATCAGTTCTGTAATTGATAGTATTTTTTGTGGTTGCTATGTGGAACACCTCCAAAAATAATCTGTTGTGATAGTTGCTAGTTGCATCTATAATTTTAGTATTTTCAAAATCAAAAATGTGACCACTGTCCAACCTATGTTGGGCCAGAGCACAAGATCTTTTGTTACAACGTATATCACTTTTATGTTGGTATAATCTTCTTTTAAGCCATTGGGAAGTTTGTCCCACATAGCAACCTTCACAACCATCACATGAGATGTTATAGATAACCCCAGATCTGTATAGTAAGGGCGTGGGGTCTTTAAGGTTTGTGAAAATTGATTGAGATTTTAAAGGATAATGTTCTACGATCTTTAAGTTGTTAAGATTACAACAATGTTTAAACATTTTGGTTAGTTTGTCAGTTAACTCAGGGATGTAAATGAGTTTTTTGTATAGAGTGGGTTCATTAATGTTAACAATGGCTGAGTTAACATCCACACCAGGGTCAAACACGGTAGTATTGAAAAGCAATCTGTTTAATAACTTGGGAGGGTACATTCATTCAGAACACTATTAACAGTTTATTGAAAGATCTCTTAAACAAAAACTTTATTGACGACTTGGAATTCAAAAAACTTATAAAACATAACACCTTAGTATCCAAAGCATATTTCTTACCAAAGATACATAAACCCGATATTCCACTAAGACCCATAATTTCGTCAGTTGGTGCTGCAACGTATAATATTTCTTCTTACTTAGCTAAAATATTAACTGTTGCTTTTGACTCAAGAAGTAATTTTAATGTGAGAAACACCTTTCAATTTGTTGAGGAATTGAGAGGTTTCGAACTTCCTGAAGGTTATGTTATCATCTCACTCGACGTTGTTAGTCTGTTTACCAACATACCCACTACATTGGTGTTAGAAATTATAGAAGAGAATTTCCATTACATCTCAGAAAATTATGATTTTGAAAAGGATTTATTCCTAAAAACTATATCAACAATTTGCACTAATACTTATTTTACTTTCAACGGTATTACTTACCAACAAATCTTCGGTACACCTATGGGTTCTCCGCTATCACCTATTTTGGCCCAAATTGTAATGGACCATGTATTAAAAAGAATTTTACCAACATTGGAGTTTGAAGTTCCGTTTATAAAAAAATATGTAGATGATATCATAACTGCTATCCGGGTAATTCCGTAAATTCAATTTTAAATAGTTTTAATAAACACAACAAATTCATACAGTTTACTCTTGAGACAGAAGACAACAACTCAGTTCCGTTTTTGGATACTAAGGTCATTCGTGATAAAGACAATAAAATCAAATTTGATTGGTACACAAAACCAACGTTTTCTGGAAGATATATCCATTTTACATCTAAACATAAAATAAAGCATAAAATTAGCACAGTGTTAGCAATGAAATATAGAATAGAAAAAATTTCAGAACCTAATTTAATTAATATAAATTTGAATAAATTAAAAACTATTTTTATAGACAACATGTACCCTCCCAAGTTATTAAACAGATTGCTTTTCAATACTACCGTGTTTGACCCTGGTGTGGATGTTAACTCAGCCATTGATAACATTAATGAACCCACTCTATACAAAAAACTCATTTACATCCCTGAGTTAACTGACAAACTAACCAAAATGTTTAAACAATGTTGTAATCTTAACAACTTAAAGATCGTAGAACATTATCCTTTAAAATCTCAATCAATTTTCACAAACCTTAAAGACCCCACGCCCTTACTATACAGATCTGGGGTTATCTATAACATCTCATGTGGTGGTTGTGAAGGTTGCTATGTGGGACAAACTTCCCAATGGCTTAAAAGAAGATTATACCAACATAAAAGTGATATACGTTGTAACAAAAGATCTTGTGCTCTGGCCCAACATAGTTTGGACAGTGGTCACATTTTTGATTTTGAAAATACTAAAATTATAGATGCAACTAACAACTATCACAACAGATTATTTTTGGAGATGTTCCACATAGCAACCACAAAAAATACTATCAATTACAGAACTGATATCAGCTCCTTAAGTTCTATATATGCCCTAATTTTTGATTTTTGTAGAGATGAATTTAAAAATTTAAATATTTCAAACATTTGAATTTAAAATTTTTGGCGCTTCCCGCTTCACGTGAAGTTGCCGTATTACTTTTACAAGGTTGGTTGCACTGTCATTCATATTATAAAAAAAGCGCTATGGTGTGTAACAACGTGTTTCATGTTTTTCTCAAGAATTTTAAGAATAATTTAGGACGAAATACTCTGGTATTTAATGTTTTATTTTAGCCAGTTTCATTATAATCGTAAGTGTTATTTGTATTTACTTACTTTTTACTATTAACTTGTAATTTTGTAGAAAATTTCACTCCCTGAAGAAGATTCAATTTGAATCGAAATATAGGACTGTTCAATTGATTGTCATTATTTCTTTTATCCTATCCTGAACCAATATTTACGACTGTAAAAATGCTATTTTTTCGTTCACAGGACTTAAAAGTCTTTTATCTACTCTCGTTTGTAAAATCGTTATTTTCAGGGTATTTTCCGTTCGTAAAGTACGTTATTAAGAAAAACTAATAAATATAAAAAAGAGTGCGTGAAGTAGCAATGCATTTCAAATGGGATTTACTTTAACGCACGGCTTTTACGGTACTGTTTATCGCGTTTTCATAGTAATAAGTTACAAACACTTGTCAAATCATTTCTTGATAGTTCAAAAACTGTAAATGATTTTTAAATTTTAATTTTTAGTTCGTAGATAAAATATTATATGAAACTGTAGCACTGCTAACTTTACGCACTGTTTCATAAATAACTATCACATCCGGGACGTAATAGTAACGTAATAGTTACGTACCAAGCGAGTAAAAGGCGAGTACGATAAAGACACTTTGCTGGCGTGGTGCATACAACATTTTACCGCCAACCGCAGAATTTAAAGATATGAAGATTTTGTAACTTGCAGTAATTTGTACTAGCTGTCAAAATGTGACGAGCGATTTGTTTCATTAATATACCTCGGTAAAGATTGATTTAATATATCACGTTGGTAGCTCAATGAAAAGTCGTTCAGGTTTCATGTCAGAGGTACCAGGTCGAACCCAGCGTTTATTGATTTTTTCCAAAATGAACAGCAATTAGCGGCAGGTAAAGTACTTTGTCTGTCGCTGAATGCACAGTTTATTAGACTGTAACATAAAATATCACTTTACTGCCGCAAATGGATGCAATAAAGTATACTTTTGCTACCGGTTGGCGATAAAAGATATTTGTACAAGAACAGGAAACGAAGACGGAAACGAACAAAAACTTAACTTTTCAAATTTAAGTTCTAATATAAAACAAAAATTCTTAACATTTCGCCCGCTTTGCCGGATCGGCAATAAAATGAAACATCTAAAGAAAAAAAATAAATTTTTAATTTTTGAAATGATCAGATAAAAAATTAAACAATAATATTTTTTTTACATTTTTGAAGATATCCTAATTTCTAATTAGTTTGAGGGAAGAATACAAAGTTTGATTATCGAACGAACTAAAGTTGTCGTGGATGTTTTCATGGTAGCAACACGTACGCAACCATCAGCACCGGAATAAATTTCCATAATTCGAGCCATTGTCCATTTAGCTGGAGGGAGACGTTCATCTTTACGAAGAATAAGATCGCCGACGGATGGTAAATTACTTTCACGAAACCATTTTGTTGATTTTTGATAGTAACGCGACCATTTGCTCCAAAAATATTCAACCATTCTTCGCAGAAGTTGATATCGAGATAAACGTGAGATTTTTTCAACAATAAGAGATGGCTCGGGTATAATATTCAAAGCTGAACTAATCAGGAAATGATTAAAGTAAAAAGTATTTTTTATCTGTACTTGTATTGGTTATTTATTATAAATGGCAGCTTTACATGTTTTGACTTCTTACGGTCATCTTCAGAAGCTTTTTTATAAAATCAAAATAATGAATATTCCAAAATATCAACTAAAGTTAATTACAAATTTGTTAATTAACAAGACAATAGTTGTCCTGTTCATACAGGACATTACATTTTAACGTTCAATTTTACCTATTTTAATGTATTTATTTTTATGTGTAACAAATTTGTGATTAATTTTAGTTGATATTTTGGAATGTTCATTATTTTGGTTTTATAACAAAGCTTTTATAATAAATAACCAATAAAAGTACAGATAAAAATACTTTTTACTTGAATTATTAATTATTGGTTAACATGGATTATAGTTTAAATTGTTTTAATCAGGAAATGACCTGATGTCAAAACATCGAAATTTGTTGGGTTGGGTTGGATTTAAAACAGCTTCAATTTGAATTAGAATGAGGTCGAAAATTCCTCGTAGGTTAGCAGGGTAGATCCAACAGTCTTCTTCAAATGGGTCTTGACGGATTTTATGCCAGCCTCCCATTTACCGCCAAAATGCGGAGCTGCAGGTGGATTGAATTTCCACTGCGTTCCATCGCACACCAACAAGTCGGCTAAATGTTTTCATTCTTTTGATTCTGCTGAGAATAGATGTCATAGTTCTTCGTCGGCTTCAACCAAATTTGAACCGCCATCACTGTACAAGCAACTGCAAATACCTCGGCATCCAGTAAAACGTTTAAAGGTGATTTCGAGGTGAACAGCCCTTATAAGTTCTACCTCTAAATATTTTGAGTTGAAATGGTCTCGCGTAGTCCATTCCAGAATGTAGAAAAGGCCTCGATCGAGTGATTCGAGCAGCAAGTAATTAACCCATTAACTGTTGGCCGGCTTGGACTCGATGTTTTGCACAAATGATGCATTTTTGTATGAATGCATGGACTGATACTCTACCTCCAACAACCCAAAATCGTTTACGTATAAAGGACATCGTTCACTGAATTCCTCCATGGAGAGTTTTCCGATGATGAGAATCAATTATTAAAGTTGTTAATGTTGATTGTTTTGGAATAATCATCAGGTGCTTTTCATTCCAACCCAACGAGTCAAAACGCAAACGTCCTGTGATACAAAAAAATCCGTTTCCATCAAGAAGAGGCGTTAAGCGGTGAAGAGGGCTTAAATTTAGAACCACCTTTCCTTTCCAAAGAAATTCAATCTCTTCTGAAAAATGACTCTGTTGACAATCTAAGACCCAGAATAGCATAGTGATAAGTGGTGATGATGTCTGAAACATAAGGTCTTTGAGATTTTTTATAAAACGAAAACACTAGGCAGTGATTCGCAGCAGCTTATTCAACAACGAATACTTGTACTTAAAGTCCCATCCTGGAATTACTACATTATGACTTTAAAGAACTCCATTTCTGAGATAAATCGTCAGGCAACAATTCATCCCATTCGAGTTTTCGCACCCAAACTTCTTGTATAAAGCTCTTTGCTGTGATGATTAGAGGAGCCAACCATCCGAGAGGGTCATACAATTTGGCAATGAATGAGAGAACTGAACGTTTGGTAAATTTTTCTGAGTTTTCACTGATTTGATTTAGAGCAAATAAAAATTGATCGTTGGTGTTGTTTCATAAAAGTCCGAGAGCTCGAGGGGAATCGTCGTCGCGAATCTTTACGTTATTAACGTCGGAAAAAACACTAATAAGTAATCGCGCGTTAAACCCGCCCGCCCTTAGAAATTGGTTTAATTGGAAGATAACTTCCTGCGTTTCGTCTATAGTAGAAGAGCCGGACAAAATATCGTCCACATCGGTGTCCCTCAAAAGGGTTTCAGCACCAAGAGGCTGACTTGAAGAATGTTCATTTATTAATTGACGCATAATAGACCATAAGTAACCGTCGTGAGTTCATAGCTTTGTAAGATTTGTGAAGGTTTTTCTCGCCACATGATTCGTTGAAAAGGTAAATCTTCTTCATAGATTCTAATTTGGCGGTAAATTTTTTCAAGGTCGCAGGCGAATACTATGGCATCCAACGGATCAAAACGTCTACCAGTTCGTTGTGTAGTTTCGGATGTCTTTCAATGAAATACCCGATGAAGTTGAACACGAACCTTTGAAAACAACTCTTAAGCGAGTAGTTGTACTTGTGTCTTGGATAACACCGTAATGAGGTAAATAGTAGTTTAAAGAATGTGACACAGTTGATACTGGACGCATGTGTCCAGTATCTCCAATCTGTTAAACGAATTAATTTCGTTTTAATTTCGATTTGCTATCTTTTAGATGTTCCTACATCTTTAGGAGATTTGTGGAAAGGCAATGTAACCACAAAATTTCCGTTCGAATCACGCGCATGTGTTTCTTTAAAATGTTCTTCACACTCGCATTCGTCTTTTGAAAAAGTATGAGGTTTAATCGTATCTTCTTGTCGCGTCGAAAACCGCTGCATTGTTTCAAGAAATTCGTGATCAACCGAACATTGAAAAATCCGTAAGAGTGATCGCGAGAGTTGGTGAAATCACCGGGAAGAGCTCCGAATAAAATCTATCCAAATGAGGTTTCCTGGGCGACAAGAAATCCATCATTACCCTTTTTAACACGATTTTGTGTAATTTTTTAATAAAACCGAACACCTAAAATTAAATCTATTTTTCGTTCCGATAAAAAGTCAAAGGAATTCCTGTTATATCGATAGGCAGATCTACTGAACGTTTCTCTGGAAAATACATCGTTAATTTTGGCAAAATTAGAGTATCTTCTTGCCAATTAATTTACCCGGTTTTATGGGGATTTACCCGGTAAGTAAGGTGAATCGAAACGATACCGTTCGCAATACACGTTTGTTGAGAACCGACTCCAGTGATAGTAAACGAAGTTGTTGTACGAGTGATTCGCTTATGAAAGAGACTTCGGATCCTTGATCAATTAAAGCACGTACTAGAATCGCGTCTCCACAAGAAAAATTAATCTTTACTAAAGCAGTCGCGAGTAATGTTGGTGAATGTAAATGAAAGGAATGGACTGGACGACATGACTTGTTGAGGTATTTAATATTTGAATCATTAACTTGAGGTTGATGTTGAAAGTTAGCTTGAGAAATATCGTTTTTACTAAAACGTTTTTCCAGAAAAGAGTCATGAAGAGTCGAATGATGGAGCTTTTGACAATGATGACATCTTTTTACGACACGGCATTTCCTATGTATATATGTAAGGATGCGGGAGAATGCGCGAATGCACAAGACAGTGCGCAAGAATGCGCAATGCAGTGAATGCGAAGGCCAGGAAATCACTTAGAGGGAGGTTCCTGATATCATTTGTGGACGACCACTTCTCCCCGAGTAACCTCTTTCGGAGGTCGGTTAAGGAGGGGCAGTCACACAAGATGTGAATTACAGTCTCGTCGTCCTGTTCACCGGCCCGACAGAGAGGAGAACTAGCAAACCTCAAGTTATGAAAATGCTTGTTTACCTTACAGTGTCCTGTGAGGAGACCTGTAGCTAATGTGAGGGTGGTTTTGCCCAACCCAATGAAATACTGAGCTGCTTTCTTAGAAGGATATTTTAACAATTCCTTGGCTAGATAACAACCCGGATTATTGTCCCACGCATTTAGAAATTTCTTGTGGGTAATGTGCTTAATCATATCAATATGAGTAGTTAAGGCAGGGATGACAATAGGTTCGGGGCCCCAAAAACATCTTCCAGCTGCCCTTTTGGCTAACCTGTCTGCATTCTTGTTGCCCGCTGAGCCATTGTGTCCCTTAATCCATTGAATGGAGACTCGATTGTGGATCGAGGCCTCCTCCAGTGCTAAGTGGCAATCCATTACTAGGGCAGACGTTATCATAACGTTGCTTAGAGCTAAAATAGATTGTTTACTGTCTGTAAATATAGTAAAGCACTTAGCCCGACTGTTGGTGTCAACAATGTAGTCAGCGGCGAGTTTAATAGCAGTCAGTTCTTCTTGAATGACGGTGGTGAAATTACCTAAGGGTTTTGAGAGGCGAATCCTAGGGTTGTGGGAGAACACCCCTGCGCCAGACCCATACCTTCTTTTTGAACCATCAGTGTAGATTTTCAAGTTGTTGTGTGTATCTGCTACTGTGGAACTGATTTTGGTGAGGTACTTTCTAGAGAAGATGAATTTGGCCGGTATATTATCCGCTTTACACTCCAGTAGGGGTGCGTTCTCGACTGCTTCCCTCCAGAGAGACGTTCGACCACCTTTTTAGTAACTACTGATTGTAGTCTTTTCATGGTTACCAGTGCCACCTCTTGTATGTAGAGATGTAAAGGTGGCAGGTTTAACATGACCTCCATGGCTGCGGTGGGAGTAGAGCGCATCGCACCTGTAATAGTCAGACACGCAAGTCTCTGTATTCTATTGAGTGCTGCGATGGTGGTGATTTTTGATGTTCTATTCCACCACACCACAGCACCATAAGTTAGCATGGGTCGAATTGCGGCAGTGTAGATCCAAAAAGCTACTCGGGGGGACAATCCCCATGTCCTCTCAACAGCCCTTCGGCTTTGGCCAAATGCAACGCATGCTTTATTTACTTTATAATCTAGGTGGGCTTTCCACGTATCCATAATTAAGCCTAAATACTTAACCTCAGTGGAAAGTTTAGTGGAGTGTTCGCAAGCATTGGTAGATTAAACCCGCCCAAGCTGCGTGAACGTGTAAAAATTACCATCTCGGTCTTCTTGAGATTGACTGGGAGAGTTTGTTTGTTACACCAGGTCTCAGTTATATTGAGTGCTACCTGCGTCCTTTCAGAGAGTACATTTATGTGTTTCCTCCTGACGAGGATGGTCAGGTCGTCAGCATAGCTAACGGTTTTAAAGCGGGCTAGTTTTAATCGTTTTAAGAGGCTAGTCTAGTGTAAGGTTCCACAATAGAGGTGAGAGAACACCCCCTTGCAGACAGCCCCTAGTAACGGTCCCTTGTAAGGTGATATTGCCAATCCTTAGATTTACGAGTCTGTGTCTGAGAGTGTTCTTTATCCAACCACAAAGGGTCGGAGGAATATTGTGCTCAACCAAGGCCTCGTATTTTCCTGAGAAGGTGGTTCGATCGAAGGCTCCTTCAACGTCGATGAAAACACCCAGGGCGGCCTCTTTGCGGTCCACAGCGTCGTTGATGAAATCAATCACAGTGTTGAGAGCTGTCAGCGTTGACTTACCCTGTGTGTAGGCATGTTGATCGGAGTCCAGTGGTCTGGTGATCTAGTAGTGGTCTCTGATGTATCTGTCACACAGTCTCTCCAACGTTTTCAGAAGAAAGGAGGAGAGGCTGATAGATCTGTAAGACTTCGGGAGGAAGTAGTCCTGCTTGCCCGGTTTCGGTATGAAGTTAACTGTAACATCACGCCAAATCGTTGGCAAGTTGCGTGTCTCCAGGTAATCCTGGAATATTCTCTTTAGGTGCGGTAGGATCACAGCATTTCCTAACGTAATGATCTTCTAAGCAATTAAAACAAAGTCCGCGACAAACAACAAAATTGAGGCGTTGCTTAGCATTTTGTGCAAGAAAGGTTTGACACTGCGCGATGTAATGAGATGCATTGTACATTGAGCAACCAGAGTTTCCAGACTTAGCGTTGTGCGATTTTAAAATCATATTTCCCAGTTTACTAACGTTAACATTAAAATTTTTCTTAGTTATAGAAACTTTTCCAATAGCTTCTAATGTTAAAACTCTATCAGAAAGAAAAAGCATTAGTTGTTCGTATGTTGAATCGTTATGGTAACTACTAATCGACTTTTCCCAATCTTCGACTGACTCTGTATTTATTTTGTGAGTTTTCTAAATTTGGTTGTTAAGAAAAAAAAATTATTTAACCCCGCTTTAAAATTTAACGAAATCATAAGAATAAATTTATTAAATTTTCATAAAAACTCTGGTTGTAATACGCTCGATCTCATTCTTACTAATTCTGATGCAGTATCTCTCATTACTCTATGTGACTGTCCGCTGCTTCCTGAAGATTGTGCGCACTCTACTTTAGAATTCTCGCTTTCCATTTCTTTACTAACTGACGCAACAAGATTTTACCATGAGGAGCCTAATTTCACGAAAGCTCGTTTTAATGATATTAATTCTTATTTTAATGAAATTGACTGGGAGTCCCTTCTGAGTGGGGATGACGTAAATCTCGCTGTCAATTTATTTTATAACCATTTACACAATGCGATCCGCAATTATGTTCCTATTAAACGACAATCTCCCAAGGGCTATCCTCGATGGTTTTCTCGTGGTACTATCAGAGTTCTTCGGGAGAAGATGAGAGCGCACAGTCGCTGGAAGAGGTATGGTAATCAAATTGATTACCTTACTTTTTCAGTTTTGAGTTGTAGGGCCAAATTTATGATTGATTTGGATCATGCCCACTATATCAGAAGTGTTGAGAGCGGTATTACTTTAGATCCTAAACATTTTTGGTCTTTTGTACGTGATAAGAGGGGCGTTAACGTGGTTCCGTCGACGATGAGCTTCGAGGGTACAGTTGCCGAGGATGGTGAGGAAATTTGCTTGCTATTCTCCAGATTTTTTTCCTCCGTGTTCATCACTCCCTCCAGTGATTTACCTGAGGCTGTTATCAATGATGCTCCTTGTCCCTTGGGTTCTTTGACGTTTGGGGTGGTCGAGGTGGGGGACGCGCTTAAGTCTATTAAAATTAGTAATACTTTATGTACTGATGGCATACCTTCGATTTTTGCAAAGCAATGCTCACATTCACTTTCATTGCCTCTCAAAATTTTATTTAATAATTCTTTGATACAGGGTGTATTTCCTGATGTATGGAAGTGTGCCTATGTCTTCCTATTTATAAGTCAGGGAGTCGTAGTGATGTCTCCAATTATCGTCCCATATCTATATTGCCGATTTTTGGAAAAATATTTGAAAAACTTATATATGCCCGCCTTTTTTTTGCAGTAAAATCTAAAATTGACCCGAGACAGCACGGTTTCTTTGCTGGTCGATCGGTGGAAAGCAATCTATTGGAGTACACACATTATATTCTTTCCTCCTTTGATCAACATTGTCAAGTCGACTCTATTTATACTGACTTTAGTAAGGCCTTTGATCGTGTTGATCATAGCATATTATTATCCAAACTTCAAATGTTTGGGATTCATGGGAGGTTGCTTCAGTGGTTCTCCTCTTACCTAAAAGATAGAAGTCAAATAGTTTCGGTCAATGGTTTCCATTCTGTTACTACGTATATACCCTCTGGTGTACCTCAGGGCAGTCACCTTGAACCATTACTGTTTAATATTTACATAAATGATTTATTTGAGGTCATCCAACATTCATGTTGTTTGATGTATGCGGACGATCTTAAACTCTTTCTCCGTGTCTCTTCACCTCTCGACTGTTCTAGCCTTCAAAGTGATCTCTCTAACCTTTACGAGTATTGTCTTAAAAATCGTTTTACTCTAAACCTATCCAAATGTAACGTCATATCTTTCTGTAAGAAATTGAGCACCTTACACTACAACTATTTGCTTGCAGACCAGACACTCACCCGTGTTTCGTCTGTAAAAGATTTGGGCATCATTCTTGACACTAAGCTTTTATTTAATGAACACATACATTCTATTGTTACTAAAGCTTGGCGTATTCTCGGTTTCGTTATTAGATCTACTGCCTTATTCAGGAACGTTAATGCAATAAAATCTTTATATTTTTCTTTTGTCCATAGTGTTCTTAATTATTGTAGTGTTATCTGGAGCCCTCAATATCAAACATACATAGCTCGAATTGAAAAAATACAATCAAAATTTTTAAAATACCTTTGCTATAAAAGTTCTATTCAATACATTGACTATGTTTCTTCGTGTAATTATTTTCATATTATGACCCTTAGTCGGCGTCGTTTTTGTAGTGATGTGCTCTTCTTCTTTACACTTCTACGTAACCTATGCGATTCTTCTTCTTTACTTAGTCTTGTCTGTGTACATGTTCCTCCATGTTTGTTGCGTTTTGATTACTTATTTTCCACTCCTACACACAGAACAGATATAGAGAGAGAGCTCCTACACCACGTACTAACGCTTTCCAAAATTCCCCTATGCTACGTATGGCTAGAGCTGCGGATCGCGTAAATTTTGATATTTTTAATTTTTCTGGCTCTCTTGTTTCTTTTAAAATTCTGTCACTTCGATGGATTGTGCCCCTCACGTTTTGAACACTTTAATTATTATTTGCTTTTATTTATTCTTTTGAATTTTCGTTAGTTTTTGGCGTATTATTTAAATTAGGGTTGTTTGATTATTTTTACTTTGTTATTTAAACTAGTCTTTTTTGCATTTAAATCTAATTTTCAGATTTTTTTTTTTTGGATTGTATTATTTTCTTTTCTTTTATGTTAGTTATAACTGTTAATTATGGTTTCCGTTAGATTATCCGTGGCACGGTTTTTATTGGGTTTGTCCTGTACCGTGCCCAATTATTGTAAATAAATAAATAAAAACTTAAAATCATAAAACTTGGTACATAAATAACTATTACGTCCAACAACGAAAATCAAAGAATTTGGTACTATTAATTTATTGTTATGAACAAATTGCAAGCACAACATCACTAAGAATTAATTGTATAATCATTTCATTTGAAATCATAGATAACTACAATAGATGTGTAACTATTAAAAAACTGTTGACTCAGCATTTTTAGCGCTATCTATTGGCACGTGTCCCCTAACTAATCAATTCATTATATATGCAGCGGTTTCATTAAATTACATCTACAACTATTTTTTAATGTACACTGAGAAAAATGCTGTACAATTTAGTTATATCACTGTAAAACTTTAATCAATCTATTGTACTTATTTAGTTGTATTTGTTTGAAAATTTTTGTAAAATATAAGTATAATAGATATTAATTTTACAGTGATATAGCTATAAATTTCACAGAATTTTCCTCTTATATAGTAAGAAAATAGTATTAATTTAAAGTTTACTGGGTATATAAAATGCATTAAATTAATGCTAAAGATGTTGGAATGTATTTGAGTGAGTATCTGTTAGTAAAGTTAAAAATTATACACCATAGTAAATAAAAAAATATTATTAATAAGCATTTACATTGTACTAGAATGTAAAAACAATAATAACTTTATATTTATGATCTACGTTTTCTTTGTAACTTATGAGCCTGAGTGCATATTGGATCGTTACGATATTTGGTGCGCACATCTTTGCCATTAAGAATTCGGTTTACACCATTTGTCCAATTAAATAAACAAAAAAATAGAAGTTGATGTAAAATGTTGTTGATAATTTCTTGTGTATGTTCACAAACTGAGAAATTAAAATCCACTTGATGTGTTAGATAATTATGTAATGTGTGAAAGAAACCTTTTTGAAAACATACTCTGGGTACTAAATACATAATAATATTGTATGAAATATATAACGCTCGAATAAAATTTTTTGTACAATACATCAATCTGGGAGCCAAGGGTGTGAAATCCTTTTCTGACACCAAATCATGCCACTCTTGAATTTTATCATTACTTAAAATATTTTGCTTGCAAATTTCACATTTGTAAAATCCAGCAACTTTTTTGGCAAGAAAGCCACTAATATAGCCCACTGCGATTTTATTAACATATGGCATATATGTTGCTGTTGGAATCGCAGGAAATTTTATTGTATGAGGAATAAATTCTTCTTCCGTTGCATCAGATGTAAAGAACTGACTAACATTATTTATTAATTTAGTTCCATCTTCATTTTCACAATTTGCACCCAGTGAGTGACTGCTAACGAAATTATTAATCAATAATGTCTTAAAATTTCCAATAAAATTAACTGGAGCCGGATTGATGTTTCGTCCAGAATGTTGTATCATTTGTCCAAAGAAATTTTCTATGGGATCTTGGTTCAATAGCCGTGTTTTTAGACTGGATATACCATAATTTTCTTGCAAATATTTGAAAATGCCTTCCAAACTGTTCAATGTAACAATCCAATTCTTGATTGATGGCGGTGTTGATCTGTTGCCTTTCTTGTCTACAAATTTCATTGTTGATAACATTTTTTTAGCATTATGCCAAAACTGAATATGAGGTGATTCTGCCGTTATTGCACAACGTAATGGTCTGTTTGTGTTTAGCGCAAGCTGATTGGAATTGGCACTGTCAAATAAATCATTAAAAAATTTTGTTATGTATACAGTGTCCATTGCAGACTGCTCCAATTTTCTTTCATCTGCACTAGTTGTACCTGTTTGTATCACCACTAATTGTATCATTCTACAAATATTAGTAAGAATTATTATTTTGCTACCTGATCGTACAAATACTGCCATTACTGAACTTTTTTTTTTTTTTTGAACATTACGTCACTTTCATTACACGTATTTTGCCTGGGATTACATGGTCATCCTCCAGTTTTGGCATAGCACGAAATTCGCTAGACGGATTATCGATGTAGTAAGCATCCAATATGTGTTGCCATTTTGCTGTATATTGTTGACCTTCTCTCATGTAGGTTAAATTTTTTTCAACTAACCGATTTCGAATACCTTTTAGTAAGTGCGGTGGATCATAAACATGAAAAAACGTTTTGTCTTGTATTTTATAGCAGTTATCACCACGCCATTCGGTACCTTGTCTGATAGCATCTGCTTTAGAATTTGCTATTAATTGATTAACAGCTGCAACATTGCATACCTTGGTCACAGATGGTGGCTACTACATCAAGTCCACAGTCACCACATTTGGTTAAAATATTTTTAATATGCCGGACTAAAGTAACAGTATTTGTAGCATTTTGGGTAAAAAAATAACTAATAGTTTGTTTCCAATTCCTATTGATACCCCTCAACATAAATACTAATGCAGTATTTGCAATTAAATTTGATGGTTCATTTCCTTGCTCTTCAAACCCTATTACTTCTTTATTACTTTTATTAAAAAATAAATGAGAATGAATTTTCATTTCTTCCGATATCAAAGAACAGCATCTGTCTTCAGGTTGTAGTTCATTCGTGACACTTCTTATTCTTTGAAAAATGGAGCTACATACACCTGGTTTTACAGGAACTCTAGATAATAGAGTACTCATAGTTTTTGCACTTGGTAGTGCAAAGAATTTTGACAATAATTTATATGCCCTACGACTTTGTTTAAACAAAACCAATGCCAATACCTTATCATCAAGAGTATGCCGTCTACCATGGCTTTTCAATAAACAGTTTCGTAACTGACTTAATAAATGTTGTCACTGTTGTGCTGTATGGGGCTAGAATATGTTCGATCAGTTCGTTTCTGTTCATATTTTCTAGATGAGCTAGTCTGTTTCTTACAACAACATTTCTTTGTTTCTGTTTAGACACTAATCTTTTATAATGAGTAGCTTTTTTATATAATTTTCGTGCTTTTGGTGACAAATCCTTCTGTCTTTGAACTCCAACTTTTTGCAATAGAGAACCTTTATGCCCTTTTTCGAATGAAACTGAAAATATTGAAGCAATAAAAATTCATCAAATTATTACATTGTGATTTAACACATTTAATAAAAATAAAAATTTATAACAATTTAAAATAAAAATTTATCTTACATGATAACATTTTTTCATCTGGTATAATTGATAGGCTAGCATTTTTTGATGTACTTGGTCCTAATACATATGATTCAGCTTCTATAATTTTCATAACAGCATTAGTTTAATTGGTACAAGATTAGAAATTAATAACTTACCCATTAATATTTCATTTTGCCGTATTGATAATGCACTTGCATCTGTTGTGGAGCTTTTTTCTAAGGGTAACTGTGTAGTATCTGTAATTGTATATATTAAGTTTATTTACTAAATCATAATACATAATATCATAATTTATACATACTATTAGTAACCTGCACATTTGGTAAAAACCTATTTGGGACAGCTGTTTTTAATAATAAATTATTGGACAATACATCTGCGTTCGTAAAATGTTTATGGCACACCCGATAATTATCATATATTTGTTTTGGAAGTATACTGTTCAATTTCTCATTACGACAAACTTCAATCCACTTTTCAAATCTTGGCATATTCACTGCAGGATTTGGAAATATGTGCCTATTCAATGTTTTGTCTTTACAGCCTTAGGTAAGGGTTCTTGAACTTATTATCTGACTAAGGGTACAAAATAAATATCTGGGAAATATTTAACCTTGCAACTATTCTGTTTCCCTACCTAAACTTTTAACTCGCATTCCAAATATAATCAACGTTATTATCTAACGAATAACTTAATTCATAACATTAAATAAACGCTGTCATCTTTACTTTAAACAGATACGACTCTATGGATACGACAGATACACTATTAAACAAATACATAATCCTACACAATGTAAGGTTCAAATCAAATTTTTAATATTTAGAAATATCCCGCTGGTAAAACATGTTTTTAGAAAATAACGACCATCAAAGCCCCCGTGTGGTACGTGTCCCTGAACTAACTTGTGACGTGACCATAGTATAAACAAATCCTATCTTAGTGCACACCCCCTGTTTGAAATGAAAAGGAATGTGACGTTCAAAAATAAATGGAGGATTGTCAAAACATTAACCAAATTCTAAATGTCGTTATGTAATTGGTTATTTTATTAATTAGTAAAGTTTAAAACACGCAGTTTTCGAAAAAATCTTGTTTGATACACGATAGCGAAATTCTTTTGCATTCTAAACGATTTTTTTGCTCAAATAAAAAAAAACTCGTTCTCGAATGCATGCGAAGTCTCATTTCGCTATCTATAATCAAAAATAACTATATTAAATATAATAATTTAATTTTAAAATTTAATTAGGGTGCCGATTCCGATAAAGACAATCAAACATCCGCATTAACATCATACATAGCTGTTAGTTTAAAAGAAACCAACATCGAAGTACCGGACGAAGTTTACTCAAAAGCTAAAGAATGCATTTCAAGAGCCGATAAATCAGATAATTACACAATGGCAATCTCATCCTACGCTTTATCATTGATGAATCTTCCAGAATTAGCTAACGCAAACATAAAAACTTTATTAGCCGCCGCGGATGTGGAGGATGGAAAAATATTTTGGCAAAAAAAACGTAGTGGTTGGTGGTTTTCTGGCGCACAAGACGTCGAAGTAGCCGGATATGGCCTTTTAGCTTTATTACAATCAGGAACCCCCGAAAACATCGGCCATGCTGGATCCGTAGTTAGATATTTACAAACCCAAGTAAATCCTCAAGGTGGATATTATTCAACTCAAGATTCCGTGGTTGCTTTAGACGGAATGTCTCGATTTGCCAACTTGGTAAACAAAAAACAACCTAATTTAAATATTGATGTATCCACGAAACAAAATGGAAAGAAAAACGTTGAGATTAAAGAAAGAATTAGGGATAGTAAAGAGAAAATTCCTTTGGTAGAATTCCCAGAAGTAATCGAAGTTAAAGTTAAAGGAGATGGTTGTGTTCTCGGACAAGTAAGTTTTATTTAATTTTATTTTTTGATAATTAAAAATAAATTATTTAGGCTGCAGTTAAATTTAACATAAACGAAAAACCCAAAGTTGAAGCTTTAAAACTTAAAGTCACCGCAAAATCGGCCACCAAAAAAGAACAATGTACTTTACTCGAAGTAAAACCTTGCGTATCTTATAACGCCAAGGGACACTCAAATATGGCACTTTTAGAAGTTTCCATGCCTTCCGGATATGTCCCCGACCAAGCCTCTTTATTGGCATTAAGAGGAAGTGTTCAAGGTAAATATTCATCAAAACAATTTCCAAAATGAAAATAATTATTTTTAGAGGTGAAAAAATTCGAATTGATTGACGACAAAGTAGTTTTTTACTTTGACAAATTAACTTCGAACGAAGTGTGTTTACCTTTTGTGATAGAAGAGACTGTCGTTGTTGAAAATAGGGTTGATTCCATTGTGAAATTGTTCGATTATTACACACCGGAAATCAGTGTGTCTCAAAGTTATAAAGTACCGGTTTGTGAAGGGGATAATGCCATTGATCGTTAAGGAATTTTGATGGAAACAATATATTTATTAAGAGTTTTCAAAATGAGTTTTTTATGCATTAATCTTTGTACACCTAAGAATTAAAGAGATTTAAAAAAAATGTTTGGTTTGTATAATCCTTCTATTATAAAATACTGTATTTGTTCGAATCTAAGACCGAAAAAAAAGTCATAAATTGTGTTGATAAATAAATAAGTTAAAATTTTAGACAATATGTTTAAAACACAATCTATTTTATTTTTAAATATTACACCGAGTATTCCATTTAACTTAACAAAACAAAATATCTTAAAAACATCGCATAGGACTAGAAAGAAGTTTCGAATAAAATTTATTCGATTTGAAGAGGTTTATATTTAAAATTTGTAAGTTTTTTCCCATCACCATCTTCCCCGGGGTGAGATACGTGTTCTTCTTTGCCAACACTGAATTTTAGATCGAAGTTTATCCGGAACTTTTTTTAGTCAATTCCTAGTTTTTAAGATATTAAGTTTTGTCAGCTTAAATGGAACACAAGTATTCAGTATTTGCAAAATGCGTGTACAGCGGAAGATCACAGATTCCTTGGCGCAAAATAGGTTGATTTAAGTTAAGTTATTTATAGGATGTTTATGGTCTTTTGATGTTATTTTCAAAGGGAACTTAAACAGTTCAAAAGGTGGTTACTAACGCAAACATGTATTAACTACTTTTGTTAAACTACTGTTAAAAATGTTGTTTGAAATCTTCATCTCTTTTTGTTAAAGCCTTATTTTTTTTTCATGGAACCCACTTTATACTTGTGTAAGATATTGAGTTGCTCAATATCTTTATGAATTGACGTAAATTATTAAGCATTGATCTCTTCGTATTTTTTCCACAGTTCTCTCAATCTTTGGAATTATTCAAAAAAATTAGGCACGATAGCAATGATTTTATATTTATGAAAAAACATTTAAGATAATTAAGACATTTTTAAGATAATTACCATCTTTTAAGATGTTTTAGCACTCCTTCGAAATAAAATCATAAGACGTAAACACCTTGTATATTCAAAGTTGTTTCGTTTCGCCGAAAACTTTATGCTTCTTGACTTGATATTGCCTCTTGAAGACTTGAATGGTTCCAGCAGACTTGAAATGGTTCCACGAGACTTGAAGTTGTTCAAGAAGACCTAACCTACTTCCAGAAGACTTGATATTACCTATTGAAGACTTGAAATGCGTTCAGAAGACTTGAAATTCGTTCAGAAAACTTGATACTGCTTCTAGCAGACTTGGTATTGCTTCTAGCAGACTTGATATTCTTTCCAGAAGACTTAAAATTGTATTAGAGAATATAAGTACGAAAGCGAAGTGACAGTCACTTCGAACCAGTTTCTGAAGAAGACCCGAAAGATTCTAGTTTTAGATCTAGTGTTAGTCCTAGTGATAGTTCTAGTGTTCGTTCTAATTTTAGTTCAATTGTTTTAGTGAATTTGATACTGCTGTCAGAAGATTTGCAATACTTCAGAAAATTTGATACTTCTTCTAGCAGACTTGATATTGCTTCTATCAGACTTGATATTGCTGTCAGAAGACTTGTAATGCTTCAGAAGACTTGATATTGCCTTTTGAAGACTTGAATACTTCCAGAAGGCTTGAAATTGTTCCATGAGACTTGAGATTGGTCTAGAAGACTTGATACTGCTTCCTCAAGACTTCAAATGCTTCCAAAGGGGTTGATACTGCTTCTAGAAGATTTGAAATACTTCCAGAACCTATGATACTGCTTATAAAATTGCTGGTAGAAAACATTTTCATCGCAAAAACAAGATACTGTTAGAAGACTTAATATTGCTTCCAGAAGAATTAAAATATTTCCAGAAAACTTGTAATACCTCAGAAGATTTGATAGTGCTTCCAGGAGACTTGATATTTAGAAGACTCGTAGTGCTTCAGAAGAGTTGATACTGCATCTAGAAGACTTGAAATACTTCCACAAGACTTGATATTGCCTCTTAAAGACTTGAAACGTTTCCAGAAGAATTGAAATGTTTCCAGAAGATTTGAAGTACTTCCCAAACATTTGATACTGATACAAACAATTGATATAACTATTATAATTTATTTGTTTTCTATGTTTTGTATTTTTAAATTAGTAATTGAAATAGGTTCGAATCTAAGAAGCGCTCGATTCTAAAACGCACCAAATCAAGGGTGCGTCTTATGTAGTAATTAACATTTCAAGTCTTTTAAAAGCCGTACTAAGTCTTCAAGAGATAGTATAGAGTCTTCAGGAAGCAGTTCAAGATTTCTGGAAACATATCAATTATTCTAGAAGCAGTATCAAGTCCTATGAAGCACTGCAAGTCTTCTAGAAACATTTCTAACCTTCTGAAAGGAATCTTCAGTTTTCTAGAAGCAGGATCAAGTCTTCAAAGGGCAGTATCGAGTCTCCGAAGGGCAGTATCAAGTCTTTAGAAAGCAGTTCAAGACTTCTGGAAGCATATCAAGTATTTTAGAAGCAGTATTAAGTCCTATGAAGCATTGCAAGTCCTCTGGAAGCATATTAAATATTCTAGAAGCAATATCAAGTCTTCAAGAAGCAGAATAAGGTCTTCGAGGGGCAGTACCCAGTCTTCTTGAAGCAGTTCAAGCCTTCTGGAAGCACTTCAAGTCTATTAAAACCCGTATCAAATTTTCAAGGGACAGTATCAAGTCTTTAGAAAGCAGTTCAAGACTTCTGGAAACATATTAAGAATTGTAGAAGCAGTATCAAGTCCTACGAAGCATTGCAAGCTTTCTGGAAACATTTCTAATCTTCCGAAAGTAATATCAAGTCTTCTAGGAGCAGGATCAAGTCTTCAAAAGGCAGTATCGAGTCTCCGAAGGGCAATATCGAGTCTTTAGAAAGCAGTTCAAGACTTCTGGAAGCATATCAAGTGTTTTAGAAGCAGTATTAAGTCCTATGAAGCATTGCAAATCCTCTGGAAGCATTTTAAATCTTCTAGAAGCAATATCAAGTCTTCTAGAAGCAGAATAAAGTCTTCGAGGGTAATACCCAGTCTTCTTGAAGCGGTTCAAGCCTTCTGGAAGCACTTCACGTCTTTTAAAACCCGTATCAAATTTTCAAGAGACAGTATCAAGTCTTTAGAAAGCAGTTCAAGACTTCTGGAAACATATTAAGTATTGTAGAAGCAGTATCAAGTCCTACGAAGCATTGCAAGCTTTCTGGAAACATTTCTAATCTTCCGAAAGTAATATCAAGTCTTCTAGGAGCAGGATCAAGTCTTCAAAGGGCAGTATCGAGTCTCCGAAGGGCAGTATCGAGTCTTTAGAAAGCAGTTCAAGACTTCTGGAAGCATATCAAGTGTTTTAGAAGCAGTATTAAGTCTTATGAAGCATTGCAAGTCCTCTGGAAGCATTTTAAATCTTCTAGAAGCAATATCAAGTCTTCTAGAAGCAGAATAAGGTCTTGTAGAAGCAGAATAGGGTCTTCGAGGGGCAGTACCCAGTCTTCTTGAAGGAGTTCAAGCCTTCTGGAAGCACTTCAAGTCTTTTAGAACCCGTATCAAATTTTCAAGAGACAGTATCAAGTCTTTAGAAAGTAGTTCAAGACTTTTGGAGACATATCAAGTATTCTAGAAGCAGAATAAGGTCTTCGAGGGGCAGTACCCAGTCTTCCTGAAGCAGTTTAAGCCTTCTGAAAGCACTTCAAGTCTTTTAAAACCCGTATCAAATTTTCAAGAGACAGTATCAAGTCTTTAGAAAGTAGTTCAAGACTTTTGGAAACATATCAAGTGTTCTAGAAGCAGAATGAAGTCTTCAAAAGGCAGTATCGAGTCTTCGAAGGGCGGTATCGAGTCTGTAAAAAGCAGTTCATGACTTTTGAAAACATATCAAGTGTTTTGGAAGCAGTATTAAGTCATATGAAGCATTGCAAGTTCTCTGGAAGCATTTTAAATCTTCTAGAAGCAATATCAAGTCTTCTAGAAGCAGAATAAGGTCTTCGAGGGGCAGTACCCTGTCTTCTTGAAGCAGTTCAAGCCTTCTGAAAGCACTTCAAGTCTTTTAAAATCCGTATCAAATTTTCAAGAGACAGTATCAAGTCTTTAGAAAGCAGTTCAAGACTTCTGGAATCATATCAAGTATTCTAGAAGCAGTATCAAGTCCTACGAAACATTGCAAGCCTTCTGGAAACATTTTTAATCTTCTGAAAATAATATCGAGTCTTTAGAAAGCAGTTCGAGACTTCTGGAAACATTTCAAATGTTTTAGAAGCAGTATTAAGTCCTATGAAGTATTGCAAGTCCTCTGGAAACATTTGAAATCTTCTAGAAGCAGTATCAAGTCGTCTAGAAGCAGAATAAGGTCTTCGAGGGGCAACACCCGGTCTTCTTGAAGCAATTCAAGCCTTCTGGAAGCACTTCAAGTCTTTTAAAACCAGTATCAAATTTTCAAGAGACAGTATTAAGTCTTTAGAAAGCAGTTCAATTCTTCTGGAAATTTTTCAAGTATTCTGTAAGCATTTCAGGTATTTTAAAAGCATGAAGTATGAAGTATGCCAGAGGTAGTATCAAGCCTGCTGGAAGCAGTTCAAACCTTCTGGCAGCATTTCAAGCCTTTTAAAAGTCGTATTAAGTCTTCAGAAAGCAGTTCAAGCTTTCTGGAAGCAGTATCAAGTCTTCTCGAAATATTTCAAATCTTCTGGAAGCAATGCTAAATCTTCTAAAAGTGGTATCCAGTTTTCCAGAAGCCGTATCAAGTCTTCTCGAAGCTGTTCAAGACTTCTGGAAACATTTCAAATCTTCCAAAAGCAATGCCAGGTTTTCTAGAAGTAGTATCAAGTTTCCCAAAGGCCGTATCACGTTTTCTCAAAGCAGTTCAAGCGTTTTGAAACCATTTCCAGTCTTTTAAGAACAGTATCAAATCTTCCAGGGGCAGTATCTAATCTTCTGGAAGCAGTTCAAGTCTTGTGGAAACATTTCAAATTTTTTGAAAAGAATATCAAGTCTTCCAGAGGCAGTATCAAGTCTTCTGGAAGCAGTTCAAGTCTACTGAAAACATTTTAAATATCCTGGAAGCAATATCAAATCTTCTAGAAGTAGTATCAAACCTTCTGATAATCTTTTTTTATTCTGGACCGGTTTTAAGCTTTCCAAAGGCAATATCAACTCATTTTATGTTTTCTGGAAGTATTATCAAGCCTTCTAGAAGGAATATCAAGTCTTTTGGAACCAGTTTAAGTCTTCTGGAAGTGTTTTCATTTTTCCAGAGACAATATCAAGCCTTCTGGAAGCATTTCGAAAATATTCTAGAAGCATTATCATGTATTCTGAAGCGTTGCAAGTCCTCCAGGAGCATTTCAAGTCTTCTAGAAGCAGTATAAGGTCATCTGGACACATTTCATGTCTTTTGGAAGTAACATTAAGATTTCTGGAAATAGTATCAATCTACTATCTGAAAATATTTTAAGTCTTCTAGAAGCAGTATTAAGTCTGTATTAAGTCGTGTATTGAATTCTGAAGCATTACAAGTCGTCTGGAAGTCTTCCAGTTATAGTATTAAGTCTTTTGAAACCAATTTAAGTCTTTTGGAAGCATTACAAGTCTTCTGGAAGCATTTCAAGTACTCTAAAGCAGCATCATGTCTTCTGAAGCGTATTCCATCTGGAGTAGTATTAAATCTTCTGGAAGCAGCTCAATCCTTCTGGAAGCATTTCAAATCTTTTGGAAGCAATATGAAATAGACTTTTAGAAGCAGTATCAAGTTTTTCTGGGGCAGTATTGAGTCTTCTGGAAACAGTTCAAGTCTTGTGAAAGTATTTCAAGTCTCTTAAAAGCAGTAACAAGTCTCTTAAAAGCAGTATCAAGTCTCTCAGAGGCAGAATCAAGTATTTTGGAAGCAGTCGAAGTCTTCTGAAACAGCTTTAAATTTTTCAGAGGCGATATCAAGTCATCTGAAAACATTTTAAGTATCCTGGAAGCAATATCAAATTTTTTAGAAGCAGTATCAACTTAGCCTTCTAATAATCTTTCAACTCTTTTGGGGGTATTTCCATTTTTGTTGCAATTATTATAACTTTTAATTTTGAAATTCGCCGTTTGAATTATCCGATTAACTTAAAATTCGGATCTAAAGCATAAAATTTTATTTTATGAATTCAATTTTCATTTTTTAGTCAATTCCATTGTTATGACTTTTGTAATCATAATTAATCGACATAAAAGAAAAAAATACCCCGTGAAATTACTCTTTTAGTATAGATCCATTAAAAAGTGCTAAATCCTATTTTGATTTTGATAAAAAAAAGTCATAAAAGACTTATTAAGACTCGATTTTTGTTTAGTTCTTTATTAAAGCTAATCAGCAATGAATTTATTAATCGTATTATGTTCCTTTTTTATTGGAACGTTAGTTACATCTCAATCATCATCTGGGTACGTCAAAAATCAAAAGATTCTTTTAATTAATTAATTTTTTAACAGGATAAAATATGTTTTAACCGTATCCAAATCCGTCGTTTCTGGGAGTCACACAACAGTGTGCCTTTTAACCCAAAATTCGGATTATCCTCTTGAGTTAACATTAGGATTTAATTACACTGATGTTAAAGATAATTTTGAAATAGCAAAAGGTAATTATTAAATAAAATTATAAAATATTATTTTTAATTTTTTATTTTTAAGAGTACGCTTGTTTTCAATTGAATGTGCCATCTTTTTCTGGCACAATGCCTGGAGCTACGTTTTTAACAATAACATTAAATAAAAAAGGTGATAATTCTCCTTTAGAAACATCACATTCCCGGATAATCACCGTTTTTGACGCGGAAAAACCAAATTATCAATTACAAATGGATAAATTACATTATCGGGTTGGAGATAAGATCATGATTCGGATTATTTCAAGTAATCAATTTACAGAGCCGGTTAATGATGAAGTATTAACAAAAATAATATTTCATTTAACAAAATTTAATTTTTTTTAATTATTTTTTTAGATAAAAGATGTTACAATAACTAATAACGAAAATGGGGAAGTTATTTCGTGGAAAGATCCTAAATCAACTGTTGGAATTCTTCATTTAGAGTATGAGATAAAAGAAAATGATCCAATTGTAAAAATACTTATTATATTTTTTTTAATTCTAATTTTATTTATTTTTTAATTTTAGGGAATTTGGTCGATAACTATAAACAATAATGAAATGAAAAAAGAATTCGAAGTAAAACCTCCCCATGTTCCAAACGACATTCAAGTCGTATTAAGATTTCCCGAATACGTTAGCATAAGAGATCCTAACGTTACAATAAAAATTTGCGCTTTATATCCGAATCAAAAATCGGTAACCGGCGAAGTTTTATTTTCCGTAAATCTCATTAAAAATAAAACGGAAAATTCAGAAGGAGATATAATCGAAAATGATGTTACCGGACTAGAATTAATAAATGGTTGCGCAACAAAAATTATTCCATTACCCGAGATCGACGATTCAAAAATTCTTCAAAAAATCGAATTTAACGCAACCATCACTGATTCCGTTACGAAAAAGGAACTAAGAGAATCGGGTTTTATAACGGCATTTTCAGTGATACATCCAGGTAAAATTGAATTTGAACTATTTGCGCCGAACGCAAGAATTCGTCCTGGAATACCGTTCGTGGGAAAAGTAAAAGTTTTAAATAGGAAAGTTGATTTGGATGGGAAAACTCTTCAAGTGTGTTATAGAATTATTAACGGGAATATTGAGTTAGCAGAATATATTTTTGAAGATAGCGAAAATCCTAGGTATTGTGTGAATATTAAAGTTGGGATAAAAGAAGAGTATGTATTTACTATTCCACCTTTTAAATATAATGCGATAAAGAGTGTTTTGATTGGGGTAAGTAATTTGAACTTTACTTATATATTTTTTTAATTTTTTTTGATTAATGCATTTGAACCTTTCTACATATATATATATATTAAAGCACTGCACGAGTAAATACAGCATCATGTGATTATGAGTACGTTAGTACTCAGAGTTGTCAAAAAACGTTAAGTGAAAAGGATAAAGAAAAACATGTTGCCTTTTTCTTAAATTTGGTTGGTGATACCCAGAGTGCGGCGAGTTTAACTGAAAGGCTCCAAAATTCGCCCCACTCCGGGCTTCATCTTTAGAGGCATCTGAGGCTGTCTCTTTGTGCCACATAAGTTGTTTTTTATAGTGACGACGTACTCTGGTGATGACAGAATGGAATTGTTTAATACTTTTAGATAATCAATTAGAAAAGAAAATTATAAAAGCAGCAATAAAGAAGCAATCATCATAATGGGTATTTGTAACAAAGACCCTCACGAAAAGTTACTTTATGGCTATACAGCTTTGTAGAACTGTAGAAATAACTAAATGTGAATCAAAAGTACTACAAACTGAGGTGATTGTGTATGAGATAAAGAAGCAAAAGCAGGCGAAAAGATATCAAGAAAAGTAGATTTCAAACAATACTCGTATTGTGGGTTAAAACATACTAAGGGAAGGTGTCTTGCTTATAGCAATGAATGAATGGAGTGTGGAAAACAGAACCATTTTGCAAATGTTTGTAGGCAGAACATGTGATGAAAGGAAAAACTCTTCTGAAAATTGAGAATTGCATAGAAGGCTTAACACAAGATATGTCAAGTCTTTTGGAAGTATTTCAAATCGAGTCATCTGTATCAGTAATTATGCACAAGATGCTAATTGATAGAAATGAGTTTTGTTATCAATAAATGTTAGAGGAACAATAATTTTACTAACGTAAAGATAGTAATGCCGATGGAAGGGATAAGCAAGACATCACTGTGAAGCCTAGACTTCGTAAGCAACATGTTGCCGTCATCCTAATTACTTTGGAATCATCTCAAGTCTTCAAGAAATAGTAGCAAGTACCAATTTAAAGTCTTCTGGAAGCAATGTCAAGTCATTTTAGAAGCAGTATCAAATCTTCTGAACGCCTTTCAAGACGTCTGGATGCTTTTCCAGTGTTCTGGAAGCATTTTAAGTCATCTAGAAGCAATATCAAGTGTTCTAGAAGCAGTAACAAGTCATTCGAGGCAGTATCAAGTCTTCTGGAAGCTCTAGCCTTCTCGTAGCATTTGAAATCTCTAATCCATCTGGAAGCAGTGTTAAGACTCGAGGAAGCAATATCAAGTTTTCCAGAAGCAGTATCAAGTCTTCCAGGGGCAGTATCAAGTCTTCTGGAAGCAGTTCAAGCCGTCTCAAACTACTTGAAATGCTTTCAGATCTTCTGAAAGCATTTCAAGTATTTCAAAACTAGTATCAAGTTTACCAGAGGCAGTATCGCGTCTTCTGGAAACAATTTAAGTCTGCATAAAGCATTTTAAGACTTGTGAACGCATTATCAAGTCTCCTAGAAGCAGTATCAAAACGTATGGAAACAATATCAAGTGTTCTAGAAGCAGTATCAAATCTTCCAGAGCAGTATCAAGTTTTCTGAAAGCAGTTCAAGTCTTCTCGTAGCATTTTAACTCTTCTAAAAGCATCTCAGTATCTTAGCAAGTCTCTTAAAACCAGTATCAATTCTTCCAGAGGCAGTATCCAGTCTTCTGAAAGCCTTTTATATCTTCTGGAAGCAGTATTAAAACTTGTGGAAGCAATATCAAATCTTTTGGAAGCAGTGCAAGACTTCTCAAAGCATTTTAAATCTTCTAAAAGCATGTTAGTATCTTTGTAAGTCTTTTAAAACCCGTATCAAGTCTCCCATAAGCAGTATCCAGTCTTCTGAAAGCCTTTCAAGTCTTCAGGAAGCAGTATCGAGTCTTGTAGGAGCAGTATCTAGAGCTGTGGAGGCAATATCAAGTTATCTAGAAGCAGCATCAAATCTTCGAGGGAAGGTGTCTTGCTTATGCCAAAGAATGAATGAAGTGTGAAAAGAAGAACCATTTTGCAAATATTTGTAAGCAGAAGATGAAAAAAAAAATAAAAGCGTTCATGAAGCGATTTCATCAGCAACAGATGAAGAAAGGAAAAACAATGGAGATAACAACAGTTTTCCACAGGAATTATTCGAGCATCGAGTCTTCTGGAAGCAATTTAAGTTTTTGAAAGTATTTGAAGTCTTCTGGAAGCAATATCAAGACTTGAGGAAGCAATATCAAGTTTTCTATCAAGTTTTCTAGGGACAGTATCAAATCTTCCGGAAGCAGTTCAAGTCTTCTTGAAGTATTGCAAATGTTCTGAAAGCATTTCAAGTCTTTCAAAACCAGTATCACATCTTCCAGGCAGCATCGAGTCTTCTGGAAGCAATTTAAATTTTTGAAAGTATTTGAAGTCTTCTAGAAGCAATATCAAGACTTGAGGAAGCAATATCAAGTTTTCTATCAAGTCTTCCAGGGCAGTATCAAACCTCCTGGAAGCAGTTCAAGCATTCTTGAAGTATTGCAAATGTTCTGAAAGCATTTCAAGTCTTTCAAAACCAGTATCACATCTTCCAGGCAGCATCGAGTCTTCTGGAAGCAATTTAAATTTTTGAAAGTATTTGAAGTCTTCTGGAAGCAATATCAAGACTTGAGGAAGCAATATCAAGTTTTCTATCAAGTCTTCCAGGGCAATATCAAATCTCCTGGAAGCAGTTCAAGCATTCTTGAAGTATTTCAAATGTTCTGAAAGCATTTCAAGTCTTTCAAAACCAGTATCACATCTTCCAGGCAGCATCCAGTCTTCTGGAAGCAATTTAAGTTTTTGAAAGTATTTGAAGTCTTCTGGAAGCAATATCAATACTTGAGGAAGCAATATCAAGTTTTCTATCAAGTTTTCCAGGGGCAGTATCAAATCTTCCGGAAGCTGTTCAAGCCTTCTTGAAGTATTTCAAATGTTCTGAAAGCATTTCAAGTCTTTCAAAACCAGTACCACATCATCTTCGCAGCAGCGAGTCTTCTGGAAGCAATTTAAGTTTTTGAAAGTATTTGAAGTCTTTTAGAAACAATATCAAGACTTGACAAAGCAATATCAAGTTTTCTATCAAGTCTTCCAGGGGTAATATCAAATCTTCTGGAAGCAGTTCAAGCCTTCTTGAAGTATTTCAAATGTTCTGAAAGCATTTGAAGTATCTGAAAACTAGTATCAAATCTGCCAGACGCGTTATCGTTTACGCTGGTCTCTTTTAAGTCTTCTTAAAGCATTTTAAGACTTGTGGACGCATTATCAAGTCTCCTAGAAGCAGTATCAAAACTTGTGGAAACAATATCAAGTGTTCTAGAAGCAGTATCAAATCTTCCAGGGCAGCATCGAGTCTTCTGGAAGCAGTTCAAGTCTTCTGGAAGCAGTTCAAGTCTTCTGGAAGCAGTTCAAGCCTTCTCGAAGCATTTTAACTCTTCTAAAAACATCTCAGTATCTTAGCAAGTCTTTTAAAACCAGTATCAACTCTTCCGGAGGCAGTATCCTGTCTTCTAGAAGCATTATCAAAATTTGTGGAAGCAATATCAAGTCATCTGGAAGCAGTGCAAGACTTCTCAAAACATTTTAAATCTTCTGAAAGCATCTCAGCATCTTAGCAAGTCTTTCAAAACCAGTATTAGGTCTCCCATAGGCAGTATCCAGTCTTCTGAAAGCCTTTCAAGACTTCAGTAAGCAGTATCAAGTCTCCTAGAAGCAGTATCTAGAGGTATGGAGGTAATATCAACTTATCTAGAAGCAGCATCAAATCTTCGAAGGGTAGTATTAAGTTTTCCGGAAGCAGTATCAAGACTTGCGGAAGTAATATCAAGTCTTCTAGAAGCAGTATTAAATCTCCTAGAAGCAGTATCTAGAGTTATGGAAGTAATATCAAGTTATCTTGAAGCAGTATCACGTCCTCGAAGGGCACTATTAAGTTTTCTGGAAGCATTGTCAGGACTTGTAGAAGCAATATCAAGTCTTCTGGAAGCAATTTAAGTCTTCTGATAGCATTTTAAGTCTTCTGGAAGCAGTATCAAGTCTCCTAGAAATAGTATCTAGAGTTGCGGAAGCAATATCAAGTTATTTAGAAGAAGTATCAAGTCTTCGAGGGGCAGTGTGTCTTCGCAGCAGATACTGGGACTGAATTGGGAAGAACAAGCTTAATAATACATTAAAATTGAAAAATTGATTGGATGCTGGAGCACCTAGATAACTTACGTATCCGGCTGTTATGCGTATGATGCTTCGCACCCATTACACTTTTGTATAAATGCTTGCACACACAGATTAGTTGCGAGCGAAGTCTGGAGCGTAAGTAAACTACATTTTGGCATTGTGAGATACCCCAAAGCTAACTATCTACACAGACAGATCAAAGAAGGCTGGAGATACTGGAGCGGGAATTTTCTGGCACGACTTCCAGCTACACTATATCACAATATCAGGTCTTCTAGAAGCAGTATCAAGTGTTACAGAGGTAGTATCAAATCTTCTGGAAGCATTTTAAGTCTTTTGAAAATACTTTCAAATCTTCCAGAGGAAGTATAAAGTCTTTTGGAAGTATTTCAAATTTTCTTCAACCAGTGTCAAGTCTTCTAGAAACAGTATGAAGTCTTCTAGGCGCATTTCAAGTCTTTTGGACGCAGTTTCAAGATTACCAAAGGCGGAATAAAGTTTTCTGCTCGCATTTCAAATCTTCTAGAGGTAACAAGTCTTTTGGAAGTATTTCAAGTCTTCTATAATCAGAATCAAATCTTCTGGAAGCAGTATCAAGTATCTTAGCAGCAGTATTAAGACTCAATTCAAATTACGAGCTCTCCAAAAAACTTCAATCATACCCTAAAATCTGTGTAAACCGGTCTTATTATTTGGTTTAGGCATATTTCAAATCGCAGTTGTTTTGGTTATATCCGGTTTAAGTCCTTCTTCAGATTACACATGTCCATAAAATATTATTCCCCTTTGGCAAAGATTGAGTTTCGACTTATCAAGTTTAACAAATTTTCAATTTTGCCATCACCACAAAGCCAACCAATTCATGTAAAACTTCATACATTTTCATAGGAAAAATTTCAAGTACTGAACTCACACCAAATGATAATTTAAACCAATGTTACCTTCCATATGGTGTCCAGAATGACGTAAGCTTACTGCTCTGTATCTACCGTTAAACTTAATTTATCTGGTTTTTCCTTTAAGGAATCTTGAATAAATTTGAATCTGTTATTTAAAATACTGATCGATCTCTAATTAAAGTTTCTTTATTTTTTTCTGTAAGAATTTGTTCAAACTGACAGGTATCAGCAATTTTTGTTAATCTTATCAAATAAGGTTTAAAATCATCGCTTTCCAGTTGGTTGCAATTGTCAAAAATCTTCTTCAAAATCTCTTCCGTTGATGATTTATCTTCATCCGTTAAACAAAAGTTATGATACTCGACTTTGCCTTAAATCAACTTGAAGCGGCTTCAGCCATGAAACGTTAGTGTTTTTCTCATTTTGCAAATTTCTCAACTTCATGTTTTCCATTTGAATTAGTAAAAATTCTTTCAAGAACGTCGACATCTTGCTTCACTTCTAACCTTACTTCTTATTCAACGCAATAAGACAATATAATAAGAATAATAAGTCAATAAAACGTTTATGAGTTTGACGTTGTCCAAGTTCGACTAAATTACATCCAACAAAGTACCAAAACTTAAACATGTGGTTTTAGCTTGTATACTTGCTATGAAGTTTTGAAAAAAACAGACGCTTTTAAAACTAGTATCAAGTTTACCAGAGGCAGTATCGCGTCTTCTGGAAACAGTTTAAGTCTGCATAAAGCATTTTAAGACTTGTGAACGCATTATCAAGTCTCCTAGAAGCAGTATCAAAACTTATGGAAACAATATCAAGTGTTCTAGAAGCAGTATCAAATCTTCCAGAGCAGTATCAAGTTTTCTGAGAGCAGTTCAAGTCTTCTCGTAGCATTTTAACTCTTCTAAAAGCATCTCAGTATCTTAGCAAGTCTCTTAAAACCAGTATCAATTCTTCCAGAGGCAGTATTCGGTCTTCTGAAAGCCTTTTATATCTTCTGGAAGCAGTATTAAAACTTGTGGAAGCAATATCAAGTCTTTTGGAAGCAGTGCAAGACTTCTCAAAGCACTTTAAATCTTCTAAAAGCATCTTAGTATCTTAGTAAGTCTTTTAAAACCAGTATCAAGTCTCCCATAAGCAGTATCCAGTCTTCTGAAAGCCTTTCAAGTCTTCAGGAAGCAGTATCGAGTCTTCCAGAAGCAGTATCTAGAGCTGTGGAGGCAGTATCAAGTTATCTAGAAGCAGCATCAAATTTTCGAGGGAAGGTGTCTTGCTTATGGTAAAGAATGAATGAAGTGTGAAAAGAGGAACCATTTTGCAAATGTTTGTAAGCAGAAGATGAAAAAAAAAATAAAAGCGTTCATGAAGCGATTTCATCAGCAACAGATGAAGAAAGGAAAAACAACGGAGACAACAACAGTTTTTCACAGGAATTATTCGGAAAGAACAGCTTTTTCAACTTTTGAAAAAAAATTGTTTATAAAATTTATGATGACTCAGAGACAACATAATTCAGGTTTTCATCAAACTAGTTGTCAGACATCTTGCACATCGCGCAGCTTATTTCAGGATTAATTTACGAAGAAGTTTTAATGGTTTTCTTTGAAAATGTACTGATTACGGAAGAATTATTTTTTTCATGATTACCTTAATAATTAAACAAGACAGAAATTTCTAAATCGTTACCAAACTTTTCAGTGTTATTACACAAATTCAAATCATTTAAGTTCTTTAAGTTTCTAGTTCTAGGTTTAATGTAAATTAATAAATCAAAAATATTTTTTAGGCAAGAATCCTAGAGTACCCAAAAGTTACAAGTGAAGTGTATTTAAAAGCAACCACAGGTGAAAATAGCATAGAATTAATTCCAATAATTCCATCGGATTTAGAAGAATGCAATGAAAAATTAAATTTTATGGTTACTTATACACAAAATAATGTCAAATCTGATATAACTGGGTTTAATTTCATGGTAAAGAAAAATATTATTAACCTCTACATAAAAATAAAATCATATTCTCCTTTTTATCAGATCACATCGAGAAGTAAAACTGATAAAGCCGAATGGATTTCAACAAATGAAGCAATAAAACAACCCTATAACCCTGAAAATCATCAAAACCCAATACTTGAGAAAACAGAGTTTATTTTAGAATCCGCTGAATTTTATACAGTCCCATTTGAAGTTAAAAGTACCCATATTAAGCCAGACGAACACAATGTAATTGTTTATTATTTGCCTAATGATGAGATGATTTCGGATGGTTATGGTTTAAATTTATTGCCATGTCTTAAACATAAGGTAATAAATGACTTTTTTTCGTGCAAAAATTAAGAAAAATTATTTTTCAGGCCGAAGTATCTTGGGATAAAGACACTGTAAACACAAACGAAAAAGTTACATTAAAAATTTTAACTACAAAAAATGCAATTTGCACCGTTTCTGCAACGGAAGAAATCCCCGAAATAGTAAATTATTTCCCCGCTTTGTTTGAATCACCTTCGATGAAATGTTCCGAATCTAACAATGTTTCGTCTAATACTAATAGAATTTTGCAAGTTAGTGATATAGAAGTTTTAACAAATCAGCAGATGAATAATTGTGTCGATAAAGATAAAACATCTAAAAGAAAGAAAAGGGCAGTCTTTAAATCGGTGAATACGGATAGTTCGACGTTTTTATGGAAAATTTTGCCACCGGCTGAGTAAGATTTGCTTTTCTTACAAATTAAATAAAATAATTAATTTTTTATGTTTTTTTAAGGGATAATGTTATTTATTTAGAAGAAACCGCCCCAAATAAACCCGGATCTTGGGCTACTTTAGTTCTATGTTCTTCAGCGGAACTCAACTCTATGAGTGGAAGTCAAACAATTTTGAATGTTATTTGAGTTATTAAAAGAGAATAAAATGTATTAAAACTTATTGTTGTGATTTCAACAAAAATAAGAATTAATTAAAAAATATTTTATTGGATAATTAAGTATATATATACATATTATACATCTATTTACAATAGGAAATGACATTTTTTTGATCAACACACATCAAAACGTTTTTTTTTAAGTATTTTAATTAACTTTGGTGTTTAGTAGGAATACTGAACTGTTATGTACTATTATTTTTTATATATAATTAATTGCAACGTTTTAAATTATTTCAACTATATCAACCTACAACCAAAAAGCTCTAAGTATTCTCTAAAAACTCCCATAATTGTCCAAATAGAGCGCTTTATTTTGTAATTTAAACTCACATGATCTATCAAAAAATTTTTAATATTAGTAATTTATATAACATCACGTAAATTTAAATTACAATTAAACTTAATGCAAAGTTACTGAGTGATTATAAATGATAAAGTAATTGACATTATTAAAATTTAACTTGCATTATATGAATAAAAAATGTCAAAAATGTCTTTCAATATAAACTAATTAAATCACTTTCAAACATTCAAGGCTAAGACTTTTTATGCCCTCCGACACTCTTCGTGAAGGAAAAGTTTCTTGAATTGATGCTCTTGAAGGCTGCCTCTTGACATTATGTCATACAACTTATTAGATTTATTGTTACCAAAATAATAATGCTTCAATATTCTCGGAAATAAATTCGTCGTCAGAATTTGATAAATTCTTGACAATAAATCCTATATTAGAATTAAGGCATACCAAATAGACCCCATTATTCATTTCAGCGTACTAAATTCAAAGTTTTTATGGATGAAAGTATATACTTAGAAATTTAATAAAATAATCATCAAATAGTCCATAAAGTCATACGGTAGATTGAGCTGATTGTTAAGTAGTGAAGACTACAAATAAAAAACTTAAGCTGGAATAACTGGACAACGTTTTGCTTAAATAGTTCAATAAATGGTAATTGAAATAGCTAAAACGATTTTAAATGGATTTAAACATAAAGGAAAAATGTAATTTTAGAAATTTTTAGGTTCGGCACAGAATTCGAAGTCTTAATGTCAGGGGAGATAAAATCAGCAAATGAAGATTCTGCAAGAAACTCTAAAGAAGATATGCAGTGTGAGATTCTTTTTCATGACATTCGGCTGGGATTTACTTAACTAATGCATCTCAAGTATTTGAGTATCCTCTAATATTTAAGCATCCTCAATAAGTTATAAAATAAGTCTTTCAAACAATTTCCTAAACACAAAGGAAACGAAGTAATTGCACAGGGAAAGAGTGGCCTTGAAAAGGCATTCAGCTGCTATCAAAGAAACACAAATTAATTTATTACTAAAACTGCGTAAGGATAAGTGCCAAAAAAGTCCATAAAATTCTATTAAAATTGAATTATTATGGTATGCTACTGTCAAAACACAACAATAGTTTTACTTTGTATTAATTAACATATATATATTTTTGTAGCTGCTACTGATAGAAAATTGAAGAAGTAGTTGTATATTTATGTTCTGCTATATTCTTAATTGTTCTGGTCAATGCATTTTGGTTATACAACGTGGTATATGGAAATACTGCTGGAGAAGTTCTGCCACCATTATGTCAATTATAAATCAGAACATTTGTAGACAACATGGACCGAGCTTGGACCAGCACAAACTCGCTACAACGGAGTGGGATACAATTTTAATAAACTCTGCATAAAATCTAAAAGCTGGTTTCAAGAATACTGATATTTTCCCCATCAATGCAACTCCAGTTCTGCAACGATTGTCTTCGTTCAAGAATATTGATTCATCAGCAGATCTAGAACTTATTTCGCAATCGTTTGTGCAATATCTCGAACAGAAACGCAAGGATGTTGTCGATCAGAATAAGAATAAAGGTAGAAAGGAAAGGCTAAATATTGTGCCACGAAAGAGTATTTCTGCAGAGGTATTGGAGCAGCTGTCTTTATCAACTTCAAAGGACAAAGGTGTTCCTTCATCTTCAAAGGGCAGAAACAGAAATCCAAAAGAGAAATTGGAACTTGAAAGTGGCGAATCTGAAATCTCATATGCATCAGAGTCATCTTTGAATCTCTCAGAAGAATTGATGGAAGACGTTCCACTACAAGACGTCCAATTGACTGGCCATGTCTACATCCCAAAACCAAGCGACTACGTAGCAATTATATACGAAGGCGAATCTTGGCCGGGGAAAGTTAAGTCCACGGCGAATGATGGTGCATATGTCAGCTGTATGGCACGCTGTGGATTAACTTGAATGTGGCTAGAGAAAGGAGATTGTATCTTCTATGAAAATAATGACATCAAATTCTCAATAAGTCCTCCTTCAAAACTGAGTACAAAGAAGGTACTGTATCGTGTGTCAGAACTAGAAGATCGATTGGGAAAACCATTGAAATAAAAATATCAGTTCAAATGTTCATTTAAAATTTTAATATTATTGATGTTTGATATAACTGGGTTTAATTTCATGGTAAAGAAAATTATTATTAACCTCTACATAAAAATAAAATCATATTCTCCTTTTTATCAGATCACATTGAGAAGTAAAACTGATAAAGCCGAATGGATTTCAACAAATGAAGCAATAAAACAACCCTATAACCCTGAAAATCATCAAAACCCAATACTTGAGAAAACGGAGTTTATTTTAGAATCCGCTGAATTTTATACAGTCCCATTTGAAGTTAAAAGTACCCATATCAAGCCAGACGAACACAATGTAATTGTTTATTATTTGCCTAATGATGAGATGATTTCGGATGGTTATGGTTTAAATTTATTGCCATGTCTTAAACATAAGGTAATAAATGATTTTTTTTTTGTGCAAAAATTAAGAAAAATTATTTTTCAGGCCGAAGTATCTTGGGATAAAGACACTGTAAACACAAACGAAAAAGTTACATTAAAAATTTTAACTACAAAAAATGCAATTTGCACCGTTTCTGCAACGGAAGAAATCCCGGAAATAGTAAATTATTTCCCCGCTTTGTTTGAATCACCTTCGATGAAATGTTCCGAATCTAACAAAGTTTCGTCTAATACTAATCGAATTTTGCAAGTTAGTGATATAGAAGTTTTAACAAATCAGCAGATGAATAATTGTGTTGATAAAGATAAAACATCTAAAAGAAAGAAAAGGGCAGTTTTTAAATCGGTGAATACGGATAGTTCGACGTTTTTATGGAAAATTTTGCCACCGGCTGAGTAAGATTCTTTTTTAACAAATTGAACAAAATAATTAACTTTTTATTCTTTTTTTAAGGGATAATGTTATTTATATAGAAGAAACCGCCCCCAACAAACCCGGATCTTGGGCTACTTTAGTTCTATGTTCTTCAGCAGAACTCAACTCTATGAGTGGAAGTCAAACAATTTTGAATGTTATTTGAGTTATTAAGAGAGAATAAAATGTATTAAAACTTATTGTTGTGATTCCAACAAAAATAAGAATTAATTAAAAAATATTTTATTGGATAATTAAGTATATATATACATATTATACATCTATTTACAATAGGAAATAACATTTTTTTGATCAACACACATCAAAACGTTTTTTTTTTAAGTATTTTAATTAACTTTGGTGTTTAGTAGGAATACTGAACTGTTATATACTATTATTTTTTATATATAATTAATTGCAACGTTTTAAATTGTTTCAACTATATCAACCTACAACCAAAAAGCTCTAAGTATTCTCTAAAAACTCCCATAATTGTCCAAATAGAGCGCTTTATTTTGTAATTTAAACTCACATGATCTATCAAAAAGATTTTAATATTAGTAATTTATATAACATCACGTAAATTTAAATTACAATTAAACTTAATGCAAAGTTACTGAGTGATCGTAAATGATAAAGTAATTGACATTATTAAAATTTTAACTGAGGGGATTGTGTCAAAAAATTATTCTTGGTTATTATCACTTGGTTTTTCTGATTTACATTAATCAAAACGAGACATTATTTCTCATTATAAACAAATTAAATCACTTTTTAAAGACTTTTTGTGTCCTCCAACACTCTTTGTGAATGTATAAAGTTGCTTGAATTGATGCTTTTAAAGGCTGTTGCCTCTAGACGTTATGTCATACAACTGATTAGATTTATTGTTACCAAAATAATAATGATTCAATATTCTCTGAAATAAGTTCGGCATCAGAGTTTGATAAATTGTAGAAAATAAGTCCTATATTACCATTAAGGCAAACCAAATAGACCTCATTACCAGTGAAATTACCAAATTGCGTACTAAATTCAAAGTTTTTATGGATGAAAGTAAGATGTACTTACAAATTTAATAACGTTCCGTTAGTTAATCCATTAATCCCACATCAAATAGTCCATAAGGTCATACAGTAGATTAGGCTGATTGTTAAGTAGTGAAGACTTTACAAATAAAAAACTTAAGCTGGAATAACTGGACAGCGTTTTGCTTCAATGGTTCAATAAATGATTATTGAAATAGCTAAAACAATTATAAGTGAATTTTAACATAGGGGAAAAATGTAATTTTAGAAATTTTATGTTTCGTCTTAGAATTCGAAGTCTTAATATCAGGGGAGATAAAATCAGTAAATTAAGATTCTGCAAAAAAACTCCAAAGAAGATATGCAACGTAAGCTTCTTTTTATAACATTCGGCTGGAATTTACTTAACTAATGCGTCTCAAGTACTTCAGTATCCCTTGAATATTTAAGCATCCTCAACAAGTTATAAAGTAAGTCTTTTAGTCAATTTCCTAAACACACATGAAAACGAAGTAGTTGCACAGGGAAAGAATGACAAATTAATTTATTACTAAAACTGCGTAAGGATAAGTGCCAAAAAACGTCCACAAAATTCTATTAAAATTGAATTATTATGGTATACTACTGTCAAAATACAACAATAGCTGCTATATCCTACTATATTCTTAATTGTTTTAGTCAATGCATTTTGGTTATACAAAGTGGTACAAAAACATAAGAATTAAATCTAGAAACAATTTTAATGAAATAAAATCGCAATTAAATAGGAAATTTTTGCACATTTTCTCTGATATGTCCAACAAAATACAACTAGAAAATAGAAGCTCAATCAAAAGGAACAAGGCACATGATATGATTGTAACTATAACACAATAACAAAGCCAATGTGAATGTTGGCTTAGTAAACCATTTGCTATCAGATTATAGTCCGTTTCAATAAGTGATCAAACAAATTATCTTTTAAGAAACGTTTACTAATTGGATTGAAAATCTCACAAAATTAATGGCAAAGGATCAAGTGTGTGTACATCAATTCTATGTACTTGATACATAGATACGTGTTTAAATACAAAATTATAAGTTTTAGTAACAAAAATTGGCCTTGACAAGCAATTTAGGTAGATTTAGGCTTTCACTCGGTCAAATATACTGTTGGAAATATGAGTACAGCCTGTATAATCTGAACGCGTGTGTCTAGCGCAATGAAATTTGGTACGGAAGTAGTACTAAATAGTGGAAGAGGATACAGTAATGGGGAAAGTATCCTCCTTGAGCGGCGGATATCACTGCTACACGACATGGCAGGAAGTTGATATGTGGCTATATTATAAAGTTAGGGATGGCCAACCAAGCCGCCTCAACTAGCCTCCATAGTTCCTCAACGTCAACCAGAGAAGCTGAATAATATCGAAGTCTTCGATCCATCATATTCCAAATCTGTTTGATCGGAAAATGAGTTGGTAATGGAAGTATTCCTATATGGTGCTCCCATATACCGGGTGATTCAGACCACTTGTAACAGGCATTTTTCCTCGGAATAAGCAGAATTGCCGTATTTGGGGTACAGAAAATCCACGAATGTTAGTTAAAGAGCCTCTCCATGTGACCTCAGCGTGTCACTGTTTGGTGCGGTTTTTGGGCTGGCGGTAAGATTGGATCCTACATATTTAAAAATAAGGCTGGAGCAACTGTTACGCTGATGTACTATCAGCGTAACAGTTGCTCCAGCCATTCAAATATGATTAATGATATTTTATTGCCGGAATGTAAGATATTGATGTTGACGACGTATATTTTCAACAAGACGGCGCTTCGTAACATACAAACAACGAAACAATCGCAATTTTGCTAGAAAAGTTTTGTGGCCGTGTTATTTCTCGAAAAGGTGATGACAATTGGACCCGAGATCTTATGACTTACGCCCTTTAGATTTTTTTCTCTAAGGCCACTTGAAAGATAAGGTCTATGCCAGTGCTACACAATCGATTAAAGACCTTAAAGATGGAATCCGTGAAGTTATAAAGAACATACAGACAAAAATGTGCAAATTGTAAAAATATAGTGCTGCAACCATAGCTGTGGCGGCTATTTGGTTGATATCTCTTCACTATGAAATATCCATTAATTTTTCTTAAAATATATTCGTATTTTCTTAAATATCAACATGGAACGTATAGAAGAAAAACCCTTCAGTACTCAAGAATCGTCACATAGTATATATCCACCATATGTAATCGCAGTCCATACCATTGTGCCTGATTTGTGGTTGTACCACGTCGTGTAAAACAAATTTCACTATGGATGCGAGTTAAGATGGCATGGTTGGCAACCACTCCCACTTCAATATAAAACACATCAACTCAACAAGTTACTGGATACTTTCGCTATTGCTGCATCCCCTTCTAGCAAAATTAATCTCACCATGTAAGATTAAGGCTCGTTACTACCACCTTCTGGTTATCTCCCGGTTTGTAGTGGTACCGCGTCGTGCAATACAGATTTCACAAACACCCGAGCATCGTCGCATAGTCACGAATGGGTCGACACTAGACATTGGTGGGTTGCTGAGTGGAGGGATTATGGTATGGGATGTGATTATTAGTGATGCGACGAATAGTAGTTTGGCCGAATAACCGAATATTCGGCAAAATTTTTGACCGAATATTCGGCCGAATACCGAATATTCGTGTAACGCTTAATCGGTATTTTATTCGTACCTTGGAAATAATACGGTAATTCCCCGATAATACTTGATACCTCTTATCGTTCACTTCGCGTTGTTCAGTCTTCGAGAAACGATTATTGAGAGGGTGGTTTATTGAGATATAGTTGTAGTGAAATAAGAAGAGAAATAATGAATTCGTCAAGAAAATCAAAAGTTTGGTTATTTTTTAAAAATGATGAGGAGAATGAAAACAAAGCTCAATGTATATTGTGTAATGCGTTAATTTCAAGAGGAGGCAAGGAAAAATTGGCAACAAGTTCGCTTATGAACCACATTAAAGGTAGATCCTTATAAATAAAATAAAATGTATTTTATATGTACAGATATATTCGAGGACTTATCTCACTCCCGTCATTTATTTCAGGAAAGCATCCCGAATCATATAAACAATTGAGTGGTCCAATTAAGAATCTACAACATGAAGTATCGTCTGAAGCAGAATGTTCAAAAAAATACAATCGAATATTAAAGATTGTTTTGCAAGCTTTTCTCAATGGGATCATGATGATGTAAGAGCAAGAGAACTGCATTATGCCATTGCAGAAATGATTGTTATTGACAATCAGCCATTATCAATTGTTGGAAATATTGGATTTCCAAACTAATCAAAAAGTTAAAACCAAAATACACTATTCCGAGCCGAAAACATATTACTGACGTAGTAATTCTTGACATCTATAACCGAACCAAAAATGTTCTTAAAGTGCAAATTACAGAATCTGTGGTTATTTCGTGTACTACAGATATGTGGACAAATAACAACAACACGCAAAGTTTTATAAGTTTAACTGTTCATTGGATAACAAACGATTTTCTACAGAAACATAGTGTTTTGCAAATGAAACATTTTTCTGGACAGCACACAGGTGATAATATTCGAAAGGCGATATCAGGGATACTGACCTATTGGGATATACCAATAGAAAAAATTCATGTTATTTTACGTGATAATGGTGCTATATTTGCGCCATTATCAAAAAGTCTTAACGAATCTACTTACACGCCCATCCCTTGCTTTATCCACACATTACAACTGGTGATAAACGACGCAATAAATATTCAGGAAAATATAGTTCAAATGATAACTGCGTCAAGACGCATTGTGACACACTTTCACCACTCCGAAAACGCCCAAGAAAAGCTGAAGAAACATCAACACGAACTAGGTTTGCCTGTTCATGAACTGACACAAGATGTTCGGACAAGGTGGAATAGTATGCTTGTCCGATTAGTTGAACAACTAATTGGTTAAAAAAAATAACATTATATATTTCGGAAAATGAGGTAAACTTTGAAAACTTGTCGGTGATCCAATGGCAACTGTTAGAAGATTGTTTAATGCTTTTAAAGCCATTCGAAGAAGTTACAAAAATGGGCAAGTTCTTCCATCGCAATAATATCTGAAGTGATTCCTAATATTAAAGCATTAATCAAATTTTTAACAAAGCAGGAAGCCTGTTCAGGAAATGTCATTCAAATGCAAATTTGTTTAATGCAGGGATTACGAATAAGATTCGCTGAAATAGAAAAGAATGCGTACTATTTTCTAGCGACACTATTAGATCCTCGATATCGGTTGCAATTTTTTTCACCCGAAAATATTTCTGAAATAAGACAAACTTTTTTTTTTGAAACTCTTCGAAGGGATTTAAGCGATAGCACCGATAATGAAACTAATGACAACATCTGTACGAAAAATAAACAGCAACTATGTTGAAATGCAGTAGATGAAGCTCATTGTACATTCTGGGACTGTTACAGAGAAACAGCGTCTTCTAATAAATATACTAAATATAGCGACAGAACAAGAAAAAATGATATTGCTCTTGAGCTGGATTCTTATTTATGCGGAGAAGTTTTGGGCAAAGAAGAGAATCCATTAGTTTGGTGGAAAAGTGTAGCTTAAAATATCCGAAAATGAGCCAACTTGTTAAAATATATCTATCAGCACCTTCAAGTACAGTGTGCAGTGAACGACTATTATCTCAAGCAAGTAGAATCTACGAGGAAAGAAGAAATCGCTTACTGCCTGATAAAGTTGAACAAATAGTATTTTTACATAATAATCTACCTCTAATTAATTATGAATATTAAAGAGCAGAATACACTTTATCTCTTAGCAGAATAATTTTTTTTAATAGCTCACTGTAGAGTCGCATTAGAAAATGTTGCATGTTGTCAGAATACATTATGTATTCTGTTACCAGTAAATCAGTAATTAGATCAAATCATCATGCAATATGAATGTTGATTTTTATTTAAGACGATTGTGTTAGAGTTTATTTCTTTTAATAAAATAAGAAAAGTAAACAAATTGATATTTATTTAAGGCATCTAAATGTAAAACCGAATATTCGGTAATAGAACCTAATATTCGGCCGAATACCGAATAGCAAAAATAGTTCCCAATAGGCCGAATACCGAATAATTATTCGGCTTCAGTCGTATCACTAATTTTTATAGTACCCTCACCTGGTGATCTCAACTTGCTGCTAATTAATACTCTTTAAACAGTAGTTCTTTAAACAGTAGTTTTTCTATGTACACTCATACCATATACCAAATTTGGTTTTTCTAGCATAATGTGTGACTGGGATATTGAATGTTTTAAAAATTTAAGATTCATCTTTGAAGAATTCTTCAGGGGTATAACTTATTGTTAATATAGAGATAAATTACGTTAAATCATCTTAATATTTCGCCCTTTACAGGCCCCTGCACTGTGTCGATTTTTATGTGTATCACTGTGTATATGTCCTTAAATGTCACATACTTTGATTTATTTATTTAAAATAAATTGATTTATATGACGTTTCAACAATCCAAGAATATCCGTTTCCAAGAATGTCCAAGAAAATCAAGAGTTATTATTGAAGCAACAATAAACCAAAAATCAACTCATTTCAATAAAATTTAAATTTCTCACACACTACCTATCATAGTTTGCAATACTACTTGTTATAAATAACAACAAATAAAAATAAATTTTATCGTTTTGATAACTCTATTTGAATCATTTCTGATCACTCAGTACTGATAAAATTTCTTCCTACAATACTAAATAAATACTCTTAAAATATCTTGGGGTTTCAACTATTATTTTTAAAAACAAATCTTTACGTCAACATGTATTATAGAATTTGTTTAGTTATTTTAAAATGAATAACGTAAATAAAAACAGATTGTGCAGTACTTTTTTTGTTAAAATTAATCGAAAACAAAACAAGTCATAATGAGTTATTTCATTAAATTGTGTCGTTAAATGTAAGTGGGGGAATTCTGCAAACTGGATCCGCAAGCTTCGCAGATACTTTTTTCTTTCGGGTTAACCAAAGTACATTTCGAACATTCGGATCCGCCGATTTCCATTTCGTGTCGCATCAAAACCTTACTTTTCCCGCACATCTCGCAAATGTTTAACGAATTTTCGTTTAAGAAGGTACAGAATTTACATTCCCATTTTATTATAGTTTCATTTTTTTTCGATTTAGTTTCTTTACTTTTTTGCTTTTTCTCTTCGTCCCTTTCTTTCTCGATAACGTGCGTTTTTATTTTGCTTATTAAATTTTTACTCGGCGCTTTCGATTTTAATTCGTGAGTGGAAATGTTTTCGTAAGAACTACTTAATCCCGTATCGGATAATTTCGGATTTTCTTGGATTTCTTGTCTTTTATCGTATAAATTCAATTTTTCCAACGCTTCGTTTATTTTTAAAGGCCGATCGGAAATTTTTAAATCGGATTTTTTTTGATCCAAATGTTTTAAGTCGTATTTTACTTCGTTTCTAATATAAGGACTACTTAAGACGTCACCACGTTCACCTAAATCTTTAGAATAACCCTGACTCTCTAAATTACGATATACATAATCCCAATTTTCAAATTGTGTACCTTCCTCACCCGATTTATTTCGCGAAGGTATTTTTTCCTCCTTCACTCTTTTTTGAACGGCCCCATCAGGAATATCGTAATTTTGAGGAATACTTTGATGAACAATTTGATTTGTTCCTAACTCAATAAGTTGCGCTGTTGGAACATTACCATATTGTTGCTGCTGTTGTTGTGGTAAGTAACCATTACAATAAAAATTATTGTATGTTCCAGCTGGATAAGTATAATGCCCAGGTAAAACCCCATAATTATAACCGTTCGTGTAAACACATGGAGGTGGAGCCGGTAACACTCCGGGTAAAATATGACTATGACCTGCTAAAGGTGGAAAAGAATGGTTTGAAGGTAACGTTGGACTAACAACATGAGAAACATGACTATATCTACAATTTGATGGTGAATACTCATTCGTATCTTGCGAATACGGACGATGTTGTTGGTGATCGTGGTATTGACGCTGTTGAATTTGATATTTCAAAGCATCAACTGATTTGCGTGGGCTACAAAGATGAGTTTCGCGAAATTCTAAAACTTCCAACCAAGTTATTTTGTAAGATGAGGCGCAAACTTCTTCCCAAATTTCCTTTAAAATCTAAAAAACCAATTATTAATTCATTTTATTTATTATTTTTTAATTAAGATGATTACTTGGCATTCAACGTATGCTACTAATGAATCTTGAGAAACATTTGTCACTCTATCCGGACAAATTGGCCCTTCTAAAACCATTATTCCGTTTCCTGCATGTTTATATCCCATCGCTTCGAACATTATTTCAGCTCCAACTAAATTCGACTCAATTTGATGTTTGTAAAAACCGGAATAAGTCTGAAATCAATAAAAAAACATATTAAATTAAACAATCATAGCGAATTAATATAGAAAAAGTGTCTCTTATAACCAAAAGTTTTATATGAACATAAAAATCTAATCCCGGTGTTTAGTCCCAGGTCAGGACCGGGATTTCATGCAAGAAATTAAAATTCCGTGTTCACTAAATAAATAAACTTTACGTCTTTTTAATAAATTCATGTCCTCTTATCAGTGGTAGAGCATACGAAGTAAACAAACGATTAGTTTTTGTGTTTAGACTCCTTATAATTGATTTTTAGAGATATTTGATTTGATCAGGAATAGAGAAAATCTGTGGAATTATGGACTTACCTAAATCAATTTTCCTATCATTTTACGATAAAGTTGTGAATGATATTCACGTCGCTACAAAAAATATTTGTGAATTGTCCATGAAAGATGTTGTTCAAGAGGAGTTTCTGGGGATGGTATTTAGATGAAACGCGGATACTCATCTCTTTTAGGTGTTTCTACTCTTATATCGTTTCAAACAGGAAAGTTCTCGATTTCGTGATATAATGTTCATACCGCAAAGCTTACCCACTGACCGTTAATCTGGTCTTTGGAACAAACTTATCAATTGCCGACCACAAAACAGAATAAAAAACGTCAGTGGTCTCATCAACTGTGCTTTTATTTAATACATCCACCCAAGAAATAGAATTTAAAAAGTTATTAATGTCGTTAAAGTGTGTTTTATGAAAGTTGTAGTTTTGGAAGCTTCGCTCAGCTAAATTCCGGGCAACATTCAATGAAATCTGAAACTCAAGAGTGTTGTGACTGATATCCTCACGTACGAGAGGGAAGTTACTTAAATGAACGTTTGTGATCCCATTAAAGTTACAGAAAACCAGATCAAGTGTATTATTAAACGCATTAGTAAACTAATTATGTTGAGTAAGGTTAGCTCGGGAAGCAGAGCAGGCAAAATTAGACGCGTCAAGATTCCATTGAATTTCATCAGTTAAAGTCACCACATATGAAAAATTTGTCATCGGGATGACGTTCAATAAGGGATATCAGCTCATTAATGAAATTATATAGTGCTGTATTATTGTTCGGCTGTATGTAAACACAGCACACATGAACATTGCAGGTGCGACTCTGGAGCGTGATGCTAACCGCGTCCACTCGATTAAACCAATCAGACCTAGGTACAACCAATAGAGATACAGATACACCTATAAGAACGCCACGACCCATTAAACGATTATCATCCGTATTTGCTCGATCATACCTAAATATTCGATAATTATCTGGGGAAAACTCGCGCGAGTGAATACCCGGATGTAAGCACGTCTCCATCAGACACACGACATCCAAATCAGAGTCAAGCAAGCTCTGATAAAGGTTCAACAGCTTCGTCCTCAAGCCACGAGTATCCCTATACTTGTGGTGTGAGGACTAGGGGGCGGTGCCTGTAATGGTAAAGCATCATAACTCTATGGCGGAACCACCGCCAAGCTTCATCATAGGAAGCAGGTATTTGGGATTGAAACGAGTGCTCGTAGGAGAACGGATCTATGAATCTTATCAGTTGTCAACAGTTTATCTCCTAGTCAGTTCGAGGTCTGCAAGTTTCTTCTTTACATTTCATCCTTAAATAGATAAGCCAATCTGTTGTCAAGAATTTCAACTCATTTAATAAGTTTATAGTACGACTGTCTTCCTAAAAGTTATGCGATACATATTATGTGATTTTCTTTTCTATAAGTACGAAGGCTTTCACGACCGGTGTTAATTGAACTAAAATTAGAACTAACACTAGAACTATCACTAGGACTAACACTAGATCTAAAACTAGAAACTTTCGGGTTTCGCCGTGCGTTTTTTTAAAAAATGTTTGACGTTTCGGATGCCATGTTGCAACCTTCTTCAGAAACTGGTTCTAACTGACAAAATCGGGGATCGTAAAACAATATATAGGTCGATAAACTAATTAATAATTAATTTATATTAATTACAAGCTAATTACTAACTAATTACTGCGTCGCGTCTGGTTTGGGAGTCGTGTTCGTCTTCACCACCATCTTCCATGTTCTGCTAAGTTCCCAGCCATCCTCTCTGATGACGTTGTTTTTATGTCGGTGGATTTCTATGGCTTCTCTTGTCAGCCGTTGATGATATTTATTATTCCTAGCCAGAACCTTTGTTTTATCGAAGTTTATTCGGTGTCCCTCTGAATGGCAATGTTCCGCAACCGCCGACTGTTGAACCTTCCTCAACCTCACATCCCTCTCGTGTTCCTTGATACGGCATTCGATGTTTCGTCCGGTTTGGCCAACGTAAAACTTCCCACAACTGCATGACAGCCGATAGACACCCGCTCCTTTTAATAGAGGTAGCTTGTCCTTGGCTACCGGGAGTGTATTCCGAATTTTGGTGACCGTTCCGTATCGCACCACGATGTCGTTTTTCTTGAGGTGTCTCGCAATTCGTTCCATTACACCGGAAACGTAAGGAAGACAGATGAAACCAGCTGGTTCTGTACTTGCTGCAGCTTCTTCTCCCTGCTTCCGCTGCTTGGTGGCTCGGTTGATGTCCTTTAAACTATATCCATTTTTCTGTATTTTTCTGTTTTTCTTTAGGTTATCTCCTTTACATATTCTTGCTGCTCTCTGAAACAAAGTGCGAATTACGGACCTCTTCTGTTGGGGATGATGGTGCGATGTTGCCTCTAAGTACCTATTGGTGTGGTCTTTCTTTCGATACACCCCCAGTTCCATATCACCATTTGTCGTTCTAGTGACCAATACATCTAAGAAGGGCAACTGCTTGGCGGATTCTGTTTCCATGGTAAATTTGATCATGGGATGTTGAGTGTTTAGATGACCTAGAAATTCAAAGAGGCGTTCCCTACCATGTTGCCATACCACAAACGTGTCGTCCACATATCGGAGCCATAGCTTTGGTTTCCATTGGCTCTTCTTCAGAGCATTTTCTTCGAACAATTCCATGTAAAAGTTAGCTATCACCGGCGACAAAGGAGATCCCATGGCTGCCCCCTCAAACTGTTCGTAAAACTCTCCTTTCCAACTGAAATACGTCGACGATAAACAAAATTCCACTAAATCTGGCACATACTCTGGCAAACCCTCCGGAATGAGTTTTTGGCGAAGACCCTCTACCGCATCCTTAATTGGTACCCTAGTAAAAAGAAATTCTACATCGAAACTAACCAAAATATCCTCAGCATCTAACATTACATTTTTCACTGATTCCACGAAATGTGTCGAGTCCCTAACATATGATTCCGTGTTGCCTATAAAAGGAGAGAGAATTTTAGCGAGATGTTTGGCTAGTAGGTACGTTGGGGAATTGATGGCACTGACGATAGGACGAAGGGGGACGTCTGGTTTATGGATCTTCGGTAGTCCATAAATTCTTGGTGGTACCGGAGCCTGCACAAACAAACCTTTCTGATGTTCTGGTGGAATAGCTGTGGATTTTACAAGGCTCTTCATATTTCTTACGATCTTGTCTGTAGGGTCCTTCTTGATCTTCCTGTAAGTGGCCGGGTCCAGTAGGTCTATCATTTTAGCGTCATATTCTTCCTTGTCCATCACAACGGTGGCATTCCCCTTGTCCATCACAACGGTGTCATTCCCACTAACTGTCAAGTTGGATTTTGGTGGTTTTGCTGATTTCAATACCCTGGCAACTTCTTGTCGGATCTCTTCGGCTTTCAGTGTGGGCATCCCTCGAACTGCTGCTTCCACTTCGCAAATTATTTCTTCCTTCGGGACCTTCTTTGGGGCGATTGCGTAATTTAGTCCTTTTGCCAATACCATGGTTTCCTCCTTCGTTAGTGGGATACTCGATCTGTTGATGACGATTGTTTCTACTGGTAGACTGTTGTTGTTTCTTTTCTTTTCTTTTCATTTTCTTTTCTTTTTGCACAAAATAAACAATAATGAAATAAAACAGTAGTAGGTTTGTACTTTTTTACTGGTTTTTGTATTTAAAATTCAGCTTGACATGTTTCGACACGTGGTCATCTTCAGAAGCGTCGTCAATAAAAGTTAGAGATTGTTGTAGTATTCATCAAGCACTTTTGATATTTCGAAATCATCACAATAAATTTAAAAACTTATCTTTTTATAAAACGTTACAAAATTTAAAAGATTTTTGAGGTTTAACATTACAAGTTAAAAATGTTGTACAAATTACGTTAACAGTTAAAATGAATTTAACCGTTAACATTTGTATGTCATGCAGTTGTGGGAAGTTTTACGCTGGCCAAGCCGGACGAAACATCGAATGCCGTATCAAGGAACACGAGAGGGATGTGACGCTGAGGAAGATTCAACAGTCGGCGGTTGCGGAACATTGCCATTCGGAGGGACACCGAATAAACTTCGACAAAACAAAGGTTCTGGCTAGGAATAATAAATATCATCAACGGCTGACAAGAGAAGCCATAGAAATCCACCGACGTAAAAACAACGTCAACAGAGAAGATGGCTGGGAACTCAGCAGAACATGGAAGATGGTGGTGAAGACGAACACGACTCCCAAACCGGACGCGACGCAGTAATTAGTTAGTAATTAGCTTGTAATTAATATAAATTAATTATTAGTTTTTCGACCTATATATTGTTTTACGATCCCCGATTTTGTCAGTTAGAACCAGTTTCTGAAGAAGGTTGCAACATGGCATCCGAAACGTCAAACATTTTTTCAAAAAACGCACGGCGAAACCCGAAAGTTTCTAGTTTTAGATCTAGTATTAGTCCTAGTGATAGTTATAGTGATAGTTCTAATTTTAGTTCAATTAACAGCGGTCGTGAAAGCCTTCGTACTTATATTATTATTGTTTGTTCGTATATATTGTTACATTATCGAACTATTTTGTTATTTCTTGTAGCAATTAAGTGGTACAATGTTCTAGGTTTAGTACCTGTTTTGTACCTTACATATAGGGTGTCTCACGTAACAGGTTCATTAGAACTTTTTTAAGTTTCACTATTCGTAGAGGCTTGAAATTTTGGTAACATGAGTTGTTCATTCCGATCTATTAATCTAAAATATTTTCAAGATGGCCACCACTTCCCGTCTACCGGAAGTAGACCTCAACTTCGTTATTTTAAATGGAATGCTATAGTTTTTATTACACCATTACACCACAAATTAATGGACACATGCAATGCTGGAAAGCTTCTTGCTTTTGATTTTAGAAAGCTATGGAGTTTTGACAACTTTTCATTCATATTTATGTTATTGTTGTCATTACTTAGTTGTCATCACTTACCTCTGTTAATGTCTTTGAATATCATGGCGAATTATTCCAACGCCAACATTTTAAATTCGTCTTATATTCATGGCGGATGTAATAGTTTTGGATATGATCTGCTTCTTAGTTTTGGAAAGATCAAAATAACAAGAAACCATAAATTTCTATCACTAGCAGCTTAAGATAATAGAATAAATGTTTTGTCATATTTTATTGCTTTATCAAATTCTTCAGTAAGAGGTGCTTCGGTCGATTTAGATGAATAATATTTTACAAGAAAGCACCGTAAATAAATAAACTGAACTCTCTAGGAATATCTCGCCCATCATTACGTCGAATATTACGCCATATTATTGTTTTTCATTATTTCATTTATACGTTCTTCTGCTCGTTATTTTTGGCAAATAAAAGCTAACAAACTAAAGTTTATTCAATCGTAAATCATTCTAGAAATAATACCAATGATAATTTAAATAAATTAAATGATAAACTGTCAAAATGTCATAGCCTTCTAACAAAAACACGAACGGCTTCCAGCATTTTGTATAGGATTTTGATAAAATACTCAATATGAAGAAAACTATAATAATTAGGTATAACAATGTTTATAGATAATTTGTAGAGAATTAAATTCCCGTTTAAATAGGCTAAAGAGTTCGACTTTCTCGCAATTGAATGCAGCGAAACGGTAATTCAATTTTTGACCACGCTGTATAAGGTACACTGATATAACAAGTGACAATCTATTTAACAGCATATGACGAGTGATTGTACCAATGCAAAACGTTATTGAATTAACGTTGGCTAAGATATGGGCTTGTAAAGAGCATGGTGATACACTTAGCAGCAGAAGTCTGCGTACAAAAAACTTCTAACACTTTAACTGAAAAAATAAAGGTCTTGATCTAATGTGATAAACTTCAATTTTTTTTTATTTTGTGTATTAACTACATATAATTCTATTAACAAAATATGCATCAATAAAACAGAAATATTAGTTACAAAAAAAAATTAAAATTAAAAATTCTCCAAATAATGCGTATGCAAAAATCTGCGTACAAATAAAGACGCCTTCTCCAAAATATACTTATTTACTTAAATACGTAGTTGGCGATGTACGCTTTCCGATTTAAATAAAAGATAATCGGTGTCAATTATATTAGCAAAGGCTTAGAAGCTAAAAGTTAGAATGGACACGAAAGGAAAGGAAATTGAATTGGGAGAGAGAAAAATTATTGTAAAGTTATGGAAAGAGGGAAAATCTTTTCGAAAAATAGGAGAAACTGTCGGCAGGTCACACTCTTCCATTCAAAGAGTAATTAATAATTATAAAGACACTGAAGATTACCTCTCACGTCCGTGATCTGGTAGACCACCCCTTTTAACAAACCGAGAGAAGCGAAAAATTGTACAGCAGGTTAGAAAAGAACCTAGGCTGACGGCAAAAAAAAATAGTAGAAAATGTACAAGAAGAATTTCATAAAACTATCAGCAAAGATACGGTGAGAAGGACGTTAAAAAAAGCTAACTATCACAGTCGCGTTGCACGAAAAAAGCCATTTGTGTCAGAGGTCAATCGTCAGAAGCGGATCGCCTTTGCAAAAAAACTCTTAGACAAGCCCATTGAATTCTGGGAGAAAGTTCTCCTTACAGATGAGAGCAAATTTTGCATTTTCGGCATTAAGGGTAAACAACTTGTATGGAGAAAACCTAATACTGCCCTTAATCCCGAAAATTTGAAAGCGACTGTAAAACACGGAGGTGGTGGAGTTATGGTTTGGGGGTGTATGTGCACCAAAGGGGTGGGAAGGTTGGTTTTCATAACATCGACAATGGGCCATAAATTGTATATAGACATTTTAAAAGAAAATTTGAAACCTAGCATCGAAAACTTGGGCTTGGGGCCCGAATACTTTTTTCAACAAGATAATGACCCCAAACATTGCGCCCACAACACTAAACTTTAGCTACTATACAATACCCCAAAGCAACTTAAAACACCTCCACAATCGCCGGACTTGAATCCCATCGAACACCTCTGGGATTTACTGGAACGCAGGATTCGGCAACACAACATAACGTCGAAGGAAACGTTAAAAAATGTTATGATTGAGGAATGGGCCAAAATCAGTTCGGACGAAAGGAAGAAATTAGTGCACTCCATGCCTAAACGTTTAAGGGAGGTCATTAAACGTAAAGGTTATCCGATCTCATATTAATATAGAAACAATGATCTCATTTATGAATTTTTTATAAATACTGTCCTGACTTGTATGCAGATTTTTGCATACCCGTTATTTGTAGAATTTTTAGTTTTGATTTTTTTCTGTAACTACTGCTTCTGTTTTGTTGAAGCATATTTTGTTAATAGAATTATATGTAGTTAATATACAAAATAAAAAAAAATCAAGTTTATCACATTAGATTATGACTCTTATTTTTTCAATTAAAGCATTACAAGTTTTTTGTACGCAGACTTCTGCTGCTGAGTGTATGGGCTTGTAAAGAGCATGGTGATATTTGTCAAAAAGCACTTAAAATCAAAATAACTCGAAAACGAAAAACGCTAGGTACCAACAACTGTTATCAAAGTCAACACATTTTCTTACGTATAATCGAATGCTGTAATAAAAACTATAGCATTCCATTTAAAATAACGAAGTTGAGGTCTACTTCCGGTAGACCAGAAGTGGTGACCATCTTGAAGATATTTTAGATTAATAGATCGGAATGAACAACCCATGTTATCAAAATTTCAAGCCTCTACGAATAGTGTTACCCAAAAAAGTTCTAATGAACCAGTTACGTGAGACATCCTGTATATAAATAAATAAATAAATTCTTTTTTCTTTAAATTCATTTTTGTAGCACTGAATTAACTTTTCTAATTCATCACAGTGTCTGCTATTTTCTTCTTGTGACATGTTCTTTTTAAAATTAAACATTTCATTGAATTTGGCGTTATTTTATAGTAGTACATCTCACATCTATAATATATAGTCATATTTATAGCATTATTTTTGCTGAACGAACTGAAGAATTTGTCTGACTGCCATCTACATGATACAATAAAACTGTGCAAACCTGATCGACGATTTATCGAATAAAAATTGTAACTGCCGCCCATCGTTTGCACAAACTAAAAAAGCTGCATAAATTTTCATACATACATTACCGTAAAACTGTGTAAATGGACTGTACAGATTAATTGCTATGATAAATCGTTATGTGTGTAGCCGGCATAACTTAGATTCTAGCTATAAGAGACAACATTTATATTTAAATTATTAAAAATATTTATATTAATATAATATCCAAGATCTGTTCTTATAAGATTCATAACATTGAGATTTCATTACACGTATTATATATTATTTTTTTATTTTTACCTTGATTTCTCTATATTCTTGCCTCCACGGTTGAGCAATTAAATTCCCAGCATACATAGCAATAGCATTCCATCCCATAGCGGCTTTATACCCACTAAAATCTTTCTTACTATTCGCCGATCGATGTAAAACTTCAGCGGCTTCTGGAAACCAAAATTTTTGTCTGTGTGGAGCAATACACAAAAATTCCTTGATGCAATCTTCCAAACGCTGCCTGTGTTCTAACTTTTTGGGGCTCTCGTCCATCTCCAAATAGCTCAAATGCAACGAATTGATTTGATTCCATAACTCTGGCAATCTGTCTGGACTACAGTACCCATCCATGACCATATTTTTTCTTTCCTCCACGGAATTTGACTCTTAACAACGGTTTAGTCGAACCGGAAGACACAGAAATGGGGTGTTATTAAAACTGGTGTTTACTAAAATTATCGTTGCGACGGTCGACCTAACCTACATAACCCATTTCGCGACGTGTCTTAATATTTAGGTTATTTTTAGAGATGTTGGCACATCAAACGTTTAAACTATGCAGTAAGAACGTAGAGAATTTCGGTTTTGTGCTGAACGTAACGAAGAAATCGAATTTTTTTTCGATTTGGATGAGTAACGTTACACCTACACAATACAAACACAATTCTGTTTTGGATGTGATGGATATAGGGGATAAAAAAAGTTTTTGCACAAATTTTATTACTTTTTAATTTAATTAACTAAGATTAAAATCGATTAAGTTATCTTTTTGTATGTTGATAATAATAAAAATAAATTTTGTGTTTAAGTCATTATTATTTTCGTGTATTATCAAGAAATATTTTCGCACGATTGAGTGTAAACATGCGTACGGTAACGGAAAAAGAAATTTGTACATAATCGAAATGATCATTAAAATGATAATAAGATTATGTTAAAGAGCGTTTTTTAAACATTTTGATGAGTGGAAGCTTTTTTAATCACCACATTTACCGTGAAACCCCCCTTTAATCATTCAACATATGGTTTTAATGTATGAGTGTAGATTTTTTATCTTATACTTATTACTTATATAGTAATAAAATAAATAGAAGAAATAAAGAAAATAAATAATATTTATTTGCTTCAAAAAGTACTTTCAAAACTAAGGTAAAAGTTATTAAAATAATTTTATTGAATATTTTATTATAGTGGATATATGTACTTAATGTTAGGCTTTATGGATAACGTGACCGTTTTTATTTCGACTGAAAACGGGACAAATCTAGGCACTTTTGTCGATAATCAGGTGCAGTCTAAAATTATTAAAATTTAGTTTTAAGTTAGACTTGATACAGCTTCTACAAAATTGGATACAGTTTCCTAAAGACTTGCAATGCTTCCAGAAGACTTGTTATTGTTGCTAGAAGTCTTGATATTGCTTTCAGAAGACTTGAAATGATCTCAGACGACTTGAAATACTTTTAGAGGACTTAGAATGTTGACTTGAGATGCTTTTAGAAAACTTGATACTGCTTTCATAGGACTTGAAATGCTTCTAGAAAACTTGATATTGTTTTCAGAAGATTTGAACTACTAGATGGCTTGTTATTACTTTCAAAAGACTTGAAATGCTCCCAACAGACTTGGAATGCTTCTAGAAAACCTGATACTACTTCCAGAAGTTTTGATATTGCTTCTCGAAGACTTAAAATGCTTCTAGAAGACATGATATTGCTTCTGAAAGATTTAAACTGCTTGTAGATGGCTTGTTATTGCTTCCAAAAGACTTGAAATGCTTTTAGAAAACTTGATACTTCTTCCGGAAGTCTTGATATTGCTTTTAGAAGGCTTAATACTACTTCCAGAAAATTTGATACTGCCCTTGGAAGACTTGAAATGCTTCCAAAGGACTTGATACTACTTGTAAAACTGTTTGTAAAAACTGGATTGTGTTGATAAACTAATTGACTATGCTTTGAAAATATTAAATACTATTGAATAAAATGCACAATCCTTATGTTTAAAATTTCATTAACCTTAATTTATATTATTTATTTAAGATTTTTAAGTTCAAGAGATTTTTCAAATAAGTTCTATTTTCTTTATATTCTTTGTTAAAAAACTTGTTTGTATATAAGAGTCCTGTGCGTCGAAAATAAAAAAAAGTCAATGTCAAAACAACCTTCGTACGTTTCATTTCTCTTTCAAAAACACACTCAAAAATTCGGTTCAATAATTTCAAAAATAAATAAACTAAGCAAATTAATTCTAAATTGTAACATATTTTTGGTCCTTTGAGCCGGATCCAAGTTAGGATCGGTAAAATTTCGTTCGATAGAAGAAAATTGTCACGCGAGTGTTCGCCATTTTTCATTATCGAAAAATGCGTGTGTCGGGAAAAGTTACAGCGTTTTCAAAGAAGTGTGGTGTTTTCGTCAATGTTATTCGAAGAATCTACATTGGAACTTCGTCTGTGCTTTATTTTCAAATTCAAAAAAAAGGATAAAGAAAATTTATTTTTTTTGTCTATTCAATTTCTCCAATCTTCATCGCTCGGCGCTCCAAAGCTTCCGAAGAGGTCCTTTCATCACGCCGAGTCTTCAAGGAGTTTAACATATCCGTCCAGCGTCCTGGTTGGTGTCTTCATCAGATCCAGGAGTTCATCGCCGTACAGACGTCGACCCCTCCAACTTCTCCAAGTTCTACGGATCGACAAAAAACGGTGACATTTCTTAAATTAACTTGGTACGCGAATCAAGTTCTACGACAAAGCTCCACGTAGTTTTCAACGGTTCGGCAGTTACATCATCCGGACTTTCACTTAATGACTGTTTGCACGTCGGTCCAAAACTCCAATCCGAATTAGTTGATGTTCTTCTCAGATGGAGACGTCACAAAATCGTGTTTTCGTGTGATCTGGAGAAAATGTATCGTCAGATAAACATCCATCCGAATGATCGTTCTTTTCAAAGAATTGTTTGGCGCGATAATCCGGATCAAGTGATCAAAAATTACGAACTTACAACAGTTACATACGGGTTGTCGTGTGCTCCGTTTTTAGCTATTCGGTGCCTCCACCATTTAGCTGATCAGCACTCCGTAATTCAACCTTTCGGATCGGTAATTCTGAAAAAGGATACGTACGTGGACGACATTTTATCGGGCACGGAAAGTGTTGAGGATGTTAAAACTCTCATTGTTCAAATAAACAATATACTTGCGGCGGGTGGTTTTCATGCGCGAAAGTGGACTTCAAATCAAGCTTCTACGCTTGAAAATTTACCGCGCGGTGACATTTCTATGAACGACACTATAAAATTCGAAGACGAATTCGAATTTCCACGCGCGTTAGGTCTTCTGTCGAACAATAAAACAGATCAGTTTTTATTTAACATAAGTGCTACTCATACCGATAAAAACCTTACAAAACGATCAGTTCTTTAATTTATCGCAAAACTTTTCGATCCCCTCGGACTTCTTTCTCCGTTCATAATAACAGCAAAAATATTCATGCAAGAATTGTGGGTGCTTGGACTCGGGTGGGATGATGATTTGCCAGAAGATCTCGCGAAACGGTGGCAAGAATTCCAAAAAGACCTTCTAAATGTTACTACGATAAGTGTTCCTCGATGGTTCGGCATCGGTAATAATAAACTAAACATTCAAATTCACGGGTTTTCTGATGCATCAACTGACGCATACGCTGCGGTTGCGTATGTTCGCGTTGAGACTTTGACGGAAGTGCGGGTTACGTTAATAAGCTCCAAGACAAAAGTAGCTCCGTTAAAGGTAGTTTCAATACCACGTTTAGAACTGTGCGCGGCGGTAGTTCTGACTCGGTTAGTACGTCGAATTTGTTCTACGTTAGAATTCGAGAACTTTCCAATTCATCTGTGGACTGATTCCACCGTTGCATTATCATGGATACGCAGCCATCCCAACAGATGGAAAGATTTCGTGCGTAATCGTGTGATCGAAATTCAAGAATTATCGGAAGCGAAATGGGCTTACGTGTCTGGTTACGAAAACCCAGCTGATTTAGCTTCTCGTGGTGTGCCAATACATAAGCTTCAAAACCAATCAATATGGTGGTGCGGTCCATCGTGGCTTCAACTTCCATCATCAGATTGGCCTTCATTTAAAATTCCGAACTCAGTCGAAGCTAATCGCGAAATTAAAAAAGTGATTTCTTCTAATCATGTCGCGATTCAAAGCTGGAACCTGAAAGAAAAATATTCTTCGTTAAATAAACTTATTCGCGTCACTTCATGGTGTTTCCGTTTCATAAATAAATTTAAAGTTTCAAATGTTTCAGACAATTTAACTACAAATGAACTCGAAAAATCATTGTTATTTTGGGTTAAAGAGGTACAGAAAGCTAATTTTCGAGAAGAAATTCAATTTCTAACAACTGGAAAGTCTATTTCAAAAAGTAGTTCGATCTATCGACTTATTCCTTTTATCGACGGCAATGGAATTCTACGAATTACCGGACGTCTTCGATTCTCCGTTTTGGACTGGGACGAGAAGCATCCTATGATTCTTCCTAAGAATGATCATTTCACCAAACTAGTCATCGATGCTCATCATCGGCGAGTTCTTCACGGCGGGACTCAACTAACATTATCGTCGATTCGTCGACGATTTTGGATTGTTGGTGGAAGATCTCCTGTCAGATCCTTCATACACCGGTGCATCGTTTGCGCTCGTCAGCAGTTAAAAACCGGTCAACAGATGATGGGTTAACTGCCATCGTCACGAGTAACCCCTTCAAGGCCGTTTTTACATTCCGAGGTCGACTACGCTGGTCCATTTATCCTGAAAACGAACCAAGGAAGAGGTTGTAAAACTTACAAAAGTTTCCTAATTTTGTTTGTGTATTTAGCAACCTCCGCAATTCATTTGGAACTGGCTACAAGCTATACGACAGATGGATTTATATCAGCTTACAAACGATTCGCCGGAAGACGTGGTCTCTGTCAATGTTTGTATAGCGATTGCGGAACAAACCTTATTGGAGCCGATCGAGAGCTTCGATCTTTATTTTCGGCAGCTTCCAAAGAATGGTGCAGATTGTCGATATCCTCAGCAGCGATGGAACAAGTTGGAAGTTCAATCCACCTTCAGCTCCGCATTTTGGCGCAACCTTGCTCACATACGAGGATTTCAACACCGTTCTAATCCAAGTCGAATCCATCTTGAATTCCCGTCCATTATGTCCGTTATCAGATGACCCTAGTAATTATGATATCTTGTCCCCAGCGCATTTCTTAATTGGCTCATCACTGTCAGTACTTCCAGAACCTTCAGTTCTTGACATAAATACAAATCGACTCAACCGTTATCAATTTCTACGTAAATTAATCGAAGAATTTTGGAAACAATGGGAAAGGTATTATTTACAATACATTCAAAATTCAAACAAATGGTTCGAAGAGAAAAACGTACCTGCTGTCGGTAGTTTGGTCCTGATAAAAGATGAACGCCTTCCTCCAGCAAAATGGATGATAGCCAGGATTCTTTCTTCAACTCCACGATGGCATTGACGGAAAGCTACGTGTAGCAACTATAAAGACGCCCACTACCACATTAGTCCGTCCAATTGTAAAATTATGTCTCCTCCCTTGTTAAGAGACAATTTTGGATGCGTCTATTCAAAAAAATATGAATACTTATAAATCTTGTTTAAAATATTCAATTTACTTATCTGTTTATTTTCCAATTTCACAGTTTCACTTTTAATTTCACTTTCAATTTTTTTTTCAATTTTCAAAGTCATTTTTTTTATTTGCTATTGAATTAAGTTCCTTTAATTAGAATTTTCCTTTGTTTTGATCTTTACAGTTACCGTTAGATTTTGACCCATCTTTGTTTCTGTTCATTTCTTTGCCGTAACGGCAAGGCGGGCGGTATGTTTAAAATTTCATTAACCTTAATTTATATTATTTATTTAAGATTTTTAAGTTCAAGAGATTTTTCAAATAAGTTCTATTTTCTTTATATTCTTTGTTAAAAAACTTGTTTTTTTGTATATAAGAGTCCAGTGCGTCGAAAATAAAAAAAAGTCAATGTCAAAACAACCTTCGTACGTTTCATTTCTCTTTCAAAAACACACTCAAAAATTCGGTTCAATAATTTCAAAAATAAATAAACTAAGCAAATTAATTCTAAATTGCAACACCTTACGTAAGAAGTCCATAAACTGTTAATTAAAGGTTAAATACTGCTGGCAGAAGACATTTTTATGGTAAAAAGCGAAGGACTGTTAGCAAAATTTAATTTTCCTTCCAAAATATCAAATACTGTTGCAAAATACAACATCATCATATCTACTAAAACCTTTAACTGACAAAAAACTGAAAAAACTTTAAAAACTGTCAATTAAAGACTAGCTACTGCTTGTAAATCTTTGCTTGTTTTATCATACTTTTTTTTCTTGCCAATCCCTTTTAGGCATTATAACTGCGTGTTATTATGTAGTTAAAGAAGTACAGTAAAGCGTTGCTAATTCGTACAACCCCAAATTCGAATTCCCTGGTAATCTGAACAAAAATGAAAAACGTAAAATTTGCATTATGTCCCTTGTAATCCGAATTGGTAAGAGATTCGCTAATCGGAAAAGATTATCCGTTCTATCTGCAGAGAAAGACGATTAATTCCAAAACACTGAAGAGCATTTCTATCAAAAACGTTGAGTCCATACTTTCTAAGGATTGCAAATCCTTGTAATTTATTAGCAAAATGGTAGAGATGTGTATTTCAAAAATCAGCTGAAGAAGAAGAACCTGATGGCGGCATTCTACTGTCCATTCAATAATTTATGTATCATGCTGCAGCAAATAAGGCAATTTCTCCAAGAAGATGTTGGGATAACCGAATTAAAAGTAAGGAAGTTAGTAAAAGTTTTAATATCATGTATTGCAAGATAAACAACAGATAATGTTATTATCTAATACAATTATTAATTAATTAATTAGATACTTAACTACTAATTGTAGTAGCTGTAATTATTCTATGCTTCCATTTTCGTGGAAATAGTTAGTAATTATACTCGACTACTTTTTCAAGCAGTTAGCCAAGCTCTGATTTTGGTCAACTTTGCTAATAAATTTCGTGTTGGATAAAAACTGAATTTTTTCTAAAGATAAGTCATCTTTTAAACGGTTTGTTACATTCACATCCATTGCTGATATATTTTATCCTTCCGTATTTAAAGTGGCTTTTTGAAAACCAACTTCTTGGGCGTGCACAAAATGTAACCAGCATTCGGAGTTGGGATTGCCAAAAAACAACTTCAATATATTCGGGCATTAGATGACTAATTATTAGAAGAGTAATTATTAGAATGAATGCCTATTAGAAAACTATTTTCTTAGATTAGCAATCTAAAATAGTTTTCTAATCTCAAACATTTTAAGCACTCTTCAAGTACAGTCATTTAGATTTACTGTAACCCAACATTCTTTTATACTCTGTACCTAAGTCATAGAATTCTTTTACAGATTCAATGTGTACACTATAAATATTAAAAATTAAATTTTGACAATAATGCATTCTAAATCAATTGGTAAGCAATCGGCAGTTTTAATTGCAATGTGGACATTATGAGCTTCACAGCCAATCCCTATTAGTTTTTGTTCCAACAATGTGCTCGGTTTTGTATAAATATTGTTTATACTTCTTCTATCTATTCAAGTTTAAAAAAAATGTACACTTACATTTAGGCATGTTTGGTATAAGTTTCGTAAACAAAGAAACGAAATATTACTAATAAAAAAAGCTGTGTAAATACAGCTAGATCCTTAGTGAGATTTATGCACTTATGTGATTATGAAAACGGGACGTTTTAGAGTTTATTCGGGACAATGGGACTACTAACAGAAGAACAGAACAATCCCGTTCAAAACGGGACGTATGGTCACATAATTTATGGATGAAAGTAGAAATCTCATCTCAAGTTGGGCGTCAAGTTTGTTGCAAAAGTTGCACTAACAGCATTGATTTAAATTTTTCATCATATGTTGATGACAAGATTGAAAGTCGTGTATTAATAATGAATAGATTTTTAATCCACAGTTCTTGTTGATATTAAATATACCTGTCATTCAGAAAATATTTACTAACAGCTTCATCTAAGCATTACAAGTGTTGAAGAGCTTTTTGAATAAATGTCCTATTTCAATCTAGAAATGCTCCTGTTTGTACTAAATATAGATTCACCAATTTTTTATCAAACTTAACTGCATTTTTTACAAATATATGGAGTATGCATATGGCATACTTTACAACGTCGTCTGATTTAGATTTTTGACTGAATATGATTTTTCTCTCTTGTCGAAGAAACAGTATCATCCATTCACAAATTTTCACCAAAAAAAAATTCATAAATACACCAAATTTTGAAACCAAAATGAATTGGCGCTGAAAATATGATATTATTTGCCTGTCAATAAAAAGCTTGTGTGAGAAAGTACCAAACTGCAGGAATCATTTTTAGATTAATCTAAAATTGGACGGACTTTGCAAATTTATCATTTGAATCTAACTCATTATTGTTGGAAAAATGAATATACCTTTTGATGGACTCAAATTTATTTTTTGGAAGAGATTCTTTCACAATTTGAACCCCTAGATTTGATTGACTTGACCGGTACAGTTTCCATCGAGGAACGTAATGATAATTACTCAATATAAGAATTCTGAAAAACCATTTTAGTTCAATCATATCGATGAGCTCATCACCTGGAAATTTAGCAAACAATTGTTGAGGCGATTAGCCACCTGAAAATAATAAGAATCTACAATCACATTAAAACAGTTGAATCAAATGTAAAGAAGTACCTAAACGTTCCACAATAGTATTGGTCAACTTTAGTTCTATATCTATTGACGATTTTACTGCAGGGTTGTTAGTTTTAAACGAAAATCCTTTCTATATTTGCTGACGATGCTACTGCAGCATGCAATTGCTGAACCAAATTTAAAGTAACTGGATCTAAACCAGGCTAAAGGCTTGACGTTGTCTATTAGTTGTTTAGAAAACATATATATTTTTGAAAAGGTGCACTATTTGCTTGAACATTTATTTCCGGATAGAACATTTGCAAGAACCTTTTTTTACATCTTTTGCATTTAGCTCTTATTTTATTGTTAGGTCCTTTAATTTCTTCGAAAAAAGACCAAACGGAGTCCTTCTTTCGTCCCGCAGTAGACATATTTTCTTGCACCAACGAAAACGAAACGAAAATTAATATAAGGTTTCCGATCTACCAAGTTCACACAAGAAACGATGGGAATCCCCGAATATTATTGATCACTGATAGTGGTTTCCTATATAATCGTTTGAAGCTGTTGCAGTATTCAAATTCAAACAATGTCTGTTAAAAGACTATTGGCTTTTTCTATTTACAGCTCTTAAAAACTAAAAATTAGGCGTGAGAATAAAGTTCTCAAGTCTCAAGTACTCAATAACAAGAGAGGTGATTAAAAAAAATATCTTTTTAATTTATCGAATCGAAATAATTATAATTGGTGTGTTAAAACTAGATTAAATTTGCTTCAAAATGATTTTTATTTCATAATAATATCTCAATTCATCTTTGAGATATGATGACGTAAATTAAATTATTCAATTTAACCTCAATAACAAGAGAGGTGATTTAAAAAAAATTTATCTCTTTAATTTATGGAATCGAAATAATTATAATTTGTGTGTTAAAACTAGATTAAATTTGCTTCAAAATGATTTTTATTTCATAACAATATCTCAATTCGTCTTTGAGATATGATGATGTAAATTAGATTATTCAATTTAACCTCAATAACAAGAGAGGCAATTTAAAAAAATTGTATCTTTTTAATTTATGGAATCGAAATAATTATAATTTGTTTGTTAAAACTAGATTAAATTTGCTTCAAAATGATTTTTATTTCATAATAATATCTTAATTCGTCTTTGAGATATGATGATGTAAATTAGATTATTCAATTTAACGTCAATAATAAAAGAGGTGATTTAAAAAAATATTATCTCTTTAATTTATGGAATTAAATTTGAATTAAATTTGGATTATAATTTGTGTGTTAAAACTAGATTAAATTTGCTTCAAAATTATTTTTATTTCATAAAAATATCTCAATTCGTCTTTGAGATATGATGATGTAAATTAGATTATTCAATTTAACCTCAATAATAAGAGGGGGATTTAAAAAAATTGTATCTTTTTAATTTATGGAATCGAAGAAATTATAATTTGTTTGTTAAAACTAGATTAAATTTGGTTCAAAATGATTTTTATTTCATAATAATATCTTAATTCGTCTTTGAGATATGATGATGTAAATTAGATTATTCAATTTAACGTCAATAATAAAAGAGGCGATTTAAAAAATTTTATCTCTTTAATTTATGGAATTAAATTTGAATTAAATTTGGATTATAATTTGTGTGTTAAAACTAGATTAAATTTGCCTCAAAATTATTTTTATTTCATAAAAATATCTCAATTCGTCTTTGAGATATGATGATGTAAATTAGATTATTCAATTTAACCTCAATAACAAGAGAGGCGATTTAAAAAAATTGTATCTTTTTAATTTATGGAATCGAAGAAATTATAATTTGTTTGTTAAAACTAGATTAAATTTGCTTCAAAATGATTTTTATTTCATAATAATATCTTAATTCGTCTTTGAGATATGATGATGTAAATTAGATTATTCAATTTAACGTCAATAATAAAAGAGGTGATTTAAAAAAATTTTATCTCTTTAATTTATGGAATTAAATTTGAATTAAATTTGGATTATAATTTGTGTGTTAAAACTAGATTAAATTTGCTTCAAAATTATTTTTATTTCATAAAAATATCTCAATTCGTCTTTGAGATATGATGATGTAAATTAGATTATTCAATTTAACCTCAATAATAAGAGGGGGATTTAAAAAAAATGTATCTTTTTAATTTATGGAATCGAAGAAATTATAATTGGTGTGTTAAAACTAGATTAAATTTGCTTCAAAATTATTTTTATTTCATAATAATATCTCAATTCATCTTTGAGATATGATGACGTAAATTAAATTATTCAATTTAACCTCAATAACAAGAGAGGTGACGTAAAAAAAATTTATCTTTTTTATTTATTTAATCGAAGAAATTATAATTGGTGTGTTAAAACTAGATTAAATTTGCTTCAAAATGATTTTTATTTCATAATAATATCTCAATTCGTGTTTGAGATATGATGATGTAAATTAAATTATTCAATTTAACCTCAATAACAAGACAGGTGATGTAAAAAAAATTATCTTTTTTATTTATTTAATCGAAGAAATTATAATTGGTATGTTAAAACTAGATTAAATTTGCTTCAAAATGATTTTTATTTCATAATAATGTCTCAATTCGTCTTTGAGATATGATGATGTAAATTAGATTATTCAATGTAACCTCAATAACAAGAGAGGCGACTTAAAAAAATTGTATCTTTTTAATTTATGGAATCGAAATAATTATAATTGGTGTGTTAAAACTAGATTAAATTTGCTTCAAAATGATTTTTATTTCATAATAATATCTCAATTCGTCTTTGAGATATGATGATGTAAATTAAATTATTCAATTTAACCTCAATAACAAGACAGGTGATGTAAAAAAAATTATCTTTTTTATTTATTTAATCGAAGAAATTATAATTGGTATGTTAAAACTAGATTAAATTTGCTTCAAAATGATTTTTATTTCATAATAATGTCTCAATTCGTCTTTGAGATATGATGATGTAAATTAGATTATTCAATGTAACCTCAATAACAAGAGAGGCGATTTAAAAAAATTGTATCTTTTTAATTTATGGAATCGAAATAATTATAATTGGTGTGTTAAAACTAGATTAAATTTGCTTCAAAATGATTTTTATTTCATAATAATATCTCAATTCGTCTTTGAGATATGATGATGTAAATTAGATTATTCAATTTAACCTCAATAATAAGAGGGGGATTTAAAAAAAATGTATCTTTTTAATTTATGGAATCGAAGAAATTATAATTGGTGTGTTAAAACTAGATTAAATTTGCTTCAAAATGATTTTTATTTCATAATAATGTCTCAATTCGTCTTTGAGATATGATGATGTAAATTAGATTATTCAATGTAACCTCAATAACAAGAGAGGCGACTTAAAAAAATTGTATCTTTTTAATTTATGGAATCGAAATAATTATAATTGGTGTGTTAAAACTAGATTAAATTTGCTTCAAAATGATTTTTATTTCATAATAATATCTCAATTCGTCTTTGAGATATGATGATGTAAATTAAATTATTCAATTTAACCTCAATAATAAGACAGGTGATGTAAAAAAAATTATCTTTTTTATTTATTTAATCGAAGAAATTATAATTGGTATGTTAAAACTAGATTAAATTTGCTTCAAAATGATTTTTATTTCATAATAATGTCTCAATTCGTCTTTGAGATATGATGATGTAAATTAGATTATTCAATGTAACCTCAATAACAAGAGAGGCGATTTAAAAAAATTGTATCTTTTTAATTTATGGAATCGAAATAATTATAATTGGTGTGTTAAAACTAGATTAAATTTGCTTCAAAATGATTTTTATTTCATAATAATATCTCAATTCGTCTTTGAGATATGATGATGTAAATTAAATTATTCAATTTAACCTCAATAACAAGACAGGTGATGTAAAAAAAATTATCTTTTTTATTTATTTAATCGAAGAAATTATAATTGGTATGTTAAAACTAGATTAAATTTGCTTCAAAATGATTTTTATTTCATAATAATGTCTCAATTCGTCTTTGAGATATGATGATGTAAATTAGATTATTCAATGTAACCTCAATAACAAGAGAGGCGATTTAAAAAAATTGTATCTTTTTAATTTATGGAATCGAAATAATTATAATTGGTGTGTTAAAACTAGATTAAATTTGCTTCAAAATGATTTTTATTTCATAATAATATCTCAATTCGTCTTTGAGATATGATGATGTAAATTAGATTATTCAATTTAACCTCAATAATAAGAGGGGGATTTAAAAAAAATGTATCTTTTTAATTTATGGAATCGAAGAAATTATAATTGGTGTGTTAAAACTAGATTAAATTTGCTTCAAAATTATTTTTATTTCATAATAATATCTCAATTCATCTTTGAGATATGATGACGTAAATTAAATTATTCAATTTAACCTCAATAACAAGAGAGGTGACGTAAAAAAAATTTATCTTTTTTATTTATTTAATCGAAGAAATTATAATTGGTGTGTTAAAACTAGATTAAATTTGCTTCAAAATGATTTTTATTTCATAATAATATCTCAATTCGTGTTTGAGATATGATGATGTAAATTAAATTATTCAATTTAACCTCAATAACAAGACAGGTGATGTAAAAAAAATTATCTTTTTTATTTATTTAATCGAAGAAATTATAATTGGTATGTTAAAACTAGATTAAATTTGCTTCAAAATGATTTTTATTTCATAATAATGTCTCAATTCGTCTTTGAGATATGATGATGTAAATTAGATTATTCAATGTAACCTCAATAACAAGAGAGGCGATTTAAAAAAATTGTATTTTTTTAATTTATGGAATCGAAATAATTATAATTGGTGTGTTAAAACTAGATTAAATTTGCTTCAAAATGATTTTTATTTCATAATAATATCTCAATTCGTCTTTGAGATATGATGATGTAAATTAAATTATTCAATTTAACCTCAATAACAAGACAGGTGATGTAAAAAAAATTATCTTTTTTATTTATTTAATCGAAGAAATTATAATTGGTATGTTAAAACTAGATTAAATTTGCTTCAAAATGATTTTTATTTCATAATAATGTCTCAATTCGTCTTTGAGATATGATGATGTAAATTAGATTATTCAATGTAACCTCAATAACAAGAGAGGCGATTTAAAAAAATTGTATCTTTTTAATTTATGGAATCGAAATAATTATAATTGGTGTGTTAAAACTAGATTAAATTTGCTTCAAAATGATTTTTATTTCATAATAATATCTCAATTCGTCTTTGAGATATGATGATGTAAATTAAATTATTCAATTTAACCTCAATAACAAGGCAGGTGATGTAAAAAAAATTATCTTTTTTATTTATTTAATCGAAGAAATTATAATTGGTATGTTAAAACTAGATTAAATTTGCTTCAAAATGATTTTTATTTCATAATAATGTCTCAATTCGTCTTTGAGATATGATGATGTAAATTAGATTATTCAATGTAACCTCAATAACAAGAGAGGCGATTTAAAAAAATTGTATCTTTTTAATTTATGGAATCGAAATAATTATAATTGGTGTGTTAAAACTAGATTAAATTTGCTTCAAAATGATTTTTATTTCATAATAATATCTCAATTCGTCTTTGAGATATGATGATGTAAATTAGATTATTCAATTTAACCTCAATAATAAGAGGGGGATTTAAAAAAAATGTATCTTTTTAATTTATGGAATCGAAGAAATTATAATTGGTGTGTTAAAACTAGATTAAATTTGCTTCAAAATTATTTTTATTTCATAATAATATCTCAATTCATCTTTGAGATATGATGACGTAAATTAAATTATTCAATTTAACCTCAATAACAAGAGAGGTGACGTAAAAAAAATTTATCTTTTTTATTTATTTAATCGAAGAAATTATAATTGGTGTGTTAAAACTAGATTAAATTTGCTTCAAAATGATTTTTATTTCATAATAATATCTCAATTCGTGTTTGAGATATGATGATGTAAATTAAATTATTCAATTTAACCTCAATAACAAGACAGGTGATGTAAAAAAAATTATCTTTTTTATTTATTTAATCGAAGAAATAATAATTGGTATGTTAAAACTAGATTAAATTTGCTTCAAAATGATTTTTATTTCATAATAATGTCTCAATTCGTCTTTGAGATATGATGATGTAAATTAGATTATTCAATGTAACCTCAATAACAAGAGAGGCGATTTAAAAAAATTGTATCTTTTTAATTTATGGAATCGAAATAATTATAATTGGTGTGTTAAAACTAGATTAAATTTGCTTCAAAATGATTTTTATTTCATAATAATATCTCAATTCGTCTTTGAGATATGATGATGTAAATTAAATTATTCAATTTAACCTCAATAACAAGACAGGTGATGTAAAAAAAATTATCTTTTTTATTTATTTAATCGAAGAAATTATAATTGGTATGTTAAAACTAGATTAAATTTGCTTCAAAATGATTTTTATTTCATAATAATGTCTCAATTCGTCTTTGAGATATGATGATGTAAATTAGATTATTCAATGTAACCTCAATAACAAGAGAGGCGATTTAAAAAAATTGTATCTTTTTAATTTATGGAATCGAAATAATTATAATTGGTGTGTTAAAACTAGATTAAATTTGCTTCAAAATGATTTTTATTTCATAATAATATCTCAATTCGTCTTTGAGATATGATGATGTAAATTAGATTATTCAATTTAACCTCAATAATAAGAGGGGGATTTAAAAAAAATGTATCTTTTTAATTTATGGAATCGAAGAAATTATAATTGGTGTGTTAAAACTAGATTAAATTTGCTTCAAAATGATTTTTATTTCATAATAATGTCTCAATTCGTCTTTGAGATATGATGATGTAAATTAGATTATTCAATGTAACCTCAATAACAAGAGAGGCGACTTAAAAAAATTGTATCTTTTTAATTTATGGAATCGAAATAATTATAATTGGTGTGTTAAAACTAGATTAAATTTGCTTCAAAATGATTTTTATTTCATAATAATATCTCAATTCGTCTTTGAGATATGATGATGTAAATTAAATTATTCAATTTAACCTCAATAATAAGACAGGTGATGTAAAAAAAATTATCTTTTTTATTTATTTAATCGAAGAAATTATAATTGGTATGTTAAAACTAGATTAAATTTGCTTCAAAATGATTTTTATTTCATAATAATATCTCAATTCGTCTTTGAGATATGATGATGTAAATTAAATTATTCAATTTAACCTCAATAATAAGACAGGTGATGTAAAAAAAATTATCTTTTTTATTTATTTAATCGAAGAAATTATAATTGGTATGTTAAAACTAGATTAAATTTGCTTCAAAATGATTTTTATTTCATAATAATATCTCAATTCATCTTTGAGATATGATGACGTAAATTAAATGATTCAATTTAACCTCAATAACAAGACAGGTGATGTAAAAAAAATTATCTTTTTTATTTATTTAATCGAAGAAATTATAATTGGTATGTTAAAACTAGATTAAATTTGCTTCAAAATGATTTTTATTTCATAATAATGTCTCAATTCGTCTTTGAGATATGATGATGTAAATTAGATTATTCAATGTAACCTCAATAACAAGAGAGGCGATTTAAAAAAATTGTATCTTTTTAATTTATGGAATCGAAATAATTATAATTGGTGTGTTAAAACTAGATTAAATTTGCTTCAAAATGATTTTTATTTCATAATAATATCTCAATTCGTCTTTGAGATATGATGATGTAAATTAAATTATTCAATTTAACCTCAATAACAAGACAGGTGATGTAAAAAAAATTATCTTTTTTATTTATTTAATCGAAGAAATTATAATTGGTATGTTAAAACTAGATTAAATTTGCTTCAAAATGATTTTTATTTCATAATAATGTCTCAATTCGTCTTTGAGATATGATGATGTAAATTAGATTATTCAATGTAACCTCAATAACAAGAGAGGCGATTTAAAAAAATTGTATCTTTTTAATTTATGGAATCGAAATAATTATAATTGGTGTGTTAAAACTAGATTAAATTTGCTTCAAAATGATTTTTATTTCATAATAATATCTCAATTCGTCTTTGAGATATGATGATGTAAATTAAATTATTCAATTTAACCTCAATAACAAGGCAGGTGATGTAAAAAAAATTATCTTTTTTATTTATTTAATCGAAGAAATTATAATTGGTATGTTAAAACTAGATTAAATTTGCTTCAAAATGATTTTTATTTCATAATAATGTCTCAATTCGTCTTTGAGATATGATGATGTAAATTAGATTATTCAATGTAACCTCAATAACAAGAGAGGCGATTTAAAAAAATTGTATCTTTTTAATTTATGGAATCGAAATAATTATAATTGGTGTGTTAAAACTAGATTAAATTTGCTTCAAAATGATTTTTATTTCATAATAATATCTCAATTCGTCTTTGAGATATGATGATGTAAATTAGATTATTCAATTTAACCTCAATAATAAGAGGGGGATTTAAAAAAAATGTATCTTTTTAATTTATGGAATCGAAGAAATTATAATTGGTGTGTTAAAACTAGATTAAATTTGCTTCAAAATTATTTTTATTTCATAATAATATCTCAATTCATCTTTGAGATATGATGACGTAAATTAAATTATTCAATTTAACCTCAATAACAAGAGAGGTGACGTAAAAAAAATTTATCTTTTTTATTTATTTAATCGAAGAAATTATAATTGGTGTGTTAAAACTAGATTAAATTTGCTTCAAAATGATTTTTATTTCATAATAATATCTCAATTCGTCTTTGAGATATGATGATGTAAATTAGATTATTCATGTAACTTCAATAACAGGAGAGGCGATTTAAAAAAATTGTATCTTTTTAATTTATGGAATCGAAATAATTATAATTTGTTTGTTAAAACTAGATTAAATTTGCTTCAAAATGATTTTTATTTCATAATAATATCTCAATTCGTCTTTGAGATATGACGATGTAAATTAGATTATTCAATTTGACGTCAATAATAAAAGAGGTGATTTAAAAAAATTTTATCTCTTTAATTTATGGAATCGAAATAATTATAATTTGTGTGTTAAAACTAGATTAAATTTGCTTCAAAATTATTTTTATTTCATAATAATATCTCAATTCGTCTTTGAGATATGATGATGTAAATTAAATTATTCAATTTAACCTCAATAATAAGAGGGGGATTTAAAAAAATTTTATCTTTTTAATTTATGGAATCGAAGAAATTATAATTGGTGTGTTAAAACTAGATTAAATTTGCTTCAAAATGATTTTTATTTCATAATAATATCTCAATTCATCTTTGAGATATGATGACGTAAATTAAATGATTCAATTTAACCTCAATAACAAGAGAGGTGACGTAAAAAAAATTTTATCTTTTTTATTTATTTAATCGAAGAAATTATAATTGGTGTGTTAAAACTAGATTAAATTTGCTTCAAAATGATTTTTATTTCATAATAATATCTCAATTCGTCTTTGAGATATGATGATGTAAATTAGATTATTCAATTTAACGTCAATAATAAAGAGGTGATTTAAAAAAAAAATTTCTCTTTAATTTATGGAATCGAAATAATTATAATGTGTGTGTTAAAACTAGATTAAATGTGCTTCAAAATTATTTTTATTTCATAATAATATCTCAATTCATCTTTGAGATATGATGACGTAAATTAAATGATTCAATTTAACCTCAATAACAAGACAGGTGACGTAAAAAAAAATTTATCTTTTTTATTTATTTAATCGAAGAAATTATAATTGGTGTGTTAAAACTAGATTAAATTTGCTTCAAAATGATTTTTATTTCATGGCGATATCTCAATTCGTCTTTGAGATATGACGATATAAATTAGATTATTCAATTGAACATCAATAACAAGAGTTTATACTTTATCTTACTTGAGTTAGAGTTTATATAAGGCATAATTTGGACGTAATGGTTCGATTTCTGGTTTAAAAATATTCTTAAATATTTCATTTATTTCCAACAGCTTGTTTAAAACACAGTTTAAAACAGGTTTTAAATACAATTTTTTGGTAGCAACGTAAAATAAGTTTAAAACAAAAAAAACTATTTAAAACAATTAAAAACAGGTGTTTTGTTCTAAAATTTAAAAAAAAACTGTTTTTTTTTCAACCCTGTCTAACAATAACAGACCATCAGCAGGTTCTGAGCTGAGGTGTAGTCCCTTCAGCATATTTTATGGTCCCATCTGGGTCTCGAACCCGCTACCACTTTTTATTATTGACGTGAACAATCTATATTATTATATATAGTACAGATCAAAGGTTTATGTGTAAACATGCGTGCAATAACGGAGAAAATAATTCGTACATAATCGAAATGATGTATCTAATGAAAATTTTATTTATTTATATCTGTCAAAATTATTTTGTCACACCTTTAAATTTTAAATCTAAATTCTAATTTTTTATCCTAAATTCTTTTAAAATTATTTAGTATTTTCTTCATTCCATAAAAATGGGGGACATAAAACTATCAGATATGAAGGCGACTTATTTTCCTCCGGCGTTGCAGCCGGTTTTTATGGGGGCCACGCCGCCGATAAAAACAGGATATGGGTCTTTGTACGGCTCATCGAATGTCGGTCATTTCCAAAATTACCGAAATGAAAATTTATCGAAATTTCAAGTTTGATTTTAATCTAATTGTAAAATAAAAAATTATTTTATAACTTTTATAATTTTAGATGCCCCCTTATGAATGGGGATTTATGAACACCCCGTACAGCCCAAGACCGGATATTGCAATCGCCGGAAAAGGAACTAACTGGGATCAAATGCTTCGTATGCCTCGTCCAATTTATTCAATGTTAGACGCTGGAAGACAACAAGAAGTGGATGATTTTTATAAAGTATTCAAAAAAATAATGTTTTTGATTTATTTTAATGAATTATTTTTAGGCTGTTCAACAACATAGGGATCAATACAAAGATCATAGTGGAAGATTACATGCTATGCGCTACTTTAAATCTGCTGAATATTCGTTCCAATGTCCGACGGATCCTACAAGGTTGGTTAATTTAAAAAAAATTAATCTGATAATGATTCAATTAATAATTTATTAATTAATTTCAGTACATATTTGAAATTCCCACAATATTACGTAAAATACAAGAGTCCTGCAGTTCTACCAATTTCTTACCGGAGAACTGTTACAACCCCACCTTTACCAGCTCGTGCTTTAACTGGAACTTATTCACCTTACAGTGATATTGCATACATAAAATAACTGTGTTTGTAAATGTATTTTGTTATTATTTTTTGTCTATTCCGTTTTGTAATCATTTTTTGTGATTGTTTTTAGATTAATAAATTAATTTTTTAAATTAATTTCTAACTAATTATTCAATGAATAAAAACTTTAGAGGTTACAATTTATCACAATATTAGGTTTGAGTTAATAATTTGACTTAATAATTTGAATTAATTTTCTTTTTTCTTGATTTTTATTGATTAAACACGCGATCTTATGGTGCGCAAGTAAAGGCGCTTTTAAAATTACTTAAATTTTTCACAACATGTTCAAATTCATGGCAGCCAATTGAAGTGTTATCTTCAACATCCATCTTACTCATAATCTAAAACATTTTTGAATCAATTTTTAGTTCATTTATGCATAAGTGTTCCTAAATTAAAAATATTGCGATCATATTGACTTTATTAAACTTACTTTTGAAACGAAATAGAAGTTACATATTAATGGGAGTTTATGACCAATGTACATACATGGGATGGGGAATGGGCTAATTATGTCTTTACAGAGTATTTGAAATACTTATTGATAATTCGATCTGTATTTTGTAATTAGAACGAAAAGTTTTGGAGTTTTAGACTGCCACAGATTGAAAGAAATTCTCATAACAGAATTCTGAGCGTTGTATTTGGACTTTTGAGAATGTTTTAATCGTTCAACCATGAAAAAGTTTAAAGAATCATCAAAGTTATGGCAATTAGAAGTGGATCTCGTCAGAATGAGTCGAATCGAAACCTAAGTTCAGGAAATTTTTGACGCTTACTATAATTCGAGAAAAGTTTACATAGGGAAGACTGGAAAATTTCTAAAAAAAAACGAACCATTACGGGTTTCTAAATGCTTCAGGGTTACATAAAACCCATAGTGATAGGAAAATCAAAAAATTCAAGGTGTTTTAGGAATTTTATCAACCCATTGCAAGCTCTAAGAAGGCGATGATATACTGGAAACCCTTTAAGGAATGGTTTTTTCAACATTTTGTACTTGAAATAAGATTTAAAATTATTTGCCATTTATTTCGTAATGCTGATTATATTTCAAAATTATATTACACAATTCGTAGGTGTGATCTTTCTGCGTGCTCAGGAGTTACCTCAGAAAGCAATTCTTCTTCTGGATAACGCACCGTCGCGTCCCATCCACAAGCAATAAAACTGAGGACTAAGGATGGAATGATCTATGTAAAATTCATACCTCCTAATATTACATAGAGAAGAGTTGGGGAAACATCTTCTCAGATTTGAATCAAGATAATGAGAATGCAGACGAAGATAGCATACCTCTAAATGTATTAAGGGAAAAATTAAGATGCGAAGAAAATTTGGTCTTTGATGCTATTAGGGATACAATAATTTTACTACAGGAGACGCTCCAATAAATTAATGCATAAGTGGTTTTAAAAGCCGATAGTAAAATCATAAACTGCGCATTTTAGAGTGCAGTGAAAAAAAATTGCCATTCTGATGCAATTAAAGCATTTAATGTGGCTGTAGAATAGTCCACTTCACCATTCTACATTGCAATTCAAGAAAAAGCAGTTATGGCCAAAATTGCTTAAAAAAATTCAGAAAAAGTTACAGATTTTTTTAAAGCTTCAGGAATAACAAAGACTTGGTCACTGTTTTTTGTGCTCACACTATCGCAAATATACAGTATTTTACATTAGAAAAACAAGAACTACTTAAAACTTTAGAGAATTATGACATTCACAAGTTTAGAGTAAGCAACTCAAACAAGATCCACTTCAATGAACACATAACAACAAATACAAGATTACTATTACAAGTTTCTAAAAACAATGAAATAGTTTCAAGTCTTCTCTACAAGTATTTTAAGTAATCTAGAAGTAGTCTCAAGTCTTCTACAAGCATTTCAAGTTTTGTGTAGGCAAAATCAAGTCTTCTAGAAGCAGCATCAAGTCCTCTAGAAGCATTTCAAGTCATCCTAAGTTAATGTCAAGATGTCTTGAAACGTATCAAGCCTTCTAGAAGCAGAATGAAGTGTTCTGAAATTATTCTAAGTCTTCTGGAAGTAGTATTAAGCGTTCAGGTAATAACTTGAAATGCAAGTTCTCTGGAAGCAGTATCAAGTCTTCCAGGATCATTCCAAGTCTTCTGAAAGCAATATTAAGTCTTATCGAAACATTTCAAATATTTTAGAAGCTGTATTAAGTCTTTCTGAAGCAATTCAAGTCTTCTAGAATCAGTATTAAGTCTTCTGGTAGCAATATCAAGTCTGCTAAAAGTAATATGTTCAATATTACTTCTAAAATGCTTCTGGCAGCATTTAAAGTTTTCTGGAAGTCTTCTAAAAGAAATATCAAGTCTTCCGAAAGCATTGCAAGTCTTCTGGAAACATTTCAAGTCTTCTGGAAATATTTCAACTCTTCTGGAAGCATTTCAAGTTTTCTGAAAGCAAGATCAAGTATTTTAGAAGCAGTATTAAGTTTTCTGTTAGCATTTTAAGTCTTCTGGAAGCATTTCAAGTCTTCGGTAGAAAAAGTTAAGTCTTCTAGAAGCTTTGCAATGCTTTGTTGGAAGCATTGCAAGTCTTCTGGAAACATTTTAAGTCTTCTGGAAGCATTACAAATCTTCTGAAAATATTTCATGTCCTTTGGAAACTATTCAGGTCTTCTACAACCATTTCAAGTCTTCTGAAAGCAACATCAAGTGTTCTAGAGGCACTATCAAGCCTTCTGGTAGCATTTTGTGTCTTCTGGAAGTATTTTAAGTCTTCTAGAATCAGTATCAAGTCTTCTAGAAGCAGTATCAAGTCTTCTAGAAATATTGCAAGTCTTTTAGAAACAGTATCAAGTTATCTGGAATTATTGCAAGTCTTCTAGAAGCTGGATCAAGTCATTTGGAAGCATTTCAAGCCTTCTGGAAACAATATTAAGTCTCCTAGAAGCAGTATCAAGTCTTTTGGAAGCAATATCAAGTTTTCTAGAAGCAGTATCACCTCTTTTGGTAACATTTATAACGCGAAGGCTCAACGGCGAGTCGTTTATGCGGAGATTTCGCCGGCGACTGCCGAAATAAGTCATTCGTGAAGACGATATGTTTTATTCATAAGACATTACGGGGGAAATTGTGCATCATTTTATTTGGAGGACATTTCCGACTGATTAATCCAAATTAAAAAAAAATCTTTTTTCATACATTTTGTGCTGCTTCTGGGTATTTTTGTATTTCGTTTCTATCATAGATATTATTATGCCTCTGTTTGTTTTGCCTAAGTAAGGCTTCTTGCTACTTTTAGTAGCCGTATGACTGCAGATGTTTACAATCATTATGCACCTGATTGGCTCCTTGATAAATGGCGTTTTTCTGCATGCTTCGTAAGCGAGAGATAAATCCGACTCTTACATAAGGAGAGTGTTTAAAACCGCTCTTATCATGGTGAGTATCTTAACACTTTCAAAACTTAGCAAAAATCTTCTTCCATTTTAATCCTCCTAACCATCTTGCCAACAGTATTTGATGTTCTGGCAACAACATTAGGTCTTCTTTCAAGAATATCTGATCTTCTGACAAAAATATTTGGTCTCCTATCAGCTATACCTGGTCTTCTGCAAGCAATACGTTTCTTTTCGTTTGCAGTGAGATTTAATCTTGTATTAAGAATAACTAATTGACTTCTAACAATATCTAACTTTTCGGGTGATGTTGGGTTGTGTTTGGTTGGGGTGCATTTGGGCTGCGTTTGAGGTCGGTTGGGTTGAGTTGTGTTGGGTCAAGTTTTCTGGAAACTTTTCAAGTCTTCTGGAAGTATTTCAAATCCTCTGCAACGCATTGCAAGTCTTTGGTAGACAAAATTAAGTCTTAATCAGTATCAAGTCTTCTAGAAGCAGCATTAAATCTTTTAGAAGCAGTATCAAGTCTTCTGTAAGCATTTTAAGTTTTCGGTAGACAAAATCAAGTCTTCTAGAAGCAGTACCAAGTCTTCTAGAAATATTGCAAGTCTTCTAAATTCATTTTACATCTTCCAGAGGCAATTTTAGAAATATTTCAAGTCTTCAAGAAGCAGTATCAAGTTATCTGGAAGCAATATTAAGTCTCCTAGAAGGAGTATTAAGTCTCCTGGAAGTATTTCAAGCCTTCTAATGTCAAATCGTCTGGAGCAATATCAAGTTTTCTAGGAACAGTATTACCTCAGTAACCTTTCAAGGTTTCTGGAAATATTTCAAGTCTTTTAGATACAGTATCAAGACTTCTGACAGCATTTTAAGCAATTTGGAAGCATTTCAAGTCTTCTGAAAGTATTTAAAGTCTTCTGGAATAAATATGAAGTCTTCTAAAAGCAGTATCAATTCTTATGGAAGCATTTCAAGTCTTCCAAAGCAAATATTACGTTCACTGAAAGCATTTCAAGTCTTCTAGAAGCAGTATCAATTGTTCTGGAAGCAATATAAGCCTTCTAGAAACATTTCAATGTCATTCAGAGGTAATATGAGACTTTCTAGATATTTCTAGAAGCAGTATCAAATGTTTTGGAAGCATTGCAAGTCTTCTGGAAGCATATCAAATCTTCTATAGCCAACACCAAATCTTTTAGAAGCAGTATCTAATCTTCTGGAAGTAGTTCTAATCCACGGCTATGTCCAGTTCACATTTTAAGTTCAACAGGAGACGAAAAGGTCAGAAAATTAAAAAGAGTTACCCAAAAAGATGCGAAGGATATTGCGCCAATAACAGAAGACCTTATGTATGGCCTTGAAAAAAGAATAGCCTTAAAAAAGAATTTTTCGATGAGAGGTCATGTTCAAAAGTTGTGATTTTTTTTAATTCAAAATTTCGATAAAAATATCAGTTTTTTCAGACATCACTTTGTGTCTAACTTTTTTAAATCATCACGTCACGTCTTAGTTATTGCTTTTCCAAATGTGTCTAAATGAGGGAAAAAATTATTTTTAATTTTTCAAATCATCTTAGGTTTTTTCCGTATTTTATTAAGAAAATTTTATGTCTAAGTTGATTTGAACATACATGCAGATAAAAAAAAGTATATAGAAAGCATTGTTCAAAATGTTCAGTTTATCAGTATATCTGATGCTGAAGATAATAAATTGCAAAAGTTTATTTTGTTACCAAATCATTTACGTAACGAAAATTTTTTAAAAATTTAACCAAACTTGTTAGCAACAACGGATTTCCAATAAATAATGAATTGAAATCCAATATCAAGCTTAATAACTTATTAAGAAAATGTAAATCTAATTTTGTTAAGATTGTTATATTTGACTAAAACTTGTGTAATCTTATCGATAATGCAAGCTGAGATATACCAAAAATACTTCAGATCCAATTCTCTTATAAATTCTGATGAGGTTATCTTGGACATAATTCTATAAATGCGTTTATAACATTCTTTCATTCTTTTAATGTTATTGATACATAGTGATAAACATATCCATTATAATCAACATTTTTTGTACTATCACCTCATTCAATTATTTATGTGAGTCACTCACTGAATCAATTGGTATGACCCATATTTGTAATTTGGGAACACTACAAGAATAAGCTATTTTACCACTTGCAAAATATGTTCCTGCTCAGCTTCTGAAATCTTTTGATCAATATTTTTAGAACATGTTAATCTTTTGATCAGTTCTCTTATATCATTAGGATCTATATGATTTTCATTATTAAAATCTAAAAACAAAGAAATTTGGTTATAAAAAAAATGCATTAAATTAAGTGTACCAAATAATTTATAGGCCCATCTAGCTTTAACGTGAACCGGACATTTATCCGACATCACCGAAAAGAAATCCAAAAGATCTTCAAAGGAGAAGCACCCATCTTGTTTTGAAGAAAATACAATTATGATGCGATCGCAAAATAAATTGAACTAAAAAATAAATTCATTCTAAAATCAATTTATAACTAATTTATCTTACTTTTATTTGAGGGATTTCTTGAAAAATATCCAATGCGTGAATCCGTTGTTCTAAGATAAAATTTACATCGTGATTTGATCTAGATCTAAAACAACTTTCAAATTTTTCGTACAACCTAAAATATAATTTCACTTAAAAAGGAAAAATGCCAAAAATTATATCTTACATCAAAATTTCTTTTTCATTTAAATAAGTCCACTTTAAATAGTCGTCCATTTTTGATTTTGGTATTGAGATGCTTTGGGAAGAGCCCATGATTGCAAAAGTTGACACACTCGAGTGCAGTACCAATTGGAACTGTTTGGTAAAATTTATCGATATCTAAATCGGATTGCTCAATCAAATAATTCCCGTTCGAGATAACATTTTTAATAGAATCTAATAAATGAGGTTTAGAGCTTATTTATCTTATGAAATGAATTAATGTATTGATAAAGGTATAAATATAAATAAACAGAGTAAATTAAATTATATTTATTACATTTTGTATAACTTAGTAATATTAAATTCTAAAAGTAAAAGAGTTCCCAAAATCGGACATTTTTCCTATTGCATGTTCAAACTCAATTGGTCCAATACTCCCGTTTTGTTCTATATCCATTGCACCTAACAACTAACAAAAATTTTTAATCAAAATTATTATTGTTTCTTTTATTAATCAACTTACAATATTGATAATCAATGCCTTATCCTCCTCCATTATCTCTTGATTTTTTGATTGATTTAGAAATGCTTTTTTCTCAACATACGTTAATCTGTTTATGATTTCAACGAAATCCTCTTTGTCTAATGCCCTATCATCCTTGAAATCTAAACGGAAATTGATTAGATTATTAATACTAATTTTTTTATCGATATAAAATTTTTTTACCAAAAATTCGGAACGCCCATAAAGCTTTCACGTTGGTTGGGCAATTTTCGGACATCACGGAACAAAAATCTAAAAGATCTTCGAAAGAAAAGCATTGATCATGACGCGATGAAAATACCCAACAGATTCGGTCGGCAAATGGGTTGTGCTTAAAAGAAAAATAATGTACAAATTAATTTAGCTTAAATGAAAGGATAAGTATTCCTAAACAATGAAAATTTTTCATAAAACAAGACTGCTTATGTATGATGTAGACTAGAGTCTAAATTTTACAGGATAAGGAAAATAAAATGGAAAATAAGCAAAGGTAAACAATCAGTAATTGTTTGTGGTTGAAATGTTTCAATGATAATCCAGATGTTTTCTTCTTGTTTAGACTTTATAGCACCAAAATTTTTTAGACACAATATTTTGAAGCTTATTACTTTATGGTTAGGTGTACAAACATGCTTTTGTATGTGAATCCTGATTGGGATCGCTACCTTTAATCTAAAATCTGAAAATTTTGTCCTACTCGCAATGTTGGCGACATGGTCTGGAATCAAAACCGTCCGATAGCAAGAACCGTTACATAATAACACATGATGGATGCCTCGTTAGTAGAATAAATGAATCATAGTAATGGAACTGAAAAAAATATTACCAACCATAAACCAAAGCGGAGGTAATGTCATGGAGCATCCACTATAAAATAACTAGTGTTAATTCATGATATTACGACAGATATCAACACAATAATATATTAATAAACTAGTTTTGTAAGACCCGCTTGAAAAGCGCTAATTCAAATTGAAAAACAAGTGATAAAATAAACGTGAGGTAAAAAGCATAAAAACGCGAATTACCAAAAATAAATATAAATTCCATTCAAATTGTTACATTGACAACTAGAAAAATTAATGACCCAATATCACCAACTTAAATTGTTTCCATAAAATGTTACAAAAATTTCATTACCGCATCGGATACTATAAGAAGTCTCATTACAGCACCCGTTTAAGTGCTGTAATAGCTTAATTATGACGTTAATTCGGCGGTCTGAAATAATAGATGCAAATAATTTGTTGAACGATGTTGAAGAACATACATAAACATATATAAATCTTAAATTCAACGTGAACATTTATGGCTATCTCAAGTTGATTAAAAATCACCAAAAATCGAATTCTTGAGATGAAACATTCAAAATTTATAGAAGTTAGTGTTTATTTTGTCATGGTGAAAACCAAATTAGAAAATCTTTATTCGTTTTTGAGATAAGGATTATTTAAGTTAACCTAATTTTTTATGATTTTTTGAAATTAATAATCTTGTTTTAAAAAGCCACGAAAGATCGAATTCTTAAGATATCTTAATGGGCTATTCATGATTTATAGAGAATAGTGTCTATTTTCTTGTGATGAAAGCGGATCTTGAAAATATTTATTCGTTTTTGAGATATAAATCATTAAATTAAACGTGAACATTTATGGCTATCTCAAGTTGATTAAAAATCACCAAAAATCGAATTCTTGAGATGAAACATTCAAAATTTATAGAAGTTAGTGTTTATTTTGTCATGGTGAAAACCAAATTAGAAAATCTTTATTCGTTTTTGAGATAAGGATTATTTAAGTTAACCTAATTTTTTTATGATTTTTGAAATTAATAATCTTGTTTTAAAAAGCCACGAAAAATCGAATTCTTAAGATATCTTAATGAACTATTCATGATTTATAGAGAATAGTGTCTATTTTCTTGTGATGAAAGCGGATCTTGAAAATATTTATTCGTTTTTGAGATATAAATCATTAAATTCAACGTGAACATTTATGGCTATCTCAAGTTGATTAAAAATCACCAAAAATCGAATTCTTGAGATGAAACATTCAAAATTTATAGAAGTTAGTGTTTATTTTGTCATGGTGAAAACCAAATTAGAAAATCTTTATTCGTTTTTGAGATAAGGATCATTTAAGTTAACCTAATTTTTTATGATTTTTTGAAATTAATAATCTTGTTTTAAAAAGCCACGAAAAATCGAATTCTTACGATATCTTAATGGGCTATTCATGATTTATAGAGAATAGTGTCTATTTTCTTGTGATGAAAGCGGATCTTGAAAATATTTATTCGTTTTTGAGATATAAATCATTAAATTCAACGTGAACATTTATGGCTATCTCAAGTTGATTAAAAATCACCAAAAATCGAATTCTTGAGATGAAACATTCAAAATTTATAGAAGTTAGTGTTTATTTTGTCACGGTGAAAACCAAATTAGAAAATCTTTATTCGTTTTTGAGATAAGGATTATTTAAGTTAACCTAATTTTTTATGATTTTTTGAAATTAATAATCTTGTTTTAAAAAGCCACGAAAAATCGAATTCTTAAGATATCTTAATGGGCTATTCATGATTTATAGAGAATAGTGTCTATTTTCTTGTGATGAAAGCGGATCTTGAAAATATTTATTCGTTTTTGAGATATAAATCATTAAATTAAACGTGAACATTTATGACTATCTCAAGTTGATTAAAAATCACCAAAAATCGAATTCTTGAGATGAAACATTCAAAATTTATAGAAGTTAGTGTTCATTTTGTCATGGTGAAAACCAAAATAGAAAATCTTTATTCGTTTTTGAGATAAGGATTATTTAAGTTAACCTAATTTTTTATGATTTTTTGAAATTAATAATCTTGTTTTAAAAAGCCACGAAAAATCGAATTCTTAAGATATCTTAATGTACTATTCATGATTTATAGAGAATAGTGTCTATTTTCTTGTGATGAAAGCGGATCTTGAAAATATTTATTCGTTTTTGAGATATAAATCATTAAATTCAACGTGAACATTCATGGCTATCTCAAGTTAATTAAAAATCGAATTCTTCAGATATTTTGATGAAACATTCAAAATTTATAGAGGTAAGTGTCTATTTTGTCATGGTGAGAACCAAATTAGAAAATCCTTATTCGTTTTGAGATAAAGATTATTGAAGTTGACCTGATTACTTATGATTTTTGGAAATTAATAATCTTGTTTTAAAAAACCACGGAAAGTCGAATTCTTAAGATATCTTAATTAATTATTCACGGTTTATACAGGAAACTGTCTATTTTCTCGCGATGAAAGCGGATCTTGAAAATATCTGTTCGTTTTTGAGATATAAATCATTAAATTCAACGTGAATATTTACGGCTATCTCAAGTTAATATAAATATTTTAATTTGTTTAAATATTATAAATATTTTAATGAAACATTCAAAATTTATAGAAGTTAGTGTTTATTTTGTCATGGTGAAAACCAAATTAGAAAATATTTATTCGTTTTTGAGATAAGGATTATTTAAGTTAACCTAATTTTTTATGATTTTTTGAAATTAAATAATCTTGTTTGTAAAAGCCACGAAAAATCGAATTCTTAAGATATCTTAATGGGCTATTCATGATTTATAGAGAATAGTGTCTATTTTCTTGTGATGAAAGCGGATCTTGAAAATATTTATTCGTTTTTGAGATATAAATCATTAAATTCAACGTGAACATTTATGGCTATCTCAAGTTCATTAAAAATCACCAAAAATCGAATTCTTGAGATGAAACATTCAAAATTTATAGAAGTTAGTGTTTATTTTGTCACGGTGAAAACCAAATTAGAAAATCTTTATTCGTTTTTGAGATAAGGATTATTTAAGTTAACCTAATTTTTTATGATTTTTTGAAATTAATAATCTTGTTTTAAAAAGCCACGAAAAATCGAATTCTTAAGATATCTTAATGGGCTATTCATGATTTATAGAGAATAGTGTCTATTTTCTTGTGATGAAAGCGGATCTTGAAAATATTTATTCGTTTTTGAGATATAAATCATTAAATTCAACGTGAACATTTATGGCTATCTCAAGTTGATTAAAAATCACTAAAAATCGAATTCTTGAGATATTTTAATGAAACATTCAAAATTTATAGAAGCTAGTGTCTATTTTGTCATGGTGAAAACCAACTTAGAAAATCATTATGCGTTTTTGAAATAAAGATTATTTAAGTTAACCTAATTTTTTATGATTTTTTGAAATTAATAATCTTGTTTTAAAAAGCCACGAAAAATCGAATTCCTAAGATATCTTAATGAACTATTCATGATTTATAGAGGAAAGTGTGCATTTTCTGGTGATGAAAGCGGATCTTGCAAATATTTATACGATTTTGAGATATAAATCATTAAATTAAACGTGAACATTTATGGCTATCTCGAGTTGATTAAAAATCACCAAAAATCGAATTCTTGAGATGAAACATCCAAAATTTATAGAAGTTAGTGTTTATTTTGTCATGGTGAAAACCAAATTAGAAAATCTTTATTCGTTTTTGAGATAAGGATTATTTAAGTTAACCTAATTTTTTTATGATTTTTTGAAATTAATAATATTGTTTTAAAAAGCCACGAAAAATCGAATTCTTAAGATATCTTAATGAACTATTCATGATTTATAGAGAATAGTGTCTATTTTCTTGTGATGAAAGCGGATCTTGAAAATATTTATTCGTTTTTGAGATATAAATCATTAAATTCAACGTGAACATTTATGGCTATCTCAAGTTGATTAAAAATCACCAAAAATCGAATTCTTGAGATGAAACATTCAAAATTTAGAGAAGTTAGTGTTTATTTTGTCATGGTGAAAACCAAATTAGAAAATCTTTATTCGTTTTTGAGATAAGGATTATTTAAGTTAACCTAATTTTTTTATGATTTTTGAAATTAATAATCTTGTTTTAAAAAGCCACGAAAAATCGAATTCTTAAGATATCTTAATGAACTATTCATGATTTATAGAGAATAGTGTCTATTTTCTTGTGATGAAAGCGGATCTTGAAAATATTTATTCGTTTTTGAGATATAAATCATTAAATTAAACGTGAACATTTATGGCTATCTCAAGTTGATTAAAAATCACCAAAAATCGAATTCTTGAGATGAAACATTCAAAATTTATAGAAGTTAGTGTTTATTTTGTCATGGTGAAAACCAAATTAGAAAATCTTTATTCGTTTTTGAGATAAGGATTATTTAAGTTAACCTAATTTTTTATGATTTTTTGAAATTAATAATCTTGTTTTAAAAAGCCACGAAAGATCGAATTCTTAAGATATCTTAATGGGCTATTCATGATTTATAGAGAATAGTGTCTATTTTCTTGTGATGAAAGCGGATCTTGCAAATATTTATTCGTTTTTGAGATATAAATCATTAAATTAAACGTGAACATTTATGGCTATCTCAAGTTAATTAAAAATCGAATTCTTGAGATATTTTAATGAAACATTCAAAATTTATAGAGGTAAGTGTCTATTTTGTCATGGTGAGAACCAAATTAGAAAATCCTTATTCGTTTTTGAGATAAAGATTATTGAAGTTGACCTGTTTACTTATGATTTTTGGAAATTAATAATCTTGTTTTAAAAAACCACGAAAAGTCGAATTCTTAAGATATCTTAATTAATTATTCACGGTGTATACAGGAAACTGTCTATTTTCTCGCGATGAAAGCGGATCTTGAAAATATCTGTTCGTTTTTGAGATATAAATCATTAAATTCAACGTGAACATTTACGGCTATCTCAAGTTAATATAAATATTTTAATTTGTTTAAATATTATAAATATTTTAATGATACATTCAAAATTTATAGAGGTGTTTTTTTTTTGTCATGCTGAGAACCAAATTAGAAAATCTTTATTCGTTTTTGAGATAAAGATTATTTAAGTTAACCTAATTTTTTATGATTTTTTGAAATCAATAACCTTGTTTTAAAAAACCACGAAAAGTCGAATCCTTAAGATATCTTAATGAACTATTCATGATTTATAGAGGAAAGTGTCTATTTTCTTGTGATGAAAGCAGATCTTGAAAATATTTATGCGTTTTTGAGATATAAATCATTAAATTCCAAGTGAACATTTATGGCTATCTCAAATTGATTGAAAATCACCAAAAATCGAATTCTTGAGATATTTTAATGAAACATTTAAAATTTATAGAGGTAAGTGTATATTTTGTCATGGTGAGAACCAGATTAGAAAATCCTTATTGGTTTTAAAGATAAAGATTATTGAAGTTTACCTGATTTCTTACGATTTTTGGAAATTAATAATAAATATAATTTACCTACAACTTTTCTCTGTATTTTAAAGGCTCAATCTTTAAAAAGTTTTCTTATTTGTTAATTATGTTCTTTTAAAACTGTCAAAAACCGTTCGATAACTATTGTATGCAATATCTAACAATTAGTTCGTACCAGAACACCAATAGGCGATATCGACTCGATAAAAGATATCGATCCAATAACTGTCGCTCCGATATCTACTCAATACTATAACGTACGAGAAACCGGGCATTAGTGATGACGGTTTTGAATCTTCAAAGAAACCCCCAACAGCAAACTATTCAGTATATGAATTTGAAACAACTTTTCCTAAGATAGGTAACAGTTCCAAATTTATACTTCCGGAAATAGGAATACCATCTAAAGATGGTGTGAAAATCCTATAACACAAAAATTTTAAAAAATCATGAATTAAATGCATTTAAATTAAATTGACTATTTTAATTGTTATTAAATCGAATGAAATGAAGCAATTTCCGAAAAAATTGAAAAAAATCATTAGCAATGTTTAGCTCCAGGTTCATCTCGAATTTTAGAATTAAAGTGGATTGAAAAAATATATCTTCTCACAAAAAGAAAAAGTTTCTTCATTTATTAATCGAACAAGTATACTTGATACGTTATACTTGATATACTTGTACGTTCTATGCTTTTTCAGCCTTTAACTACTTATTGTATTTATTGTATCTTTGGTGTGTTCAACATAATTTTATTTTCTTTTTTAAAATGTTTTAATCATTTATGTTTTTCATAAAAAAAATTATTGACAATCAGACGTGGCACCTGATGACGGCGTAAAAACCGAAACAAATTTGTAGCGCCGATTAATAAATAAGGAAACTTCATCTTTTTGTGAAAAAATATTATATTTTTTTAATCCATTTTAATTCTGAAAGAAATCAGTCTGACATCATGGTATCAAGTTGGGTTGGGTAGAGCGTCAACTTCATAGGATGCCTCATATTGAATGGTATGAAGTTGGATCTAATCTTTCATGTTATATTGAACTTAAAAGACTTGTTGTTTTAGGGTTGATTTTGGTTCTCTATGATTGGGTTAGGTAGAGCTTCAACTTCATACCATCCATTATATTGAATGGTATGAACAAAATCAAACCCAGAATTCATCTTTCATATTGAATTGAAGGTTTGTTGTTTTGGATTTGGTTTTTTGTTATATGAGGGATGGTATGAAGTTGAACCTTAACTTCACAAGTTCGCTTTGAAGTTGGAGCTCAACCCAACTCAATCATAGAAGAAAACTTTCATACTATCCTTCATTTTCTTCTAATTATAGAAGAAAAAATCATGGAATATTTCCGAAAAACTTGGAAGATTCTTCATATTGAGTTGGGTTTAGTTGTGTTAAGCTGCAATTTCATATCATTCAATATGAGAAATGTTATGGGTTGGATTAAGTTGGTTGCGTTCAGTTTAGTTAAGTTGGATTTGGTTTGGTTAGGTTGGGTTGACCTTCGACTTTACACCTTTCAATATGAAGGATAGAATGAAGTTGGAGCTCAACCCAATTCAATCAATAACATGCTTCAAATATCAAGAACCAATATAAACGGATCTTTATAACTAAAAATAAATGTCGAAATAACTTGAGATTGTTGCCTGGGTACCCACGCAGCAGCCCTATCAAGACTCAAATTGAATTGGATCAGACGAATTGGGTCTGAAAAAATTCAAAATTCGTGCTTTCCAAAAACCGTTCAAAGCCGTTGCTTGAACTGAATTGGGAAGAAAAAGCTCAATAGTACATTAAAATTTAAAAAAACCATAGAAATAGATAACTTCAATCCGGATTTGTAATTATCAACGATATCGTATGGATGCTCCTTTGGTAGCGTTTCCAGTCTTCTATACGCAATATCAAGTCTTCTAGAAGAAGTATCAAGTCTTTTGAAAGCATTGCAAGTCTTCTGGAAGCATTTCAAGTTTTTTAGAAGCAGTATCAAACCTTTTGAAAATAGTGCAAGTCCCACTCTATTCTTTGGGACTTCACAACTTAGGAAGATAACCAAATTGATGTGCAAAAGCTGATTAAATTTACGTCTGATGGTGTGTCCATAATGCTTGGAAAACGAAATTGTGTGCTAAATTAAAGCAGAATCTTTCACATTAGGTACAACAAATCAAGTGTTCTAGAAGCATTTCAAGCCTTCTGGACACAATACCAAGTCTTAAAGAAGCAGTATCAAATCTTCCAGAAGCAGTAATAAATCGTGTGGAAGTAGTTCAAATCTTTTGAAAGCATTTCAAGTCTTCTAGTAGCAGTAGTCTTTTAGTAGTCCAAAGGCAATATCAAGTCTTCGGGAAACATTACAATCTTCTGGAAACGTTACATGTCTTCTGGAAGGATTTCAAATCTTCTGGATGCAATATCAAGGTTTCTAGAAGCAGTATCAAATCTTGCAGGAGCAGTAACAAATCTTCCAGAAGTAGTTCAAGTCTTCTGGAAGCATTTCAAATCTTCTAGAAGCAGTATCAAACCTTTTGGAATCATTGCAAGCCTTCTGGATACAATATCAAGTCTTAAAGAAGCAGTATCAAATCTTCCAGAAGCAGTAATAAATCGTGTCGAAGTAGTTCAAACCTTTTGAAAGCATTTCAAGTCTTCTAGTAGTAGTAGTCTTTTAGTAGTCCCAAGGCAATATCAAGTCTTCGGAAAACATTACAAATCTTCTGGAAACGTTACATGTCTACTGAAAGAATTTCAAATCTTCTGGATACAATATCAAGGTTTCTAAAAGCAGTATCAAATCTTGCAGGAGCAGTAACAAATCTTCTGAAAGCAGTTCAAATCTTCTGGAAGCATTTCAAATCTTCTAGAAGCAGTATCAAACCTTCTGAAATCATTGCAAGCCTTCTGGATACAATATCAAGTTAAAGAAGCAGTATCAAATCTTTCAGAAGCAGTAATAAATCGTGTGAAAGTAGTTCAAATCTTTTGAAAGCATTTCAAGTCTTCTAGCAGTCCAAAGGCAATATCGAGTCTTCGGGAAACATTACAAATCTTTTAGAAACGCTACAAGTCTTCTGGAAGAACTTCAAATCTTCTGGATGCAATATCAAGGTTTCTAGAAGCAGTATCAAATCTTGCAGGAGCAGTAACAAATCTTCTGGAAGTAGTTCAAGTCTTCTGGAAGCATTTCAAATCTTCTAGAAGCAGTATCAAACCTTCTGGAATCATTACAAGCCTTCTGGATACAATATCAAGTCTTAAAGAAGCAGTATCAAATCTTCCAGAAGCAGTAATAAATCGTGTGGAAGTAGTTCAAATCTTTTGAAAGCATTTCAAGTCTTCTAGTAGCAGTAGTCTTTTAGTAGTACCAAGGCAATATCAAGTCTTCGGGAAACATTACAAATCTTCTAGAAACGTTATAAGTCTTCTGGAAGAATTTCAAATCTTCTGGATGCAATATCAAGGTTTCTAGAAACAGTATCAAATCTTGCAGGAGCAGTGACAAATCTTCTGGAAGTAGTTCAAGTCTTCTGGAAGCATTTCAAATCTTCTAGAAGCAGTATCAAACCTTCTGGAATCATTGCAAGCCTTCTGGATACAATATCAAGTCTTAAAGAAGCAGTATCAAATCTTCCAGAAGCAGTAATAAATCGTGTGGAAGTAGTTCAAATCTTTTGAAAGCATTTCAAGTCTTCTAGTAGCAGTAGTCTTTTAGTAGTACCAAGGCAATATCAAGTCTTCGGGAAACATTACAAATCTTCTAGAAACGTTATAAGTCTTCTGGAAGAATTTCAAATCTTCTGGATGCAATATCAAGGTTTCTAGAAACAGTATCAAATCTTGCAGGAGCAGTGACAAATCTTCTGGAAGTAGTTCAAGTCTTCTGGAAGCATTTCAAATCTTCTAGAAGCAGTATCAAACCTTCTGGAATCATTGCAAGCCTTCTGGATACAATATCAAGTCTTAAAGAAGCAGTATCAAATCTTCCAGAAGCAGTAATAAATCGTGTGGAAGTAGTTCAAATCTTTTGAAAGCATTTCAAGTCTTCTAGTAGCAGTAGTCTTTTAGTAGTACCAAGGCAATATCAAGTCTTCGGGAAACATTACAAATCTTCTAGAAACGTTATAAGTCTTCTGGAAGAATTTCAAATCTTCTGGATGCAATATCAAGGTTTCTAGAAACAGTATCAAATCTTGCAGGAGCAGTGACAAATCTTCTGGAAGTAGTTCAAGTCTTCTGGAAGCATTTCAAATCTTCTAGAAGCAGTATCAAACCTTCTGGAATCATTGCAAGCCTTCTGGATACAATATCAAGTCTTAAAGAAGCAGTATCAAATCTTCCAGAAGCAGTAATAAATCGTGTGGAAGTAGTTCAAATCTTTTGAAAGCATTTCAAGTCTTCTAATAGCAGTAGTCTTTTAGTAGTCCCAAGGCAATATCAAGTCTTCGGGAAACATTATAAATCTTCTAGAAACGTTACAAGTCTTCTGGAAAAATTTCAAATCTTCTGGATGCAATATCAAGGTTTCTAGAAGCAGTATCAAATCTTGCAGGAGCAGTATCAAATCTTCTGGAAGTAGTTCAAGTCTTCTGGAAGCATTTCAAATCTTCTAGAAGCAGTATCAAACCTTCTGGAATCATTGCAAGCCTTCTGGATACAATATCAAGTCTTAAAGAAGCAGTATTAAATCTTCCAGAAGCAGTAATAAATCGTGTGGAAGTAGTTCAAATCTTTTGAAAGCATTTCAAGTCTTCTAGTTGTCCAAAAGCAATATCAAGTCTTCGGGAAACATTACAAATCTTCTGAAAACGTTACATGTCTTCTGGAAGAATTTCAAATCTTCTAGATGCAATATCAAGGTTTCTAGAAGCAGTATCAAATCTTCCAGAAGCAGTAATAAATCGTGTGGAAGTAGTTCAAATCTTTTGGAAGCATTTCAAGTCTTCTAGTAGCAGTAGTCTTTTAGTAGTCCAAAGGCTATATCAAGTGTTCGGGAAACATTACAAATCTTCTGGAAACGTTACATGTCTTCTGAAAGAATTTCAAATCTTCTGGATGCAATATCAAGGTTTCTAGATGCAGTATCAAATCTTCTGGAATCATTGCAAATCTTCTGGATGCATTTCAAGTTTTCTGGAAGCATTTCAAGTCTTCCGCACACAATACCAAGACGTATTAGAAAAGTTTTAGAAACATTTCAAGTCGTCTCGATGCAATATCAAGGCTCCCAGAAACAGTATCAAATATTTCAGGAGCACTAACAAACAAGTAGTTCTCGAAGAAATCTCTTGAAAGTATTTCAAATCTTCTAGGAGCGGTATCAAGTCTTCTAGAAGCAGTTCAACTCTTCCAGAAGCATACCAAGACTTCTAGAAATACAATCAAGTCTTGTGGAAGCATGTCAAGTCCTTTTTAGAAAAATCAAATCTTCTAGAAGTAGTATTAAGTTTTCTGGAAGAATTGCAAGCTTTTGGAAAACATTTCAAATCGTCCAAAGGCTTGAAGTCTTCTGGATGCAATATCAAGGCTTCTAGAAGCAGTATCAAAGCTTCCAGGAACAGTAACAAATCTTTTGAAAGTAGCTCCAGTCTTCTAGAAATATTGCACGTCTTCTGGAGGCATTTTAAGTCTTCTGATAGTATTTCAAATCGCTCAAAAGATATATCAAGTCTTCGGTAAAAATTACCAATCTTCATTTCAAGTCCTTTGGACGCAATATCAGTTGTACTAAACAGTAATAACAGTTTAATTCGTCTGGAAGGGTTTTAAGCCATTGGAAGCAGTATTAAATGTTCTCGAAGTAGTGTCAAGTTTTGTGGAAGCATGTCTTTTGAAGGTATTTCCAGATTTTTGAAACAATTCAAACATCTGTCTCAATTCAAATACGCGCTCTCAAAAAAACTTTAGTAGCAAATTCTGAGGCAAATTAATTGAAAATGGCAACTAATATTTGTTAACTTAACAAATTTGTATGGATGCTTGTGCAATAAGAGAACCCACGTATTTGGCGCGTATGTACAGGGTGTATTAAAAGTATGGAATAATGGTTTTACAAATGCCTTGACTTGAGTTAATATTAAAAAAAGTTTTAAATAAAAGTTACTTAAAACTATTTTCCGCATATCTTGTTGTAGGAATAAATTAAAAATGATGATAGCGGTTAAAGTTACGACATGGTGTTTGTTTTTTAAATGGAGCATCCTGTATATTTTAAGGTATTGGGATTCTTTTTGATAAGCTGTTGCAAAATGCCATAAAATTTTAATGCTTTAAAGTTTATGGAAAGTCTTCAAATACCTTCTTCACTTCGAAACAGTTTTTGAAGAAGATTAATTATTATAATTTAAAAAATAATTATTATTCTTACCTCTATTTGTGGTAAAATTTTATATATTTCTTGAAATGGAACTCGACGTTCAAAAACGTCGATTGATTGACCATCAGGACATCTTAATTCTTTAAACTTCCTATATAAACTAAATACAACAAGATAAATAACCAAAATAAGATATAATTCATTTATTTACCTCATTATTTCCGATTTATTCAAATGAGTTAATTCGATATACTCTTGTAACTGTTCTTTACTCATTGAGCCCATATTTCCACCCATTTTTTTCTCTAAATACAATTTCACAAAAACAAACTTTTTTGGTTAAATCACCTGGATGAGTATAATTTCACAGTGATCTCATTAAAAATATACAACTGCAATCGTATTAAATGTTGGTACGAAAAATAAGGCTTATCTTATCTTTTTATTAAACACTACAGGAAAGTGACAAAAAGTTTTTGTAAATTTTTTATAAAGAATAAAAACAAATAGACGTCGTTAAAATTTATTTATTAAATACAAAAGGATTTCATTTTTTTTATAAACACATTGTGATAAATTTTTTATTTTATAAAATAAACCTATGAGGTATTAAAAAAATCAATCGGAACTGACAGAAATATTAAAGTTATTAAAAGAACTGAAATTGAGCACTTAATTTCATTTATCAAATAAATTTTTTAAAAATTAATTACTTTCCGAACTTTATCAATTCTATCAACTTTTTTCACCTCTCTAACACCTAAACTTACACCACCACTTTGAACGTTGACCCTATCTTTTAAAACGTTATCTCTATCTTTTAAATTAACGTCATTTTCTTTTGAAACGTTTTCTTTCGCTTGGGAAACGTCCATTTTCTTTACATTTTCAAGAGACACGTAACCGGACGGTTTTAAAGTTTTTAATCTTCTTTGTTCGTACTCTTGGACGATTTCGTCGACCGATTTTCCTTGCAAAACGGCGTTTACATGTAGCCGGGCTATTTTTAGCATTCGTTCACTTGTCCCTCCTTCCGGTCGTGGTGCATTTGCTGATAAATCCGGAAGAAATCTTTTTGTCACTCTGCAAAGGACGGCTGCGTATTGTTTGTAATTTGGATGGGACATATTGATTTTTTGAGCTCGCAGTGTTTCGTAAATTGCCCATAGTAATTTCTAAATAAAGAAAATAATTAAAAAAATAAATAAATTTTTTAGTAAAACCACGATATAACGGACATTACTACATTTGTATATTTAAATATAAGGGGTCGAAATATATGTGAATAATTTATATGATGACCTATATGGTCCCTGTTAATCCGACCAACCCAGCTAAAGATGCAGCAACGAAGCTGGATGGAATGTTGACTGAGAGGTCTAAGAGAGTTTCCAGAAGATTTCAAAAGCTTCCAGATGATTTGATATTGCCTATGGACGACTTAAGACTGCGTTCAGAAGACATGAGATGCTTCCAGAAGCTTTGATATAGCCTCTGGACGATTTAAGACTGCGTGCAGAAGACATGAAAAGCTTCCAGAAGCTTTGATATTGCGTCTGGAAGACTTAAAATACTTCTAGAAGACTTGAAATGCCTCCGGAACATTTGATACTGCTTTTAGAAGACTTGAATAACCACCAGAAAACTTAATACTGCTGCTAGAAGGCTTGAAATGCTTCCAGAAGCATTAAAATTATCTCTGGAAAACTTAAAATGCTTCCAGAAGACTTGATAGTGCTTTCAGAAGACGTGTAATACTCTCAGAGAACTTGTAATGCTTCCATAAGACTTGATACTGCTACCAAAAGACTTGATACTGCTACCAAAAGACTTGATACTGCTACCAAAAGACTTGATACTGCTTTCAGAAGATTTATTACTGCTTTCACAAGAATAATTGATACTGTTTCCAGAAAACCTAAAATGCTTCCAGAAGACTTGATACTGTTTCCAGAAGACTCGAAATTCTTCCAAAAAATTAGTAATGCTTCCAGAAAACTTGATACCGCTTCTGGAAGACTTGAAATGTTTCCAGAAGCTTTGAAATTGCCTCTGGAAAACTTGTAATGCCTCCAGAAAACTTGCAATGCTTCCAAACGACTTGATATTGCTTCTAAAAGACTTATAATGCTTCCAGAAAACTTGGAATATATCCAGAGGATTTGATACTGGTTCTAGAAGACTAGAAATGCCTTCAGAACACTTAATACTGCTTCTAGAAGACTTGAAATGCGTCCAGACGACTTGATATTGCTTCTAAAAGACTTGTAATGCTTCCAGAAAACTTGGAATATGTCCAGAGGATTTGATACTGCTTCTAGAAGACTTGAAATGTTTCCAAAATCATTGAAATTATCTCTGAAAAACTTAAAATGCTTTCAGAAGACTTGACACTGCTTCCGCAAGACTTGATAGTGATTCCAGAAGACTTGACACTGCTTTCACAAGAATTGATGTTTCCAGAAGACTTGATATTGTTTCTAGAAAATTGAAATACTACCAGAAAATTTGATACTGTATAATGTTTCCAGAAGCTTTGAAATTGCCTCTGGAAAGCTTGCCAAGCCTCCAGAAGACTTTCAATACTTTCAGACGACTTGATATTGCTTCAAAAATACTTGTAATTCTTCCAGAAAACTTGGAATGTATCCAGAGGATTTGATACTGCTTCTAGAAGACTAGAAATGCCTTCAGAACACTTAATACTGCTTCTAGAAGACTTGAAATGCGTCCAAACGACTTGATATTGCTTCTAAAAGACTTGTAATGCTTCCAGAAAACTTGGAATGTGTCCAGAGGATTCGATACTGCTTCTAGAAGACTTGAAATACCACCATAAAACTTAATACTACTTCTAGAAGACTTGAAATGCTTCCACAATCATTGAAATTATCTCTGAAAAACTTAAAATGCTTTCAGAAGACTTGACACTGCTTCCGCAAGACTTGATAGTGATTCCAGAAGACTTGACACTGCTTTCACAAGAATTGGTGTTTCCAGAAGACTTGATATTGTTTCTAGAAAATTGAAATACTACCAGAAAATTTGATACTGTATAATGTTTCCAGAAGCTTTGAAATTGCCTCTGAAAAGCTTGCTAAGCCTCCAGAAGACTTTCAATACTTTTAGACGACTTGATATTGTTTCAAAAATACTTGTAAATCCTCTGGAATGTATCCAGAGGATTTGATACTGCTTCTAGAAGACTTGAAATACTACCAGAAAACTTAATATTGCTGCTAGAAGGTTTGAAATGCTTCCAGTAGCAATGAAATTATCTCTGCAAAACTTAAAATGCTTCCAGAAGACTTGATACTGCTTCTAGAAAACTTGAAATACTACCAGAAAACTTAATACCGCTTCTGAAAGAGTTGAAATGCCTCCAAAAAACTTGAAATCTTCCAAAAGGCTTAAGACTTCTACAATATTTGAGATGCTTGAGATGCTTATTTGAGAATGCTGAAGATTCGACACTGCTTCTAGAGAACTTGAACTACTTCCAGAAGACCTAATACTACTTTTAGAAGACTTGATTTTGCTACCAGAAAATTAAATACTGCTTCTAGGAAACTTGAAATGTTTCCAGATGATTTGATATAGGCTCTGGAAGACTTGAAATGCTTCCAAACAACTTAATACTACTTCTCAAAGTGTTAAAATGCCTCTAAAAAAACTTGAAGCTTCCAAAAGGCTTCAGACTGCTTTTAGAATGATAAAGTTTCTTCCAATTTCATCGTATTTATATAACTAAAATAAAAGCTCGTGTTTGGTTTAAAACGATGTATTTTTATTAGTTTTATAATCGGTGCACACTCAGCATTTTGCAAAATATTTGAATTAATTCGCAGGCTCAATAGAGTTCCAACCCTGCGCACCACACTCTAACTGCCAAAGAGTACTACTACAGAGGATTTAGGCCCGCTTTTACCAACCTCCAGTTAAACTAACTAGCGGTGGTTATATCGATTTTAAGCGCTTCCATTGGTTATGAGCCGGTTTTTAACTGTTAGATAATTTTATCTGGAGGTGGTAAAAGTTGCCCTTAGAGAGATTAATTGTCAAACAGTGTTCGTCGGCAACATCAACTAAATCTTATAAATTAGCATTTATATTATTTTCAGCCACAACATTAGTAGTAGGAAATGTGTAGTAGAGTTGGATGTCATCAGTATATGTGGAATACACTGCATTCCACTCAATATGTTCAATACTCAAATATGGAACCCTGTAGGACATCCGTAATATACAAGAGTGCTGTTATGTAGTCAGAGCGGAAACCAGACTGAAATGTAGAGAGTATAGAATACTCATCCAAGTGCACCTATAACCTAGTCTCAAATATCTCTGAGATACTGTTAAAATACTTATCGGCCAAAGATCCTGTAATTGACTGACGTTACCAGTTTTAGGGACTGGTGTAATTAGAGAAGTCTTCCACTTGACTGTATATACCGAATTCTCAATGCAATCCAATTTACCATCCATTTTGATTTTTGAGTTATGAAAGATTTTTGCAATAAAAATCAGCAATTTTGATATTTTAGAGATTTTCATAACGAATACTTTTCATACATGGATTAAATGATGATGAATTTTAGAGATTTTTGATCATTACCCCAGAATGCAAGAAGTATCTCTCTGTCTGTTGTAATATTTGAGATGTATTTTATTTCTATGTTGAAACGCTAAAATTATGATACTTTGAAGGTTTTTGTTGTAATCCTGCAATCCTATTATATCTAGGAATATAACCAATGCCCGAACACAAGTTTGCATCAACATTTAAAATCCAGCGCCTCGCAGTAAAGATACAAAGTCTTCTAGAAGATTTTCTCCTAAAACGCCGAGATCGTAGGCGAGCGAGGCGCTAAAATTCTATGTATCGATTTGTCAAATTTAACGCATAGTCTGCAAGCGACCTTGGCGAAGTGTTACAAAATCGTTCTTTACATATCTTACCAAAGATGCAAAGTTTTCTAGAAGATTTTGTGCCAAAACGCCAAGGTCGCTTGCGGGCGAGACGCTACAATCCTTCAAAATTCATCTTTCAAAATGGATGATTTTGTGTCAACATTTAAAATCCAACGCCTCGTCCACAAGCGAACTTCGTAAAGTTGTACAAAATCGTTTCTTACATGTCTTAGTAAAGACACAAAGTCTTCTAGAAGATTTTCTCCCAAAACGTTAAGGCCGTTTGCGAGCGAGGCGCTACAATTTTCCAAAATTAAAGATTTTGTATCGATTTGTCAAATCTGATGCTTCGCCTGCAAGCGACCTTAGCGAAGTGGGACAAAATCGTTCCTTACATATCTTACCAAAGATACAAGGTCTTCTAAAAGAAGATTTTGTGCTAAAACGCTAAGGTCGCCTGCGGGCGAGAAGCTACAATCCTTGAAAATTCATCTTTCAAAATGGATGATTTTGTGTCAACATTAAAAGCGTCTCGCCCACAAGCGACCTTCGCAAAGTGGTACAAAATCGTTCCTTACATGTCTTAGTAAAGACACAAAGTCTTCTAGAAGATTTTCTCCCAAAACGTTAAGGCCGTTTGCGAGCGAGGCGCTACAATTTTCCAAAATTAAAGATTTTGTATCGATTTGTCAAATCTGATGCTTCGCCTGCAAGCGACCTTAGCGAAGTGGGACAAAACCGTTCCTTACATATCTTAGCAAAGATATAAGGTCTTCTAAAAGAAGATTTTGTGTTAAAATGCTAAGGTCGCCTGCGGGCGAGAAGCTACAATCCTTGAAAATTCATCTTTCAAAATGGATGATTTTGTGTCAACATTAAAAGCGTCTCGCCCACAAGCGACCTTCGCAAAGTGGTACAAAATCGTTCCTTACATGTCTTAGTAAAGACACAAAGTCTTCTAGAAGATTTTCTCCCAAAACGTTAAGGCCGTTTGCGAGCGAGGTGCTACAATTTTCCAAAATTAAAGATTTTGTATCGATTTGTCAAATCTGATGCTTCGCCTGCAAGCGACCTTAGCGAAGTGGGACAAAATCGTTCCTTACATATCTTACCAAAGATACAAGGTCTTCTAAAAGAAGATTTTGTGCTAAAACGCTAACGTCGCCTGCGGGCGAGAAGCTACAATCCTTGAAAATTCATCCTTCAAAATGGATGATTTTGTGTCAACATTAAAAGCGTCTCGCCCACAAGCGACCTTCGCAAAGTGGTACAAAATCGTTCCTTACATGTCTTAGTAAAGACACAAAGTCTTCTAGAAGATTTTCTCCCAAAACGTTAAGGCAGTTTGCGAGCGAGGCGCTACAATTTTCCAAAATTAAAGATTTTGTATCGATTTGTCAAATCTGATGCTTCGCCTGCAAGCGACCTTAGCGAAGTGGGACAAAATCGTTCCTTACATATCTTACCAAAGATACAAGGTCTTCTAAAAGAAGATTTTGTGCTAAAACGCTAAAGTCTTCTGCGGGCGAGACACTACAATCCTTCAAAATTCATGATTTTGTGTCAACATTTAAAATCCAGCGCCTCGCCCACAAGCGACCTTCGTAAAGTGGTACAAAATCGTTTCTTACATGTCTTAGTAAAGACACAAAGTCTTCTAGAAGATTTTCTCCCAAAACGTTAAGGCCATTTGCGACCGAGGCGCTACAATTTTCCAAAATGAAAGATCTTGTATCGATTTGTCAAATCTGACGTTTCGCCTGCAAGCGACCTTAGCGAAGTGGGACAAAATCGTTCCTTACAAATCTTACCAAAGATACAAGGTCTTCTAAAAGAAGATTTTGTGCTAAAACGCTAAGGTCTTCTGCGGGCGAGACACTACAATCCTTCAAAATTCATGATTTTGTGTCAACATTTAAAATCCAGCGCCTCGCCCACAAGCGACCTTCGTAAAGTGGTACAAAATCGTTTCTTACATGTCTTAGTAAAGACACAAAGTCTTCTAGAAGATTTTCTCCCAAAACGTTAAGGCCATTTGCGACCGAGGCGCTACAATTTTCCAAAATGAAAGATCTTGTATCGATTTGTCAAATCTGACGTTTCGCCTGCAAGCGACCTTAGCGAAGTGGGACAAAATCATTCCTTACAAATCTTACCAAAGATACAAGGTCTTCTAAAAGAAGATTTTGTGCTAAAACGCTAAGGTCTTCTGCGGGCGAGACACTACAATCCTTCAAAATTCATGATTTTGTGTCAACATTTAAAATCCAGCGCCTCGCCCACAAGCGACCTTCGTAAAGTGGTACAAAATCGTTTCTTACATGTCTTAGTAAAGACACAAAGTCTTCTAGAAGATTTTCTCCCAAAACGTTAAGGCCATTTGCGAGCGAGGCGCTACAATTTTCCAAAATTAAAGATCTTGTATCGATTTGTCAAATCTGACGTTTCGCCTGCAAGCGACCTTAGCGAAGTGGGACAAAATCGTTCCTTACAAATCTTACCAAAGATACAAGGTCTTCTAAAAGAAGATTTTGTGCTAAAACGCTAAGGTCGCCTGCGGGCGAAACGCTACAATCCTTCAAAATTCATCTTTCAAAATGGATGATTTTGTGTCAACATTTAAAATCCAGCGCCTCGCCCACAAGCGACCGTCGTAAAGTGGTACAAAATCGTTTCTTACATGTCTTAGTAAAGACACAAAGTCTTCTAGAAGATTTTCTCCCAAAACGTTAAGGCCGTTTGCGAGCGAGGCGCTACAATTTTCCAAAATTAAAGATCTTGTATCGATTTGTCAAATCTGACGTTTCGCCTGCAAGCGACCTTAGCGAAGTGGGACAAAATCGTTCCTTACATATCTTACCAAAGATACAAGGTCTTCTAAAAGAAGATTTTGTGCTAAAACGCTAAGGTCGCCTGCGGGCGAAACGCTACAATCCTTCAAAATTCATCATTCAAAATGGATGATTTTGTGTCAACATTTAAAATCCAGCTCCTCGCCCACAAGCGACCTTCGTAAAGTGGTACAAAATCGTTTCTTACATGTCTTAGTAAAGACACAAAGTCTTCTAGAAGATTTTCTCCCAAAACGTTAAGGCCGTTTGCGAGCGAGGCGCTACAATTTTCCAAAATTAAAGATTTTGTATCGATTTGTCAAATCTGATGCTTCGCCTGCAAGCGACCTTAGCGAAGTGGGATAAATCGTTCCTTACATATCTTAGCAAAGATATAAGGTCTTCTAAAAGATTTTGTGCTAAAACGCTAAGGTCGCCTGCGGGCGAGAAGCTACAATCCCTGAAAATTCATTTTTCAAAATGGATGATTTTGTGTCAACATTAAAAGCGTCTCGCCCACAAGCGACCTTCGCAAAGTGGTACAAAATCGTTCCTTACATGTCTTAGTAAAGACACAAAGTCTTCTAGAAGATTTTCTCCCAAAACGTTAAGGTCGTTTGCGAGCGAGGCGCCACAATTTTCCAAAATTAAAGATTTTGTATCGATTTGTCAAATCTGACGCTTCGCCTGCAAGCGACCTTAGCGAAGTGGGACAAAATCGTTCCTTACATATCTTACCAAAGATACAAGGTCTTCTAAAAGAAAATTTTGTGCTAAAACGCTAATGTCGCCTGCGGGCGAGACGCTACAATCCTTCAAAATTCATCTTTCAAAATGGATGATTTTGTGTCAACATTTAAAATCCATCGCCTCGCCCACAAGCAACCTTCGTAAAGTGGTACAAAATCGTTTCTTACATGTCTTAGTAAAGACACAAAGTCTTCTAGAAGATTTTCTCCCAAAACGTTAAGGCCGTTTGCGAGCGAGGCGCTACAATTTTCCAAAATTAAAGATTTTGTATCGATTTGTCAAATCTGATGCTTCACCTGCAAGCGACCTTAGCGAAGTGGGACAAAATCGTTCCTTACATATCTTAGCAAAGATATAAGGTCTTCTAAAAGAAGATTTTGTGCTAAAACGCTAAGGTCGACTGCGGGCGAGAAGCTACAATCCTTGAAAATTCATCTTTCAAAATGGATGATTTTGTGTCAACATTAAAACCGTCTCGCCCACAAGCGACCTTCGCAAAGTGGTACAAAATCGTTCCTTACATGTCTTAGTAAAGGCACAAAGTCTTCTAGAAGATTTTCTCCCAAAACTTTAAAGCCGTTTACGAGCGAGGCGCTACAATTTTCCAAAATTAAAGATTTTGTATCGATTTGTCAAATCTGACGCTTCGCCTGCAAGCGACCTTAGCGAAGTGGGACAAAATCGTTCCTTACATATCTTACCAAAGATACAAGGTCTTCTAAAAGAAAATTTTGTGCTAAAACGCTAATGTCGCCTGCGGGCGAGACGCTACAATCCTTCAAAATTCATCTTTCAAAATGGATGATTTTGTGTCAACATTTAAAATCCATCGCCTCGCCCACAAGCAACCTTCGTAAAGTGGTACAAAATCGTTTCTTACATGTCTTAGTAAAGACACAAAGTCTTCTAGAAGATTTTCTCCCAAAACGTTAAGGCCGTTTGCGAGCGAGGCGCTACAATTTTCCAAAATTAAAGATTTTGTATCGATTTGTCAAATCTGATGCTTCGCCTGCAAGCGACCTTAGCGAAGTGGGACAAAATCGTTCCTTACATATCTTAGCAAAGATATAAGGTCTTCTAAAAGAAGATTTTGTGCTAAAACGCTAAGGTCGACTGCGGGCGAGAAGCTACAATCCTTGAAAATTCATCTTTCAAAATGGATGATTTTGTGTCAACATTAAAACCGTCTCGCCCACAAGCGACCTTCGCAAAGTGGTACAAAATCGTTCCTTACATGTCTTAGTAAAGGCACAAAGTCTTCTAGAAGATTTTCTCCCAAAACTTTAAAGCCGTTTACGAGCGAGGCGCTACAATTTTCCAAAATTAAAGATTTTGTATCGATTTGTCAAATTTGACGCTTCGCCTGCAAGCGACCTTAGCGAAGTGGGACAAAATCGTTCCTTACATATATTACCAAAGATACAAGCTCTTCTAAAAGAAGATTTTGCGCTAAAACGCTAAGGTCTCCTGCGGGCGAGACGCTACAATCCTTCAAAATTCATCTTTCAAAATGGATGATTTTGTGTCAACATTTAAAATCCAGCGCCTCGCCCACAAGCGACCTTCGTAAAGTGGTACAAAATCGTTTCTTACATGTCTTAGTAAAGACACAAAGTCTTCTAGAAGATTTTCTCCCAAAACGTTAAGGTCGTTTGCGAGCGAGGCGCTACAATTTTCCAAAATTAAAGATTTTGTATCGATTTGTCAAATCTGATGCTTCGCCTGCAAGCGACCTTAGCGAAGTGGGACAAAATCGTTCCTTACATATCTTACCAAAGATACAAGGTCTTCTAAAAGAAGATTTTGTGCTTAAACGCTAAGGTCGCTTGCGGGCGAGAAGCTACAATCCTTGAAAATACTTTCAAAATGGATGATTTTGTGTCAACATTAAAAGCGTCTCGCCCACAAGCGACCTTCGCAAAGTGGTACAAAATCGTTCCTTACATGTCTTAGTAAAAACACAAAGTCTTCTAGACGATTTTCTCCCAAACCGTCGAGATCGTTTGCGAGCGAGGCGCTACAATTGAATTGATTTTGTATCAACATTTAAAATCCAGCGTCTCGCCCGCAAGCGACCTCGGCGAAGTGGGACAAAATCGTTCCTTACATGTCTTAGTAAAGATACAAAATCTTCTAGAAGATTTCTCCTCAAAACACTGAGGTCGCTTGCGGACGAGGCGCTACAATTCTTCAATGCATTATCGATAATTTTGTTATTTTATTATTTTTTAAGCTATTCTAGTTATCTAGCCCCTATTAAGCTCATAAAATAATTTTATCCAGCTAGAATCAAGATTCAACCCAGTGTGCAGCGTGTAAAATTATCCAAATTTTTATAGGTACATTGAAATTACTAATAGACACTTTCGTCTCTGTATTAATCCGTTATATTGAGGTTTTACTATATTTTTATTCATAAAAATAAAATTAAAGATAATTGTAAATCACCAACTTTTACCTTTTTATGTGTTTCACTTAATTCAATCCTTTGCGCGGGACTTCGAATATAAGCTTCACTTTTAACTCTAACTAAACTATGGTTAATTTGTTTATTTTCGTTAACTTCACTCAACGAAAACGATCTCGGTAATTTTGAAGGATGAACCGTTTCCGAATCAGTACGTTTCCGTTTATTTCCAATTTTTGAAGGCGATGATTTCGTCGGGGAAGCAAATAAGACACATTTTAAATTCGTTCTTCGCCGAAACGGTGAAATCGAGTCCTTACTCGTTACCGTTTGACTTAAAACATGATGAACTTGGTGGACTTTATTCGTACTTCCGCCGCAATTATTCTTCAAGCCTTTTTCGGGACTTTGAAACAAGGCTCGTTTTGTGTTGGCGATTTTTGACGATCCAGGCATTTGTTCGGCCATTAGACGTATTTGGAGTGATAATTTTTTCTTCGCCGAACTGGATGGTGTTTTGATTTTTTTTGTTGGGCTTTTTTTGGGTGTTTTGCGAGGCGATTTTTTTAATGGGCTTCGTGTCCGGGATAACACCTTTAATCGGTTGGGATCGACGGCTATTTGTCGTGTTTGAGCTTGGAGGGTTGCGCTGGAAAATGTTATTCTTCGTCTTGCTAAATGGCTAAGTCTTTTTCCGGGGGATTTTATTGTCCAACGAAGTTTATTGGATACTTTTGATGGACTAGATGGGAAATTTGTACGAAATACCGTACAAGATGATTGCGTTTCGGAACCAATATACTTTGAAGCGTATTTCATTGCTAATTGTTCCATTTCTTCGGAAAGTTTACTTCGATTGTAACTAAACAAACAAAATATTATTATTTAGATTTTTAAAGAGTTTTTAAACGAAAGTTAATTACTTATTGAGATTATTCTTATTTTATCAACATTTTTAATCAAAATAAACAACATGCATTTGGATAATTGAGACCAAATTTTTTGGGTAATGCATATTTTAACAAACATCAAATCTCTTACTATAAATGTTAGCCATCATGAACAAAGAGATCTGTTTTATCGAACTCAATAATACGGTATTGAGTTCGTAACAAAGTAATAAAGAAAAAGGAATTTTAAGTATTCTAACCAATATATTCTAACCCGAAAAATGGTGATTGAAAATCGACATAAAGCGAGAATTGACCGCTCATTTTATAAAGAAAAATTAAATTGTTTACACACAATGTTTCTAAATTGATTGGAAAAATGATTTTTCAGACAAAAAATTAAGTGGAGTCTATCATATAACTTTTTGTTCAGAACATCTTCTCTTAAAAGCCATAATCCCCTAAAGATAGAAGAAAAAAATTATTTTTGTTCAATAAATCCACTTTAGAAGACTTAAAATAAATGAAATTTGGCAGATAAGTTTTAATGATAATATAACTTCATTTAGCAAATTTCAGATACTCTCAAATGTTATTTATGTACGAGGGGGTGCAAAAATCCATCCCTATGATACTTTGCATCAGAACCTCTTAATGCGTTCAGTTTAATGGGTTTCAATACACAACTTTGTAGTCCCTTCACATTTTCTTCTCATATCGTTAGTTTATCCATAAAAAAATAATAACTTTTGAGGTCTGTAGCTTGAAGAAGGAGGGGTTTTGAAATATAAAAAAAATATTAAATCACCCATTGAATTTCTGATTCCTTCTAATCAATTTAAAAATCTCCAAATCCTGTATTGCACAGAAAACTGTGCATCGCTGTGTACTATCGAAATATGACAAGAAAAATTTGTACGAAAGGTACCGAACACATTTGGACCTGCTCTAAACAATCAAAGTAAGTCTAATACTGAGAGTTCAAAACGGTCTGGGGTAATACGTCTTCACGAAGACTTGAAATGCCTTCAGAAGAGTTGCTATTGCCTCTCGAAGTCTTGATATTGCTTTCAATCGACTTGAAATGCTTCTAGAAGACTTAACACTGCGTCTAGAAGACTTGATACTGCTTCCAGACGACTTAAGACAGGGTTGAACTGCTTCCACAACACTTGCTACTGCCCCTGCAAAATTTGGCACTACTTCTAAATGATTTAAAATTTTTCTAGAAGAGCTGATATTGCCTACAGAAAACTTGAAATGGTGCCAGATGACTTGAAATGCTATCAGAAGATTTAATATTGCTTTTAGAAGAGTTAATATTACTTCCATTAGACATAATACTACTACTAGAAAACTTGAGATGCTTAAAGAAGACTTGTTACTGCCCCTGCAAGATTTGACACTGCTTCTAAAAGATTTGTAATGTTTCCATCCTTGATATTGCCTCCAGAAGACTTGAAATGTTACCAGAAGACTTAACATTGCTTTTAATAGACTTGATATTGCTTCCATAAGACTTAATACTGCTTCCAGAAGATTTGATTTCGCTTACAGAAGACTTGAAATGCTTCCAGATTACTTGTTACTGCCCCTGCAAAATTTGACACTGCTTCTAAAAGATTTACAATGTTCTTAGAAGCCTTTTGGTACCATCAAAAGGCTTAATGTGTTTAGATGACTTGATATTGCTTCTAGACTACCAAAGATTTACTGATTGAGAAAAAATTACTTCCAAAGAAAAAGTTGTGTTTCTGGGTGTGCAGATTGACTCTAATCTATCGTGGAAACATCACATCAACGATCTGGCCCTTAAGATAAATCGACTGTACTATGCTTTAAGAACAATTGCGGGGTTAGTGTCGGTCAGTGTAGCTGTAAGTGCATATTATGCGTGTGTGGAGTCACGACTAAGGTGTGGGGTAATCTTCTAGAGACACTCCGTTGAAATGAAGCGTGTTTTCATTGCTCAGAAAAAATGTGTGAGGGCAGATTATGGTCTTCAAATGAGAGAATCATGTAAACCGGTTCCATCAATTATTACTTTTGAGTCCGCAATATTAGTTATGAATAACGTTATTTTCTTTTATCAAAATATGAACAAAAGCATTGTTATGGAAAAAGAACTATGGAAAAGTGTTACTTGCTACCATCTAAAACTCAATTTACAAAAGTGCAGAAAAGTACAATTCATTTTTGTATCAAAGTATCCTACCTAATAGTTTAAAAACGAAACCATCTATTACTTTTAAAACTTGTTTAAAGCGCTTCTTTTAGAAAACACAATGTACACAGTGAACGAATTCTTTGCTGTCAAATTACCAAATATTTAATCTTTTGACGTTTTCTATACTTTTTACTATTTATGGATATAAAGTTTATTATTATTATCATAGAAGACTTGAAATACTTATTACTGTCCCTACAAAATTTGACATTGCTTATAAAAGATTTACAATATTTCCAGAAGCCTTATATTGCCTACAGAAGCCTTAAATGGTACCAGAAGACTTAATATTGCATTTAGAAAACTTGATATTGCTTCCAGAAGACTTAATGCTGCTTCCAGAAGACCTGCTACTGCACTTGCAAGGTTTGACACCGCTGCTAAAAAACTTGAAATGTTTCAAGAAATACTGATATTGAAGACTTGAAATGCTATCAGAAAACTTAATATTGCTTTTAGAAAACTTGATATTGCTTCTTTAAGACTTAATACTACTTCTAGAAGACTTAATTTTGCTTCCAGAAGTCTTGAAATCCTCCCGGAAGACGTGAAATGTTTCTAGAAGACTGTTACTGCTCCTGCAAGATTTAACACTGTTTCTAAAACATTTACAATGTTACCAGAAGCCTTAATATTGCCTCCAGAAGACTTAAATACCAGAAAGTTTCCATAAAATTTAATACTGCTTCTAGAAAACTTGAAATACTTCCAGAAAACATGACACTGCTTCTAGAAGACTTGAAATGTTGATGACTTACTCCTAACAAGCAATCAATGTGCTATTGGAAGTAGTGGTCCTATACTTGAAGTTCTATACATAGGCAAAATAATGGGAACAAATGCATGATAGATGGGAAAGAAGACAAAAGGATTTATTTTGTGTCCTAATAATCCGTTTTTCTGGCATAATTATGAATTCCGTATGGTTTTCTTATATCACTAATAATAAAAAAAAATATGGGGTGAGCCACTCTTGAGGGATACCCGATATATGTATGAATTATATATGTCGTAGGCATATTGCGAAATGCGGTTTATTACAATAAGCGCCGTCATTTTGCAATGTGCCCAGCAAATTGGAAAATTATCTCACATTTTGTAAACAGCCTGAATTTTTTTAGGCTTATTACAATAAGCCCACGAACCATTAGTCCAATTGAAAAGTGGACAACTGTTTCTTTAAAAAGCCTGGTTTTATTGAGGTTTTTTGCAATTAGCCTTACAGCCGACGGCGTATTAAGAATAAGCTAGGGTGGGGTTGTTGTGATAGCATCGCATATTGTTGTTGGTTTTCTTATAGGTTAGTTTAACTATTGTTGCAGTGGTCAAGGACAAACAACTAATAAGGTAAACAAAAGTAGAAGAGCGTGAAACGTAGGTAGAAATGTAGAAAGTTTATCGATTAAAGGGGTGTCTAGCTGTTAATTTCAAACACAGTTGTTAGGTATAGTACATTAGTTTATTGAAACAAAACGCTGTATTTTATTGGTTTTAACCGTTACACAACTGTTTCCTATGATTTACTAATATATTAGGTAACCAAAAAAAATTCGTGCGGTTAAATTATAAAGGTTTTATAATTTAAATTTACGATAGTTTTTAATGTTTTCCCTCCTTATAACCCTAATGATGTGTGCAATAATTGTAGATGAAAATTCGGCTATTTAGAGCTATTTAGCTATCTAGACACTGCTTTAGTCGATTAACTTTCTACAAATAAGTACATATTAAATTTAAAGTCGTATAACAGTCGTACTTATGTTAACATAGGTGCTTGCAGTATGGACGACAATATCCAAACTGATGGAACTGATTTCCAGGACGAAAATAACATGAGAATAAACTTTAATGCGCGAATGAAAGAATACTGCAATAAGAGTGAAAATGTCCTAAAAAAGCCTTGGATAAAAGCAACTGTAGAAGAAGCAATTCGAGAAATTTTGGATGCAAATAACCCTCAAAAAAAGAAGACTAGTAGACAATATGGATTAACCAGAAAATACGACACAATGGAAATTGGCGAAACAAGAGTTTTAATCAAAAAAAGAAGTAGTAATGAGGATCCTGTAGTAGTAATGATTCCGGTTGAAGAATACTTTAACAGACTTCTTCAATGTCACCGTGCCACTGGATATGGAGGAAGAGATAAAATGCTGTTTGAATTAAAAAATAAATTTTACATTCCCAGACCAGCAGTTGAAATATTTGTATCGCTTTGTAAAATGGGTAATACGAAGAAATCTCGACAACAACGTAATATTATGGTAAGACCAATCACAACAAAAGATTTTAACTTTCGCAGTCAAGTTGATTTGATCGACTTTCAATCAACTCCACGTCGAGGATATAAATGGTTGATGAATTATCAAGATCATGCAACTAAATTTTGTCTTCTGCGACCTTTAACAACAAAGCGTGCTGCTGAAGTTGCAATGGAACTGCTGAAGATATTTTTGGATTTCGGCGCACCACACATTCTACAAAGCGAGAACGGACGTGAATTTACAGCTGATGTGGTTAAAAAACTTTCTGGTATGTGGGCTGATTGTAAACTAGTACATGGAAGACCTCGACATTCGCAATCACAGGGCAGCGTAGAGCGCTGCAACCAGGATGTTGAAAATATGTTACGTTCGTGGATGGATGACAATAAGAGTACAGATTGGGTGATAGGATGCCGCTTCGTTCAGTGGCAAAAAACTCGTCAAAGCACAGGATCATAGGGCGCAGTCCATATACAGCCCTTTTTGGAACGGAACCAAAGATAGGACTAAATTCAACTAACATTCCACAGGCAATTCTTGAAAAAGTTTTTAGTGAAGATTTGGAAAAGTTAAGAAATGACGAATATAAGGGAAAAGTTGGAGAAAATCAAGATAAAAACCAATTCTCTAATGTTCAACAAGAGTTGTGTTTTATTTGTTCGGGATATTTGAATGAAACACCTTTTGTTTCATGCTCTTCATGTTCCATGAAGATTCATAAAACTTGTTTCCAAAACGTTTGCTCAAACTCCGATGAAAATGATAAGGAGTATCAATGCGATATTTGTAATAGACAAGAAAATATATCTTCACAACGTCAAAAAGCACACGAAGGTCAAAAACGAGCGGCAGAAAAAATGGTTGAAAATACCGGGAAGAACCTAAAGTCGGTCACAGTTGGAAATTTTGTTCTATTAAATGTGCCGAAAATCGACCGTGGCCCTTTAGACGCACCAAATTTAATGGGAAAAATTCTTAAAATTAATAATGATGTTTATCAGATAGGAACAAAGAGTGGAATTATCAAAACATGGTTTTCTAGAAGTGACTTCCAAATTTCTGGCGCACAATTTGTTGAAGATATCCCCGAAGAATATATATCTGTTCGTCAAGCTGTAGCAAATGAGTCAATGTTTGGAGGTCAAGGCTGTAATAGCTGTAAGTGTACAGTGTCAAAAAACCCAATGCCAAACAAAAAAGTGCTTGCGCAGGAAAGCAAAGCAAATGTGTTCTTCAAAATGCCATAAGAGTTTACCATGTGGAAATAAGTGAAAATAAAATTAGTGTTAATTAATAAAACACAAGTCTAAAAAAGTTTTTGTTCATTTAATTTTCTTTATATTATTATTGTATTATATGCTCTATTTTAACATTGATCTGAATGATCTGTTTAGTTAATATGCGATAAATGTTTATCAATAAAAACTTGTTCATCAAAAATTGTCGTTCAACTTTCTTGCATAAAATAACCTATAATTAGTTCAAATACTTCAAGAATACTTTAAGGTAATTTTCTCAATATAATTTTAGTGAACTTATATTAGCCTAGGTTTATTGCAATAAGACTACAAACCAGAAGACTTTTTGATGAAACTGGTGCTCACTTTCTAATTAGCCTAACTGCATGTGCGCTTATTATAATAAGCCTAAGAAATTTTAGGCCGATTAAAAAATGTGAGAGAATTTTCCAAGTTGCCAGGCACATGGCAAAATGATGGCGCATATTGTAATAATCCGGATTTTGTAATTTGCCTACGACATATACATAAGAAATGATATTTGCCCCATTGCACTTTTTGGAGTTGTCAATACTAGATTATTTTATATTAGAAATGTTATAGTTTTGTTGTTAACATCATTCTTTCATTTTAACAGAGTAAATACAACGACTCACGATTTTTCCTTAATTTGTGTATTAAGCAAACTAACATACTTGCCATTACTGGTGTAAAGTTATCCCAGGATTAGGTATTCGGGATCGACGAAGGATTTCTTAAAAGCAGAATTTTTAGGTTTAGGTATCCTCTATTTCTTGTGGAATAGGGCCGTTACCCTCAATCAAATAGAAAGACCGTCTTTCAAAAAATCGGTAAACTAAGCAAAAAATAAAAGGATAGGTAAGACTTTTAATCCTAAAATTGTGTAATTTTTGTTATAATTAATAGTAGTATTAAAATTCAAATTGTCTTTTATGTTTACAAAGAACATTAATAATTTTCATATAGAATATTCCTTTTTAATTCTATAAACTTCATATCATGAAATTTAGTTCAATGTAATTAATAGTTCATGAGTTGTAAGTTAATCTCGATTTAATAACTAATTTAAATTATAGTACAATTAATTTTACTTACTGTAATCCATAATATCTTTCTTCCAAAACACTTGGAAATTCTTTCCCAACAGATTCAAAACCGTTTTGGGTAATCAAAAAAGTTGCCTCACAATTTTTCGAGCTGCCCTCACCTTTCATCTTTTTCTCCTCAACTTCCTCTTTCGTTAAAACTAAATGTTTATTTTCTTCGTACCTTTTCAACATATCACTAACGTTCAAATTAACATGTTGTAAGCAAATCGGAGGTGGAACCCCAATTAACATTTCTTTAGCCCTTCGATACAATTTCCTATCCTGCCTCAAAATGTACTTTTCTTTAAACTCAACTTTCGGAACGGGAGAATTTTCAGAGGTATCTAATTCGTTATCGGAGAATAAATCTGGACTAAAATTGGGATTTATTGGGTTCTTATAAGGTTTTTGAGGTGTTTGGATTATGTTGAATAATTGTACGTTTTTGTATTGATTTTTTTGGGTTTGGATGTTTTCTTCGGATGTTTTTGTTGGTTCTTTTTCTTTATTTTTATCGAGAATTGATAATGAGAGTAAAGTGGCTGTTCTTGAGTGAATGTTTAGGTAATTTACGTTGTTTTCGGCGTTCGAGTCGTTATCACAGTTTTCCGCAATTAAATCTACTTTAGGTACAATTTTTTCTAATGTTTCTTCGGTTAAAACGATTGGGTCAATGTTTGAAATGAATGGGCTTACATTGGTTTCTTCTGATATTCCGGATTCTTCGTTGATTGAGTCTTTTAAACCGGGGAAACATTCGATTTCTTCACAACTGACAGAATCTTCAACTCGAGATTGATCGGAACTGATCGGTTTTTCTAATAAGGCGTCTTCGTTCATGTAGACGAATTTATCTTTAGGATTATGAGACATTGTTTCTTGGTACAAATCTGTTGAGTTTGATTCTTGATGATTCGAAATGTAACCGCTATCGTTATCAATAATTTTGGCGGCCGACGCCATCATCTTAAAAGCTTCTTCACAAATATTGCTCCAGCGAAAATCTTTTCGGTTTTTTAATGGGGTACTCGTCCGAATGTTAATTAAACTTTCGACGTTATCAAGAAATAATTTTAACCGTTTGCTTCGTTCTAAAGACGATTTAATGGTTTCAGTGTCGAATCCAATAATTGGCGGGTCAAAGACCTGCTCGCACATTTTTTACTTTTCTCGATGGGTAATTTATTTCAAACGTAATTTGCATATTCGTACGCGACGTAAACGCGAATTAATAATTAATTTTACCTTAAATTGATGAAAAATTAAGAGATAAAGCGCGGAAATTTCTTCGTAAACATGACCTCTAAAAATCTAGAGTGCCAACCGTCATTTTTCTACACTAACAGCTGGTTTTTAGATGGCTCTGCGTGAAGAAAGCAGCTTGGTGGGGGGTTCAAATTTAGAGTGGAAGGGGGAAATTGTAAACGTTTCATTGGTTTACAGAATTCAAAATTATTTCTTAGAAATTTGACTCAAATGTTAATGCAAATAAATTTTTATTACCAATTTAGACGTTTAAAATGTTACTGATCTTAGATTTTTGGTGAAATAAACATATGAAAACTGAAATATTAAAAAAATATTTATTTAAGGTAAAATAAGTTGTATAAAGGTGCATGTCCACTAGCAACAAAATTGCGACACTGGTCTCAGAAATAACTTTCAAAAGTGTATCCACTAGACGCAACTTTTTCCGAAAGTTACTCTCCGCAATTAAGTTCTGAAATTGATCTCGGGAGTTATTGCTTGTAAAGTGTAGGATGTGTTTACATTATAAAAAAAATTATCAGAACTATAATAACGTAAAGTAGACTTCTTGATTATTTAGATTTATACTAAAGTTATACTAAAATGGCATATCAAATTAAATGTAGTGCTGCATATATTATAATTCATTTATTACAACAAAAGAAGAAAAAAAGAAAAATGTGGGTGAGGAACTGGATATTACGGAGATGCGATCTTGGAATTTATGAAACGCTGTTGTCGGAATTAAAGTCGGAAGATCCTTGCCAACTTGATAATTTCTTTCGAATGACAGCTACTGATTTTGAGCATCTTTTGGAAATTGTAAGACCCACCATTACGAAGCAAGATACCAAAATGCGTTGTGCCATCACTGCGCGGGAGCGTCTGTGTGTGACACTGAGGTTCTTAGCAACAGGTAGGTTTTCAATTGAAACAACAGTTATACGTAATTATTTATTAAAGATTACTTAAATAAGAATAACATTATAATATTTGTAGGAGATTCATATCATTCGTTGACCCTACAGTTCCCTCTGGCGTTCCTCAAGGCAGCCACCTCGGTCCCTTGCTATTTAACATCTATATTAATGATATATTCAAGGTTGTGAAACATTGTGAATGTCTTATGTACGCTGATGATCTTAAGCTTTATCTGCGTGTTTCCTCTCCGTTGGACTGTTCAAAGCTGCAGACTTCTCAGGATTTCTGACTTTTGCACTGAGAATTATTTGACTTTAAATTTATCTAAATGTAACGTTATTTCTTTTTCGAGAAGAAAGAGTACTCTTCATTACGATTACAGCGTCGCTGGCGAAAACTTAACACGCGTTTCCTTCATTAGAGATCTTGGTGTGACTCTCGATTACAAGCTTCTCTACGCTCAGCATATTGACTACATTGTTAATAAGGCTTGGCGTATGCTTGGCTTTATTATGAGATCCACTTCGTCCTTTACAAGCGTTGACGCTATCAAAAATTTGTATTTTGCCTATGTTTTCAGTGTTCTCAATTTTTGCACTGTAGTTTGGAATCCCCAATACCTTATTTATATTGATCGAATTGAGAAAATTCAATCTAGATTTGTGAAATATTTAAACTTTAAATCTTTCACACCTTACATTAATTACGATTCGTCTTGCAGATCTTTTTGTTTAATGCCTCTTCGCCAGCGTCGTCTGTGTAATGACGCACTATTCTTCTACAAGGTCTTACACAATATGTGTGATTCCTCAGTTCTTTTGGAGTCGGTTAATATTCATGTTCCTCCCCGCCTACTTCGCTTTAATTTCTTGTTCTGTACGCTTATTCCGCGCACCAATGCTTTTCGGAACTCTCCTATGTTGCGAATGGCTCGCCTGACTCACAAACTTAATATTAATTTATTTCAGCACTCCTTTTTTACCTTCAGGCGATTAGTTCTTGATACCGTCAGCGAATTACCTCCTACGTTTTGATAGCTCGAGACTCTTATTAATTGAAGTACTTTAATTTAGCCGTTATTTTTTATTAGTAGGCATTGTTTATTTTGTTTTAAAGGTTTTTTAGTTTTGCTATGTTATTTTGTTTGTTTTATTTTATTACAATTTCTTTTTTCTTAATGACATTTAAGTCCACTGTTAAGTTTAATTTGATTTTTAATTATTTAATTAAGGCAATTTTTGATTTCTTTTGTTACACGTTTTCTTTTTCTTTGTTATTATAATTTTTTAGTGGTACAGAACTTTTGGGTTTGTCCTGTCTCTGTACCCATAAAATGTAAATAAATAAATAAATAAAAAACAAATACAGTAAAATTCCTCTTGTATTTTATTGCATATTAATTTATGTCGTTTCGAACTACTTTCTGTTCATCATCAGATAAATGCCCCTAAAAATAACTAAATCAACATACTGCATGTATACGCAATTGGCTATTTGTACATATAACATGTGTACACAATTAGCTGTTTAGACATATACATACAAAAAACTGAAAACTAACTTTAATAAATGAAACTATTATTATAACTGTGTAGTTATTACCATAATATTAAACGAAATAATAGCGTATACAGTCAGTATCAGTAAATAGTCAATTACATATACAGAGTCCTGCAATAGTGCGTCAGGCATCCATAACTCCGATACCAATTAAGTTAGGAATTTCTTTCAAACGCAAACTTGTACTATATATATGAGTGTAAAAAAGTGTGATGACACAAAATGTATTTCTTTTTAAAGGAACACCATATATTTTTTTGCATATCCTGATTAGCTGCCTTAAATGCTATAACTATAAATAATAATATAATAATACTATAAATAATGGAGCAGGGGTGAGTTTCAAATTCCGCTTTGGGTCCGTTGAAAAAGATACGTACACGCGGATCCAGCTACCATACAGATATATTTTAGGATTTTGCTTGGAAATACAATTTGCAACGTAGATAATGGAGCAAGGGTGGGTTTCAAATTCCGGTTTGGGTCCGTTGAAAAAGATACGTACACACGGATCAACCTACCATGCAGATTTATTTTAGGATTTTGTTGTATTCAGCGGATAAATGACTAATTTTATACAAGGTTATAGGATCTTATTTAAACAACCGTATTCTTTCAAGACAACCGTCAACGGAGAATTTTTTTGAATTTCTTAGAAAATCAATTAATAAAAATTGATATTAAAAAAATTCAATAAAAACCAGCTATTCAAATAGAATTTTTGAAAAATTGTTTTTTTAATGCTATTGTGTCGGTGCACAGATATATACTTTTTCATCTTTTACGATCTAAATTTACATGCATTTGTTTAAAATTGCCTTTTCATACCTCATTTACACTTCGCAAATATACCATATGCTTACAAAAATGAAAGGTACTTAATAAAGCCTTCTGAGGCATGAAAAGTGTAGGGTGTTTCATTTAAAATAACAAAGTTATGATCCCACAAAAAACACGTAAATTAACAAGTTCTGGTAACCTTCAATGCTTAATAGTAGTGCTGATAACGAATTTTAAGTGAGTAATAAAATTTTCACAAAATAGTTAATAACGTGGTAACTTTGCATGCAAAATTTGACGTGCAGTTATAGCACTTAAAACAGCTACTCAGAATTATGGCATTTATTTAACAAAATACACTTTGTGTCGTTACACTTTTTGGACCAAGTCGTATATGCGACAATATTTTCCAGAAATACACTCGTATATATAGTACAAGCCTGCATTTGAAAGAAATTCCTAACTTAATTGCTATAGGAGCTGTAATTGGTATATATCCAAGCATACAGTATGTCTAAACAGCCAATTGTGTATACATGTTGTATGTACAAATAGCCAATTGCATATACATGCAGTATGTATAAATAGCCAATTACATATACATACTGTATGTATAAATAGCCACATCCCTCCAAATACGAAGACGGAAAAGCAATTAACAGCTTCTGTACAATAACCCATAATGCTGGATATAAAATTGGGTTCTGTTTTTTGTAACCAGAATTTTTCGTATCAGTTCCTTTCAGCTCCCCATTTGTGGATAATTCAATAAGTTGCTCCTGTTTGTACAATAAGTTTGACTACTTACAAAAGGGATCAACACCCAGTCGGGAATATCCAAGTAAAGAATCTCTTCAAATCTTTGAGTAAAGTCCGAATGGAGTGCCGTTAAGTGTTGACAATAAGCAAGCAAATTTTCGTCTCTATATTGCAATTTTGAAAGATTTGGAGACTGAGAACATTCTCCTCTTCCCAAGTTTTCTTTGTGCTATACAAACAAAACGTTTTGCAACAAAGGCACATATTACACTTTTAGTTTTGATTAAATTTAGTGTGTCACCTTGTAGTTTCAAATTAGTTAATAATTAATAATTAAATTATGATGCAAATCATTGTCTTTACTCTCCAGGAATTCCTACACTGAATCAAAAAGCGAATAGAAGCGATTCAAACACGCACCTTTAGACAACCATTGTACTTCTGTGTTAAGTACGAGGCACTGTTGAACATTGATTGGATTTATTTATTTACGTTATCATCGGTTGAACAATCCTGTAAAGTTTTTTATGAAGCATTATACAACGTCCTTGATGCTCATGTACTTAAATCTAGGGGTAAACATGTAGGGTCGAAATATCTTTATGATATTCAGCTGACTTAATAAGAATGCTTAGAAAAGTACCATCATAAATTATATAGAAAAACCCATTAACTTGTGCATATTATCGCACAAGTTTTAATCGACTTCGCAGGGACTGTAAGTCACGAATACGGCAGAATCGTCGAATATATATCGGATCCTTGGAGAGGGACATAAAAAGGGAACCATAAAACTTTTGGCGCTTCGTTAACATGACCAGGAACAATAAAACACCTCCAAACTCCCTTAGGTTGGCAGGTGAAATTGTCTGACTTGCCGGCAGTAGTAAACTCGTTTGCCGATCATTTTGAAGCCATGTATTGTCCTGCATCTGTAACACTCGCGTAATGCATGACACTACGATGGGCCCAGATAGGATTCCTGCATCTTTGGTTAAGGACTGCGCCCCTGCACTCCTCCATTCACTTCTGCATATCTTCAATAGAATTATCAATAGCTCTGAATTTCCCAAGATGTGGAAATTAAGTAGAATTTCCCGGTTTACAAAAAAGGAGATAGGTGTTGCTTTTTGAACAGATTGTAGCATCTAAAATCGAATTCTATACTAAGGCACGAATATCGGAATATCAGCATGGTTTCCACAGAGGAAAATCTACAGCTACAAACTTACTAAGTTTTGCTCAATATATTTCTACCGCACTTGACTGTCGTGGACAAGTTGACGTGGTCTACACTGATTTCTCGAGGGCTTTTGACTGTTTGGATATTTCGTTGTTGAGAGTGAAGCTGGGAAATTTGGTTGCGATTGCTCTCTTACACAACTTCTTACGTCTTATGTATCTGATCGTAGACAGTACGTTGAACTGGATGGCGTGAAATCTAGATATATAAACATCACTAGTGGCGTACCTCAGGGTTCCATTCTAGGCCCTCTACTATTTAATATTTTTGTTAACGACGATCTTATATTATTTACCATAGTATCCAGTGAACAAGACTGTTTATCGCTTCAGTTGCATTTGGATAGGCTATCTTTATGGTGTCCTGACAATAGAATGATCTTAAATACATCCAAGTGTCCGGTGATGACATATAGCCAGAAGAGGAACCTTATGAATTTTGAATATACAATTGGAACGGATCATCTATCGCGCATCTCTACTGTGAAGGACCTTGGGATATGGTTTGATGCATCTCTGACGTTTGGAGAACATATTAGGACATATTAAAACATTGGGCTTTATTACTAGAAATAGCTTAGAGTTTCCAGACATTAAAACCATACTTAATCTTTATTTTACGTTTGTACGAAGCAAACTCGAATACTGTAGCAACGTTTGGCCTCCGACTCTTTTGACACAAATCGCCTTTTTAGAAAAAGTACAACGTAAGTTCATTAGATTCTTACATTTTCTGGAGTTTGGTTTCTATCCGCCCCGCGGTGAATTGAACTACCCGGCTCTTCTACATCATTACAATCTTCTTAACCTGGAAGATAGAAGAAAGAATATGTCTGTGAAGATTGTGTGCGATGTGATGTCGGGTGTGGTGAGTGCGTCAGGTATTCTGTCCCAGTTCAATATAAGAGTGCCGCGATTAAGTGCGCGCGTTTCTGATGTGTTTTCGCCAAATTATGCTAACACGAACAGAGGTTTTAATTCCCCCGTTAATAAATTGATGCGAGCGGCTAATATGACCGAGCCTGTATTGTTTTTTTGATATGTAAATCTCCGAGTCATACTTCATTGGTATAATGTTTCTGTTTCTTGTAATAGTATTTTTGATGTCTTGTGCGTGTTGCTTTAATTGCTTCAATATTACTTTAGTTTTGTTTTTCTCCGTGCTTTCTCATTTTCAAAATTTGATTCATTGTAACTTTATATTATCTCCTTTTTTGGAACAATGTATTTCCGTTGGGATAATAACATTATTATTATTATTAAGTAGTAAACGATTATAGTCATCATCATTCACAAATTTCATTTTTTCGCAAATCTCATTTCCAAGTAATGTTGACTCGTCAAGTTGTATAGAGAATTGAGATGTTTTTAAGTAGTCACATAAAGAGTTGTCCACACTCCGAGCCATTTCGTCGATCCTTCTTCATACTGTATTATTACTCAATGGAATTCTTTTTATAATATCGCAAGCTAGTTTGTGCATCACGGTACGTATTACCTCACTTATAGCTGGTAGAATAAGTTGTTCGCCAATAGTGTGCGGTTTTCCGGACTTCGCAATCATTAAAGATATATTATAAGAAGCACGCAGTCCATCGTCATCTCTCTGAGATGTTGTCTCTATGAGTTTTTGCAATTTCGGTGTTTTCAAATATTTCTTTTTGAGTGTTTGAAAAAACGTTAAATCCTTATCTTTTTTGTCACTATGCATTTTTATTAAATGTTCCTTAAGCTTAGAAGGTTTCATTGAATCGTTTGACATCGTTTTATTACATAGAAGACAGAAAGGTAAAGCACTATTTCCTAGTGACGGAATAAAGCCAAATTTTAATATATTCAACACTGTATTGTCTGCATTTTTTCTTCGGTTCACTCATACTGTTATCTGAAAAAAGGGCACAAAACGATACAGGAAAATACTTATATATATATATATATATATATATATATACTTATAGATGGTAATTCGTAATACTTCGCGGATGGAGAAGTATGTGTTTTGGTTGATCCGAGGTATCATCCGTTCATCTTCTTGGTTGTTCCCTGTGGACAGGGGCAGACGTTTCGCCAAGATCTCACTTGGCATCTTCAGTGCTTTGTCGTAGTCTCCTGTTGACAGACTGAGGTACTGCGGTGCTCTGGCTCCTTTTTATAGTAGGTCGTCTTGGTCGTAGGTGATAGCGATTGGTCGTGGGTGGGGTAGTGGGGGTATTTATGTCCGACGTGACGTGAGTCGTGGGTGGTGGGGGAGGTCATTGACCTGTCGTACGGCGATTAACGGTCCTGGGGATTTTCCACAGGATATAGCTTTGGTGACGTCATCCATGGGCGAGAAGAGGCCACTGACCCGCTGTCCGGTGATTGCTGGACCTGGGCTGCTCCCACTGGACGCTTCAGGAATGATAGGCAGCTCGGCGTCCTGCCGTTCCGAATTGGATGGTCCTTGCCTCAGGAAAGCAGCCCTGGGCCTGGAGTGCTCTAGGACCATCCTCCAAGCTGCTGACAAGTGTAGGGCATCATCCCTCTTGTTGAGGGTGCCGTTCTTCGCTATTTCAATGGATTCCCGGATCAATCTGGTTCTCCAATGCGGAACGTTTGCTACCTGCTTGCAACCCTCGAAATTGATGGTATGGCCTGTGTCCAGATGGTGGCGGAAGAGAGCAGAAGTGAGCTGTTTGTTTCGGATGCTCAACTTGTGTTCTTCTACTCTGGCAGCTATTCTTCTGTTGGTCTGTTCCACGTAGTTCTTGTCGCATGAGCCGCAGGGGATGGAATAAACTCCTAGATTTTCCAATTTTATTTGGTCTTTTGGATTCCTGAGAGAAGCTCCTATAGTCTTGCCGGGTCTGTAGGTGGTACTAATGTCGTGTTTCCGTAGAAGTCTTCCTATGCGATCAGTTGTTCCTTTGATGTAGGGTAGTACGACGTTGGGTCTTCTGGTCTCTTCTTGTGGATGTGGGTTCTTCTTCTTTTTTTTTCTTTGAATTATCGATCGATGGCTTTCTTCACCATGTATTTGGAGTAGCCGTTATGAGCAAGAGCCAAGGTGACTTTCGTCATTTCTTCTGATCTGTTATCGTTATCTGTAAGTCGAATGGATCTTGAGATTAGTGAGTTGGCGACTGATTGGATCTGTGAAGGATGATGATGAGAAGATGCATTTAATTATCGATTCGTGTGGGTAGGTTTTCTGTATACAGTATGCTGCAGGCTGTTGAGAGATTTCTTTACTAATACGTCGAAAAAAGGTAGCTGTCCGTTTTCTTCTATTTCCGTGGTGAACTGGATCTTAGGATGAATGGTATTCAAATATTCTTGAAATTCCTGGAGCTTTTCTTTTCCAAAGGACCAAATGACGAAGATGTCATCAACGTACCAAATCCCCAGGACCGTTAATCGCCGTACGACAGGTCAATGACCTCCCCCCACCACCCACGACTCACGTCACGTCGAACATAAACACCCCCACCACCTCACCCCCGACCAATCGTTATCACCTACGACCAAGACGACCTACTATAAAAAGGAGCCAGAGCACCGCAGTACCTCAGTCTGTCAACAGGAGACTACGACAAAGCACTGAAGATGCCAAGTGAGATCTTGGCGAAACGTCTGCCCCTGTCCACAGGGAACAACCAAGAAGATGAACGGATGATACCTCGGATCAACCAAAACACATACTTATATATATATATATATATCTATAAGTATTTTCCTGTATCGTATATATATATATATATATATCTTTAATGTCTCTATCTATATATATATATCTATAATTATAATAAATAATCCAAAATTAATTAACAACGGAATACACTAAAACACAGTAATTCGAAACATAATAACTGAAGAAACTTAAAATTCCTTAAAAAATTTTCATAAAAAAGAAAATGAGTGTTACTGTGATACATAATTTTTTTTAATCAACTTAAACAAGAGAAGCCAGGTTTATACAAAAAGATTAACTGTAAATTTAAGAACTCGACAGTTGGGTAAACACATTATTTATCTTTTGTCCAATCACGAATCGAATTCTTAAATTTGAAACTAAATATACAGCTGAATTTTTTGTAATAAATTTAAATTTAAGAGATATCAGTCTTATTCAAATATACTTACGCAACGAAAGTACACTATCTGTGTAACAAAACAAAAAATTATACTTCTTTTTGTCCAACACTCGGAAAATTTGTTGTATGCACATCACATCTCGACGCTATTCCTGTTTATACAAGATCGAGCGGGCATAACCCTGCATCGCGATGCCTGTTATTACTTGTATAAAATACTATTGCGTACAATTTAGTACGATAAAGTACAATAAAGTACAATTTTATGCACCTGTCTATATTTATATTTTACTTGGGATGTAAAAATTGCTAATAATTTATTAATAAATAATTTACTAATAATTTACTGGTGATTTTTATTATTATTTTAACTTCCGTATTCAAAAAAAATGTGTCTCAATTTATTTATTTTTTATTAAACCTTGTGAGCAAGCCTTGTCAGGGGGTCCCTGACGTTGTTCAAGGACCCCCAAATCGATTTTGATTTTCCGAGGACCCCCTGAATAACCCTAGGGATCCCTTGGAGTCTGTATGGACCACTTTGGGAACCACTGCTCTAGAAGAAGTATTAAGTCTTCGATGGGCAGTATCATGTCTTTTGGAAGTAGTTCAACTCTTCTGGAACTATTGTAAGTTTTCTGGAAGCAATATCAAGTGTTTTAAAAATAGTATCAAGTCCTCTAGGGGCAGTATCAAGCCTTCTAGAATCATTTCAAGTCTTCTAGAAGCGACATCAAATCTTCTAAAAGAATTTCAAGTCTTCTGGGAACACTACTAACTGTTCTAGATTCAGTATCAAATCTTCTGGAAGCAATATTCAAGTTTTTTGGAAATATTTCAAATCTTCTGATGCATTACAAGTATTCTGGTCCTCTATAAGCAATATTAAATTTTTCATGGGCAGTATAAAGTTCAGTTCAAGTCTTTTAGGACCATTGTAAGTCTGTGGGAAGCATTTCAAGTCTTCAGGGAACATAGACTAACACAGTCTATGTAATTTTCCATTTATATGATTTGGCACGTGACGCTGTCTCTAATACAGGTTCTGCCACTTTGGCTATCAATGATCAAACAATTGCGAGGAACTTTAACGTCAGAAATACAAACAAATTAAATTACAAGAAAGCTAATTTGACAAGTTTTCCTGAACACATTAATAATTGCTTAAAATTGGAAACATTACCATCTTATTCACTTTTGGCGGCAATAAGAGAGGCGGCTAATTACTTTATTCTCAAGCTAAATACTAAATCGAATTGTCGTTGTAGATGGTGGGACGCAGATTGCGCTAGAAGTGTGGAGCTCAAAAAGATGGTAACCAGGCAGTTTTTCGATAATCCTTGTGAAATAAATTTTGTCATTGTAAAGAATGTCACTGAATGTCACTCACCTTAACAAGGGAGTCATCAATGTCAAGGACATGGAGCACTATTAAACATTATGATAGAGCCATTAGCAACTCGGAATCCCGGGCTTGCGCAAATCAGCAGATTACGTGCCAGATGCTCAGGAGGTAGAAAGGTATATAATTGAAGAAACTGACATTAGCATTGGTAGGGCTTTTAATGAGGTAGAATTGGAGTTAGCTTAGAAATTTAAAAAATCTACATCCCCTAGTTCAGATGGTGTGAGTTTTGCTGTTATACAATGTTTCAGATAGGGGCAAATCTTGTCCCTATCATCATGTCAAAGTCTTGTTGGATTACTTCAATAACATCCTGAAAGAGGGCAATATTCCAGAGATTTGGCAAAAAATTCATGTGGTTCCGATTCCAAAAAAGGGCAGAGAGCCTAACTCTAGAGAAGGTTACAGGCCTATTTCGTTAATAAATTGCACAATAAAGCTGCTCGAACGTATGATTTTGACACGTCTAGAATGGTGGATGGAATCAGGATTAATGTTCAATGAATCTATTTCTGGTTTTAAAAAGGGAAGAGGACACTACAAAAAGAGGTGACTGGTGATATAAAAGCTCTAATAGCTCACACACCAACATTTTGCAAAGAAGATTTTTTAGGTAATGTTGTTAAAATAAAAAGTTAATAATTTTTAATTTTGCGTTAAATTTATTAACATACTAAGTAAATTCTAAAAAATATATAATCCATTATTACATTTATTTGCGAATATTAACCACTTTTTGTAACAGTTTACACATTATCAGCAACCCTTATGATATAATAAACACGATTTATTAATGTATCACATCAAAATAAAAAAAAAAAACTCGGTTAAAAACTAAATACATTATTAGAGATAATATTAATTAGTATCCTTTTGATTCTGTATATATCATTTATATCACTGCATTTAATTTATTGTAAGTAAAGAAATATAGATTTATAGTTACGCATTATTATTTCAAAACATCTATATCACTTAAAAAAATACGTATGACAAACAAAACTATTTATAATCCATAAAAAGTCGGAAAATAAAAGTAATGTAAACAGCAAAAATACAACACATATCTATTCACAACATTATATTATATTGTTTTGCCTCATTTTGACTGTTTGAATTTCTATGGGAGTGCATAAAGTTCAAGACATTGTTCCACATGGTTAGCTAAAGTTGGATAGTTGGGAAATGTAAAACTGCATTTTGGACAACAATACGTCTAAAACAAAAAAATGTCTAAATCATATTTCTTAAAAAAAAAAGGTTTTTTCGCTCCTTCTAAAATGATGTAATCGAAAAAACCTTCGTACCGTTTGTTATTCTATTTTTTAATAATTTTTGTCTGATTTATAGTTCGCAATATCCTACGTGATCTTCTAATAAAAGGTAAGAACGGAAATTCCGGCCACAAATTGGGCATAAAAAATGAGTTGATTGTTCTTGCTGTAAGAGATTTAAAAAGGATCCTAAGAAAATTTGCTCAACCAGCGGGGTGTTAAAAATAATTAAATTGTTGAAGAATTTTTTATTTTCTACTTTTCACGGCACATATAGCAGGTTAACAACTTTGAAGTATAAGTAAGAGCCCAGAGTAATCAGTTAGATTTGTTTTATTTTAATTGTTGAGTGATTACAGCTCAATAAAGCCCAAAGTGCACTTTAAAATGAAGGAAAATATTTAATATTAAAAATTATTGTTATACAAAAATTGGAAATCTTTAAAAAGATTGCATTAATTTATTCACGTTAATTAAAATTGGTTAAAAAATTGAGTGATTCAAGTACGTCGGGATGATCAATCAAGAGTGAAGCTAATTTATTAAAACTTTTGGATCACTGCTATGATCTTACTTTTTCAATTTGATCTTTTCAATTTTCTATCAGAATGTACGTGGTTTGAGTACTAAAACTGAATTAGCTTACGTGAATTCCTTAAATTGTAATTGTGATGGTATTTATCTCACAGTAACTAATCTTAATGATTCGATCTATGATGGGAAGCTACTTTTTAGTGATTATATTATTTACAGACGAGACAGAAAATCTTCGATCTCTCTAAAAGAAGAAGGTGGTGGTGTTCTTGTGGCCTTACGAAGAAGCGTTTCAGCTACACTTCTGCCAGAATTAACTACTGGGGCTAAAGATTTGTGGCTTTCCGTCCATATTAGTGATAAACGAGTGCTCTTGTGTTGTGTCTATCTTCCACCTAGTGATACTGTTCCGTTTACAAGTTCTTGCTGTGACCTTCACCGTTTTGAACAACGATAAAGAATTAATATTCTTTGTATACATACAACAATAATCTTTGTAGACAGAGGAAACCTTTTGTATTGTTGTATACAGGGTGAGTCAATAGTGCGGGGACGGAAGATTGTGGCTTTACCGTTGAAAATAAAAAAAATGTTTTTATGTCATCATATATTACTGTCAAAGCTGCATCGATTAAATTTATTTTCAGCTATACAGGATGTTTCACTATTTCAGGCCCGTACTCAACTTCATTTTTTTGATGTGGAAACCTATGTATCTTTTCACATATACTGATTAGTTGTCTTAAATGTTATAAGTGCATATCTTGTTTTCAAATTTTGAATGCAAGGTTGCCAAGTTATTAATTATTTTGTGAAAATTTTGGATAAGTCATGTGGTCACTTAAAATTCGCTATCAGCATTATTATTAAAGATTGAAGGATGCAATTTGGCATATCAATAAACAAAGGTTGGGTCTTTCGAGCGCCACTAATAGTATTGGAAAATATTATATAGGGTGGTTACTAGAATCGGTTAACTTATGGAATGTTTAAGTAACCATAACTTTATTAATTTAAATGGAACACCCTACATTTTTTCAATGCCTCAGAAGGTTTTGTTAATTACCTTTCATTTTTGTTAAGCATATGGTATGTCTAACACATGTACTTTTTGAGATAACTCAAAAAGCTCTTGATAATCATAATTTTTTCACAAGTCTCCTGAGGCATTGAAAAAATATAGGGTGTTCCATTTAAAATAACAAAGTTATGGTCCCCCAAACATTTCATAAATTAACCGGCTCTGGTAACCACCCTGTATAATATTATCCAATAGTATTGGTAGGGTTTGAAAGACCAAAACTTTGTTTATCGATATGCCCAAATTTAATGTTCAATATTTAATAATAATTGTGATAATGAATTTTAAGTCACCACAAGATTTTTCAAAAATTTTCACTAAATGATTAATAACTTGGCAACCTCGCATTCAAAATTTGAAAACAAGATATGCATTCATAGCATTTAAGACAGGTAATCGACATATGTAAAAAGATGCATATGGTTCCATTTAAAAAATTGAAGTTGAGTAGGATCCTAGAATTGTGAAAAACCCTGTATAGCTGAGAACAATTTTAATCGATGTAGCTTCCAGGACATCGGCAGGAGAAGAGTACAATGAGTCCATAATCCCCAAAATTCTTTTTGACAGATTAGATCGAGACTGCGCTATAGTCAGGATTCACTGCTTCCTAGGGAAGAAGAAAGCGACGCTAACTCTAGCATCTGTCTAGCTGTCTATAAAAGAGATGGCTCCTACTGCGGCCAACATTAATCAACCTTAGTAAAGTAAATGTCTGACCACACATGGATCGCTTTTGAATTAGGACCAACTAAATGTTTGGAAAAGAAGGTCCGGGATTCAAAGCGGACTGACTTGAGCATCTTTGCAAATTATCTAAATGAATAAATGCCAGATTTTCCGGATCTCCTTCCTGGACACACCGATGAATTGGAGAAATATTCAAATCTCGTGGGTAGGCCTTCTACACGGCATGTCTTGAGAGAACTGTAGAGAAGAAAAGAAGGGCTACACCTTGGTACATTTCTTAATCTACATTCGCCGAGGGTCGCTTTAAGGAAAGCTTTTAATAAAGTAAAACAAACTAGTTTGAATTCTAACTGGACTCTGCTCAAAACATGCAACTAGGAATTTAAACGATTAATTCTCGCGGTCAAAAACACAGTTGTGGCATTCTAAAAAAACCTGAGACCAGTTTTTCCAAAGACCCAGAAGAAACATTGCATTTACTAATAGATGTATTTCCAGGATCTTTGCAAGATTGTTCAATGCTTCTACATTAAGACAAATTTAACAACTCCCTTACCAGCAAAAAAAAAAAACAATTAGGTGATACAGAACGAGTTGGTAAAGTGAACCGTTGGTAGTTTTGAGCCGTTCAAAACACCCGGACCTGATGATGTCTTTCCTGTTCTTCATCAATGGAGCCTAGAAGATATGAAAGTACACTTGATGAGAGCTTTTAAGCTTGCTTAGCCTTTAACTATATTCCCATCAACTGGAGCAAAGTCACAGTAATCTATATACCAAAGAAAAATTGGTTTCTACCAATTAGTCTGTCATCATTACTTTTAAAGACACTTGAAAGATTATGTGACCACTATATTAGAGGAAATGTAGTTTACTAGGCATTAAGCAAGCTCTAGCTTCGAAAGAAACTATTTTGGGAATTTTCCTTGACATAGAAGAAAAGCAACCTTTAATAGCATTAACATAGCACTAGAATCTCAAAGAGTGCCGTTGGTCATCGCGGGCTAGATCAAAATAATGCTAACTAGCAAAGTTGTTCAGGCTAAATTAGCACTTCCCTGGTTATTAGTAGTTGATGATCTCATTCGTGGGGTAAGTAATAAATATCTTTTCACCGTTGGTTTCGCCGACGACAGGTAGTTATTCCGTTAAGAAGTAAACCTGACAATTTTCTGTGCTACACAATGCAGAACAACAAGAAGATTCACAGAGAACATACACTCCCTGTCAATCCTAAAAAGACTGACAATGAAATGATTCTCTTAACTAAACAGAAAAAAACTAAGACATTTAACACCACCCAATTTCTGCAATAATCAATTAACCTTTGCTTCAGAAGTGAAACATTTTGGACAAAAGTTTGACTTAGACTTCAAACATCAGTTGCAGCAGCAAAAAGCAACGATTGTACTAGCCCAGTATTGAAGGGCAATTGAATCCGAGAGTCACAATGTGCATTTACATTTCTGTGATAGTAGTTTGGTGCTTAGCACTGCCTCTTGATCTGCTCATTCACCTACGATCACGATGGAGACTATGCTGACCGTGCAACCGCTAGATATTTTTATCAGAAACCGTGATGGTTCCTTCTTAAGCAAGGTACATTTTGGCATTGAGACAATATTTCAAAGCAACATATGCTTGGGCAAAACTCTAACAATATATACTTATAGATCAAAGAAGGCTGGAGGTTCTGGAGCGGAAATTTTCTCACATGATCTACAGCTGCACCTTTCCATTTCGTCAGGGTCGTATTGCACGATGGCCCGAGCCGAAATAACTGCTATAAACATAGCAGCTAACGCGATTATAGACTCTAAAAAAGTCAGGCGAAACGTTGTAATCTGCACTGATAGCAAACAGACTATGCTGGCGATTGATAGGCACCAAGCCACATCGTCGTTGGTGAAATCCTGTCGGCAATCACTTAAGACACAGTGGAATTAATAGCCATGTGATCATGCCGACAGGTTGGTGAAACGGGCGACTATCAAGCCAATGATCTCCCTTGAACCTTAATACAGTAACATAGCTGATAAACTTTATCTCCCAACGGGTTGATTACAGGTGTCTTTACAAAGAAAATTGTACTCTACCTACTCTACATAGTTTCTTGGAAAATAAAAAAATGATTTGAGGCTCCTAACCCACTCCCTGACAGAATTACACAAACACATGTTTTAGATAAAGCTGGCAAACGCATCCTTCTGTAAAAGGTGTGAAACGAAATAAGAGATGGTAAGCTATATTGCTTGTGACTGTTCTAAACTCGCGTACCAAAGGGAATCCATTTTTGAAATACCATGGCCCTAAATCTTTGATATAAGAATGAAAGCATTGAGCTGGTTATCTGACCCTTGAATGAACAATCAACTGCTCGTTGTAACCTAAGTGCTGTGAAAGTATTCACCTCCAAGTGAAACTACATACATACAGTATGTAGTTTCAGTATTTTCAATATTTTTTTTAAAACGGTGAGTCGTAAAAAATTGGGATAAAAATATTTATTATAAAAGTCATACTAAAGAATTGTATGGTGATATAGTAGAGTCTCGATAATCCGAGTCCATATTATCCGAGTGCCCGTATAATTCGAGCGGTCTTCTTCAAAATCTGGGTTCCGTTTAAATCGAGTAAACTGCGTTACGGTTCCGTGCAATCCGAGTTTTGCCAGTTCTAACGTGCTTAGTTACATACTATATCATCTGATGTATTCCGACCGGTTTACCAGTAGACGTTCAACCATTCGTGTGTAGCGCATTTCCTATTCGCGTGTTGTTATTTTCATATTAATTTTATGAGCAATGACCAATATGAACAATAAAAGAAAACACACAAATGTATGTTTGAACAACAAACTACAGGTCCTAAAAAAATTAGTTGACGGTTACTCTATAGCAAAAGTTGCTGATGAATACGGTGTTGGAAAAGTTACTGTAGGTGATTGGAGAAGAAACAGAAAAAAAATTGAAAAATAGTGTTCAAACAAAAATTCGCGATTTAAAGAACGAAAATCCATGAAAAAAAGCAGTCATGAAAAAGTGTCCGAAGCTCTTTCGTTGATGGAACAACGAAAGATAGGACCTGAAACGGGACCCTTTCAGGTCCATACCTTCAAAGAAAAGCTATTGCTTTTTATAAAGAATTAGCTACTGCAGGTGAAGAAGAGTTTACAGCCAGTACAGGCTGGGTTAGATAGGTGGAAAAAACGCTATAGGATACGAATTTGCGGCGCAAAGCTTTCCGCTGATGAAAGCTGTCTTAATGAATACAAACAAAAAGTTAAAAATATTATAGAGAATGAAAATCTATCCCTTCACCAACTTTATAACTGTGACGAATCAGGATTAAATTATAAAATGTTGCCAAATTCAACAGTAGCGCATAGGGAAGAAACAGCAGCCCCAGCATTCAAAAGAAGTAAAGAACGTGTAACTATTTTGGCTTGTAGCAACGCTTCTGGACATCATAAACTAAGGTAAATGTTCATAGGAAAGTCTGCTAAACCAAGAGCATTTAAGAATTTAGCTATGAACACACTTCCTGTGTATTACAAAAATCAAGGAAATGCATGGATGAATTCAAGTTTATTTCATAATAGGTTTCATGAAGAATTCGTTCCTAATGTCACTAAATTTTTACAGGATAAAGGTTTACCCAGAAAAGCGTTATTAATTATAGACCATGCTCCATCACATTGTAAAGAAGACAATCTTCAAAGTAAAATTCCTTCCTGCTAATGTCACTTCAATTATCCAACCAATGGATCACGGTGCGCTAGAAACAATAAAAAGAAAATATAGACGGCAACTGTTAGAATTTATCATAGAAAACGTCGACGAAGGTAGAACAGTTGTGGAAAGTTTAAAGGCAATTAATATAAAAGATGTCATATATAAAGTAGCCATTGCCTGGAATGATATTCAGCCTTCCGCAATAGAGAAATCTTGGAAAAAATTGCTTGAAAGTACAGACGTCAATGATGAAGTCGTAGATCACAGGATTACGAATGAAGCGTTACATGACATCATGGTTAACATACCAGGATGCGAAACTGTTACTGGTAGTGAGTAAAATTTGTTTATTAATTCCATTTGATTAAGAACTATAGTAACAACAATGATTGTTTTAGATAATATAGCAGAATGGACGCAAAATGAACAGCAACATATATTAACCAGTTAGAAAACCAGGAGATACAATTCAAGTTAATGAAGAAACAATGGAAGAAGAAAGCGCTCTTGATACTTACATTACGCATGGAAGTGGCTTGAAATCATTAAATGATAGTTTAATTTACATTGAACAACAACCAGAAACAACTCCCGATGAGATAATAATTATTAAACGACTTAGAGCTAGAGCAAGTAAAAAGAAAACTGAATATTTACGACAAAAGCCAATTACGGATTTTTTTAAATAATTTTATAACTTGTCCTTAGTTGTTTATAGTTTTATAAGTGTTCTTCAATAAATAAAAATAATGTGTCGAAAAATGTCTTAATTGTTTTTGCATGTACGTATGTATTAATAAAAGCATGTGGGACATGTGTATGTATCTTCACACCTCTGTTGAAGTCATTACTCGATTTATACGGAAATAATGGCATAAATGCTCGGATAATACGAATTCAGATTTTTGTCCGTATAATCCGAAATTTCCGATTTTTCGAGTCACGGTCGGTCTCGTTTAGCTCGGATTATCGGGACTCTACTTATAATTTCTCGAAAAAGTCAACATCACGAGTAGTTTTGTCAACAACGCCTAGAACTCCAAAATTTTAAATGGCACCATAAGTCAGGGTTAAAAAAATCATGTTTTTTTAATCAAAATCATTGATTTTAATCAATAGAAAATAAAAAAATCATGATTTTTTTGATTTCTTTAAAATTTTCACTCAGCTTTGCTATTTTACAATAAAATACATTTTTTTTCAAATTTAAAATTTGTTGTAAAATTTATTTCAAAGTTTTCTATTTTCTTTACGAGTTTTTTTTTTACGATATCGTGGTGTAAGGCGGCACGGCGGCGCGACAAAAGTCGCGACCACCACTGTCAAGACAAAATCGTTAATATTGGCATTAAACGACTTGTTGTTTTACTTTAAAAAACCAGATACCTTATTTTCTGTTGGGTTCTTCTGTCGTAAAGTTACGTATTGTGCATATTAGTAAAACCTAAGCAGTAAGTGAAGTGAATGAAATGCTATGAAAAGAAATGCAAGGATTAGTTCAAAGATTAAAAGAACACAAAGAAAAGTGTAAGGGGAAGAGTCAGTTAAATGTTGATGGTGATATGGACAATCCTCATGTAAAGAAGGCGTTTGAATTGTTAAGACCTGGTTACAATCCTCCTTCAGGAAAAACAATTTCCACAATACTTTTGGAACAGATTTATGAAGAGGAGAAAAGTAAATGTTTTGAACCACTGAAAGAAGACAGTAGTTTTTGTATGAAACGATTTCCCATACAGCTGAACACTTAACTTAATATTGCCTGCAGTATAATTTCGTCTTGCAAATCAAAATATAGTTGTAATGTGACGTCATTTCTAAGCGATTATTCTGCCCAAACATGGCTGTTATGAGAAACACCATATAGGAGAAAATGAATTCTAGTACATCGTATTATTCTGTAATAACATATGGATGTTCAGCACACTTTCTGAACCTACACTGCAAAGATTTAGAAGTTATTAATGTTAAAGAACATGTCACTCAAATAATGAAATATTTCACCAAATACAAAGAGCTTGATGGAAAATCATTAGTGCTGCCAAGTGATGTGCAATGGCAACACAATGGGAGAAACTGTTAAAAGTGCGCAATGAAAATTTAAATAAAATAGACAACATAATTTACCAGAAAGGTACAAATATTGCAATTTCATAATCGATCAGCGGAAGATTACTTAAATATCTTAAAACCAATAGCTATTAAACTGGACAAATTGCAAAAAAAGATGCTTTTCTCTCTCTGATGCAGTAGAGGCCTGGAAAGAACTAGGCACGTTATTACTAAAGCATTTATCACTATTCCACTTAAAATTTTTCGAGAAACGATATAAGTAGCTCCTTACATCAAATCACTACATAGCGTACCTACTAAAAGTTACCAAAAGTAAACATAAGTTAACAAATTCCGAAAAGGAAGAAGCTTTAAATGCAGTGAAGGCAATGTATGACAATACGAGTTTCTAAGTACAAAGGCTTTCACGACCGGTGTTAACTGAACTAAAATTAGAACTAACACTAGGACTAATACTACATCTAAAACTAGAAACTTTCGGGTTTTGCCGTGCGTCTTTTGAAAAAATGTTTGACGTTTTGGATACCATGTTGCAACCTTCAGAAACTGGTTTGAAGTGATAAAATCGGGAATTGTAAAACAATGTATAGGTCGAAAAACTGATTAATAATTAATTTTATATTGATTACAAGCTAATTATTAATTAATTACTGCGTCGCGTCCGGTTTGGGAGTCGTCTTCGTCTTCACCACCATCTTCCATGTTCTGCTGAATTCCCAGCCATCTTTTCTGTTGACGTTGTTTTATGTTGTTTCTATGGCTTCTCTTGTCAGCCGTTGATGATATTTATTAGTCCTAGCCAGAACCTTTGTTTTGTCGAAGTTTATTCGATGACCTTCTGAGTGGTAATGTTCCGCAACCGCCGACTGTTGAATCTTCCTCAGCCTCACATCCCTCTCGTGTTCTTTGATACGGCATTCGATGTTTCGTCCGGTTTGGCCAACGTAAAACTTCCCACAACTGCATGATAACCGATAGACACCCGCTCCCCAGCGTACCTACTAGCCAAACATCTCGCGAAAATTCTCTCTCTCCCTTTATAGGCAACACAGAATCATATGTTAGGGACTTGACACATTTCGTGGAATCGGTGAAAAATGTAAAGTTAGATGCTGAGGATATTTTGGTTAGTTTCGATGTAGAATCTCTTTTTACTAAGGTACCAATTAAGGATGCGGTAGAGGGTCTTCGCCAAAAACTAATTCCGGAGGGATTGCCAGAATATGTGCCAGATTTAATGGAATATTGTTTATCATCGACGTATTTTAGTTGGAAAGGAGAGTTTTACGAACAGTTTGAGGGGGCAGCCATGGGTTCTCCTTTGTCGCTGGTGATAGCAATCTTTTACATGGAATTATTCGAAGAAAATGCTCTGAAGCAGAGCCAATGGAAACCGAAGCTATGGCTCCGATATGTGGACGACACGTTTGTTGTATGGCAGCATGGTAGAGAGCGCCTCTTTGAATTTCTAGGTCATCGAAACGCTCAACATCCCATGATCAAATTTACCATGGAAACGGAGTCCGCTAAGCAGTTGTCCTTCTTAGATGTATTGGTCACTAGAACAACAAATGGTTCTAGTGAACCATTTGACAACCTAAAGAACGAGGAACGGTTTCTACGGAACGTACTACAGAAAAATGGATATAGTATAAAGAACATCAACTGAGCCACCAAGCAGCGGAAGCAGGGAGAAGAAGCTCCAGCAAGTATAGAACCAACTGGATTCATCTATCTTCCTTACGTTTCCGGTGTAACGGAACGAATTGCTAAACAAAAACGACATCGTGGTGCGATACGGAACGGTCACCAAAATTCGGAATACACTCTCGATAGACAAGGACAAGCTACCTCTTTTAAAAGGAGCGGGTGTCTATCGGCTATCATGCAGTTGTGGGAAGTTTTACGTTGGCCAAACCGGACGAAACATCGAATGACGTATCAAAGAACACGAGAGGGATGTGAGGCTGAGGAAGATTCAACAGTTGGCGGTTGCGGAACATTGCCACTCAAAAGGTCACCGAATAAACTTCGACAAAACAAAGGTTCTGGCTAGCACTAATAAATATCATCAACGGCTGACAAGAGAAGCCATAGAAATCCACCGACATAAAAAACAACGTCAACAGAGAAGATGGCTGGGAACTCAGCAGAACATGGAAGATGGTGGTGAAGACGAATACGACTCCCAAACCGGACGCGACACAGTAATTAGTTAGTAATTAGCTTATAATTAATATAAAATTAATTATTAATTAGTTTTTCGACCTATATATTGTTTTACAATTTCCGATTTTGTCAGATCGAAACAGTTTCTGAAGAAGGTTGCAACACGGCATCCGAAACGTCAAACAATTTTTCAAAAAACGCACAGCAAAATCCGAAAGTTTGTAGTTTTAGATCTAGTGTTAGTACTAGTGATAGTTCTATTGTTAGTTCTAATTTTAGTTCAATACGAGTTTACTTAGACTTATTGTAAAACTAGAAGCCAAAATTAAACCATTTTCAGCGATAATGTTTTCAGAAGAAATTCTAAGTAATGTCAGTGACACAAAAGCACACTTTTAAATTTTTTTGTCAGCAACAAATTTCAAATGTAACAAATTTAATCGAATATTACTTAAAAGGGGTGGTAATATTAAAATAATTTTTCCTATGAAACTTTCTTATCTTTTCAACAATACGCTTTTTGACTTATGGTGCCATTTACAATTTTGGAGTTCTTTAAAAAAAATACTGATATGGGTGGTCTCATTCACCATATATATTCAATATTGGACAAATTGAGGATCAAATGTTACAACATATTCAACAATTTTCTGCCTGCCAAAAGTTTTTGCCTTAAATCTTTTTAAGGTTTAAGTAACAGTAGATCCCCTTACCCTATTAATAATAATAATAATAAAGAGGACGATTTTAATATGTGATGTTATAGAAGAATCCTAAGAATTATCTGGGTGAGCAGAACAATAAACGCAGAAATTGATAGATGCGATGGGATAAAATAATTTACTTGCGACTTGACATTTTAGAAATATTCCAATAATTGCATCATAAAGTCTTTTTCATACATCATACATAGAACTATATATTTATCTCACAGCATCATCAAAAAAGGGTTTCAGAAGAAGGTTGCACCAATGTCTTTAATAATAACTTATTACCCACCGTAAATAGACAATAACAAGAATACGTTGTAATAAAAAAAATAATGAGAAAATATGTTCAAACGCAAAGTTCTAAACATAGTAACAAATTATAATTATCAAATCGTAAATTTTCCTTCATTTCAAGTAAGAAAATATGAAACATATCTGAGGAACAAAATATTACACCACAATAAACCATTACACACAAAAAAAATCAACACCAGTATATTCTTTAAAAACATAAACATTAATACTTACAACGTTATTAACCGGCGGAGGAGCTGAAGCAACATCTTCAGCCCGAACAGGAACATAGCCTCCACGCAACTGATCAACTTCTTCAATCAACTGAGCATTACGACGTTGCAACATTTGCAATTCATCTACTATCGCATTTTTTTCCGTTATAATAGTTTTCTTAAGAGTACGCTCAGTTTCAAAATCCTTTTGATATAGATCACACTACAAGAAATAAAAATCATCAAAACCTATCAAAAATAATATAATTTAAGATATTTTACTTGGGCTCTTAAAGCGGCTATTAAATCATCGCACATTCGATCTTTCTTTTCCTGTTTCTTTTGCAAGTCAGTTTCGTTTGAAGCCCTTTCCAAGGATTCTTTATCTTGTTGCTCTTTTAACTCGGTAATATGCATTTGAGAGGCCATTAATTGTTGTTTTGCATTCGCTAAAGATTCTTGAAGCTCAACAAGTCCCGATTGAGCGGTGCTTAAATATGATTCTTTTTCTTGAAGGGTGTCTGTGAGGTATTTTTGTTTGTTATTAGCTTCTTGAAGAATCTGTGTTAACTAAAATTTAATTATGACTCATTATACAATTGAAATATAACATAAATTAGATTATTTTTAGAATACAAGATCAAATCTTAGATAACTTTCAATGGCTGAATTAAATTAAGTGAGTCATATAAAAAACAGGATAATCTTTCTTTTTATAGCAATGACACATTTATTGTAGTAAAATACTCACGTTTAAATTTGCGTCTTTAAGAGTTTCGCATTCTAATTTTACACTTTCCAACTCTTTGTTTAGTTCGGATTCGGTTATAACCCAAATACTTTTGTCTGAAAAAACCTATTGAAACAAAAAATTAAATAAATTTATTTAAAGTCATGTTAAGTTTTACTTTATCATGTGATGCCTTTAAAGTATTAATTTCTTGTTCGTATTTCGCGATTTGTTGTTTGTAATCGATAATTTTATCGCTTAAACTTTGTTTTTCGGTTATAATGATGTCTAAGGCTTTTTCCATTTCTTTAATTTTTTTCTGACCAGCTTCCCATTCAAATTGTAAAATATTATCGTTTCGTTTTGTTAAAATCTTGTTTTCCTCAGTCTTTGCATCAACCACATGAATTCCTTTTTCTTTATTCTTCTCTTCCAATTCCTCTTTCAACTTTGCATTTTCGTTTTTCAGCTATAACAAAATTATTATTATTTTTATAACATCGTTTTAAAACGTCTTTACATCCTGTATTATAATTTTCATTTCCGCAAACTTCCTTTTATGAGACTCTTGAACTTGTTGAACTTCCTCTTGCCATTTAGTTATCTTTTCCACTTGCACCTTCATTGTTACATTATTTTGGGTCAAAGTATCTTTTAATTGGGTATTTTCGGAAATTAAATTATCAACGTTTCTTTGAATTTCTTCGCCGCTTATTGAAGCAAATGAATTGGCATTAAGTGCCACGGATGGTTGATGTAATGAAATATCTTTAAAACTTTCCCCAGAAGACAACGACTGTTTCGAAACCAGTTCTGTAATGGAATTTAAAGTTTTCTCAATTCCTGTTGTCGATATTTGTTCCACTTCCATTTGAAGAGTTCTTGGACCATAACTGTCTAAGACTACGAAAGAGTCTTCATCATCTGAATCAGCCGGGGGGTAAGCCTCTTTATCAAGTTGATGAATTCCGGAAGAATTTGGGATAATTTCTGAAGTCGAAGCCATCTTGTTTTCTAAAACTAAAAAGGGTAAATGTAATTATTATGAATGAATTGAACGTGTTATCTTAACAACTTAATAATTCGTGATTAATTGACGTTGAAATTAGTTTAATAAAACCATAAAATGTGTTTTTTGAACTTTTTGAGGTTATGTTCTTGATGATTTTCGTTCAATATACGAATATTAATTAGTTTATGGTAATAATTTTACGTACTTGGCAGGAATTACAAAAATAGTCTAAAGAATTAGCAGATTTTGTAAAAATCACTTTTAAATTAACGAATATAAATAATCTTAACAATAACAAACACTTTAATACTTAAGTTCAAGCGCCATCTTTATTAAAAAAAAAAATGTAAAATATTTAAATAAAATGTTATTTTTGAACTTCCAATGGAATTTTAAACATAAATACTAAATTAGAATTCATTTTTGATATTTATTTCATTTCCACTCATTATTTTTTATATTTTCCACTTAAAAAACTTTTAGTATCAGTTCTCTAACTTTTAACGATAGATGTCGCTAGTTCAATTTAACTAAAAAATCATAAAAAGTTTTGTTAAATAATTTTTAGCTAATATTTAAAGCTAATTGTTGAGGAACCTTAACTATACTTCTAATTCTAAACAATAAATCAAAATTGTAGTAAATTTTGGACACCAAAATAAAATTTTAGGTTATGTTGATTTTCCTAAAAACTAATAAATTTATTCCATTATTAGCGAATATTGAAAATTTTTCATAAAATACGAAAGAAATCTAAATGAATTCTGTACGAAACCTTAAAAATAAACTATTTCAAGTTGTAAAATTTAATACGTCAAATTGACACTTACAAATTGCTAATTCATTATTTTTTTAGGTTATACTAAAAATATCCCCGTATTAGTACAACTGGCGTAAAGATTATGTGTTATTTCGAAAAACTGATAACTAATCCTGAATATACATAAATAAAATTACAAAAGGGGCATAGCAAAATTGCATCCACAATAAAAAGTCGAGTTTTAGAAAAAGTGAGGTTATGTATTAATGCTTATTTCATTGCGACTCGTGACTTCAAAAATTCAACGTGTTGTCGTTCGTACGTTAAGAAAAATGTCCTTTGAATACCCAAAAGCACGGTTAGACGACACAATCATCGATGATTATTATGGAATTCAAGTTCCAGATCCTTTTCGTTGGCTTGAAAACCCCGATGCCGAAGAAACCAAAGAGTTTGTCGACGCCCAAAATGCAATAACCAGACCTTACATTGACAGTTATCCGTTAAAGGATAAAATTAATAAGAAAATGACCGATTTATGGAATTACCCCAAAATCTCACCCCCTTATAAACACGGAGAGAGATATTTTCAATTCAAAAACACCGGTTTACAAAACCAAAATGTAATCTATGTGCAAGAAAATTTAAGTGGAGAAGCAAATGTATTTTTGGATCCAAATTTATTATCAGAAGATGGGACCACAGCTTTATCCGGGCTAGCTTTTTCCGAGAATGGTGCATATTTTGCTTACGGTTTAAGTAAAAATGGTTCCGATTGGTTAGAAATTAAATGTAAAGATGTTGGTACAGGAAAAGATTACGATGAAGTATTAAAAAAAGTCAAATTTACTTCCATGACTTGGATGCACGACCACCAAGGATTCTTTTATTCAGCTTATTTGGATAAAGAAGGCAAATCTGATGGCTCCGAAACTGATAGCAACGAAAAACAAAAACTTTATTATCATAAATGGGGAACCGAGCAATCCGATGATATCGTTGTCGTTCAATTTGATGATCCCCAATTAAGAATAGGCGCAAAAGTTAGTAATTGTGGAAAATATTTGATTGTTACATCCATAAAAGGGACGAAAAATAATTTGTTGTACTTTGCTCGATTAGAAGGAATCAAAGAAATTTCTGGCTTATTGAAATTACATCCGGTTGTAACAGAATTTGAAGCGGATTATGAATATGTTGCTAACACTAACGCTAAATTCGTTTTTCGTACTAACAAAGATGCACCAAATTACAGATTAATCATAATTAATTTTGATGATTTAAATGAAAAATGGTTGGATCTGATTCCAGTTCATGAAAACGACGTTTTAGATTGGGCAAAACCCGTTAATAACGATCAACTGGTTTTATGTTACCTTCGCGACGTTAAAAATGTGATGTCCCTTCATAAATTAGCAACGGGAGAAAAAATTTACGATTTTCCCCTTGAATTGGGAACGGTGACTTCAATATCGCAAAAACATAATTCTTCAGAAATGTTTTATGGATTTGGTTCGTTTTTAACGCCAAATGTTATTTATAGAGTTGACTTAAGTCAACTTCCGATTTCACCAGAAGTCTTTTATGAAACAAAATTGGAAAATTTTGACCCAAATATGTACGAAAGTAAACAAGTTTTCTATAAAAGTAAGGATGGAACTGAAATTCCAATGTTTATTGTTAATAAGAAAGGATTGGTTTTAAACGGATTAAATCCATGCCTTTTATATGGATATGGAGGTTTCAATATTACATTAACACCATCATTTTCCGTGACACGATTAACATTTATTGATTGTTTCGATGGCATATTTGCTTTGGCAAATATACGGGGTGGCGGGGAATATGGGGACAGATGGCATAATGGAGGACGATTTGAAAACAAACAGAATTGTTTTGATGATTTTCAATACGCTGCCAAATATTTGATCGGAAATAACTACACTAGCAAAGAAAAATTAGTAATTCAAGGCGGATCAAACGGCGGATTATTAGTTGCGGCTTGTATTAATCAAGCCCCAGAACTATTTGGTGCTGCAATTTGCCAAGTTGGTGTTTTAGATATGCTAAGATATCACAAATTTACCATCGGTTATGCTTGGAAAACTGATTACGGTTCTTCAGATGAACCCGATCAATTTCAATACTTATACAAATATTCCCCATTACATAACATAAAAGTTCCGGATAGTGAAAATATTCAATATCCAGCTACTTTATTGTTAACGGCGGATCATGATGATCGCGTCGTTCCGCTACATTCGTTGAAATTTATCGCGGAAATTCAACGGAAAATTGGGACGTTACCTCATCAGAAAAATCCGATTATGATTCGAATTGAAACCAGGGCCGGACATGGAGCTGGAAAACCTACATCTAAAATTATCGACGAAGTTACCGATATGTTCAGTTTTATTGCAAAATCGCTTGAATTAAAATGCCAAATTTAAGTTAATTAACTAATGATGTTTGTAAGTGTTTTTTATCGTAATTGTATGTATTAAAATTTTTTGTTTGTGAGCGAAAATTATTTCTTTTGTAAAGGAAAATCAATAAAAATAATTTGACTTCAAATGGTGTACTTTTTTTTTAAGAAAATGGTTAATCTTCATTATATTTATTATGTCGTTGTTGAGTGACTAAAATCACGTAAGCTAACTTATATTACTATCTTATGTTGGATTTAAGTGTTAATTCGATCAAAAATCTGTCCTAGATTACAAAGCATATGAGTCAGAAATATCCTTTCCGCTTTCCGTAGAAATACTCGGATATTCTCTAACATTGCAGCAATTAAGCCAAAGATAAAAGCATTTTGCCGAATAATAATTGTTATAATTTGATTGAATTTATTCTTTTAATCGATGCGTTTAAGTGAGAACTAACGAATTGAGATTCTTATGATGGTTTCTTTCGAAGATTGATTGCAAGATATCGCAATCAACAGGATTTAAAAGAAATATAGAATGTATGAGGGCAGGTGTGGAATTTGCCAAAAACTCCACCAGACAACAAATATCGCGACATTTTGTTATTGCATTAGAAACTGTTCCAACTCCATTTCAAGCAACTTATAAACCACAATTTGTACAGAAATTATTATCAGATGACTTTGAATGAAAAGTGTGAGGAATTTGTTTAGAGACATATAGGAATTTGCTAAAAAGATGCCCAGATAACATTTCGGAAGTCACTAAACTAAACATCTCTTAGCAGCCAACAACAATCCATATATAATTCAGAGGTAAATATCACCACACTTTGATGTTGGATTAGAACCTGTTCCAAATCCATTTTAATCAGCCGGATTTACTTTTACAAACCACAATTAGTGTAGAAGTTAGTATTAACAGATGACTTTGAATGAAGAGTTTATTTTTTTGAGAAGAAATTTAGGGTATTTAGAGATCTGCGAGGAATTTGCCAAAAGGACGCCCAGATAACATTTTGGAGGATACTAAACTAAACAGCTCCTAGCAGTAGAAGAAAATCCGTAAGTAACTCAGAGACAATCATCATGACACTTTGATGTTGGATTGGAAACTGTTTCAACTCCATTTCAAGCGGCTGGGTACCACCCTTACAAATTATAGGGGGTACAGAAGTGACAATTGTCTAATAATATATAATTGACTTTGAATGAAGAGTTCTTTTTTCTGACGAAGCAACGTTCATTCCTAATACTTTGGTAATTAAGCAAAATTATAGGTACTGGGTGCTCAGTTAGAATTGATTTCTGTGATTTATAAGATAATCAAATGTGGTTCCTGCAAGATGATGCTTTATCTTTGCTGACATCTTTAAGAATGTCTCTTTTACCGAGACAAACCCAATCTAGCAACCACCATAAGTTTTCAGTCTTTTGAGAAAATTCATTTATATTACACAACAACTCAACTCACTATCTTGCGTAAGTAGTTTTGTATATTTATTAGATTTTCATTTATCTTATATCTTTATTCTAAAATGTTCCTTTAGAACCTATAGAATCTACTATAAAATAGAGCAGTGTCTTCAAAATTTGACATAGCGCGGAATCCTTTTTTGCAATATTTCTGTTTATGGAACCCTAAAATTAATAAGAAAATGACCGATTTGTGGAATTACCCCAAGATCTCGCCCCCTTATAAACACGGAGAGAGATATTTTCAATTCAAAAACACCGGTTTACAAAACCAAAATGTAATCTATGTGCAAGAAAATTTAAGTGGAGAAGCGAATGTATTTTTGGATCCAAATCTATTATCAGAAGATGGGACCACAGCTTTATCCGGGTTAGCTTTTTCCGAGAATGGTGCATATTTTGCTTACGGTTTAAGTAAAAATGGTTCCGATTGGTTAGAAATTAAATGTAAAGATTTGGTACAGGAAAAGTTGTTGCTAACACTAACGCTAAATTCGTTTTTCGTACTAACAAAGATGCACCAAATTACAGATTAATCATAATTAATTTTGATGATTTAAACGAAAAATGGTTGGATCTGATTCCAGTTCATGATAACGACGTTTTAGATTGGGCAAAACCCGTTAATAACGATCAACTAGTTTTATGTTACCTTCGCGACGTTAAAAATGTGATGTCCCTTCATAAATTAGCAACGGGAGAAAAAATTTACGATTTTCCCCTTGAATTGGGAACGGTGACTTCAATATCGCAAAAACATAATTCTTCAGAAATGTTTTATGGATTTGGTTCGTTTTTAACGCCAAATGTTATTTATAGAGTTGATTTAAGTCAACTTCCGATTTCACCAGAAATTTTTTATGAAACAAAATTGGAAAATTTTGACCCAAATATGTACGAAAGTAAACAAGTTTTCTATAAAAGTAAGGATGGAACTGAAATTCCAATGTTTATTGTTAATAAAAAAGGGTTGATTTTAAACGGATTAAATCCTTGCCTTTTATATGGATATGGAGGTTTCAATATTACATTAACACCATCATTTTCCGTGACACGATTAACATTTATTGATTGTTTCGATGGCATATTTGCTTTGGCAAATATACGGGGTGGCGGGGAATATGGGGACAGATGGCATAATGGAGGACGATTTGAAAACAAACAGAATTGTTTTGATGATTTTCAATACGCTGCCAAATATTTAATCGGAAATAACTACACTAGCAAAGAAAAATTAGTAACTCAAGGCGGATCAAACGGCGGATTATTAGTTGCGGCTTGTATTAATCAAGCCCCAGAACTATTTGGTGCTGCAATTTGCCAAGTTGGTGTTTTAAATATGCTAAGATATCACAAATTTACCATCGGTTATGCTTGGAAAACTGATTACGGTTCTTCAGATGAACCCGATCAATTTTAATACTTATACAAATATTCCCCATTGCATAACATAAAAGTTCCGGATAGCGAAAATATTCAATATCCAGCTACTTTATTGTTAACGGCGGATCATGATGATCGCGTCGTTCCGCTACATTCGTTGAAATTTATCGCGGAAATTCAACGGAAAATTGGGACGTTACCTCATCAGAAAAATCCGATTATGATTCGAATTGAAACCAGGGCCGGACATGGAGCTGGAAAACCTACATCTAAAATTATCGACGAAGTTACCGATATGTTCAGTTTTATTGCAAAATCGCTTGAATTAAAATGCCAAATTTAAGTTAATTAACTAATGATGTTTGTAAGTGTTTTTTATCGTAATTGTATGTATTAAAATTTTTTGTTTGTGAGCGAAAATTATTTCTTTTGTAAAGGAAAATCAATAAAAATAATTTGACTTCAAATGGTGTACTTTTTTTTTAAGAAAATGGTTAATCTTCATTATATTTATTATGTCGTTGTTGAGTGACTAAAATCACGTAAGCTAACTTATATTACTATCTTATGTTGGATTTAAGTGTTAATTCGATCAAAAATCTGTCCTAGATTACAAAGCATATGAGTCAGAAATATCCTTTCCGCTTTCCGTAGAAATACTCGGATATTCTCTAACATTGCAGCAATTAAGCCAAAGATAAAAGCATTTTGCCGAATAATAATTGTTATAATTTGATTGAATTTATTCTTTTAATCGATGCGTTTAAGTGAGAACTAACGAATTGAGATTCTTATGATGGTTTCTTTCGAAGATTGATTGCAAGATATCGCAATCAACAGGATTTAAAAGAAATATAGAATGTATGAGGGCAGGTGTGGAATTTGCCAAAAACTCCACCAGACAACAAATATCGCGACATTTTGTTATTGCATTAGAAACTGTTCCAACTCCATTTCAAGCAACTTATAAACCACAATTTGTACAGAAATTATTATCAGATGACTTTGAATGAAAAGTGTGAGGAATTTGTTTAGAGACATATAGGAATTTGCTAAAAAGATGCCCAGATAACATTTCGGAAGTCACTAAACTAAACATCTCTTAGCAGCCAACAACAATCCATATATAATTCAGAGGTAAATATCACCACACTTTGATGTTGGATTAGAACCTGTTCCAAATCCATTTTAATCAGCCGGATTTACTTTTACAAACCACAATTAGTGTAGAAGTTAGTATTAACAGATGACTTTGAATGAAGAGTTTATTTTTTTGAGAAGAAATTTAGGGTATTTAGAGATCTGCGAGGAATTTGCCAAAAGGACGCCCAGATAACATTTTGGAGGATACTAAACTAAACATCTCCTAGCAGTAGAAGAAAATCCGTAAGTAACTCAGAGACAATCATCATGACACTTTGATGTTCGATTGGAAACTGTTTCAACTCCATTTCAAGCGGCTGGGTACCACCCTTACAAATTATAGGGGGACAGAAATGACAATTGTCTAATAATATATAATTGACTTTGAATGAAGAGTTCTTTTTTCTGACGAAGCAACGTTCATTCCTAATACTTTGGTAATTAAGCAAAATTATAGGTACTGGGTGCTCAGTTAGAATTGATTTCTGTGATTTATAAGATAATCAAATGTGGTTCCTGCAAGATGATGCTTTATATTTGCTGACATCTTTAAGAATTGCTCTTTTACCGAGACAAACCCAATCCAGCAACCACCATAAGTTTTCAGTCTTTTGAGAAAATTCATTTATATTACACAACAACTCAACTCACTATCTTGCGTAAGTAGTTTTGTATATTTATTAGATTTTCATTTATCTTATATCTTTATTCTAAAAACTTCCTTTAGAACCTATAGAATCTACTATAAAATAGAGCAGTGTCTTCAAAATTTGACATAGCGCGGAATCCTTTTTTGAAATATTTCTGTTTATGGAACCCTAAAATTAATAAGAAAATGACCGATTTGTGGAATTACCCCAAGATCTCGCCCCCTTATAAACACGGAGAGAGATATTTTCAATTCAAAAACACCGGTTTACAAAACCAAAATGTAATCTATGTGCAAGAAAATTTAAGTGGAGAAGCGAATGTATTTTTGGATCCAAATCTCTTATCAGAAGATGGGACCACAGCTTTATCCGGGCTAGCTTTTTCCGAGAATGGTGCATATTTTGCTTACGGTTTAAGTAAAAATGGTTCCGATTGGTTAGAAATTAAATGTAAAGATGTTGGTACAGGAAAAGATTACGATGAAGTATTAAAAAAAGTCAAATTTACTTCCATGACTTGGATGCACGATCACCACGGATTCTTTTATTCAGCTTATTTGGATAAAGAAGGCAAATCTGATGGCTCCGAAACTGATAGCAACGAAAAACAAAAACTTTATTATCATAAATGGGGAACCGAGCAATCCGATGATATCGTTGTCGTTCAATTTGATGATCCCCAATTAAGAATAGGCGCTAAAGTTAGTAATTGTGGAAAATACTTGATTGTTACATCCATAAAAGGGACGAAAAATAATTTGTTGTACTTTGCTCGATTAGAAGGAATCAAAGAAATTTCTGGCTTATTGAAATTACATCCGGTTGTAACAGAATTTGAAGCGGATTATGAATATGTTGCTAACACTAACGCTAAATTCGTTTTTCGTACTAACAAAGATGCACCAAATTACAGATTAATCATAATTAATTTTGATGATTTAAATGAAAAATGGTTGGATTTGATTCCAGTTCATGAAAACGACGTTTTAGATTGGGCAAAACCCGTTAATAATGATCAATTAGTTTTATGTTACCTTCGCGACGTTAAAAATGTGATGTCCCTTCATAAATTAGCAACGGGAGAAAAAATTTACGATTTTCCCCTTGAGTTGGGAACGGTGACTTCAATATCGCAAAAACATAATTCTTCAGAAATGTTTTATGGATTTGGTTCGTTTTTAACACCAAATGTTCTTATAGAGTTGATTTAAGTCAACTTCCGATTTCACCAGAAATTTTTTATGAAACAAAATTGGAAAATTTTGACCCAAATATGTACGAAAGTAAACAAGTTTTCTATAAAAGTAAGGATGGAACTGAAATTCCAATGTTTATTGTTAATAAGAAAGGATTGGTTTTAAACGGATTAAATCCTTGCCTTTTATATGGATATGGAGGTTTCAATATTACATTAACACCATCATTTTCCGTGACACGATTAACATTTATTGATTGTTTCGATGGCATATTTGCTTTGGCAAATATACGGGGTGGCGGGGAATATGGGGACAGATGGCATAATGGAGGACGATTCGAAAACAAACAGAATTGTTTTGACGATTTTCAATACGCTGCCAAATATTTAATCGGAAATAACTACACTAGCAAAGAAAAATTAGTAATTCAAGGCGGATCAAACGGCGGATTATTAGTTGCGGCTTGTATTAATCAAGCTCCAGAACTATTTGGTGCTGCAATTTGCCAAGTTGGTGTTTTAGATATGCTAAGATATCACAAATTTACCATCGGTTATGCTTGGAAAACTGATTACGGTTCTTCAGATGAACCCGATCAATTTCAATACTTATACAAATATTCCCCATTACATAACATAAAAGTTCCGGATAGTGAAAATATTCAATATCCAGCTACTTTATTGTTAACGGCGGATCATGATGATCGCGTCGTTCCGCTACATTCGTTGAAATTTATCGCGGAAATTCAACGGAAAATTGGGACGTTACCTCATCAGAAAAATCCGATTATGATTCGAATTGAAACCAGGGCCGGACATGGAGCTGGAAAACCTACATCTAAAATTATCGACGAAGTTACCGATATGTTCAGTTTTATTGCAAAATCGCTTGAATTAAAATGCCAAATTTAAGTTAATTAACTAATCATGTTTGTAAGTGTTTTTTATCGTAATTGTATGTATTAAAATTTTTTGTTTGTGAGCGAAAATTATTTCTTTTGTAAAGGAAAATCAATAAAAATAATTTGACTTCAAATGGTGTACTTTTTTTTAAAGAAAATAGTTAATCTTTATTATATTATTTTATTATATATATTATTGTCGTTGTTGAGTGACTAAAATCACGTAAGCTAAGTTATGTTACTATCTTATGTTGGATTTAAGTGTCAATTCGATCAAAAATCTGTCCTAGATCAGAAAGCATATGAGTCAGAAATATCCCTTCTGCTTTGCGTACAAATACTCGGATATTCTCCAACATTGCACAGGAATTAAGTCAAAGATAAAAGCATTTTGCCGAATAATGATTGTTATAATTGGATTGAATTTATTCTTTTAATCGATGCGTTTAAGAGAGAACTAGCGAATTGAGATTCTTATGATGATTTCTTTCGGAGATTGAGAATTTGCCAAAAACTCGACCAGACAACAAATATCACGACATTTTGTTATTGGATTAGACTGTTCCAACTCCATTTTAAGCAACTGGGTTCTACACTTATAAACCACAATTTGTACAGAAATTATTATCAGACGACTTTGAATGAAAAGTAAATTTTTCTGAATATAAATTTAAAGTGTTTAGAGACATGTGAGGAATTTGCTAAAAGGACGCCCAGATAACATTTCGGAAGTCACTAAACTAAACATCTCTTACCAGCCAACAACAATCCATATATAACTCAGAGGTAAATATCACGACACTTTGATGTTGGCTTAGAACCTGTTCCAAATCCATTTTAATCAGCCGGATTTACTCTTACAAACCACAATTAGTGCAGAAATTAGTATTAGCAGATGACTTTGAATGAAGAGTTTATTTTTCTGAAAAGAAATTTAGGGTATTTAGAGATCTGTGAGGAATTTGCCAAAAGGACGCCCAGATAACATTTTGGAGGATACTAAACTAAACATCTCCTAGCAGCTGAAGAAAATCCGTAAGTAACTCAGAGACAATCATCATGACACTTTTTTGTTGGATTGTCGACCCTTACAAATCATAGGGGGTACAGAAATGACAATTGTCTAATAATATATAATTGACTTTGAATGAAGAGTTCTTTTTTTTGACGAAGCAACGTTCATTCCTAATACTTTGGTAATTAAGCAAAATTATAGGTACTGGGTACTCAGTTAGAATTGATTTCTGTGATTTATAAGATAATCAAATGTGGTTCCTGCAAGATGATGCTTTATCTTTGCTGACATCTTTAAGAATGTCTCTTTTACCGAGACAAACCCAATCCAGCAACCACCATAAATTTTCAGTCTTTTGACTTTTGACCAACATTACAACGTGAAGTAGGTTACGATAATTATTTAACACAGTGTACATATTCCGATGAACACCGTTTCAACTAAACACCGATTTATGACTCGGCTTTTTATTACAAGATTTCATTTCCTAAAGAGTTTAACCTTTGATTAGGACCATTTTCTGCTAAAATTGAAGATAAGGGCTAAAATATCGAACTAGATATAATTTAAAAAAATCCAGAATCATCTAAAAACCGTAAAGAAGCTAACGTAATTTCAGGGAGAGCTAGCGACAATCGTAGTATCCGACGGTACAGAAAAGAGGAGAAAAATGTTGAACCGATCTCTGAAGATGCTCAGAAGATAAACGAAGCAGTGGCAAAATAAAAGCACGATTTACAGCCAGTTTGCCTACGTAAGAAATTGAACAAAAGCATGGAATACAAAATTTAACGAAGTTGTTTTAAAGTAAAAGCTAAAACGATGACGTTTATAATTGCTCCTTATATTTTGATAAGAAAATATGGCTCTTAATTTATATTTATGATTTGTTGATAATTGGAAAATATATAAATATAGAAGAAATGGTAAATACATTAAAATTAGAATTAAATGTTAAAAATTTAGGAAAGGTGAAGATATTTTTAGGAGTGAATATAGTACATACAGATAAAAATTTAAATATAAATCAAACGACTATGATATAAATAATATCTAATTAATAAAAAATATTTGGCATGGAGGATATTTTAATGTGTTTGGTGGCAAAAAGACAACCTTAATATATGGGTATCACATAGAACAATTGGATGACTAAGACCATTGTCAATGAGAAGCTTTACTATAAAATATGTTTAGCTTTGCAGTGGCGTTAAACTTCCGGAATGAAGTACTAAACAAACCAGTTTTCGAAGATAGACGCCGTCATCTATGCCTTAGGATTTGACTTCAAAATTATGAGCAAACCAGCTATACTTAGAAGATTTACAGTCAAAAAGAATACCTATTGATGGGAAACATATACAAGAAAAAGCACTTAGAATATATAACCGACTTTAGGAATTGGAACCATCAACAAGTCTTCAGGCAACGAAGAAACTGGCATTTAATGCAAGTGAGGGATGGTTGACAGGTTTTATAAAAAAACACGCATTTCACAATGTAAAAATAAAAGGAGAAGTAGTATCAGCAGACGAAAATGCTGCGAAAATCTTTCCGGGTAAACTAGCAAAAATTGTTGAAGAGGGCGGTTATATTCCAGAACAAATATTTAATACCGACGAAACGGGATTGTTTTGGAAGAAAATGCCCGAAAGGACTTAACATCTCTTATACCACAAGCATTAAGAGGTAAGAACATTAAACAACTTCCAGTCCATTTCATGGAGAATAAAAAGGCATTTATGACGGCTGGATCTGTTTACAAATTGGTTCAACAACTACTTTGTTCCTGAAATCCAGAAATATATGGAAGAAAAAGGTTTGGAATTCAAAATATTTTTGCTCCATGATAATGTACCCAGCCACCCAGTGTTGGATCACCCAAATATTCAATTGCTATTTTTACCGCCTAATACTACCTCGTTGATTCAGCCACTCGATCAGGGCATTATAGCAATATTTAAAATGTACTACATAAAGCAAACGTTTAAATATATTTTAGATTCAGTAGAAGAAACAAATTTGACTGTTTTGAAAGCATGGAGAAAGTTTACGATTATGAATATAAAAATATTATGAAATATTATTGAAATATTATTAACCTTAAATGCTTGTTGGAAAAAATATTGCCAGCATACGTCAAAAGTGGAAGTTTTGTAGCAGAAAAATCAGCTGTGTGTTCTAAAATTATAACTCTATCAAATACAATTGGTGATTGATGCGAGAAAGCCCTTTGGATGAAGATGATTTGATCGAATTTATGACAATTTGTGAAAATAAAGAAATCGATAATGACAAAGTAGAAGATGAAGTGCAGCTATTAACTGCTGATTTAATTCGCGATGGCTTGAAATTTTCTACAAGTATGGAACAACATTTTCTTACACATGATCCTGACTCGGAGCGTGCATTGAAATTTCAATGTAATCTTCAGTTATGTTTAGCTGGATATGAAGAATTACACTCGGCCAAGAAAGTCTCCATACACGTAAAAGCATTTTGAATTTTCGGCTCTAGTTCATGTAATATTATATTTATAACAAACATATTACTCAATTAGACAGTGTAACACATAAATAAATTATGTACCTAAATATATAATTTAATATTAAATTTAATTTATAAAATATAAAATACACAAAATTTTATGTACCTTTACCAACAAAACGATTTTCGATTAAAATAATTTGAACTTGTTTTATTTATTAATAGTAACACGCAAGCGAACATGAAATTTAAAAAAACAAACATTGTTAATGCGATGGATGAGCCTGTTTCTTTGTTACCAATTGGGATATATCAGGTTGACTTTTCATTAATTTTAATCTTAAATCAGGTTCAAGTTGCAACCGTGTTCTATATTTATTTTTTATTATTAACATTGATGAAAATCCAGATTCACACAGAGACGAGGTACTAAAAAGCATTAAAAATTTTACTGCTTTTTCCGAAATGTCTTTGTACTCACTTCGCCTTTGTATACAAAAATTACATAAATTTTCTTTTTTGAATTCATTCGTTAGGTTCCTGTCACATGACATTTCTATGAGTTGATCTCTTTCTAAAATAAAAACATTTTGTAGGACAGTATTCGAAATAGTAAACGGATCTCTTATCCAACTTTCGTTTTCTAAATTTTCAAGAAAGTAAGAATGAAAGTTACTGACAAGTCCCATGCAATGTTTTTCTATATCTTCTTTGAGTAAATTTTGCATCTGGGGCTGCATCTGGACAGTTATTGCATGTCCTCCGTCAGCGCATACTCCTACACATTTCTTCCAATCTATATTATTATTGTATTGAGTTACAAACTCATTGATTTTTCCGAAAATTTCATCTGCCGTTGTATGATGTGGAAGTGCTTCACAAAACGGGAAATTTTCTTCTATTGTTTGGTTTTTTCATATCGAATGAACGCCATTAACTGCGCAAAGTTTGTGACATCTGTACTTTCATCGAATTGTATTGCAAAATATTTGCTCTTCTTTATATTTTCGATTAGTGTGTTTTTCAACTGAACTGCCATATAATTAATTCGTCGCGAAACAGTGCCATTTGGCAAAGGAAACAATATTCAAGTTAGCTGCTGCTGCAGGTCCTAGAATGCACGTAGCCATGTCTTTAGCTGCAGGTAATATTAAGGTTTCTCTAATAGTATGGCACTTTGAGGTTTGAACAATTCTCAAACTAACTAAATATGATGCTACGACAGATTTTTCGTTTACAAGTGTCCAGCAGCATTTGCCATTGGTATCAGTTTTAAATGAATTTAGAGTTGGAAAATATAAACAGTTAATACTAACACAGTTCGAAGTAGACGTTTTACAGGAAACCGTTTCATTCATGAAACATTATGAAATTTTAGCAGCAAACCTTTCATCTGAAAAAATTGTTACATGTTGAATTATTATCCCAGTCGACAATATTTAGATGCGACTTTTCTTATAAGTCAATTTAAAGTCTGTTCAACAGGCTGAGTAACTACTTTAATTAATGAAAAGTGCGGATATGCAATGAAATTCAGTGAATTCTAGCAGAACTGTAAGACTATCTAGAAGTTAATAATTGTTCAACGACAATTTGAATATTGTTTTGCAAACAATTTGAACATTGAAAAACTTATTTAACCCTCTAATCTTACACATGAAAATATACAGGCGTTTTCTTTGATATAAAAAAGTATGAATCATGTTTGATTACATGTTAATTTGATTATTAATTAATCGTGCTTGACAGAATGGTAAAATTAACAGAGTGTTTAGTATTATTTATCAAAACAAACCATAACAACAAATAAAATCTGGAAAAAAAATTCAAAAATGGGTGGCTATTTTTAATTCTAGATAGCAAAACACTTTTGTTTTCGAGAATGGAAATTAAAAGAGAACAAAACTCTATTTTTAGTTATTCTTTAGTCTTAAGCTGTTGTATACTTGCACCAAAGTAAAACCATAATTAAGACCAAACGTTAGACGTCTTCACACGCACGGCTAAACCTGAACCTTCTAGTACTAGGTCTAGTGTTAGTTCTAGTTTTAATTCCCACTCAATGTATAATTAATAGTAGACCTGTCTATAGTATTAGCACTGCACCTAGAATTAGAAATATTAGGATATTGCCAAACGTCTCTTTAGACGGCGAAACCCTAATATTTCTAGTTGTAAGTCTAGTATTAGTTCTAAAGGTAGGTTGGGTTGGGTTGGGTTAGATTCCGTCTTAAGAGAGGTACGCCTAAACCTAAATGTTTTTAGTTGTTATTGAAAAATAAGATAAAAAGAATCAATTCTGCTAAAACCGCAAGTGATATTTGGTTGTAATATACACAAAAAATCGCAAAAAACACCAAACCAAAATTAAATATTGACCACTTTGAGTATTTTTGTTGAAGAACAATTTGCCAAATTTATTGATTTCATAATGAACGCATTAACTTAAAGATTGTTTTACACAATATTTAGTTTATAATATTATTAACGTTATTCTTTTAGAATACATTTGTTGTAACTGTATAATAAATTTCACTTACAAATGTTCCACAAAATATCCGTTTATAAATAATTTTTCATTAAAGATTTTTTTTATCATTAAAGATTATAATAATAATAAATGTAATATATTATATTAATTAATATAATAATATATAAACTCACTTCAAATTTGATATAAACGACGGCAACCAAAACATAAAAAAGGGGACAAATCCTTTGAAAGTGTTCGTTGAAAGGTAATTTCTTTGTATATTCTTCTGTTAGAGCTAAATGGTGGAAATATTTCTTGTAATTTTTTCACATCACATCGTTTGGGATGTGAATTGAATAACCAAATAACGACTGGTACGATTCGGAAAAATCGAAACGAAATACTACCTTTCTTATAATTAGTTAATATAAAAAATGTTTGTAAAAGCATTATCTAGCCAGTTTTTTAAACTTCTGACATGAAGATATTGCACTTGATCAACGGGATTTGCTATTTTGGAAGCAATCTTAAAGGATTTATAATTCTTTGCGATCAAAATGTTTTCTTCTATCACTTCTACAAGCAATATCAACTCTTTTGGCAACATTTCAACTCTTCTAAAAGTAGTATCAAATCTTCTGGAAGCATTTTCAACTCTTCCATCGGCAATATTAAGTGTCCTAGAAGTATTTCAAGTTTCTTGCATACAGTATCAAGATCTTTTGGAAACATTTCAAATCATCTAGAACCAGTATTAAATCTTCGGTAACTATTTCAAGTCTTCCAGAAGCAGCATCAAGTCTTCTGAAAGGACATCCAGTGTTCTAGAAGCAGCATAAAGTCTTCTCATAGCATAGTAAGTATCCTGGAGACATTTCAAAGCTTTTTGAAGTAATATTAAGTCTTGCAATGCCATCTAAAAGCATTTCCGGTTTTTTTGAAACAATATTACATCTTGTTGAGTTTGTTTCCTTTTTCCATCTTTTTAATTAAATAGAAAAACGTTTGTTGGTTTGTACTTTATTAAAGATTGGTAAAAAATATTCTTATTCCACCGGTTTCGATCTTGATCAAACCATCTTCAGGAACCTTTGAGAACACGTCTAATGTTGATTTCAGAGTATTTCATAAATATCCCTTCTATTCTATCAGAAAACTATTCTTTGTTGTTACTTATTTAAATATCTTCGAAAAATGCTTCTTACGGTTCAACATGTGTTGACGTATAAATAAGGTATTACATCTCCTGGAAGGAGTATTAAGTCTTTCAAAGGCAGATCCATGTCTTCTAGAAGCAGTTCTCAAATCCATGCCATCTGGAACCAGTTTAAGCCTTCTTAAGGCATTTTAAACAGTAGCAAGTCCTCCAAAGGCAGGATTCCAGAAGTCCGTATTAAAACTCTTACAAGTGTCCAGCAGCATTTGCCATTGGTATCAGTTTTAAATGAATTTAGAGTTGGAAAATATAAACAGTTAATACTAACACAGTCCGAAGTAGACGTTTTACAGGAAACCGTTTCATTCATGAAACATTATGAAATTTTATCAGCAAACCTTTCATCTGAAAAAATTGTTACATGTTCAATTATTATCCCAGTCGACAATATTTAGATGCGACTTTTCTTGTAAGTCAATTTAAAGTCTGTTCAACAGGCTGAGTAACTACTTTAATTAATGAAAAGTGCGGATATGCAATGAAATTCAGTGAATTCTAGCAAAACTGTAAGACTATCTAGAAGTTAATAATTGTTCAACGACAATTTGAATATTGTTTTGCAAACAATTTGAACATTGAAAAACTTATTTAACCCTCTAATCTTATACATGAAAATATACAGGCGTTTTCTTTGATATAAAAAAGTATGAATCATGTTTGATTACATGTTAATTTGATTATTAATTAATCGTGCTTGATAGAATGGTAGAATTAACAGAGTGTTTAGTATTATTTATCAAAACAAACCATAACAACAAATAAAATCTGGAAAAAAAATTCAAAAATGGGTGGCTATTTTTGATTCTAGATAGCAAAACACTTTTGTTTTCGAGAATGGAAATTAAAAGAGAACAAAACTCTATTTTTAGTTATTCTTCAGTCTTAAGCTGTTGTATACTTGCACCAAGGTAAAACCATAATTGAGACCAAACGTTAGACGTCTTCACACGCATGGCTAAACCTGAAGGTTCTAGTACTAGGTCTAGTGTTAGTTCTAGTTTTAATTCCCACTCAATGTATAATTAATAGTAGACCTATCTATAGTATTAGCACTGCACCTAGAATTAGAAATATTAGGATTTTGCCAAACGTCTCTTTAGACGGCGAAACCCTAATATTTCTAGTTGTAAGTCTAGTATTAGTTCTAAAGGTAGGTTGGGTTGGCTTGGGTTACGTTCCGTCTTAAGAGAGGTACGCCTAAACCTAAATGTTTTTAGTTGTTATTGAAAAATAAGATAAAAAGAATCAATTCTGCTAAAACCGCAAGTGATATTTGGTTGTAATATACACAAAAAATCGCAAAAAACACCAAACCAAAATTAAATATTGACCACTTTGAGTATTTTTGTTGAAGAACAATTTGCCAAATTTATTCATTTCATAATGCACGCATTAACTTAAAGCTTCTTTTACACAATATTTAGTTTATAATATTATTAACGTTATTCTTTTAGAATACATTTGTTGTAACTGTATAATAAATTTCACTTACAAATGTTCCACAAAATATCCGTTTATAAATAATTTTTCATTAAAGATTTTTTTTATCATTAAAGATTATAATAATAATAAATGTAATATATTATATTAATTAATATAATAATATATAAACTCACTTCAAATTTGATATAAACGACGGCAACCAAAACATAAACAAGGGGACAAATCCTTTGAAAGTGTTCGTTGAAAGGTAATTTCTTTGTATATTCTTCTGTTAGAGCTAAATGGTGGAAATATTACTTGTAATTTTTTCACATCATATCGTTTGGGATGTGAATTGAATAACCAAATAACGACTGGTACTATTCGGAAAAATCGAAACGAAATACTACCTTTCTTATAATTAGTTAATATAAAAAATGTTTGTAATAGCATTATCTAGCCAGTTTTTTAAACTTCTGACATGAAGATATTGCACTTGATCAACGGGATTTGCTATTTTGGAAGCAATCTTAAAGGATTTATATTTCTTTGCGATAAAAATGTTTTCTTCTATCATTTCTACAAGCAATATCAACTGTTTTGGCAACATTTCAACTCCTCTAAAAGTAGTATCAAATCTTCTGGAAGCATTTCAACTCTTCCATCGGCAATATTAAGTGTTCTAGAAGTATTTCAAGTTTCTTGCATACAGTATCAAGATCTTTTGGAAACATTTCAAATCATCTAGAACCAGTATTAAATCTTCGGTAACTATTTCAAGTCTTCCAGAAGCAGCATCAAGTCTTCTAAAAGGACATCCAGTGTTCTAGAAGCAGCATAAAGTCTTCTCATAGCATAGTAAGTATCCTGGAGACATTTCAAAGCTTTTTGAAGTAATATCAAGTCTTGCAATGCCTTCTAGAAACATTTCCAATTTTTTTTGAAACAATATTACATCTTGTTGAGTTTGTTTCCTTTTTCCATCTTTTTAATTAAATAGAAAAACGTTTGTTGGTTTTGTACTTTATTAAAGATTGGTAAAAAATATTCTTATTCTACCGGTTTCGATCTTGATCAGACCATCTTCAGGAACCTTTGAGAACACGTCTAATGTTGATTTCAGAGTATTTCATAAATATCCCTTCTATTCTATCAGAAAACTATTCTTTGTTGTTACTTATTTAAATATCTTCGAAAAATGCTTCTTACGGTTCAACATGTGTTGACGTATAAATAAGGTATTACATCTCCTGGAAGGACTATTAAGTCTTTCAAGGGCAGATCCATGTCTTCTAGAAGCAGTTCTCAGATCCATGCCATCTGGAACCAGTTTAAGCCTTCTTAAGGCATTTTAAACAGTAGCAAGTCCTCCAAAGGCAGGATTCCAGAAGTCCTTATTAAAACTCTTATAAGTGTCCAGCAGCATTTGCCATTGGTATCAGTTTTAAATGAATTTAGAGTTGGAAAATATAAACAGTTAATACTAACACAGTCCGAAGTAGACGTTTTACAGGAAACCGTTTCATTCATGAAACATTATGAAATTTTATCAGCAAACCTTTCATCTGAAAAAATTGTTACATGTTCAATTATTATCCCAGTCGACAATATTTAGATGCGACTTTTCTTGTAAGTCAATTTAAAGTCTGTTCAACAGGCTGAGTAACTACTTTAATTAATGAAAAGTGCGGATATGCAATGAAATTCAGTGAATTCTAGCAGAACTGTAAGACTATCTAGAAGTTAATAATTGTTCAACGACAATTTGAATATTGCTTTGCAAACAATTTGAACATTGAAAAACTTATTTAACCCTCTAATCTTATACATGAAAATATACAGGCGTTTTCTTTGATATAAAAAAGTATGAATCATGTTTGATTACATGTTAATTTGATTATTAATTAATCGTGCTTGATAGAATGGTAGAATTAACAGAGTGTTTAGTATTATTTATCAAAACAAACCATAACAACAAATAAAATCTGGAAAAAAAATTCAAAAATGGGTGGCTATTTTTGATTCTAGATAGCAAAACACTTTTGTTTTCGAGAATGGAAATTAAAAGAGAACAAAACTCTATTTTTAGTTATTCTTTAGTCTTAAGCTGTTGTATACTTGCACCAAGGTAAAACCATAATTAAGACCAAACGTTAGACGTCTTCACACGTACGGCTAAAAATGAACCTTCTAGTACCAGGTCTAGTGTTAGTTCTAGTTTTAATTCCCACTCAATGTATAATTAATAGTAGACCTATCTATAGTATTAGCACTGCACCTAGAATTAGAAATATTAGGATTTTGCCAAACGTCTCTTTAGACGGCGAACCCCTAATATTTCTAAGTCTAGTTAAGTGTAGTATTAGTTCTGAAGGTAGGTTGGGTTGGGTTGGATTAGGTTCCGTCTTAAGAGAGGTACGCCTAAACCTAAATGTTTTTAGTTGTTATTGAAAAATAAGATAAAAAGAATCAATTCTGCTAAAACCGCAAGTAATATTTGGTTGTAATATACACAAAAAATCGCAAAAAACATCAAACCAAAATTAAATATTGACCACTTTGAGTATTTTTGTTGAAGAACAATTTGCCAAATTTATTCATTTCATAATGAACGCATTAACTTAAAGATTGTTTTACACAATATTTAGTTTATAATATTATTAACGTTATTCTTTTAGAATACATTTGTTGTAACTGTATAATAAATTTCACTTACAAATGTTCCACAAAATATCCGTTTATAAATAATTTTTCATTAAAGATTTTTTTATCATTAAAGATTATAATAATATATATATATTATATTATATTAATTAATATACTAATATATAAACTCACTTCAAATTTGATATAAACGACGGCAACCAAAACATAAAAAAGGGGACAAATCCTTTGAAAGTGTTCCAACAATTTAATTCTTAATAGGTTAAAGGTCACCGCCTCCACATTCTACGTCAATTCTAAACATACATAACTTATTATCACGAACGTTTCAACCACATTACTAGGGAAAGATTAAACATTCGAAATTTATTTATTTGTGGACAATGAATAAATAAAAATGATAACCAAAATGTTATAAAAATAATAATAGCGCATGCGTATCAAAGTAAATTTCTGATGATAAACGTAACGCTCTACAAATATAATTAATAACTTACATATATGATTAATGATCCTATTTTTATTCACAATTTGTAATAAAGTAATTGTTCTAAATGTTACTTGAAATGATTTTTTTAGCACACAAGTTATAGTTATATACACAGGTGGTTACACAACCTTTGTGAGTTTGACGGTGTCGTAGAACGTTCGTCGCCTTTATTTTTTTTACATACTAACCCTCGGGGGAATACCCGTTCTTTAAAAAGATGGCGATTATAGTTGGTTTTGGTAACCCATTATTGGACATTACGATAAAAATAGAGGACAGCCAATTATTACAGAAATATAACCTCAAAGTAGATGACCAATCACAAATTCAGGAAAATGAAATGAAAAATTTATTGCAAGATATTAAAGAGTATTTGAGAATAGATTTTTTTAAATTTTATTGTATTTTTTATTTTTAGTTTTTCAAGTACACACACTTTAGGGGGGAGCGTTTTAAACACATTAAGAGTCTTTCAATGGTTAAATTGTAATGAAAAATCTTGTTCTTATATGATTGGAGCGATTGGAAATGATTACGAGGGAAAATGTATTAAAGATCTTGCTGAAAAAGATGGAGTTAATACTTTGTAACTTAAAAACTTTTAATAATCAAATTTAATAACTAAATTCTTTTATAGATTTGCAATTTCAGAAGAAAAATCTACAGGCGTCTCGGTAGCTTTAGTCCAAAATGAAACAAGATGTTTAGTGGCTTATGTAGGGGCCGCGGAAACATTTTCGATTAAAAATTTGGAGCAAATTAGTCAAAATTGGAGACTTATTGAAAATGCAAACTTATTTTATATAGAAGGGTTCTTTTTAACTGATAGACATGAAGTTACCAAACATATTGTGGAATGGACTAGATCAGAAAAAAAGTTGTTGATGTATAATATGAGCGCCCCATATATTTCTCAAGAAAATTCGAGTTTGGTTAAATACATCATTGAAAATTGCGATATTTTAATTGGAAATAGAAGCGAATTCAAGGCGTATTTAGACATTCATGAACCTAACTCATCCCCGTTAGATTACGCTTTAAAATTAAACAAATCTTTGTTCCAAACAAATTTTAAATATGGAAAAATGATTTTAATTACTGATGGCCCCAATCCGATAACTTGCATATTTGGTGATAACGAAAAGGTTATTGTGTCAACCGAAAAATTGTCTCAAGACAAAATTAAAGACACCACCGGTGCTGGGGATGCTTTCGCAGCTGGATTTATAACCGGTTTATTCAAAAATTTTCCGCCGGATAAATGTATTAAATGCGGATCATGGGCTGCTTTACAAATAATTCAACAAGTTGGGTGTAAAATTCCTGATTACTCACCTGATTTTAATTAGAATCTTCCGTTATTGTTCACTTATAAAAGCTAAAATACAAATAAAGAATGTTTATTAGGAATGATATTGTTTGTTCGACTATGTTAACACATACCACAGGATTAATGAAAAAAACGTCCTAAACGGTTCTTATATTATTAAAATCGCGCAATGACTCAACGTCGTGCGAAATCAATCGCAATTTCGTTCTAGAATTGATAAAAATAACGTGGAAATAATCAGCTGAGAAAAAAAACCAATACTATTACAATGACATCTGATGAGGTTTTAAAAAGGAAATCTGTTTTTGCGTCAATTATTTAATTTCTTATATTTTAATTTTTAATTACTTAAATTTATATAAAGTGTGGATATTGGAATGTTAATTAATTAATTATTTTAATTAATAAATTAAAAATTAAATGTTATCATATCTAATAAATACAAAGTTTAAAATTTTAATACCAACCTTAACTCCCTAAATTTACTCCAAAAACAAAAAAATCACTAAAATATTGTACCAAATTGTTTGACGTTAATCATATGTGTAGAAATAACTCTATTTTTTCAGTGTTCCAAGCGAATTTAATCGGGATAAATTATCAGAAAAATACAATAAACAATGGTGAGTCAGTTAGTATAAACGTATCGTTTAAAATCGATTTCTAAAACGTTGAAAATCCGCGCTGAATATGTAACCTTAATCGTAAAACGACATTTTCTTTTAATATTTCATTAATTTTCCAGTCCGTTGCGGAATTTTTAAAAGGTCTGCCGTCGTATAACGAAAGCAACTTCACAAAGTTCCACGTGGACACTAACAATAGGTCCCCAGCGAAAAGGCCTTCCGTTTATGTGCCCACAAAAGATTTTCCTTCAGAGCAAGGTATGTTTCAAAATCTCTTACGTATTTATATGAATTAAAAAAATATTGGCTTTTTTAGTGATAGTTACGGAAAAGACAGGAATTTTGTTGAGGTATCTTCATCAACATTGGGAGAAAAAGGTAATAAATATTAACCCCAACATATCCACTTTATACCCATACTCACTTTTTGTTAACGATTTTGAGAGATTTTTTGTATTTTTTTTTATTTAGAATACTCAAAAGAAACGTGAGCACAATGATGATGTCTCACAATCAAGGAAACGACCGAGAACAGACTACATTATGGTCCCTTAAACACAAATAATTAATTTATAAGTTTCCATGCCACTGAAATTCCCATTTCTGTTCCTTTTTTGTTGCTTCATTAAGAAAAAGGTTTCTTACAAAAAAAATTATCTCATTAATTTTTTTTTCATATATTTTAATTATTATTATTACTACATTACTCAATTGTACATAAAACCATAAACACATCTATGTATGAAGAAAAATGATGTATCTCCATGTTTAAATATAAGTTAAGTCTAGATTTAAAAAAGAATTGTAATATTTTTAATTAAGTTGAAGAGCATTTAAGTTATCGACGGTGTGCCTGGCGATCCGACCACGTCTATAATTTCCGGTCCCAGCTGTTTGTTACCTTCCTGTTCATTATTTGAGAGCAGCTGAGGAGGGATCGTCAAAGTCTGAACAAAGAAAACAAGATACAAAATATATAAGGAAAAGAATTCTACAAATAAAGATAAATCAAATAAAAAGAAATCGATATCTTTTTTTTGATTAAAATTTATACCTTTCCAGGGTTAACCGCTTCATATTGATGACGTAAACTTTGCAGTTCATATTCGCATGTTCCTAAAGCGGCTTTTAATTCCATTAATAACACCATATCGCTTCTTAATTCATTGAAATGTTGACAAACATCCTCCGTTGGAGTCGGATTTAACTCCAAATTCATATCTTGGAGCATTTGTTCGATTCCTTTTGATTTTTTTTGACCTACATTTGCTGGTAACTTCATTCGCTGGGAACGAAGTGATACACCACTGTTTTTGTAATCGGGGAATTTTATACCTGCCGTTTCTACAGCCTGCAAAATATGCTGGATGAAATTCAAAAATTTAATATAATTAATAAATGCCCTTTTGAATTCTATTAAAGTAAAACCTTGATATAATGTATTGATACAATAAGGGAATGTCTGTTATATGACATGTTTAAATTGAATAATTCTAATGCACTCAAATTTGGACAGCTATTAATATCGTTGAGTTCAATTTACTTTGATTAAGACCACTAAACTTGAATGTTTCTTGTTCTACTTTTAATTCAATAAAAATATAAAATTACTGAATTGAAAAAAAAAAACAATTTATTAGATATTGCCGCCTACAGACAAGATATTGTTGCCAGATTAGAAATGGTTTCCAAAAACTGAAAAAAGTCTTGAACCTGTAACAGATTGTTAACAGAAAACTGAGACATTATTTTCAGAATGCTAAATAATGTCAGCAAAACGTTAGAATTGTTGTCAAGACTAAACATTGTATTAGAAGTCTAGATATTGTTTCCAGAAGGTCATAAATTGTTTCTAAAGACTACATTGTAATGAAAACACCAGATATTATTACCAAAAGACAACATTTACTAATAGATATTGCCGCCTACAGACAAGATATTGTTCCCACATTAGAAATGGTTTCTAAAAACTGAAAAGTCTTGAACCAGTAACAGATTGTTAACAGAAAACTGAGACGTTATTTTCAGAATGCTAAATATTGTCAGCAAAACGTTAAAATTGTTGTCAAGCCTAACATTGTAGCCAGAAGTCTAGATATTGTTTCAAGAAGGTCATAAATTGTTTCCAAATGCTACATTGTTGCGAAAACACCAGATAGTTTTACCAAAAGACAACATTTATTAGTAGATATTGCGTCCTACAGACAAGATATTGTTCCCAGATTCGAAATGGTTTCCAAAAATTGAAAAAAGTCTTGAACCAGTAACAGATTGTTAACAGAAAACTGAGACATTATTTTCAGAATGCTAAATATTATCAGCAAAACGTTAGAATTGATGTTAAGCCTAAAAATTGTAGCCAGAAGTCTAAAAATCGTTTCCAGAAGGTCATAAATTCTTTCCAAATGTTACATTGTTGCGAAAACGCCAGATATTTTTACCAAAAGACAACATTTTCTAATAGATATTGCCGCCTACAGACAAGATATTGTTCCCAGATTAGAAATGGTTTCCAAAAACTGAAAAAAGTCTTGAACCAGTAACAGATTGTTAACAGAAAATTGAGACATTATTTTCAGAATGCTAAATATTGTTAGCAAAACGTTAAAATTGTTGTCAAGCCTAACATTGTAGCCAGAAGTCTAGATATTGTTTCAAGAAGGTCATAAATTGTTTCCAAATGCTACATTGTTGCGAAAACACCAGATAGTTTTACCAAAACACAACATTTTCTAATAGATATTGCCGCCTACAGACAAGATATTGTTCCCAGATTAGAAATGGTTTCCAAAAACTGAAAAAAGTCTTGAACCAGTAACAGATTGTTAACAGAAAACTGAGACGTTATTTTCAGAATGCTAAATATTGTCAGCAAAACGTTAGAATTGATGTCAAGCCTAAAAATTGTAGCCAGAAGTCTAGATATTGTTTCCAGAAAGTCATAAATTGCTTCCAAATGGTACATTGTAGCGAAAACACCAGATATTTTTACCAAAAGACAACATTTACTAATAGATATTGCCGCCTACAAACAAGATATTGTTCCCAGATTAGAAATGGTTTTCAAAAATTGAAAAAAGTCATGAACCAGTAACAGATTGCTAACAGAAAACTGAGACGTTATTTTCAGAATGCTAAATATTGTCAGCAAAACGTTAGAATTGATGTCAAGCCTAAAAATTATAGTCAGAAGTCTAGATATTGTTTCCAGAAGATCATAAATTGTTTCTAAAGACTACATTGTAACGAAAACACCAGATATTGTTGCTAAAAGGCAACATTTACTAATAGATATTGCCGCCTACAGACAAGATATTGTTCCCAGGTTAGAAATGGTTTCCAAAAACTGAGAAAAGTCTTGAACCAGTAACAGATTGTTAACAGAAAACTGAGACGTTATTTTCAGAATGCTAAATATTGTCAGCAAAATGGTAGAATTGATGTCAAGCCTAAAAATTATAGTCAGAAGTCTAGATATTGTTTCCAGAAGGTCATAAATTGTTTCCAAATGCTACATTGTTGCAAAAACACCAGATATTTTTATCAAAAGACAACATTTTCTAATAGATATTGCCGCCTACAGACAAGATATTGTTCCCAGATTAGAAATGGTTTCCAAAAACTGAAAAAAGTCTTGAACCAGTAACTGATTGTTAACAGAAAACTGAGACATTATTTTCAGAATGTTAAATATTGTTAGCAAAACGTTAAAATTGTTGCCAAGCCTAACATTGTAGCCAGAAGTCGAGATATTGTTTCAAGAAGGTCATAAATTGTTTCCAAATGCTATATTATTGCGAAAACACCAGATATTTTTACCAAAAGAAAAATTTTCTAAGAGATATTGCCGCATACAGACAAGACATTGTTCCTAGATTAGAAATGGTTTCCAAAAACTGAAAAAAGTCTTGAACCTGTAACAGATTGTTAACAGAAAACTGAGATATTATTTTCAGAATGCTAAATAATGTCAGCAAAACGTTAGAATTGTTGTCAAGCCTAAAAATTATAGCCAGAAGTCTAGATGTTGTTTTCAGAAGGTCATAAATTGTTTCTAAATCCTACATTGTAACGAAAACACCAGATATTGTTACAAAAAGACAACATTTACTAAGAGATATTGCCGCATACATACAAGATATTGTTGCCAGATTAGAAATGCTTTCCAAAAATTGAAAAAAGTCTTGAACCAGTAATAGCTTGTTAACAGAAAACTGAGACGTTATTTTCAGAATGCTAAATATTGTCAGCCAAATGTTAAAATTGTTGTCAAGCCTAACATTGTAACCGGAAGTCTAGATATTGTTTCAAGAAGGTCGTAAATTGTTTCCAAATGCTACATTGTTGCGAAAACACCAGATATTTATACCAAAAGACAACATTTTCTAATAGATATTGCCGCCTACAGACAAGATATTGTTCCCAGATTAGAAATGGTTTCCAAAAATTGAAAAAAGTCTTGAACCAGTAACAGATTGCTAACAGAAAACTGAGACGTTATTTTCAGAATGCTAAATATTGTCAGCCCAACGTTAGAATTGATGTCAAGCCTAAAAATTGTAGCCAGAAGTGTAGATATTGTTTCCAGATGGTCATAAATTGTTTCTGAAGACTATTAAGATATTGTGGCTTATAGGCAATATATTATTTCCAGGTTAGAAATTATTTCCAAAAATTCTACTTTGTAGCCAGAACTCTAGAAATTTTTATGGGAGAACTAAACACAACAAATTGTTTGCAGAGGGCTAACTTTTTACCAGATGGCGAGAATTTTTGTCAAGAGCCAACATTGTAGCGAGAAAAGCAGATATTTTTACCAAAAGACAATATATATTGTTGTAAAAGGCTAGATATTTCTGCCAGAAGACTGGATATTGTACCCAGGTTTCCAAAAATTCTTTTAATCTTTTCATATTCTTATGAAAAGACTAGATAGAAAATTAAAGAGATTGTTTCCTAAAAGTTAGATATTTTTGCCAAAATATTAAACTATGTTTCATGATTGTTTTTCTGGACAGAAGCTCATGAGTTCTTCTTTAAACCTTTGAATAATAACGATTTTAAATTTCATACTCTTGTCAATATTATTATTTAAAACTCTTATTGTATTTTAAAATCTTTACATTCTTATAGGCATACTCTGAACCAAGCTCTTTGATTCTGTCCGTATTTAATCACTGTGATTCAGTCTATGGCAGTTGTATTACTAAAGAATACCAAAAGATGATTCATCATATTCAGAATAGCTGATTGCGGTTATTAAAGGCATCAGTTAATACCATACTGAAGTAAAAAAGCAATTCTCTGAATGCATAGAAAGAGCACTAAAACGTCGTTATTAATCGGGGATGAAAAACGAAAAATATTTCATCCGGTTTCGTTCGGAACAAAAACGTCAAAATTTTGTTCGTTAGAAAGGAAAATGTAAAAACCAGTTATAACCCACATTAAATATCAGTTAAAACCGAATAATATTTGAGACTATTGATACTACTGTTATGGAAAATATAAAATATGCTGCACATACAGTTCAATTAGCAGTATAAGATGTATTCAAGGAAAGAAATCTTTGCAGCATATTGATCAAAGCTCCATAGAATTGAAATTGCAACAGATTTGTTAACAAATTGATGTCCATCGGCCACTATGAATTGCTTTTCGTGGTCCGTGGATTTATAGTCGGACGTCAACGTGTTAATAGAAGAGTTAAATTTGTAGAAAATGAAATCTCGTAAAAGAAAAATAATTTGGGCATAATGCTGCATTCTACGCCATAAACTACAAGAATCATGTAACAATTTCCTTCGCGAAGTGGATCAGGACGATCATTTTACTTAAAAGAACCATTTGAGGCTGAATAACATTTTGACTATCTCCTGAATAAAGTTGAAACCCAAATACAAAGAGAGAATACTCTTATGAGACCTGCTTTACCTGAACGAATAAAACTTCAATTCAACATTTGCTTCTGATGAATGGATTGTCTCCTTTGTTTCACCATATCCAAAATTTCTGTTAAAATAATTGAAGCATCCATGACTGGCAGTTGTCTAAGCTGATTGGCAATATTTTTACCAAAGTAAGAAAATTCAAAGTCCGTAATTTTTCAATAGACTTTTCAATGCGGTGCAAAAATAGGTTATTTTTCTGGTGATCATTTCTATTGATTTCAAATTCCAAAACACCAGAAAAATGGTCTTCAATAGAAAAGGGAGTGCATCATCGTTGGAACATTCCTGGTTGTTATGGTGCACTAGATGTTTGCTATCCAACGACCTCAACATAGTGGGAGTGATTTCTTTCATTACAAAGGCTATGTTAGTACCGTACTTTTAACCTTTGTTGATAGCAATTACTGTTTTGTATACATATATTGATGTAGATGTAGGCAAGCTAAAATTTTCTAATTGAGAAATGAAGCATTTCTATTAAAAAAATATTTCATGAACCGTCTGCCATTAACAACCAAAGAAAAATTTTTTAACTATTGCCTCTCATGCGCAGGAAGAATAGGTTAAAATGCTTGACTGATGATGAGGTTGTGCACTACACAATTAGCCAATCAAAACAGCACCCCGTTAGAGAAAGAGCTGGTTATTGGCGGCTCCATCAGAGGTCTAGATATATTGAACACTTTAAGGTTCGGGGGAGCCACAACTATACCCATTCAGCAGAACACCGAAGAACCAGTTATAACAATTATTTTGTGGTAGAAGGAGCAGTCTCTTGGTAAAATAGCAGAATGTATTAGATTATATATTAAATAACTTGATAATCTTAAATTCCAAATAAGTTCTTCTGCCTAGTACAGTTCTTGTTGCACAAATTTAAGCGTATCACGTTCATTCCACTATCTTTTAGTGCATTTGCGCTAAAGTTTTATGTCATCATTTAACAAGGAACTCTATCTAACAATAAGCCAAAGTGAGTGGAGTTTAATAAGTAAAATACTTAAAGCATTATATCCCGCAAATGTCGCGACAAAAATATTTCAACTAGCCAACTATTACCTGGTGACTTTACTACTACATTATAAATGCAAAAAAGACATTATGTACACTAACAGGGATAATATAGAGGATAAATCAACTTCATATGACAATGAACTGGAAAATTACAGGATCAACTGAAAAACAAATTTTTGGTTGCACTATTGGCGATGTATATATTATTATTGATTTTCTACTAGTTTCGGGGCCCTATTCTGTCCCCATCTTCAGGAAAATACGTCAATAATTTAGAATTTGCGCTCGAAAAACAAAGCTTCATTCATTTTCACGAAACTAACAATTAATTTTAACATAAACTAAATGTAATTTTTTATATTTGATCAACAATGTAACACAAAAACATTTATTTGCTAGATCATCTAGCAAATCTATCAACATCATCTAGCATCTGTACAAAAGTAAATATACATCGTAAATAGTGCAACCAAAAATTTGTTTTTCATTTGATCCTGTAATAACAAACGATGTATACAAACCAAAATAACACTTCTTAGAACTGAAAAATGTTGTAACCCATAGATATAAAATCGATGATATAGAGTAGATATAGATAAAATCGATGAGCGTAAAAGGCAGCATGTTCCAAATTTAATATCTGAAATGATTTCCCCATATGGAGAAACGCGCCTCAAAAAAGAGGACTTTGTCTTGGAATACTGGGAATTAAGATTTAACAACATAAAAAGACCTTTATTTAATCGTCTTCAAATGGTGCGTGGGGTTGACGTAAGTGAAAGAACCATTTTCCAACTTGGAACAACCAATTTGGGCGCGTACCACCTAATTGTCACGAACGAGTATGGAGACGTCGTAACGAAATGTTTGCTACTTCCACAATTTCGAAATGCATAGGGCGTTTATCTCATTTGAAAATTATGTAGGAAGCAATTGTGTCCTATTCCCTATGAAAATGCGCTGTCGCGCTTAGCACGTGTGGTCGGCGAATATCTTAATGGGTACGGAACGAATGAAGTGGCTAGCATACAGCCTGGACCTTAGCCCTATCATACATCTTTGGGATCAACTTTAGAGATGCATTCGTCGTCGTCCTATCCTATTAGATAACCAACACAATTCAGGAACTATGAATTACTTCTTTCATTTCAACGTCGTCATATTCGCTCTCGACCATAGAGTGATAATAGACAAAACTACTATACTCATCGGTAAAAACGACTTTCCTCCATTATTCGATCTCCCAATTCACATGTAAATGTGCTGATTGAAGATATGCTTGTAGATTCTTGGAAGCAGCCTCGTTCTTTTACCAACTTTCTTGAAATCAGACCACTTCTAGGAAGTTTTCAGTGGTTTTCTCACTGACATCAACAACATGCACCATTTGAAGACGACGCCGAGCTTCTATAGTTGCCGTTCTATGATTGCTTAGAACAATAAAACGATTATCAGCTACTGTTGCCACTCAGCTTAAATAAGGCTACAATTTGATTCCAGGTAATACTCTTTGCTGTAACAGCTGCACCCCACAGGGTACTATAAATTTCGAGAAAGAAAGTTTTTCTTATTTTTACACCCCGTATATACTCAAATTCAAATCCATATGAAAATTTCTATCGCAGGATTATTACCAAAGAATCAACCTTTCGATCAAAAAAAGAATCATCAAAATTGAATGCACGGTTCGCTAGAAAATCAATCTTCAAGTTGTGCCTAATTTATAGTGGCTGGTTCTTTTTGCCAGTTACTTCATTATTATCGATTTTATCAAAAATCGGGTGCTCTTCTATGTCACTATAAAAAGAAATGAGGAACTAAAAGCTTTTAAATTCAAGTAAAAATGATCACCGATTATAGCAATGTTTACTGCAATTTTTTTCATTTAGTAATGCCATGATATTCATCCATTTGTGTTTTTAATGGAGGATTAAATGTAATCGTATTAAATAATAAATATTAATAAAACGACTTAACCCTTTTGTCCCTTATATCCAATTTCGTTATATCAAGACTTCACTATACCAAATAAATAGATTAGACTTGACTTAAGCGATTAATTAATTAATCAATTAATTAAAGCATAAAAAATATTAAGATAAAATAAAATACCGTTGTATCAATTTTTGAAGGCCTCGAAGGATTAGCTATTTTCTTTTTAGGTAATTTTTTATCGGTTTTTCTTGGAGTTTCATTTTGATTGTCAGCTTGACTAATCAATTTTTGTAAATCTTGAGTTTTACGTTCACGTTCCTTCTTACGAGCTTCAATCTTTTTTAATTCACCAAGCAGGAATTGTTCTTCATCAATCTGCATATCACAAAAAAAGTTACATAATTAAACATTAATTCTAGAGAAAAAATAACCTGTTCTGGAGTTCGTTCATATAATTTCTTCAACTGCTCTTTCCTCCTTCGTTCATGATCAGCATCATAAGTATAAACTTTTTTCTCCCCATTCAATTTCCCCAAAATCCCACTAATTTTATAATACCGATCTTTGATATCCTCAATAGATCTTTTACTGTATTTTTCACTATCATATCGATCAGCCATTATTAAAAATCTAACATCAAATCGTTTCGCTAAATCCATCAAATGATCCGTTTCTTCTCTACTCCAAGATTCACTTTTTAAATATTGATTATATTCGTTATCAGTGTAAGTTGGGATGTCGGCTTTTTTATTAAATTTTGCAAACGGATATTCTTTTGGCTCATCCGATGGACGCCTCCAATGGTAAAAAACAGCATTATCTTCTCTGGCCGGATTCGAAAATGGCATCCACTCCCATTTCCTCGGTCGTCTCATTCCTAATTTTATTTTGGTTTGTTTATAACCATTACTAGTGTCTGATGGAAATAGAGGTGGGGCGTCTTTGTTATCATTATAAAGAAGGGCGAAAACTTCCCTGTGCATTCCCTCCGGACGTTTTGGCATTTTTGGAGTGGTCGTTGGACGTTGTTTACGTTGTCCTATTATGGTCTCTCTTGAGATTTCTGGAGCTAAAGGTTGATCTAATTCCAAGATATCACGTACATCTGCCATGGTTCTATAGATATTTATAAAATTTACTGTTTGAATGTTTTAAGGTTATGTTCATTAAAAACTTTTAAATAAAAATTAAAGTATGTGAAATATGATTAATTCTATACTTACGCTAATTTAAGGCTTATTAATACAGCGAAATTGATATTTAAGACGAATTTATTTAATATTATGAAAATTATAACAATATTTATATCGATAAGTGTCAAATGTCAACTTCTCTTGGCAATGCTACCAACCTAAGTATTGTTTTAGATGTTCATTCTTTTAAATAAATTAAAGAATTATTATTTAATTTATTAATTATTAAATTTTAAGGTTAATTAAGTTTTCACACATACGTTAAATCATAATTATTTTTATTTTTAAAAACAATTCTTTGAAATCTTTTTGTAATAGGCAACTTAACTGACGATTCGCAGCGCCATCTTTCTTTTGTTTTAATTTGAAGTTTTAAAATTGTTGAAAATTTTTGACAGAAAGTTTTTCTTCAAAATATAGGTAAGAATAACGTAATTATCCTCATTTAAGTTAATAATAATCAATATTTACACAAATTCGATTTGTTTTTAGGGTGAATTTCATGTAATAGTTAAAAACCGTAAAAGAATTTAACTCTTAACCTTAAAACGGCAACAACAAAGAACCGTTCGGATGCAATAACAGCTGGTTAAGGTCCCAGAATTGCAAAATGCGGCGCGATTGTTTTCGGAATCGTCTTTTAAAAGATGTAACGTTCTCGAAGCTTGGATCGTGTGGTATGTGGACCATTTGGTAGTGAATATGGTGGTGGTCGAGGGCGTTTTTGTAGTGGGAGACAATCAAACAGGTGTAAGTCAAGATCGTATTAATCGGGTAAGTTCGGGTTTTAGAAAAAGTCACAAAATAAAATCAAAAAATTAGTAATAAACGAACATTAACGTTATTTCCTTATAATTTGAATGTTTTAGGTGGGTTCTTGACCATTAAATGGTGTTAAAAAAATTCTTCGCATTGAAACGCTTATAGTCGGGTAATTCCGATAAAACCCGATTGTGATCCGATTTTGTCGGATAGGTACGACAGGTGAAGGTAAAACGCCAGGTAAAACGCAAAGACGTAGTGAGAATTGAGCACGATCATCAGTGCAGGACGCAACATGGCCGCGTGAAGTCCGGAAAACCTCCGATGCAGTTAGAAAATCGTTTTGATGTCATAAAATCGTTCGTGTTATAACATAAAAAAAGTTATAAAGTTTTATAATTTTTCGAATCTTTCATAAGCTCGTAGTATTTAACTTTTTATTAGTTTAGGGTTCATTCTTAACGTTGCGGTCGGTCAAGTTTTAAGTGTTAATTGAAGATCGCCACGGGGCCAGTTGTTTTTGAGTGCGCCACTCGGTTGTTGGATTGAGATAGAGGCGACCATCAGCGTTCGCGGACACTGAGACTTTTTTTCTTATTTTTATAAATAAGTTCAATGTCGAATGAGGTAATTCTAAACAAGGTATTGCAAGTAATTTCAATGGTACGTTAGTAAAGGAACTTGTCTTGATTAATGAGATACCCAATGAGATGCTTCATTTCCAAAATACATAATTAAGATTTAGTTTATCATAATCAACATGAAGAAGACTTTATAAACCACTATAGGTCTATGAACCATCATAGTGTGTTATAGAGTTATAGGTGAGCGCGAATCGCCTTAGATGGCCTTCTTTCATTCAATGAATCGGCGCAATAAAGGAAAAGAGAAAACTGGTTACACGTTGGTATGTGTTCACAATTTCTTGAACACCATCTATATATGTAAAATTAGTTATTTATGCATTATAAACCGTACCATTTTAATAATTGCATATCCTTATTAATTAATTAACTCATCCACCATTCATATTTCGGTTCATATTTCGTATCGATGATAACTTTATTGAAACAAATATTGCAAAATCTAATTATTTCGGAACCAAATTAACATTAATAAGAAAATGATTTGAGATGTTTTAAAACAAATCGTGTTTTTCTCATGATGTAAGTCACTTAATAGCATAAAAAGGTAAAACGCTTTGTGAAACCAATCAAACTCTTACGTAATCTGTTTTTTCACCATTTTTTTTAGCTCGTTTAAGTCGTTAACGATTGCATAAATACCTTTTTTTAAAAAGTTACTAATACTCACTTTGCGATTAAGAAAATCCGACCCAAGAAAATGATTAAAGTTTTTCCCATTACGAAAAAACGGATTTCTTAATTTTTTTTTTTTGGTTGAGAACTAGAACATATTCAAACATTTCCAAATCAATTCTTTTATTGTCTCATTGTTCCCGCATTTTCAAAAAAAAACTCATTTTCAAATTCATTTCAGATCTAGAAATGGATACACCTAAACAGCGTTTGCTTTAACGTTAAATCGTCGTCGTCGAAATCTTTTTTTTTATTAAGTAATAAATTAGAAAATGATTCAAAGTACGTATAAATCGATGTATAGGCCGAATTTTTATGAGAGCACGTGCCTAAGATGCAACGACACCGTGTACCAAGTGGACCGAGTCGGCCCGTTAAAAGATTTCTCGTTCTTTCATAGCGGATGTTTTAAATGCGCGACGTGCGGTACTAAATTAACGTTAAAAACTTATTATAACAATCAACATCGGCAGGAGGATAAAGAAGTTTATTGTAGCAGTCATGTGCCGAAAATTGGACCGGGACATCTTGATGGATCATCTGTTGGTATTCGATCGGCATTAAATGTACCAAAATCATCGTTTGTTAATGAACAAATTAGAGGACCTGGACGAGGATCATTTGATGGAGAACGTAAGTATTATTTTGTTAATTATTATTCATTTTAAAGTTATTTGAGGACCCATGAAATCCTCAGTATTTTTCTAAAGTCTGCTTTATGACGACTTTATGAGGTCTTTATTGTAATTAAAACGAGTTATTCTAAGAGTTTTATATGAAAGTAGCTAAATATTGAGAAGACATCAAAATTGTTTGTTATTGAATCTATGTTACACCCTCATTATCGTTTTGTCCTTGTACCCCTATATATTTGAGAGTGGATGTTGAAAGTTTTTTGAGTCCTAAACAGTTCATTTTTTCTTCATGACTAAATCTCAAAAGCGTGCGTCTAAAGTTTGTTGCAACACAAATAATTATCAATAAAAAGGAACCGCCAGGTACTGCAATTACTTAATTACATTAGTATTCATTGGAAATATTGGCTGTGGTCTTGCATGCAAAGTAAAGTCTTTAATCTTTTTAAAACTTTCATTGAGGATTGTTTGCATTCGATTTATCGTCTTCATATTATGGCGGCGTCTAATAAAGTTAAATTTAGAATGGAATAAAATAAGGTAAGGTTTTGGCCTTGTCGTTCGTCGATCACATTGCTTCACCAATAGTGAGTTATAGAAATTTACGACTTTATATATTCTTTTCTTTGGGTTATTCTTAACATTGTGCTGTATGACACAGCATAACAGAATTTTTTTTTCTATTTTTAGGTACTCCAAAGTACCATTATTTACCCTCAATTCTTCCAAGATTTGTTTAGACTGAAGGGATTGGAATCATAATAGCTTTCAATGACACCCTTTTAACTTCTTATACAATAATTTGTCAGTATTGTGTATCCATTAGAAGGTGCACCATCAATATCATCTTCAGAAATATTTTCATGATAAAGCGTGCTGTAGAATTTAATTGTGTAGTTGTTGTGAAGTTAGCCATAGATTTTAAAATCGAAAAATGACCAATTTCTGCAACCCGAAACTAAAATTAAAATTCCTGTTAGAGTTTACCACTCTTAGAACAACCCTTACACAAAAATTTGGGATTAGGTGTTTTCATTTAAGCGAGAAAAAATTTCCCAAACTTATGAATATCATGTGCGCCATATACCGCTCGACTAAAATCGAAAAATGACCAATTTCTGCAACCCGAAACTAAAATTAAAATTCCTGTTTGAGTTTACCACTCTTAGAACAACCCTTACACAAAAATTTGGGATTAGGTGTTTTCATTTAAGCGAGAAAAAATTTCCCAAACTTATGAATATCATGTGCGCCATATACCGCTCGACTAAAATCGAAAAATGACCAATTTCAGCAACTCGAAACTAAAATTAAATTTCATGTTTGAGTTTAGCAGTCTTATAACAACCCCTACACAAAAATTTGCGGAAGAGTGTTTTCATTTAAGGGAGAAATAAAATCCCAAAGCTGTGAATATCACGTGCGCCATATACCACTCGACTAAAATCGAGAAATGACCGAGATTTTCTGCAACTCGAAATTAAAATTAAAATACAGATTCGCGTTTAGCACTCTTAGAACAACCTCTACACAGAAACTTATGAGGGAATGTTTTTATTTAAGGGAGAAAAAAATTGCTAAAGTTATGAATATCACGTGCACCGTATACCGCTCGACTAAAATCGAAAAATGACCAATTTCTGCAACTCGAAAGTAAAATTAAATTTTATGTTTGAGTTTAGCACTCTTATAACAACCCCTACACAAAAATTTGCGGGGAGGTGTTTTCATTTAAGGGAGAAAAAAAATCCTAAAGCTGTCAATATCATATGCGCCATATACCAATCGAGTAAAATCGAGAAATGACCGAGAATTTCTACAACTCGAAATTAAAATTAAAATACGGATTCTCGTTTAGCACTCTTAGAACAACCCCTACACAGAAACTTATGAGGGGATGTTTTTATTTAAGGGAGAAAAAAATTGCTAAAGTTATTAATATCACGTGCACCGTATACCGCTCGACTAAAATCGAAAAATGACCAATTTCTGCAACTCGAAAGTAAAATTAAATTTTATGTTTGAGTTTAGCACTCTTATAACAACCCCTACACAAAAATTTGCGGGGAGGTGTTTTCATTTAAGGGAGAAAAAAAAATCCTAAAGCTGTCAATATCATATGCGCCATATACCAATCGAGTAAAATCGAGAAATGACCGAGAATTTCTACAACTCGAAATTAAAATTAAAATACTGATTCGCGTTTAGCACTCTTAGAACAACCCCTACACAGAAACTTATGAGGGGATGTTTTTATTTAAGGGAGAAAAAAATTGCTAAAGTTATGAATATCACGTGCACCGTATACCGCTCGACTAAAATCGAAAAATGACCAATTTCTGCAACTCGAAACTAAAATTAAATTTCATGTTTCAGTTTAGCACTCTTATAACAACCCCTACACAAAAATTTGCGGGGAGGTGTTTTCATTTAAGGGAGAAAAAAAATCCTAAAGCTGTGAATATCATATGCGCCATATACCAATCGAGTAAAATCGAGAAATGACCGAGAATTTCTACAACTCGAAATTAAAATTAAAATACAGATTCGCGTTTAGCACTCTTAGAACAACCCCTACACAAAAATTTACGAGAGGATGTCTTTATTTAAGGGAGAAAAAAATTGCTAAAGTTATGAATATCACGTGCACCGTATACCGCTCGACTAAAATCGAAAAATGACCAATTTCTGCAACTCGAAACGTAAATTAAATTTCATGTTTGAGTTTAGCACTCTTATAACAACCCCTACACAAAAATTTGCGGGGAGGTGTTTTCATTTAAGGGAGAAAAAAAATCCTAAAGCTGTGAATATCACATCCGCCATATACCAATCGAGTAAAATCGAGAAATGACCGAGAATTTCTACATCTCGAAATTAAAATTAAAATACAGATTCGCGTTTAGCACTCTTAGAACAACCCCTGCACAAAAACTTACGAGAGGATGTCTTTATTTAAGGGAGAAAAAAATTGCCATAGTTATGAATATCACGTGCACCGTATACCGCTCGACTAAAATCGAAAAATTCTGAAACCAATTTCTGCAACTGGAAATTAAAAATAAATTTCATGTTTGAGTTTAGCACTCTTATAACAACCCCTACACAAAAATTTGCGGGGAGGTGTTTTCATTTAAGGGAGAAAAAAAATCCTAAAGCTGTGAATATCACATCCGCCATATACCAATCGAGTAAAATCGAGAAATGACCGAGAATTTCTACAACTCGAAATTAAAATTAAAATACAGATTCGCGTTTAGCACTCTTAGAACAACCCCTGCACAAGAATTTACGAGAGGATGTCTTTATTTAAGGGAGAAAAAAATTACTAAAGTTATGAATATCACGTGCACCGTATACCGCTCGACTAAAATCGAAAAATGACCAATTTCTGCAACTCGAAACTAAAATTAAATTTCATGTTTGAGTTTAGCACTCTTATAACAACCCCTACACAAAAATTTGCGGGGAGGTGCTTTCATTTAAGGGAGAAAAAAATCCTAAAGCTGTGAATATCACATCCGCCATATACCAATCGAGTAAAATCGAGAAATGACCGAGAATTTCTACATCTCGAAATTAAAATTAAAATACAGATTCGCGTTTAGCACTCTTAGAACAACCCCTGCACAAAAACTTACGAGAGGATGTCTTTATTTAAGGGAGAAAAAAATTGCCATAGTTATGAATATCACGTGCACCGTATACCGCTCGACTAAAATCGAAAAATTCTGAAACCAATTTCTGCAACTGGAAATTAAAAATAAATTTCATGTTTGAATTTAGCACTCTTATAACAACCCCTACACAAAAATTTGCGGGGAGGTGTTTTCATTTAAGGGAGAAAAAAAATCCTAAAGCTGTGAATATCACATCCGCCATATACCAATCGAGTAAAATCGAGAAATGACCGAGAATTTCTACAACTCGAAATTAAAATTAAAATACAGATTCGCGTTTAGCACTCTTAGAACAACCCCTACACAAAAATTTACGAGAGGATGTCTTTATTTAAGGGAGAAAAAAATTGCCATAGTTATGAATATCACGTGCACCGTATACCGCTTGACTAAAATCGAAATATGACCAATTTCTGCAACTGGAAATTAAAAATAAATTTCATGTTTGAGTTTAGCACTCTTATAACAACCCCTACACAAAAATTTGCGGGGAGGTGCTTTCATTTAAGGGAGAAAAAAATCCTAAAGCTGTGAATATCACATCCGCCATATACCAATCGAGTAAAATCGAGAAATGACCGAGAATTTCTACAACTCGAAATTAAAATTTAAATACAGATTCGCATTTAGCACTCTTAGAACAACCCCTACACAAAAATTTACGAGAGGATGTCTTTATTTAAGGGAGAAAAAAATTGCTAAAGTTATGAATATCACGTGCACCGTATACCGCTCGACTAAAATCGAAAAATGACCAATTTCTGCAACTCGAAACTAAAATTAAATTTCATGTTTGAGTTTAGCACTCTTATAACAACCCCTACACAAAAATTTGCGGGGAGGTGTTTTCATTTAAGGGAGAAAAAAAATCCTAAAGCTGTGAATATCACATGCGCCATATACCAATCGAGTAAAATCGAGAAATGACCGAGAATTTCTACAACTCGAAATTAAAATTAAAATACAGATTCGCGTTTAGCACTCTTAGAACAACCCTTACACAAAAACTTACGAGGGGATGTTTTTATTTAAGGGAGAACAAAATTGCCAAAGTTGTGAATATCACGTGCACCGTATACCGCTCGACAAAAATCGAAAAATGACCAATTTCTGCAACTCGAAATTAAAATTAAAATAATGATTCGCGTTTAGCACTCTTAGATTAACTTGACATAACTTGTTCTGCACATCGCCATTAAGCAATTTTTACGTCTCAATAGTCTTAAAACGTTTGTTAAAAATTTTACAAAGTGTGATATTATTTTCTATCATTGTAATGTATATTAATTAAATGTAATAATGGAGTTGGATATGCTTTTAATGTTATTTTCTTGAAACGTTGACTTTTATCTCTGAGGATGGTTATGTAACCGAAACTAGTCCGATAAATAGAATTTTTAATTTAATAAACAACCAGTTAAAAGTACAAAAGAAGTGTCAATTATATATCTTTTCTTAACAATTTACTGGTAAAATGGATTACGAAATTAATTTTAATCAATTCAAGTAAAATTGTGTTATATAGTGGCATCTAACCACTGGAAGTGTAATAAGAAAACTTTACATTTATTGGATTCAAAAGATTTTACCCCTCACTTTGAAGGCGAATAACAAAGAAACTACTCCATAGAAAGAAATGGGACCAGCTTTGTTTGACACGTAATTTAATTCTTTATAATAGGTAGTAATTTCATTTTTTGTCACACGCTCGTGTAGTAATTATCGCAAGTATAGTGAAAAATGTACCCGATTTCGGTTGACTGAGAAGGAGCTCGACTTAACGATTTTTTTTCTCAAAAACTGTTTGGCGAAAAAATTTCAAATTTGAACTGGTGGTAATCTGATGTGTTCTTAATGTTTTGAATATTTCATATATTTTCGCGGAAAATCGCGGTTTAATAGGTTGCGATTATTTCAAAAACGACAAGGCGGATTTTAACGTAGCTTTAACCAAATTATGTCAAATAATTTCGGTTATCGGATTCCGGTACTAGATTTTCAAAATTATGTGTCCTTAATTTGTTATGAGCGATAAAGCATCATAATTTCTATTTCTGTTTAATTTATAATTTCTTTAAATCGCTCATAAAAAATTAGGGACACATAATTTTGAAAGTCTAATACCGGAATCCGATAACTGAAATGAAATTTTTTCCTCAAACAGTTTTGGAGAAAAAAAAATTGCAAAGTCAAGCTTCTTTCAGGCCGACCGAAATCGGGTACATTTTTCATTATACTTGCGATAATTACTGCACGAATGGGTGAAAAAAATTGAAATTACCACACATTATACAGAATTAAATTACGCGTCAAACAAAGCTAGTTCTAATTTTTACTATGGAGCAGCTTCTTTGTTATTCCCCTTCAAAGGCAGGGGTAAAATCTTTTGAATCCGATAAATTGACTCTAAGCGTATTTTATACTATGTTGGGGTAATACGGTTAAAGAAGCATAGAATTTGTTCCGTCTTTGAACTGATTTCAGCAAAACACAACACAGCAATATTAACAGCTTGGGTAAATGAAGTAAAGTATTTTTACATAAAATATAACTGTTGGCCAATATTTGACGTTGTAGTTACACGTTTTAGTCTGGCTTTAATCAACGCAATATGTGAGGCTTGGAACTGCGTGTGTATAGACACATATCTGAACAATATTTATAGTAATATCAACACTCCCGATAAGGTAGTAAGCAACGGTGTGATCCTTAATTTGTGTTATGCAATTTGTGTTTAATTATCCAGGGATATCAACAAGTTTAAAAAATGTTAAAAGAAGTAGTTGTCACCTTATTTGAAATTTTAAAAGTTAAAATTAATTGTCCGCAAATATAGTGGCACAAATAGAGAATGTTAAACCTTTAACATTGTTAAAAAATGCAGGAACTATATTTAATAAAAGTAATCACTTTACATTTTGATTAAAAGCATGTATGACTCCGTTGCAAGCCAAAGAAAAATAACTACACCTAAAACAACAACGCCGAAGTCCGATGAATCTTTCTCACCCCTATTTGCTGAACATTTTCTGAGACATTATATACCCACATGGGTAAGTTTAATTGCAGATCATCAAAGTAATGTAGTGGTGGAAAATTGGTTTGGAGTGGTGAAAAATAATATTTTTAAAGGGAACGGTTATGACAAATGTTCCGGATTTATAAGAAAAGTTAGACATTTTGTTCTCAATCAATATCGCGAAAACAAATACAATATTCCAAGAAAACGATGCGCTACGCTTACGTATTTTAAAGCTACTACTCTAGGAAAACTGAGTAGTAGCTACCCAAGAGTAGTATCTACGTAGTAGTATCCACAAGTTCCAAATCTACATAGAAATTATGTAGTGTCTAAATTTAAAGGTGAGAAATTATACTGTGACAGCTAGGGTACATTGAACATTCACACAATTCAAAGTGATATGTGATTAGATAATTTCCTAATAGATTTTGTATTGAAGATCATGGGTCACAATAAGGAAGTGAAAATTTTTATGGAATATCAAGTCACAAATATAGTTGATTATGTTGATTTAACTTGCTACAACCATAAATTCTTCTTTCCCATTCTACATAAAAGTCATTGGTTGTTGCTGTACGCTGACCTTCATACCAATAAAATTTTATTTATTGATCTTCTTCATTGATAAAATATGTATAAATATGCTTCGTTTGAGCATATTTATACATATTTTAATAAGCTGCGTAACTTTCTAAACCGTCATGTGCAAATTTTGTGTAGGGGTTATTTTAAGAGTGCTAAAAGCGAATGTGAATTTTAATTTTAGTTTCAAGTTGCAGAAATTGGTCATTTTTTGATTTAAGTCGGGCGGTATATGACGTACGTGATATTCATAAATTTGGGAAATTTTATCTTCCTTAAATGAAAACAACTCCCCGTAAATTTTTGTTTAAGGGTTGTTCTAAAATCGTATCTCAAAAACTAATTGAGATATCACCGTGAAATAAAAAGGAAATTGAAGCAAATTTCATTAATTTTTTGTGCTTTAAAGATCATTTCTTCAAATCTCCAATTATTGACGTTACGATTTTTTATAAACAACTCTCTATAAACTTAATTATTGATACTTAGAAAAAACAGCTCAGGAATATATTATCTCAAAACCTAATTGAGATATTACCATGAAATAAAAAGCAAAATAAAGCAAATTTAATTGGGTTTTGATGTATTAAAGATCATTTCTTCAAATCTTCAAATTTTGACGTTATTGGTCTTTAAATACAATCCGGTATAAACGATGATGTTGCGAAAAGTAATTCAAATAAAAAAATCTTATTTCAAAAACTAATTGAGATATCACCATGGAATAAGTTGCAAATTGAAGCATATTTTATAAGTTTTTAATGCTTTAAAGATCATTTCTTCAAATCTTCAATTATTGATGTTACGATTCTTTATCGATAACTCTCTATAAGCTTAATTATTGATATTTAGAAATACCAACTCAACTTAAAAAAATCGTATCTCAAAAACTAATTGAGATATCATCATGAAATAAGAAGCAAATTGAAGCAAATTTCATAAGATTTTAGTGCTTTAAAGATTATTTCTTCAAATTTTCAATTATTGTTGTTACGATTTTTTATCAACAACTCTCTATAACCTTAATTATTGATATTTAGAAAAAGTAACTAAACTTAAAAAAATCGTATCTCAAAAACTAATTGAGATATCACCATGAAATAAAAAGCAAATTGAAGCAAATTTCATTAGTTTTTAGTGCTTTACACACCATTTCTTCAATTATTGACGTTACGATTTTTTATCAACAACTCTCTATAAGCTTAATTACTGATATTTAGAAAAAGCAACTCAACTTTGGAAAACATTGTCTCAAAAACTAATTGAGATATCACCTTGAAATAAGAAGCAAATTGAAGCAAATATCATTTATGGTCCTTAAATGAACCCCCCCCCCCCCCACAAATATTGGTGTAAGGGTTGTTCTCTTCACTCTGAGTGTTTTTTTTCCTTAAAATTTCCTTTTCATTACAATGCCCAAGCAATTGCAGGGTATACCCTATAATACCATCTAATAAAGTACTAATAGGTGTAAATGACTTACGATAAGTTGGATTGTGTCATCACATCTCCTGATAATTGGAAACAATTATTAATCTTTATGTAGGAAAAAAAATTAACTCTCAAACTGCTTCGAAATAGTTCAAAATTTAATACAACATTATTATTGTTAAATCTGTCAAAGGTACTAATCCATTTTTGGGAGTCATAACATATTATTGATATTTTTGAAAAGTTTTTAGAAATCTTTTGTAAATACTTTGACATCTTATCATATCTTATGAAGTTTCTTATTCCTGGTTATAACATCAATTTCAACATTTAGAATATCTTTAGGATAATTCCTTTATCTTAAGGACATCTTAGCTATCTTGAAAAGTCTAAGATATATAAATCCTAAATCTTCTTAAATCTTTTTAAAACCACATAGAAAATCTTCTTCACGAAATCCTTTTCATTCGTTATACATATATTTGGTAATTTTCAAAAATCCATTAAAATCAAATGTTTAAACATCATACAAACTCTACAATATCAAAGAAATTCTTCCTAATCGTCTAATATCTTTCAAATTCCACTTCTCTACCTCTCCTTAGAGGTAATTTTGATTACCAATGCTATAAAATGAGGCTACCTTTATGATTATAATATTTATTTAATAATTTTTGCACTTTTATTAAGACAGTACTTTTATTAAGATAGTATTTCATACAATGTTTCTACCGGTATCGGTCTCGTTTAGGCCATCTTCAGGAAATCCATTTTTAAAAAATTTGTTGATCTTATTTAAAATTTGTTGTTTAATATTGACGTTTTATTTTTATTTATATTGCGATTTATAACATGTTTTTTTATTTATGTTGTGTCAATGTGAAAAATTAAAATAGGATTAAAATAAAATAAAATTAAAATTGAATATTTCCCAAACCAAAAGTTCAAATATCTATCTCCTTTACAAGGAGATGTAATATAAATGTATTTGAGAAATCCATTTACTCCACCTAAAAACAATTTTTCCATATTTCCCTTCCCAAATTCAAATTTCCTTTTTTACTTTCTTTTTTACCTCCTTTACAATAGATATAAACCGGTACATTGTATGAAATACTATCGTCTTAATAAAAGTGCAAAAATTATTAAATAAATATTTTAATTCAAGACGAAAAAACATTCCTATAAAATAAAAAAATTTATGATTATAGTTATTTTTTGATTATTATCTAATATTTTGGTCCTATGTTTTTGTGACGTAATTTAGATTCACACTACATTTAATTTACATTATAGTAGTTATGTAATTAATTAATATAATTACAAAATGTGGTTAAGTAATTCAATTTTTTTAAATTTAAAATCACGTCATTTTTGATAGTACTAATTACTTACAATGTAGTTCATTTGAAATTAATATATTCACTTTATTATTAAACACTTTCAACACTTAAGATTTTAATTTAATTAAATATTTTTTTCAATACAAATTTTTTGATCTTTGAACTTGAAAGTTATGGAAAAACCGTTACAATTGAGTTGTATCGTTTGTGTTAGATCTTAAATCTAACGTTGTTGTGTTATGTATGGGAGAGTCGTGAGTCGTTGAATTTTGTGGAAGCCACAGAAGACTCGAAAGAAGAAGTCGGAATGACTCAGAAGAAGTCATAAAAGTCATAAAGGTTCAAATGTCACGGTTATTATTTTTAATAAGAGAAAGATTTATGTTGGCTCAAATGAATACGCGTACGGTTTAGAATTTAAGAATTTAGAAAGTTTTTTTTTTAGCGTTATCAGGTGTAGGGAAGTTATTTAAATTTAATTTATGATTTGTTTCACGTTACGTTAAATCATTTTCTATTCAAATCACGTTTTGGTTAGCCTATAACACTTCTTAAACAAGAGCTAAGTGGATTAAACTAGACAATAAGTTCCGGTTGCATTTAAATCAACTTTTCAACAAAAAATGTTTACAAAAATTTTATTTTTTTATTACAATACTAATTAAATCTAAAAATAAATTATCTTGTTATTATAATATTCTTTATTTATATTTTTTTCCTTTAGCTATAAATGTAAAAACCCACATCAATGGAAATTCAAATCTACAAGCTTCGCCACCCGGATACGATCGACACGGTCATTATAGCCCCAATTCTTATCCACAAACCAATCACTCCGATTCACCTGGTTACCAATATGGAAGATTCGACGCTTCAGCACTTCACATCGCTCACGCTTTAAAGCAAACGGAGTTACAAAAAGCTTATAGGACATATCGAGAGAAACCGATAGACTGTTATTTGGTGAGTTAAAAAATTTTTTATATAAACATTACTCTCATAAACATTACGGTTCATAATATAATGCGTAATTTTCTACGACGTGAAATATTTTTCGTTTCTCATTCTACTAAATTAAAAAATCTTTATATACCTATTAAAATTAACATTTTCTAATAAATCACGAAGGAATTTAAGAGTTGTTTTGTGAAAGTCGTATTGTTGGTTACTTTTTACGTAGCAAAGTCGATATATACGCAACTTCTTAGAAGCAAACTTACGCAATGAATTCGTTATGTGAAGTCCGGAAGTTGATGGAAAATAATTTTTCGCGTTGTTTAATTAAGACGAGTTTCTAAAAGTTTTCTATCTGATTTTTTTTGATTGGAATAAATACATTGAAAAATCATTATCGACAAATTTATTTGAAAAAATCTTTTTAAGTTAGGTCCAAGGTTTACGAAGTTATGTATTAAGTTCTAATAGTTATAATAAAGTATTATTAGATTTGCGATTGTGAAATTGTGGACAACGACAAGAAATGTCGATTAGACATAGAAAGATTGTGAAAAGTGTTAATCACTGACATTAATGTTTTGATAACCGCAAGAAGTTTTCTTCCATTTCAATTTTATACGTTACCACTTTTATGTACACTATGACATTGATTAGAAAGTAAGGTAAGCAATAAAGTAGTACACTGAAACAGAAAACAACAGCATTTACTATTAATGAAACAGAAAAGCAGAGATGATGCTATGTGAAGTGTGTGGTCAAGCAGAAATATGAGCAGAAAATCACACATCATGGTAAACCGAACTGAAAAGAGAAATAACAACCAGAAATTGCAGAGATTTAGAATCAATGATCTATAATCAAGAATACACAACTACTAGAAGAAACAGCTAGGAAAAACTAGAAAAATGTGCAGCTATGAAGAGATTCGAAGAAATAAGAAAAAAAAAATAGAATTGGCAAAGTTTGGTTATTTCTTCAATTACTAGGAAGTGAAGAAATAGGAATGACAAAATCAAACAATGTAAATCGCTAATAAAGGATTGGACATTTTCCGGTCTGTAGGTAATTGAACTTGATTACGTAAAGTACAGACATAATAAAGATAATGTATAAAAGTCAGAGTAAGATCGTGATAATTTGAGACTAAAAAGCATCTTTCACATAATTGTCGATATTGCTTTTATTTGAAATTGATTTCGGTCTCATTAATTCCGGGTGGGGGGTGAAACAGTTCCTTTTTTACTTTTATTTCTAAATTTAGAAGACATAACACATACATCATATTATCGTACACCCGCAAGTGAGCTTTGAAAAGTTTTGATTATGCGTTGTGAAAAGAATTTCGAAAAATTAAAATAATTTTTATAAATTAATTTAAATTTCGAGTGGAGCAAGTGTACACTTTGAAGATGTCGCCGTGATTGAATAATTAAGCTAGGTAATACGCGATAAATCGACTGATAACTGATCAGTCCAGTTTTCAACAGAATTGTTTGTGAATATATTACTGCATATAACAGGAATGAATATGTAAACTGGATTATTTTCAACACTTAGGATGAAAGGTGGTGAAAAAGAGTAGAGAAACAGACAACCACAAGAGCCAATAAACGATCATGAGAAGGAATAGTAAAGAATTTTTTTTTCCAATACAATCCCAGCATTTGCTACAAACGCTTTTATTGAAGAGCATGCATTTTGAATTTAGACTTGATACTGCTTCCGGAAGATTTACTACTTCCCCTTTAAAACTTGATACTGGTTCTGGTAAACTGGATACTGCTTTCAGAAGACCTGAAATGCTTCCAGAAGACTTAATATTGCTTCTAAAAGATTATAAATGCTTCGAAAAGAATTGTTATTGCATCTGGAAGTCTTGAAATGTTTTCAGAATTTTGGCCAAATTCATCATCTTTGAATTTTAAATAATAACAATACTGAAGCGATGATTGATATATCTTTATTTATTTAAATGCTACAGCTGTTTCGGACAAATGTCCTTCTTCTGGCAAGACATCAATGAAGTTGCAATGTGGAAGAAAGTTGATTGTCTATTCCAGACATCACGTTGGTAAATTTAAAGTTATAGGAAAACGGCTTATATGTTGGTGTATATTAACAATGATAACAAAATAAACCTCACTCAGAACGCAATGATTTAAAATTATTTCGTTGTACATTCCGTTCCAAAAAACCGTTTTTTTTTTCGAAGATTTATTACTATTTCTAGAAGATTTTATTTGCTTCCAGAAAATTTTACTACTACTCTCATTTAGAAGCAGACCTAAATGGCTTGATTTTGGTTCCAAAAGACTTACAAGACTTACATGCTTTCACAAAACTTCAAATGCTTCCTGATAATTTGAAACGCTCCCAGAAGACTTGATATTGTCTTTGGAAGACTGGAAATGCTTTCAGAAGACTTGACATTGCTTTCAGACGATTTAAAATACTTTCAGAAGATTTGATTTTGCATCTGAAAAACTTGCAATGCTTCTAAAATGTTTGACTGCTTCTAGAAGATGCAAAATGCCCCCAAAATTCTTGGTATTGTATCTGGAAGGCTTAAAATATTTCCAAAAGACATAAAATGCTTCCAGCAAACTAGATGCTGTTTCTAGCTGATTTGAAAAGCTACCAAAAAACTTCATATTGCCTCTGGAAGATTTGAAATGCTTTCAGAAGATTTGATACTGCTTCTAGAAAATTTGTTTTACTTGGATATTTACTTACTTGATATTTGAAATGTTTTCAAAAGACTTAACATTGCCTCTGGAAGACTTGAAATGCTTCTAGATAGCTTTATACTGCTTCTAGATGATTTAAAATCCTTCCAAAACTTAATATTCTATCTGGAAAATTGAATTGCTTTCAGAAGATTTGATTTTACATATGAAAGACTTGAAATGCTTCTAGAAGGTTTAAAATGGTTTCAGAAACTTGATACTGCTTCTAGCTGATTTGGAATGCTTCCAAAAGACCTGATTTTGCCTCTGGCAGAGTTGAAATACTTCCATAAGACTTGATATTACATCTGGAAGACTTAAAATGTATCCAGAAGACTTGATGCTGCTTCTAGCAGACTTAAACTGCTTCCGTTAGACTTGTTGCTGATTCTAGAAGATTTAAAATGCTCTCAGAACACTTAATATTGCCTCTGAAAGACCTAAATTGCTTTCAAAGATGCATTTCAAAATGCGTCCAGATAACTTGAAATGCTCCCAGAAGACTTGATATTGTCTTTGGGAGACTGGAAATGTCTCTAGAGGAGTTGATATTGCTTCTAGAAGATTTGAAAAACTTCCAAAATTCTTGATGTTGTATCTGGAAGACTTGAAATACTTCTAAGAGACTTAAAATGCTTCCAGAAGTCTTGATACTGTTTCTCGCTGATTTGAAATGCTCCCAAAATACTTTATATTGCCCCTGGAAGATTTGAAATTCTTCCAGAAAGTTTAATACTGCTTCTAGAAGACTTGGTATTACCTCTAGAAGATTTTAAATGCTTCCAGACGATTTAAAATACTTCCAGGAAACTTCATATAGCTTCTAGCTAATTTGGAATGCTTCCAAAAGACTTGACTTTGCCTCTGGAAGACTTGATATGCTTCTAGAAAGATTTATACTGCTTCTAGATGATTTGATTCGTCCAGAAGACTTAATATTCCATCTGGAAGATTGAAATGCTTTCAGAAAACTTGATATTATATCTGAAAGACTTGAAATGCTTCTAGAAGACTTAAAATGCTTTAAGAAAACTTAATACTGCTTATAGCTAATTTGGAATGCTTCCAAAAGACTTGATTTTGCGTCTGCAAGAGTTGAAAAGCTTCTAGAAGATTTGATATTGCCTCGGGAAGAGTTCAAATGCTTCTAGAAGACTTGATACTGCTTCTAGATGATTTGAATAACTTACAGAAGACTTTATATTGCATCTGGAAGACTTGTAATACTCCCAGAAGACTTGATATTACTTATAGTATCAAGACTTGATACTACTTCTAGAAGACTTGATATTACATCTGGAAAATTTAAAATGCCTCCAGAAGTTTTGATACTGCTTTTAGCAGATTTGAAATGCTTCCAGAAGACGTGTTGTTGATTCTAGAAGTTTTGAAATGTTTTTAGAAGACTTGATATTGCATCTGGAAGATCTGAAACGCTTTCAGAACGCTTGGTGTTAACATTTCGTCTTCTGACTGACTTGTAATTCTGCCAAAAAACGAGTTGCTTTCATACAAACCCATACAAAATTATTAATTTGATTAATGTATGTTACGTAATCCATATGTGGTTGAAGTTAGATTCACTCATCATACACAAATTTGATTATTTACAGTCGACCAAACAAGTAGTGATCATAAAATATCATATACGATATAAAATAGCGTTTCCCTTTGCAACACCCTTAAATAATTCTGATAGACCCTCAAGTACCCCGTAAGTAATTTCATTAAAAAAAGGTTCCCACCTTTTTTTAATAATGAAGTGTGGCACTTGGAAGTTTTTGATTTTTCTTAGAGTAACATTAAATTTTTTTCCTTCGACCCCCATGAAGTGTTTCACACTGGAACCAAAAATAAATAATAATTCAGATGGACTCTTTAGTACCCCTATATGCGATTTCATCAAAAAATTGTATAGTAGGGACGAAGGGTGGCATTTGGAAGTTTTCAATTTGTTTATAGTAACTTTAAAATTTTTCTCCTCTGTCTCCAGGAAGTGTTTCACTCTGAAACCACCCTAAATAATTCAGACGGACCCTCTAGTACCCCCATACGCGATTTCATCAAAAATTAAAAGGTGGGAATGAAGGGTGGCACTTGGAAGTTTTTAATTGGTTTATAGTAAGTTTAAAACTTTTTTCCTCTGCCCTAAGGAAGTGTTTCACTAAGTGATGTCATCAAAAAATTAAAAAATGATTACCCATTTACCAGTATATTGTAATTAATTTAGAAAAAAATATTATTATTGTAATTTCTGTAATTTATTACTGGTTAAAATGAAATCTGCGTTACATGTTTTGACTTCTTTAGAGCCATTTTCATAAGTAATGTGATTTACAAAAGTTGGTGTTTAAATTAAATGGCATTTCTAATATTTTCAAAATTTCATAATAAAATACAACATTTTAGTTAAAATATTTACGTGCAAAATAATTAAACACTGTAAACAAGATTAAAATTGTAAAATTTACGTTAAATTACGTTAATAGACGTTATACAGGTTGTTTCTAATTTGTTGCGAAAGACTTTAGGGGCTGATGTTTCAGCAAAAATTTAAAAAGGTCTTTCATATAACCATTTGTTCAAAAGCCTTTCTCCTTCAAATCACAGCCCTCCAAAGTTGTTTTTTTATGGACAAATAGACGAAAAAGAAGAGGTTCATAACCTCTTCTTAATTGTTTTTGTTTAATTTAGAAACATCCCGTATTTAACGTTATACAATTTTTTTCTCTACGTCACTGCTAATTTGGTTAAACGGGCAGTATTTTTGTGTATATAAAGTGATTAATTATTTATGAAATTAAGTCGTCCAAAACTTTGACTAAAACAACAATTTTTAAGAAAAACAAGTTTGAAGAAAAATTTGTAAATAAATTTCTGTAAATTTAAACATATCATAATAGTCTGACGAACAATAATTGCGTCATTTTCAACATATCCAACATTTATTACCACAAGAATGAAGATGAAGACTTTAGTGGTCATATGGATGGTTGAAAAACTATAAATTACTCAAAAACTGTTGCTTTAATCGAACATTTGTAAGATAATCGAGAGATAATTGATGATACTTTATCCAAAAATCCTGCCCGTTTGACAAAATTAGCAGATAATGTTTAATTTTGAAGAAACTTTGATCCCTTATATCTCGTTAAAAAGGCATTTGCGAGCCAATGTATATTAAGACTATTCATCTCAATTTTTTCATTTATTATCTGCCCTAGAAGTCTGTCGGTGGTTTTTTGAATCATGCTGTATATAATGTTGTGTAGGTATGCGCAACAATTTTGTATTTTATAATGAAATTTTCAAAATGTTGGAAGTGCTATTTAATTTAATCGCCAACTTTTGTAAATGACAACGCTTCTGAAGATGACTGAAAATCGAAACATGTAAAGCAGAATTAATTTTAACCAATAATAAAGTATAGAAATTACAATTCTAATAACATCTTTTTCTAAATTAGAATTGTTAATGGTTTTATTTGAATTGAAGTTATCATTGTCAATTCAATCTTTATTAATTTTTTTATGTATTATTGAGCTTATTCTTCCCAACTCAATGTCGGAATCTGCTGCGAACGTTTTTTTTTAAATTTATTTATTTAGACCCAATTTAGGCTTTTTTTTTATCTGTTGAGTCTATTCCCAATTCAGTTTTCCTTCAACAATTAGCACCCATAAGTATTTTCAAAAACTGACATCAATGGATTCGAATTTATCAACAGATGTTGAACGTCGTTGTTAATTAATTAAAGCTAGGTCAATTGCGGCTGAGTATGGCTCAATGTTGACATCTTAAACTAAATTCATTTTTTTATTTGAAAAATATTTTAATAAGAAAATAATCTTTATTTAAAATATCAGTAATACATATAACAAAAGATTTCTAAATCATTTCACATCAATATCAATAAATACAGATAAACTTCTTGATAATTTTGTAAACATACTTTCTACTTCTTCGAGAATCGAACACGTCATTCAGACCATAGCTTTGAAGGTGACAACTACTTTATCTCTTAATTCTTTCCAAAAGTAAATGGCACATAAAAAATGAATAAAATGACACATCTTAATTTTTTCTATTAACTGTTTATTTAAATTCGTTTTAAATCATTTTAACAATTGTAAACTTTTTAATATTTGACTATTTAGTTGTTGATGATATATACATATCGAAACCGGTACTATGTACATTTATTTTTAAAACTGAAGAAGATGTCTTTTAATTTCTCACCACAATATATTACATAAAAATATCCATGTATACCAAATTACAGCTTTCTAAAGGATAAAGTTTATGATATATTACTAAAAAAATAGTTTGTGAGTGCCATCTTTAAAAAGTTCTAGCTCCCTTAGAAAAAACCCAACTCTGTATATTGGACTTGAAGCACTAGACATAGAGTCATTCGGATTTTGCCGTCTTGAAAGATGCACGGCTAAGCCCGGATGTTCTAGATACAGTTAAAAAAATAATGTCTGAGTACCATCTTCAAAATGGTTCTAACTCCCTTAGGAAGTATTTTCGGACCGGGCTTTGTATAAACTTTTCTTCATAATTTTAGATGTAGAATCAACCCTTTCAGTATATAGACTCAATTTCCGGACATCCTATATATAATGTTGTGTAGGTATGCGCAACAATTTTGTATTTTATAATGAAATTTTCAAAATGTTGGAAGTGCTATTTAATTTAATCGCCAACTTTTGTAAATGATAACGCTTCTGAAGATGACTGAAAATCGAAACATGTAAAGCAGATTTAATTTTAACCAATAATAAAGTATAGAAATTACAATTCTAATAATATCTTCTTCTAAATTAGAATTGTTAATGGTTTTATTTGAATTGAAGTTATCATTGCCAATTCAATCTTTATTAATTTCTTTATGTATTATTGAGCTTATTCTTCCTAATTCAATGTCGGAATCTGCTGCGAACGTTTTTTTTAAATTTATTTATTTAGACCCAATTTAGGCTTTTTTTATCTGTTGAGTCTATTCCCAATTCAGTTTTTCTTCAACAATTAGCACCCTTAAGTATTTTCAAAAACTGACATCTATGGATTCGAATTTATCAACAGATGTTGAACGTCGTTGTTAATTAATTAAAGCTAGGTCAATTGCGACTGAATATGGCTCAATATTGACATCTCAAACTAAATTCGTTTTTTATTTGAAAAATATTTTAATAAGAAAATAATCTTTATTTAAAAAATCAGTAATACATATAACAAAAGATTTCTAAATCATTTCACATCAATATCAATAAATACAGATAAACTTCTTGATATTTTTTTAAACATACTTTCTACTTCTTCGAGAATAGAACACGTCATTCAGACCATAGCTTTGAAGGTGACAACTATTTTATCTCTTAATTTTTTCCAAAAGTAAATGGCACATAAAAAATGATTAAAACGATACATCTTAATTTTTTCTATTAACTGTTTATTTTAATTCGTTTTAAATCATTTTAACAATTGTAAACTTTTTTATATTTGACTATTTAGTTGTTGATGATATATACATATCGAAACCGGTACTATGTACATTTATTTTTAAAACTGAAGATGTCTTTTAATTTCTCACCACAATATATTACATAAAAATACCCATGTATACAAAATTTCAGCTTTCTAAAGGATAAAGTTTATGAAATATTACTAAAAAATAGTTTGTGAGTGCCATCTTTAAAAAGTTCTAGCTCCCTTAGAAAAAACCCAACTCTGTATATTGGACTTGAAGCACTAGACATAGAGTCATTCGGATTTTGCCGTCTTGAAAGATGCACGGCTAAGCCCGGATGTTCTAGATATAGTTAAAAAAATAATGTCTGAGTGCCATCTTCAAAATGGTTCTAACTCCCTTAGGAAGTATTTTCGGACCGGGCTTTGTATAAACTTTTCTTCATAATTTTAGATGTAGAATCATCCCTTTCCGTATATAGACTCAATTTCCGGACATCCTGCATATAATGTTGTGTAGGTATGCGCAACAATTTTGTATTTTATAATAAAATTTTCAAAATGTTGGAAGTGCTATTTAATTTAATCGCCAACTTTTGTAAATGACAACGCTTCTGAAGATGACTGAAAATCGAAACATGTAAAGCAGATTTAATTTTAACCAATAATAAAGTATAGAAATTACAATTCTAATAACATCTTTTTCTAAATTAGAATTGTTAATGGTTTTATTTGAATTGAATTTATCATTGCCAATTCAATCTTTATTAATTTCTTTATGTATTATTGAGCTTATTCTTCCCAATTCAATGTCGGAATCTGCTGCGAACGTTTTTTTTAAATTTATTTATTTAGATCCAATTTAGGCTTTTTTTATCTGTTGAGTCTATTCCCAATTCAGTTTTCCTTCAACAATTAGCACCCATAAGTATTTTCAAAAACTGACATCAATGGATTCGAATTTATCAACAGATGTTGAACGTCGATGTTAATTAATTAAAGCTAGGTCAATTGCGACTGAGTATGGCTCAATATTGACATCTCAAACTAAATTTTTTTTTTATTTGAAAAATATTTTAATAAGAAAATAATCTTTATTTAAAAAATCAGTAATACATATAACAAAAGATTTCTAAATCATTTCACATCAATATCAATAAATACAGATAAACTCCTTGATATTTTTTTAAACATACTTTCTACTTCTTCGAGAATAGAACACGTCATTCAGACCATAGCTTTGAACGTGACAACTATTTTATCTCTTAATTCTTTCCAAAAGTAAATGGCACATAAAAAATGAATAAAATGACACATCTTAATTTTTTCTATTAACTGTTCATGGGAGTCGAGCCTTTATTTATTTAACATATATTCTACAAAGTTTCCGTTTTGGTTTGTTGGCTGTGGAAAGTCTTAAACTCAAACCGGATTTTAAGTAAAAAGTTTCGTGTTAAACTTGAAATACGAAAAAAAATCAAAGAAGGAAAAACCTCTTTAAATAAAGTTGTAATAAAGCACGTACAGGAATTTCATGCTCTAGATATTTACTGTTGGATGATTTAATTGACAGTGAGAAGTTGGTGCAAAAGATTTATCAGTACATGAAGCGTTTCGTGATCTATTTAAGTATTGAAACGAAACGAAAAAGTCAAAAAGAAATTATTTCATTTTACCTTAATTGATTATTTATTACAAAATTAAATGTAAATAGTTTTTACTTGGTTTCAAATCGATTATACATTTTTAATAGGCGCGGTATCAACCATCTGTTTTGATAATAAAAGAGAAGAAGTCGGTACTAACGTCAATCTTGATAAATAGACTTCAAATTAGTTTTAATTTTCCTATTGGGAATCTCTAATGATTTATCTTAAGACATAAATGCGCAGAAGGCGAAAACTCTTTTTCTTAAAGACGTATTTAAGAAAAGAAATCAGTAAACACATCTGTCAAATAGTGAAAGTCTATATCTCCTTTTGATCGATTTTATTGTTTTAGAAAACACCTCAGATTAACGAAGAAGCGCACATAATTTCTTTTTCGCGTCCAGATGTTTTATTTTCTTAATAATGTGCTTATAGAAATTAATTCGGTTTTTTTTGAGAGGAAACCGGGCCCGAAATGAAAATGAGAACGACTTGTTTAATAAAACGGAAACCAGACGATCGAGCAATCCTTTTTTTTGACGACCACTTTCACCTCGGAATATGTATGATAATTGATGAGAATTGCTCGGGTTGTTGTAGTGAAGAAAGAACATTATAAATTAATTCTAGAACTTTAGTGTTACAGTAGTGAATTTATGGCTGCTTGAAAGAAAAATTAATACAATAGATTCTGACCGTCAGTTACCGGTTTCGTTTCTTAACCTATATTGTGTTGGGAAAATAGCAAATCAATGAGATAATTATTGCATTTAAATTAACTGTTGTTCGACACGATTTTAATTTTTTTATTTTAATTTTCGTGGTAATTGAAGATTTAAAAAATATAAAACAGTAGATATTGCAAATAAAATAAAACAAAACCCTACAAGGATCTTGTTTACGAACCATATCGTGCGTATATGCATAAATACACCGGAAGTAGACTTTGTTTAACTTTATGGATCAACGCAGTTGTTACGTTTCCGTTTTTAACCAGTCGTTCAATGTATGTAATAAATTTAATTTTCTTTGTTTAATTCTGCAAAGCATTAACAATATATCTTTTTAAAGTCTTCCGTCTTGAGCGGAGACAATTTTCAACATTTCTTAATCGTTTTAGGAAACAACCACATAAAACCGTCAAATTGATTTCTCTTTAACTTCCCATATTTAGCGACAACATACACTTTTACACCGCAAGTTTCGAACACTTTTGTAGAGAGACTTTCTATAAGACACTTCCTCTAAACGTGAAAAATTTTAAAACTTCGAGTCAGTTTTTTTTCTAATTGTAAGTGTTATTTAGGCGGTTTGGAATCGTTTCCTATTTAGGGCATTCCACATAAAAATCGTGATTTGAAAATTTCAAGATAATCGTGACGTAATGTGATGACGTCGTCGTGCCGTTCGTTGTCCGTGACTGTATCCATTCCATTTTCGGGTCAAACCTGTGAAGGTGGTTTATGTATGGGGGCGTTACCGCGTCGTTTTGTCGCGAGTCTCGAGACCTTCTTAATAAGACAACAAGACCGCGTAAAACGTAGGTCGGTGATTCTTGAACACTTGCAAAAAACGCCTACAATTTTTTTATTATGTTGAATCTCATTTACAGTTTTTTTTATGATGATCAAAATATGAAGCATATAAATATTATAAGTAACGGTATGGGATATTGTTTTATGATCTTTGGACCTTAAAGCATCTGGAGTACAGGTGTCAATATTGTCAAAAAGAAGATGACGCCAAACATAACAATAATTATGCCACTATCGCAATCATCGTAATACGTTTCAAATTCTTGAAGGTAATTAAAGATGTTTATCATCAAGGATGTACCAGTTAATTAAATTGAGGTTGTCGGTGACAGACGCGATAGGTCATTATCAAATTAATATAAAACCAAATAGTTAAGAATGAATAAGTTAATTAACTGAAGCAGCGCCGACCTAAACCTAATAGGGATATATGGGGCGCCTATTTGACATAACCTTTTTTTGCCCAGAGGGGGCCCACTGTTGGAGCTAATCCTGATGGTCGGATAATCCCTCGCTACCCAAAACTCCCTTTTCTTCCCGGAATCACCCATCAGGGTATCTCTTCGGGGTATCCGCTTGCAATCATTATACTGGCACGGTCTCTTTTCCTCCAACTATTTTTCAGGTTTCCAGGTATTCATCGACATTTACACACACAAAAAGAAAAAGATAATTGTTAATCAATTCATTACGCTTTTTTCATAGCTGGCTGTGGAGGAGAAGTTCTCCCCCCCTTTTCCTCTTGTCTTCTCAGTCCTTCCCTCTCATCAGTCTCCAATTTTTTATTCTTCTTCTTTCCCTCCAGGCATTCATGGATACATTTAGACAAAAATAAAACAGCAAATATTATTTTTTGAAGCAACTTCTATCAATTTCATACCTGGAAGGGGGGATACGTCCCTCCCTCCTCTTTTCTTCCTTCTCTGCTGCTGGTTTCCACATTTTCTTCTTTCTCTTTTTATCTTTTTCTTCCTCTTCTTGCTTCAAGATGTTCGTGGACATTTACACAACAAAGAAAGATTTAATTTTTTGAAACTATTGCTTATACCTTTCATACCTGAATGGGGGGAAACGTTTCTCCCGTTTTTTTTTTTCTCTCTCTCTCTCGATCTCCCTGACACTTACGTCTTCGTTCCTTCGCTTCCTTCTTCTTCATTATGTTTCGTAGCATATTCATAATTATATCTCTTTCCTCTCTTCTCGATATTATAAAACCAGAAACATTATCCTCATCTATGTGTTCCCCAATGAAATCGTCTGCGATTTTTCTGTCCTCTCGAAACTGCCTACATTCAAAAATCGTGTGCTTCAGCGTATCGGGTTGGGTTGATTTTTCTGTCTTCTCGAAACTCCCTACATTCAAAAATCGTGTGCTTCAGCGTATCGGGTTGGGTTGGGTTGGGTTGATTTTTCTGTCCTCTCGAAACTCCCTACATTCAAAAATCGTGAGCTTCAGCGTATCGGGTTGGATTGGGTTTATCTTTTTGATATTTTTAAGATAGCTACCAAACGTGCGGTGGCCCGTTATGGCCTGTGTTGCATAATACTCTGTATTTACATCCGACTCTTTCCATACCCGTACGTCCTTCATAAATGCGCTGGCCCACCCTGTATACTTTCCCCATCGTTCTTGCTATCTCTCCAGCATCTCTTTATGAGTTTCATCTTTCTTGGAGCCCCTCGTCTCCCAACTTCTAGCTCTTTCCCACACAAGTAAGTCGTATGGGGGGACATCCAGCCAATGCTCCTACCGCTTCTGTAGACAGTGTCTTATATGTGCTGGTGCTATTGACGTTTTTCTTTCTCTTGCGCGTAGTACATTAACATATTTCTCTTAGTGCAGCGCCTGTTCCTAACCCGGTGCCGCATACAGTGTAACTGATTGTATCACCGTTGCCAGCAATTTTCTCCTTCCCAGACTCGGTCTTCCTTTTGCCGGCATCACCTTTACTAGTATATTGTACATTCTTGACGCTTCCTCTGCAGTTTATTTGATGTGGCTCGTCATTTTAAGATCTTTGTCTAGATACACTCCTAAGTACTTAGATGATTTCGTGCTCTCAATCTGAACTCCCTCGACCATTATGCTCATATTTGTAAGTTTACTCCTTCCCTCCAGTATAACCAGCTCAGTTTTTCAGGTGCAAGCTTGAGACCCATCTCCTCAAGTATTCGCTTTGTTTTCTTTTTACAATGCTCAGTTTTATCCTTAGTTTCTTCAGGTGTTTGCCCGGTCGCCACTATCACCAAGTCATCAGCGTTCCTCTGTTCTCTGCCGGAGGACCTTGTTATAAAACACATTCCTCTTTAACCCAACCTAACCCAACCCAACCCAGTGTACTTTTTTGGCATTAAATTTTCCGGTTTTATGCTATCAGACCAATCTGACTAAATTTAAATTAGATCAAGTTATTGTTATAAAAACTTTATACAGTAACCCCTCGAACTGCGTGTTTTCAGTATTATGGACATCACTGGCTTTGGGTCGCTTGAAATTTCAGATTGCGCGGTAAATATTTTGATATTAAAAAAATTAATTTTTAAATTTAATATTATTTGCATAAAAGCGCGACTAATTTTAAAGCGTTTGTGAGAAGAAGAAGCCAATCCTAGCGGCGATTATGATTTCCTCATTAATAAGTGATGGTTTGAAGAATTCAAATAGCATCAAATTTGCGAAATATTAAACTATCTGGTGAAGTAGCTAGTGCTAATGTTGAAGTTGCATCTACGTTTCCATATACTTACCGTTAAAGAAATTATTACAAATGATGGATATTTACCAAACCAGGTCTTCCATGCGGAAGAAATGGGTTTATAACTGGAAGCGAATTTCAAATAGCGCTCTCATTGTCATAGAAAAATACCACCTCAGAACACGAGGTTGCAATGGTAAAATAAGATTAACACTCTTATTTTGCAACAATGCTGAGGGAGACTTCAAGTGTAAACCTCTTGTAATATACATTGCGGAAAATCTGCATACTTTTAAAGGAATTACAAAAAAAATTTACTTTTCTGCTGGAGATTTAACAGAAAGATTTGGATTACGACTAATGCATTTGAAGATTGGGTCAAAAATTGTTTTTGTTAGAAGCTGAGCAATGTTGCTGCACAAAACAAATTAAAATTATATTGGTTCTAGACAATGCCAGGTCACTCTGCTCATTTGTCGAATGAAAATGTTATAGCTGTTTTTCTCCTACCTAACACGACTTCAATAATTCAGCCTATAGATTAAGGTATTATAGCCGCTTTTAAAATATACTTGGTGGCGAAGGATTTCCAAACATTAACCGATTTGAGAATCAACAATAAGATTCGCATTTCGAGCTGCGCGGTATTTTTTCGGAACCGAAATTTTGCGCGATAAGCAGTTCGAGGGATTGCTGTATGTTATTTAGAATATATTCTCTTATTTTATTGGGTTTTCGTATTTTTAAAATAAACTTGGTTACTATTTCAATGGTGTTTGCCTTTGTAGTTTTTAAAATTTATAAATTCCACGAAATTCCACTTGAAAATAAATATCCGGGTATTTAACAACACTGATAACAGTACACGGTAGATGAATGGCTAAACCCAACCCAACCCAGTATATTTAAATTAAAGTAAAACTAGAACTAATACTACACCTAGAACTAGAATCATTTGGGTTTAGCCGTCTTGAGAGATGATGTACGTCTAAACTAAAACTAGACCTAGAAGTGGAAAAATTCAGGTTTGTTCTAGGTCTAGTGTTAGTTCTAGTTTTACTTCAGTTCAAATATGCATGGTTGCCAAATCAGATTGTAAAGTACTCAATTTCAGAAATTATTCATTGTAGACATCTTCGTAAAAAATGTCTTCAGATGCACGACTAAATCCTACCTTTTTTTATGAGGAAGGGAAATATCTGCAAAACAGACATCTGGTCTGGGATGATGAGAAAACCCTTTCCTCGTCTTCTCAGAAACCACTATAATGGTATTTCTTCGGAACATCTCCTTCTTATCTCTTCATTCACTATTTCTGCTACGTTGCGCTTCCTCTCGATCACATGGTAAACCACGAAACCACACATTGCGTTACTTTTTGAAATGTATATATGTTACTACGTACCTGTAGAAGGGAAGGGGGAGTTCCCCTTCCGTGACTCTTTCTTGTAGTCTTTCTTTCCTCGATGTTTACTCATCCTCTATCTCCTGGAGAACTGGAAGCTTTCACCGCTCCGCGAAAAGGCCCTTTCTCGTCATTGGTTGTTAAAAGTTAACAAAAATGTGGTTACTTTTTTATAACATTTATTACCGAATTGTTCGTACTTGGGGGTTGTGGTACCCCCTCCTGTTCCTCCAGCTCTTTCTCATATTGCACCTTCTTTTTCATTATTACGGTAACCATGTTTTTAATGGCCGTCCATTTGTACTCTTTGTTGAGCATATGTTGAACCAGATTTTCCCGGTTTAGAACCTCTTCACATTTGCGCGCACACTTCTCTTTCTTCTCTGAACTCCTCGCAAAAAAAAATCGTGTACTCCGCAGTATTTTCCAGATTACAGAACCAGCAGCTATCCGAACCTTTCTTTCTGAGTTAGTGTAGATACGTCTTAAAGACTCCGTGTCCCGTCAACACTTGTGTCATATGATAGTCGATCTTTCCGCAGCCTCTCAACATCCACTCTTCAATGTTTAGGATCAATTTTCTCGTTCATCTCTCTTCCCTATTCCATCTTGCCTGCCATTCCTCCATTAACTTTTTTCTTCTTTCGGGCTTGCATTCCCTGCCATTTATATAGGTCCGTGTTCTTTCTTCCACTAGAATATCCATTGGGGACATATCCTCGATTATGCCGAGGTGATACCCATTGCCAATTTTCTGTTAACGCTCGTCAGCATCGCTTTATATTTTTTAAATCGGATACATCTCTCCCAGGTCTCTTCTTGGTGCACAGAAATATGTCCATGTTTCGTCGTGAACATATTTCTGTTCATGTACATCCCCAGATATTTAACTTTGTCCATACTTCCGACCTCCATTTCTCCAATTCTTATCTTCATTTCTCTCATCTGCCGCTGTCCCTGAAGCAAGACCATTTCTACTTTATTTACTGCCACTTTCAGACCCATATCTTCAATTTCAATCATTACCCTTCTAACTGCATACGATGTTTTGTCTTCTAGCTCTGCTGGACTTTTACCCTTTACCACCAACGCCAAATCATCAGCGTTGCAATTAGATCTACTCCGCCCTCCAGTTACCAGGTCTCACGAATTATTATGAGATCTCATGATATTACCTCTAATCTCACGATCTCACAATTTGATATGTCCTTCTCATGATTCTATTACTAAAATAATACAATAATTAGTGTAAATAAAATCAAATTCGAATTTTTTTTTTGAAACTGAACAAAATGTTTTTTGGTGTAATTATTACTTCAATTGTAACATTTTACAGCTAGTAAAACTTAAATGCTTAGATTTTTATATTGAAAATGTTAATTAGATTATAAATAATAGGTAGACAAATATTAGTTAGATATCCATTAAAAAAACTATTTTGAAAAAAAAAAAAAATTAAACTTTTTAAAAAAACTGAATTAGGAAAAGATTGAAACACGAACGACGGTTCTCAAAAAAAAGAGTGAGAAAACGTCCATGTATTTGGTGATTGTGGATCGTTTGCAATGGAAATCTCTTCTGCCAGCAATGTTTACAATTTTACAAGTATATACTCTTTAATTATCATTTTTAAATTTCTGACATCTTTAATTAATAGCTTGTGAACTACTTACGTTGCCTTTTGTCCAATAAACTACATTTTCTGCCAACAAACAAGCCTCCTAGAAACAGTAGTAAGTTTTTTGGAACCATTTCAAGTCTTCTGAAAGCAATATCAAATCTTCTAGAAGCATTTCAAGTCTTCCAGATGCAATACTAAGTTTCAAGAAGTTTTTTAGAAGCAGTATCAAGTTTTCTGAAAGTATTTCAAGTCTTTGAGTTCGAGGAAAGATTCGGGTTTAGCCATTCGTCTGAAGGCTGTTTATTTCAGAAACTATTCATACTATTCATCCTCTACTACGAATAGTTCTTTTTTGGGTTTAGTCCGAAGACAATTCGTTAAGAAAATGCCTTCAGGCTAAACTCAGCCCAACCCAACCCTGTATATTTGAACCAGAGCCCTCCTAAAATATTCGGTGGCCCAGGGCTAGGTTGGACGAATTAAACGATTGCGACCCTTTTCATACAAAATTTATTTCCAAAAAAAGAAATTTTCGTAATTCAGAGGGGACACTGGGTACATATATGATGACGACACCATTCATTTCATTGCAAAAACGGGCGCCCTCTTAGGAGTTGGCTCCCCAGGGCTGTTGCCCTATTAGCTCTTAGATTTAGAACGACGCTGTCTCAGTTAGTTAACTTGTACATCCTTATACAGGGTTGGGTTGAGTTGGATTTAGCCGTGCATCTGAAGACATTTTTTTGATGCAATGAATAGTTTCTTAAATAGCGTACTAACTGATTTACCAACCCTGTATATTTCAATTGAAGTAAAACTAGAATTACCACTAGACCTAGAACTAAATTTTCTGTTTTTTGAACTTTCTAAAAGAATGTGCGCGCCTCGTTTCATTTGTTCAACCCAACTGTCGGGTGCCAAATATCTTAGGACGGCGCTTCTTCGATTGAAATCTGGATGCTAATCCATCATTTAACTGAACCAAGGGCGTTTATGACCGAGGCGCGGATCATTATCATATCAGTTATTTGCGGTTGAGGCGATCTTATAATAAGACGATGGTTTGCGTTTGCAAAAATATACTAGCTTCTAATAAATTATATTTACTACGCTCAATGGTTCAAAGAAGAGCATCAAAACTTGAGTTAGTCTAAATTAGTAGATTGTCTGCATAAACGTGATTTCACATCACTTATGATCATGGAACCTTGCTCACATTTTCATGTACTTGAAGATCGAAAAAGAACATTTATTTCAGTATATTCTATTTCTAATCTTTTCAACTGCTGCTAGGTTTTTGAACAGAAAGGGAGGAATATCTATCTGGCTAATCGAATTAATAATTTGTAATGTAATTTATGCTATCTTTTTAAAAGTTTTAGATAAAATGCTTGTTGTCACATTAATACTTAAAAGCATTAACGTATTGTAAAATGTTATATAGAATTACAATTTATGTAGAAGTCGTCAAAACAAAATATAATCTACGCTTAATACTGTGTCGGCATTTGTCAAAGATCGTGATTTCTTATTTTTTATCGATTTTATTAAAGTCATTGTTAACTTAATGTTATGAATACGAGATGCGTTGGATCTTGTTAATATATGATTACTACAAAGCGTGATTTATCAAAGTGTGTAACCAATATTTTCATCTCCATCATCTCTGTTAAATGATGAGTCAGTGGTGATTTAATCTAACTTGTTATTCTAAAGAAAATGCCACATTTCTTCGTGTTTAGTGCATTGATTAATAATTTGTAAAAAGATGATACCGAAGATAAAATCGAATAAACTATAAAAGTAAAAAAGAATGATAAATTATAGTACCTATAAAATTTGCTGAGCCAAAACTCTCAGAAATCAGATAGCAATGTATTATGACTTCTCGGAAATACTGGTCTGTGCGGATCTAATATTTGTAAGCAGTAGTCACATGGTAGAAGTTCGCATAACTTTCTAAATAATAATTCAACGTTATGAGGTACTTCCCAGAAACTAATCAAGAGCTGTATAGAAATAAAATAAGAGTTTCCACATAGATGTTATAATTTTTAGTATATTTTTTGAAAAAATTTAAAGTTTTCGAATTGGTTTACAATACAATAAATGAGAACACAAAGATATTATCTACAACATAATTAATAAAAGAGATTCTACTTATAATTAAATGAAAGTCAAATAAAATTATAAAGTTATTAGAAAGGGAAAATCTTATTAGAACTCGGATCGTTCTTCCGAAACTAGAAATCATTTCTGTAAGATATGCAATGACCAGCAAAATTTAAAGTTTTTCATATTTTTATAAAACTTCATTTATTAATTAGTTGTAAAATTTTAAATAAACTTTTTCGTCCAAATCGATCAAGGATTTTTTACGATGTAATGAATAATTCGTGCTTAATTAATGAAATTAAGCAGTACCGGATTTTATGTAATTACTTTTGTAATTCTGGACATTTATGGAAAATTTTTACAGACATTTAAAAATATTAAAATGATTAATACCTTTTAGTCGAATATGCCTAATTAGTAATATCAATTAAATTCCATCTGTATTTACAATATTATTTAATATTAATAGAATTTTTTTAATTTATTACAAATGATTATCCTCATTTTTATATTACACATAGTGCAATGCATTTAAATTATCATCTGGTTGATTGTTCTCTACAATTATATGAATTATCGATAGGCAGATTGGTCATTAATCCGCCGAAGCCTTTATTAAGTTGGAAATAAAATAAAACTTTCGGTTTAGCCGTGCTCCTTTTGTTGGAAGACAGTAGTCAAATTCAAAACTTCCTAAATAAATTGAAAGCGTTCTTCTAAAATCTTAAAATCACTTTTTTGTCTGGGAGTTGAATCTTTCCCAGTTTCAACTCCTCTCTCACTGTATATAAGGCACGAACTCTCTATTATCTTCCTAAATTTCTTCTATTATCTTGTCTTCCTTCCACCTCCATATTTTCATTCTATCATATTGTTCATAAATACCTCAAACATTCGAAATGTTTCGAATGCACAAATCTTTTCGAAATGTTCGTTCAGCTCCTTATCTGCCCCAATAATCTACTTGCTTTTCTAATTTTCTGCCAAATATTAGAGAGACATCGGCGGCATGAGCAATTACAAAATTTATTTTATTTATAAAAATCAATCATCAATCAACTTGATGAAAAATTAAAAAATCTGTCCAGTCAAAATTGATGCTTGCTCACAGTGGATAACGCATAACCCATCGTGATCCGGCGTGATTTATGTAAATTGTACATCTCTATTCAGTCTGATCATCACCCCAGATCTGGAACTTCAACGCAAGATGCATCACGCTCCAAATCTGCAATCTTCTTTTGCTTCTCACCAAAATTCCATCGGCTTAGCTAGGGACTTTGCTCACGTCTCCTCAGGCTCCATGTTAAACTCCTCAGCACCTACTAACTAAACTCTTCTCGAAAATTCACCCAACTTTAGACTTAACATTCTTTCAGAAGATGATTAACAGATCAAAAAAAACTGCAAGCTTTAACAGGGGTATAGCAGAAATCTTCTTCACGGTATAATTAATGTTTGTAAACAAAACTGACCTACTCAACATTCTTTCGTGGGATGATTGACAGGGCAAAATAAAAACTTCACGCTTTAATTGGAGTACAAAAGGAACCTACCTGTCTTTACCCTTTTTTTTTATTACAATGGAGGTATCTTCACGCTTTAATTGGGGTACAAAAAAAATCTTAAAGCATCAATGTTTGTAAGGAAGAAACTCTTTGGAATTCTTTTTTATTTTTCTAAGAGAACAGATTAAGAGACTGCATATTTGTTGAATAGTGCAGTTATTAAGACAGGCAAAATTTGTTTAAATTTATTTTATTTATAAAAATCAATCTTTTGATTCTCTTTCTCAACAAAGACCAAAATTGCAAAAAACTTGTAAAGAACAGTCTAATGAATGTTTAAAGGCAAGTACTAACAAAAAAATGTACTAGAAAATCACATTACAAGATTTGACTAACTTAACCAGATGGGCTGAAAAAAAGAGTTTTGCAGAATATGTTGACATGGGGCTGATGAAAATTTAGTGTTTAAAAGATTATATTTTCAAGACGGGAGGATGAAGAAATACTTTGAAGCTTTTCCTTTGTGGATGGGACATATGGCTTAGTAGATTTAAGAACAGCAACTTACATAATCACGGTTGAGAGTGGAAATGGTTTGAGCTTCATTCTCATACTAGTTGATGAGAATGAAGAAGCTTTGGATTTCTTTATAGAAAATTTCAAAAAATATAATCCCACTAGGAACAAAGTTTAAACTCTAATTTAAAAAACGCAATAAGCCGATTTAGCCCTCTAGAAGATTTTATCAACCACTGGTTTAGTTTGCATAAACAGCTTCCATGCTGGACAAGACGTCAAAATCTTACAAATGTTAAATAAGCGTTTGGCAAAACCATTTAAGAACGGATTATAGCGTTATATTGCGAACTTTTGACGACATTTGCATATGAAAATGTTAAGAAACAGCTTGCATGCTCAGGTTCATATACTGGCTTCAAAAATATTGAAGATGATATATTTTTATTAAAAATAATACCATTAAGCTGTGAGTGCATGTTTCGTAAATCCAATCACTTTGTAGACATATATTGAAATGCAGAAAACTTTTATCATGCGAATCAAGCTTATGTCTAAGCTGATGAACGAAACGGTATTCTGAACAAATATTATAAGAAGGTGACAGTAATTTGTCAAATAATTTTGAATTGGTTGGGACAGCAAATACCATCTCCTCGGTATTAGCTGAAATAACCAATACAAAACCAAAATCTATGACCAGTCTCTAAAAATTCAAAATGATTGATTTGAACATCAATTATTTAAAAATATTAAATTTTCTTAAAAGGTTATTAAAAAAGTCAAAAAAATGAATTCTGATGGCGTAAAGAAAATGAAAAACATTTTGATGCCATTAACATAATTTCGGAAGTAACGAAAAGAACGAAATACAAAGAATTGTATCAAATAAAAAAAATGGAGTTTAGAAAACTAATTGATAATACAAAAAAGGAAGCTTAGAAATAATTTATGGTGAATTCTGAAAACAAAATAACTGCTGCCTGTAATATAGTAAAGCAAGAAACTGGAAAAACAAAATGCAAGAATTTCTTTCTTTTAATAATTCTCTTCTTGATGCAGATGCCTAAATGATTTTTTTTGTAAACAGTGGTAAAACACAAATTATCACCATGGAAGTTAAAGATCCTATTGGGCTCGAGCAAGTAGAAGAAGAAGATGAAATGCAAATAGAAGAAATTGAAGAAGAAGTGGAAATGGTAATTAAAAGCTTGAATATGACAAATACGAACGATGTTTATGGGATGACAACGAAACTGATTTAAAGCATAGAACCAACTATAAGAGAAGTATTATGTATATTACTAAATAAATGTTTAAGGAAGGACTTTTCCGAAAGAATTAAAGTATGTTAGAGTAATTTCTGTACAAAAATCAGGGGATAACCAAACGATAAAAGAAACATATAACGGAAAAAGAATTAATAACAAAGTATCAACACGGATACAAAAAAGAATCGACTATGATAGCACTTCTTACTGTAATACAAAACATAATAGCTGCTATAGATATGCGATGTTACACGCAAGTGACCTTCTTTGGTCTAAGCAAGGCTTTTGATTCTGTAGACCATCATATTCTCTTAAAGAAAATTGAAAAACTGGGTATAAAAGAGAATGCAAATGAACTAATCGGTTCTTATCTTCATGATAGACAGCAACAGGATTATTGGAATCGAACAAAATCAAATTAGAGGAAGGTTGAAATGGGAGTACCACAAGGTTCCGACTGGGCCCCATTTTATTTTTATTGTATATTAATGACTTCTCCTCAAAATATACAAGCAAATTCCATGTGTATATATGCAGATGACACATCATTTATGAATACTTCTAAAGATTTTCAGGACCTAGATCAAAAGACAAATAGAACTTTAGATACAGTCAACAGTTGATTCACATCAAATTTTTTACATTTAAATAGGGAAAAAGTCATATATTTCTCTTTTATACTAAATAACTCAGGAGATAAAAAATCAACCAGATTTCTAGGTATCATATTATCGGAAACCCTTTCTTATATTAAGCAGTATATTTTGCATAGTTTCATAATATGGCATTACATAATATGGAATACTGACATGGGGTGCTTCTAGAGAATCTGAGGATATTTTTAAAACGCAAAAAAAAGGCAATAAGAATACGGGGATACAATACGGGGAAGGATTTAACAATACCTTCGTGTTTTATACTTGCTTGCCTCCTGCATGTTCACAAACAAAAAGAAACATTGGCGAGAAATAAAGACTCGCACAATAATTATAACACGCATTTTGGGGATAATTTATTACCACCACTTTACAGAGTGCAAAAATTTCAAAATACTTTTATATATTTTTCGATTAAGTTGTATAATGCTTTATCAGTGAGGTTAAAGAAACTGGCGGAGAAAATATTTCAAAGGGAAGTGAAGAAAATGTTAATAGAAGATGACTTTTATTCACTTGAAGGATTCTATAATAAAATTATTTGAATTTCCTTTTACACATTAAACAATTAAGTACCCGTTTTGTTGGAACATCTACCGCTTCTCCTTAGACGTGATATGTGTATTAAAACTATGGTACCCTCGCATTATTCCATGGATATGTGTGACTTTTTGAACATCATATTTCCACATCTATGGATTAGGAGACAGGGAAGGAACGTTACAGTACAGTGGCCTGTCAGATTTCCTGATCTTACACCTTCAAATTTTTTAATGGAGAGCATTGAACTCTCCATTATATAAAAAATCGATTATAAAAAATAATCGATTTTGATTATTTTTTTCATTTTGAATGTAATTGTATCAATGCCTATTGGGATACCTAGTAATAGAATATTGATGCTCCAGATCAGAAGGAGAAAACATTGTTTTGAGAGTTAAATACGAATTGGTGGAAAAATAGTAAGAGATCGAAAATTTTGGTAAATGATCAATAGATTACAAAAAAAAAAAAATAAAAATCAGTGCATTTTATGCGATCAACAAAAAGTTTTGCTAATTGTTAAGCGGTGATGGTAAAGAATTTATTACATCAGTGTTTCACATTAATGTTTCATCAAAACATCTCTTATACTCATAAAATGCGTGGATTTCATTAAAATCTGTTGAGATATTCTCCAGACATAGCAAAAGAAGTGTTTTTTATTCAACAACTTTGACCATCAATAAACTCCTAAACGAGACACTTTTTCCATATACTTTTTTTAAACCAATCTTAATTCTTAAAGAAGCTTGTGGTACCATTTTCTGTAGCTGTTTTCCAGACATTATAAGACAATATATTAACAACTTTGACAATACATCTTTGCTTTAAATCTACTAAGGAAAGGTATTGTATGTAATTATGAAGTTTGGATTACCGAACATCCTCGATTACTGGTAACAAAATGTAAAAATGCTTTTTTCCATTTAAATTCTAAAAATAATGACGTTAATAATTTAAATCTTTTGACTTATGTCAATTCAAAATGTATGTATATTGAAATTTCGTCAAAGTTACTATTTAGGAAATTACATGTTCAAGCAGTATATCGAAGATGTTTACTAAAAAGAGAGGTATTGAGAAATAGATTATTGATGGCACCTTTAAATACAAATGCTATTGCCAGTATTTTCAAGACTTCTCTTGGGTATATGGGAAGGGTTTTAGGGGAAGTTTTATACATCATGAAATGTGAACCAAAAATCGCAGAAGTGCGAAGGGTTGATAAATGCTATAATGAATTACCGATACTGGTTAATAACAATGAATCACTATTTATGGCTCCAATCGCACATGTAGTGCAAGAGCATGCCGAAGAGAGAATGTGCTCGCCGGTAGCTCCTTCACTATTTTATTTAGAAAACCAATGGGTAGGATTTAGTCCATATCCCACAGTGTATAGTTCTCCAGTTTCTTTACAAGTTAACGACGAAAATAATATAAAATTTAGTCCTATTCGTAATTTGGGAGGTGGAGGATTGTATACTCAAAATGAAATTGATAAGATTCAACACAATTTTCTGTTTGGATCCGAACGTGATGCAGTTACCTCATTTTTAGTCAATCGTGTTACAGGTAGAACTGATGATTCAAACCAGTACGATACAACAAAATTATTTAGTTCAAAAGAAATTAAACGAATCGCTAAGTCAACACTCTGTTATGCTTGGGGTTGGTTTACCGATATTTAGATTTTTATGTCAGGATTTATGGGAATATACATAGCATTTATCATCCTAAAATATATTTGTTCTGTAATTTTAAATGGTTTTGTTTAACAGAACTTCCACAGATAACGTGGAAGTTCCTGCACCAGTACAAGATGGTCACTCTGTTCAAGCTACAGCACCGTCCAGCAATAAAGTGCTGTATCCGGAAATTCATATTATATAAGAGAGGCCGTGAATTTTCGAATAATTATGTCCTTATAATTTTTTGTCTTATAATATAACGTCTTATATCTGCCTCATATGATAAGTCTTATAGCTTATTGTTCTTTTTACATAGTATTAAGACAATGTTGATGAGGTAATCATAATTGGATTGATGATCATATCAACTATAATATCTTCTTTCAATCCATGTTACTTTTTCCGTTTAAGTATGTAGTTACGAATTTTTTAAAATGTTTTTATCCCTTTAATATCCCTGTTTAAAAAAAATATAATTTCTCACTGTTAAATTTATCTTTTCCATGTTTTGTTTTTTTCCTGGTGTCATTAACAAACCCAGTAATTTAGAATCTATGCCAACGGACTTCCTTGCGCACATAATCTAAGAAAAAGAAGGCGAAACGAAACCGCGCGTTTCAAATTCGAGATAAATAACCGGCGTCTTTCACAGTATTGTCCGTCCGGTCGCGGGACCGTGGGACGGGAAAAAGAAAAACGAGGCCTGCGGTTGCTGTTTACCCGCGGCCTCTCGGACTCGAATGGCGTTTTACGTAATATTTTTCACTTCCTGGTGTTTTACCATTTACTACTTAGGTACATAATTGGATTTCATCATTTAATTTGCAATCATTATAACATTAAATTTAACATTTTTTATAATACAATATTTTCGTTGTTTATTTAAGGATCGTGATGAACAACGAAGATTAGAAATGAAACATCGAAAAGAAGAGGATGATTTATATAGGAAATTCGCAAGACATAGAGAAGAAGAAGAAAGACGTATTCGAGACGAGATTCATGTAAGTAATTTTTTTATTAAATCTTTGATGTTTTGACGATTATATCATGTCCTTGACCCAAATTGTTATTCCTATTTTATTTTCTTTTTGAAATCGGTGACAAGCACAAACAACCCGGTGATGTGGTTTATAGAGTGGAACCGTTGTAGCCGCTATACATAACGTAGAAAAGAATAAGAGATAATTGGTAAAACGGAAGGCGCATCCATCGTTTGGACACAACAATGCAAAGGCAGGCCTCCGTGTTGGCTCGCGATTACGGATTAGAAAGCCCTCATATGAAATGCACGTTCTATGACGGATTATACCGTTTTACGATGGGAACACTATTTTTTTCAATAAAAATTAAAATTTATACTGTTACTACCATTACATATTTTCATCTATCGATAAAATCTTTTAAAATAATTTTAGTAACTCTGTGCTTGCATACAGGATGAATGGGAAAAAGAATTAGAACGATTAACGAATCGTTTCGAACGTGAGATGCAGGTGAAGAGGAAACGTGACGAACAGAATATTCTCACGTTGAGGCACCAGCAGGAACGCGAAGACCTCGAAAAGAACATGACCTTGCGTAGGGATAAAAAGAAAGAGTCGCTTACAAGGAAAATGTTGGAACATGAACGGTAGGTTCACACAAACAATTTGAGATAATTTCGTTCAATTTAATCATCACATTTGCGATTTAATTAACTAACCACCTTGCGGTTGTCATGGGTTCGAATAATGTTGATCAAACAAAATTGCTATAGTTAGACCACAACAAACCAGAAGATGATTTGGTTTATTCGCGAAACGTCCCTTCAAAGGTGGTTATGTTATACACCACTATAAATTCCTTAAACAAATGTTTGTAAGTTTAGGAATAAATATCGCGTTTGATTTTTATTTAATTTTATCATTATCAATAATAAATTATTTTTAGAGCTGCAACTGCCGCTTTAGTTGAAAAGCAAAGTCACGAAATGTTGGAATTAATAAACGAAAAACGAAGCGAATACATGATGGCGGAATCTTTGTATGTCGACGGAAACGAAGATGTTGGCTACACGGACGATTTACCTCCGTATCCGAGTCACGCCCCCGTTCCAGCGCCACCAGCTTTAAGCAAATTTCAAATTTATAGTGACCCCATTGAATTCGCTAATGTCGACCAAATCGCTATATCAGTACGATATTTATACGCTTTTATTAATTCGGTTTTTAACGTAATATTTTTGTGTTAAGGTTGCTCAAGAAGATCAAAAATCGTTCACAGATTTAGTGCGTCAGTTAGTTGGAAGATGCGGTTCTGATATCGAAAAAGCACGGACAATATTCCGATGGATAACTGTTAAAAATCTAAATACAATGTCTTTTGATGATAATTTAAGGGGGGATACACCGATGGGATTGTTAAGAGGCATTAAGAATGGAACGGAAAGTTATCATGTGCTTTTTAAACGGCTTTGCAGGTAATTATTTTTAAATTTTTCCTTATAATTATGTGTTGTTCAATGTTTCCGGTAAATCTTCTAGTATACGCGCTTACACATTTAAAGGAAACGGAGTGTGAGTGCGTAATTATCAATAGAAACGGTAACGCAAAAGATGGCGTTAGTTAGGAGTTTAATAGCTTTAATTTTTTTTGAGACACGCACATTTTCAGCCCGTATGTTTCTAGTCCTAATCCTGGTATAATTGTAGTTCTAGTTCAATAAAAATGTATAACAATCTTATGCTACAACTAACATTAGAAACATATTATAGTATGTTCTATAGAACTAGGAATATATGTGGTTGGGCTGGGTTGGCTGTATTTTTCTTAAGACTGCTGAACCACGCGAAATGTTATTGCAAACATTTCTAGAGTCAATGATTACATTAACTGTTCTATTGTATGATTCTAGCGAAATGGAAAGATGCGATTTAACTGTAATTAAGTTCATCTCAATGTAAGAATGTAGCTTGTTTAAGAAAATAGATGTATCCTATGCGAGTTTCAAGTAGCGATTGTTTATGAATAGCCTCAATCCAGACTTTTTCTATTTTTACAATCACCTTATTGTCCACTAATCATAATCAAATCAGCGTCATCATTGCTACATCCCTGATAAAAATATCTAGTGTCGATTTCATTACAATCAGCAGCAATTCAGTCTTAAATACATGTTATAACAGTCAGGTTTAATCAAAGAACTGTAGATTTATACTATAATCTTCAAATTTAATTCTCATGTAGTCCAAATTGACTTTCTTCTCAAGTTGAGTGCAATCGTTATTTTTTGGTTTTGCAACTAATATGTGATATGAAAGTATCACATATTGAACCAAAGGTCTTTTCAAAGAAGTTCCATGATGTTTCTTTTCATCGATATCCTCAATAATGGCGATTCCTTCATTTTTTTCAAAAAATAAAACTTCATTACTTCTAATCCTAAACTTTCTCCATTCAACCATAGATGGAATTTTATAAAATATTAAATGGTTTAATACCTAATAAATTTTTAACATTTAACGATAAATGTATTTGTAATAATTTTTTTTGTTACATATATAAATTATTAATTTGGATATTTTTTACTATAAAACACTTTACATTGTCTCAAAATATTTTTTTTTATTTTCCTGAATTAAAAATAATAACCAATACTTGTGCACTATCCAGAGAACTTATGTATTCGGTGCCTATATGTATCGGTGGTCATTAAATATTTTGTATATGTATTAACGTACCCAGAGCACCCACGTATCTGATACTGGTTTGTTTAGAATGGAAATGTTCACTGCCAACAATGTTTAAAAGTTTTACAAGCAGTATCTAGTCTTAAATTGGCAGCTTGAACTTGTGCTATGAATACTTTCTATTATATGCCTTTTGCAATAAAAATGCCTAAAATGCCAACAGTATTTAGTTTTCAATAAACAGCAATTAACTCAAAGAATGTGTTTAATACTTTGAAAGCAAACTAAAATGATTTATCAACAATTTGTTGTTCTTTTCGTTGAAAATGTTTTCTGTCAGCAATTTAAAAAGCGGTATCAAGTCTTTTGGAAGAATTTCAAGTTTTTCAAAAGCAGTATCGAGTTTTTTGGAAGTCTTCTGAAAGCTGTATTAAGTCTCCTAGAAACAGTATTGAGGCTTAACCTGCTTCCAGAGCAGGTTCAGGAAGAAGTCTTTAGAAAGTAGTATCAAGTCTCCTAGAAGCAGTATCAAGTGTTCTGGAAGCATTTCAAGTTTTCGAGAATTTCTGGAAGCAGTATCGAGGTTTCTGGAAGCAGTATCAAGTCTGCTAGAAGCAGTATAAAGTCTTCTAGAAGCATATCGAGTGTTTTGGAAATAATTCAAGTCTTCTGAAAGCAGTACCAAGCCTCCTAGAAACAGTATCAAGCCTTCTACCAGCACTTAAAGCCTTTAAAAAGCATTTCAAGTCTTCTAGAAGCAGTATCAATTCTTTTGGGAGCAATTCCAGCCTTCTAGACACATTTCAAGTCTTCTGGGAGTAGATCAAGTCTTTTGGAAGCAGTATCAAGTTTTCTAGAAACATTTTAAGTCTTGTGGAAGCATTTTAAATGTTGTGAAAGTTTTTCAAGTTTTTCAGAAGCAGTGTCGAGTTTTCTGGAAGCAATTCAAGTCTTCCGAAAGCAGTATCAAATCTTCTAGAAGCATTTTGTGCCTTCAAGAAGAATTTCAGGTCTTCTAGAAGTAGTATCAAGTCTTCTGGTAGGATTTCAAGTATTTCAGAAGCAGTATCAAGTTTCCTAAAGATAGTATCAAGTCTTTTAGAAGCATTGTGAGTCTCTTGGAAACAATTCAAGTCTTCTGTAAGCAGTTTAAGTCTTCCACAGCATCAAGTCTTCTAAAAGCGTTTCAAGTCTTGTGAAAGTATTTCAAGCTTTCCAGAAGCAGTATCAAGTTTCCTAGAAGAAGTATCAAGTCTTCTAGAAGCATTTTGAGTCTTTTGGAAGCAATTAAAGTCTTCTGCAAACAGTATCAAGTTTGCTAGAGGCAGTATCAAGTCTCCTACAAGAAGTATCAAGCCTTCTAGAAGCAATGTGAGACTTTTGGAGGCAATTCAAGTCTTGTGACAGTGTTTCAAGTTTTCCAGAAGCAGTATCAAGTTTCCTAGAAGCAGTATTAAGTCTCCAAGAAACAGTTCTGACACAGTCTTCTGGAAGCATTTAAAATTTTCCGGAAGCAGTATCAAGTTTCCTAGAAGAAGTATCAAGTCTTCCACAAGCATTTTGAGTCTTTTGGAGCACTTAAAGTCTTCAAGTCTTCTGGAAGCAATTGAAGTCTTGAGAAAGTAGTTTCAAGTCTTTTGGAAGCATTTTAAGTCTTCTGGAAATATATGAAGTTGTCGAAAACAGTATCGAGGCTTCTTTAAGCTGTATCAAGTCTCCTAGAAGCAGTATCAAGTCCTTTGGATGCATTTTAAGTCTTCTGGAAACATTTGAAGTTTTTCAAAAGCGGTATTGAGGCTTTCGGACGCAGTATTAAGTCTCCTAGAAGCAGTATCAAGTCTTCTAGAAATACTTGAAGCCTTCAAGAAGCATTTCAAGCCTTCTAGAAGCAGTATCAAGTCTTTTGGAAGCATTTTAAGTCTTCTGAAAACATTTGAAGTTTTCCAAAAGCACTATCGATTCTTCTGGACGCAGTATCAAGTCTCCCAAAAGCAGTATTAAGTCTTCTAGAAGCACTTGAAGCCTTCAAGAAGCATTTCAAGTCTTCTAGAAGCAGTATCAATTCTTTTACAGCAGTCCAAGCCTTCTGGAAACATTTCATGTCTTGTGAAGGCATTTCGAGTTTTCTGAAAGGATTCAAGTCTTTTGGAAGCAGCGTCAAAACGTCTTGAAGCAATATCAAGTCTTCTTGGAGCAGATCAAGTCTATTAAAAGCAGTATCAAGTCTTCTAGAAGCATTTCATCTCTTGTGAAAGCATTTCAAGTTTTCTGGAAGCAGACCAAGCCTTTTAGAAGCGGTGCCAAGTCGTCTGGAAGTATTTTAAGTCTTCTGGAAGCATTTTAGATTGTAGAGATTGTGTATTTTCTTCGGAATTGTAATCCCTAACTTGAATACAGCTTTATTAATCGCACAAATACAAAACATAAAGATTAATTTATTTTTATGATCTTTGTGTGCTGTATCATATAGATATAAGTATCATACAGATATTGGTACTCTTGTACCAATTCCATTAATTTTGAATCAATTTGATCTGGGTTTGATTCCATTAAAATCAAAGTTAAAAAAACATGTTTCCATTTCATTTTAAACAAAATACATGCTTTTTTTATTGTTTTAAACGTTTTAGTCCGTTTAGAAATGACGTTAACGAACGATCATTACTTGATCAATATACTAAAATGTCGATTTTGAGGAGCAAATATTAATCGGGAACAATTAGATAGTGCAATTGAATATGTAGAAATGAATTATCTAGAAGCATAAGCTGTGTGACAATGCTTTCAAAAGACTTAATACGGTCCATAGAAAACTTAATACTGCTTCTCGAGCACCTGATACTGCTTCCAAAAGATTTGAAATGTGTCCAGAATACTTGTAATGCCTCAGAAGACTTGAAATGCTTCCACAAAACTTGATATTGCCTTTGGAAGACTAGAAATGCTTTCAGAAATTTTCATACTGGTTTTCGAAGACTTAGTACTACTTTCAGAAGACTTGATATTACCTCCAAACGACTTACTACTGCCCCTGGACGACTTGAAATGCTTCTAGAAGACTTGATACTGCATTTGAAAAGGCTTGATCTTGCTCTCAGACGATATGAAATGCTTTTAGAAGAGTTAGAATACTTGTAATGCTTTAAAAGATTTAATACTGCTTCTAGAAGGCTTGAAGTTCTTCCAGAAAACTTGATATTGCTTTTGGAAGACTACTGGTTTTAGAAGACTTGATATTGTTTTAAAAACTTTTTCATTGCAAAAAACACGACATTGTGGATAAACTGTTTAAGTTTCCTTTGAAAATATTAAATACTATTAGACAAAATGCAAAATCTTGACTGGCAGATTGTTTTTTTTTAATCTCTTTGGATGCTATTATATTAAAATTATTTTAATAGCTATATCCGATGTAGTCATCTGCTAATATTAAGCGACTTTTACTTCCTAGGACTTAATACCATACTTTAAGCAATAGATTAGGAATTAATAAAGCAGCAAAAACAATTTGCATATTTCAACAGTTAAATGGAGTAAATAATGCATCTAGCGGAAACGGGTAACGATTTTTTTAAAAGGTTTGCTTAAGTTTTTAATCATATATTAAGTTTTAGTTATAATGTAGATTTGGCGAGTAACATACATAAAGGAAATGTTCTATTTTCCTGTTAATTTTAAAACAAAAGTATTCTTTTAAAAACACCCCATGTTTTATCACCTTTTGAACTGTTTAAAACATATCATAAAGTTTTAAAAATGCTTCAAACAGTTTGTTTTAAACACTTTCTTAAAAATATAACAACCCTGATTGAAATTATTGTTATAATTGTAATATAATAAAATCAAAAAGTTAATCAACTCAACCTTTATTTATAAAATAAAACGAAACACTGCCACTAAAGGCACGAAAGAGAAAAGTGCGCATGCGTTAAATTGCGATCGTAGGTTTTAGCTTTAAGAAGTTAAAAGTTGGGCAACTCTTGTGACTAAGACAAAAACCGTTTTAGTCATAAGGTGTTGCATGAACAGTACTACTATAACTAACGCACTACCTTAACTTTTCACTCTTATGACTATGACTAAGACTAAAACACGTTATAAGAGAAAATCTGTGTGATTTAGTAAGTCTTAAAATTTTAAAACTGTCACCAAGAAAAGTATGTATTTAGCTAATTAGTCAATAATACTTATCAAGAGCCAGAGTCTGGAGGATCCTATAGTGTCCTCAGAGACCTAGTAATTATTTTATCTGCTCTCGTTTGTAAAATCGTTATTTTGAAGACGTTATTAGTTTACAAAGTACGTCATTAAGGACAGCAGTGCATAAAGTAACGAAAGAGTGCGTGAAGTAACAATATATTTCAAATTGGGATTTACTTTAACGCACGTTTTTAGCGCATTTCCATAGTAACAAGACACAAATAATTGTCAAACGATTTTTTCACGGTTTCAAAAATTGGGAATAATAGTTAATATTAATAATAGTTAATAAATAACTATTTTATGATTTAAAAAGAAATCGTAAAAATAAGTAGAGTAATTTTTAAATGTTTATATTTTAGTTACGCAGGGTTACACTGCGTTGTAATCAAGGGATATTCAAAATCGGCTGGTTATCAACCCGGAGTTCGTTTCGAGGATAATCGGTTTAGAAATTCTTGGAACGCCGTTTACGTTGCTGGTGCTTGGAGATTTGTTCAATGCAATTGGGGCGCCAGGCACTTGGTTAATGCCAAAGAGGCACCTAAAGCTGGAAATAAAACCAAATCAGATAGTTTAAGGTAATTATTATTATTATTTTTTAATTAATAATTTTAAAAAAATATTTTTTAGGTATGAATATGATGATCATTATTTCTTAACAGACCCTAAAGAATTTATCTACGAATTTTACCCTTTACAACCCGAATGGCAATTATTAAAACAACAAATATCCCTTCAAGAATTCGAAGAATTACCTTTCGTACGATCGCTATTTTTCCGATACGGATTATACTTTTCCGATCCAAACACAAAAGCGGTTATGTTCACCGATTCAACTGGTGCGGCAACCGTTAGGATAGCAATGCCGGCTCATATGCAAGGAAGTTTAATTTTTCACTATAATTTAAAATTTTATGACAGCGATGGAGATAGTTTCGAGGCGGTTTCACTTAAACGTTTCGTTATGCAATCAGTTGTGGGTAATATGGTGGCTTTCCGCGTCCACGCACCATGTAGTGGAGCATTCTTATTAGATATTTTTGCAAACGCTGTAACGCCAAAAGAATATTTAACCGGGGAACCAATGAAATTTAAAAGTGTTTGCAAATTTAAAATATGTTGCGAAGATTTGCAAACGGTTATGGTTCCACTTCCCGATTGTGCAAGCGGGGAATGGGGGCCAACTAAAGCTACAAGATTATTTGGATTGGTCCCAATAACACATCAAGTAAATTAATTAATTTATTTTTAAAACAAAATGATATTTTTAATTTTTTTTTTGTAGGATGCTTTAGTTTTCGCTGGAAGAGAATTAGAGATACAATTTCGCATGTCTCGTCCATTAACTGATTTTATGGCGACACTCCATAAAAACGGGGTCGAAGAAAAACGCTTGTCCAAATTTGTAACGCATAACGTTTCAGATGATATTGTTACATTTAATATAAGTTTTCCTGAGGAGGGTCAGTATGGATTAGATATTTATACAAGAGAGATGGGGCCTATACATGATATAACAGGGGAAAAGCACTTATTGACGCATTGCTGCAAGTATTTAATTAATTCGTCTAAACGTAATTAAAAAATTAAATAATTAAAAAAAGATTAATGATAAAAAGGGATTTATGCACACTTTTTTGTTTTGTTATCATTTTTATAGATTCTATTATTTTATTTTTATTATTATTTTTTTTTTGAAGAATATGTATTATTATTATTTCTTTTTTTAATAAGACATAGATATTTTGAATTATTTTTTAAACTTGTCTATGTTTTTTATTGAGTGATCAAATGTTACATTTATAATTATTTTGGATTATAATGATATTTTTTTTAGAATATTTTTAACATATCTGAATAATGTACAGGGTGTCACAAAAGCATAATTTTTATGCAAAAATTAACAAAGTTTGAAGCAAAGAAAATTTAAATTTAAACAGTTGAACTTGAAATCAATGTGCACAGATCGCACCACCGCCGATTATCGCCGAACATTCCCGAATATTTAATTTTATTTTATTGTAATTGTTTTTGTGTTACACCCTCTTACAACAAAAAAAAAGGGTGCGTGGACGAATCTGGATTTAACCTTGGTATGAAACTTGAATACTCTTTATATTACAATGGTATTACAATGAGTTGGCATAATTTGATCAATTTCATATAAACAGAATACGTCATTGTTGCTATGATGAATAGTTATTTACATAACCAGTTATGAAAAGACTAATTTTGTTTAACGAACTTAATATTTGCCAAAATGAGTGAGCGAAATGAGCAAGCAATATCCATAGTAATATTCCAAAACAAATCAATATTCAGTAAAGTTGTCTTTAGTGCGAGGGAGAATTGGGTATATGTGTATCGGGCATTTCGTTCTGATTGGGTGATTGCGAAGATCCTGGCGTCACGTGGTCGTCATTAGCTAATCCGAACGAAATACCCGATTCACAAATACTCAATTCAAAATGACATGTAAAACCTGACATTTCCTAATGATGTTAGATAAAGATAATTTTGCTTCAAGCTCTATTCATCCACAAATGTTAACATCTTTCTCTTGGAATACCGATGTCTAACACCTTGGTTTCTTTGCAATAATTTCTAACAGATTTCCTCAAAGTTGGCCTCTCACTCTTGGATTATTTTGGTCAATAACGAGAAATAGCTGCTTTTAAGGATAGTTTGTATTCAACTTGAAATGAAATTTGGATGCTCTTTGGATACTACATTGATTTGGCACAAGCATAAACGATGTGGCTTCTATGTGTATAAAAGGGTGCGTGGACGAATCTGGATTTAACCTTGGTATGAAACTTGAATACTCTTTAGGTATTACAATGAGTTGGCATAATTTGATCAATTTCAAATAAACGGAATACGTCATTGTTGCTATGATGAATAGTTATTTACATAACCAGTTATGAAAAGACTAATTTTGTTTAACGAACTTAATATTTTCCAAAACGAGTGAGCGAAGTGAGCAAGCAATATCCATAGTAATATTCCAAAACAAATCAATATTCAGTAAAGTTGTCTTTAATGCGAGGGAGAATTGGGTATTTGTGTATCAGATATTTCGTTCTGATTGGGTGATTGCGAAGATCCTGGCGTCACGTGGTCATCATTAGCTAATCCGAACGAAATACCCGATTCACAAATACTCAATTCAAAATGACATGTAAAACCTGACATTTCCTAATGATGTTAGATAAAGATAATTTTGCTTCAAGCTCTATTCATCCACAAATGTTAACATCTTTCTTTTGGAATACTGATGTCTAACACCTTGGTTTCTTTGCAATAATTTCTAACAGATTTCCTCAAAGTTGGCCCCTCACTCTTGGATTATTTTGCTCAATAACGAGAAATAGCTGCTTTTAAGGATAGTTTGTATTCAACTTGAAATGAAATTTGGATGCTCTTTGGATACTACATTGATTTGGCACAAGCATAAACGATGTGGCTTCTATGTGTATAATTTCTTTTGTTTGAATTATGCACCCATCATGTGTTCAGATGGTCTTATATTTTCTGACAAGCGCGCTTCAAACTCAAAATTAGTGTGAAGAATAGTGCGGGTCTTGCTCCAAGGTCCCACTGGTTTCACACCAATGTCACCTTTGCAATAATTGTTTGACAAATTTGGCTTCACTCTTGAGTTATTTTGCCCAACAATGAGATAGCTACTTCCAAATGTGATTTGAATTTAACCTTGGAATGAAATTTGGATTTGAATTTCATATAAAAAGAACACGTCGCTGTTGGTAAGGCGAAAGTCAATTTTATTTCTAAACAAATGATTGTGTGGTTGAATTCAATCTGGAGTAAGGCCAAAATTTGATCAATTTCTTTTAATTCCTTCTATTTATATAATTTCTTTGGTTTGACGTATATAGCCATCATGTGCCCTGATTGTCTTATATTTTTTGACAGGCGCGATTTTGTTCTGATGATAATATATGATAGTATGAGAATATTGATGTTCAACATCAATGGCACTTTTGTTACAGTTGTCTGACAGATTTCCTCAAAGTTAGTCCTCACTTTTCGTCTATTTTGTCCAATGATTAGAAATAGCTGCTTTTGGGTGTGATTGAATTTTATCTTGGTATGGTTTTTGGATGACCTTTGGAAACTACATTGGGTTGGCAAAATTTCATCAGTTTCTTCTAATTGTTTCTATGTACATAATTTCTTTAGTTTGAAGCATACAGCCATCATGTTCCTTGATTGTCTTATATTTTCTGACAGGCGCGATTTTGTTCTGATGATAATATATGATAGTATGAGAATATTGATGTTCAACATCAATGGCACTTTTGTTACAGTTGTCTGACAGATTTCCTCAAAGTTAGTCCTCACTTTTCGTCTATTTTGTCCAATGACTAGAAATAGCTGCTTTTGGGTGTGATTGAATTTTATCTTGGTATGGTTTTTGGATGACCTTTGGAAACTACATTGGGTTGGCAAAATTTCATCAGTTTCTTCTAATTGTTTCTATGTACATAATTTCTTTAGTTTGAAGCATACAGCCATCATGTTCCTTGATTGTCTTATATTTTCTGACAGGCGCGATTTTGTTCTGATGATAATATATGATAGTATAAGAATATTGATGTTCAACATCAATGGCACTTTTGTTACAGTTGTCTGACAGATTTCCTCAAAGTTAGTCCTCACTTTTCGTCTATTTTGTCCAATGACTAGAAATAGCTGCTTTTGGGTGTGATATGAATTTTATCTTGGTATGGTTTTTGGATGACCTTTGGAAACTACATTGGGTTGGCAAAATTTCATCAGTTTCTTCTAATTGTTTCTATGTACATAATTTCTTTAGTTTGAAGCATACAGCCATCATGTTCCTTGATTGTCTTATATTTTCTGACAGGCGCGATTTTGTTCTGATGATAATATATGATAGTATGAGAATATTGATGTTCAACATCAATGGCACTTTTGTTACAGTTGTCTGACAGATTTCCTCAAAGTTAGTCCTCACTTTTCGTCTATTTTGTCCAATGACTAGAAATAGCTGCTTTTGGCTGTGATTGAATTTTATCTTGGTATGGTTTTTGGATGACCTTTGGAAACTACATTGGGTTGGCAAAATTTCATCAGTTTCTTCTAATTGTTTCTATGTACATAATTTCTTTAGTTTGAAGCATACAGCCAATATGTTCCTTGATTGTCTTATATTTTCTGACAGTCGCGATTTTGTTCTGATGATAATATATGATAGTATGAGAATATTGATGTTCAACATCAATGGCACTTTTGTTACAGTTGTCTGACAGATTTCCTCAAAGTTAGTCCTCACTTTTCGTCTATTTTGTCCAATGACTAGAAATAGCTGCTTTTGGCTGTGATTGAATTTTATCTTGGTATGGTTTTTGGATGACCTTTGGAAACTACATTGGGTTGGCAAAATTTCATCAGTTTCTTCTAATTGTTTCTATGTACATAATTTCTTTAGTTTGAAGCATACAGCCACCATGTTCCTTGATTGTCTTATATTTTCTGACAGGCGCGATTTTGTTCTGATGATAATATATGATAGTATGAGAATATTGATGTTCAACATCAATGGCACTTTTGTTACAGTTGTCTGACAGATTTCCTCAAAGTTAGTCCTCACTTTTCGTCTATTTTGTCCAATGACTAGAAATAGCTGCTTTTGGGTGTGATATGAATTTTATCTTGGTATGGTTTTTGGATGACCTTTGGAAACTACATTGGGTTGGCAAAATTTCATCAGTTTCTTCTAATTGTTTCTATGTACATAATTTCTTTAGTTTGAAGCATACAGCCATCATGTTCCTTGATTGTCTTATATTTTCTGACAGGCGCGATTTTGTTCTGATGATAATATATGATAGTATGAGAATATTGATGTTCAACATCAATGGCACTTTTGTTACAGTTGTCTGACAGATTTCCTCAAAGTTAGTCCTCACTTTTCGTCTATTTTGTCCAATGACTAGAAATAGCTGCTTTTGGGTGTGATATGAATTTTATCTTGGTATGGTTTTTGGATGACCTTTGGAAACTACATTGGGTTGGCAAAATTTCATCAGTTTCTTCTAATTGTTTCTATGTACATAATTTCTTTAGTTTGAAGCATACAGCCATCATGTTCCTTGATTGTCTTATATTTTCTGACAGGCGCGATTTTGTTCTGATGATAATATATGATAGTATGAGAATATTGATGTTCAACATCAATGGCACTTTTGTTACAGTTGTCTGACAGATTTCCTCAAAGTTAGTCCTCACTTTTCGTCTATTTTGTCCAATGACTAGAAATAGCTGCTTTTGGGTGTGATATGAATTTTATCTTGGTATGGTTTTTGGATGACCTTTGGAAACTACATTGGGTTGGCAAAATTTCATCAGTTTCTTCTAATTGTTTCTATGTACATAATTTCTTTAGTTTGAAGCATACAGCCATCATGTTCCTTGATTGTCTTATATTTTCTGACAGGCGCGATTTTGTTCTGATGATAATATATGATAGTATGAGAATATTGATGTTCAACATCAATGGCACTTTTGTTACAGTTGTCTGACAGATTTCCTCAAAGTTAGTCCTCACTTTTCGTCTATTTTGTCCAATGACTAGAAATAGCTGCTTTTGGGTGTGATATGAATTTTATCTTGGTATGGTTTTTGGATGACCTTTGGAAACTACATTGGGTTGGCAAAATTTCATCAGTTTCTTCTAATTGTTTCTATGTACATAATTTCTTTAGTTTGAAGCATACAGCCATCATGTTCCTTGATTGTCTTATATTTTCTGACAGGCGCGATTTTGTTCTGATGATAATATATGATAGTATGAGAATATTGATGTTCAACATCAATGGCACTTTTGTTACAGTTGTCTGACAGATTTCCTCAAAGTTAGTCCTCACTTTTCGTCTATTTTGTCCAATGACTAGAAATAGCTGCTTTTGGCTGTGATTGAATTTTATCTTGGTATGGTTTTTGGATGACCTTTGGAAACTACATTGGGTTGGCAAAATTTCATCAGTTTCTTCTAATTGTTTCTATGTACATAATTTCTTTAGTTTGAAGCATACAGCCATCATGTTCCTTGATTGTCTTATATTTTCTGACAGGCGCGATTTTGTTCTGATGATAATATATGATAGTATGAGAATATTGATGTTCAACATCAATGGCACTTTTGTTACAGTTGTCTGACAGAATTCCTCAAAGTTAGTCCTCACTCTTCGTCTATTTTGTCCAATGACTAGAAATAGCTACTTTTGGGTGTTATATGAATTTTATCTTGGTAAGGTTTTTGTATGATCCTTGAAAACTACATTAGGTTGGCAAAATTTCATCAATTTCTTCTATGTATATAATTTCTTTGATTTAAAATATACAGTCATCATATGCCCTGATTGTCCTATATTTTCTGGCAGGCGCGATTTTGCGCCTATGACGATAATATATGATAGTATGGGTATGATAGTATAAGAATAGTGATGTTCAACATCAATGGCACCTTTGCTACAGTTGTCTAACAGATTTACTCAAACTCAGTCCTCACTCTTGGTTTATTTTACCCAATAATTAGAAATAGCAGCTTTTGGGTTCGATTTGAATTTTACCTTGGTATGGTTTTTGGATGACCTTTGAAAACTACATTGGGTTGACAAAATTTCATCAATATCTTTTAATTGCTTCTATGTACATAATTCCTTTGGTTCCAAGTATACACCCACCATGTGCTCAGATGATCTTTTCTTCCTCATCGACAGGCATGATCTTGCTCTGATGACAATACATGATAGTATATATATATATATATGATATACGATAAAGATATGATAAACAATATATGATAGTATCTATCCTGTCCACATGGTTTCTTCAAAATCAACGCCTCGCCTGTACTAATGGCACCACATCAGATATACTTACTTTTTTCTTAGGGTTAATGAATCAATCATCCATAGTGTTATCATCAATAAGATTAGTATAAGTCATAATGCATAAGTCAGTACATAAGTCAGCACTGTCGCTCTGCAGATGCGAGTAAATTAGATATGCAGATACTCTAGAACTTTTGAAAACTTGTGCTTTAAAATCTTGGTGCAAAATATTGCTTGCCAGATATTATAGTACTTGCAGCTATTTGCCAATTTGCAGCTGAGAAGCTCTTCAGTTTTCTTCTCAAATATCTCCATGTCCTGTCGCTGTCCCAGGTAGCAGTCCCAAGTTATTTTGACGTCTATTTTTAGTCATAATTCGTCAACGACGTCTTATGTCCAATAATATACGTCATAATTGGCGTCATTTTTTAAACCATTTTGAGGCAATTGCAAGATAAGAGACGTGATTTAGACGTTCGAAATGACGTCGAATTTTATACCACATTTTCTATAAAAACCATAAGTTTTTGTGTTCTAGTGTTTTGTAAGTTATTGTATGCCCTGAGATGTTTTTGAAAAAAGTTATATTGGTCCTTGATATTTGAAGAATGTTATGTATTGAATTGGGTTGAGCTCCAACTTCATACTCTTTTATATTGAAAGGTTGACACCTCAGTACATACAATAACTTACAAAACATTGTAATACAAAAACTTATGGTTTTTATCAAAAATGTGATATAAAATTTGACGTCATTTCGAACGTCAAAGGTATGAATTTGAAGCTCTACCCAACCTAATGATGAAGAAAAACAAAATCGACCCCAAAACAATACTTTCTAATGAAAAGTATGTTATTTTTGAACTTTTTATTAAGACGGATTAAAATGTTTTTTGTTCTACCGGTTTCGCCATTGTTTATGCCATCATCAGGAACCCTCGCACACCTACAATTTTTTTTATTTTTTAATATCAAAAGAACTTATATGATTATTTAAAAAAATATATATTGAGTATTATTTTAACGTGTTATGTAGTATGTTTTTATAAATTTTTTTTGACAGTACGCATTTTTTAAAAATAATGATATTATAAGTTCTTTTGATATTAAAAAATAAAAAAAATTGTAGGTGTTCAAGGATTCCTGATGATGACCTAAACAAGGCCGAAACCGGTAGAACAAAAAACATTTTTATCCATCTTAATAAAATGTTCAAAAATAACATACTTTTTATTACATAAAAATAGATAGAAAAAAGCACCCTTCGTAATAACACGTTCTAATTGTAAGTTCAATTCAACATGAGAGATGGTGTCAAGTAGAGTTGGGTTGAGTTCCAACTTCATACCGTTCAATATGAAAGATGGTATGAAATTTTTCTTCTATGGTTGGGTTGAGTTGACCTCCAACTTCATACCGTTCAATATGAGGGATGGTATGAAATTTTTCTTCTTTGATTGGGTTGGGTTGAGCACCAACTTCACACCATTCAATATGACCATGATATGAAGTTGAAGCTCAACCCAATCCAGTCATAAAAAAACAACGTCTTTTAAGCTCAATTCAACATGAGAGATGGTATCAACTTGAGTTGAATTGAGTTTCACCTTCATACCATTCAATATGAGGGATGATATGGAATTTTTCATCTTTGATTGGGTTGGGTTGAGCACCAACTTCTTACCATTCAATATGAGGCATAATATGAAGTTGAAGCACAACCCAACCCAATCATAAAAAAAACTAAATCAACCCCAAAACAACATCTTCTAAGTTCAGTTCAACATGAGTGATGGTATCAAGTTGGGTTGAGTTAAGCTCCAACTTCATACCGTTCAATATGAGGGATGGTATGGAATTTTTCTTCTTTGATTTTGTTGGGTTGAGCACCAACTTCACACCATTCAATATGAGGCATGATATGAAGTTGAAGCTCAACCCAATCCAGTCATAAAAAAACAACCTCTTTTAAGTTCAATTCAACATGAGAGATGGCTTCAACAATATGAGGGATGGTATGCAATTTTTCTTCTTTGATTTTGTTGGGTTGAGCACCAACTTCACACCATTCAATATGAGGCATGATATGAAGTTGAAGCTCAACCCAATCCAGTCATAAAAAAACAACCTCTTTTAAGTTCAATTCAACATGAGAGATGGCATCAACAATATGAGGGATGGTATGGAATTTTTCTTCTTTGATTTTGTTGGGTTGAGCACCAACTTCATACCATTCAATATGAGGCATGATATGAAGTTGAAGCTCAACCCAATCCAGTCGTAGAAAACAACGTTTTTTAAGCTCAATTCAACATGAGAGATGGCATCAACAATATGAGGGATGGTATGCAATTTTTCTTCTTTGATTGGGTTGGGTTGAGCACCGTCATACCATTCAATATGAGGCATAATATGAAGTTGAAGCACAACCCAACCCAACCATAAAAAAACTAAATCAACCCCAAAACAATATCTTCTAAGTTCAATTCAACATGAGAGATGGTATCATGTTGGCTTGAGTTGAACTCCAACTTCATACCATTCAATATGAGGGATTGTATGGAATTTTTCTTCTTTGATTGAGTTGGGTTGAGCACCAACTTCACACCATTCAATATGAGGCATGATATGAAGTTGAAGCTCAACCCAATCCAATCATAAAAAACAACCTCTTTTAAGCTCAATTTAACATGAGAGATGGCATCAACAATATGAGGGATGGTATGGAATTTTTCTTCTTTGATTTTGTTGGGTTGAGCACCAACTTCATACCATTCAATATGAGGCATGACATGAAGTTGAAGCTCAAGCCAATCCAGTCATAAAAACAACGGTTTTTAAGCTCAATTCAACATGAGAGATGGCATCAACAATATGAGGGCTGGTATGCAATTTTTCTTCTTTGATTGGGTTGCGTTGAGCACCAGCGTCATACCATTCAATATGAGGCATGATATGAAGTTGAAGCACAACCCAACCCAATCATAAAAAAACTAAATCAACCCCAAAACAGCATCTTCTAAGTTTAATTCAACATGAGAGATGGTATCATGTTGGGTTGAGTTGAGCTCCAACTTCATACGATTCAATATGATGGATGGCATTTAATTTTTCTTCTTTGATTGGGTTTGGGTTGATTTCTTTCAATTTCTTCGAAAATTGCTTAACTTTATTCAATTTAATAACAATTAAAATAGCCAATTTGATCAATATTACGTAAGTTGACTTTTTAAATCACTACAAACGGACGTGATATTAACACTTTGTCTGCCAAGCTTTTATCCGGGATACTTCCTCCATAGCCAGCGGAAATTTTTATGCTAAGCTATTTATATGTGCTTGTTTTGAACAATTATCAACATTTTTCCTTTCTTTTTGTTTGTATATCAGTTTATTTTAGGTTTTCATTGCCATACAGATATGAATGACGCGGCCACTACAGAAACTTACCTGTCATACATATATGAATGATGTGGCAGTCAAAGTGTTAGCGAGAGTTTGATGCCTGGGGTGGTTTTGAATCGGTATAGTATTCGCCAAATCCTTGTCGTTTTGCACCAAAAGGGGGGCATCATCTGCATAACATGAAATTTTTCTTGGAAATTAGCTGTGTTCATGGTCAGTTTCACTCCAATCCAAATAATGACCTGAGCGACATGATCTTGTCGGGTAACCCAACAAAAGCGACCACACTCATTCGGTTCCTAAACAATTCTTCCAAGGAATCTGTTAAATGTTCAACATTGTTGATATTTGGCTCCTTGGTCGAATTTTGGTGAATCTTATCAGGCGTCATTGGTCGAGTTATAACGCTTTCCTGATAACAACAGACTATGTATCTTATTTTGTCTGGCTTAATCTCAAAACTTCTAGGAAGAGTCTTTAGTGACTAATACGAAAGAAAATTGCAAATTTAAGTTCCCAAACTTTTGTGACACCCTGTAAATATCAAAAACTTTATAACAAATTGCTTTTTAAAAAAGATTTATCTTAGCAAGTTTAAAGATTAATTTAATTTGTTCTAAGTTAAATTGAATATAAGTTGATATTGGTGCTCACAATGCTAATAATTATTTATCTAGAACGGAAATGTAGTTTATGTAAAAAAAAATGATGCTATAAAGACGCTATTAGACGATTAAAAAAGTTTATGTAACATTTGCCTTTGGTAATTTAAAAAAAATTAAATAATGGGGAAAGGAATTTTAAATAAAACGGTGCAATATCAAAAAAATTAAACGAATTATAATTTTTCGAATTAATATATTTACAAAAAATATTTTTGTATAGCATAAAAAATATATTTTTTAAAAAAACATTTATTTTGTAATCAATTATCGATTATTTTTCTAAAAAGCTATATACACTTATTAAAAAATATAAAATGTTGAATTTATTATTTAATTTCTCTTCTAATTATTATAAAAAATGTCACTTTGTTAATAATGTATTTTTTTCTTAATGAATAAAGTATATATTTATTATATAATAATTTTATTAGTTTGACCAGCAAAACCAATAAAATCAACAATATTTAAACTTAGTTTCATAAACTTCAGATTCGTTTTTACCAAAAACGTGGGGTTGAACCGAATTACACCTTGTACTTTCAACGTTATCAATTAACGAAGTTAACATCCCCTCAACTTCAGTTACGGCGTTTTTTAATTCGCCATTATCAATACTCCCTAAAGATTCTAAAAAAATTTTTTTTAAATAATTATAAAAATTTAAAAAAAATTTACCATCTAAAGTAAAATTATTTGCTAGTATTTGTTGCAACTTCGCCAAAGCTTCATCTAAATCATTATGCATTTCATAAACGGGTATTTTATAATCGCTTCTTATACTCGGTTCGTTTATAATTGAAGATTTTCCTAAATAAATAAATGAATTTAGTTAAAAAAATTAAGATTAACTTTTTTATTTACCTCCAATCCAAGTACTCAAATCGTTTAAAGTCGGATTCATTGAAGACGAGGATTCAACGACGTAATTACTTTTATTTTTAAACAAATCGTTTTGTTTGTCTAAATTTTCGAAACTTTTCGAGTTCGTAATCGGGCTCAAAGTATCGATCATAATACGACTTTTATAATTTGGGACCATCGGCGTTGATTCAATCGATATTTTCTGTTGCGGTTTAGGATCTAGATGAGATTCTTTTAAATGATTCTGCAAAAATAATTTGTTTAAACGAAATAATTTAAATTAAAAAAATTTACATTTAAAGTTTTTAATTTTTGAATTTGCGCAGCGACATTAACACGATGATTTTCAAGGTAATCTTTTAGATCTTTCCCTGAACTCATTTCTAAATGCAATAATTGTTGTAATTCTCTAAAAAGATATTAATTAATTATTAAAAAAAATCTAAAAAAAAATTCTAACTTGTTTTGAGATTCTAATTGTTTAATTATTAATTGTAGTTGAACGTGGGGTGAAGATATCTCAAAATCTCCATTATTTGAATCCGATTGTAATCTTGATAACCAATCTTTATCAATGCTAAAAATTAAAATTAAATTTCAAAATTATTTTTAAAAAATTAAACAAACCTAATCGGATTTGTTTCAATAATAGTTGAATTATTTCCTTGCGTCGAACATCGCAATAAAGAACATAATTTCTTAACCAATCCATGATTAACTTCTTTTGTGTTATCCTCCATGCAATATTCCTTCATATTATGCGTTATTTTATGCATCCTATTAACTCTCGCCGTTAAATAACATTTTTGACATTGAATATAACGCGAACATTTCACACATCGATATTTTAACCCTACAATCGGCGAAATTTTGCAAAACGAACATTTTGCGTTATGAACAGCCGATTCCGATTTTTTTAATCGATGTAGAGTTGGTAACCATATCAAAATTTGTGGGTTATTTTCTAACCAATTAATAAAAATGCTTTCGTTTATCCCAACTAAACCGGGGGACTAAAAACTAATAAATAAAATCAAATTATTTTTTATTATTTAGTTTTACTTTTGCAAAACATTCTTCAACCGATGAATTGATTAGATGATGTCCGAAATTTAAATCTTCGTGTAAATAAGATATAATGTCGCTTATTTTCGATAAAATCGTTTGTACTTTTAATCTTGTTATGCAGTTGTTGTGGTCGGCGCATAAATTGAATAAATAATGAAAGAAATTGTTTATGTTTGAATTGCACATTAATGATAAGACTAATTTTAAATGTATTACTTGCACTAAACCCTCACGATTTCTGTTAAAGAAAAATATTTTTATAATTTTTATTAATATTTAGTAAAAAAGGAAAACCTCGATATAACGGACTTTCTATGTTATTGATTGTTAAGCTATTGTGCATTTTTTTCATACAAAGTACTTTTTTAGTTAACTTTAAAACATTGTATCTCAAGAACGATTTGAAATATTTCGATAAAATAAAAAGCAATTTAAAGCAAATTTAATAAAGATCTTATGCTCTATAAACAATTTCTTATTTTCCATAAATATCGATGTTATGATTTCTTAAATCAAACTCTGTAAATTTAATTTTTATAGATGTGAATACAAATTTTAAAAAATCATATCTCAAGAATGATTCGAGATATCATGATGAAATGAGAAGCAATTTAAAGTAAATTTACTTAGTACTAATGGTTTTAAACGTCATTTCTTCAAATCTTCAAATTTCAGAGTTACGATTTTTGATTACTTTAATATACAACTTTAAATAATCGTATCTCAAGAACGAATTGAGATATCTCGATGAATTAAGAAGTGATTTCAAGTAAATTTAATGAAGATCTTATTCACCATAAATAATTTCTTATTTTCCATAAATATCGATGTTATAATTTTTTAAATCAAACTCTGCAAATTTAAGTGTTATAGATGTAAATACAAATACAAACTTTAAAAAATCATATCTCAAGAACGATTCGAGATATCATCATGAAATGAGAAGTAATTCAAAGCAAATTTATTTAGTACTCATGGTTTTGAACGTCATTTCTTCAAATTTTCAAATTTCAGAGTTACGATTTTTGATTACTTTAATATACAACTTTAAAAAATCGTATCTCAAGAACGAATTGAGATATCTCGATGAATTAAGATGCAATTTCAAGTAAATTTAATATAGATCTTATGCACCATAAACAATTTCTTATTTTCCATAAATATCGATGTTATGATTTCTTAAATCAAACTTTGCAAATTTAATCTTTATAGATGTGAATACAAACTTTAAAAAATCATATCTTAAGAATGATTCGAGATATCATGATGAAATGAGAAGCAATTTAAAGCAAATTTATTTAGTACTCATGGTTTTGAACGTCATTTCTTCAAATCCTCAAATTTCAGAATTACAATTTTTGATTACTTGAATACCTATACAATTTTAAAAAATCGTATCTCAAGAACGAGTTGAGATATCTTGATGAAATAAGAAGCAATGTAAAGCAAATTTAATGAAGATTTTACGTACCATAAACAATTTCTTACTTTCCATAAATATCGATGTTATGATTTTTTAAATCAAACTTTGCAAATTTAATTTTTATAGCTGTGAATACAAACTTTAAAAAATCATATCTCAAGAACGATTCGAGATATGATGAAATGAGAAATAATTTAAAGCAAATTTATTTAGTACTCATGGTTTTGAACGTCATTTCTTCAAATCTTCAACTTTCAGAGTTACGATTTTTGATTATTTTAATATACAACTTTAAAAAATCGTATCTCAAGAACGAATTGAGATATCTCCATGAATTAAGAAGCAATTTCAAGTAAATTTAATATAGATCTTATGCACCATAAACAATTTCTTATTTTCCATAAATATCGATGTTATGATTTCTTAAATCAAACTTTGCAAATTTAATCTTTATAGATGTGAATACAAACTTCAATGTGAATCATATCTTAAGAATGATTCGAGATATCATGATGAAATGAGAAGCAATTTAAAGAAAATTTATTTAGTACTCATGGTTTTTGAACGTCATTTCTTCAAATCCTCAAATTTCAGAATTACGATTTTTGATTACTTGAATCAATTTTACAATACAATTTTAAAAAATCGTATCTCAAGAACGAGTTGAGATATCTTGATGAAATAAGAAGCAGTGTAAAGCAAATTTAATGAAGATTTTACGTACCATAAACAATTTCTTACTTTCCATAAATATCGATGTTATGATTTTTTAAATCAAACTTTGCAAATTTAATTTTTATAGCTGTGAATACAAACTTTAAAAAATCATATCCCAAGAACGATTCGAGATATCATGATGAAATGAGAAGCAATTTAAAGCAAATTTATTTAGTACTCATGGTTTTGAACGTCATTTCTTCAAATCCTCAAATTTCAGAGTTTCGATTTTTGATTACTTTAATGTACAACTTTATAAAATCATATCTCAAGAACGAATTGAGATATCTCGAGAATTAAGAAGCGATTTCAAGCAAATTTAATAAAGATCTTATGCATCATAAACAATTTCTCATTTTCCATAAATATCGATGTTATAATTTTTTAAATCAAACTCTTCAAATTTTATTGTTTCAGATGTGAATACAAGCTTTAAAAAATCATATCTCAAGAACGATTCGAGATATCATGATGAAATGAGGAGCAATTTAAAGCAAATTTATTTAGTACTTATGATGTTGAACGTCATTTCTTCAAATTTCAGAGTTACGATTTTTGATTACTTTAATATATATATATAACTTTAAAAAATCGTATCTCAAGAACGAATTCAGATATCTCCATGAAGTAAGAAGCAATTTCAAGTAAATTTAATAAAGATCTTATGCACCATAAACATTTTTTTATTTTCCATAAATATCGATGTTGATTTCTTAAATCAAACTTTGCAAATTTAATTTTTATAGATGTGAATACAAACTTTAAAAAATCATATCTCAAGAACGATTCGAGATATCATGATGAAATGAGGAGCAATTTAAAGCAAATTTATTTAGTACTTATGATGTTGAACGTCATTTCTTCAAATTTCAGAGTTACGATTTTTGATTACTTTAATATATATATATAACTTTAAAAAATCGTATCTCAAGAACGAATTCAGATATCTCCATGAAGTAAGAAGCAATTTCAAGTAAATTTAATAAAGATCTTATGCACCATAAACATTTTTTTATTTTCCATAAATATCGATGTTGATTTCTTAAATCAAACTTTGCAAATTTAATTTTTATAGATGTGAATACAAACTTTAAAAAATCATATCTCAAGAACGATTCGAGATATCATGATGAAATGAGGAGCAATTTAAAGCAAATTTATTTAGTACTCATGGTTTTGAACGTCATTTCTTCAAATTTCAGAGTTACGATTTTTGATTACTTTAATGTACAACTTTATAAAATCATATCTCAAGAACGAATTGAGATATCTCGAGAATTAAGAAGCGATTTCAAGCAAATTTAAAAAAGATCTTATGCATCATAAACAATTTCTCATTTTCCATAAATATCGATGTTATAATTTTTTAAATCAAACTCTTCAAATTTTATTGTTTCAGATGTGAATACAAGCTTTAAAAAATCATATCTCAAGAACGATTCGAGATATCATGATGAAATGTGGAGCAATTTAAAGCAAATTTATATAGTACTCATGGTTTTGAACGTCATTTCTTCAAATCTTCAAATTTCAGAGTTACGATTTTTGATTACTTTAATATATATACAACTTTAAAAAATCGTATCTCAAGAATGAATTGAGATATCTCGATGAATTAAGAAGCAATTTCAAGTAAATTTAATAAAGATCTTATGCACCATAAAATTTTTTTTATTTTCCATAAATATCGATGTTGATTTCTTAAATCAAACTTTGCAAATTTAATTTTTATAGATGTGAATACAAACTTTAAAAAATCATATCTCAAGAACGATTCGAGATATCATGATGAAATGAGTAGCATTTTAAAGCAAATTTATTTAGTACTCATGATTTTTAATGTCATTTCTTTAAATCCTCAAATTTCAGAGTTTCGATTTTTGATTACTTTAATGTACAACTTTATAAAATCATATCTCAAGAACGAATTGAGATATCTCGACCAATTAAGAAGCGATTTCAAGCAAATTTAATAAAGATTTTATGCATCATAAACAATTTCTCATTTTCCATAAATATCGATGTTATGATTTTTTAAATCAAACTCTTCAAATTTTATTGTTTTAGATGTGAATACAAACTTTAAAAAATCATATTACATGAACGATTCGAGATATCATGATGAAATAAGAATCAATTTAAAGCAAATTTATTTAGTACTCATGGTTTTGAACGTCATTTCTTCAAATCCCCAAAATTTCAGAATTACGATTTTTGATTACTTTAATATTCAATTTTAAAAAATCGTATCTCAAGAACGAGTTGAGATATCTTGATGAAATAAGAAGCAATGTAAAGCAAATTTAATGAAGATTTTATGTACCATAAACAATTTCTTACTTTCCATAAATATCGATGTTATGATTTTTTAAATCAAACTCTGCAAAATTGATTGTTATAGATATGAATACAATGTTTAAAAAATCATATCTCAACAACGATTCGAGATATCATGATGAAATGAGAATCAATTTAAAGCAAATTTATTTAGTACTCATGGTTTTGAACGTCATTTCTTCAAATCCCCAAAATTTCAGAATTACGATTTTTGATTACTTTAATATTCAATTTTAAAAAATCGTATCTCAAGAACGAGTTGAGATATCTTGATGAAATAAGAAGCAATGTAAAGCAAATTTAATGAAGATTTTATGTACCATAAACAATTTCTTACTTTCCATAAATATCGATGTTATGATTTTTTAAATCAAACTCTGCAAAATTGATTGTTATAGATATGAATACAATGTTTAAAAAATCATATCTCAACAACGATTCGAGATATCATGATGAAATGAGAATCAATTTAAAGCAAATTTATTTAGTACTCATGGTTTTGAACGTCATTTCTTCAAATCCCCAAAATTTCAGAATTACGATTTTTGGTTACTTTAATATACAATTTTAAAAAATCGTATCTCAAGAACGAGTTGAGATATCTTGATGAAATAAGCAATGCAAAGCAAATTTAATGAAGATTTTACGTACCATAAACAATTTCTTATTTTCCATAAATATCGATGTTATCATTTTTTAAATCAAACTCTGTAAAATTGATTGTTATAGATATGAATACAATCTTTAAAAAAATCATATCTCAACAACGATTCGAGATATCATGATGAAATGAGAATCAATTTAAAGCAAATTTATTTAGTACTCATGGTTTTGAACGTCATTTCTTCAAATCCCCAAAATTTCAGAATTACGATTTTTGATTACTTTAATATTCAATTTTAAAAAATCGTATCTCAAGAACGAGTTGAGATATCTTGATGAAATAAGAAGCAATGTAAAGCAAATTTAATGAAGATTTTATGTACCATAAACAATTTCTTACTTTCCATAAATATCGATGTTATGATTTTTTAAATCAAACTCTGCAAAATTGATTGTTATAGATATGAATACAATGTTTAAAAAATCATATCTCAACAACGATTCGAGATATCATGATGAAATGAGAATCAATTTAAAGCAAATTTATTTAGTACTCATGGTTTTGAACGTCATTTCTTCAAATCCCCAAAATTTCAGAATTACGATTTTTGGTTACTTTAATATACAATTTTAAAAAATCGTATCTCAAGAACGAGTTGAGATATCTTGATGAAATAAGCAATGCAAAGCAAATTTAATGAAGATTTTATGTACCATAAACAATTTCTTATTTTCCATAAATATCGATGTTATCATTTTTTAAATCAAACTCTGTAAAATTGATTGTTATAGATATGAATACAATCTTTAAAAAAATCATATCTCAACAACGATTCGAGATATCATGATGAAATGAGAATCAATTTAAAGCAAATTTATTTACTACTCATGACTTTGAATGTCATTTCTTCAAATCTTCAAATTTCACAGTTACGATTTTTGATTACTTTAATATACAAATTTAAAAAATCGTATCTCAAGAACGAATTAAGATATCTTAAGATAAGTAATAAGAGATAAGTAGTGATTACTTATGTAAAGTAAATTTAATGAAAATCTTATGCACTATAAACAATTTCTGATTTTTCATAAATATCGATGTTATGATTAAAAAAATGATTATGCAATTTTCAAAAAATCGTATCTCAAGAGCTAATTGAGATATAACAATGAAATAACAAACAGTTTCTTCAAATCGTTAAATCTTCGAGTTCTGATTTTTTTGATTAAAACTCTGCAAACCTATAATTATATGTATTAGACAAAAATCAAGTAATCTTCAAAAAAGCGTATCTGAAGAACTAATTGAGAAATTGCAATGAAATAAGAATCAATTTGAAGCAAATTTACTTTGTAATGAATGTACCAAAGACCGTTTCTTCAAATCTTTAAATCTTCGAGTTATGATATTGCGATTAAAACTCTGCAAGAACGTAATTACATCTGATAGGTAAAAAATGAAGCAAGTTTCAAAAAATCGTATCTCAAGAACTAATTGAGATATTGCAACGAAATAAGAAGCAATATGAAGCAAATTTATTTGGTATTTAACGTGCCCAAGATTGTTTCTTCAAATCTCTAAATTTTCGAGTTATGATTTTTGGATTAAAAAGAACGTAATTATATGTGAAAGGTAAAAATGAAGCAATTTTCAAAAAATTATATCTCAAAAATTAATTGAGATACCGCAATGAAATAAGAAGTAATTTGAAGCTAATTTAATAAAGATTTTATACAGAATAAACAATTTCTTATTTTCCATAAGTACCGATAATATGATTGTTTAACTCAAACTCTGTAAAATTAATTATTATAGATATGACCACAAAATAAAAGAATGTTGTATCTCAAGAACAAATTGAGATATATCAACGAAATAAGAAACAATATGAACCAAGTTTATTTGGTATTTAAAGTGTCCAAGATCGTTTCTTCAAATATGTAAATCTTCGAGTTATGGTTTTTTGGTTAAAACTTTGCAGAAACGTAATTACATATGATAGGTAAAAAATGAAGCAATTTTCAAAAAATCATATCTCAACAACGATTTGAAATATCTACGAAATGATTTAATACAATTAGATCAAAATTATTTATTAATCAATGTTTTGATCCGCGTTTCTTCAAATTTTCAATTGTCAGAGTTATGACTTTTTTATTATTATAACGCATAATTAAAAAAAAACGTATCTCAACAATGATTTGACATATCACGATTGAATGAGAAGCAATTTAAAGCAAATTTGCTAATAATCAAAGTTTTGGAAGTCATTTCTTCATATCTTCAGTTGAAAATTATTGTTATCTCAAAAGATATCTCATCGTTATGAAATAAGCAGCTTAAAGCTAACAAAATGAAATTATTATGCACCAGAAATATATCTTATTTTACATAAACATCGATTATGATTTTTAAACAATAATATTATTAAGTTTTTAATTAAACTCTGTATCTGCAATTATCTAAATTAATTTTGTAAGAAGTAGTTAAGAAGGCAACCACTTTTATGAATTTTTTTCTCAACCTAAACTTATAACATTTCGTAAATAGAAACATCTTTAATCAGTTTGAAAAAGTCGTAAATAAGTGATTCTTATGATTCTTAAGATTGTTAAAGGAAAATGTGCATTTTTAATATATCTGAATTCGCTACCAATTTTTAAACTCAACCTAAATTTGTAGCAATTTATAAAAATAATAACTAATTATTTACATTACATTTTCTGTGATTTATTAAGGATCGTATGTTCTTTTCCGATACTAAAATCAAATTTGAATCTCACTTCATTTTTGAGATTCCGACATTTGAACTCAACCTAAGCTGTATAAGCTCCAATTCTAAAGATATCTCTATGAAAGTTTTGTCACTTATAAAGGAACATATGTTCATTTTCGAGACTAAAATCAAATTTGAATATCTCACTTCATTTTTGAGATATCGACATTTGAATTTAACCTAAATTTATAACATTTCATAAAAATAATAATTTCCTTAATTTCTTTTGAAAAATTATAAAAAATCGAATTCTTAAGATATCTTGATGACTTTTTTGTAATTTATAATGAGCAGTATGCACAAAACCGTACTGGAATATTTCAAATCGTTTTTAAGAGATCAAATTTTGAACTATCGTTAAGGCTTTTAGAATTGTCTCAAGATCTCATATTTTCAAAAATGATCTTGAATGATTTCTCATAATAACAAAGCACTACCAGCAAAATTTTATCTTTTTAAAACAAATCATATTCAAAATATTTAGGTTAAATTAATGAATAAAAATTAATTCCATATATTATCCATTTCTAAATTTAGATCAAAAATGTTTATATAAATGATCATTTCTATTCTAATATATAATTATAAATAAAATTATATCACAACTTACTGAACATCCTGTATACAGGTTGTCTCACGTAACTGGTTTATTAGAACTTTTTTAGGTTTCACGATTCGTAGAGACTTAAAATTTTGGTAACATGGGTTGTTCATTCCGATCTATTAGTCTAAAATATTTTCAAGATGGCCACCACTTCCGGTCTACCGGAAGTAGACCTCAACTTCGTTATTTTAAATGGAATGCTATAGTTTTTATTACACCATTTAATTGTACGTAAGAAAATATGTTGAGTTTGATAGCAGTTATTTTCGTTTTTTGTTTTCGAGTTATTTTGATTTTAAATGTTTTTTAGCAAATATCAACATGCTCTTTAAAAGCACATATCACAGCCAACGTTAATTCAAATACGTTGGGCATTGGTACGATAACTCGTCATATGCTATTAAATAGATTGTCACTTGTTATATCAGTGTACATTATACAGCGTGGTCAAAAATTGAATTACCGCTGTATTCAATTGCGAGAAAGTCGAAAATTTTAAATGGAACGCCCCAAATCTATTTACCCTATCTAAACGGGAATTTAATTCTCTACAAATTATCTATAAACATTGCTATACCTATTGATTATAGTTTTCTTCATATTGAGTATTTTATCAAAACCCTACACAAAATGCTGGAAGTCGTTCGTGTTTTTATTAGAAGGCTATGACATTTTGACAGTTCATCGTTAATAATATCGTCAATAATAAATTAGGTCAATTAATTGTTAATAACAAACACAGATTTAATCTTAACCAAAAGAGTGGCACTTACAAACTTGACTGTGGGGATTGCGATTGTTTTTATATTGGTCAAACGGGACGTAACATAAAAACCAGATTCAAAGAACACATCTCTAAAAATAATTCAGCATTTTTTAAACATCTTGAAGAAACAGGACATAAGTCAAATCTTTCTAACATATCCCTTTTAAAACATTTAAAGAAATCAAAAAAGATGGATCTTTACGAAGAATATTACATCAGATCCTATAACAACAATAATTCACATCTTTTAATAAATGAATTTACAGATTTTTTCCATAAAAGACTCTTTTCCAGTTTCCTGTAATATCGAAATTCCCGTTCTTTGAGAGATTTGTCACATTTTATCAACAGTTATCTCTTTCTAGATGTATTTTGTTGTTCTCAATTATTTCATAAACTCGTCAGACCGTTTCGAAACGTAGATACAAGCACACGGCTCTCTAGATTAAGGTAAATTATTTAAAAAAATTTTTAATTTCTGACTGATTTTTATTCATCTTTGATACTATCATTTTTAACTTGTTTTATTCACATTTTATATTTTATTTATTTTAGAAATGTTCTTCATCTAACTTTTACTTTTACTTGCAAAAGAAATACCACGTTTTGCCTTCAGCCATTACAGTCACGCCGCCCTTGGGCTTTAATAATAATTTAACGTTAACATCAGCGTTCATTATTAATGTTTTATGATTGATTATAATTCAGACTTTTGCATTTCAACATTAATAATGTCAAACAAAAAACACATTTTTTTCTTTTAACAAAAAATTTCAAAGAAAGGTATTAAATTACCAACCAATCTGTTTGTTAACTTCAATATTTCAAAATTTCATATTTTTCAATAATTTTAAATTAAAGAAAAGATTGGTATTTGCTTCTTCAACGTTTAATGACGAGAGTTCAGGATCATCCAATGTCTTCGCATTTTTCTCTTCGCTTAATTTCTTGCAACCTCTGATGTAACTGACGGTAATTATATTTTATTTCATAAAATCAACTTATTTTTAACTTTTCTAATTTTAATTTAATACAGTTGTACCTGATGACGATTTTAAGAAAAAAGCGAAACACGTGTAGTACAGATTGAAAAGAAATAAATAAATATTTATATCATTGTGAAAAAAAAGGATTTTCTTTCCTTCTTCTTTTATTACCCATAGAATTAATCTGGAGCAATTTAAAGCGAAATATCACGAAAAATAATTCAGCTCCAACCTTAAGCGCCAAACTGGTGGATTTAATTTGGCAAGAGGTTGACAACATACCGACAGAATTATGGGGAAATTGCGTAAAACACATAATCGACGTAGAAAATTTATTCTTATGTATCGCCAAATAATCAACGGTTTATTATAGATATCGGAAATGATAGTTCCGATGAAAGCAACTTTGAAAATTCTGATAGTTGTGATAGCGACGACGAATAATTAAATTTTTTAATATAATCTTTGGTGTTTTAAGTTCGACCCTGTCCTTGTCATAAAAACCAAACTCGATGTGGACGACTATAAGTGATGACACAACTAAGTAATGACAACAATAACATACCATTCCTCAATCATAACATTTTTTAACGTTTCCTTCGACGTTATGTTGTGTTGCCGAATCCTGCGTTCCAGTAAATCCCAGAGGTGTTCGATGGGATTCAAGTCCGGCGATTGTGGAGGTGTTTTAAGTTGCTTTGGGGTATTGTATAGTAGCCAAAGCTTAGTGTTGTGGGCGCAATGTTTGGGGTCATTATCTTGTTGAAAAAAGTATTCGGGCCCCAAGCCCAAGTTTTCGATGCTAGGCTTCAAATTTTCTTTTAAAATGTCTATATACATTTTATGGTCCATTGTCGATGTTATGAAAACCAACCTTCCCACCCCTTTGGTGCACATACAGCCCCAAACCATAACTCCACCACCTGCGTGTTTTACAGTCGCTTTCAAATTTTCGGGATTAAGGGCAGTATTAGGTTTTCTCCATACAAGTTGCTTACCCTTAATGCCGAAAATGCAAAATTTGCTCTCATCTGTAAAGAGAACTTTCTCCCAGAATTCAATGGGCTTGTCTAAGAGTTTTTTTGCAAAGGCGATCCGCTTCTGACGATTGACCTCTGACACAAATGGCTTTTTTCGTGCAACGCGACTGTGATAGTTAGCTTTTTTTAACGTCCTTCTCACCGTATCTTTGCTGATAGTTTTATGAAATTCTTCTTCTACATTTTCTACTATTTTTTTTTTGCCGTCAGCCTAGGTTCTTTTTTAACCTGCTGTACAATTTTTCGCTTCTCTCGGTTTGTTAAAAGGGGTCGCTTCTCTCGGTCAGATCGCGGACGTGAGAGGTAATCTTCAGTGTCTTTATAATTATTAATTACTCTTTGAATGGAAGAGTGTGACCTGCCGACAGTTTCTCCTATTTTTCGAAAAGATTTTCCCTCTTTCCATAACTTTACAATAATTTTTCTCTCTCCCAATTCAATTTCCTTTCCTTTCGTGTCCATTCTAACTTTTAGCTTCTAAGCCTCTGCTAATTTAATTGACACCGATTATCTTTTATTTAAATCGAAAAGCGTACATCGCCAACTACGTATTTAAGTTAATAAGTATATTTTGGAGAAGGCGTCTTTATTTGCACGCAGATTTTTGCATACGCATTATTTGGAGAATTTTTAATTTTAATTTTTTTTGTAACTAATATTTCTGTTTTATTGATGCATATTTTGTTAATAGAATTATATGTAGTTAATACACAAAATAAAAAAAAAAATTGAAGTTTATCACATTAGATCATGACCCTTATTTTTTCAGTTAAAGTGTTAGAAGTTTTTTGTACGCAGACTTCTGCTGCTAAGTGTAAATATGGTTGAAAAGCTATCAAAACTCCATGGCTTTTTAACATAAAAACAAGAAGCTTTCCAGCATTGCATGTGTCCATTAATTTCCAAATATGAGGGCAACTACAATAAATAGGCACATAAAAGTATCTAAATAGTTTGTAGAAAATTAAATTCCCATAATTTATTTTTGTAATTTTCAGTTTTTGATTCTTTTATGTTATTGATTTTAATTTCTGTTATTAAATTGTTGTTTTTCATTGTTTCATTTATTCGGTTTTCTTTTGGTTATTTTTGGTAAATAACAACTAGCAATCTAAAGTTTATTCAATCACAGTTCATTGTAGAAATAATATTAGTAATAATTTAAATAAATTAAACAAAAAACTCTCAAAATGTCATGGCCTAACATAAACACAAACGGTTTCTAGCATTTTACGTATGATTTTGATAATTCCTCAATAGTAAGAAAACTATAACAAATAGGTAAAAGACTATTTATAGATAATTTGTAGAGAGTTAAATTCCCTTTCTGATAGGGTATGAAAATATGGGGCGTTCCATTTAAAATTTTCGACATTCACCCAATTGAATACAGAGAAACGGTAACTCAATTTTTGACCAGTCTGTATAAGATATACTGATATAACAAATGACAATCTATTTAACAGCATATGAAGAGTTATCGTACCAATGCCAAATGTATTTGAATTAACGTTGGCTGAGATATGGGCTTGAAAAAGAGCATAGTGATATTTGACAAAAAACACTTAAAATCAAAATAACTCGGAAACAAAAAACGCTAGGTACCAACAACTGTTATTAAAGTCAACATATTTTCTTACGTATAGTTGAATGGTGTAATAAAAACTATAGCATTCCATTTAAAATAACGAAGTTGAGGTCTACTTCCGGTAGACCGGAAGTGGTGGCCATCTTGAAAATATTTTAGATTGATATATCGGAATGAACAACCCATGTAACCAAAATTTAAAGCCTCTACGAATAGTAGAACCTAAAAAAGTTCTAATGAACCAGTTACGTGAGACACCCTGTATACAACCCCTTGCTTATATTAGTCCATTAAATCGAGGTTTAACCATACTTACTTATCATAAACATTATACAAAAAATTTTGCACCAACTCAACAATTAAGTCAATATCAATATTTAAATTGTTTTGTTTATTTACTGCAAAATATATATCTGATAAAATAGCTTCGATGTCATAACTCTCTAAGCGTAAAGTATTTTCTGTTGAATTTAATTGATGCCGTTCAAAAACACCAGAGATTAAATTCAAAGGAATAACATCCACTAAAACACATCAAACTCAATCAAAAATAAATAAAAAATGATTAAACAATAAAACATACTGTATAAAGATTGTTGCAAAAATCTTATTTTAAAAGCCACCCTATATGCAGCATACTTAATCCAATTGCATTCATCCAATTTTTCTTTGATTTCAATAAATTTTGGGTGATCCCACTGTTTAACTTTGCTTTGATCGCTGTAACAAAAAAAATTGAATGAAAAATGAATGAAAATAATATTTAACTCACTGAATGTAATAAGGAAATCCTTTTTCATCTTCAAATTTTCGCCAGGGTGAGTTCATTTCTTATTCTAAACTTTAAAAAGTTCGAAACTAAAAGGGTATAAGAATAAAAGCGGTTTCCTCCCTCAACCTGTCGTTTCCTTTCAACAGGTGGTTAATTCTAACCTCCGCCTACACTTTATTCTTTTTTTAATCACCGGAAAATGACCGTTTTAATATGAACGGGGATATCAAGAATGTGAAAAAGCGTTAAAATTTGAATTTGCGATAAGATTTCATTCATAATTTGACCGAACAAAATTACAATTACGTCATTGTATCAATAAAACCGTTTTTCTACATTGGTTTGTTTCACATCTCTCTCTTACTTACGTCGTTGATGTAGTTCTATCTCTTTTTAAATCTGAGTCAAATTCACTTGTTACTTTTAAAAATTGTGTTTGGTGTGGTGCCTACACTTAGCAGCAGCAGTCTGCGTACAAAAAACTTCTAACACTTTAACTGAAAAAATAAGGGTCATGATCTAATCTGATAAACTTCAATTTTTTCTTATTTTGTGTATTAACTACATATAATTCTATTAACAAAATATGCATCAATAAAACAAAAATATTAGTTACAAAAAAAATTAAAATTAAAAATTCTCCAAATAATGCGTATGCAAAAATCTACGTACAAATAAAGACGCCTTCTCCAAAATTTACTTATTTACTTAAATACGTAGTTGGCGATGTACGCTTTCCGATTTAAATAAAAGATAATCGGTGTCAATTATATTAGCAGAGGCTTAGAAGCTAAAAGTTAGAATGGACACGAAAGGAAAGGAAATTGAATTGGGAGAGAGAAAAATTATTGTAAAGTTATGGAAAGAGGGAAAATCTTTTCGAAAAATAGGAGAAACTGTCGGCAGGTCACACTCTTCCATTCAAAGAGTAATTAATAATTATAAAGACACTGAAGATTACCTCTCACGTCCGCGATCTGGTAGACCACCCCTTTTAACAAACCGAGAGAAGCGAAAAATTGTACAGCAGGTTAGAAAAGAACCTAGGCTGACGGCAAAAAAAATAGTAGAAAATGTACAAGAAGAATTTCATAAAACTATCAGCAAGGATACGGTGAGAAGGACGTTAAAAAAAGCTAACTATCACAGTCGCGTTGCACGAAAAAAGCCATTTGTGTCAGAGGTCAATCGTCAGAAGCGGATCGCCTTTATAAAAAACTCTTAGACAAGCCCATTGAATTCTTTTTTTTTTTTTTCTTTATTAAAAACCAGCTCAACAATTAAAATTTGTTATTTCATGGCTTAGATCTTATTGGATTACACTTAATTAACACATCACAGGAGGAAACACTTCACCATCTGTTATTCCGACTCATCAGTCAATAGATCTTGAGGCAGTTTTCTTTTTATTCTGGAGTGAATGTTACGTTGCCCAATGTGCAGTCTGGTCGCGCTAGGACACTTGTTGAGGTTACTGTAGAAGTTTTTGGTCAACATTTTTATAAAGTTTGCTATATATTCTATACATAATTCATCATGCAATTGCTCGTTTCTTATAAACCAAGGGGCATCCACTGCGATCCTTAATATTTTATTTTGTAATGTTTGAATTTTTTTAATGTTAGTAGTGGAAGCGTTACTCCAAACTGGACAGGCATAAGTGACCAAGGATCTGATTAGTGCTTTGTATAGTAGAAGTGTGCATTCCATCCTTAGGGGAGTTTTTCTGTTAATCAGGGAATATAGTTGTTTTAATCGATCATATGCCTGATTTACTCGTGTGTTGATATGGATATGGATATTTCACCGCTTTGTCTTTTTGATTCCAAACTATAGGCTTGTTGTTTATTATTATGCACGGTGGATCAATCACTCGTTTCAAAGTAAAAATTTTTGTTTCACACTTATTTGCATTTAAATGAATACACCACTTTGAAAGCCACTTCTGTAATATATTGATTGAATTTTGGAATTTTTCAATGGCGTCTTTTAAATCATAACTTTGTGTTATAATGATCATATCATCTGCGTACATAGCCTTATCGTTGCCGGTTTGTAATGGAATGTCGTGCATGTAGATATTAAATAACGTAGGTGATAGTATACCTCCTTGTGGCACTCCAGCTCGGATGGGTTTAGTAGAAGAATAGCAGCCATTTATTCTAACACTAAATGTTCTCTCTTCAAGGTAGGATATCAGAATAGCGCAGAGATACCTGCTTAAACCCACGTGGTGCAGTTTGTATTTAAGACCTTGTAGCCAAACGGTGTCAAATGCTCTTGCAACGTCTAAGAAACCAGCTGCGGTGTATTTTTTATCTTCAAATCCCTTTTCTATGATTTCTGCGACTCTTGCAAGTTGGTGTGTCGCAGAATGGTTTGCTCTAAATCCAAATTGTACATCGGGGATAATATCAAGATTCATCTTGCAGACGAGTGAATATTATTTTTTCAAATAGTTTTGACAGAGTTGGAAGAAGACTAATGGGACGATAATTTTGAATTTCGGATTTGCATTTACCGGGCTTTGGGAACAGTAAGATTTCAGCTTTCTTCCATGCAATGGGAAAGTAGTCTATTTGTTAACAACTGTTGAAGATGCTTTTAATGTGATCAATGATATTATCGGGAAGATATTTCAATAAAATGTTTGGTATCAAATCATGTCCTGGAGCTTTGCGATTGGGTAGACGTTTAATTTGCGCCTTAACCTCTTCTGCTGTTATTGTCTCGGTATAATTTCCTTCGCTTAGTAGGTGTGATTCATTATATCGTTGAACTATAGCCGCAAAATCCGTATTTTTGTCCGTAATAATTGGACTAAAAGAATTTTCTAGGTAATCAGCAAAAGCATGGGATTTATCATGATCTGTATTAATATGTATGCCGTCAACTATTAACGTTGGGAGTTCTTCATATTTTTTTAATATTCGTCTAGTGGCTTTCCACATTCCAGGGTCCGATGTATCTAAATTATTTAACATGTCATTGTATTTTTGAATTCGATGAGCATCGAGTTGCAGAGTTATTGTATGAGTCAGTTTATTTAATTTCTTCTTAGTAAAAGGATTTCGAGTACGTTGCCATTCTCGTCTAACTATACGTTTTTCTTTAATGATTTCAAGAATTCGTGTTGGTGGAATATTATAATTTACAACGGGTTTTTTGGTTGTTGGTATTGTAGCATGCTTGATTGCCTCTGTCATATTTGTGGTAAGTTGCCGAATTGAAATGTTTATTGATTCCCGGATTGGAGGCAGTTCACTTATATGGCAGGATCTCATAAGGTCTTGAAATTCATTCCAGTTGACAAATCCATTTATAAGCTTTGGAACAGTTGGAACGTACAACATCTGTCTTGATAAGTTGATTAAGACTGGCAGGTGATCTGAGTTTAATTCAGTTATGACTGTTTGAGTTAATGGAAGATGAAAGTTTTTAGTAATAACAATATCTAGGATGTCTGGTAGATGATCATTACGGAATGGGTGATACGTATAATCAGTTGGACAATGAATTTGAAGCTGATGACTGTTTGCCAGATTTTCTAATTGAGATCCAGAAGGATTGTCTGCACGGCATCCCCAATGTTTTAATTTACTGTTGAGATCTCCAATTAACATCACAGGTCCTACTATTTGAAATATTTTTTTAAAATCATCATTAATCAACGATTTGTTTGGCTGTTTATAGGCACATATTAAAGTTATCGGGGCGTGTCCTTTTATCTCATATTGGATAGCAACAGTTTCTATTGATGAGGTGGTAATACTATATAAGTGATGTTTAATTTGGCGTCTAATTATGATTGCGACGCCACCAGCTGCTGTTTGAGAGTTTCTATCATACCTGTATATGTTATAACCACCAATTCGGAGATTTTCTCCTGGCGCAAGATGTGTCTCCGAGATACATGCTATGTCTATGTTATATCTCGCAAGAAAAGCAATGATAAGAGCTTTTTGCTTTTTTAACCCATTTGCATTATAGTTTAAAATTGTGATATTTTCTAAACGTTGTAGATTTGTATTATTTGACATGAATAAGGGAAGGTAAGATCTCGTTGATTAGGTGTGATTTGATTTCATTGATAATTGGGATAAGGACCTGTTTCAGGAGATTTATAATGACTGTCACCAAAGGAGAGGAGGTTTGAGTTTCATTTTGGGATGTGAAGGAAGGAATATTATTGGATTTATTAGCTTTACCTTGAACTGCGTTAGCGAAAGAAATTTCAGGACTAAGAGTGCGGAAACTGGGTTGTGAATCTTTTCTTTGGGAATTAATATAACTGCGGTCTTGATGTCGGGGATTTTTGTTTTGTAGATCAGTGTGACTCTTACATCCCCCCCATTGAATTCTGGGAGAAAGTTCTCTTTACAGATGAGAGCAAATTTTGCATTTTCGGCATTAAAGGCAAACAACTTGTATGGAGAAAACCTAATACTGCTCTTAATCCCGAAAATTTGAAAGCGACTGTAAAACACGGAGGTGGTGGAGTTATGGTTTGGGGGTGTATGTGCACCAAAGGGGTGGGAAGGTTGGTTTTCATAACATCGACAATGGACCATAAAATGTATATAGACATTTTAAAAGAAAATTTGAAGCCTAGCATCGAAAACTTGGGCTTGGGGCCCGAATACTTTTTTCAACAAGATAATGACCCCAAACATTGCGCCCACAACACTAAGCTTCGGCTACTATACAATACCCCAAAGCAACTTAAAACACCTCCACAATCGCCGGACTTGAATCCCATCGAACACCTCTGGGATTTACTGGAACGCAGGATTCTGCAACACAACATAACGTCGAAGGAAACGTTAAAAAATGTTATGATTGAGGAATGGGCCAAAATCAGTTCGGACGAAACGAAGAAATTAGTGCACTCCATGCCTAAACGTTTAAGGAAGGTCATTAAACGTAAAGGTTATCCGACCTCATATTAATATAGAAACTTGTACGCAGATTTTTGCATACCCGTTATTTGTAGAATTTTTAGTTTTGATTTTTTTCTGTAACTACTGTTTCTGTTTTGTTGAAGCATATTTTGTTAATAGAATTATATGTAGTTAATATACACAATAAAAAAAATCAAGTTTATCACATTAGATTATGACTCTTATTTTTTCAATTAAAGTATTACAAGTTTTTTGTACGCAGACTTCTGCTGCTGAGTGTATATTAAGAAAATTGTAGCCTAAACGTTTAGGTACTTCTTATAACCCTTTTTCGGGCGCATTGTTAGTGCAAACAAATTCGTAAGACACATTCATAATTAGCACTTTAAAAGTATCTACTGATCTTCAATGGTAGTTTTAACCAAGAAAAAAAAAGTATATTGAAAAGAAAATGCATTTATTAAAGAAAATAATACATATTAAAATTTTTACTAAGAAAAAGAAAGAATATTAGAAAAATAGTTATTTATGTACCAAGTCAGCAAAGTGAATTTTTATCGAACGAGCCTGAGTTCGGAAAAAGGTGAGTTCGATAAAACACTTTGCTGGCGTGGTACATACAACATTTTATCGCCAACCGCAAAATTTAAGATATAATGATTCTATAACTTGCAGTGTTTAAGACCACAGATGTCGAAATATATAACAATACACTCAGCAGCAGAAGTCTACGTACAAAAAACTTGTAATAATTTAATTGAAAAAATAAGAGTCATAATCTAATGTGATAAACTTGATTTTTTTTTATTTTGTATATTAACTACATATAATTTTATTAACAAAATATGCTTCAACAAAACAGAAACCGTAGTTACAGAAAAAAATCAAAACTAAAAATTCTACAAACAACGGGTATGCAAAAATCTGCGTACAAGTCAGGACAGTATTTATAAAAAATTCATAAATCATTGTTTCTATATTACAGTAGAACCCCTCATATCCGACCTCGGGATATCCGACTCCTCGGGATATCCGTCACCCCTCCCTACTCCCAATTTTGTTCAAATGCTCTAATGTACGTTTTTGTGAATCCCAAGAGACCCGACATTCCGTCGGGGAATTACTTGATTCGCTCAATCTTGATGTTTGCCAAGGGTTGCGCAACTGTGTTCATCATTGTGAATATCAATTGTATGCATATTTACAATTGTTATAGTAAAAGTGATTATGGCTACCCAACAAAAACGAAAACGTATTGTATGTACACTACAGAAGAAATTGGAAGTTATTCAGAGGCTAGACAATGGCGAGTCAGTTCAAAAATTATCTTCTGAATTAGGAATAGGCGTCACAACTATTAAAGACTGGAGGAAAAACAGAAAGAATATCGAATCGTACTCTATGACAGTGAAAGGGGAGGAGGGTTTAAAAAATAGAAAGATGCTTAAAAAGCCTAAATTTGATGTTTTAGATGATGCTCTCTGGATATGGTTTAGCCAAGAAAGACGCAAAGGAACTCCTTTGTCAGGTCCTATAATTAAAGAGAAGGCAGCGATTTTACATAAAACAATAGTAGGAGAGGAAGGGGAAAATTTCAGTGCAAGTGAAGGTTGGCTTCACCGATGGAAATGTCGCCATGGTATACGTCACGTTGTTATTTCCGGAGAAAAGCTATCAGCTGATGATGACGCAACCAAAGAGTTCGTGAAGAAATTTGAAGTTTTTATTAAAGAAAACAATATGCATCCGGATCAAGTGTATAATATTGACGAGTCAGGGTTAAACTACAAGATGCTCCCACAAAAAACTCTTGCTGCAAAAAATGAAAAAGTAACAGGGACAAAATTATCCAAGGATAGACTAACTTTTGCAACTTGTAGTAATGCAAGTGGAAACCATAAAATGCCATTGTTTGTCATTGGAAAATCTAAAAAGCCCAGAGCGTTCAAACATGTGAACATGGCATCATTGCCTGTTTATTATAAAAATCAAAAATCTGCTTGGATGGACAGTTCTTTGTTTAAACAGTGGTTTTTTGAAGAGTTTGTACCAGATGTAAAAAAACACTTGAAAATGAAAAATCTACCACTCAATGTAGTCTTGATTCTTGACAATGCTCCCAGTCATCCTTCGGAAAACGAACTAACAATGGGAAACATCAAAGCTATGTTTCTACCTCCTCGTGTGACACCTTTAATCCAACCTATGGATCAAGGGGTTATTGAGTGGTTGAAGAAAAGATACAGGCGAAAATATGTCAGCTTCTTATTAGAGCAAACGGAAGGAGGCAGTAACCTATTTGAGGCAATGAAGACTTTTAATATAAAAGATGCCATTTACATTGCCGCACAAGCCTGGGACGAACTCAATCACACCACTCTACAAAAATCTTGGAGAAAACTATGGCCAAGTATTATTGAAGGTGAGAGCGCAATCTCTAATGAGTCTGAAACTTTAAATACAGATGAAGCAGAAATTCTACAAGATTTACAGACCATCGATGCCCAAATCCAACCAGCGGATATAGAAGAGTGGCTATTGGGAGGGGACATAGTTGAAGTCACTAACGAGGATCTGAACGACGAACAAATCGTATCCGCAGTTTTTAAAGTTGAAACAGAGGAAGATGAAACGGATGATGAAAAAGAAGAACCTGAAAATATCAGTCATACATACGACAGCTACAGAGGCTTTCGAGATTGCAATGAAATACGTCGAGCAACATCCAGAAGCAACACCGATGGATGTGCTGTGCATTAAAAAGTGGAAAGATATCTCAGCTAAAGCAAGATTTGGTAGATTAAAACAAAAAAATATAACTGATTTTTTTAAATAAATTTACATGTACATACATGGATTTGAATACATAATTAAATATATGTACTCGTTTATGTTTGTCTTGTTCATTTTTGTTGTTCCTCGGATTATCCGACCTTTTTTGGTAACCGACCATGCTCCGGTCCCATGGGTGACGGATATGAGGGGTTCTACTGTAATATGAGTTCGGATAACCTTTACGTTTAATGACCTCCCTTAAACGTTTAGGCATGGAGTGCACTAATTTCTTCGTTTCGTCCGAACTGATTTTGGCCCATTCCTCAATCATAACATTTTTTAACGTTTCCTTCGACGTTATGTTGTGTTGCCGAATCCTGCATTCCAGTAAATCCCAGAGGTGTTTGATGGGATTCAAGTCCGGCGATTGTGGAGGTGTTTTAAGTTGCTTTGGGGTATTGTATAGTAGCCAAAGCTTAGTGTTGTGGGCGCAATGTTTGGGGTCATTATCTTGTTGAAAAAAGTATTCGGGCCCCAAGCCCAAGTTTTCGATGCTAGGCTTCAAATTTTCTTTTAAAATGTCTATATACATTTTATGGTCCATTGTCGATGTTATGAAAACCAACCTTCCCACCCCTTTGGTGCACATACACCCCCAAACCATAACTCCACCACCTCCGTGTTTTACAGTCGCTTTCAAATTTTCGGGATTAAGGGCAGTGTGGCTGTTGTAGCCAACAATATTTTTGTAATTTTACTCTTATAAAAACGACATACAACTTCTTCTATGTGTCTTATTTATTTATTTTTTATTATGTCTTCTTTTTTTTTTAAACAACAACGACTATGATATTTTTAAATTTTAAAATAAATGAACAATGAAACTGGAATCCGCTACACTTATCCCCCCTTTAAAGAAAGAACGAAATTAATTAAACTTAAAAAATGAATCGAACTTTTTTAAGTTTTTTTTATTTTATTAATATCATTGATGGTAGCAGATATATCTTCTTTTAAGCAAAATGCTGGTTTTAGTTGGTCTACACTGACTGTTAGAACTTTATTATTCTTAAGAATTTTAAAATATTTTGCATTCCTCTCTATTATAGGGTAGGGACCTTCAAATCTAGGAGTAAGAGACTGTTTAAGACCATTAATTTTAATAAAAACGAAATTTGTCTTAAAGAGTTCTTTATGCACAAACGGCTTTGGACTACCATGCGAAGTTGCTGGAATTGGTTTAAGGTCAGCGAATGATAAACGAAGATTTAAAAGAAAATGCTCATGTTCTGGATTTTTATCGGTTTGAATAAAAAATTCTCCTGGAAGTTTAAGAGGCTGACCATAAACCAATTCTGCAGGTGAGCAACCTAAATCTTCTTTTAAAGACGATCTTATACCTAAAAGTATGAGCGGTAAATCGTGGTTCCATCGATTGGTGTTTCCCCGTGAAATCATAGCTGATTTAAGGGTTCTATGGAACCTTTCAATCATGCCGTTACTTTGTGGGTGATAAGGTGTGGTGTGTATTTGATGAGTGCCGAAAAGTGTTTGGAATTTAGTGAATAATTTCGATTCGAATTGTCGTCCTTGGTCGTGTGTAATTGTACTAGGAATACCAAATCGGCTGAAATAATGGCGAAATAATTTATTTGCTATGGTATCGGCATTTATATTTTTCAGAGGAAATACCTCTGGCCATCGAGTAAAACGATCGATGACAGTGAGCATGTAAGTGCAACCAAGAGACGAAATTAATGGGCCAACAATATCTATATGAATATGATCGAATCGTGAATTAGGCATGGGAATTTGTTGAAAAGGTGTTTTTGTGTGTTTTTGAATTTTGGTACGTTGACATTGTAGACAGATTTTTGTCCACAATTGAATGTCCTTTGACATGTGTGGCCAAAAGAATCTTGTTTTAATTTAGTGAAGAGTTGTCCGAAAACCTGAATGAGTTAGTGAATGAAAATTGTTGAAAATGTTTTGACGAAGATTTTGAGGTATATATATGCGTGGATTACTGTGAGAAATTTCACACCACAACTTGACGTTGTTTGGTTGAATGATTCGTTGCGCGAGATGAATTTTAATGTCGTGAGTTATCGAAAATTGTTTGTTTAGAAGATGATTTAGTTCTGTATCTGTAAATTGTTCTTGTTGTATCACTTCTGCATCAGGATAGTGCGTGGTGATAGGTTCAATATCAACTCTTGATAGAGTATCAGCTACTATATTAGAATCACCTTTTATATAGCGAATATCTGAAGAATATTGTGCTATATAATTAAGATAACGTGACTGGCGAGGAGATTTTTCAGTGGTTGAGAAAGTAGTTGTAATTAACGGTTTGTGATCTGTATATATCGTAAATTCATGTCCGTGCAGGAAATGTTGAAAGAATTTAATTGAACTATATTTAGCTAGTAATTCTCTATCAAAAGTTGAATATTTTTGCTGGGTAGTCGTTAACTTTTGAGAATAGAATCCTATTGGTTGTGAGCGAGTATCGATTGTTTGAGACAAGACGGCTCCTATTCCAACGTTGGATGCGTCTGTTGTCAGTGTATATGTTGAATTATGAAGAGGATGTGCCAGTGTGTTGCAATTTATTAAAATTTGCTTGGAGGTCGAAAAAGAATTTTCGTGTTCTTCTGACCAACAAGTTATTGTTTTTAATTTTTGTTTGTGTAGTGAATTGGATAATTCGTGAAGTGGAGAAAAAAATTGTTGATATTTTAGGTAAAAAACGATGATAGAAATTTATCATGCCCAAATACCTTTGAAGTTGTTTGAGGGAGTTTGGCTTTGGGTATTCTTTGATCGCTTTAATTTTAATTTCAGAAGGTTGGATACCATCGACAGATACTTTGTGACTGAGGAAATCTAAAGTTGACACACCAAAAACACATTTAGATGTTTGTATATTTATGTTGAAAGAGTTTAATCTTTCAAACAATTGTTTAAGATGAGAATAGTGTTCAACTTCATTTTTGCTAGCCACAAGGATGTCGTCAATGTATGCAAAAATAAAATTGAAATCTGATAGAATTTCATTTATGAATCGCTGAAACGTCTGTGCAGCATTTCTAAGACCGAATGGCATCCTAATAAATTCAAATAGACCAAAAGGAGTAGTTATAGCAGTCTTATGGATATCTTTTTCTTCAACTGGAATTTGGTGATATGCCCGTACCAAATCAATTTTTGAAAAAATTGTGCAGCCATGTAAATTTAAATTAAAATCATGTATATGCGGAAGCGGGTATCTATCAGGTACGGTAATATTATTTAATTGACGATAATCGCCACAAGGTCGTCAATCATTGGAATCCTTTTTAGGAACCATGTGCAAAGGCGATGCAGCCGAAGAAGAAGATGGCCTGCATATTCCAAGTTGAACCATGTATTCAAACTCCTTTTTGGCTACTTTTAATTTAAATGTGTCCAAACGCCGCGGACGACAATACGGGAGATGTGAGTTTGTTATGATTCTATGTTTTGTGTTATGATGTATAGGTGCAGAAAAATCGGGTGTTGAAGTTAAATTTGGAAATTGTCGTAATAAATTATCATATATAGTCCCAAATTAAAAAAAAATTTTGGGGTAGGTATTGTAGTTGATTTGATTTCACCAATAGTATGCAATCTAGTGGTGGAATCAATCAACTTTTTATTTTTTACATCAACTAGTAAACCAAATTTTTGTAAAAAATCTGCCCCAATAATTGCCTTAGCAACGTCAGCAATTGTAAACACGTATGAAAAATTCCTGTGTAAATTTAATGATACTGGGATTAATCTTTTTCCGTACGTGTTTATTCGCGTCCCATTTGCCGCTGATAAGTTTGAAAAAGAATCTTTAATAGATGACGGGAAAAATTTTTTAGGAATAACTGAAATGTCTGCTGCCGTGTCTATTAAAAATTCAATATTGTTTTTTTTTATCGAAAATAAATAAACGATTTGAAATAGATTGTATCGAAAGCTTTGATGAGAATTTATCTCTAATTTGGAATTTGGAAAATTGAGATGTGATTTTTTTATTTGGGACTTTTAATCGTTTTTTTGAGAAACGTTTGATTGTTGGGCAATAAAAAATTTATAAAATGAGCATTCGGGACCTTTACATTTTTTTGAATTGCCCCCAAATTTATTATGATACCAACATATTAGATTCCCTTCGTTCGAAGAAGATCTATTTCTAGAACTGTTTCTAGATGTAGTTCTTGAGCGATGAGAAATAAATTGGTTACAATTATGATCGCAACAACGAGATTGATATTTATTAGGTAAGTTATTTTTTAGTTTCATATCTAAAGAATAAATTTGCTGTTCTAAATTTCTCATGTCTTCGTCATGTGTTTGTTTATTTTTTGTTACTGTGTAAATCAACCGATTTTAATTCGGATGTCGGTAAACGTTTTTCGGTCGTCTGAAAGAAGGTGCCGGGTTTTCGTGCAAACTATGTGGTGCACGGATCGGTGTACGGAAAATCAAAGGAAGAAGTAGTGTTCCAAATATTATCAGCGAGGGAAAGAAGCTCATGGAGATCTTTTTTCCCGGAGGAGAGAAGCGGGATAAGGATAGATTGGGGTAAGCGACGTTCCCATATTTTTATAAGTAAATCTGGTGTAACAATGGGTGAATCAGCGACCATTGCAGCAAGTTCACGATGGAATTCAGATGGTCGCTGGTTCCCCATTTGTCTGCCCGAAAGAAGATCATCAAGCCTTTTATGTTCGCGTGAAGATAATCGTTGAATTAACGCGTCTTTTATCGCGGTGTAAGGGGTATCTGGATGTGGCGCATGAATTAGATCAGATACCGTAGTAATTAACTCCGATGGTAAATTTGCTAAAATGTGCGTGAATTTAGTTTGTTCCGTCTTTATCCTTTTAATAGAGAATTGTGCATCTACTTGCGCGAACCAAAGGGCTGGGTTATTCGTCCTGAAAGGTGGTAGTTTTATATTTGAAATTTGCTCAAGTTCTGTATGACAGTCAACGTCACCTTTTTCCGATGTCATTTTATATTTAATTTTGATATTTTATTTGTTTTTTTGTACTGCTACCAACCCTATGATAAATTTAATTTTGTAAATAATGCAATTAATAACATTATTTTTTTTTGTTGATATTAATTTGATTTTTTATATTAAATATTTATAGTTCTTTCTTTAAATATTTAAGGGGAAAAATGCACGTACCTCAAACGAAAATAATATGAAATCTTCTAAAAAATCTTCAAACAGCAGAATATTCCAATAGAATAATTAAAAATTTTGAAAGTATTCCGGGTGTTCCAGGTTTTGAAAATTTAGTCATATACACTCAGCAGCAGAAGTCTGCGTACAAAAAACTTGTAATACTTTAATTGAAAAAATAAGAGTCATAATCTAATGTGATAAACTTGATTTTTTTTTTATTTTGTATATTAACTACATATAATTCTATTAACAAAATATGCTTCAACAAAACAGAAACAGTAGTTATAGAAAAAAAATCAAAACTAAAAACTCTACAAATAACGGGTATGCAAAAATCTGCGTACAAGTCAGGATAGTATTTATAAAAAATTCATAAATGAGATCATTGTTTCTATATTAATATGAGGTCGGATAACCTTTACGTTTAATGACCTCCCTTAAACGTTTAGGCATGGAATGCACTAATTTCTTCGTTTCGTCCGAACTGATTTTGGCCCATTCCTCAATCATAACATTTTTTAACGTTTCCTTCGACGTTATGTTGTGTTGCAGAATCCTGCGTTCCAGTAAATCCCAGAGGTGTTCGATGGGATTTAAGTCCGGCGATTGTGGAGGTGTTTTAAGTTGCTTTGGGGTATTGTATAGTAGCCAAAGCTTAGTGTTGTGGGCGCAATGTTTGGGGTCATTATCTTGTTGAAAAAAGTATTCGGGCCCCAAGCCCAAGTTTTCGATGCTAGGCTTCAAATTTTCTTTTAAAATGTCTATATACATTTTATGGTCCATTGTCGATGTTATGAAAACCAACCTTCCCACCCCTTTGGTGCACATACACCCCCAAACCATAACTCCACCACCTCCGTGTTTTACAGTCGCTTTCAAATTTTCGGGATTAAGGGCAGTATTAGGTTTTCTCCATACACGTTGCTTACCCTTAATGCCGAAAATGCAAAATTTGTTCTCACCTGTAAAGAGAACTTTCTCCCAGAATTCAATGGGCTTGTCTAAGAGTTTTTTTGCAAAGGCGATCCGCTTCTGACGATTGACCTCTGACACAAATGGCTTTTTTCGTGCAACGCGACTGTGATAGTTAGCTTTTTTTAACGTCCTTCTCACCGTATTTTTGCTGATAGTTTTTTGAAATTCTTCTTCTACATTTTCTACTATTTTTTTTTTGCCGTCAGCCTAGGTTCTTTTTTAACCTGCTGTACAATTTTTCGCTTCTCTCGGTTTGTTAAAAGGGGTCGCTTCTCTCGGTCAGATCGCGGACGTGAGAGGTAATCTTCAGTGTCTTTATAATTATTAATTACTCTTTGAATGGAAGAGTGTGACCTGCCGACAGTTTCTCCTATTTTTCGAAAAGATTTTCCCTCTTTCCATAACTTTACAATAATTTTTCTCTCTCCCAATTCAATTTCCTTTCCTTTCGTGTCCATTCTAACTTTTAGCTTCTAAGCCTCTGCTAATTTAATTGACACCGATTATCTTTTATTTAAATCGGAAAGCGTACATCGCCAACTACGTATTTAAGTAAATAAGTATATTTTGGAGAAGGCGTTTTTATTTGTACGCAGATTTTTGCATACGCATTATTTGGAGAATTTTTAATTTTAATTTTTTTTGTAACTAATATTTCTGTTTTATTGATGCATATTTTGTTAATAGAATTATATGTAGTTAATACACAAAATAAAAAAAATTGAAGTTTATCACATTAGATCATGACCCTTATTTTTTCAGTTGAAGTGTTAGAAGTTTTTTGTACGCAGACTTCTGCTGCTAAGTGTATTTCGTGTTTCGTCGTCGAAAATTTTTATATTACTTCATTTTTCTTCGTCCGGAATTTCTATATTGTCTCGTTTTTCTTTGTCAGAGATTTTATATTATTTCGTGTTTCTTCGTCGGGGATTTTATGTTGTTTCGTGTTCCTTCGTCGGGGTTTTGATGTTGTTTTGTGTTTCTTCGTCGGGGTTTTGATGTTGTTTCGTGTGTCTTCTCGGGGTCACCAAAATGTGGCTGTTGTAGCCAACAATATTTTTGTAATTTTACTCTTATAAAAACGACATACAACTTCTTCTATGTGTCTTATTTATTTATTTTTTATTATGTCTTCTTTTTTTTTAAACAACAACGACTAAGATATTTTTAAATTTTAAAATAAATGAACAATGAAAATGGAAACGGGATCCGCTACAGGCAGTATTAGGTTTTCTCCATACAAGTTGTTTACCCTTAATGCCGAAAATGCAAAATTTGCTCTCATCTGTAAAGAGAACTTTCTCCCAGAATTCAATGGGCTTGTCTAAGAGCTTCTGACGATTGACCTCTGACACAAATGGCTTTTTTCGTGCAACGCGACTGTGATAGTTAGCTTTTTTTAACGTCCTTCTCACTGTATCTTTGCTGATAGTTTTATGAAATTCTTCTTGTACATTTTCTACTATTTTTTTTTGCCGTCAGCCTAGGTTCTTTTCTAACCTGCTGTACAATTTTTCGCTTCTCTCGGTTTGTTAAAAGGGGTGGTCTACCAGATCGCGGACGTGAGAGGTAATCTTCAGTGTCTTTATAATTATTAATTACTCTTTGAATGGAAGAGTGTGACCTGCCGACAGTTTCTCCTATTTTTCGAAAAGATTTTCCCTCTTTCCATAACTTTACAATAATTTTTCTCTCTCCCAATTCAATTTCCTTTCCTTTCGTGTCCATTCTAACTTTTAGCTTCTAAGCCTCTGCTAATATAATTGACACCGATTATCTTTTATTTAAATCGGAAAGCGTACATTGCCAACTACGTATTTAAGTAAATAAGTATATTTTGGAGAAGGCGTCTTTATTTGTACGCAGATTTTTGCATACGCATTATTTGGAGAATTTTTAATTTTATTTTTTTTTGTAACTAATATTTCTGTTGTATTGATGCATATTTTGTTAATAGGATTATATGTAGTTAATACACAAAATAAAAAAAAATTAAGTTTATCACATTAGATCATGACCCTTATTTTTTCAGTTAAAGTGTTAGAAGTTTTTTGTACGCAGACATCTGCTGCTAAGTGTATATATTGTATATTACAGTACAAGTGAGGAAACTAAGGTTTTTCACTCACGCGTATGTCAGATTTACACACGAGCCGTAGGCGAGTGTGGAAAGACATACAAGTGAGTGGAAAATATTGGTTTCTCACGTGTGCTGTATAGCGTTTTGTTCAATCCTACTATTTAGAGAAAATTCGGTCTTAAAATTCGTTAATTCTTGGCTGACGACACTTTTTGACATTGTTATCCTCGTAATTGATTGATAAACAACCAGTTGTGTCTAATTGTGAAACTTTTTGATGTTGTCATATTCTTAATTGATTGATAAACAACCAATTGTGTCAAATTGTTAATTGTCATCATTACGCAAATTAATTAAGATTAATAATTTATACAAGTGAAATACTTCATTTAATTTTCCTTGGGTGCTCTCTACCGTTTTTTAGTTCACATCCGTTACGTTTAAACAAAGAGTTGTACCTTTAAAGGTTTAAACTTTGCTAATAGTGGATGAAAAAAATTAGAGTGAGTGAAAAATATTTTCACTCACTCGTTGCTATGAATGTTAGCAGAGTGAGTGAAAATAACAACTTTCAACACTCGTATCTACGCTAGAAACTAGCAATCCCAAAGGTAGGATTGAACAAAAGAATTTATTTTCAAAATAATATGTAAAAATATATTAAAAAAATATTGTTGTCTTGTTCATTCAGAGTCAGTTTCTTCCGCAGAAGGCCGACATTGACGTGCAGCATAACTAACGTGACCGTTTTTATTTCGACTGAAAACGGGACAAATCTGGGTACTTTTGTCGATAATTAGGTGCAGTCTAAAATTATTAAAATTTCTACAAAATTTGATATAGTTTCTTAAAGACTTGCAATGCTTCCAGAAGACTTATTATTGCTGCTAGAAGTCTTGATATTGCTTTCAGAAGACTTGAAATGATCTCAGACGACTTGAAATACTTTTAGAAGACTTAGAATGTTTCTAGAAAGCTTGACACTACTTCCAGAGGACTTAATATTGCTTATAAAAAACTTAATACTGCTTCAAGGAGACTTGAAAAGTTTCCAGAAGACTTGGAATGCTTCTAGAAAACCTGATACTGCTTCCAGAAGTTTTAATATTGTTTCTCGAAGACTTAACATGCTTCTAGAAGATATGATATTGCTTCTAGAAGATTTAAACTACTTCTAAATGGCTTGTTATTGCTTCCAAAAGACTTAAAATGCTTTTAGAAAACTTGATACTACTTCCGGAAGTCTTGATATTGCTTTTAGAAGGCTTAATACTACTTCCAGAAAATTTGATACTGCCCTTGGAAGACTTGAATTGCTTCCAAAGGACTTGATACTACTTGTAAAACTGTTTGTAAAAACTGGATACTGTTGATGAACCAATTGACTATGCTTTGAAAATATTAAATACTATTGAACAAAATGCACAATCTTTCCGTAAGGAGTCCATAAACTGTTAATTAAAGGTTTAATACTGCTGGAAGAAGACATTTTTATGGTAAAAAGGGAAGAACTGTTAATAAAATTTAATTGTCCTTCCAAAATATCAAATACTCTTGCAAAATACATCATCATATCTGCTAAAAGCTAAACACTGACAAAAAAACTGAAAAAAGTTTAAATACTGCCAATTAAAGACTAGATACTGCTTGTAAAACTTTGCTTGTTTTATCAACCTTTTTTGGAGAGTGCAAGCCAATTCCTTTTAGGTATTACAACTGCATCTTATTATGTAGTTAAAGAAGTACAGTAAAGCGTTGTTAATTCGTACAACCCCAAATCCGAATTCCCTGATAATCTGAACAAAATTGAAAAACGTAAAATTTGCATTATGTCCCTTGTAATCCGAATTGGTAAGAGATTCGCTAATCGGAAAAGACTATTCATTCTATCTGCAGAGAAAGACGATTAATTCCAAAACACTGAAGAGCATATCTATGAAAAAAGCTGAGTCCATACCTTCTAAGGATTGCAAATCCTTGTAATTCATTAGCAAAATGGTAAAGATGTGTATTTCAAAAATCAGCTGAGGAAAAAGAATCTGATGGCGGCATTCCACTGTCCATTCAATAATTTATGTATCATGCTGCAACAAATAAGGCAATTTCTCCATGATGTTGGGATAATACTCTTATACTTGACCATTTTAATGATCGTTAAATTGAATAAAATTAAGCAATGTTGGAAGAAATTGCAACTTGATACCATCTCACATATTGACTTGAACTTAGAAGTTTTGTTGTTTTGGATTTGATTTTTTGTTATATAATGTCATGAAATTGAAGTTTGACTCAACGCAACTATAAAAGGAAAAATCAAACCTAAAATATGGAAGAAAAAAATTCGGAATATTTCCAAAAATTAAAAATTATTCTAAATTTTGGGTATGGGCTCATTTTGAAAGGTATGAAGTTGGAGTTTAACCCAATTCAACCCAACCACAGAAGAATTTTGGGTTTGATTTTTTGTTATATGAGAGATGGCATGATGTTGAAGATTAACACCATTCAGCTATAGAAGGAAAAATCAAAATATTCCGTGTACTTCATACTTAATAATTTGAAGTTGGAACTCAACCATAGAAGAAAAAATTCATATCATGCCTCATATTGAATGGTGTGAAGTTAGAACTCAACCCAATCCAAGTATAGAAAAAAAACACGGAATATTTCCAAAAAGCTTAGAAGATAAAACTTAGAAAAACCTAGCAGTGACTTGCATCTGGTACAGAGTGTTTGTAAAAGGGTTTACTACTGCTTCCACATTTTGAGAAAACTTCGGTGTTTCCTCCCGCCTGTTGTTCGTCGCAACCTTTGTTACTCTCTTATCTTCCCTCATATTGATTATGGTGATGTGGTATATCCTGATCTTTCTTTAACTCTCCTAAATTGTATTCGTTACATCTTTGATCTCGGGAGGTTTCAGCACATAACGCCGTATCGTAATTATTTGCAGATGCTTACTTTACAGAATCGCAGGTCTTTTCGGATACTTTCTGCTTTGTACAAGGTTCTGCAGAGCTACACTTCTGCATATTTGTCTGACTCATTTAAGTTTTTATCGTCGCATGGTTTGTCCACACGATCCAGTTCTGATACCACCTTAATGTTTCCGGTTCATGCTACTGAGATTTCTCACAAATCTTTTACAGTACGATCGATTGCGTTATGGAATGATCTACATATTGCTATTCGCAATGCAACAAGTCTTTTAAAAATTCTAGTTGTGTCTTTTAAAAATTTATGAAATGCCATCTTCTTACTCTCCAACTGTCTTCTTAACTTCTTTGCGTTTGTTGTCTATCCTGTATGATGATAATTGATGTTTGCTCCATTTCTAATCCCGCAAAGGATATCATATTACCGCAGCAAGCCATAATCTCTGAGTTTAATTTTATACACAGTAGTAGTAGTTGTAAGCGATATCTTCCAAGAGGAAGATATCGCTTACAGCGATAAATTGATCCTTTTGTCTTGATGTTTATATGTTGCTAATGTATACTTTTCTTTTTGAAATTTCTTTTTTTGACATATAAGATCTATTATAACATTTAGTCCTTTAGATGTTTAGGGCAATTGTAGGTCCTTAATGAACCTTAAAATTGCTCCAAGGATTTGTTCCTTCATGTCGGTGGCGGTCAGGAGAGGTTTACCGAAAATATTGTGTCTTAATGTGGTCGGTTGTTTTTGACTCGGCGTTGTAAAGACGATAAGTTTGATCCTCGGCTTCCATAATATGGAAAAGATTGCTTTTGCTGAGGCTTGAAACCTCTTGGGTTTTATTATGCGAAGAGTTTATCATACTTTTCGTCTGTCTGTGACCTGGAAGTTCTTTCCAGCATGAAGCTATCTTTGAGGCCTCCCATTTGTTAATTACCTGTTTTATGTAACTTTTTAGTAGTGCACTGCCCGGTTGGAATCCAATGAAGCGCGGTTTCGCAGCTTGTCTGCTTTCGTGTTGTCCTCAACGTCACTGTGACTTAGAACCCGCCATGGTGTAACATCATTTCTTCTAGTGAGATCTTTCAGATTGCTGCTACATTTTCTGATCAGTACATAACCACACGTAAAGGACTGGATTACTTTCAGGGCGGCCAAACTGTCTATAAAAATGATAATGGCTGCACCGATTTGCTCCTTTTGAAGGTTCAAAGCGGAAGCAGAAGTTTATTGCAAGAAGTTCTGCTTAAGAAATAGTTGAGTCCGGACATAACTGTCCTTGAAGTACCAGTATACTAGGCAAGGACTCCTCTTTCTAGTTGAGGCTCATCTTTCGTTCGATAAGATCTGTCTTAATTTCGATCAAGAAATTTAGAGTCCACTGAGGTTACCTTGCATCAATTTCGGTGAAGAGCATATTCTCATGATAAGTCATTTAAGGCTGCCATTTTTGTGAATGTAGATGGAGTGGTGTAAGATCGAGTAAGGGTTTCAGAGACAAGATCTCGCCGCATCTGTTATGTTAAAATTATGATTTATTTTTAACCACTAAACCAGTGAGATCCCAATTCTGTCGAAGGAGCCTACGGCAGATCTGGTTAGCCATGATGCCCTGTTTCCTCACCTTATCTAATAGTAAGTGGGAGTTCCAATTTAATTTGCTATCTAAAATTACCCCTAGGTACTTAGCCTTTGATTTGAGGTTTATAGTTTTAGCTTCAATGGAGAATACTCGCAACTACAGCTTCCTTCTCTGAGTGAAAAAGGGACCTCTATTTTGTTAAGATTGATGCTGGTCCTTTACTCCTGCACCAAGTGCTGGTAAATAGTAAAGCTTTTTGCATTAGTGGAGTTATGATTGTATCATATTTGCCTCGGATTGTGATTATCAGGTCATCAGCGTATCCCCGAATCGTGAACTCATTTTTTGTTAAAGTCATTTACTACCAGGCACCATAGGAGAGGTGAGAGTACTCCCTTTTGGAGACATCCTTTTAGTGGCTTTATAGTCAACGACTTGCCTCCTAAATTGGCTGAGATCTGTCGGCTATCCAGCGTAGATATTTATGTTTAGAGCATATTGAGTTCTTTCTTTAGTTACAATTGTCAACTCTATGGTGCATCTTAACGCCTGAAGATCAGTAATTGTTGATTTTACTTTCTGGTAGGCATGTTGAGTTGGATGGAGTGGATTGGTGACAAGCACACCATTCCTAAGGTAGTGGTCAATTACCTTTCTCATCCTTTTTAAAAGAAAGGAAGTTATGCTGATCGGTCTATATGAAGATCACCTTTACTTTCCTCCATAACGTAGGTACATAGCTGTAGCTATAACTGAATGCAAGTCTTCTATGTTTTTTTGCTGAAAAGTAGGCAAAATTTCATCTCGTCCAGGTGATATTAAGTGGTTAAAATTGGAGAGGAGGCCATAATGAACCCTAAACTGAGATAACAAAGTTCCTCAATTAAAACACTTTTTAATTGAGGAATTTTTGAGATTTATAACACTTTTTCATTTTTTTCTTTGTTTTTTTTATAAAACTTAGAAATGGTGAGATCTTTTGGATTGTTGATTACAAATCTGAGATAAGAATTATAAATTTTTCAAAAATCAAGATGGTGGATATAAGATAGAAAACTAAAATTGCAAGAAAAAGGATAATATACGCCAAGCTTGATACTCGCAGGGATTTTGTGATCATTTATGGTTGGTGCAGGAAGCCTTTCAATGTACGAAACGTATATTAAAACTTACTGTTTACAGACATGTACAAGGTTTTCTTAAGGCAGGTTTTTAGAGACTACGAATAATTCTTAAATGATGATACTTTCAATTTTTGACAATTCCCCCAGAATTTTTACATCTATATTGTACCTGGTAATGGTCTAAACGTTTATGGTTTATTGTCTTTTTAGTTAGTTTTGATTTTTGGTTGATTTTTATGTTAAAATCCTAAAATTATGATATTTTGAATACCTTTGCTGTATTTCTACTGTCTTCTCAAATCTAGATTGTACCTGGTCATGGATTATGCTTTTCCATATCATTATGAACAATCTTGGAGAATGAGATCTTCAACTATTCATTCTGTTTTTTGAGTTATGAACTGTAATATCTACCTTGGTTGTATCTGTAAAATAACATCTCTGTGTCGGTTTTTAGTTTGGTGTTGTGGTTGATGTTTATGGTAAAAACCCGAAACTATGATAGTTTAATATTTTTGCTGAATTCCTGCAATTTTCTCATATCTCGGTTGTACATGACTACGGAGTATGCTTTTCTGATTTTCTGGCTCTTGTGATTTTTAAGTTATGGTCGATTTTTGTAACAAAATCCCAATATAACGACATTTTGAAGATCTGAGTCCTGAGAACTTCTTCCTTCATTGGAAGAACTCACTAAGAATTTATTCGCTTTTATCAAATTCCTAATAATTACCTAATAAATATAGATTACATTTTTTAATTTCTATACTTATCTATTCCGTTCAAGTTATATCTAATTCAACGATATAGAAAAGCCTTATTGTGCAAGAAATCTGGTGACACAAATCATGAAAATACATCTATTATATAAAATAAATAGGTTGTTCGATTGCGGATGTTATGTTCCCGATCAACTTTCTCGACAATAAACGTTTAGAATATCAAATTGCCGTAGTTGGTGAGTTATGCCGATCGAAACGAAGAGAAAATTGAGTCCAAACAACTTTTGTCACGTAGAGATTCGCTTTTTTCAGTCGCATTTTCAATTAATGCATTAATTAAATCTAATTAATCCGTATTACAAAAACTATTTAACATAAGAAAACAAACAATACAATAGCCCAAAAAAAAGAACACACTTTGAATATTAATGTTATAAATATATAATTAATTTATTTTAACATTTCTTTCTTTTGGTCGAATACAAAATTTTCACTCCTTCTTTAGATGGTGAAGTGAAATGGTATATATTAAAAAATATAGAACAATACCAAATAGACATTAAAAAAAGTAGTGAATGTTATAAGTATGGTGATAATAATCGTTGAACGATTGCCCGATGCATGCAAAAGAAGAAAGTAGGACCCCTTCTGACAACATGGAAAACTGGAACATGGTCCACTTGTTAACTACTGACTTATAATTTAACTTTTAAATATGAAAATGTAACATTATACAACCTATTATTGACATATTTATGACTTAAAGTTATAAAATGAGGAGAATGATGAGAGATTCTTTATGTAATAAAAAAGTTTGCTAAAAAAAGTTAAATTGGCCATAAATCGTAAATTATTTACAATACAATTTTGATTTAATAACTGTGTAAACTGTTTTTTTTCTCGTTTCGATTAAAGTGAGCGGAAATAATTGTTGAAACGTTTTTTTTTGTTGTTAATTTTATTCATTTATTAAACCCAAATTTGGTCTTTGGGAAACATCACTTTCTTTTTTTATATTTCCCGGTTACTTCCTGACGTTAAGAGAAAATTATTTCTGTTAAGTCCATACCAAGTATTTTTTTATTGTCGTTTTCTGTTTCTTTTAAATCTCTCTTTAAATACCATCAGGTAGTTGGCCTATATACGGGGATGAAATGCGGTAGATATCAAACACTTCGGAATCTTTTTCTTCTTTTATTTCTTGTTTCCTTTCACATGGAAAACATTTTCAACAAATTCACTTGCTTTTAATTTATTTTCCGGGATTTATATTTTAAGCATAAAATGTCTTCTATAATACATAGTAAATTGTTTTTATTTACTTTGAGACTTAGCTTAAATTAAGCAAGAATAATGAACTATAATTTTGTAATCAAAATTGTATAAGCAACTGTTTTATGTATTCGATTAGGTCAGTATTTCCACATTAGAAAATCTTCTTTCTCGTGTTTGGCATAATAAGAAATTGCGCTTTTGGAGACTCTCGTGAAAACCCGAAATATCTATGTAGATCTAGGTCTACTGTTAGTTCTAGTTTTAATTGTTCTTCACCACAAGATTGTTGTATATTTTGTTATTCAACTATTATTGAACTTAGTCTAGAGACCCAACCTAACCCAATGTTAATTATGCGAAACTTCATTTATATGGTGCGGTAGAATGGCCGAACGTTTCCTTTTACGAACAATTGAAAATAATATCTCTTAGATGACCAATATCGTCCTAAGAAATTTGACGCCCCATGGCTAGGTTTGACGAATGAAACGAGTACGCCGGTTTTCATACAATGGCCTAGTATTAATTTTAGTTTTGCTGATTTACCAAATCACTTAGTAAAGTACTCTAATTTAGTATATAACTATTCATTCTAGAGGCCTCCGTTAAAAAAATGTCTTCAGATGTATGGCTAAGTCCAAGCCAACCCAACCCTGCATATTTGAACCAAAGCCGTCCTAAGAAATTTGGTGCCCCAAGGCTGGGTTGCACGAACGAAATAGGTGCGTAGGTAGAGCGTCCCTTTTCATACAAAATTCAATGCCAGAAACAGTCCGTACCTCAGAGGGGACACCATGCATTTCTTTGCAAAAACAGGCGCCTCCCCACATAAGCTTACTTAGGACCTTCCCATGGCCCTAAGTAGCCGTAAGGTTTAGAACGGCCGTTTTCAGGGATGCACGTCTCAAATTGTTCTCGAAAGTTGGCTTCCACTCTCTCTAACATTGTTCTGTCGATTTAACTCAACATCCACACGAGTTGCTTCTTTTACTTCTTCAAGAATTTCAGATTTACATTACTCGTAAATACAGACTGTTTCGCGTGTAATATGGCGAGGGGGCAACCACCAAAAACTCCCTTCATCAATCCAACCCAACCCGAAACTCCCCTGGATCAACCCAACCCAAACCCCCCCCTGGATCAACTCAACCCAACCCAAAACAAACTTGTTAATGATTTCATCTGGATTAAAGTTGCCCTTTTCAATTATTTTTTAATGTACGGTATCAACTGCTTCTAGGAGTCATGGTACTGATTTCAGAAGACTTAATATTGCTTCTAGAAATCTTGATCTGCTTCCAGAAGACTAGATGCTGCTTCTAGTTAACCTGATACTGTTTCTAGAAAGCTTAATATTGCTTGCAGATAACTTGAAATGCTTCCGGAAGCCTTGATATTGCCTCTGCAAGGCTTAAAGTACTACTAGAAAACTTGATATTGCTTTAGATTCCAGAAAAATTGCAATGCCTAGAAGATTTGATTTTGCTTCAAAAAGTTTTAAAGTGGTTTCAAAAGACACTATAACGCCTCTGGAAGACTTCATATTGTTTCCAAAGGACTTGAATTGCTTTTAGAAGATTTACTACTGCCCCTGAAAGACTAGATACTGTAAAGGACTTGATCTGCTTCTAGAAGACTTGCTACTGCTTCTAGTTAACTTGATACTGCTTCTGGAAACTTGATATTTCTTGCAGAACACTTGAAATGTTTCCAAACGACTTGAAATGCTTGCACAAAATTTGATACTGCTGCTAGGAGAATTAATACTGCTTCCAAAGGTTCGAAACCCTTCCAGAAGACTTAAAATACTTACAAAAGTGAGCATTGAGCACTTGAACTACTTGAAGATGATTTGCTACTGCTCCTAGACGATTTGAAATTGCTTCTAGAAGTCTTGATATTGCATCCAGAATACTTGAAATGCTTCCAGTAGGCTTAAAATGCATCCAGAAAACTTCTAATATTTCTAGAGGATTTACAACATTTTCCGAACCATTGATACTGTCTTTGGATGATTTGAATTGCTTCTAGAAGTCTTGAAATGCTTCTAGAAGACTTGAACTTTAATCAACCCAACCCAAACCCCCCTCTGGATCAACTCAACCCAACCCAAAACAAATGTGTTAATGATTTTATCTGGATTAAAGTTGCCCTTCTCAATTATTTTTTTAATGTTCGGTATCAACTGCTTCTAGGAGTCATGGTATTGATTTCAGAAGACTTAATATTGCTTCTAGAAAACTTGATCTGCTTCCAGAAGACTAGATGCTGCTTCTAGTTAACCTGATACTGTTTCTAGAAAACTTAATATTGCTTGCAGATAACTTGAAATGCTTCCGGAAGCCTTGATATTGCCTCTGCAAGGCTTAAAGTACTTCTAGAAAACTTGATATTGCTTTAGATTCCAGAAAAATTGCAATGCCTAGAAGATTTGATTTTGCTTCAAAAAGTTTTAAAATGGTTTCAAAAGACACTATAACGCCTCTGGAAGACTTCATATTGTTTCCAAAGGACTTGAACTGCTTTTAGAAGATTTACTACTGCCCCTGAAAGACTAGATACTGTAAAGGACTTGATCTGCTTCTAGAAGACTTGCTACTGCTTCTAGTTGACTTGATACTGCTTCTGGAAACTTGATATTTCTTGCAGAACACTTGAAATGTTTCCAAACGACTTGAAATGCTTGCACAAAACTTGATACTGCTGCTAGGAGAATTAATACTGCTTCCAAAGGTTCGAAACCCTTCCAGAAGACTTAAAATACTTACAAAAGTGAGCATTGAGCACTTGAACTACTTGAAGATGATTTGCTACTGCTCCTAGACGGTTTGAAATTGCTTCTAGAAGTCTTGATATTGCATCCAGAATACTTGAAATGCTTCCAGTAGGCTTAAAATGCATCCAGAAAACTTCTAATATTTCTAGAGGATTTACAACATTTTCCGAACCATTGATACTGTCTTTGGACGATTTGTATTGCTTCTAGAAGTCTTGAAATGCTTCCAGAAGACTTGAACTTTAATCAACCCAACCCAAACCCCCCCCCCCTGGATCAACTTAACCCAACCCAAAACAAATGTGTTAATGATTTTATCTGGATTAAAGTTACCTTTCTCAATTATTTTTTTAATGTTCGGTATCAACTGCTTCTAGGAGTCATAGCATTGATTTCAGAAGACTTAATATTGCTTCTAGAAAACTTGATCTGCTTCCAGAAGACTAGATGCTGCTTCTAGTTAACCTGATACTGTTTCTAGAAAACTTAATATTGCTTGCAGATAACTTGAAATGCTTCCGGAAGCCTTGATATTGCCTCTGCAAGGCTTGAAGTACTTCTAGAAAACTTGATATTGCCTTAGATTCCAGAAAAATTGCAATGCCTAGAAGACTTGATTTTGCTTCAAAAAGTTTTAAAATGGTTCCAAAAGACACTATAACTCCTCTGGAAGACTTCATATTATTTCCAAAGGACTTGAACTGCTTTTAGAAGATTTACTACTGCCCCTGAAAGACTAGATACTGTAAACGACTTGAAATGCTTCCACAAAACTTGATACTGCTGCTAGGAGAATTAATACTGCTTCCAAAGGTTCGAAACCCTACCAGAAGACTTAAAATGCTTACAAAAGTGAGCATTGAGCACTTGAACTACTTGAAGATGATTTGCTACTGCTCCTAGACGATTTGAAATTGCTTCTAGAAGTCTTGATATTGCATCCAGAACACTTGATCCAGAAGACTTAAACTGTTTCCAGAAGATTTACTATTGCTCTTGGAGGCTTAATACTGATGCTAGAAAACTTGATATTGCCTTAGATTCCAGAGGAATTGCAATTCTTTTAGAAGATTTGAAGTGGTTTCAAAAGGCTTGAGAATGCTTCCGGAAGACTTCATATTGCTTCTAAAGGACTTGAACTGCTTTTAGAAGATTTATTACTGTCCCTGGAAGACTAGATACTGCTTGCATAGAACACAATTTTGCTTGCAGAAGACTTGATACTGTTTCTAAAATATTATTGTTGCAGGTGTTGTTTAATTTATTCGTCAAATTTAGCGTTATAAAATTGGCCATACTACCAGAATCGATAAGGGAAAATCAAAATACTTTGTGAAAAGACTCTGTGAAGTCTTATTTTTAAGATAGCAATTGGCAAAATTACCATATTGAAAATGTTATTGCTCCGACAGCAACAACCTTCTCGGAAACGAAGTCAATCGATAAACTTAACGAATGATTAGCACTGTTAATATACATTGTAATCTTAGGAGATGTACTGAAATGTAAAAGTGAATAGTGACGCTGATGACAAACTTTACAACAAGACGTAGACTTGCGGTTGCCTGTGAAATGACGACTTAAACAATTCTTGTACAAATTTTTAATTTCTCGAGCGTAATTTAATCGTTCATTCGGGATTTTACTTTGAAATGTTGGACAACGATAAATCAGATGAGAATGTGAACATATAGCACATTTGACATAGTTAGATTTAACCGAGTTTCGGTGAAAAGGGTAGTAGTCTTATGGTGGGTTCATGCGATGTGTTTTAGTTTTAGTCGTAGTCATAGTCATAAGAGTGAAAAGTTAAGGTATTGTGTTGTAGTAGTACTGTTCATGCAAAACCTTACGGCTAAAACGGTTTTTGTCGTAGTTACAAGAGTTGCCCAACTTTTAACTTCTTAAAGCTAAAGCCCTCGGTCACAACTTGACGCATGCGCATTTTTCTCCCTTCGTACATACAATGGCAGTGTTTTATTTTATTTTATAAATTAAGGTTAAATTGGTTAACTTTTGTATTTTATTATATTACAATTATAACAATAATTTCAATCAGGGTTGTTATGTTTTAAACAAAGTGTTTAAAACAAACTATTTTAGACTTTTTAAAACAAACAAAAAGTGTTTTAAAACATGGGGTGTTGTTAAAAGAATATTTTTGTTTAAAAATGAGCATATTCTATTTTCCTTTATATATGTTTACCGCTAAACCTACATTACAACTAAAACTTAATATGTGATTAAAAACTAAAGCAAAATTTAAACAAAAATCGTTACTCGTTTCCGCTAGATACACTACATACTTCATTTAACTCTTCCAATTTGAAGACTATTTTTGCTGCTTTATCAATTCCTAATCTATTACTTAAAGGAGATTATAATTAAGTCTTAGGAAGAAAATGTCGCTTAATATTGGTATATGATGCTACCACACCATATGTAGCTATTAAAATAATTTTAATGTAATAGCATCCAAAGAATTAAAAAAAAATCAAATGCGAAGATAGCTCAGATCAATCTGCCAGTCAAGATTTTGCATTGTCTCCAATAGTATTTAATATTTTCGATGCAAACTCAAATAGTTGATCAACAATATCAGGTTTTTTGCGATGAAAATGTTTTCTGCCAGAAGTTTTAAAAACAATATCAAGTCTTCTGGAAGCAGTATTAGGTCTTGTAGAAGCATTCAATTTTTCTAAGAGTATTCAGAGGTTATATCGATTCTGGAAGAAGTTTAAACCTTCTAGAAGCATTTCAAGTTTTTGGGAAGCAATATCAAGTCTTCTGGAAGCACTTCAAGACTTATAGAAGCAGTATTAAGTCTTTTGAAGCATTACAGTTATTCTGAACATTTTAAGCCTTTTAGAAGCAATAGAGCAACAGGTCCTTTTCAAGCAGTATTAAGTCTATTATTAAGCAGTAATAATTGAAGCAGTATTAAGTCTATGGGCAGTATCAAATCTTCTGAAAGCTGTACTAAGTCTTCGAAAAGCAATATGAAATCTTCTGAAAGCATTTCTAGTCTTCCAAAGACAATATTAAGTTTTCTGGAAGTATTTCAGGTATTCTGGTAACATTTCAAATCTTTTCAAAGTATCAGGTGCTCGAAAAGCACTATTAAGTTTTCTATAGACAGTATCAAGTCTTTTGGGAGCATGTCAAGTCTTCTGAACCCACCCAGTTTATGCTTCTGGATAATTCATTTCGACATACTCCATTGCAATATCTAATTGTCCCCGATTAATATTTGCTTCTCAAAATCGATGTATATTGGCCAAGTAATGATCGAGTGTTAACGTCATTTGTAACTGGTCTTGATCTTTCTACGCATACATTTCGTTAAAATCATCATCAATGTCTTCTTCTTTAAATAATTTAGTAATGTAAGTACGAAGGCTTTCACAATCGGTGTTAATTGAACTAAAATTAGAACCAACACTAACACTAACACTAGAACTATCACTAGAACTAATACTAGATCTAAAACAAGTCGAAACTGGTTCTAAATGGCTTCGATCCTGTTTCTGAAGAAAGCTGCAACATAGCATCCGCAACGTCAAACATTTTTTCAAAAGATGCGCAGTAAGAACCCAAAGTTTCTAGTTTTATAGGTTAAAAAGTTAAAAATATCCATTCTACCAGTATGTTAAGTTTGAAAAAATATAAATGATGATTCAGTACGTTTAACTGATTTTATTGTTTAAATTAAGACTAGTTTCGCTTTTTACAGCGAATCTTCAAAGACTACGCGTGAACGTTACAAAAATCAAGTTATTTTCCATATTTTATGTGATCGTTCAAAATATGTGGATAATTAATTCCAATATTTAACTTTTTACTACATTGAACTAATTTAAGACTTAAAAGTTAAAATTTATAAAATATGTTACATCACATTAACACGTTAAAATTATCGGATATTTTGGACTGTTTGCAGAAGCCAAAAAGCACTACATATGAGCTCTCACATATTTTTGAAAACTTTGTTTTTTGTTGAAGATTTTCTAAACTTTCTGACCATCATTGATCAACGACATATTAATCCCGGATTCGGAAAATTGGTTATTATATGAACAATTCTGGGATCCAGGAATATCGAGAATGTAATCCCTAATTCAAGCACATTACTCTAGCAGCGACAACATTTTTTTTTAATTCATATTAAATAATGAATAACAAAATATTAAATAACAAAATATTTCTAATAAATAAAACGGTTTCATTCCAGGCTTCTTTTTGTATTTCTAATTTGGCACGACTATGTCTATTTCGCTTTAATGTCCTTTGCTTAAATATTGCATGAACCAATATCTTTTCTTACAACTAAAGTTAATGCTAACGGTTAAGACTAAAACCAAAACATGTTGCATGAACCCACCATTAAATTGACGAGGGGAGTTTTTAAGTTTTTCTATGGAAGTCTGGGAATTTGGCGATGTTAATTGAACAGAGTCAACAACCCTGGCTTGATCTTCAAAAAAGGTAAGTAAACTTTTTAATGACGAAATGGCAACTTCACCTTATTCCACTTGAAATTTAGTTTTTATAACATCATCTAATTTTTGTAGCAACATATTAAAGAGCAAAAAATCCCAAGAATCAACAGGAAACTCAAATTTGCGCAGAACTTATAGATTTTCGGAAAAAGCATCAATCAAATTTCGAATGCTCTTAGAAGATTTATTATTTGTTGGTTTCAAACTTTGTATGTCATTATAATAGTTACCAAAACGACGTTTGTTTTGATATCTCTTTTTCAGTGCTTCCTAAGCAATAAGATAATTGTGATTAGTGACAGGAATACTTTTAATTAAATTAAGTGGTTCACCAAGCAAAGATCCCAACAAATATTGATGTTTTACTATATTAGAAGGTGACAAATTATCGTGAAACATCGTCCGAAACAAGTCCAAAAAGGATGACTAAAATTTGAAATTTCCATCAAATATTGGAATTGTTATTTTATTTAATTTGGATGAAACGGGAATGTTGTTGCCAAAAGACGGTCGTGTCAACAAGTTGTGTGTCAATTGTGCGAAAATAAAATAGAATTTTGAAAGGTGTAGAGGCAATATAAAAGTGAAAGGTGTGTGGAAAACTACAAAAGAACCTGTAATTGAACTGTGTAAGTGTGGATTTTGTTTTTAGAACAGGTTTTGTTGTTAAAATTAAAAATTATTTTGGACGACATAAATGAAGTTTTGTCAATCAAAATTAAGTGTCAACTTCTGTAATTAAAATTAACAGAATTATTTTATTTAAAATTGTGGAATAGAACCTAAACTGAATTTATTGACGATAGACCGTACCAGTGTAAAGGAAGCCCGTGCGAACATGAAGGTTGCAGTTGGGTGGGAGCCGAGTGCAAAAAAAGAAATACACTAACTATACCTTCAGAAGATGAAATGGTTTATAAAAACAGAGAAATAAATACCGAAAACATTAAACAACAAACGAGAAATAAAAGAAATAACAATAAAACTTGAAAGACAAGTTGAAATCATTAATAGAGCTTCTATTAAAGACTGGCTCAACAAAACCAAATACCAACAAATGGAAAAAATAATGTACGACGCAGATATTCAAACTAAAACCCAAACAAAAGAAATAGGAACACAAACCTATGAAGATAACACTTTACATAATATAACATAAAGTGAGGAAATAGATGAATGGGAACAAATGAAAGACTCACCGTGGACGGAGGAAATATACAAAAACACTGAAATAAAAGTTGGCAATCCATTAAACACGGTAAATGAAATTATAAAAGTTATGATAGAGGAACCGGAGGATGTGGATATGACCCGAGGAATACAAAAGGCATTTAAATAAAAAGAGCGATATCCGGAATTATTACAAATTAGCGGAGACGTAGGTTTTGTAGAGCAAAACTACAGAGTGGGGTCTAGAAACGGAATGGAAGAAGGCAAAAGGAAAATAATTAAACTAAAATATGATGGATCAAAAAATGATTTACATAAAAAATAGGTTGCCCTAAAATATGAACTAAAAGAGGGAGAAAAAGCAGCAATACATTCAATAGACAAAATGAGCATAGACCACTACAGAAAAATGCATCTTTCACGCATCCGAAAAAAGAATTGATATTTATATATAAAAGGCTAATGATCAGGCAAGGGAAGATATCAAAAGACGAAATACGTACGCACTAGTATTAGAAAATGGGGAAAAATCATATAAAGACTGTCTAAAATATGTAAAAGAGGTACTGAGTGATAAGCAAATAAAAGAAACAATAAAAAGTATAAGAAGTACAAGAGAAGGCAAAGTTCTGATTACAACTGATAGAGACCAAGACGCAATTAGTAAGGCGCAAATAGCCATCCAGAGAGGAACAGAAAGCAAAGTAATTGTATGAAAACTAGGAGATGAGACAGAAACACTGCACATAAGAGGGATGGATGCAGTAACAGTAAAGGAAGAAATAGAAGAAGCAATTAAAAATGAACTTGGAGAACAAAATATTATGTTAGAAATGAGCAATCTGAGACCCATGCGAGGAGACACACAAGCAATAACAGTGAAGATGAAAAGAAACCTTGTGGAAAAATTGTTAAAGGGAAGTTCAATTAAAGTAAGGTTTACAAGATGCAGTGTAGAGAGAAGGTTAATAGTTGAAAAATGCTATAAATGCTGGGAGTACGGGCATATACATCAAAGGAATGCAAAGGACCAGATCGGACAAGACTGTGCTATAAATGTGGAAAAGAAGACCATAACCAGAAAAACTGCGAAAAAGAGGAAGCGCCCAATATGTAAAGAAGATGGACACAAAGCGGGCATAGGAAAATGTAAAGCCTTTACGGCAGCACTTTCCTTAGTGCGGAAGGAACAACGCAAATGCAATGTCTAATAAAAAAATCACAGAACAGCTAAAAGTATTACAGCTAAACTTTAATAGAACAAAAGCGGCGCATGATCTGATGGAAAAAACGGTACGGGAGAGAGAGGTAGATATATTGATAGGATGTGAACCAAATATGAAACATGAAGGAAAACAATATTGTAATAAAGACTGTGATACTTTTATAAATATATATAATGATTTAAATGCGATCAGTTATTTTGAAGGAAAATGTTTTGTGAGTGTAGAATTGAAAAATTTTGTTGTGATATCGTGTTACTTCTCGCCAAATCGTCCTTTAAATGAATTTGAAGATTTATTAAATAACATGCAGCTAACGATAAAACAATACAAAAAAGAAATATTAATGGGAGGAGATCTAAATGCTAAAACATTTATTAATTGGCTCTAATCAATCGAATAAAAGAGGAGAAGTATTAGAAAATTGGTTAGTTAGTAATGGTTTAATTACATTAAATGAGGGAAATGTTCCAACTTACTGCGGACCTACAGGAAATTCTATCATAGATTTCACTGCAGCAACTATGAACCTAAGTAAAAAGGTGGAAGGATGGCGTGTGGAGGATGAACATGACAATTTGAGTGATCATCAAACTATTATGTTTAATATAAATAAAGAAAAAAATGATAAAATGCAGGAAAGCGGTGGAATAGTGAATAGTAAATGGCTGACATCAGAGAAAATTTTTAAAAAAATAATGAAAGATGAAACACTACTGTTTAAAGACAAAGAACCGAAAACACCAGAGAATTTGGTAAAAAACATCAAAGAAATCTGCGAAAAACAATGTTTAAAACTGGATGGAAATGTGTTATATCGAAAACCGGTATACTGGTGGAACAAAGAGATAGCAGAAAAACGAAGAGAATGTAATGCATCAAGAAGAAGAGTAACAAGAAGTATTGCAACAGAACAGGTAACACGGAAGAAATAGAAAATTTAAAAGCACAACATAAAAAAGATAGAAACGAATTAAAGAAGTTAATTGCAAAAAGTAAGAAGCAAAAATGGAACGATTTCTGCGCAGAATTGGAAAATGATGTATGGGGCAAAGCATACTAGATAGTGACTAAAAGATTAAAACTAAAAAATAGAGCGACTATAGATGACGAAATGGTAGAAGAGAAAGTAGAAAAATTATTTCCGAAACATAAAGAGCTGGAATATCCAATTAGCCCGGAACCTATGGAAATCCAGAATTTCAATGAAGATGAGTTGCAGGAAGCAGCATCAAAAATAAGAAAAAAGAAAGCAGCTGGACCGGATGGAATCCCGCCTGAAATATTACGACTTCTAACAACAAAGTTTCCAAACGAATTCCTAGAAACATTCAATAACTGTTTATCTACAGGAGAATTCCCAGATATCTGGAAAAACGCAAGGTTGGTGTTAATTGAAAAACCAAAAAAGACAGGACAAAGATCGACGTACCGACCACTCTGCCTATTAGATACTACAGGAAAACTTCTGGAGGGCTTACTAAGAGATAAAATACAAATTGAAATTGATAAAAATGAACTCTTAAATGAAAACCAATACGGATATAGAAAGGGAAGGTCAACAATACAAGCTATTTCGAAAGTACAAGAAATTACAGATAGGATAAAGAAGAAAGCGCTAAAAAACCAAGAACTGTGTGTTTTAATTCTATTACATATAGAGAATGCTTTTAACTCAGTTCCTTGGAACGGGATAATAACAGCGCTAAAAGAAGGAAAGATTAGTCCGTACTTAGTAAGAATGGTTAAAAGCTATCTCTCCAACAGAAGTGTAACTGCTCAAATGGTAAAAAGTACAAAGTCACATGTGGAGTACCGCAGGGTCCTTTATTGGGACCAATGTTATGGAACCTATTCTATGACAAGATCCTAAGAACAAATTTTGAATCCGGAGTCAAATTAATAGCATACGCGGCCGACCTTGTGCTTGTCATAAAAGCCAAAGACCCCACACAATTAGAGGATAAAGCAACCTACGCCGTACAACAGGTGATTGATAAACTCAATGAAATGGGACTAAAGACTGCGACCCATAAAACCGAAATGGTTCTCCTACAAGGCCGAAGGAAACTAAAGACCCTCCACTTACAAATAAACGGAGTAGTCATTGAAAGTTCAGACAAAGTTAAATATTTAGGAGTGTTTCTGAACAAAGACATGACTATGACGAAACACGTAGTAGAAACAGTAAATAAAGCGACGTATATGTGTAACCTTCTCATGAGGCTGATGCCAAACATAGGGGGACCAAGAGCAAGGAAAAGAAGGTTGTTGTCAACAGCGGTCACATCAGTGATCCTATACGCGTCACCAACGTGGCAAAGATGCCTGAAACACAAGCGATATCAGAACCTACTGACTAAGATAAATAGAAAATTAGCCATAGGTATTTCTGCGGCTTATAGGACGGTATCCGCGAAGGCTATACAGGTGATCGCAGGACTCCCACCCTTGGACTTAAAAATACAAGAAAGGACAGAACTGTACGTCAGTGGAAAAGCGGCAAGACATAAGTGTAGGGAACGACTAATGAGTAGCTGGCAGACAAAATGGAGAAGGTACGAAGGTTGGACAAGAACTTTAATTGCTGATATAGAACCCTGGATTATGAGAAGTTGGGGGGAAACGGATTATTACATGACTCAAGTGCTGACTGGACACGGGATTTTTAGGAAATATCTGCACGATATAAGAAAGACTGACACGGACGAATGCTGGTTTTGTCAGAACGTGGACACAACAGAACATACATTGTTCCATTGTGAAGCATTTAGTTTCGAAAGACTCCAATGTGAAGAGACATGTGGACAAAAACTAAGGAAAGACAATATGATTAATATAATGCTCGAACATGAGGATACATGGGCTGCAGTAAGTGATATGATTACAACGATTATGAAGAAAAAAGAAAAAGCCAATGTTACGCAGTAAGTAAAAGGAATATTTCCCCGATGAAATGCCCTGACGAGCGGTTCCGGGAAGAGAGGGGGAAAGGTTTTAGACGGTCGGGGTACATATCCCAACCCGTCACTATCCGGCCGCTTGATATCTTAGGCCGGGTGTCTGTACGCAGATTTCCTAATCCCCTCTATAATAATAAAAAAAAAGGATGAAACGGGAGGAATCGAGATTACTTCAGTTCTTCATAATTCTATTTTGATGGATTTGATTGAATAGTAGCTTGTATCGGCTTGACGACAAACAATTTCGTGCTCTTCAAATTGTTCATCGTCTATTTTGAACTCAACCTAAATTTGCAGCATCTCTTAAGATTCAAAAGTTTGTTCTCCGAGGTTTCCCGATGATTTAACCCAGTAATAGGAGAGCCAGAGTTTTCTTTTTACTCGCTCGGTTACTTTCATTAAATTATGAGCCTGATTTGTCCATCATCTTGGTCCGCAGGAATTATTTTATCTATCCGTAATCTGAGAATGAGTCTATATTTAGTACCTGAGTTAGCAATTTTTCAACTGTCATCACATAATTGTATTTGAATGATATAAAACAACTTTCGCATACAGAGTTTAAGAGAAGATGCATTTACTAAAGTTTTACTACCATCACTTATGGTACCATTTGGTAGACACTTTACTATAAACATACATACAGGATCGACGTTAACTCAATCCTTTTCATTTCATTCATAAAACAAATCATAAATACATAAAGAAATCATTTATCTCAAAGCTAACAAGCGCCAAAGTGAAATCAGTAATCTTTAAGGAAAAAAATTAATTATCTCTTCATAAAGTTCCCCATACACCAGATGTCCATAAGAAATTAAAAACAGCTCGGGGAGAAATTGTTTCACAAATGCTGTTACAATTTATATCATAAACAGTTTACAAGAAAAGTGAAACTGGATTTAAACTGATTTATCGCTTAATCTTAACAAAATTAATAATCAAAGAAAGTTAAAGAAATAATTAAAATTTATAACGATTTTAAATATTATTGTGCCATATTAAAATTATTTATGGGAGTTGTGACACAAAAAATAGACTTTTTTTCTTTTAGTGGGAGGACCCCCCCAGGTGAGTTCAGAAGACGACTTCTGGTGGAAATCTTCAGCTTACCATTCAGTTCTTACGGTGACACGGCGAGTAAACAGTTCGCGTTGTCCGCTTTCAACGTAAAGTCGATCAAAACGCGTTAAAAATTAGATTATTATTTCTTTAAGGTGAACTAGTTCCAATAAAAAAGTTAAAATTTTTAATTTTTTTGTTTAACTTGGAAGTTATTAATTTTAACGGTAAGTTTTTTTTTGTAATTAAATCTTAAAATAATAACAAGATTAAGTTTCTGTAATATATATTACAGGATGAAGGTCTTTTTAATTATTTTTAATTTTAAACGGCAAATATTTCTTTTTTATTTTTATTTTATTTTATCTCCCATAAAGTTTATTGGGTACTTATTTCAAATATGACATAGAGACATGAAAGTTCTGAAAGCAAAGAAAGTAAAGACCGTTTCTTCTTCCTCTTTATCGGCCGTAAATAATACTTCTTGAACAAATCAAGGTCACGAACGACATATTCTATTGGACACTTTCATCATTTTCATCTTCAATTCTATTCAATTTGACAATGAGGATCATTTACATTAACCACATGTTATCTTTTTTTAATTAATTATCTCTTTGCTACTTTCTTTTGGCCTCATTCTTTTCAGAATTTTTAATATTAATAAATTAAAAATTTATCGAATTATGCAAGGAAAGAAAAATTTTTCACAAAACAATGAAAGAAAAGTCTCACGATTTTTCCTTCGAGATCGTTTCAAAATGTCATGAAAAAATAAAGAATAAAACAATGCACTAAAACTGTGCTTTTTGTTCTTAAAAATTTCGAAACAATTTTAACTAATGGAGAAGTTAGATTTCAGATTTTCAAGTTAATGGTTAAAATCCCATAAAAAGGATCTCTTTTTTGTCTATATATGTATCACAGAAAGCAATTTCCTTTTTGTTCGTTTTAAAACAGAAATATCTCAACTTCACAATCTCAACCTCTATTTAAAGTCTTGGTAGAGTTCTCACAGTTTCCTGCGCCACAGACACCGAAACCGTCGACACACCATAACAGATATTTACCAGTGCGTAAGAACCTGATGGTTGGATGGAGATAATGTGATTGTTAGAAACCAACGGAAAAAAAAAGCCATAAAAAAATTCTTCTTTTCTACTCTGAATTTTAATTTGTTCATTATTAAAAAATTAATTAATTAATAAAAAGCACCGTTACATAGTAAATATGCCGGTTGCAAGGTGGAATTTGGGGCCTTTAAAGTGAAAGTGAAGCACGATGTACGCAGCATCCTGCTGCGACGATGGACGTCTTCGCCGCGAATCTCAAGTCTCGAGTACTTGCTTGGTTGATGTAGAACGAAGAACTGTTAGGTGTCTCGAAATTATGTCAGCTCGATTCGAAATAAACGGTTACGAATTGATGTGAAGTTTTTATTTTGTAAAAAAACCCTTTTTATTTTTTGTTTTATCTTCAAATTCTATAATCGGTCTCTTTTACACGGCATATTGTAAGTTATTGTTCTACAAGCTCATTTTGAATTGCTAACTACCGAAAATACTCATAAATGTTCTTCAAATCATCACAAGATTTTGTTTGAGCACCCTGTATAGGTTCTAATAGCGTATTTAAACTTCCTATGTTTTTCTTCTATGTTTTGATCCTATTCATTTTATTTTTAACGTTTTAGTAGAATCACGAAAAAAATCATAAAATTTGGAAAATCGTGGTGATTTTGTTTTTGAAAATGAAGAAATGAATGGTATATTAAATTGAAGGTTGAACCTTCGTCTTTTAAACAATGTATAACTTATTGTTTCAATTTGGAATCGATTTCACTTAAGAAATGTTAAAGGATGATGTGTCTTTAACGTTTTAGAAGATCGTGATGAATTTGTTTTTGAAAATGAAGAAATGAATGGTATATCAAATTGAAGGTTAAACCTTCGTCTTTCAAGTGATATATAACTCTTTGTTTCCATTTGAAATCGACTCCACCTAAGAAATGTTAAAGGATAATGTGTTTTGACGTTTTAGTAGAATCACGAAAAAAAATGTTAAAATTTTAAAGATCTTGGAGGTCTTATTTTTGAGAATAAAGAAATGAATGTTATATCAAATTGAAGGTTGAACCATCGTCTTTTAGTGATATATAACTCATTGTTTCAATTTGGAATCGATTTTACTTAAGAAATGTTAAAGGATGATGTGTCTTTAACGTTTTAGTAGAATCACGGAAAAAAATGTAAAAATTTGGAAGATCGTGATCTTGTTTTTGAAAATGAAGAAATGAATGGTATATCAAATTGAAGGTTAAACCTTCATCTTTCAAGTGATATATAACTCGTTGTTCCCATTTGAGATCGACTCCACCTAAGAAATGTTAAAGGATAATGTGTTCTGACGTTTTAGTAGAATCACGAAAAAAAAATGATAAAATTTTAAAGATCATGGGGTTCTTCAATTTGAATGTTATATCAAATTGAAGGTTGAATTTTCATCTTTTAAACAATATATAACTAATTGTTTCAATTTGAAATCGATTTCACCTAAGAAATGTTAAAGGATGATGTGTCTTTAACGTTTTAGTAGAATCACGGAAACAAATTTTAAAATTTGGAAGATCGTGATGAATTTGTTTTTGAAAATGAAGAAATGAATAGTATATCAAATTGAAGGTTAAACCTTCGTCTTTCAAGTGATATATAACTCGTTGTTTCCATTTGAGATCGAGTCCACCTAAGAAATGTTAAAGGATAATGTGTTCTGACGTTTTAGTAGAATCACGAAAAAAATTGATAAAATTTTAAAGATCGTGAAGGTATTATGCTTAAGAATGAAGAAATGAATATTATATCAAATTGAAGCTTGAACCTTCGTCTTTTAAACAATTTATAACTCATTGTTTCAATTTGGAATCGATTTTACTTAAGAAATGTTAAAGGATGATGTGTCTTTAACGTTTTAGTAGAATTACGGAAAAAAAATTTGGAAGATCGTGGTGATCTTGTTTTTGAAAATGAAGAAATGAATGGTATATCAAATTGAAGGTTAAACCTTCCTTTTTGAAGCGATATATAACTCATTGTTTCCATTTGAAATCGACTCCACCTAAGAAATGTTAAAGGATAATGTGTTCTGACGTTTTAGTAGAATCACGAAAAAAAATGATAACATTTTAAAGATTGTAGAGGTCTTCTTTTTGAGAATGAAGAAATGAATGTTATATTAAATTGAAGGTTGAACCTTCGTCTTTCAAGTGATATATAACCCATTGTTTCCATTTGAAATCGACTCCACCTAAGAAATGTTAAAGGATTCTTGACGTTTTAGTAGAATCACGAAAAAAAATGATATAATTTGAAAAATCGTGGGGGTCCTATTTTTAAAAATGAAGAAATGACTTGCATGTCAAAGTGCATGTTAAACCTTCCTCTTTGAAAAGATGTATAACTCATTGTTTCAATTTGGAATCGATTTCACTTAAGAAATGTTAAAGGATGATGTGTCTTTAACGTTTTAGTAGAATCACGGAAAAAAAATTTGGAAGATCGTGGTGATCTTGTTTTTGAAAATGAAGAAATGAATGGTATATCAAATTGAAGGTTAAACCTTCCTTTTTGAAGCGATATATAACTCATTGTTTCCATTTGAAATCGACTCCACCTAAGAAATGTTAAAGGATAATATTTTCTGACGTTATAGTAGACTCACGAAAAAAAAATAAAATTTTAAAGATCATGGAGTTCTTCAATTTGAATGTTATATCAAATTGAAGGTTGAATTTTCATCTTTTAAACAATATATAACTAATTGTTTCAATTTGAAATCGATTTCACCTAAGAAATGTTAAAGGATGATGTGTCTTTAACGTTTTAGTAGAATCACGGAAAAAAATTTTAAAATTTGGAAGATCGTGATGAATTTGTTTTTGAAAATGAAGAAATGAATGGTATATCAAATTGAAGGTTAAACATTCGTCTTTCAAGTGATATATCACGGAAAAAAATGTGAAAATTTGGGAGATCGTGGTGATCTTGTTTTTGAAAATGATGAAATGAATGTGATATCAAATTGAAGGCTGAACCTTCGCCTTTTAAACAATTTATAACTTATTGTTTCAATTTGGAATCGATTTCACTTAAGAAATGTTAAAGGATGATGTGTCTTTAACGTTTTAAGGTTGAACCTTCCTCTATCGATTGATGTATAATTCGTTGAAATTAATTCCGCTTAAGAAGTGTTAAAAAAATGATGTGGTTTTGACGATTTAGTAAAATCAAGATAAAAATGATGAAATTTGAAAGATCGTGGAGGTCTTATTTTTGAAAATGAAGAAATGACTTGCATGTCAAATTGCATGTTGAACCAACCTTCCTCTTTAAAGTGATGTATAATTTGTTGTTTTAATTTAAAACCAATTTTACTTGTCATGTGTTAAAGAATGATGAGTTTTTGACGTTTTGGTAGAATCGCAAAAAAAATGATAAAACTTGAAAGATCATGGTAATCTTATTTTTGAAAATGAAGGATTGAATGGTATATCAAATTGAAGGTTGATCCTTCATCTTTCAAGTGATGTCTAACTCGTTGTTTCCATTTGAAATCGACTCCACCTAAGAAACGTTAAAAAAGTATGGTGTTTTTGACGTTTTGGTAGCATCATGAATAAAAAGATAAAATTTGAAAGATCGTGAACGTCTTATTTTTGAAAATGGAGAAATGACTTATACATCATATTGAAGGTTGAATCTTCGTCTTTCAAGTGATGTATAACTCAATATTTCAATTTGATATCAACTCCACCTCAGAAATGTTAAGGGATTATGTATTTTTGACGTTTTAGTAGAATCACGAAAAAATGACAAAATTTTGAGAAATCGTGGGGGTCTTATTTTTGAAAATGAAGAAATGACTTGCATGTCAAATTGCATGTTGAACCTTCCTTTTTAAAATGATGTATAATTTGTTGTTTCAATTTGAAATCGATTTCACTTATGATATGTTAAAAAATGATGAGTTCTTGACGTTTAATTATAAAATTTTAAAGGTCTTATGTTTGAAAATGAAAAAATGGCTTGTATAACAAAATGAATATATAACTCGTTGTTTCAATTTAAAATCGATTTTACTTAAAAAAATGTTAAAGAATGATGTGTTTTTATAGTTTTTATGAAACCAAGATAAAAATGGTGAAATTTGAAAGTTCGTGGAGGTCTTATTTTTGAAAATGAAGAAATGACTTGAATACAAAATTGAAGGTTAAACCTTCCTTTTTCAAATGATGTATAACTTAAAATCGATTTCACTAAAGAAATTATATATGTATATACAGAATATTCCATAACAACGTACCGAAATAAAGATATGCTGTTTTAAATGGAATGATACAGTTTTATTATATATTCTGATTCTACGCATACAAACATGTTGACTTTGATAAGATATGATAGATAAGATATTGGTACTTAATGATTTTGGTTTTTGAGTTATTTTAATTAGAAACTTTTTTAGCATTAAACGATGTGTCCTTTAAATCGGAATTACTTAGAGACTAATAAAGTTAAAAAGTTAAAATTTGTCACAGTTGCTTTTTGAATGTTCTTAAATAGAGTGATATTAGCAACACCAGTCTATTTTATAAAGGTGTTCAAAAATGCTACTACGGTTTGACTATATTCACGTGTAAAACAGTCGAAAATTTTAAATGGAACGGCCTATATTCGATTTGCTTATTAGATAGAGAATTTAATTCTTTATAAATCATTACTACATGTCCTGTAAAATATTAAACATTAATAATGATTTAAAAAAGAAAATGATAAATAATTTTCAATCAAACTTTATATATAAGTGTTCAAATATCTGCCCTGTGTAGACGAAACCGATTTACGAATTCGGCTTGCACACTATCTTCTCTTCTAATAGAGATGTTTCCAAAAGCTTTCCGTTATTGTATTTATCACATCTTCGTGAGTCGTTGAAACATGAGTGTGCATTTAGGTTTTGATCTATCCCGAAAAGAAGAAGTTGCAGGGCGATCCTGTTGACTATGGTATTAGACTTTCACAATCAATCCAAGTCCCCTATACCGTATATTTAAAAATATTTATACGTCCCTAGAATAATGTACAGGTGTCCTGTTGTGTTTATTCACTTTGTAAAAATTTATCGTTAATATCTTAATTATTTATCGTAAGATTCGCCATTTATTGTATGGTGTTGATTAATTCTGTCATATCTCAACGACTGCAATTAATAGGTAACATATAGCAATGATATATAGCATCCATTTAAAATTTTCGATTTTTTTGTTATTGCATATGGTAAAACAGCAGTTACATTTTTGAACATCTTGTAATGGCAGTCTACTTAAGGACATTCAAACAGCAACTGTGACAAATTTTAAGTTTCTGGCACGATCAGTCTCCGAGAAATTGCAATTTATGGACACGGTACGTTCTTGTGGAACAGCCTATATAAAGTCTGTTCCACCACCATTGAGTCGTACATCATACCCATAACAGGTTTACTGAGTAGCGGCATTGCCGTGTTTTTTAGCACCTTCATGGATGAATGAATAACGCACCCAATTCACAATTTGTTAATCCCTCTTCTTTTCGATAATGAACAGGTTACCTTTTCGCATTTTGATTAAAAATGGCAACATAATATTTACTAGTGACTTGTTGATGGTTGGTGTAGAAAATAATAAGTTTACATTCTGAAGATGGAAAAATTTCCGAAACGTCAATGATGACGATGTTTTAATTAATAAACGAATTTATGAAGGAAAATCGTGTTACCGATCAACCTAATTAATCTTTAATCTCTTTAAACCGCTGTTTTATGTACCAAATGTTATTTTTTTGGTACAGTTTACGGATGTTGTCAATAACATAATCTTAAAAAGTGTTGTTTTGAAGTTTAATGTTCAAAACAGATTGCGGGTTGTCGTAATGTTTACAATTTGGCAACATGGCATTTTGTTTTATTCGTCTAATTTACAGTCCGTTTTATTTTTATTTCTCCTATTTTAATTTGTATGAGTTAACGTATTTGATCATTACAGAATCAACTAAACCCTATATTATAAAATTCTAAATTAACTATGCGCATTTATATCAATTAAAATTCATAAATTATTGTACCGATGACGTGCGACTTAATGGTCGTATAACAGACTATACAGAATGTCCGGAAATTGCGTCTATATATTGGAAGGGGTGATTCTACATCTAAATCAGGAAGAAAAGTTTATATAAAGCCCGGTCCAAAAATTTTAAAAAGTTATGGTACTTTAAACACGTACATACCTGTTATTTTGGAACCTATAAATTATTTATTCTTCTTCATCCTAAACTTTCCCGTTTTTTGAGATATCCCTAAAAAAAGTACTTTTTGAGTGCCCAGCGATCAAAGAAAACATTTTCGGATCGGACTTTATATAAACTTTTTCAATTTGATATCAACTCCACCTCAGAAATGTTAAGAGATTATGTATTTTTGACGTTTTAGAAGAATCACGAAAAAATAACAAAATTTTGAGAAATCGTGGGGGTCTTATTTTTGAAAATGAAGAAATGACTTGAATACAAAATTGAAGGTTAAACCTTCCTTTTTCAAATGATGTATAACTTAAAATCGCTTTCACTAAAGAAATTATATATGTATATACAGAATATTCCATAACAACGTACCGAAATAAAGATTGCTGTTTTAAATGAAATGATACAGTTTTATTATATATTTCTGATTCTACGCACACAAACATGTTGACTTTGATAAGATATGATAGAAAGTTAAAATTTGTCACAGTTGCTTTTTGGATGTTCTTAAATAGAGTGATATTAGCATCACCAGTCTATTTTATAAAGGTGTTCAAAAATGCTACTACGGTTTGACTATATTCACGTGCAAAACAGTCGAAAATTTTAAATGGAACGGACTATATTCGATTTGCTTATTAGATAGAGAATTTAATTCTTTATAAATCATTACTACATGTCCTGTAAAATATTAAACATTAATAATGATTTAAAAAAGAAAATGATAAATAATTTTCAACCAAACTTTATATATAAGTGTTCAAATATCTGCCCTGTGTAGACGAAACCGATTTACGAATTCGGCTTGCACACTATCTTCTCTTCTAATAGAGATGTTTCCAAAAGCTTTCTCTTATTGTATTTATCACATCTTCGTGAGTCGTTGAAACATGAGTGTGCATTTAGGTTTTGATCTATTCCGAAAAGAAGAAGTTGCAGGGCGATCCTGTTGGCTATGGTATTAGACTTTCACAATCAATCCAAGTCTCCTATACCGTATATTTAAAAATATCTGTACGTCCCTAGAATAATGTACAGGTGTCCTGTTGTGTTTATTCACTTTGTAAAACTTTAGTTGAGAATTATTTATCGTTATTATCTTAATTATTTAAAGTAAGATTCGCCATTTATTGTATGGTGTTGATTAATTCTGTCATATCTCAACGACTGCAATTAATAGGTAACATATAGCAATGATATATAGCATCCATTTAAAATTTTCGATTTTTTTGTTATTGCATATGGTAAAACAGCAGTTACATTTTTGAACATCTTGTAATGGCAGTCTACTTAAGGACATTCAAACAGCAACTGTGACAAATTTTAAGTTTCTGGCACGATCAGTCTCCGAGAAATTGCAATTTATGGACACGGTACGTTCTTGTGAAACAGCCTATATAAAGTCTGTTCCACCACCATTGAGTCGCACATCATACCCATAAAAGGTTTACTGAGTAGCGGCATTGCCGTGTTTTTTAGCACCTTCATGGATAAATGGATAACGCACCCAATTCACAATTTGTTAATCTCTCTTTTCTTCGATAATGAACAGGTTACCTTTTCGCATTTTGATTAAAAATGGCAACATAATATTTACTAGTGACTTGTTGATGGTTGGTGTAGAAAATAATAAGTTTACATTCTGAAGATGGAAAAATTTCCGAAACCTCAATGATGACGATGTTTTAATTAATAAACGAATTTATGTAAGAAGGAAAATCGTGTTACCGATCAACCTAATTAATCGTTAATCTTTTTAAACCGCTGTTTTATGTACCAAATGTTATTTTTTGGTACAGTTTACGGATGTTGTCAATAACATAATCTTAAAAAGTGTTGTTTTAAAGTTTAATGTTCAAAACAGATTGCGGGTTGTCGTAATGTTTACAATTTGGCAACATAGCATTTTGTTTTATTCATCTAATTTATAGTCCGTTTTATTTTTATTTCTCCTATTTTAATTTGTATGAGTTAACGTATTTGATCATTACAGAATCAACTAAACCCTATATTATAAAATTGTAAATTAATGATGCGCATTTATAACAATTAAAATTCATAAATTATTGTATCGATGACGTGCGACTTAATGGTCGTGTAATAGACTATACAGAATGTCCGGTCGGAAAGCCCAGTCCGAAAATTTTAAAAAGTTATGGTACTTTAAACACGTACATACCTGTTATTTTGGAACCTATAAATTATTTATTCTTCTTCATCCTAAACATTCCCGTTTTTTGAGATATCCCTAAAAAAGTACTTTTTGAGTGCCCAGCGATCAAAGAAAACATTTTCGGATCGGACTTTATATAAACTTTTCTTCATGATTTTACATATAGAATTATCCTTTTCAGTATATAGAGGCAATTTCCAGCCACCTATATATACAAACATTACCCGCTTATAGTGAGGTAAATTTCTGTGTGTCTGTATCTCGGCTCCTTAATGCCATTTATGTACCGGGTGGGCCACTAAGAAATTACGTCGGCTATATCTCTGAGACTGTTGACCGTACAGTTTTCAGATAAGAAAATTCTTATACAAAGTGGCCCATAGAAACTGCTGGAAATTATTTTCAAGCTTGCAAAACTACTGCTAGGGGGCGTAATGCCAACGACAAAATTTAAAATGTAGATTTTCGTAAAATTTTGAAATAAACTTCATTCGGCTATAACATTTTCAGAATCTTTAGATAATTTCTGACAACTTTCGTTAGTCATTTTTTGTTGCATACTGTTTAAATAAGTGAGATACGGGGTGTTACATTTACTATTATAAAAGTAGCCCTAACTTTGGAATTGTTCATCAGAGTACATCAAAATTGGTCTTGTTGGAAAGAGGAGGAATCTTTGTATTCGATGACATCCGAAATTAACCGATTTACTTTCTATGTCAAACGCTAGGTGTCATAATTTGACAGATCTATTAACTTTTACAATTTTCTTGAAAAATTCAAATGGAAACGTATATTTTTGACAAGGTATGTAAAAAGAGCGTTAAAAAGTACGCCATACAGTGAAAACCGCAATATCGTACGTGTTTTAGTCTTAGGGTGTCTTTAGGGTGATTATTTAATATCATAGTCAGCTTCAAAGAACAATTACCTACAACAAGTTATAACAATAATAGCGTTTTATATGTAAAACTTACAAGTAAACTATTTTACTACTTTTTTTGTTCACTTACTGTGAGCGTCAAAAGAAAGTAAACACTAGCTTTTTACTTCTAAAAACCCTTTTTACTACGATTCTGTTAACTTACAATAAAAATTTATATACCAAAATTTACGACTTTATTTGTGAGCAATCCTATCGTAAAAAATAGTTAACAAAAAACCCCACAAATATGGTAAATCCCTTTAGAGTAAAAATACCCCGATTTTTACGCGACAAAAGAAAGTAAACAGCCGGTCCGGTTGTTGTAGATTCATTTTAGATTTAGGGGAAGTACCACACTTTTCGTATAAATACTTATAAACCCCTCCCAGGACAACTTTAAAACATTTTAGAAGAAACAGCAAGTGGTTGAACGTCGAAATTAATTATAAATACCAAAAATCATCATGGGAAAACAAACAAGTATAGAAACGCGTAAAATTATATTAAGTTTAAATAAAAAAGGTAAATCCTTACGCGAAATAGCTAAAATAATGGGACGAAATCACTGCACAATAAAAAAAATTTTGGATAAATACGCAAAACATCATACTGTAGCCGATTTACAACGCGTTGGACGACCAAAGCGCCTTACAGAAGCACAGGCTAGAGCAGTGGTAAGAGAAGTGAAGAATAATCCATGTTCAAGTGCGGTTAGAATAGCAAACGACATATCGCAGATAGCAAACACAACCATAAGTTCCAGTACCATACGAAGAACACTCCATAGAAGTGGCCTGCATGGAAGAACACCCCGTAAGAAGCCTTACATATCGAAAATAAATAAACAGAAACGTCTTGATTTCGCAAAAAAATATCAGAACGAAGCTCCAGATTTTTGGAAAAATTTATTATTTAGTGATGAAAGTAAATTTGAAATTTTTGGTAAAAGAAAACCACCAAAGATATGGCGACCAAAAAATGAGGCCTTCCAAGAGAAATTTGTTACCAATACCTCGGTTATGGTCTGGGGCTGTATGGCGGCGTCAGGGGTCGGTAATCTAGTTTTTATTGAATCAACAATGAATCAAATGGACTATTTAACCATTTTAAAGAACAATATTTCCCCGAGTATTAATGAATTGGGCTTATCAGAGAACTGGATCTTCCAACAGGATAACGATCCAAAGCACACTTCCAAAATTGTGAAGGAATGGATGCTATACCAAGTCCCTAAAATCCTTGATCATCCACCACAGTCCCCAGACCTTAATCCTATAGAACATCTGTGGGATCACCTTGACAGGAAGATCAGAGAAAGGACAATTTCAAATAAAGACGACCTTAAAAAAGCTTTAACTGAAGAATGGATGAAAATCCCTCAAAATATTACAAAAAACTTGGTGGAATCCATGCCAAGGAGATTAAGGGAGGTGTTGAAGGCCAAAGGAGCTCAAACCAAGTATTAAAAGTTAATATTATATTTATTTTTGTACTTAATACCTATTAGTTCCGAATTCTGTTTACTTCCTTTTGACGCGTAAATTCGGTAGATATTTACAATAATCTGAATTATTACGGGTAATGATTTGTTTTCTTTTTCATGTTTCTATTGATTTAAATATAGTATAGATGAGTTGTGAAGACTGCAATAAAACTTTTTGATTTTCGTTATTAACTGCATTTTTATTAACCTTTTAATAGAACAACAGCTGTTTACTTTTTTTTGACGCTCACAGTATATAATACGTTGAAGGGTGACCTGAGTAGGTAATATCAAAATATTCTCATTGATCTTAGCGGGCCATGATAAAACATAATCCGATTGTTTAATTTTATGGCGCCAAGTCAAACTGTTGTTACTGTCATTTAGTGTTTTCTCTGTCGTGTGAGTAAATTAATTTAGCTACTTTAAAAATGCCGACCAAAGAAGAAACGTATGATATGCTTGCGAGTTACTTTGAATGCATGCAGAATGCAACTATTGCTGCAAGACATTACGCAGTTCGTTATCCACAACGGCGGTATTATAACACAAAGGTTTTCATCCGTATAGCCCATCAGTTAAGGACTACAGGAAGTATTCATCGTCTTATATATTGTAGAACACGTAAAACTCGCACTGAAGAAAACGTATTAAATGTTTTAGCGTATGTGGAATTCAATCCACAGCTTAGCACAAGAACAATCGCTGATGATTTAGGTGTTACTCGGACATCAGTCCGACGTATTTTAAGAGAATATAGGTAGGTATAAAAGAATATATGAAAATATTATATGTTTTATGAAATCGGCCAGAGAGAATACGAACTAACACGTTTTGATGTAGGATGCACCCGTACCACGTAGTTCCCCATCAGGCTCTGACTGCAAGAGATTATGATACTCGTCTCGATTACTGCTACTGGTAAACAAACATGTTAATATTAATAACGTGTTATACGTGTTAACGTGTTATAATATCCTCAACTGCTTTCAAGATTCTATGGACTGACGAGGCCACATTCAATAGAGATGGTGGCGTAAACCTGCATAATATGCATTACTGGTCGCGTAACAACCCTCATTGGATGCGAGAAATACAGCATCAAGGCCGGTGGAGCGTAAACGTTTGGTGCGGGATTTTAAGAGGACGCATTATTGGTCCTTACATATTTAACAATACCCCGGTGTAATCACGTTGGGTCGCCCCCCGTCCTTCGGAGGAGACGTTAAGCCGTCGGTCCCGGCAACCAGTCGTTCATCTCTGGCTGTCGTTATCACTATGTGTGTAAGAGGTTTGAACAAAAATGGCTGAATGCGCGTTAGCGCCCTGGAGGCCGCCGGCACCTCGTAGGACCCCACGAGGATGTGGTGGTATCCTGGAGCGGCACCTGACAGGGGCGAACCCACACTGGGCCTGTGCCATAGCACGCCCGGTTTGGTGGGGGGTCGGTCAGGAAGCGGAATCAGCCAAAAATCGAGTTATACTCGCATTTAACATCTCAAACCTCTTAGAGGGAGTCGTGTACAAGGGGCCCGTTGTGGCCTAGGTGCCGCGTATAGAATACGCACTCCTCACTCCATACATACATACATTTAACAATAGACTAAATGATGCAACGTACCTCAATTTTTTAAAAAATGAACTGCCAATTCTTTTGGAAGATGTGCCTTTAGCTATTCGCAGAGACATGTTTTTTTCAGTACGATGGATGCCCGGCACATTTCTCCGCAAATATGCGACAATTTTTGAACGAAACTTTTCCTAATAAGTGGATAAGCAGAGGAAGTTTATATCCTTGGCCAGCGAGACACCTCTTACTTAGTAGTTTTTAAACGTTACAAGTCTATAGTACCTATGATTCTGTGATACATCTAACTATTAATTTTTGTTCTCTAGATCGCCCGATTTAACATGTTTAGATTTCTATTTGTAGGGGCGAATTAAAGACCTCGTTTTTACAACCAGGCCTACGACACAAGAAAACATGATCGAACGGATAGGAAATGTTATCCGCAATATTTCATTACCGGAAATAAAGGCTGCCGTCTTATCTACGCACCAGCGCCTACAGCACTGCATTGCTGCTGATGGCAGACAATTTGATCATTTAAGACATCACTAATTTCTTTTAGGATAGTTGGTTAAAGGTGTTCTTTGAATGTTTATTATGATATTAAATAACCACCCAACGTAGTTACGTTATAATTTATCCCTCTTTTTTAAATATCTCTAAGACTAAAACACGTACGATATTGCGGTTTTCATTGTATGGCGTACTTTTTAACGCTCTTTTCACCTACCTTGTCAAAAATATACGTTTCCATTTGAATTTTTGAAGAATATTGTAAAAATTAATAGAACTGTCAAATTACGACACCTAGCGTTTGACATAGAAAGTAAATCGACTAATTCCGGATGTCATCGAATACAAAAATTCCTCCTCTTTCCAACAAGACCAATTTTGATGTATTCGGATGAACAATTCCAAAGTTAGGGCTACTTTTATAATAGTAAATGTAACATCCCGTACCTCACTTATTTAAGCAGTATACAAAAAAAATGACTAACGAAATTTGTCAGAAATTATCTAAAGATTCTAAAAATGTTATAGCCGAATGAAGTTTCTTATCAAAATTTTCCGAAAATCTACATTTTAAATTTTGTCGTTGGCATTATGTCCCCTAGCGGTAGTTTTACAAACTTGAAAATAATTTAAAGCAGTTTCTATGGGTCACTTTGTATAAGAATTTTTTTATCTGAAAACTATGCGTTCAAAGGTTTCTGAGATATAGCTGGCGTCCTTTTTTATTGATGATTTTTATTAAGTAGAATTTCAGCTTTAATTTGATACCTCATATATAATTTTATGTACATTGTAAGTATTCTTTTTTGTTAAATAAGTGTAAGTGTGAGAATTATTTTTTGTTTAGTAAATTCTATACGAATAAGTTTCAAATTTTGATTGTTTGCATAGCCCCTCCTTTCAAAAACACCTTCTTTTGATTTGTTCACTTTACGAACTAAAGGTCTCACATGGTTTAGTTTTGTTAATTTGGGTCCTACAAACAAAGTACAAAAACAATTTATAAATACATGTCTTGATAATATTTTGTCTCATTTTCACGTTCAGTTTCGTGTAAACCATTTCGATTTTCGTTTGCGTTTTCAGTCATCTAACATAAGAACTATTGCGTTTTATTATTTTGACTTTTCACGAGTTTTTAGTTAGTGTCCTTGTTTTAGTTATCTTATATAAGCAGATTATTATTTCGTTCTAGTTTTGGTAGCTTTTAGTCAGTGTTATTTTTAGGTATCTAATATAAGCCGGTGATTTCGTTTTATCTTTGTGACTTCATTTCATTTCATTTATTTTCTGTAAAAATTAACAAATAATTTACAGCGTCAAGAAAACACAAAAAGACATAGTGTATCTATTAACAATAGAAAAGTATTATTAGTACAATTCGAATTTATCTGCATTTAAAAGTTTATACCAAAAAATGCATCTATATTGTAAGGTGTTGCTTCTATTAACTTTTGTTTGACAATGTTCTCTAAACGTTTTCGTGGAAGGGTTCTTATCATTTCCGGTAGATAATTATAAAATTTTATACCCAGTACACCACATTGTCTTGGGTTTTCTTTGTTCGGTGTTTCGGAATGTTTAAGTTGCTCTTCTGTCTAGTTTGATGATCATGTGTCACATCTTGGGAGGGGAACTTGTTACTATTTTTTAATATATATCTTATGCAATTGAAGATATATACTGCGTAAATTGTCATAATATTTTGCTCTTTAAAATGTTGCTTACAACTATGGCTTACTTTTAATTGACATAATGCTCTTATCGCCCTCTTTTGCAGTAAAAATATTCTATCGGCTTGTGCAGAAGCACCCCAGAAAATTATACCGTACGATGCATGACTATGAAAACTTGCATAGTAAGTCAACTTCGCCGCACTCATTGTTGCCACAGCTCTTATTCTCCTGATACAAAAGATAGCACTGTTTAATTTCTTGCAGATATTTATTTGACTTGTCCATTTAAGATCTTCATCAAGATAAATGCCGAGGAATTTAAGGGTTTTATTTCCCTGCTCTTTATTTTTTTGTCTTTTTTGAAAGTTGATTGTTTGTGTCTTCTCGTTATTCATTGTAAGCCCATTATTTTTATACCAAGTTTCAGCATTTTCTAATATACAGCATGAGTTTTGATTTAGGTTCTCAGGAGATTTACTTACCGACATAAAAGTTGAGTCGTCTGCATAAAGGCACAATTTATTAGTAGGAATTGCATCAGGCAAGTCATTTATGTATATAACGAAGAGAAGGAGCCCCAGGATGGAGCCTTGTGGTACTCCCTTCGTAACATCACCCGAATTCGCCCTGATTCCCTCTACATCTACCATCTGTTTCCGATCACACAGATATGAGGCCAATAAATCATAGGTAATTCCTCTAATTCCATAAGTCTCCAATTTATGGAGTAGGCAGCAGTGATTCACATTATCGAACGCTTTACTCAGATCTACACTGATTAATTCTACATAATTCTTTTTATCTATAGCTTCCATAACGCTATAAACTTCTCGTGAGTGTTTAGTTTAGTATTCTTCTTTATCTAATATAATCAGACCATATCGTTTTTTTTGTGATTTTTCGCGCGATCTTCGTTTTAGACTCTTTTTATTGTGTTATCTTTGCTGCGTTTCTTGTTTGTTTTATTATTGAGTTATTATACAATCTAATCGAACTTACAATGTCTAGAAGTGACAGACTGTGTAAAAAATGAAAATTCAATAGTAACCAACCAACCGCCGCGAAAAAACGCCATGCCTTACTATCACGCCTCAACAAACAAGTTCAAAGCCTGCGCCATCTTCTTCAAAAAGTAAACTAAGTGCTTCTTTAGAAAAATACAACAACTACGATGACTCTCACATATACGATATTGTTGATTTGAAAAAGATTGAGCAAACCTTGCGAAATATTGCTGTGTGCAAGAAATGTCGTGGTTGTCTACAAATCACTAGAAAACATCTTTCTGGATTGGCTTGCGAGATAACATTTTTTTGTAGTAAGTGTGAGGAAAATCTATTACGAACAATTGTGATTCATTTCAAACTGAATATAATGATGCTCAGTGTATGTTTTATGATCTAAACAATAGATGAGTTTATGGTATGCGATTCATAGGTAAAGCTAAGGCTGCTCATAGGTATCATAGGTATGCTGAATCTTATGGCACCTGTGAGTAATTATCACACTCATGAAGCCTACCTTGGGTCTATCTCCGAAAAAATTTGTAAAGAGTCGATGAAAGAAGCAATCGAGCAAGCTGTAGACCAAAACTCCGAAGAATCTAATCCAAGAGAACTTGCCATTGCAATTGATGGCTCTTGGCAAAAACGTGGCCATACGTCGCTAAACGGCATTCTTTCAGCGTCTTCCCTAACAACTGGCAAAATTATTGATATTGACATTTTCTCCAAATATTGTACATGTAATAGAAATACTGGTGACTGTCGTACTGCTCATGGAAAAGGTTACTACGCAATTTTTTCTGGGACAAGTGGTGCAATGGAAGTATCCGGAGCAATTCATATTTTCAACCGATCCCAAGAAAGCTATAATGTCCGGTATATCGAATATTTGGGTGATGGTGCCTGGGTGAAGGCCTACCAAGCAGTATGTAGTGAGGAGCCTTATGGTAATGATATACACATAAAAAAGGTGGAGTGCGTTGGTCATATCCAAAAAAGAATGGGGACCAGATTGAGAAAATTTAAAGAAAAAAAATAAAAAGTTACCGGATGGAACTGCCTTAGATGGCAAAAATGGTTTGACGTTATCTGCAATCAAACAACTGCAAAATTTCTATGGTTTGGCAATCAGAAGAAACACAGATTCTGTTGTGAATATGCAGACTGCTGTATGGGCTTTGTACTATCATGTGCTTTCAAGTGAGGTAAATCCACTTGGTGTAAGTATAATGCAGCAAAGGTAAAACAAGATTATCAACACCAAAAACATTTTCACTTACCTGAAAAGATTATGGACTTCATAAAACCAATATTTCATGATTTGTCCAAGCCAGAGTTGCTAGAGAAATGCTTAAAGGGAAGGACGCAAAACGTCAATGAATCGTTGAATAATATAATTTGGTCATATATACCAAAAAAGATATTTGTCAAACTGCCTACATTGAAATTCGGTACATATGAATCTGTTACGAGCTTCAATAATGGCCATATAGGCAAATGTAAATTATGGACTTCATAAAACCAATATTTCATGATTTATCCAAGCCAGAGTTGCTGGAGAAATGCTTAAAGGGAAGGACGCAAAACACCAATGAATCGTTGAATAATATAATTTGGTCATATATACCAAAAAAGATATTTGTCAAACTGCCTACATTGAAATTCGGTACATATGAATCTGTTACGAGCTTCAATGATGGCCATATAGGCAAATGTAAATTATGGACTTCATAAAACCAATATTTCATGATTTGTCCAAGCCAGAATTGCTAGAGAAATGCTTAAAGGGAAGAACGCAAAACATCAATGAATCGTTGAATAATATAATTTGGTCATATATACCAAAAAAGATATTTGTCAAACTGCCTACATTGAAATTCGGTACATATGAATCTGTTACGAGCTTCAATGATGGCCATATAGGCAAATGTAAATTATGGACTTCATAAAACCAATATTTCATGATTTGTCCAAGCCAGAATTGCTAGAGAAATGCTTAAAGGGAAGAACGCAAAACATCAATGAATCGTTGAATAATATAATTTGGTCATATATACCAAAAAAGATATTTGTCAAACTGCCTACATTGAAATTCGGTACATATGAATCTGTTACGAGCTTCAATGATGGCCATATAGGCAAATGCAAATTATTCACCAGAATTGGATTAAAACCAGGGCAAAATTTCATCAAAGTAATGAAAATGTTAGATGACAGACGCATAAAGGCTGCTGAAAAAGCGAATGAAGCGCTGGCAAAGAAAATCAGAGAGCGTTTATGTTTACTAAAAAGAAAATGTGAAGATTCATATGAAGCACAAGAAGGTGAAGATGTATCATATGCATCTGGAATGTACTGAATTTATTTAAAATGACTAAAAACATGTGTGTCTGTAGCAAGAAATACAGTTTTTTTTTTTGAAAACGTTTTTGTTATTTGCCGAGAAACTAGTTTTTTAGTATAAATGAGTAAATATTTCAGTTTGTATAACAGCTATGAATTTAAAATTTTGCAGACACATCATACTTGTAAATACGCAAAACGGGAACCTACAAGCCTTATCATACAGCCATTTTATATCAATAAAAAAAATTAAAACCAACAAAAATATAGCTAAAAATTTTAAGTACCAGTAAAAAATTTATTACAAAAAATCTAAAGCGAAAATAATAAATATTTTAGGTTCCACTAACATAAAAAAGCAAGGTCTTTCACATAAAAAAAATCAAGTTGATATCTTTCCAAGAACCTGAGGAAAAGGTACATAAGTTATAATGACAAAGATAGGGAAAGGTGGTCCCCTTAAGTGCGCGTGTAAAGTATGGAAACATGAAAAAATCTTTTACCTAACCCTGCTAAGAAATGTCGGGTTTTACATGTCATTTTGTCGTTTTGTAAGATCACATTTTACACAACTAGTGGTGTAATGAAATATTACCTAACTGATAATTGGTTTGTTTTGGATGTTACTATCGATATTTGTAGCAACACAACGCAATTCTTTCAATTTAAATTCATTTGACACATAACCGTTGTCAGATTTAAATTCTTATGATTTCCTTTAATTTTAAAGCGATGTTAGATAAAATTTTTTACTTAACACGTTAAGAAACTGCTAATTTTGTTTAAAACAGGCAGTTTAGTACCTACTCAGTGATATATTTGTATACCTATATTTGTACATGTAATTACTTAGGAATTACTATTTACAATTTGTATTCCCTCAATTAATGAACCGGCCATGAAAGAAAAATAAACGATACGAGAGCTTTTTTTATAATAAAAACCTCTTTTCATACTGTTAGTGTAAATGAAAGGGGTTTTCTATGATTTTAAGCATTTATTGCAAACTTATGTTGATTTCGGGCCTATTTTCGGGAATTTCGAGACCTTTAATCCAAATACCTGGATTTAGAATTTACTTCATTAATTCTCGAATCTAGAAAATATATTTGGTCCCGGAAACTGGACATTTTAATGCCAAACTTAACTTGTTTCAAAATGTTTTGTCCTTTTGGCAACCGTTTATCAAATATATTCACCAGGATTTCTATCATAACATAGTGGCTTTTATCTGTATCTCGAGTAGTCGTGTTTGAATTCTGGTCTGCCTTCTATAAGCAGCTGTCTATAACGTTCTAGCCATTTTTTTTATGTCATTAAATTGATATAGATTTGTTAATAAACAGTCGAAACCGGCGCGGAAATAATTAGAGACTTCAAAAAAATATATGTATAAAAGATGTATGAAAAATGAAATTGTTCGTTAGAATAAGCTTTGGTTTGAATTTCCATTTGACTAAGCGGAACTCGCTTTTGATTTAGGTCTTCTATCCATATGGATAATAGTCGTTCCATGTTTACCATTCGAACGCTTCTTGTTTTAGTCACATTTCCTGACAAATAAGATGCCATAGCCATACCTTGCGATTTGTATTGATCTTTCTTTTTGATAAGTTTTCGAACTGATGACTCATCTATTCCTTTGTCACGGCCTATTTTAGCAAAGGATGCACTTTGTTCGTGAATCTTGATTACATCGAGTTTTTGTTCTAAAGTAAGCCATTTACGTTTTTTGATGGCGGAATCACTTTCTTTTCGTTTTCTTTTTTCACTCATTTTTATTTTAATGGAATTCAGGTCTGTCTAATTTTTTTAGCACAAATCAATTTTACTGTAGATTTACACATCGATACATATCGATAACTAATAAGACATCCACTGTTTATACGCACACAATATATGTCCGACTTCACAGTTCATACATTGCGACGTTGAAAGGGGAATCACCGCAACTTTTTACGGAGTTTACATTCTCATTCAGTCTACGTATATACATACACAACGGGAAACCCTGCTGATATTAATTGGGATTTTTCCAGTATTTTGTATAAATTTAAAAATTCCTAAAAAATTGATTTTTTTGGAAAATTGTTACGAAATTAATTTCAATTACTAATTGAAGCATTTACTTTCCAAAAGTAAAGTATAATTTGAGATATCTCACTTAGTTCTTGAGATGTAATCTTCTGAACTTGATTCTGAACTTGACAACGCAATTCTTTCAACTTAAATTCATTTGATACACAAGCGTTGTCAGATTTAAATTCTTATGATTTCCTTTAATTTTAACGCGGGGTTAGATAAAATTTTTTACTTAACACGTTAAGAAACCGCTAATTTTGTTTAAAACAGGCAGTTTAGTACCTACTCAGTGATATATTTGTATACCTATATTTGTACATGTAATTACTTAGGAATTACGATTTACAATTTGTATTCCCTTAATTAATGAACCGGCCATGAAAGAAAAATAAACGATACGAGAGCTTTTTTTATAATAAAAACCTCTTTTCATACTGTTAGTGTAAATGAAAGGGGTTTTCTATGATTTTAAGCATTTATTGCAAACTTATGTTGATTTCGGGTCTATTTTCGGGAATTTCGAGACCTTTAATCCAAATACCTGGATTTAGAATTTACTTCATTAATTCTCGAATCTAGAAAATATATTTGGTCCCGGAAACTGGACATTTTAATGCCAAACTTAACTTGTTTCAAAATGTTTTGTCCTTTTGGCAACCGTTTATCAAATATATTCACCAGGATTTCTATCATAACATAGTGGCTTTTATCTGTATCTCGAGTAGTCGTGTTTGAATTCTGGTCTGCCTTCTATAAGCAGCTGTCTATAACGTTCTAGCCATTTTTTTTATGTCATTAAATTGATATAGATTTGTTAATAAACAGTCGAAACCGGCGCGGAAATAATTAGAGACTTCAAAAAAATATATGTATAAAAGATGTATGAAAAATGAAATTGTTCGTTAGAATAAGCTTTGGTTTGAATTTCCATTTGACTAAGCGGAACTCGCTTTTGATTTAGGTCTTCTATCCATATGGATAATAGTCGTTCCATGTTTACCATTCGAACGCTTCTTGTTTTAGTCACATTTCCTGACAAATAAGATGCCATAGCCATACCTTGCGATTTGTATTGATCTTTCTTTTTGATAAGTTTTCGAACTGATGACTCATCTATTCCTTTGTCACGGCCTATTTTAGCAAAGGATGCACTTTGTTCGTGAATCTTGATTACATCGAGTTTTTGTTCTAAAGTAAGCCATTTACGTTTTTTGATGGCGGAATCACTTTCTTTTCGTTTTCTTTTTTCACTCATTTTTATTTTAATGGAATTCAGGTCTGTCTAATTTTTTTAGCACAAATCAATTTTACTGTAGATTTACACATCGATACATATCGATAACTAATAGACATCCACTGTTTATGCGCACACAATATATGTCCGACTTCACAGTTTATACAGTGCGACGTTGAAAGGGGAATCACCGCAACTTTTTACGGAGTTTACATTCTCATTCAGTCTACGTATATACATACACAACGGGAAACCCTGCTGACATTAATTGGGATTTTTCCAGTATTTTGTATAAATTTAAAAATTCCTAAAAAATTGATTTTTTGGAAAATTGTTACGAAATTAATTTCAATTACTAATTGAAGCATTTACTTTCCAAAAGTGAAGTATAATTTGAGATATCTCACTTAGTTCTTGAGATGTAATCTTCTGAACTTGATTCTGAACTTGACAACGCAATTCTTTCAACTTAAATTCATTTGACACACAAGCGTTGTCAGATTTAAATTCTTATGATTTCCTTTAATTTTAAAGCGGGGTTAGATAAAATTTTTTACTTAACACGTTAAGAAACTGCTAATTTTGTTTAAAACAGGCAGTTTAGTACCTACTCAGTGATATATTTGTATACCTACATTTGTACATGTAATTACTTAGGAATTACGATTTACAATTTGTATTCCCTCAATTAATGAACCAGCCATGAAAGAAAAATAAACGATACGAGAGCTTTTTTTGTAATAAAAACCACTTTTCATACTGTTAGTGTATATGAAAGGGGTTTTCTATGATTTTAAACATTTATTGCAAACTTATGTTGATTTCAGGCCTATTTTCGGGAATTTCGAGACCTTTAATCCAAATACCTGGATTTAGAATTTACTTCATTAATTCCCGAATCTAGAAAATATATTTGGTCCCGGAAACTGGACATTTTAATGCCAAACTTAACTGTTTCAAAATGTTTTGTCCTTTTGGCAACCGTTTATCAAATATATTCACCAGGATTTCTATCATAACATAGTGGCTTTTATCTGTATCTCGAGTAGTCGTGTTTGAATTCTGGTCTGCCCTCTATAAGCAGCTGTCTATAACGTTCTAGCCATTTTTTTTATATCATTAAACTGATACAGATTTGTTAATAAACAGTCGAAACCGGCGCGGAAATAATTTGAGACTTCAAAAAAATATATGTATAAAAGATATATGAAAAATGAAATTGTTCGTTAGAATAAGCTTTGGTTTGAATTTCCATTTGACTAAGCGGAACTCGCTTTTGATTTAGGTCTTCTATCCATATGGATAATAGTCGTTCCATGTTTACCATTCGAACGTTTCTTGTTTTAGTTACATTTCCTGACAAATAAGATGCCATAGCCATACCTTGCGATTTGTATTGATCTTTCTTTTTGATAAGTTTTCGAACTGATAACTCATCTATTCCTTTGTCACGGCCTATTTTAGCAAAGGATGCACTTTGTTCGTGAATCTTGATTACAACGAGTTTTTGTTCTAAAGTAAGCCATTTACGTTTTTTGATGGCGGAATCACTTTCTTTTCGTTTTCTTTTTTCACTCATTTTTATTTTAATGGAATTCAGGTCTGTCTAATTTTTTTAGCACAAATCAATTTTACTGTAGATTTACACATCGATACATATCGATAACTAATATGACATCCACTGTTTATGCGCACACAATATATGTCCGACTTCACAGTTTATACATTGCAACATTGAAAGGGGAATCACCGCAACTTTTTACGGAGTTTACATTCTCATTCAGTCTACGTATATACATACATAACGGGAAACCCTGCTGACATTAATTGGGATTTTTCCAGTATTTTGTATAAATTTAAAAATTCCTAAAAAATTGATTTTTTTGGAAAATTGTTACGAAATTAATTTCAATTACTAATGGAAGCATTTACTTTCCAAAAGTGAAGTATAATTTGAGATATCTCACTTAGTTCTTGAGATGTAATCTTCTGAACTTGATTCTGAACTTGACAACGCAATTCTTTCAATTTAAATTCATTTGACACATAACCGTTGTCAGATTTAAATTCTTATGATTTCCTTTAATTTTAAAGCGGGGTTAGATAAAATTTTTTACTAAACACGTTAAGAAACTGCTAATTTTGTTTAACTCAGGCAGTTTAGTACCTACTCAGTGATATATTTGTATACCTATATTTGTACATGTAATTACTTAGGAATTACGATTTACAATTTGTATTTTCCCTCAATTAATGAACCGGCCATGAAAGAAAAATAAACGATACGAGAGCTTTTTTTGTAATAAAAACCACTATTCATACTGTTAGTGTATATGAAAGGGGTTTTCTATGATTTTAAACATTTATTGCAAACTTATGTTGATTTCGGGTCTATTTTCGGGAATTTCGACACCTTTAATCCAAATACCGGGATTTAGAATTTACTTCATTAATTCCCGAATCTAGAAAATATATTTGGTCCCGGAAACTGGACATTTTGATGCCAAACTTAACTTGATTCAAAATGTTTTGTCCTTTTGGCAACCGTTTATCAAATATATTCACCAGGATTTCTATCATAACATAGTGGCTTTTATCTGTATCTCGAGTAGTCGTGTTTGAATTCTGGTCTGCCCTCTATAAGCAGTTGTCTATAACATTCTAGCCATTTTTTTTATATCATTAACCTTTCGATACACGCACCGGACTCTCACTCCGGGTTCTGCACCCTCTATTGTTTAACAGAAAAGGCAACTTTTTTACCAACATAATTATGTCATTTTAGTGTCAAAAATTTCTTAGTGTACAACACAGTAAAATACGAATATGAATACGATAGCGAAGAAAAATACTGTTTGAAGGTGAAGACTGAAGCTTTTCAAAAAATTTTGCAGACGGTAAGATGTTTTTTTCCGTTCAAAATGGCTTCTTATCGGATTAGAAGAAACGAAGAAGATAATGAAAGCTGTAGAACATAAATGCCCCGAAAAATGTGCAGCGTATTCAACGCGGGCATTTATTTGCCTATCGCAAATTTTATGATAATAAAAATTTTTTTTAAATTATTGTCTTAAAAAGAATACAAATTAAAGTCCCTAGATTTATAAAGTACCGCGGCTTCCAGAAGACTGTTACTGCTTCTAGAGGATTTAAAACACTTCCAGACGACTTACAATGCTTTCAGATAACTTGATATAGCATCTAGAAAACTTAAAATGTTTCCAGAAGACTTGATGTTGTTACCTCTAGATGATTTGATACTGTTTTAAGAAAACTTTATATTGCTTTCAGAAGACTTGAATTTCTAGACTGATATTTCTAGAAGACTTAAAATGATGAATTTACAGATGTCTTACAATGCATCCAGACGACTTACAATGCTTACAGATGACTTACAACGCTTTTAGAAGCCTTGATATTGCATCTAGAGGACTTGAAGTGTGTCCAGACGACCTACAACGCTTCCAAAGTACTTTATGTCGCTGTTAGAAGACTGAAGATGCTTCCAGAAGACTTGATATTGTATCTAAGAAACTTCATATGGTTTCCAGAATACTACTTCCAGATGACTTACAATGTTTCCAGAAGACCTTATACTTACTTTTAGAAGACTTGAAATACTTCAAAATTACTTGAAGTACTTCCAAAAGACTAGATACTACTTCCAGAAGACTTGATACTGCTTCTAGATGTTTTAAAATGCCTCCTAAAGCTTTGATACTGCCCCTATAAGACTTTATACTGCTTCTAGACGATTTCAAATGCTTTCAGAAGACTTGAGAAGTTTCCAAAAGACTTGATACTGCTTCTAGAAAATTTTAATAATTAAGAATCGATACTGCTTCTAGATATTTTAAAATGCTTTCAAAAGATTAGATATAGCCCCTGTAAGACTTTATACTATTTCTGGAAGATTTGAAATGCTTTCAGAAGACTCGAGAAGATTCCAGAAGACTTGATACTGCTTCTAGATGTTTTAAAATGCTTCCTAAAGGCTTGATACTGTCCCTGTAAGACTATATACTGCTTCCAGAAGATTTCAAATGCTTTCAGAAGACTTGAGAAGTTTCTAAAAGACTTGATACTGCTTCTAGAAGATTTTAATAATAAAGATATGATACTGCTTCTAGATATTTTTAAATGCTTCCAAAAGATTAGATGTAGCCCCTGTAAGACTTTATACTGTTTCTGGAAGATTTGAAATGCTTTCAGAAGACTCGAGAAGATTCCAGAAGACTTGATACTACTTCTAGAAGATTTAAAATGGTTACAAAACTCTCGATATTGGCTCAGGTAGGCTTAATATTGCTTCTAGAAGATCTAAATTGCTTCCAAAACATTTGGAATGCTAACAAAAGATTTGATATTGCTGTCAGAATACTTAACATTGCGTCTATAAGGCTTGAAATGCTTCTAGAAAATTAATTTATTTGGTGCCAATCGTATTTTCATTGCAAATCTTTCTTAATGCTCCCAAACTTCTAAACGATAAATCTTCTTTCATGAAATCCCGGCATGAACCCGGAATATACTGGGACTGGACCGAAACTGAAATGTACAAGTATCTTAAAATTGAGATACCATTCCTAAGATGACTAATTGTTTAATTGTTAAGATTTCAAGGCATTAAAGATGGTATTTGCACCTCCTAGCGGTCATCTCAGAATCCTGAAAATAATTTCCTATATTTTCTCTTAGCCACTTTAGTCATAAAGTTTTTTTCCTGCAAGTCTGCTGTCAAATAATTTCCAGTATTTTCTCTTAGCCACGATTTTATGATTAACAAAATCTTTTCCTGCAAGTTTAACTATCGACTTACAGAGTCTTTTAGCAATTTGCAACCGCTGGTTCGGCGGACCGCAACCATTCAAATTAACATTTTTTTTTAATATATCCGTTTTTGTCTACGAAAAAAGGACTTACTTTCGAAAATAAGTTTTGGTGGAAACAGCTAATAAAGGTAAATAGGTCAGTTCGTCAGTTTCTAGTTAGTTAATCCCTTTTTTCTGTATTTGCCGATGTTGAAGGACGTCAAAGCATTATTTCAGATCAGAATGTTGTCGTTGTTAATGGCGTTAGTTGCTAGTTTCAGATTTCTAAATATATAATACTGTAGAAGTGAGTTTGTAAATATAATTATATTGGACATTTTATTACTGATTGCGTAAGTGAGGAATAATCTTGGGATTAAATGAGAACACAAGCTGAGTAACTCATCTCCACAAAGCTCGAAATCAAGTAGAGGATTATCAAAATTTATGTGGAAATACAGATAGCTCAAACGGTTCGTCGTTTTAACTACACTGAGGTCACTCTGGAAGTGCTGCCAATGAAACGGCAGATGAGCTAGTGCTAAAGCGTTTTTAGGACAAGAACCAGCAATTTGTGTAAGATTTACGATGCCCAAATAGAGGATTCGAAGAATTCTGCAGCTAACTGATTTATCTTTAGATCGTCAGTGGTACATCTAACACAATCTTCGTAGCTTCATAAGCGCCGGTTTTTGAAAATAAGTATGGGTGCTGGATAGTGAAAAAACTGAATTGGGAAAAGATTCAAACGACGAATGACTGTTCTCAAAACAAAAGTGACATGAAAAACGTCCATGTATCTGGCGCCTATGGTTAATTTGCAATAGAAATGCCTTATATCAACAGTGCTTACACCTTCACAATCAATATTTGGTCTATAATTGAAATTTTTTGAACTTTTGAAATGAACATTTTGTATCCTAGCAGTATTTGGTATTTTGGAAGCAAAATCAAATTGTATTAACAATTTCGTGCCTTTTGCAACAAAAATGTCTTCTTTAAGACTTTGCATTTTCAAACATTTTTTTGCCAGTAGTTTTACAAACGGTATCAAGTCTTTTGGAATCATTTAAAATCTTCTAGAAATAGTATCAAGTCTTTCAGCTTCAGCATAAAATCTTGTGGAAGCAGTTCAAGCCTTCTGAAAGCTATGTTAAGGCTTCTAGAAGCATTATCAAGTCTTCCAGAGGTAGTGTCAACATTTTTGAAAGCAGTTCAAGGCTCCTGGTAGCTTATCAAGTTTGTTTTAAACAGTATCAGCCACCGAAGAAACGAAAGGTGAAGTTTAATAATGGTCTCGAATCGGGGGCGGAGCAAAACGTTTTTCTCATACATAAACTCCCTATTCGTACACCTGGTCACTGACATGCTGTCAAATCACCATTTTGGCTCGAATCGTTTGAATACATAGATATCATGAGCCGCGGTACTTTAGTAATCTAGGGAGTTTAATACAAATCTCTTATTTGGCAAAGAAACCCGGACTCTCAGTCCGGTGCGAGCACTCACGTCAAAAAAAAATGCGCGTGTACTGGAGGGTTAAACTGATACAGATTTGTTAATAAACAGTCGAGACCGTCGCGGAAATAATTAGAGACTTCAAAAAAATATATGTATAAAAGATGTATGAAAAATGAAATTGTTCGTTAGAATAAGCTTAATAGAGATAATGAATAACAGAATTAAAAGTCTTACGATTTATGCAGATGAAAGAAAAATCCGTACACTTCACAGAAAGAAAACCCTACTGAACGCTCGTCACGAAATAGATACCGAATTATTTGACTTAAATAATAACAATAAAAAATGAATTACGTTACTAAATTATTTACATGGTAATTACGAATTTTGAAAGTTTTAACAAGATTGTTTCTTCTCGTCCGAGGAAATTGCTTTTGAGAGGAAACCAATTTTAGTATACTACCTTTGCATCATTGGTAATTGCTTTATTTTGTTTCACATCCTCCTTAGGTACTGTCCAAGCTCATTTTGTGGTTACAATATTGATTTCCGTGAAAAGCTAGGAAACAAATGGTGCTTTCAATAAGCTTTGATTAAAATTTTTAAAATGGCTTTTCGAGATATGCTTCTAGAAATTTTTAGAAGCTGTTAGAAATTGTGTTTAATGTCGTCAAATTTCAAAAATGAGATATCTTTTCAGGAATTATGGAAAAAGTTTGAAATCATCTCATCCATTAAAGCAGTTTAGGTTTATTTCTCTTTTACTCTTGAGTAGTATTTGAAAATACCATACTCTAGATATAGTTGATTTTTCGATTGCCCAGCTTTTTCTTTTTTATGACAGAATTCAAACAACACAACTTTTTGAATACCGAGTAGGTAATTTTATGATATCTTCCAATATTTCCTTATTTATGTCCTACATAAATATATTACATAATAAAGAAAATACTCCCTTCCTTTAAGTTCTATAACGAAGTATTTTTCATTCCATTCCAAACGGAAGTTATCTAGTTTTTCGTATTAGTACCTTCAAGCTATGAACACAAGTGTCGATGATGACGTCAACGACATTTGCTTTGCTTTACTATACGTTGCAAAATAGCGACAAAAAAAGTTTACTTAAACGTTAGGATCAGCGACCGGTGCATTAAATTGCTGTTTATAATGTACTGAGAAGGATACATCTATTATATGTAAATTCTATTCATTCTCATTTAGTTAATTGAACAATTAGGTCTGGTTTACCTTTATTCTTTCAATAAACGACTTCAGTTACATACACAAACTTTAAAGCAATTCACGAATACTTTCGTAACTGTGAGTCTAGAACAACTCGACTATTATGGATAATTAATAATTAGATTATTATAAAATACACGTTTTTGCACCTAAGTTCCTGCATATAACCTAGGCATATAGAACATTCTCGAAGAATATATGATTAATGCACACCTCTTTATATAAATTCAAAACAAGTAAAAGACAAAATTCAAGTATTATTGATTTTTCTCCTAATAATTAGACCAAAACGTTTAACATAGAATCCTCTAAGAATGGAAACTATTTCTTCAGCTATATTTGAGTCATTAAATCGGAATGATTGAAACGAATCAGTCTCAATAATTATTGATGATAAAAAGTTTAGCGATGACAAAATTGCAATTTATTAGAGAGCCGTCGGCTTTCTAAATGTAAATAAAATTTTCGAAACTGGCGCGCGAAACGGTCTTTATTAGTTGTAGAAGGAGCGGAGTCCGACTCGGACGAACCGTTTATTAGTTTTCTATTCCGAAGTCGACCCAGTTTTATCGCCCAAGGAACCATAATATTCGCCGATTCCTCCATTTTTACAACTATTAATTGCGAAATTCGCGTGCCGATCGTTCACGCGGTTAAAATCTAACTTCAATTAGCGCTCGCAAATTATCCATCCAATAACACTTCATCACACAATTCGTTTTCTTTTGAAATGTAATACAATCACATTTTCTTGCATTATCTTATTGCATAATAATAACGTTCTCTATAAGTTAATAAAATATTCTAAAAGCAAATCTAATTTATTTTTTCTTTTCACGTACTCCAATTGTTGTAAAAGAAATATTTCTTAATAAGAAAATTAGAAAATGCTTTGTTTGCGACATCAATGATGTAAGATTAAAAGATCTAAATTTAAAGTAGCTTAGTTATTAAATGGTGATAAGGAAGTAAAGATAAATGGGCTTTAAATTCAAAACAAAAGGTTTAAAGAAACGGACCGTTTCGAGAAATTTTACTTCCTGGTATATTTTTCGAAACGAGGATAATTTACAGTTTCCGACAAAAAATTATCGTTTCTTCCAGAAGTAAGGCAACGGGGAGGAGTTTTGCTGCTGCGAGTAAAATGAGTGAAATAGTCTGCAGTAGAGACTTTAGAGAAAGTCTTGATTTAGAAATATTTAATGAGAAGTAAGCGAAAACTGAAACGAAATTATGGAATTGCATGAGAAAGTAATTTAATTATTCTTTAATGAATTAAACACTTTCTTAAAATTAACACAAATTTATTCACGTGTCCTGTACATTTTAAGGTTTTATTCATTTTTTTGTTTGTTTCAGACAATGATTCCGCCAGAAAGATGGAAGTTAATTGTAACAGGTAAATAAGTTTTAAAAATTAACAGTTCAATTAACATGGATAGGATGGAATTAGAAACAAAATAGCTTATATGTCATGATTTCTTTTTTTTAAATAATTTTAATGTCTCTAGAGCAGGATTCCCAAACTGATATACAGTAAATCTCTGCTAATTCATACACTCGCAAATCCGAATTTCCTTATAATCCTAATAAATTAGAAAATGTAAAATTTGCATTGTGTCTCTCGTAATCCGAATTGGTAAAGGCTAATCAGAATTAACAGATTCTTCGTTCTAATGTAGAACAGGACGATATTTTGAAAATAATTCCCAATGTTTGCCAAACTTTGCAATTTATTAGCAAAATGTTAGAGAAATATATTTGAATGTTTGTATAAAAAATTCCTATTTTTTACGTTAATAATGTACAGCAATGCCTCGCGTAGTCCGGATAACTGGTTCCACGGACTTCCCGGACTGTTTGAAACCGGACTAATCGAGGAATTAGATATATGCAAAAATTGGCAATTGCTTCAAAGAAATGCATCCCTCAGTAAGTAAATAGAAATGTCCTTATTGAAAACAATTGCGTGTATGAAAAATTCATTTTGTATTATCTAAAAATTGCAATATGGATGTCTGCACTCTTTTAGTTCTTGAGATATAAACTGCTGAACTTAATTGGGATTCTTCCGATATTTTGTATATGTATAAATTTAAAAATTCCAAAAAACTCGATTTTTTGAAAAATTGTTATAAAATTACTTTTAGTTACTAATTGGAGCATCTAATTTCTAAAAGTGAAGTCAATTTGAAGATATCTCACTTAGTTCTTGAGATATAAACTGCTGAACTTAATTGGGATTCTTCCGATATTTTGTATAAATTTAAAAATTCCAAAAAACTCGATTTTTTGAAAAATTGTTATAAAATTACTTTTAGTTACTAATTGGAGCATCTAATTTCTAAAAGTGAAGTCAATTTGAAAATATCTCACTTAGTTCTTGAGATATAAACTGCTGAACTTAATTGGGATTCTTCCGATATTTTGTATAAATTTAAAAATTCCAAAAAACTCGATTTTTTGAAAAATTGTTATAAAATTACTTTTAGTTACTAACTGGAGCATCTAATTTCTAAAAGTGAAGTCAATTTGAAAATATCTCACTTAGTTCTTGAGATATAAACTGCTGAACTTAATTGGGATTCTTCCGATATTTTGTATAAATTTAAAAATTCCAAAAAACTCGATTTTTTGAAAAATTGTTATAAAATTACTTTTAGTTACTAATTGGAGCATCTAATTTCTAAAAGTGAAGTCAATTTGAAAATATCTCACTTAGTTCTTGAGATATAAACTGCTGAACTTAATTGGAATTCTTCCGATATTTTGTATAAATTTAAAAATTCCTGAAAACTCGATTTTTTGCAAAATTGTTATAAAATTACTCTTAGTTACTAATTGGAGCATCTAATTTCTAAAAGTGAAGTCAATTTGTAAATATCTCACTTAGTTCTTGAGATATAAATTGCTGAACTTAATTGGGAATCTTCCGATATTTTGTATAAATTTAAAAATTCCTGAAAACTCGATTTTTTGAAAAATTGTTATAAAATTACTTTTGAAGCCCTCCAGTTTGTGCATAGAATATTATTCTTTAGTTAAGACATTTTTTTTTATAACATTATACATTTTTAAATAATTATTATTATAGATCGATTTTCTTTTCCTTTATTTCGGCGTTGTTTCAAAATTTTGAAAAAAATGTGGTTAAATTGTAAGCATTTTTTAAAAATCAAATTAACATCAATTTCTTTACTCTTAAATCCAAAATTGATACCAGACAATATGGTTTCTTTGCGAATCGGTCAGTGGAGAGCAACCTACTTGAATACACTAATTATATTTTAAAATCGTTTGACGAATATTGTCAAGTTGATTCAATTTACACAGATTTTAGCAAGGCTTTTGATCGTGTAGATCATAGCCTCCTTTTAACTAAACTTCATGGTTTTGGTATTCATGGTGGGTTGCTCCGCTGGTTTGATTCATACTTGAGAGGTAGGAGCCAGATTGTCTCTGTTAATGGATACTGCTCTGACCCTATTACAGTTCCCTCTGGCGTTCCTCAAGGCAGCCACCTCGGTCCCTTGCTATTTAACATCTATATTAATGATATATTCAAGGTTGTGAAACATTGTGAATGTCTTATGTACGCTGATGATCTTAAGCTTTATCTGCGTGTTTCCTCTCCGTTGGACTGTTCAAAGCTGCAGACTGACCTTCTCAGGATTTCTGACTTTTGCACTGAGAATTGTTTGACTTTAAATTTATCTAAATGTAACGTTATCTCCTTTTCGAGAAGAAAGAGTACTCTTCATTACGATTACAGCGTCGCTAGCGAAAACTTAACACGCGTTTCCTTCATTAGAGATCTTGGTGTGACTCTCGATTACAAGCTTCTCTACACTCAGCATATTGACAACATTGTTAATAAGGCTTGGCGTATGCTTGGCTTTATTATGAGATCCACTTCGTCCTTTACAAGCGTTGACGCTATCAAAAATTTGTATTTTGCCTATGTTTTCAGTGTTCTCAATTTTTGCACTGTAGTTTGGAATCCCCAATACCTTATTTATATTGATTGAATTGAGAAAATTCAATCTAGATTTGTGAAATATTTAATATTTCACACCTTACATTAATTACGATTCGTCTTGCAGATCTTTTTGTTTAATGCCTCTTCGCCAGCGTCGTCTGTGTAATGACGCACTATTCTTCTACAAGGTCTTACACAATATGTGTGATTCCTCAGTTCTTTTGGAGTCGGTTAATATTCATGTTCCTCCCCGCCTACTTCGCTTTAATTTCTTGTTCTGTACGCTTATTCCGCGCACCAATGCTTTTCGGAACTCTCCTATGTTGCGAATGGCTCGCCTGACTGACAAACTTAATATTGATTTATTTCAGCACTCCTTTTTTACCTTCAGGCGATTAGTTCTTGATACCGTCAGCGAATTACCTCCTACGTTTTGATAGCTCGAGACTCTTATTAATTGAAGTACTTTAATTTAGCCGTTATTTTTTATTAGTAGGCATTGTTTATTTTGTTTTAAAGGTTTTTTAGTTTTGCTATGCTATTTTGTTTATTTTATTTTATTATAATTTCTTTTTTCTTAATGACATTTAAGTCCACTGTTAAGTTTAATTTGATTTTTAATTGTTTAATTAAGGCAATTTTTGATTTCTTTTGTTACACGTTTTCTTTTTCTTTGTTATTATAATTTTTTAGTGGTACAGAACTTTTGGGTTTGTCCTGTCTCTGTACCCATAAAATGTAAATAAAATAAAAAAAATAAAAAAAAACATAAAACGTGAGTTTGGAATTGGCCCTGTATTAGGCTATTATATAGTACAAGCATCATATAAAACATATTTATGAGAAATTAGCACTGGAGGACACGTTGCCGTCCTTTAGAGTTTTTTGTATTTTGGACTCCACAGACCACACCCGATCGAAAGTGTTAAGAAAGCGCGCTCGACAGACGGAGGATTAAAATTTGTATCTCTGGAATGTATACAACAATTAGTACTATAACTGTTTAAGTGTTTTGTTTTTTTTTTTGCGTAAAATAAGTATTTGCATAAAATAAAAACGAACTATGTTCTTGGACTTAGTTCGCTACGATTTTTTCCAGCAATAATTATACGATAATTATCAGTACTATATCTTGCGGTTGTAAAAAACATCAAAAATATCGACAACTATATCACAATTTCAAACGTCGATTTTGTTGGAAGTTTTATGTTTAATCAACATAAAATAATCAACTTGGTAGCAGCATGAACTATTACTGTTCCAAACACTGTATATTATCTTAAAAACTGCCAATTTGTTAACAGCATGAGCTATTATGTCTCCAATATCTTGCTCATCATTTTGAAGTCAACCAACTTGGTTACAGTATGAACTACTGCCAATTGTTCCAAATATAACATATATAATAATGAGCTGCAAGTTAAGTGTAGTGTCTTGTTTGTTATTATTCTTATTTCGTTATTTTCGAACAATAAAGCTTCTTAAATCATCCCAAGAATGGATATCAATAATATTTACATATTGTTGAAAATTAGTATTTGCAATGCAATAGAGTTTAAATAAAAGAAATGTTTTCATGTTTCATATATTACAATCAAACCTGCATCGGTTAAAATTAGTTTCAGCTATACAGGGTGTTTCACTATTCTAGGACGCTACTCAACTAAATTCTTTTAAATAGAACCCTATGCATCTTGTCTTATTTTCAAATTATAAGTGCAAGGTTGCCAAGTTATTAATCATTTTGGAAAAATTTTTGAAAAATTATGTGGTGACTTAAAATTCGTTATCACCATTATTATTTATTATTGAAGATTGTAATTTAGCATATCGATTAAGAAAACTTTGGTCTTTCAAACCCCACTCATTAGATAATATTATACAGGTTGGTTACCGGAACTGGTTAATTAATGAAATATTTGGGTGTCTACAACTTTGTTATTTTAAATGGAATATCCTATATTTATTCAATGCCTTAGAAGGCTTTATTAATTACCTTTCATTTTTGTTAAGTATATGGTATATCTAACATGTGTACTTTTTAAGATAATTAGACTATTTCAAAAATGTCGGCATAAACCTCATATTTTCACAAGAAATAAATTATTAAGGAGACATTTTTGGATGAAGGAGGCAACAAATTCAAATAATTTTATTTGATTTTAATGTGTGATGACATAAAAACATTATTTTTATTTTCAACGAGAAAGCCGCAATCTTCCATCCCCGTCCCCATTTTCTTATTTTCAAAAATAAGACCTCAACGATCTTTCAAATTTTATCATTTTTTTTTTCGTGATTCTACTAAAATGTCAAAAACACATCATCCATTAACATTTCTTAAGTAGAATCGATTTCAAATTGAAATAACGAGTTGTACATCATGTTAAAGAGGAAGGTTCAACCTTCAATTTGGTATACAAGCAATTTCTTCGTTATCAAACATAAGGCCTTCACGATTTTTTAAATTTTATAACTTTATAACTTTCGTGACTACAAAAAAGGCAGAAACACATCATACTTTAACATTTCTTACTATTTCTTTTACATTTCTTACTTAATCGATTTCAAACTGAATCAATGAGTTATACATTATTTGAAAGAGAAAAGTTCAACCTTCAATTTGAAATACAATTCTCACGATCTTTCAAATTTTATATATTTTTTCGTAATTCCTCTAAAACGTCTAAATTAATAATAAATTAAATTGATAATAATCAAATCAGCAAGTCTAATTATCTTGTAATTATTACAGCTGGACTATTATAAGTTATAACTAATACATATCTCAATGCTATAATCAAGTAATATTTACACAAAATATTTACAAATGTTTAATTACAAACAAAAAAAACTAATCTTCAAATCTATCCAATTAAAGAAATAATCGTATAAAGATCAGCTTGAGACATCTCAATAAAGTAGTACATGTTATTTCTAAAAAACTTCTATTTACTTCTCCAACTTAAAATTCGAAATACAATCGTCGTCGTCCTCCAAAACGAACAAATCGAACAACTTTGCAGCCACACTCTTGAGATGTGTGCAGAAACGGAAAGTTCAACTTAAAATAGGACACGCACGCATTGATTTATAGCATTTACTCAAACACCCAGATACAAATACAGGATGTTGCTCAACGAGTACCATTCGAATTTAATAGGAACCTTCAATTTTAATCGATTATTTATTTTATTATCCGTTATAGTTATCGCTTTTTGCATCGTGGAGATATCCTCAAACGAACGTGAAGGAAAATTACTCGACGACGGCTGGAAACCGATTATCGGTCACGGAAGAATACGAGAATCTCACTTTTCAAAGGAAAATCCGTTTCGGGTTGAAGAAAATTTAAAAATCAAGGAAAGTTTTGAACAAGAACCGACTGAAATTACTCCTAAACTTTCGAGTAGTACTCCTCATTCGAGTCATGCTAATGGGCAATTTCACTTAAGTGAGTTAATAAAAATTAAGTTTGTTTTAATTGATTGTAATTTTTTTGTAGATAAAGTGCCCTCTTCTCATGCGAAGCACCATCAACTTCATTATTTAACAAATCAAGGGTTTATCCAACCGAAACCTGTTTTAACACATCGAAGTCAAAATAAAATCGTGAAATATCCCGTTTTGGGGAAAAATCATGTTTCTTCTAATAAAAGGACTAAGCCGCAAAGAGGACCGCAAGGAGCTTATAGCCAAAGGGATGAAGTTATTGCAGCTGCTCCTACAAATACCTTAAGTAAGAAACGTTTTGGGGGTTAAAATTAAAATTGATTTTTAATTTTTTTGTAGATAATTATGCTTATTATACTCATAATAATCCATCGAGGCTTAATCAACATTCTTTAGAGTATCAAAATCACTTTGGCAATGATTTATATAATTTTCAACGACTTCCGGTGCAGCAATACGTTTTGCCGAAACAGCCTGTGAATGAAGGATACACTTTCCAAGCTCAAAATGATGAGTATACAAGAAATTTAGTCCCCCCACCTCCGTCGAAAGAATTTTTTGAACAAGAAAAGCAGCAAAAAGTGAAAGTTTTCGGGGCAAAACAAAAAGAGGCAATTACGGAAGCTCCAAAGGTGACTAAATCGCAATCTTCGAACGAGATTATTTTGCAAATTCCTTCACCTTATCAGCAACAACAACAACATCAACAAAATTTGCACAATCAGTTTTATTTGATAAATCAAAACGAGCAAGCGATTGATGTTCAAGTTACGAAAGAAAATGTTAAGGAGATTCATAATTCGATTCCGGTTGGGTTCCAAAATTACCAATTTGTACAAAAACCGAGTAGTCAAGCGCCAAATTTGCCAACTTATGAGGTTACTGAGTCGAAAAATTGGTTGGATACCCCTTCGTATGACCAATATCGGTTTCAACAGCAACAAGTTTTAAATAATGAACGAAGAAAACCGATTAAACAAGAAATCTTTTTGCCAACACCCCTAAAACCCATCCCTACTTTACCGACACAAAACGAAGTTTCAACAATATTTACTGAATTATCGCAAAAAGTTAAACAAAAACCCGACAGTTTCTTCAACGTTAAAGAAGTCTCGACTCATTATCCTATTTTGGGGAAACCGATTATGAATCATTTCGAATTTTCTTTAACAAGTAATGATCAAGAAAATGAGATTACAACAACCCCAAAACCAAGGGGTAATAAATATCGTATTGAAGAACCTGAAATTACAACAGAACCGTTTACTACAACAACATCTACTTTGGCACCATCAACGGAAACGCAAGAATACCAAATTAAAAGGAGACCACATCCTAATAGAAGAAGAAAGCCGATTAGAACGCAAATTAAGGAAAATGAAGACGAAGAGGTGCAAGTTCGTCCAGTTAGACGAAGGCCAGTACAAAGGGTAAATTATAATAATAACAATCAGCAAATTATTGTTAATCAAAATGAAGGTAATTCACAAGTTAATGAGAAAAATGAAAAAAGGGTTCGATATCGGCAAAGATATCGCCCAGCTGTTAATCAAGAAATAACGATTGAAGAACAATTTACAAAAACGACGGAAGGTGCCCAAAGGAAACCGACTCCCTCTATTAAGGAGGAAGAAGTAAAGACTACTGAAGATAACAGTAGAGAAGAAACGATGGAAATGACTGAACAACAAATTTATACTAGCGAGGAGGTGACGAAAAACGACGAAAATGAAGATTTTACGACTGAAAATAAAAAACAAAATGAAGATGAAGACAGTAAAGAAGAAGTGAGCGAACCGAAAGATGAAATAACAATTAAAGAAATTTATCATTACCAAACTGAAAAAGAAGAAACAACGTTAGCCACAACTACTACTACAACGACAACGACGACGACATCAACAACAACCACAACACCGGAACCACCGACGCTTAAACCAAAATTAAGAAGAAGACCAATTCAATATAACCCAAGACCAATTTTTAGCGTTAAAGATAATAAGCAACGATTCTTATCTTCAACAACCACGACGACGACGACTGAAACGCCAAAACCAACAGAAACATCGAGAACGCGGTTATTGTACCGCACAAGAAGGCCATATTTAACCAAACCGGTTGAAATTAAAGAAGAAACACTTTCTCCGGTTCAAGAAATAACCGAACCATCAGTACAAAGAAAAAAATTTGTCCCGAAAGATCCGCGTTACGGTATAAAAGACGACGAAGCACGAAAACGACCGATCAGATTTCGATCGACTACTCAAGCACCTCCACAACAAAAAGTTTCAATAAAACCGAACATTTTTAACAATCTAAGAAGACCGATTCATTCGAGTTTAAGGGAACGCATTCAAAATCGGACTAAAATTGAAAAAACCACTTTACCCCCGGAAGAAATTACCGAAATTGAAGATGTAACTGATGTAATAACAGAAGCACCAAAAATTTCAACAACCACAACAACAACTACAAGTACTACTCAAATTCCGGAAATAATTCAGGAAAATGATGAAAGAAAAGAATCTTCAGATTCTGAAGGAGATGAATATGAGGAAAATGAAGATGTTGAGATGGATATTATGAAGAATGACGCATTTTTGCAGTCTCAAAGGGTGTCCGATTTGACTTCTTCGGCGCAAAATGATTATAATGTACCGGGTATTTTTAAATCGGTTAATTCGAATGTGAGGAGAGTGCCGAGTTATTTTACTTTGTCAACTGAAGATCCTATTTTACCCATTGAGGCATTTTTTACTAATATAAATAAAGATAGGCATTAATATAGTAAAAATTAACATAAAATGATTTAGTCTCAAAAAAGACGAACACCAAAATTATAATGTAAATACGTTTAAATTGGTTTTTATATTAAGAATAAAGCGTTTATGATGATATAGAATGTACCAATGATTATATTTTCAAAAAAAAGTTTTGCAATATTTTTAATGTGATCATATTTTTTGTGTAGGAATTATTGTAATCGATAATTAATTTTAATTTTTTAGCAAATAAATTATTTATTTATTTTAAATAACATAGATTTCCAGAAATAATTCTAGAATTAGATTGTAAATGCATTAGGTAAATAAAATATGTATAAAAAATGTTTAATTTTTTCACTCAAAATTAAACCCATTTAGATGACAACAAAGCAGCTTTGGCAGTTTTGTGTAATTCCTTTGGTAAAGAAACTGAAAAATATATCAAAATAAAAATCAAAAAATTAACTTAACTCTAAAGGATAATTACAAATTTTATGTTGACCTTGCATTGGGTAAAATACCGGCAAAATAACTGGATTGGAACAAATGAAAACATAAGGACTTCCGCTTTCTCCGTTTGGAAATCTTTCTTGGTATTCTCTTTGATCTAAACAATCATCAACAAAAACGCAGCCCAAAAGACAACCGGTTGGGTATTTTTTTGGAAACTCCAAACTTGGGTCTGGAATGTTAAATGTCAAATAATGCCTAAGGAATTATAATTAAATAATGCCAACAAAAAAAGAAATTACCGTTATATAAATCTCGATACATTTGTTCGGAAGCTAAAATTTCATCATCTTCCGGTTCTTTAGATGCTGCAGCTATCCATAAACGCCCACGGTGGTTTGTTTTCCAAGTTCTACCTTCATGACTAAAATTTAAATTAAAATTAAAAGTAACCTCGTGTCGAGGGCGGTAGAATTTTAAAGGATCAATACACATTTTGGTCATTCGTATTACAGAAAATGTCAGAATCAAACCATTACGACACTATCCATCACGTTCAGTTTTTATATAGTTTTGGGTTGAGTTGGTTTGGGTTAGGTGCCTAATGAATGGACAAAAAGAGAAATGTATTGGTTTTTGTGAGTTTGAAGACGCACCGGAACACACAATTTTCAAATGCGAAAGTTTTGAGCAAATTGGGCGGGGGTACAACGAGAATTGTGGTGTCATTCTATCCCGAATAAAATGATAGAGGTTATGCTGCAGAGCGAAGAAAAATGGGAGATATACCAGACTATGGAAACGAAAGAAAAGACGAGAGATTTCTGGCAGAGGCTGAAATTAATGGTGTCCATTTATTTTGTCGGCTGAAACTTGATGAACAATTCAACCGGGAGTTTATGATAGAGTAGATGAGGAATCAGGATTATTATCAGGATTAAGAGACAGAGCGTTTTTTCGATGTTGTTACTCCAAAGTTATGCCCTATGAGCGGTTTCTGGAGGAGAGAGGGGGAAGGGCTTTAGTCGATCGGGAACCCAAGAGAAAAGCAAATCCGACACTATTCGACCGTATGATAATTTAGGTCGGGTGTTTATGTTAGCAGATTTCCTGTTTCCACCTTTAAAAAAAAAGGTATCATTGGTGCAATGAAATCTTGTTCAAAGGCTTAATGAATGGTGAGTGGGCTGTCATTGAAGATATACTCTTCCATCAAAATGCTTATTCACAACGGAGGTTAATGCTAAGAGTTCCATACCAAAACCACTTTATTCAAATTAAAACGAATCAAACCAAAAAAAATACAATTTTCACCATTCATATAAGGTCATATGTGTAAGCAAGGAAGTATGGACAAATGATGATTCCCAACTTGAAAGAGAAGCCGTAGTACACTAATAAGTTACACCAAAAAGGAGCATTCAATACATGTTTTAAATTTTTCATTCCATGATCAAAGAATAAGGTCCATCCTATTACCCTGAGAAGTTATTCAGATAACAAAGACAAAATGAGTGTAATATAAAGGTCAAACTAAAAAAGGGTACTAAAAAAGGCTAAAAAGCTGTAGACTAAAAAAACAGGAAGAACTCAAGTGTAGCTGGAAAAAACTTAATATAAGATAAATCTGTCGCAAAGAAACCCAAAGAAGTTCTCAAAAAAAAGAAAAGGCTCAAAAAAAAGGCTCAGCAAGATCTCTTTTCTTCTTACCTTATACCCAAACGACACTTAATAAATACATCCACATTACTGGCAATATTTATAGGCGCCAAATACGTGGGCCATATGGATACACAAGCACCCATACAAAATTGTTGATGATTTTATTTGGATTTCAACTTTTTAACTGCAAAAACTCGTACTATTGAGCTTTTTCTTCCCAATGCTGTCCCAGTATATGCTGCGATTTTTTTTGAAGTGCTCGTGTTTTGAATTGAGGCTTGATACTGCTTCCAGAAGAGTCTTAGTCAGCTTCAAGATAACGTGAAATACTTCCAGAAAACTTTATACTGCTTCTAAAAGACTTGATTTGCTCACAGAAGGTATGATATTGCTTCTAGACGACTTGATATTAAGTTCCAGAAGACTTAAACTGCGTCCAGTAGTCTCGACATTGCTCCTGGAAAATTTGAAAGGCTTCGAGAAGACTGAAATTGCTTTCAAAAGACTTGAAATTCTTCCAAGAAACTTGCATTGTTTCCAGAAGACTCGATACTGATTCTGGGAAACTTGAAATGCTTCCAGAAGACTTGATATTGCTTCTAGAAGACTTGACACCGCCTCTAGGAGAGTTAATACTAGTTCCAGAAGACTTGAAATGGCTCCAGAAGTCTCGATACTGCTTCTGGAAAACTTGAACTACTTCCAAAAGACTTTATACTGCTTTAGAAGACTTGATACTGCATCTAGAAAACTTGATACTGCTTCTAGAAGACTTGATACTGCATCTAGAAGACTTGATATTGCTTCTAGAAGACTTAATACTGCATCTAGAAGACTTGACACTGCTTCTAGAAGACATGATACCACTTCCAGAATACTTAAAATGCTTATATGTTATGTTTATACTGCCTTTAGAAAACTTGATCTGCTCCCAGAATACTTAGTATTCCTTCTAGGTGACTTAGTTCTGCTTCTAAAAAAACTTCAAATCCTTCCAGAAAACTTAACACTGCTTGTAGGACAGTTGATACTAGTTCCAGAAGACTTGAACTGCTTCCAGAAGTCTCGATACTGCTTCTGAAACACTTGAACTACTTCCAAACGGCTTGATATTACTTTTAAAAGACTTGATACTAGTTCCAGAAAACTGGAAATACTTGCAGAAGACTTGAAATACTTCCAAAAGACTTGATACCACTTCCAGAATACTTAAAATGTTTCCTGTAGGCTTGAAATGCTACTACAAGACTTGATACTGCTTCTAGAAGACTTGATACTGCTTCTAGAAGACTTGATAATGCTTCTAGAAGGCTTGATACCACTTCCAGAATACTTAAAATGTTTCCTGTAGGCTTGAAATGCTTTACGCTGCCTCTAGGAGAGTTAATACTAGTTCCAGAAGACTTGAAATGCCTCCAGAAGTCTCGATACTGCTTCTGGAAAACTTGAACAACTTCCAAAAGACTTTATACTGCTTTTAGAAAACTTGATCTGCTCCCAGAATACTTAGTATTGCTTCTAGGTGACTTAGTTCTGCTTCTAAAAAACTTGAAATCCTTCCAGAAAACTTAACACTGCTTGTAGGACAGTTGATACTAGTTCCAGAAGACTTGAACTGCTTCCAGAAGTCTCGATACTGCTTCTGAAACACTTATACTACTTCCAAACGGCTTGATTTTACTTTTACAAGACTTGATACTAGTTCCAGAAAACTGGAAATACCTGCAGAAGACTTGAAATACTTCCAAAAGACTTGATACCACTTCCAGAATACTTAAAATTTCCTGTAGGCTTGAACTGCTTCTACAAGACTTGATACTGCTTCTAGAAGACTTGATACTGCTTCTAGAAGACTTAATACTGCTTCTAGAGGACTGATAATGTTTTGAGAAAACTTGATACTGCTTTTAGAAGACTTGATACTGCATCTAGAAGACTTGATATTGCTTCTAGAAGACTTGATACTGCATCTAGAAGACTTGATACTGCTTCTAGAAGACATGATACCACTTCCAGAATACTTAAAATGTTTCCTGTAGGCTTGAAATGCTTTACACTGCCTCTAGGAGAGATAATACTTGTTCCAGAAGACTTGAAATGCCTCCAGAAGTCTCGATACTGCTTCTGGAAAACTTGAACTACTTCCAAAAGACATTATACTGCTCTTAGAAGACTTGATCTGCTCCCAGAATACTTAGTATTGCTTCTAGGTGACTTAGTACTGCTTCTAAAAGACTTGAAATCCTCCCAGAAAACTTAACACTGCTTGTAGGACAGTTGATACTAGTTCCAGAAGACATGAACTGCTTCCAGAAGTCTCGATACTGCTTCTGAAATACTTCCAAACGGCTTGATATTACTTTTACAAGACTTGATACTAGTTCCAGAAAACTGGAAATACGTGCAGAAGACTTGAAATACTTCCAAAAGACTTGGTACCACTTCCAGAATACTTAAAATGTTTCCTGTAGGATTGAAATGTTTCTGCAAGACTTGATACTGCTTCTAGAAGACCTGATACTGCTTCTAGAAGACTTGATACTGCTTCTAGAAGACTTGATACTGCTTCTAGAAGACTTGATACTGCTTCTAGAGGACTGATAATGTTTCGAGAAGACTTGATATTGCTTTTAGAAGACTTGATACTGCATCTAGAAGACTTCATATTGCTTCTAGAAGACTCGATACTGCTTTTAGAAGACTTGATACTGCATCTAGAAGACTTGATACTGCTTCTAGAAGACTTGATACCACTTCCAGAATACTTAAAATGTTTCCTGTAGGCTTGAAATGCTTCTACAAGACTTAATACTGCTTCTAGAAGACTTGATACCGCTTCTAGAATACTTGATACTGCTTCTAGAAGACTTGATACTGCTTCTAGAAGACTTGAAACTGCTTCTAGAAGACTTGATACTGCTTCTAGAAGACTTGATACTGCCTCTAGAGGATTAATAATGTTTCGAAAAGACTTGATACTGGTTTTAGAAGACTTGATACTGCATCAAGAAGACTTGATACTGCTTCTAGAAGACTTGATACTGTTTATAGGAGACTTGATACTGCTTTCAAAAGTCTTGAGGAGTTTCTAGAAAACTTGATACTGCTTCTAGAAGACTTGATAATACTTTCAGAAGATATTAATTGCTTCCAAAAGCCTCGATACTGCTTCTAACTTAAAATACTTCCAGAAAGCGTGATGTTGCTTTTAAAAGACTTGATGTTGCTTCCAACATACTTGATAGTACTTCTAGAAGACAAAAAATGAAAAATTTGAAATACTTCATGAAAGCTTAAAAAGCCTCTAGAAGACTTGATACTGTTTCTAGGAGACTTGATACTGTTTTCAGAAGATTGAATTTGCTTCCAGAAAACTCGATACTGCTTCTAGAAACTTGAAATTCTTTCAAAAGACTTGATACTGTTTTTCAAAGATTTGATACTAGTCCCAGAAAACTTCAACTTCTTCCAGAAGCCTCGATTCTTGCTCCGGAACACTTGGAATGCGTCGAGAAGACTTGAATTGCTTCCAGAAGAATCAATACTGCTTCTAGAAGACTTAAAATGTTTCCTGAAGGCTTGATAGTACTTTTAAAATTGCTGGCAAAAAACATTTTCATCGCAAAAAACCAACATATTGTTGATAAATCATTTGAATTGGCTTTGAAAGTATGAAACACTATGCAAATTATATTAATTGCTGTCAATTAAAGAATCTCATGATTATATATACACGTAAAAAGGGAACCATTCAAACCATAAGAGACAACAGTGCCAACATTTTTGGTCATGTAATTTATATCATTGATTCAAAGCGACAGTAATGCAAGCAAATGCTCTAAAACAAATCCAAAATTTTAAAAAATATTAAGGATAAAACCCGAAAATGAGAGAAAAAGGGTGGTTAAAGATGAGATATCATTTCATGGTAGCGAAGATGAGCTTTTAGGTTTTGTGCAAGATGCTGATATCAATGATATACTAAATCCTAAAAGTATTTTCAATCATAAAAGAGATTCTAATATATGTTTTTCTTGATTCGTTAGGATTGCAAAAATAGATGTAGTTACCTCAATACACAGTACATTGCTTTATTTGAAAAATTTTATAACTAGTTCCAGTTACCTCTATGGGATAAATGGATTTTCCAGTTCAAGTTCAACCCCTCAAAACCTTATAATTTATTTCAACATAGAACTAAATTAAAATCTTTTTAACTTACATTTTAATACCTGAAACTAACAAACTCGCCCAAGGTTGATGCATACTAAGACATAATCCTTGATCAACAGATTCCAAGAAATCATTATTAGCTATTCTATAAACCCTTTTAGTGACATTCTGTTCGTTTTTCTCAGTTTTTTTCTCACATTCACTTGAATCATTCAATGATTGGGCATCCATCTAAAACAATTCAAATAAATATTAATTTAAAATCAAATAAAAAAATAAGTATACCAATCTAAAAATTTCCGTGATCAATTCCCCTTTTTCCCCACTAAACAAATTCTTGGGAAACCTTCTTTCAGTGCTATCCAACAACTTATTAACACCAATCATAAGTTTTTTCTTGTTCTTAAGATGCTCATCATTGTCTAAAGTAACAGTCCGGCTGGCAAAATCCAAAGCAAGTTTCATATCACGCCTGCTTTTATGAATACTTGAATGCATGGAAGAGTGTTTTTTCTTCAAATTCGATTTATCATCTTCAGATAACCATTTCGAATTTAAATCAAAGTAATCATTTTGATCATCGAAAATCTTATTTTTAATTGAATCACTTAATAAAGATAAAGGGATTTATTAATTTTGATACATAAGAATTTTTAAAAATAATAAATTATTTACCCCATTTGATCTGTTTTTAACAACCTATTTCTTGTTTCAAGAGCTTTTTTCCATTCTTTTGACTTTTTCTGTTCGATTAAATGGTTATAAAGTTTATCTGATTCTTTGGTGTTTTTATTTAATACCTCCATTTCGTAACGTGTACAAACCTGAATCAAATAATTCATAAATTATAAACGTAATTCATTTCTTAGGTGATGTTACCATATTATCGCAAAAAAAGCAAGGTCCGGATCCTTCTTGAGCGCAAACAATTCTCCCACATTTAGTACAATTATTAATTAAATCATGCTTAGTGGCTTGGCAATCGCACGGATGCCTTCCTTTAAGTAAGCCTGGCTTATGATCGTGAGTATAAAAGTTTGTGTATCTCTTTTTCCCTTTTCCTGTTGAAGGAGGAGTATTTGAAGATGAATTGGATTGATTAATAGATTGTTGAGGACTATTAATCTGTTTATTTTCATTTTTTAAGGATTGTTTAGATGCCTTCTTGCTCGTCGACTTTTTATGAGGAATTCCAAATTGATGTTGTTTTAAAGCTTCATATACAGTAACATGTTCCGGGTTATTTAAATCGACGATATTTTCCATAAACTCTTCGTAATCATCGAGTTGCTTTATTGTAGTTATATATCTAAAGGTGGAATTGAAACGAAATTAAAGTAAGGTTATGTGAAGAATTTTATGATATATATTTTTTCTTTTGAAGCACTTACTCTAAGATATCGTCGGAAATATCATTTCCTAAGATTGGTATTAAACAATCTCGAATAAATTCAGTCATTTTATTAATTTTATATGAATAAAAACCACTCAAGAGAATCTAATATAAATTGGTAAAATTATGACAACTAATATGACAGCTAATTAATTAAAATTATAACAATAGATGGCGCTGTAAAAGAAATATTTTAATTTTAAAATGTTAATTTTAAAAATTTTATTCTATCTAATATAATTTATTTTAAGCTATTATAATTTTCATACGATACCAAAATTCATCACCAAATGCATAAATAAATAATGATGAAATTTTAAAGATCGTGAATGTCTTATTTAATAATATAATAAATATATTATTATTATATATATATGGATTTCTTTGGTCCTGATTGGGAGGGTTTCCTGTTGATCAAAATCGTAATGAGTACAAAAAATCTTTTAATTTGATACCCAACAACCCATATATTCGAAAAAAAAAATAATAAATAAAAAATTAATAAAAACGCGCCATTTTAATTTTTTTATTTTAATAATTTTAATATTAATTATTTTAATATATTTTAACTTTTTTGTGAAATTATCAAATTCGTAATAAGCGCAAAAAATCCTGCAATTTGACACCTCACAACCCATATTTGTGAAAAAAAAATCAATAAAAATCCGTCCTTTTAATTCTTTTATTAACAATTTTTTTATGAAAATGTCAAAATAGTAATAAGCACAAAAAATCCTTTAATTTGATAGTGGGGTTGTGGGGAACCCATATTTTCGATTAAATAAATCAAACATATATAATATAATAAATGACATTGACAGCCGCCATCTTTAATTTAAATTTTTCGATATCTTTGTTAATTATTCAGATAAACTCATCGAGTGTGGACTTATTTCTTATTTTGTAAATGTACCTTTCGTCATTGTTTTAATTAAATTTAGTTTTAATTTAAAAAAGTATAAATCCGCCATTTTGATTTTCTAATTACACAAAATAATTAACATCAAAATCGCAATATACAACCACAAAAAACCTTCAATTTGATACCCATATTTTCGATTAAATAAATCAAACCTGTATAATACAATAAATGACATTGACAGCCGCCATCTTTGATTTAATTTTTTCAATATCTTTGTTCATTATTCAGATAAACTCATCGAGTGTAGAGTTATTTCTTATTTTGTAAATATACTTTTCGTCATTGTTTTAATTAAATTTAGTTTCAATTAAAAAAGAAAGTATAAATCCGCCATTTTGATTTTTTAATTATCTTTTTAAGCCGTAAAAACATCAAAATCGTAATAAGCACAAAAAATCCTTCAATTTAATATCCCACAATCTATATTTAGGATTAACTAAATCAACGTCACAAATGACATTGACAGCCACCATCTTTAATTTAAATTTTTCGTATACCTCCGTCAATTTTTAAAATAAACTCGCCGTGTTTGGACTTAAATAACCCGACTTTCAATTAAATCGATCTAAAACAACGTTAAATCATTATTTTTTTTAATTCAATAATTTTGACATATGACATTTGACAGGTGTCACTTGCAACGTTTTTATTTTGGCTTATATTAATCAATTAAGCGTAAATCTTGATACCAACCTGATCACTATATCCGGATAAAAATTAATTTTGACATTTTATCGCAAATTGTAGTAATTTTGACAGCTGTCAAATTCGTTAAATAAATTTAAAAAGTATTCGGTTTTTCCCTTAATTATCTTAATTGGTTATAAATAAAGGAGTTTTAAATCACACGAAGCGTAATACGTCATTTTCAAAATGACGCATATGACATGTTAAATTTTGTTTTTTCTTCAATGTCAAATGTCACATTTAAACTTTTTATGAAATAAAATAACTAATTTAGTGATTTTTTAAAACTAATTAAAAGTTTTGTACGGATAAAAACGAAATTATTAAATTTAAAATGACGGATGTGACATGTGTCAGTCTCAAATGTCAAATTTTATTTTTTATCTATTTTTTTAATGTTAAATTTTAAAAATCCTATAATTTGATACACCACAACCCATATTTCTTTAAAAAAAAAACAAAAAAAAAATCCGTCCTTTTAATTTTTTAATTAATAATTTTTTTGTGAAAATGTGAAAATCGTAATAAGCATAAAAAATCTTTCAATTTGATACCCCACAACCCATATTTTCGATCAAATAAACCAAATTTGTATAATATAATAAATGACATTGACAGCCGCCATCTTTAATTTAATTTTTTCGTATACCTCCGTCAATTTTTAAAATAAACTCGCCGTGTTTGGACTTAAATAACCCGATTTTCAATTTTAAAGCGATCTAAAATATCGATAAATCATTATTTTTTTAATTCAATAATTTTGACATATGACATGTGACAGGTGTCACTTGCAACGTTTTCATTTCGGTTTATATTAATCAATTAAGCGTAAATTTTAATACCAACCTAATCACTATATCCGGATAGAAATAAATTTTGACATTTTAGCGCAAATTGTAGTAATTTTGACAGCTGTCAAATTCGTTAAATAAATTTAAAAAGTATTCGATTTTTCCATTAATTATCTTAATTAGTTTTAAATAAAATATTTTTAAATCAAAGGAAGCGTAATACGTCATTTTCAAAATGGCGGATATGACATATGTAAAATTTTGTTTTCTTCAATGTCAAACGTCATATTTAAACTTTTTTATGAAATAAAATAACTAATTTAGTTATTTTTTAACATTAATTAAAGGTTTTTCACAGATAATAACGAAATTATTACATTTAAAATGGCGGAAATAACATGTGTCAGTCTCAAATGTCAAATTTTATTTATTATCTATTTTTTATTTTTTACACGTGATATTTAAAGCGAGATTCAACGATTTTCTTATAATAAACGACACTCCAAATGAAAATGGCACCTGTCAAAATAAAACCTGTCAAATGTCATAAATCAAATATCATTTTTAAGCTTTTGTATTAAACTAATTTTGTTATATTTGGTATTAATTCGATGAATAGGAATTAATTTATCAAAATCAAAATGGCGGTTATGACATGTGTCAAATTTTACTTTTTCTTCAATGTCAAATGTCACATTTAAACATTTTCATGAGCTTGATATCAAATTAAATGATTGGTATTAAAATAAATGATCCTAAGCTTAATGAAATTGTATTATTAAAATCATAATAAAAGTTACCCTAATGGAGTTTGGTATCAAATTAAATGATCTTTTAAGTCAAATTAAGTACAATTGTTAAAATTCAAGATAGCGGATTTGACATCTGTCATTGACACATAACTTTTTATTATAACAGCAAAAATAGTCGAGTTTGGAATGAGATTAAATGATTTTCACGATTGATATTAAATTAAACGATTTCCCAAGCTTAATAAAATTGTATTATTAAAATTTAAAATGGCGGATTTGACACCTGTCAATGCCAAACGTCAATTTCATAATAAAAGATACCCTAATCGAATTTGGTATCAAATTAAATGATTTTAACGATTGGTATTAAATTAAACGATTTCCCAAGCTTAATAAAATTGTATTATTAAAATTTAAAACGGCGGATTTGACACCTGTCAATGCCAAACGTCAATTTCATAATAAAAGATACCCTAATCGAATTTGGTATCAAATTAAATGATTTTAACGATTGGTATTAAATTAAACGATTTCCCAAGCTTAATAAAATTGTATTATTAAAATTTAAAACGGCGGATTTGACACCTGTCAATGCCAAACGTCAATTTCATAATAAAAGATACCCTAATCGAATTTGGTATCAAATTAAATGATTTTAACGATTGGTATTAAATTAAACGATTTCCCAAGCTTAATAAAATTGTATTATTAAAATTAAAAACGGCGGATTTGACACCTGTCAATGCCAAACGTCAATTTCGTAATAAAAGATACCCTAATCGAATTTGGTATCAAATTAAATGATTTTAACGATTGGTATTAAATTAAACGATTTCCCAAGCTTAATAAAATTGTATTATTAAAATTAAAAACGGCGGATTTGACACCTGTCAATGCCAAACGTCAATTTCATAATAAAAGATACCCTAATCGAATTTGGTATCAAATTAAATGATTTTAACGATTGGTATTAAATTAAACGATTTCCCAAGCTTAATAAAATTGTATTATTAAAATTTAAAATGGCGGATTTGACACCTGTCAATGCCAAACGTCAATTTCATAATAAAAGATACCCTAATCGAATTTGGTATCAAATTAAATGATTTTAACGATTGGTATTAAATTAAACGATTTCCCAAGCTTAATAAAATTGTATTATTAAAATTAAAAATGGCGGATTTGACACCTGTCAATGCCAAACGTCAATTTCATAATAAAAGATACCCTAATCGAATTTGGTATCAAATTAAATGATTTTAACGATTGGTATTAAATTAAACGATTTCCCAAGCTTAATAAAATTGTATTATTAAAATTAAAAATGGCGGATTTGACACCTGTCAATGCCAAACGTCAATTTCATAATAAAAGATACCCTAATCGAATTTGGTATCAAATTAAATGATTTTAACGATTGGTATTAAATTAAACGATTTCCCAAGCTTAATAAAATTGTATTATTAAAATTTAAAATGGCGGATTTGACACCTGTCAATGCCAAACGTCAATTTCATAATAAAAGATACCCTAATCGAATTTGGTATCAAATTAAATGATTTTAACGATTGGTATTAAATTAAACGATTTCCCAAGCTTAATAAAATTGTATTATTAAAATTTAAAATGGCGGATTTGACACCTGTCAATGCCAAACGTCAATTTCATAATAAAAGATACCCTAATCGAATTTGGTATCAAATTAAATGATTTTAACGATTGGTATTAAATTAAACGATTTCCCAAGCTTAATAAAATTGTATTATTAAAATTAAAAACGGCGGATTTGACACCTGTCAATGCCAAACGTCAATTTCGTAATAAAAGATACCCTAATCGAATTTGGTATCAAATTAAATGATTTTAACGATTGGTATTAAATTAAACGATTTCCCAAGCTTAATAAAATTGTATTATTAAAATTAAAAACGGCGGATTTGACACCTGTCAATGCCAAACGTCAATTTCATAATAAAAGATACCCTAATCGAATTTGGTATCAAATTAAATGATTTTAACGATTGGTATTAAATTAAACGATTTCCCAAGCTTAATAAAATTGTATTATTAAAATTAAAAACGGCGGATTTGACACCTGTCAATACCAAACGTCAATTTCATAATAAAAGATACCCTAATCGAGTTTGGTATCAAATTAAATGATTTTTTAAGCTTAATTAAGTAGAATTATTAAAATTCAAGACCAAAAGAAGTCCAGACCAATCAAATAGCAACTACAGTGTAAAACATTTACTTATTTTAAAAGTTGAAGACGCTCAAGAGTACATTTATAAAAATGAAAATTCTATTTAATATACTCACCATACATAAAATTGCCAGAAATAACGTCATTATTAAGAAAATTAACAAATCAACGAAAAATTAGCTGACACCGAGAAACTGTCATTGTCATTAGAACAAAATGTTCCCAAATAGCCGCTAAAGTAGGTAACGATGACGATTTTAACTATCAGCGCCATCTAACGTCAGCTGACTCGTATAAAGTGCTGGGGGTATGATGAAAACTAATTAATCAAAATTGTAACAATAAATGGCGCTGTAAACGCAAATATTTTAATTTTAAAAATTGTATTCTAATGTAATTTATTTTAATCTATTATAATTCTCATACGATACCAAAATTCATCACCAAATTCTCATAAAATCAATACCCATTTTTGCTATAACTGGAGAGGAAAGTTGATACACTCAGCAGCAGAAGTCTGCGTACAAAAAACTTGTAATACTTTAATTGAAAAAATAAGAGTCATAATCTAATGTGATAAACTTGATTTTTTTTTATTTTGTATATTAACTACATATAATTCTATTAACAAAATATGCTTCAACAAAACAGAAACAGTAGTTACAGAAAAAAATCAAAACTAAAAATTCTACAAATAACGGGTTTGCAAAAATCTGCGTACAAGTCAGGACAGTATTTATAAAAAATTCATAAATGAGATCATTGTTTCTATATTAATATGAGGTCGGATAAACTTTACGTTTAATGACCTCCCTTAAACGTTTAGGCATGGAGTGCACTAATTTCTTCGTTTCGTCCAAACTGATTTTGGCCCATTCCTCAATCATAACATTTTTTAACGTTTCCTTCGACGTTATGTTGTGTTGCCGAATCCTGCGTTCCAGTAAATCCCAGAGGTGTTCGATGGGATTCAAGTCCGGCGATTGTGGAGGTGTTTTAAGTTGCTTTGGGATATTGTATAGTAGCCAAAGCTTAGTGTTGTGGGCGCAATGTTTGGGGTCATTATCTTGTTGAAAAAAGTATTCGGGCCCCAAGCCCAAGTTTTCGATGCTAGGCTTCAAATTTTCTTTTAAAATGTCTATATACATTTTATGGTCCATTGTCGATGTTATGAAAACCAACCTTCCCACCCCTTTGGCGCACATACACCCCCAAACCATAACTCCACCACCTCCGTGTTTTACAGTCGCTTTCAAATTTTCGGGATTAAGGGCAGTATTAGGTTTTCTCCATACAAGTTGTTTACCCTTAATGCTGAAAATGCAAAATTTGCTCTCATCTGTAAAGAAAACTTTCTCCCAGAATTCAATGGGCTTGTCTAAGAATTTTTTTGCAAAGACGATCCGCTTCTGACGATTGACCTCTGACACAAATGGCTTTTTTCGTGCAACGCGACTGTGATAGTTAGCTTTTTTTAACGTCCTTCTCACCGTATCTTTGCTGATAGTTTTATGAAATGCTTCTTGTACATTTTCTACTATTCTTTTTGCCGTCAGCCTAGGTTCTTTTCTAACCTGCTGTACAATTTTTCGCTTCTCTCGGTTTGTTAAAAGGGGTGGTCTACCAGATCGCGGACGTGAGAGGTAATCTTCAGTGTCTTTATAATTATTAATTGCTCTTTGAATGGAAGAGTGTGACCTGCCGACAGTTTCTCCTATTTTTCGAAAAGATTTTCCCTCTTTCCATAACTTTACAATAATTTTTCTCTCTCCCAATTCAATTTCCTTTCCTTTCGTGTCCATTCTAACTTTTAGCTTCTAAGCCTCTGCTAATATAATTGACACCGATTATCTTTTATTTAAATCGGAAAGCGTACATCACTAACTACGTATTTAAGTAAATAAGTATATTTTGGAGAAGGCGTCTTTATTTGTACGCAGATTTTTGCATACGCATTATTTGGAGAATTTTTAATTTTAATTTTTTTTGTAACTAATATTTCTGTTTTATTGATGCATATTTTGTTAATAGAATTATATGTAGTTAATACACAAAATAAAAAAAAATTGAAGTTTATCATATTAGATCATGACCCTTATTTTTTCAGTTAAAGTGTTAGAAGTTTTTTGTACGCAGACTTCTGCTGCTAAGTGTATATACACGAATAGTTTCTTCAGCAATACATACATTGATTTAAGATTTTAATGTTAAATTCTTGCTAAAAACAATAATTTCTTGTCTTCTCAATAATTTATCTGGATAACAAAGTAATAAATAAAATTTTACATTATTTATAGTTAAAACTAATCTAATTTTTTTGAAAAAAATAACAACAAACAAATTAAAAAAGATTTATTTTTGAATTAAGCATAAGCAGATTAAATAAATCATAAATATTAGGATATTCACAAAAACATTCTTTTAATCATAGCATTAACCTTAGCATTATTCTTCTTAACTTTAATTTGAACGGAACTAAATTTCTCTCCAGCAGCTTTATTTTGAGGATCTATTTCGAGTAATTCTTTTAAGACATCGAAGGCTTTATCAACATTATGCACGCCATCAAGCGCAACAGCTAACTTATACATAGCTTTTAAATTTTTCGGATCCACGGATAAAACGCGATCGCAAAGAACGATAACGTATTCGTAATTTTGATTTCGTAAATGACACGAAGCTAAATTATTGTATAAATTTGATTTTAAAGATTTTATTTCTTCGATTTTAACGTTGTCTATTTTAGTTGGTTTTAACTCGACGTCGATGGGGATTGATGCTAATAATTTGGTGGCTTTGCTAAATCGGTGTGAAGCGTCGATGTGGCGGTTTTCTTTGAAAAGATCGACTCCTCGTGTTTTATGCTTTAAGGCTAAATCGAATTTGGTTTTTGCGGTCCACTCAAAAATAAATCCGTTCGATTTAAATTCAGTTAAGTGTAGGGTGAACGTGGTAGTTTTATTTTTATTGAGCAAAAACGAAACGTTTGCTAATTCATTAATTTTCATCATCGTTAAAACTATGTCTAATAATCTTTCGAAACTATCATCACTTTGACCCACAACCACGGGATAATTATTGTACTTTTCCACATTAAAATCACAATTCGTTATGTTAATTTTACATTCGCAATTTTCGGTTGGTTTTAAACCGTTTTCGCCCTCTTTTATTATAATTTTTTTAATTCTTTCGTCCGGGGATATCCACGTTAAATTTTTATCCATCTTTTAGCACTCGGATTCAGTCAAAAACTTATTTCCTAATAATTCTAAAGTAAATTCGTAGTATTCTCGTGAAAGGTTATCGTCTAACGCTGTCGGTGATGGTAAGCACAATTTGCAATCACTATAATATTGGCCGGTTGATCGATTTGAAGTTAGTAAGGAATGTAAAATGGTTTGAGCGCCTTGAATCGGGCTCTTTACAACTATTTTTCTTATCGGCCACTGAAGAGCGAATAACCAAGGATTTGACAAAGGGGGAAAGTTTCTGTAAATTGGCGTTTCTACGTTTCCTGGATTTGCAGCGTTTACAATAACGTTAGTACCTAGAATAAAAATTATAAATTAAGGACGATTATAAATTTTGAAGAGATATAATACAATCCATATTAATGGAAAATAAGAGTAGAGAGGATTTGGAGGCAAAATATTTTAAACTTTTCGGAGTTTAAAGATTAAAAAATCTTGGGAATAGCAACCAATGGATAAGAAAACAACTTCCTTTTTCGCTATCCGAGCTTTCGCAATTATTTTATTGCTTCATCAGGGAAACATTACAATATTAAAATAGATTGGCAACGTTACAAAAAAATCTTAAAATTAAAGTCGACTCACAATGGAAGTAAGAAGGTTGACTTCAAAATTAGATAAAAAATGTTTAAAAACTTATTTTTATAAAATTAAAAAGAAAATTTTCTTGACACATTAATCAATGTAGAGGACAACAGAGGACAATGACAAGGTTAAAAATAGAATGATTTTTTGTGATTTTTTTGTCTTTCAAAAAACAAGAACAAATCTGGTAAATTTTGAATTTTGTTAGAGAGGAACACTGGAGGGGCAAAAAGGAAAAACGGTTCAAAAAGTTAAGGATGTAACTCTCGTCGTATAAAGTCGTTGTTAATTATAAAAGTGTAGATTGAACTTATCCCTTTTGTATCCGTTCTGAAATTCACTGAATTTGTGTCTTTATTAATGTAAACCATTTCAAGAAAAAGACGTTTATTATAAACCGACTCTCTGTCGGTAACTTAGAAACACAATAATCCAGTAAACTATCCATCACCATAGTGGCCAAAATTGGACTGAGAGGACTTCCCATAGGCGTACCAAAAATTTGATTGTAGAATATAGGCAAAAAGGAAAAAAGCGGCTCAAAAAGTTAAGGACGTAACTCTCGTTGTGTAAAGTCGTTGTTAACCCTCTATTGCATAATTTATTTTATAGTTTGAAAAAAATTTTTGTTTGCATTTTTTGTGATAAATGTGCATAGAAATAAGACACCTATGAGTTTTTTTTTCAAAATTTGTATTTGTAGAGAAAAAAAAAATGTGTTCCCAAATGGGCACATTGTGGGCTCAAAGTACATTTTTTTTACATGGTGTGAAATGACTTGAAGCAATTATTTACTTTATTTAAACACAAATGTATTCCACATTTTTCGCACATTGTTCTGGATTTACCCTTGCAGTTAGGTTTTTTGCATCTTTCTCGGTTTTCTGTCTGTAAAGGCCAATGTCCAGTATTATCCAATATTATGTTTCTTGTTGGACGTGCTTTCAAACATTTTCTTTTAGGTGTGAAAGGAATGGGCGAGTCGATGGGCGTATTGGCGCCACTAGTGTTAGATTGGCCTCTCTTTTTTGCCTTTATTTTCTTTTTTTGGTTTTGAATTCCAATAGAGAAACCTTCTCATTCTTGTTTAGTTGTTTATTGATTCTTCTTGAAAGTAACCATGAATTTACTACCACAAAGTCAAGCATGTGGCAAAATATGCGCATATACCATTTGCGGCTCTTCAATTTTATGGGATACAATCCTAATAGAGAATCCTGTAAATCTACCCCTCCCATGTGCATGTTGTAGATTGAAACAATGTCGGGACGATCAATTTCTTTCTTGCAGTTCTCCGACTTGAAAAAACGCTTTACTTTGGTAAGTGGAAATGTACCAGAGAATGTAGAAACTAATGTAACTAATCGATTATCATACCACTGCACAACATGAACATCTACTCCAGCAACATTTGCAGTTTTCTCAATGTGTGAGCCTCGTCCCTTTTTTTCATTTCTTTTTCACTAACCATTTTTAGGCCCTTCAGCCGATTAGATCTTATTGTTGCCACACTTTGTATGCCTAATTTTCCCAGATAGGATAACAAATTTATACCAGAAAAATAATTGTCATAGTAAACCTTATGATTTTTGTCTCTCGGAATTGGTCTACATAAACGGACGATGACATTGCTGGCAGCTCCAAGATTTGGTTCCCCTGGCAATAGATTTTTGTCAGCTTTACTATTGCAAAGCTCAAAATTTGTACTGAAGCCACTTACTCCTCATAAGACATACATTTTGTAACCCATTTGTGTGGCTTTTTGGGATTATATGTCTTTAAAGATGTTCTTCCCTTGAATGGAATAATTTGTTCATCACAGGATAAATTTTCCTCAAAAGGGATTTTTTGGCAGGATTTCTTTATTTGATTCAATACCGGCATAATTTTATGTGTGCTTCCAGTGGCTAAGGTATTATCTGAGAAAATGCAAAAAACGTTTCAGCTCCTCAAATCTATTGAGAGGCATGATGTCTGCTATTTGTGGTGTTCTAGTATTGGCCGACCAGTACCTACGCGTTGAGTGCTGCCTTATCAAAGACATCCATATAACTATCCCCAAAAACTGCTCAATTTCTTTAGCATCAGTTCTCAAAGGCCTGTCAGGTCTTCTTTGTGTGCTGTACAAACATGTTTGCTCAACCACCATAGATATAAAATCATCAGACATAAAGAATTTGAATAGACTATATGCACTTTGTAATTCTAAAATATATTCTGGAAGATCGCATTCTTCAAAAAACTTATTACCCTGTGGATCTCTATTAGTTTTTGAAGATTTCCAAGTAACATTTTCAACATTTGAAAAGAAAAATCTCGTATTTGGGGGAAGATCAAATAACTGCGTCAAAGGTATGTCGTCTGGGTCCTCAATATCCTGGGATTCAATCTCGTCATCATCTAAGTCGTGAGGAACCTGTACTTCCACTGCAGAGAAAAATATGCATATGAACATCAAGACCAAACTATTTTTACTGGCATAAAATTTACCTTCATCATCATCTGATAGCTCAGAATCCTCGCTATCTGAAGGAATATCTCGAATTGCATCAACTTGAACTTTTTTTCTTCCATAAAAAGCGCTTGGTCTAATTGTTGGAAAATCGCCCGGAAAATCCATTGTGGATCGTCTGTGTGTAGAAATAAGAAATAATTGCACACTTTAACTTTTTGAGCATAATGTTCCCAAATGGGAACAAACAAGTTATGACCTGCTGCAAAAAAAGGAACGAACGAAATATATCGAATTATGCATTATTCTACTCATAACACTTGAAACTGAGTATAAAAAATACATACTTACCAGAAAATAACCCTAGAAACTAGATTTGATCTTCTAAAATCAATCAAAATGATCAAGTGGCCATTGATTCGACGCGAATTGTATATAAATGCAACACACCAACACAAACACCACCTCTCGGACAAAAAATTTACGAAAGGTAGAAAACTATACTAGATATTCATAATGTATCTATCAGTTTCGCCGCTTAATACAACATATGGCCACTTTATTGGCTTAGAATGTTGTGTTCCCGAAAGGGAACATTATGCAATAGCGGGTTAACTATAAAACTGTAGATTGAACTTATCCCTTCTGTATCTGTTCTGAAATTCACTGAATTTGTGTCTTTATTAATGTAAACCATTTCAAGAAAAAGATGTTTATTATAAACCGACTCTCTGTCTAAAATCTTAGCGTTGTTAAAATCAAAATGGTGACCTTCCTTAACATGATGGTAAACAAGAGTACTTCTATTCTCATTTCTACCCTTACAATCATTCCGATGTTGTTTAAGTCTATTCCCGAAATACTGCGCTGTCGTACCAATGTACGTTCCTTCACAATTAACGCAAGGAATAGAGTAAATGATGTTAGATTGTTGTAAAATAGGAACGTTGTCCTTGGTTTCTGAAAAAACTCTATTAAGTGGTAAGTAATTATATTTAGCAAATTTAATATTGAACTGATCGAAAAAGGATATGAACCTAGATGTAAAGCCTTTGATGAAGGGTATTTTTACATATTTAAACTGTGTTGTTTCTTCAACAATATCAGACCTTTGGTCACCATCAAAAGGACTTATGGAAGTTACTAAAGAATGATTGAGAATTCCTTTCAAAAGACGCGGAGAATAACCGTTATTAACAAAAACATTCATCAGTTTTTCTAGATTATGTTTATGAAAGGAAGGATGAGAGAGTTTCAGAACTCTATGCTTCATCCCTACAACAGTATTAATTTTGTGGTTCATTGGATGATTAGAAAAGAAGTTGATGTATCGACCCGTCTAAGTTGGTTTAGTATACCAATCCAGGAGGATCATTTGATCCTCACTTCTCATTACTCGGGTATCCAAGAAAGGTACTGAACCATCTGTCTCCGTTTCTATTGTAAATCGAATATTAATACTGTAACTATTGAAAACATCTAATATAGTGTTAAGATGATCACTTGGTACCGAACAAATTATGTCATCAACATATTTGAAAATGAAAGGTAATTCAAACGGTAACTTAGGAATACAATAATCCAGTAAACTATCCATCACCATAGTGGCCAAAATTGGACTGAGAGGACTTCCCATAGGCGTACCAAAAATTTGATTGTAGAATAATAATAATAATAATAATAAACCTTTATTTCCATAATGCTATCTGCAGGGAAAAAAGTCAGAACAAAAAAAAAGAAAAATATACAATGTCGTAACAAAAAATACGGACTCAATGTTTAATATAAACAGGTTTAGAAAAGAAATCATCTACTCTATAGAAGGTCCCTTCAATTAAATAAGCTCTTAAACATTTTTTGAATTGCTTTGTAGGTAACATTTTAAAATTCATTGGTAAAAAATTGTATGATTTTATACAAAAATACACAACACTCTTTTGTATTCTAGTGTAACTTGTCTTAGGTGGCATTAGATATAACTGCTCAGTACCTCGCGTTTGGTGACAGTGATACAATTCATATTGTGAGAAAAAGTGCACATAATTATTTTTAACAAAAAGTGCACATTCCAAGATAAACAACGACGGAAACGTAAGTATATTTTGTTGTTTAAAAATAGGTTTACATGATTCACGCGGACACAGGTGAAATATTGCTCTCATACATTGTTTCTGTAGGATGAAAACGCGTTCAGCACTTGGAACATTTCCCCAGAAAATGACCCCATATCGTAAACGTGACTCGACGCATGCATAATAAACACTTAAAGCGGCACTCACATTTACACCTCTTGCCACAGTACGAAGCGCATAACAAGATCTTGATAACCCGAAAGCTAACCCTTCGATGTGTTGTTTCCATGACAAACGGGAATCAAGCATTAGCCCCAGGAACTTAATTTCTCGGTCAAAATTAAGTATTTCCTCTTGTAAGTTAATCTTTATTTCTGGTGGATTGTTTCCAAAGGTCATGAAACTTGTTTTGTCAATATTGAGATGTAAGTTATTCCCAGTAAACCATTGCTTCAATTTTTTTAAGATGTCTTCTGCTTTTCTTGAGACATCTTCTACGTTTCTTCCAGTTACCACACACGTGGAATCATCAGCAAATAGCACCAATAGGCTGTCCAATATATCAGGCAGATCATTAATGTATAGAAGAAACAGGAATGGTCCAAGTATAGATCCCTGGGGTACCCCATGAACCACCTCTCTCCACTCCGATTTCACTTCTTCACCGGAAGCGTTGTAAGACACAACGCGTTGTCTTCTGCAAGACAAATAAGACTTGAACCATTTTAAGACTATACCACGGAAACCCATGCATTCCATTTTACACAAAAGAGTTTCATGATGGACACAGTCAAAGGCTTTGGTCAAATCCATAAAAATACAGCCAGTGATGTCATTGTTACTAATAGAAGATGTAATTTTTTCCAATAATTGAAATATTGCTCGGGTGGTTGAACGTCTTTTAATGTAGCCATTCTGGGTATTATTAAGAATCTTGTTTTTAGTTATAAAATCAGCCATTCTATTTAACGTAATCTTTTCAAACACTTTTGCAATATTTGGAATTAAAGCAATAGGTCTGTAATTCATTAGGTCAGATCGATCACCTTTCTTATATAATGGTTTTATTATTGTTTGTTTCAGAGCTTGTGGAAACACACCCGTTGTAAATGACATGTTGATGACATCACTCAGCGGTTTGGCAAGAATATCTGCACATGTTTTTAGTACGGTCACCGGGATTTCATCAAAGCCCACCGCCTTAGTATTATTTAAATTTCTTATTGTATTTTCTACTTCTGCTCTGTCGGTTAAATAAAAAGCGAATGATTTTGACATGTGTTTGTTCATTACATTCACAGTGTTATTAGATGTTTTTATGATATCAGTAAAGTGCTTATTAATTGCATTAAGAATATTGACGTCATTAGTATGTATAGATTTGAAATCACTTAGACTGAAACCACTCATCTGCTTTTGTCCCCGGAGTGCATTAACAGTTTTCCATGTAGCCTTTATCTTGTTATTGGAATGTTCAATATAATTCGAATATGATAATCGTTTAGATATTGCAATCTCGTTCTTAAGATGTTGACAATAATGTTTATACAGTTCTGCTGTAACTTTTCCATTTAATAGTCCTTCATATAGTTGCCTCTTGATCGCAGTTTTATTTTTTATCTCGTTTGTTAGCCACGATTTCTTCTCAGATCCTTTTGAAATGTCATTTTTTTTAAATTTGGAATGATTGTTGAGGCTATTTTGAATAGTGCTCAAAAAAAATTTAACATTCTTCTGTGTCATGCATATTTTTTATAAAGGACCAATTCATAGCATTTATGTCTAGTTGAACATTTGCTAAAGCAGTGTTGTTTTAAATACGTTTTTTTACTTTTTTACTGATTTTCTTTTCATCAGCATATACGGGAAAAATTATCTGTAGCGCCAAGTGATCTGACAATGCGGACACCACCGTCTTTTTCTCATACATATCTAAATTGGTAAAGATATTGTCGATAATAGTACTAGATCGATTGGTTTTTCTAGTTGGTTCCATTATTGAAGGGTATAGATTATATCTTGAAAGAATATCCAACAATTTAGACGAATTCTTGTCATGTATCCCTATATCGATGTTAAAATCACCAGCTAGGAAAATGGTGTATGTTAAAAATGTTGATAAATGATATAGTATATCTTCCAATATGACGAAGAAATCCTCAACCTCAGACAATGGAGAGCAATATATACCGAGGATAATTATTTTTAGTGGTTTGAGTTTTAAAACGCTACATTCAAAGGTCAATTCTGTACTCTTGTCCTTTATTGATACTAATTCCTCATATTCAATTCCTGATTTTACAAGTATACATGATCCTCCATGTTGGTTATCCTTTCTTGTAAATATAGAAGCCACTTCATAACCCTCCACCACAAGTGGTTCATTGGGTTTTAGCCAATGTTCCGTTAGAGCTATTACTTGTATTTGTTCATGTAGTTGATTAACAAAGATTAGTAATTCATCAATTTTATTTCTAATACTCTGAATATTCTGATGTATTATACTAAAAGATTGTACTTCAGTCTTATTAATAGAGCTGAATACACCATTAAATGTAAACGACCACGTATCAAAAAAGAAAGTAATTAAATCAATAAAGGTTGTAATGTCTAAACTTGTGTTGTTTTCTAGATAGTTCCAGTTATCAACTATGGTCTGTTTTACCAATTCTAAGGGGATGTTTGTAAATAAGGAAACAACATCAAGAGATATAAGCACGTAGGTGGGAGGTAGAAGAAGGTTCTTCATTCTTTCAGCAAAAGTGAAAGAATCTTTAATATTATATTCAGTCCTTTCCGCGAACGTCGACGTTAGTATATTAGCTAGAAATTTAGATAGTTTATAAGTAGGTGATCCCACAAAAGAAATAATCGGACGTAACCTTAGGCAATCCATAGTATTTTGGAATTGTACCATTGTGACAAATCAGTTGTGAATAAGAATTCCTATCGATGTATTCTTTATCTAATAGTACTTTTATAAGCTTATTCATTTTTGTTTGAATTTTCGTTGTTGGATCTTTGTTAATTATTTTATAAGTTGATTGATCGTTTAAAAGTAGTAAAGATTTAGTAATGTATTCTGATTTGTTCATAACGACTGTAATTTGACCTTTATCAGCTCTTTCTTCCTTGATGAAGGAAATAGTCTTTTCTTTTTTATACTCCGTTTGGTTTTACGTTAAATATGGGATTTTGAGAAGAAATTAGAAGATCCTATGGTCTTCATACCGCTACATTATTAAAAACAAGGATGACTCTTAACACCAAGTTGGCTTCATTACAAAATCGCAGACATTTTTTACTTCAATGACGACGTCATGGAATTATACCTACACACATTTCAAACAGTTCAAGAAACCTCCAGTTGTTGTTGGAAAGTTCAAGAGGGCATATCACTAGAAGAATAGCTAATTTTAATGACAGGGTTAGCAACAGAGTACTTAATTTTGAAATTGAAATAACCTTTTTTGATATAAAACGTATTGAGGATTCCATAAAAGAGACTAAATCTAAACTTGTTGAACTTTTACCCACTCACATTTTAGTTGAGTTTGAACAACACATCAATTTTGCTTTTGTTAAAAGATTTAATGCAGTAAAAAATGTTAACATTAAGAAATTCAAAAACTCATATAATAGTAACAATCAGTTCGATAGATTATGTAAAAATAATAACAATTGGTTCATAAACAGAAGTGATGTAGAGGTACCGACTGATATAAGTAACCTTTTGTCTCTTTGTTCAAAGTTTGGTATCGCACGTCTGTCTCTGATATTTCTGTACCAAAAATGTTAGCTGATATCGAATCTATAATTAAGTTAGTACCAACTAATGTTCAAGACTTTGTTAAAGCTAGATGCACTAATTTAACAACTAATTTTTTGTTAAACACATCACCTCCTAATCCAATTAATTCATTTATCACGAAAACTTTAAAAAAGACTATTTCCTTCATTAAGGAAGAAAGAGATGATCCCTTGTTATTGCTTAAAGCTGATAAAGGTCAAATTACAGTCGCTGTGAACAAATCAGAATACATTACTAAATCTTTACTACTTTTAAACGATCAATCAACTTATAAAATAATTAACAAAGATCCAACAATGAAAATTCAAACAAAAATGAATAAGCTTATGAAGGTACTATTAGATAAAGAATACATCGATAGGAATACTTATTCACAACTGATTTGTCACAATGGTACAATTCCAAAATACTATGGATTGCCTAAGCTGCATAAGTTGGACTGCTCGTTACGTCCGATTATTTCTTTTGTGGGATCACCTACTTATAAACTATCTAAATTTCTAGCTAATATACTAACGTCGACGTTCGCGGAAAGGGCTGAATATAATATTAAAGATTCTTTCACTTTTGCTGAAAGAATGAAGAACCTTCTTCTACCTCCCACCTACGTGCTTATATCTCTTGATGTTGTTTCCTTATTTACAAACATCCCCTTAGAATTGGTAAAACAGACCATAGTTGATAACTGGAACTATCTAGAAGACAACACAAGTTTAGACATTACAACCTTTATTGATTTAATTACTTTCCTTTTTGATACGTGGTCGTTTACATTTAATGGTGTATTCTACAACTAAATTTTTGGTACGCCTATGGGAAGTCCTCTCAGTCCAATTTTGGCCACTATGGTGATGGATAGTTTACTGGATTATTGTATTCCTAAGTTGCCGTTTGAATTACCTTTCATTTTCAAATATGTTGATGACATAATTTGTTCGTTACCAAGTGATCATCTTAACACTATATTAGATGTTTTCAATAGTTACAGTATTAATATTCGATTTACAATAGAGACGGAGACGGATGGTTCAGTACCTTTCTTGGATACCCGAGTAATGAGAAGTGAGGATCAAATGATCCTCCTGGATTGGTATACTAAACCAACATACACGGGTCGATACATCAACTTCTTTTCTAATCATCCAATGAACCACAAAATTAATACTGTTGTAGGGATGAAGCATAGAGTTTTGAAACTTTCTCATCCTTCCTTTCATAAACATAATCTAGAAAAACTGATGAATGTTTTTGTTAATAACGGCTATTCTCCGCGTCTTTTGAAAGGAATTCTCAATCATTCTTTAGTAACTTCCATAAGTCCATTTGATGGTGACCAAAGGTCTGATATTGTTGAAGAAACAACACAGTTTAAATATATAAAAATACCCTTCATCAAAGGCTTTACATCTAGGTTCATATCCTTTTTCGATCAGTTCAATATTAAATTTGCTAAATATAATTACTTACCACTTTAATAGAGTTTTTTCAGAAACCAAGGACAACGTTCCTATTTTACAACAATCTAACATCATTTACTCTGTTCCTTGCGTTAATTGTGAAGGAACGTACATTGGTACGACAGCGCAGTATTTCGGGAATAGACTTAAACAACATCGGAATGATTGTAAGGGTAGAAATGAGAATAGAAGTACTCTTGTTTACCATCATGTTAAGGAAGGTCACCATTTTGATTTTAACAACGCTAAGATTTTAGACAGAGAGTCGGTTTATAATAAACGTCTTTTTCTTGAAATGGTTTACATTAATAAAGACACAAATTCAGTGAATTTCAGAACAGATACAGAAGGGATAAGTTCAATCTACAGTTTTATAATTAACAACGACTTTACACGACGAGAGTTACGTCCTTAACTTTTTGAGCCGCCTTTTTCCTTTTTGCCTATATTCTACAATCAAATTTTTGGTACGCCTATGGGAAGTCCTCTCAGTCCAATTTTGGCCACTATGGTGATGGATAGTTTACTGGATTATTGTGTTTCTAAGTTACCGTTTGAGTTACCTTTCATTTTCAAATATGTTGATGACATAATTTGTTCGTTACCAAGTGATCATCTTAACACTATATTAGATGTTTTCAATAGTTACAGTATTAATATTCGATTTACAATAGAGACGGAGACGGATGGTTCAGTACCTTTCTTGGATACCCGAGTAATGAGAAGTGAGGATCAAATGATCCTCCTGGATTGGTATACTAAACCAACTTACACGGGTCGATACATCAACTTCTTTTCTAATCATCCAATGAACCACAAAATTAATACTGTTGTAGGGATGAAGCATAGAGTTCTGAAACTCTCTCATCCTTCCTTTCATAAACATAATCTAGAAAAACTGATGAATGTTTTTGTTAATAACGGCTATTCTCCGCGTCTTTTGAAAGGAATTCTCAATCATTCTTTAGTAACTTCCATAAGTCCTTTTGATGGTGACCAAAGGTCTGATATTGTTGAAGAAACAACACAGTTTAAATATGTAAAAATACCCTTCATCAAAGGCTTTACATCTAGGTTCATATCCTTTTTCGATCAGTTCAATATTAAATTTGCTAAATATACTTACTTACCACTTAATAGAGTTTTTTCAGAAACCAAGGACAACGTTCCTATTTTACAACAATCTAACATCATTTACTCTATTCCTTGCGTTAATTGTGAAGGAACGTACATTGGTACGACAGCGCAGTATTTCGGGAATAGACTTAAACAACATCGGAATGATTGTAGGGGTAGAAATGAGAATAGAAGTACTCTTGTTTACCATCATGTTAAGGAAGGTCACCATTTTGATTTTAACAACGCTAAGATTTTAGACAGAGAGTCGGTTTATAATAAACGTCTTTTTCTTGAAATGGTTTACATTAATAAAGACACAAATTCAATGAATTTCAGAACGGATACAGAAGGGATAAGTTCAATCTACACTTTTATAATTAACAACGACTTTATACGACGAGAGTTACATCCTTAACTTTTTGAACCGCCTTTTCCTTTTGGCCCCTCCAGTGTTCCTCTCTAACAAAATTCAAAATTTACCAGATTTGTTCTTGTTTTTTAAAAAATCAAAAAATCATTCTATTTTTAACCTTGTCATTGTCCTCTACATTGATTAATGTGTTAAGAAAATTTTCTTTTTAATTTTATAAAAATAAGTTTTTAACATTTTTTATCTAATTTTGAAGTCAACCTTCTTACTTCCATTATAAGTCGACTTTAATTTTAAGATTTTTTGTAACGTTGCCAATCTATTTTAATATTGTAGTGTTTCCCTGATGAAGCAATAAAATAATTGCGAAAGCTCGGATAGCGAAAAAAGGAAGTTGTTTTCTTATCCATTGGTTGCTATTCTCAAGATTTTTTAATTTTTTTTAATCTTAATACAATAATATAATACAATCCATATTAATGGAAAATAAGAGTAGAAAGGATTTGGAGGCAAAATATTTTAAACTTTTCGGAGTTTAGTTACTTATTACAAAAACCATAATATTTCAAAGAATGAAATAAATCTTAGTCATCAGAACGTTTTTAACTACAAATAAACTAGACTCAAGAAGAACTCTTTGCTATTATATCCGGAATACAAACACATACTTAAGAACGGAATTAAACTAACTTCTTCTTTTATTTTCCTGTTTAAGAATCTTAAATGCCATTAAAATTGAAATTTAGGAAGGTTTACTACAGAAAATACTACGTTTCGTGAAATTTACAGCAGAAAGGAATAGTTTTGAAAAGATCATTGTACTTTTATTTGTTGAAATAAAAGTTATAACAGTGTATAAATATGACATAGGCAAAAATAAAATATTAAGACCTTTTAAGCAAATGCAGGTTTTTCCATTCTCAAATTGGAAGCAACCTTTGCTTATTGGATTTTATCAACAAGTTGCAAAAGAAATATTATTTGAAATAAAAAGTTCATTGCACAATTTAAGTCATAACGTTGTAGTTTTTAACAATGATTGTGAAGATAAGCTCACAATCAAGCTTTAAACATTCGAACACAAACGAGAATGTCTATATGTTTGTGAATACTCCCCATTTACTTAGATTGACTCAAAACTGGTTTACAGATAACAGATTTCAAAATTGTCAATCATTGCAGTTGGTAACTACCAATGTTTCTCATTGGCCCTAGCAAAAAAAAAGAGGAAAAAACCAATCAAAGAGCAAACAAAATAACACTACATTATAAAAACCGTGAAAAGAAAAATATCTTAAAAGTTATTGACATTTTCCAATCATAATTAAAGCCTCCGACACATTTCAAACCTCACGAGCAATTTCTAGTATAGCTGGTAGCCTCTCAACTTACTATTAGTCCCAAAACCCCGTACATTCTCCAACCTCAAAGAATCCGGAATAACATTATATTTAACGACTACACAATATGAAAAAATCTCTTAAAAATCTCTGTGCGATGACGCGGGATCGTTAACGCATTCCTGCGCCTAATATTAATGTTATAAACGTCAGTTCGGAAAGAAATCTTATTGTTGAAATAGGGAGGAGTTTTAAACAGTAAAACTTTGTGATATAAGTACAATGTACTTTTTAATTTAATTGAATTTTGAATTCTGTCCCTATAATTACCATCAATGCAATGTCACTCTTGTATAACATCTCCAAAAGCGAAGTGGAGGTATGGGGGTGAAAAAGTCAGGATATTCTGAAGGATGTACAGAATCGGTCGGTTCTGGGACTGGCGGGGGTAACACAGGGATATATTGTGAGGGAAGAAGTGAAGGTAGATGAACTAAGGGTTGAGGAGAGCAGAAGAGCAGCTAAATTTAATATTTAAGTTGACAATTCTGATATACATTAAGAATGTAAGGTTAAGTAAAGGCCGTAGGTAGTCGGCGTCACCTACACTTAGCAGCAGAAGTCTGCGTACAAAAAACTTCTAACATTTTAACTGAAAAAATAAGGGTCATGATCTAATGTGATAAACTTCAATTTTTTTTTATTTTGTGTATTAACTACATATAATTCTATTAACAAAATATGCATCAATAAAACAGAAATATTAGTTACAAAAAAAAATTAAAATTAAAAATTCTTCAAATAATGCGTATGCAAAAATCTGCGTACAAATAAAGACGCCTTCTCCAAAATATACTTATTTACTTAAATACGTAGTTGGCGAGGTACGCTTTCCGATTTAAATAAAAGATAATCGGTGTCAATTATATTAGCAGAGGCTTAGAAGCTAAAAGTTAGAATGGACACGAAAGGAAAGGAAATTTTGAGAGAAAAATTATTGTAAAGTTATGGAAAGAGGGAAAATCTTTTCGAAAAATAGGAGAAACTGTCGGCAGGTCACACTCTTCCATTCAAAGAGTAATTAATAATTATAAAGACACTGAAGATTACCTCTCACGTCCGCGATCTGGTAGACCACCCCTTTTAACAAACCGAGAGAAGTGAAAAATTGTACAGCAGGTTAGAAAAGAATCTAGGCTGACGGCAAAAAAATAGTAGAAAATGTACAAGAAGAATTTCATAAAACTATCAGCAAAGATACGGTGAGAAGGACGTTGAAAAAAGCTAACTATCACAGTCGCGTTGCACGAAAAAAGCCATTTGTGTCAGAGGTCAATCGTCAGAAGCGGATCGCCTTTACAAAAAAACTCTTAGACAAGCCCATTGAATTCTGGGAGAAAGTTCTCTTTACAGATGAGAGCAAATTTTGCATTTTCGGCATTAAGGGTAAACAACTTGTATGGAGAAAACCTAATACTGCCCTTAATCCCGAAAATTTGAAAGCGACTGTAAAACACGGAGGTGGTGGAGTTATGGTTTGGGGGTGTATGTGCACCGAAGGGGTGGGAAGGTTGGTTTTCATAACATCGACAATGGACCATAAAATGTATATAGACATTTTAAAAGAAAATTTGAAGCCTAGCATCGAAAACTTGGGCTTGGGGCCCGAATACTTTTTTCAACAAGATAATGACCCCAAACATTGCGCCCACAACACTAAGCTTTGGCTACTATACAATACCCCAAAGCAACTTAAAACACCTCCACAATCGCCGGACTTGAATCCCATCGAACACCTCTGGGATTTACTGGAACGCAGGATTCGGCAACACAACATAACGTCGAAGGAAACGTTAAAAAATGTTATGATTGAAGAATGGGCCAAAATCAGTTCGGACGAAACGAAGAAATTAGTGCACTCCATGCCTAAACGTTTAAGGGAGGTCATTAAACGTAAAGGTTATCCGACCTCATATTAATATAGAAACAATGATCTCATTTATGAATTTTTTATAAATACTGTCCTGACTTGTACGCAGATTTTTGCATACCCATTATTTGTAGAATTTTTAGTTTTGATTTTTTTCTGTAACTACTGTTTCTGTTTTGTTGAAGCATATTTTGTTAATACAATTATATGTAGTTAATATACAAAATAAAAAAAAATCAAGTTTATCACATTAGATTATGACTCTTATTTTTCCAATTAAAGTATTACAAGTTTTTTGTACGCAGACTTCTGCTGCTGAGTGTACATCCAAGTGTCGGAAGATGACATATATCCAGAAGAGGAACCTGATGAATTTTGAATATACAATTGGAACGGATCATCTATCGCGCATCTCTACTGTGAAGGACCTTGGGATATGGTTTGATGCATCTTTGACGTTTGGAGAATATATTAGAACAGTCTCTGCTAGTGCTCTTAAAACATTGGGCTTTATTACTAGAAATAGCTTAGAGTTTGCAGACATCAAAACCGTACTTATTCTTTATTTTACGCTTGTACGAAGCAAACTCGAATACTGTAGCAACGTTTGGTCTCCGACTCTTTTGACACAAATCGCTTCTTTAGAAAAAGTACAACGTAAGTTCATCAGATTCTTACATATTCTGGAGTTTGGTTTCTATCCGCTCCGCGGTGAATTGAACTACCCGGCTCTTTTACATCGTTACAATCTTCTTAGCCTGGAAGATAGAAGAATATGTCTGTGAAGTTTGTGTGCAATGTGATGTCGGGTGTGGTGAGTGCGTCAAGTATTCTGTCTCAGTTCAATATAAGAGTGCCGCGATTAAGTGCGCGCGTTTCTGATGTGTTTTCGCCAAATTATGCTAACACCAACATAGCGGCTAATACGACCGACCCTGTATTGTTTTTTTGCTATGTAAATCTCCGAGTCATACTTCATTGGTATAATGTTTCTGTTTTTTGTAATAGTATTTTTGATGTCTTTTGCGTGTTGCTTTTATTGCTGCAATATTACTTTAGTTTTGTTTTTTCTCCGCGCTTTCTCATTTTCAAAATTTAATTTCATTGTAACTTTAAATTATCTCCTTTTATGGAACAATGTATTTCCGTTGGGATAATAAAATTATTATTATTATTATTATTATGAAATTTTTGTATTAACTTATTAAAACTAATAAAATCTTACTATAGAAAGACTTACTATAGAAAAGACTCAAATGTTAAAACAGATAAGGTTGCAAATGAGGCTACAATTGAAGTACAGAAGAAAGGATTTAATCAGAGGCAAAATAAAGTTGGTAATACTTCTCTGAATCACATTACTTCATCAAATGGATTGGGGTTAGTGAAGGGTGCAGACTTAAGTAATTCAAAGGTGCATGTCGAAATTAAAACCTGTAGCGAAAAACCGAATATTCTTGTTCTTGGTGATAGCCATGGTAGAAATATTTCTCAATTACTTCGAGATTCGAATATCGGCTCTGAATAAAAATGAACTGAATATTAGAACAAGTGATCGTCGATGCTGATAAATTGACATCTACTTTTGATTTTTCGGACTATTTGATTGTTTTTGGAGGATCAAATGATGTGTTACGTAATAATACCGTAAATTTCAAGAAACTAAAGATTCTCCAATCATGTGCTTGCCGCACAAATGTCATTTTAGTATCAGTTCCATATTGGCACAAGCAAAATGTATTATATAAGAAATCTATCGATGAGCTCAACTTTAAAATCAAGAATGAGATTGTTGAGGATTCTGGTATTCAACTAATATATACAACTAGATTTCTTAGACCGCCATTTTTTACGAAGCATGGCATACACTTAAATTTTAAAGGTAAACAACTGCTCGTTGAACATTTGATTCGGAAAATTAATCCAATGCTGGTTCAAAATCCTCATATTAATCTGCGAAATCTAGTTACGGTTAAGCCATTGGTATCGGTGATTTCCTCACGACATCCAGCTACCACACTTAACGGATCTTCAAGTATATCATCTGTTGCATTGTCTTCGGTGGAACTGCAGTGTGATATGAGGGATCAGAATGCAGACGTACACCACTCTACTGGCGCAGTAACCAATTGTGTGACCGGAATAAAAGTGTCTACGGCTAGTGATGTTGACGTTGTAACGTCTGATATCGTGGATATTCCTGGTGAGGTTTCTTTTTTATAACACATGCAGATACTCCAGCTAAATCAGTCACAGTTATTCATGTTAATGTTCAATCAATTTTTAACAAATTCAATAAACTTGAAATCTTAGTAAAAGAACATGCTCCTGATTTATTATGTATTACGGAGCATTGGGCTACTCTTAATGCCTCTTGCGCTCTCAATTTGCCTGGATATAAGTTGGCATCCGTGTATTTTCGACCGACAAGAAAGCATGGAGGTGTCCTAATCTTTGCAAAAAATAATTTGATGGTATCGGCTTTTGATATTAGTAATTTTGTGACGGAAATGGAGTTGGAGGCCTGCTGTGTTACTTTAAATTGTAAAAAGCTAAGTATAGTGTGTGTTTGCGTTTATCGGCCGCCATCTGGTTCCAGTGACTCTTTTATCGATAAACTGTCCATGCTACTGTCTTATGTGTCAATTAATTTTCAAAATCTTGTATTGTGCGGAGATTTGAACATGGATGTTAATAGAGATTGTTCAATGTCAAAAATGTTGCGGGATGTATTTGATTCTTTTCAACTTAATGGAAAAAGTACTGAGCCTACCCGTATAGTGTTTGGTGAGACGAGCACGAACGAGTCAACTTTAGATTATATGGTAACCAATTTACCGATTGGAATGTGTATTTTTAATGTTTTTAACGCGAATATTGCTGATCACTTTGCTGGCTCGTTGGTGTTTAATTATACTGACAGTTTTATTACTCGGACGCGTGTCGAGACGCACGGAGAATTGGCTGGTAGAAGAATGAGTGATTCATGTTTACACGAACTGTATCGCTCACTTATATCCCAGGATTGGTCTAGCTTTACTTCTTATGTGATGTTGTATGTAAACGTTGACGATATTTTTAACCGTTTTTTTAATATTTTTACTTATTGTTTTGAGTTATGCTGTCCAGTTGTACATCAAGTTTCAGTAGGCGTTAGGCGTAGTAGTTGGGTCACTCCTGAGATAGTTAAAGCTGGGGATAGCCTAAGAAACATGCATTGGTTAATTAGAAATGGGTTCCGTGATCAACGTGCAAAATACAACGATATGAAATCTTCTTATAAATCACTGATTGATAATGCTAAACGATTTTTTATAGCTAATCAAATTTCTAATGCTTCCAACAAAACACGTAGTTTATGGCGATATATAAACATACAGTTGGGAAGGAGTAATGATGAGAGAGATATAATGTTAAATATTGACGGGGTTTCAATTTCTGACCCAAAACGATTATCCAACGCATTTTGTGAATATTTTTCGACGGTAGCGGCTGATAAGGTGCGATATGCTTTTGGTTCTCTTGTTGTGGATTCATGTACGTTGGGTATAACTGTTTCTTCCAGTATATATTTATGGCCGGTGTCTCCTGAGGAGATAGTTGAGTCTATCAGTGCTTTAAAGAATGTGAGCAGTGTGGGTACTGACGGAATTGGTGTGAGAGTTGTCAAATACGTTGTCAGCGTTATTGCTGAACCTCTTGCGCTCATTTTAAATCGGTCGATAACAGCGGGCGTTTTCCCATCATCCCTTAAAGTTGCTAAAGTGATACCGATTCTAAAAAAAGGTAATACGACCTGTACTGAAAACTATAGACCGATAGCAATTTGTCGTATATTTTCTAAAGTATTCGAAAAAATAATTAGTAACAGGATTCTAGATTTTCTTGACAAGCAGGGTACAATTAGTGGCTGCCAGCACGGTTTCAGACGTAAACTATCTACTGAGACTGCCTCAATTGAGTTCGTCCAGTATATTTATGACAATATTGATCAGGGAAATTACGTGGTTGGATTGTTTTTTGACCTTAGTAGGGCGTTTGATTCCCTCAATCCAAATTTCCTTTGTAGGAAGTTATACTGTATGGGTATCCGCGGTCCTATTTTGAACTGGTTTCTTTCTTTCTTAACCGACCGTTCTCTCAGAGTTGTGTTGTCGAATGTTAGCTCGGATGAGTCATCTGTTGACTTGGGGATTCCACAGGGTTCATTTTTAGGACCTTTGCTTTTCATACTTTTCATTAATGACTTACCTGACTTTCTTGAGGATACTCATCTGGTTATCTACGCTGATGACTCATCTGTTGCGGTTGCAGATGCGGATCCGGATACGTTAAATTTAAAAATTACATCACCTATTAAAACGTTTTCTGTATGGTGTGAGCGTAATAGGATTATGTTAAACGTGGATAAAACAGTTTGCGTTAGTTTTTACAAGCATCGCTCATTGCCGGCCAGTTTTGAAAATAAATTTTTATTTGCCCATAGTACGCGATTTCTTGGTTTGGTGTTGGATGATAGACTCTCATTTGTTAATCACATAGAAACTGTGTGCAAAAAATTGAACTCAGCCTATTATGCAATTTTGAAATTGAAAAAAAGTTTAAATATAAATTCGCTATTAAGTATGTATTACGCACTGTGCTACTCTGCTATTTCCTACAATATACTGGTGTGGGGTGCTGCAACTGACATTGAGTTTAAACGCGTGTTTGTGGCACAGAAGCGCATCATTAGATTAATGTTCGATTTAAATGGCAGGGAATCATGTAGGGAAGTTTTCAGGGAACAGTCGATACTCACCTTGCCATCCATTTACTTATTGAAGTCTTTGTTATATGTGAAGATTAATATGAGCCGTTTTGAAATGTCCACTCATGAATACAATACCCGTGGTAGAGATAATCTGGTTGTCTCTCAACATGTCACCACCACATTTGAAAAAAGTTCCTTTTATGACTTACCCAAAATATATAATAAATTACCTCGTTCAATCAGATTTCAGGAGTGTCCAAAGAAATATAAACAAGATGTAAAACGATATCTCTTGGATTCTGTGTTTTACTCTAAACGAGAATTTTTAGATATGTAGTGACTTATGTTAGTTTTAACAGATTGTATAATTTGCTGTTGTATTTTGATGTTCTATGTACTGACTTGTCACATCTACTTATGTAGCCCACGTGATTTAATAAATATTATTATTATTATTATAAAAACCTTGAATCTTTCTGTACAGTCTTACTTTTGTTTTTGAAGTAGTGTTATGTTAATGAATAATATTAATTATCATTAAAGATTTTCACTATCACTAAACATTTAGTGATAATGCATTTTCTTCATTATCATTAAATATTCAGTGATGATGAAATTCATGTTACAACTACCACTGAAAATATAGATAATCTATATATATAACCACAATTGATTGATTCAATTTTATGTCTTTTTTAATGATATGTCCCTTTTGGGGTTTGGTGAAATATAGACATCCTACTTATAAACAACTTTTTAAAGTTATGTTAATTCAAAAAAATACTTACATTTAAGTTTTTTAGCTAATTCTTTCGTAAACAACAATAAACCAAGTTTAGAAACACCGTAAGCAGTAAAATGTGAACGAAACTCAGCCTGACAATTCGACACAGCTTTTAAATCATAAACATTGACGTTACGGTGCGCCTCAGATGCAACATTAATAATTCGAGAGTGTTCCGAACGTTTTAATACTTTTAACAAGTAATGAGTTAATATAAAAGGTCCTAAAAAAATGTTTATAAATTATTAATTTTTTAATGCTATTCAATTTAATTATACCCAAATAATTTGTTTGATATGTAACATCAAATTTATCTTTTGTTAATACTTGAGGGTGATAAAACACTCCAGCATTATTCACCAAGGCGTAAATTTCATGAAATTCCTCGTTAATACTTTGAGAGAATTTATAAATGCTGTCAAATGAATTCAAATCGAGAGATTTAACATAAATTTGGAAAACATTTAAATATCCACTGTTTATTATTTCTTGTTTGAGGTCAATGCCTTTTTGAATGTCACGGCAGGCGAGAATTAATGTAGCTCCTAAAATGAAATATTAATTGTAAAAAAGGAATGTGAAATACCGGGATTTGTACCTCTTTTAGCCAATTCCTTAGCCAACGCTTTTCCAATACCAGAATTAGCCCCTGTTATAATAATAACCAAACCATCTAATCTTGCTTTACAATCGCAAACTCCACCAGCAAAATATTTACTAAAAAAACTAAAATTAGGCATACTGAAGTATTACAAAAAAGAACCTTATAAAATACGTTAAAGTTGAGGTAAACTTACATTACACCATAACTAACTGTACCGATTACTATGCCACCAATGACTAATTTCCACATTATTAACAATCAAATTAAAAATAAACTCTAACAACTTTACTTACATACAATAAAACGTTTTCTTTAGCAAATACTGAACTAATTGAGTATTATTGCAAACATGTAGAGGATTATAACAGCACACAATGATAATTTGACAGCACGAAATCAACCGAAATTTTAATCAAACGTGAAACGAATTTATAAAGGTAAATAGAAATTGGGATTAAAAATTGGTTTTTGTTGACTCTGTAAAAGGAATTGATTTTAAATTGGATGGAAATTGGATTTTCTTTTAAAAACTATTTATTCATACAAACCTAATAAAAACAAAATTCCCGAATTTTGAAAACTTATAAAAACCGCTAGATGGAGTTGTAATCATTGGCGTCATTGAGGGTGACAATAGTGTACAGTAATGAACAAAAATTTTTGTTAATAGAAAAGTAAAAATTTGAAATAAGAATAAACTATAAATGGCACTTTGATTACTGGAACGTATAATTGTTGTATATATAAACAACTTGATTTGTTCAAAATCCTTTTAATTAAAACTATTGTTACAATGGTATATCCTTACAATTTTCTTACACCGTGTTTACTGTAATTTTTTAGGTTATGTCCGTTATGTCGAACGTGTGTATCTCTGTGTGTGTATGTATGTGTATACAGGTGTCTCACGTAACTGGTTCATTAGAACTTTTTTAGGTTCCACTATTTGTAGAGGCTTGAAACTTTGGTATCATGGGTTGTTCATTCTGATCTTTTAACCTAAAATATTTTCAAGATATCCACCACTTCCTGTCTACCGGAAGTAGACCTCAACTTCGTTATTTTAAATGGAATGCTATAGTTTTTATTACACCATTCGATTATACGTAAAAAAATATGTTGACTTTGATAACAATTGTTGGTACCTACCGTCTTTTGTTTTTGAGTTATTTTGATTCTAAGTGTTTTTTGTCAAATACCACCATGCTCTTTACAATCCCATATCTCAGCCAACGTTAATTCAAAAACGTTTTGCATTGTTATGATTGTGTTGTATTATGAGAAAGACACTTCTTATATTAGTATGTAATTATTTATTAAGCACACAATAGTACACACAAAAGTAATTATACGTCTCTATTGCAAGCGTGTCTTAATCTTAGGTTATGTTCTTATTTCTACGTATGTTAGGTTGCCTAACATCTCTTCAAATATCAAACATCCCCCCGTTAAGTAAGGACATAATCCTTGAATCTTACAGGTTTTCTAATTGTACGCGACATTCGTGGTGTATTTACAATGATTGGTTCATTAGTCTCATTCGGTTGCTTATCATGTCCATTAAGTTGATTATCAGAAACTTTACTGTCAATCGTTTCATTGGGCATTACACAATCTTCTATCGGATCTGCAATAACTGGTTCATTTACTGATTTACGAAGATGTACACTATTTCGTGTTACTATTTTTTTATTTCCAGTTAATAAATTATATGATCTGGGATTTTCTGTCTTTTGAATTACTTGTGCTGGCTCCCATCTTCTTGAATGTACATTTTGAACTGTCACATTTTCTCCTGATATAAACGAAGGCTTCGTTTTACTCTGTCTATTATATCTTTCCTTTACCTTCCGTTGGTTACTTTTCTGGTCATTATACGCATATTTATATATTAATCTTGGTATCAAAATACTTTTACTTGTTGGTAATTTTGTTCTTAATAGTCGACTCATTAATATTTCACTAGGGCTATATTTTAATCCTGCTACAGGAGTGCATCTATATTCCAGCAATCCTGCATAAATATCTTTAAAATTCTTGGCTTTCTTAATAATGTTTTTTGTTATACCCACGGCCTTTTCTGCAAGTCCATTAGACTTTGGATAATACGGACTTGAATGTTTTATTTCAAAATTCCATTCACTGGCAAAACGTCTAAAATCACTACTATTGAATGGGTTATTATCACAAATAATTGTTTTAGGTATGCCGTGTGTTGCAAACAATACTGTCAGTTTACTTTCAATCTCATTAATACTTTTAGTTCTTAATGGTATTATATCTATCCATTTTGAAAGATAGTCGACCGTAATTAGATAATTTTGTTTAGCATATTCAGCAATGTCTAAACCTAGCTTAGAAAACGGCAATTCCGGTATTTCATGACTATGCAAAGGTTCTTTGACACAACTTCTTTGATGCTTTTCACATTCTAAACAGCGTTTTATCATGTTCTCTATTGAATTATTAATGTTTGGCTAATAAAATAGTCTTCTCGCCCTTAATTTTGTTTTCACTATTCCTGCATGACCTGTGTGAAGTAAGTTTAAGACTTTAGGTCTAAATGATTCAGGTATCACTATTTTGTCATTGTAAAAAATGATATCTTCTCTTATAGATAACTCATTTCTCAATTTGTGATACTGTTTTAAATCATTTTCAGCATTTGTCGAATTATACGTATTCCATCCTTCATTCATATACTTTATAACTTTACTTAAAACTAAATCATTTCTAACTTTATTTTGTAATTCTTCAATTCTCTCTTTTGACATGGGCAGCAATTCTTCCATCATTACTGAATGTATCACTCCTTCAATCTCTTCATCATGTATTAATTCATATCCTAATGATGCTCGCGATAACATATCAGCTACGTACATGTATTTCCCTGGTATATAATTTATTTTGAGATTATATTTAACAAGTTTTAAATGCATTCTTTGAATCCGAGTACTGCTTTTATGAATGTCTCCTTGTAATATATTAACAAGCGGTTTATGATCTGTATGTATTTCAATTTCACGACCATAAATAAACTGATGAAACCTTTTACAAGCAAAAACTAACCCTAACATTTCTTTTTCAATGATTGGATAATTCTTCTGAGCTTTAGTTAAACTAGTTGAAGCGAACGCAATCGGTTTACCATCTTGAAGCAAACAACAACCTAGTCCATCTTTGCTTGCATCAGACTGAATTATTATTTTTTTATTTGGATCACAATATCTTACAATTAATTTACTAGTAACAATATCTTTCAATTGATCTAGGGATGACTGTTGTTTTTCAGTCCACTCCCAAGGAACTTTATTTTTTAACAAATATCTAAGTGGTGCGGCAGTTACTGACAAATTCGGTATGAAACTATGTAAAAAATTTACCATGCCTAAAAATCTTTGAACATCTTTTTTACAAGTAGGTATTGGCATTGATTTTATAGCTTTTGTTCTTTCTATATCAGGCTGTACACCTTCTTTACTAAAAACTAAACCTAAATACTTAACTTTGTCAACTTTATACTGAATTTTTTCTTTATTAAACTTTACAATGTATTTTCGAGATTTTTCCACTACCTTACCAAGTGCATCGTCGTGTTCTTTTTCTGTTCTTCCTGATATAATCAAATCATCAAAGTAAACTTGGACTCCCGGAATGTCACCAAATATTTTCATGTTCTCCCTCTGAAACACTTCTGGGCTGCTACTTAGGCCAAATGGTAGCCTATGGTATTTGTATCGACCAAACGGAGTTCCAAATGTACACAGAGTTGCTGAATCTTCATCAAGTTCTATCTGATGAAAACCATCTTTCATATCTACTACAGTAAAAACTGTCTTATTGATTAGTTCCGATGTTAATTCCTTCATTGTAGGAATAGGATAATATTCCCTTTTGATGTATTTGTTTAAGTCTTTCGGATTTAAACACACACGTAAAGTATTGCCTTTCTTCTCTACGATCACTAAATCATTTACCCATTCTGTAGGTTCATCCACTTTTGAGATTATTTTGTTCTTTTCCAATTTGTCTAATGTAACTTTCAACTTCTTTTTTATTACATCAGGTAATCTTCTAATTGGTTTCACGGTTGGAATAGCATCTTCCTTCAAAGGAATTCGGTACTTGAATGGCAATTTTCCTAGACCTTCAAATATATCATTATTTAATTTCAAAAATTCTTTTTTTTCATCTATTTCCTTTTCTAAGGTTTCTATTTTCTTGATTAAATTCAATTTTATGCATGCGGCCAATCCCAAAATCGGATTATTTCCTTTTTCTGCAATCACAAATTCTAATTCTTCAATTTTTCCATTTTTATTCATGCATTTTAATTTTGTTACACCTAGTGTTTCTATCGGACTTCCACCATAAGCCAATAATTTACACTTCATGTGATTTAATTTCGTATTTGGACATATCTGATCAAATTTAGTTTTTGGAAACACATTAACATCTGCTCCTGTATCCAGTTTAAAGCTTATCTTTTCTTTGTTTATAATTAGTGGATACTTCCATATTTTCTCGTTTTTTCCTGTTAACTCATTTAACGTTATTTCATCCATGTATAGGTTATTATGGACATAACCATCTTTATTTTCTACTTCACTATAGTCTTCAATTTCATGTACGTTCCTTTGATTCTTCGTTTTTTCACCTTTCTTATTAGCTTTCTCTCTACATGCTACCAAAAAGTGACCATATTTACCACATCGGTTGCATTTTCGATTATATGCCGGACAATTTCTTTTTTCGTGTACTGTGGCACATTTTTTACACTTGAACGTTTTCTCTGTGTTTTCTTCCCTTTCTCTTCCTTTTTGGAATTCTTTTTTCTTTCTTATAACCTCTACTTCTAAATATTTTCCTTCTCGTAACACTAGAACTTGTTTCTTGCTAGCTTCATGGGCTCTACACAACTCAGCGGCTCTTACTAAATCTAACGATGTTTCCCTTAACATTCTTTCCTGTAATGCTACATCTTTTATTCCTATTATTATTCTATCTCTCACTAAAGAATCTTCTTGTTCTTTGAAATCACAATTTTTCGCTAGTTTCCTTAAATCCGTTAAATATCTGTCAAAAATTTCACCTTCTTCTTGTTTACGATTAAAAAATTTAAATCGATTAAACACTATGTTTTTTCTTGGGTTACAGTAGCTATCAAATGATTCTACAACCATTTTATAATTTTTCTTTTCTTCTTCGCTCAACGAAAATGTATTAAAGAGATGAAGACCATCGTCACCAAGAGCATTCAATAGCATCGCTACTTTTATATCATCTGCTTTTTTATCTTTTTCAGACGCCTTTAAATATATTTCGAACTTTTGTTTGAATACTTTCCAATTCTCACCGACATTTTCTGAGAAATTCATGCCCTGTGGCGGTTTGAAGCATTCCATTTCCTTGTTCTATTGTTTTTTCTTTTGTTTTTCACACCTGACACCATGTGTTGTATTATGAGAAAGACACTTCTTATATTAGTATGTAATTATTTATTAAGCACACAATAGTACACACAAAAGTAATTATACGTCTCTATTGCAAGCGGTCTTAGATTATGTTCTTATTTCTACGTATGTTAGGTTGCCTAACATCTCTTCAAATATCAAACAATCTTCATATGCTGTTAAACAGATTGTCACTTGTTGTATCAGTAAATCTTATACAGGCTGGTCAAAAATTGAGTTACCGTTTCTCTGTATTCAATTGCGTGAAAGTCGAAAATTTTAAATGGAACGCCCCATATCTCTTTAGCCTATCACAAAGGGAATTTAATTATCTACAAATTATCTATAAACATTCCTATTCGTTATAGTTTTCTTGCTATTGAGGCCGTTTAAACCGTTTGTGTTTTTGTTAGAAGGCCATGACATTTTGACAGGTTTTTGTGTAATTTATTTAAATCATTATTAGTATTATTTCTACAATGATCTGCGATTGGTTAAACTTTAGATTGCTACCTGTTATTTACCAAAAATAACCAAAAGAAAACCGAATAAATGAAACAATGAAAAACAACAATTTAATGACAAAAATTAAAATCAATAACATAAAAGAATGAAAAACTTAAAATTACAAAAATAAATTATAGGAATTTAATTCTCTACAAACACTTTAGATTCTTTCCTGTGTCTATTTGCTGCAGTTGCCCTCATATTTGGAAATTAATGGACGCAATGCTGGAAAGCTTCTTGTTTTTATGTTAGGAAGCCATGGAATTTTGATAGCTTTTCAACCATATTTATGTTATTGTTGTCATTACTTAGTTGTGTCATCACTTACTGCTGTTAATGTCTTTGACTATCATGGCCAATTATTCCCACGCCAACATTTTAAATTCGTCTTATATTCATGGCGGGTGTAATAAAGTTTTGGATAGGACGTATCTCTTAGTTTTGGAAAGATCAAAATAACAAGAAACCATAAATTTCTATCACCAGCAGCTTAAGATAATAGAATAAATGTTTTGTCATATTTTATTGCTTTACCAAATTCTTCGGTAAGAGGTACTTTGGTCGATTTAGATGAATAATATTTTACAAAAGAGCACCGTAAATAAATAAACTGAACTCTCTAGGAACATCTCGCGAATCATTACGTCGAATATTACGCCATATCATTGTTTTTCATTGTTTCATTTATGCGTTCTTCTGCTGGTTATTTTTGGCAAATAAAGGTAACAAACTCAAGTTTATTCTATCGCAGATCATTCTAGAAATAATACCAATGATAATTTAAATAAATTAAACGTTAAACTGTCAAAATATCATAGCCTTCTAATAAAAACACGAACGGCTTTCAGCATTTTGTGTAGTATTTTGATAAAATACTCAATATGAAGAAAACTATAATAAATAGGTATAACAATGTTTATAGATAATTTGTAGAGAATTAAATTCCCGTTTAGATAGGCTAAAAAGATATGGGGCGTTCCATTTAAAATTTTTGGACTTTCTCGCAATTGAATACAGCCAAACGGTAATTCAATTTTTGACCACGCTGTATAAGGTACACTGATATAACAAGTGACAATCTATTTAACAGCATATGACAAATTATTTTGCCAATGCAAAACGTTTTTGAATTAACGTTGGCTGAGATATGGGCTTGTAAAGAGCATGGTGATATTTGCCAAAAAACAATTAAAATCAAAATAACTCGAAAACAAAAAACGGTACGTACCAACAACTGTTATCAAAGTCAACATATTTTCTTACGTACAATTGAATGGTGTAATAAAAACTATAGCATTCCAGTTAAAATGACGAAGTTGAGATCTACTTCCGGTAGACCGGAAGTGGTGGCCATCTTGAAAATATTTTAGATTAATAGTTCGGAATGAACAACCTATGATACCAAAATTTCAAGCCTCTACGAATAGTGTAACCCAAAAGAGTTTTAATGAACCAGTTACGTGAGACACCTGTATATGTATGTGTGGTTGCATATATAACAATTATCCCTTGGGAAATTTTAAAGATTTAATCTGTTAGGTGGTTTCCTAATTCTTTCAGATCGTCGTACTTCGGTAATTGGTGTAATTGTCATCTTTTAAGGAACAATTGTTGTTTTCTCGGGAGTTTCTTTTCTTTCCTGTGGAAGTTTAAGCGGCGTTTCCATTTTCGGAACTTCTTTTGTAACTTCTGGGTTTCCTTGTTGAATATTTCGCGTTATTTCTTCTTCCGGTAATCGTCTTTCTTGAGTAATAATCTTCCCCTCGTATGGCAAAAGTTGGTCTCTATGCCTTCTTTGAATTTTACCTTGAATTTCAATATCATAATGTAGAGTTCCTCTTTTACCCACTATGGTTCCAAAATTCCATTTATCAGTTGGATTTGTATAATTCCTAGCTTGTACTTTAGTTCCAATTTCTAAGATATCTTTTCGGTCTCCGTTTGGCATCAAATTTCTTTCATTAATTTCTGTTCCAACATCTCCTCGTATTAAATCTATTCTAGTTCTTATCTTTCTGTTGAACAACATTTCTGCTGGGCTAATCCCAGTTGTTGCATTCGGCGTTTTTCTATATTGCATCAGAAATCTACATAGATTCAGTAACAAATCACCTTCGCCAATTTGTGCTCTTAAACTTTTCTTGACTGTTTGAACATATCGTTCTGCCTGTCCATTAGTTGCTGGATGATAAGGGGCAGTTAATTTATGATTTATTCCATTGGATTTTACGAAATTTATAAATTCGTGTGATGTGAAATTAGTACCATTATCTGATACAATTGTATATGGTAATCCAAATCTTGAGAATATTTCTCTAAGAATATTAATAGTAATTGTTGATGTTATTGACTTAGTAGGTATTACTTCTATCCATTTCGAGTAAGAATCGACTAAGATAAATAAATAAGTACCATGAAATGGTCCAGCGTAGTCTATGTGTAAACGCTGCCATGGTTTGGTTGCATAATCCCAAGGATGAACAATACTTTTAGTAGGATTATTTCTATTTCATGCACAACTGATGCATTGTTTAGTTAAATTGTCGATATCGGCATCAATACCTGGCCACCATACGTAACTTCGCGCCAGAGATTTCATTCTTACGATTCCAGCATGTGCCTGGTGTAATTCTTCTAGAATTTTCTCTCGCAATTCCTCTGGTATCACTACTCCAATTCCTCGTAATAAACATCCGTCTTGAATAGTGAACTCTTCTCGTGGGAATCCTTTCGGCATTTCACCGTCTGTTTCGATTGCAATATAAATCCTCTTCAGCAATGGATCTCGAAGTGTAGCTTTTCGTATTTCATTCTTCGTTACAGGCAATTGTTCGATTTGGTTGATTTGGAATAATTCATGAGAATCATGATTTAGACATGACGCTTTAGAAACTGGCGTTCTGGATAAATAATCCACATTAGCATGGGCCTTGGAGTTGCGGTACTTGATGTCATAATTACAACCTGAAATATAGTTAGCATAATGGATTAAACGAATAGCTGATGTAGCAGGTAAATCTTTTTGTGGATGAAAAATTCGCACTAATGGTTGATTGTCAGTTATCAGCGTAAATCGTCGTCCATAACAATAATGAAAGAACTTCCGCATTCCCCAAACTATTGCAGTTGCTTCCCTGTCCAGTTGACTGTAGTTTTGTTCTGCTTTCTTTAAGGATCTTGAAGCATAGGCAATTGGTCGTTCACTCCCATCTGGCATCGTATGGGAAATAACAGCACCAAGTCCTGTGGGTGAAGCGTCCGTAGCCAATGTCAATGGTAATTCAGGATCGAATGGCGTTAGAACGTTTGTACTTGTAAGGGTCTTCTTTAGGTTAATAAATACATTTTCGCATTGTTTACTCCACATGAATTTAACATTAGTTTTTAATAATTGGTATAAGGGATATAATTTAGATGCAAAGTTCGGTAAAAATGACTGGTAATAGTGAACCAATCCCAGAAAACTTCTTAATTGTGAAACATTTGTTGGCCTTTCATTTCTTAAAATTGCTTCAACTTTCTCAGGTGCAGTATGTAAACCCTTTGCATCTATTATGTGTCCCAAGTAAGAAATCTGTTTTCTAAAAAACTGACACTTTTTCTTGTTTAAGTGTAAATTGTTCTGACTCAGTCTCTGCATAACTGCATGTAGACGATGATATAATTCTTCCATAGTTGCACCTTGAACTGTGATATCGTCGAAGAAACAAACGACACCATCCAAATCTTGCATCAACTTATCCATGAATCGTTGCCATGCAGATGGAGCAGTTTAACTCCGAACAGTAATCTCTTCACCTTGTAAACACCTTTGTGCGTAGAAATCGCCTGGATCATGGAACTTTCTTCGTCCATCTTCATATGAAGGTAAGCGTTTGCTACATCGAGCGTACAAAAATACTTGCGGCCCTTCATTTTATTGAAAATATCCTCTATTCTTGGAATCGGGTAACGGTCATCTTGCACATATTTATTTATGGTAATGTTGTATGCTGCACATATTCTTATTCTTCCATCTTTTCTTGAAACTGGTACGATGGGTGTACCCCACATTGAATGGATTGTCTTCTCTATGATTCCTTGCCTTTCCAATCTATCCAATTCTTCCTCCACCTTTGGCTGTAAAGCGTACGGTACAGGTCTGGGTTTGCAAAAAATTGGTCTAGTATTTGGATCGATGAATTTATGGCTGTATTTATAATTTGGAATTTCTCCCAACTCGTTGGACAACACGTCTCTGTATGAGTTTAGAAACGTTTCCAATTCTATATCCATGTGTACATTATTGATTTCTGGCCAATTTATTTTTATTTTCTGTAACCAATCTCTTCCGAATATGGCATCAACTTGTGAAGATAAAACATATAGCTTTCCTTCGGCTGTTTGATCGTTGTAACGTATTTTGACCATCGCAGAACCAGTAGGATGTATGATTTCTCCAGTATATGTCCGTAATTTCACGTTAGTAGGATATATAGTTGCATTGGGACATATTTTCTTAAACTGTTGTACAGAAATCGTGGAAACAGCTGCGCCAATATCCAATTCCATGTTACATTTTCCGTCGTTTATTCGAATTGGCAATAGAATTTTAGATGTATTTAATGAATTAATTGCAACAATTTCGTTGACTGGATGAATTTCTTCTTCTTCTTGTTCGTTTTCACTTGTAGTATCGATTTGTTTTTGTATTTTTGCTTTTGTATTTCGCTGCATACAAACCGATTGTACATGTCCTTCTTTCTTGCATTTGTAACATTTTAAGTTTTTCGCTTGACAATTATTAGCTTTATGGCCTGTTTTGCCGCATCTAAAACATTTACCAACCAGGTTTTCTGTATTCTTTGTATAGTTTTTTCTGTTACCATTAAAATGATTTGATTTCTTCTGAATCGCATTTATTTGTCCCGGAGCTTGCATTAATGATGATTCTCTTTTGGATACTTCCATTAATTTTGCTATTTGTACTACATCATCGAAAGTTGGATTTTTTTGTTGTAATAACCGTTCTCGTACTTCTGTATCACGGACTCCTCTAATAAATTGTGCGCATAAATTTCGCGTTTCTATGGTTGATGTTTTACATTTTACACAATTGAAATCGCAATTTGTGGTAAGTTTTCGTAATTCAGCAACATAGCATTGAATTGATTCTCCCTCTCCTTGTAATCGGGTGTAAAATGTATGCTGCTCGGCAGTTACACTGAGGCGGCCTGAGGTGCTAGATATTCACGTAAAAGTTTGATTAATTCATCGTATGATCGTGTATTAGGAAGATCTGGTGCAGTGAGTGTAGTTAGAATTTAGTAAATTTGAACGCAGAGTTTTGTTTGTGTATTTTTATTTACGCCACGTAGTTGTAGATGGTTATCTAAACGCTGTAAGTACGAATCGAAATTTTCGTTATTTTCATCATAGGGTTGTAAATTGTCTCTTCCCATATAATTTGTTTGTTTGCTTTCAATGATTTGGTTTTGTGTATCATAAAATTGATTTCATTGATTTGGTTTTGTGGTTGCATATATAACAATTATATACACAGAACGGTTAATTTTGAACGTTGTAACAGTTATGTATTACAAGATATTATCCTTATTTATAGATATACATAGTTATTCAACCGGTCTAGTTGGGTTGCTCTAGGTCGTGCTGCCTCTAATGGCAAATGAAAGCAACTACATTTATGAATGAATTGGAAAAATTCAACTTATAGTATAAGTTGTCTCAATCTAAAAAATCAATATTATTGAATATACAAATCTTTATATAAAAGAGACTTTTCATAAATAATAATTGAATTCTAAGAAAGAATTACTAATATATTTTTTATAAAAATTATATTTTATTTAGACAATATTCATCTTATTGCAGACTTATTTCAGACGTAAAAACAATGAATATAATGCAACTTCTTACTTGCTTATAAATTATATTTATTCGGGACTAGTTTCGGTGTATATACACCATCTTCAGCCGAGTCTACATTAAATATAATAGAAATAAAATAATTATTTATAATTAAAAAATGATACAAACAAACGACTAAAAATAAAAAAGAAAACAAACTCACCGTCAGTAAAATTTTTTAAGGTAGGTTTATTATTTATTAAGGTAGTTTGAAACTACCTTAATACACAAATGTGATAAGAGTTACAAGATGGATTTACTAGAAATCTACGAAATCGATAAATGTAAAAAAGAAGGGAAGTTTAACTTGTTAAACGATCAATTAGATATGATTTATAAACCTTTGTTTACCTTTATTAAACAATAAATATATATTTTAGATATTTCAGATCATTTCTTGTTGTATAACCGGTCTTTTCATATTGTGGACCTCTTACAAAAGATTTCCGTACATACGTTTTGTCTGTGTTCACGTACTCGTCCATTTGTTAGTCGTTTTTATTGTCATTTCAACCTAATTTTCTCTGTTAATTTTAGTTTGTTGTGATTGTTTATCGAATGATACTTGTTTCTTTTAATACGGTAATCTAAATTATGTAGATTTAAAAAATTTTACTGACGGTGAGTTTGTTTTCTTTTTTATTTTTAGTCGTTTGTTTGTATCATTTTTTAATTATAAATAATTATTTTATTTCTATTATATTTAATGTAGACTCGGCTGAAGATGGTGTATATACACCGAAACTAGTCCCGAATAAATATAATTTATAAGCAAGTAAGAAGTTGCAATATATTCATTGTTTTTACATTTACATAACTTGCAACATGGATTCACAACATAAAATATTTCAGACGTGGAAGGCGCCAAACGTTCCTTTGAGTAATCGGTGGACACATCGAATCGAAATGGGTAGGTAGATAAAAAAGTTTTTTGCAACCATTTGAGTTTGGATAAATAACGTTACGTCTACAATTTTTCTTCCAACAATTTAAATAAACATCTTTTATAATTGAAGACCCGAGCGCAAGAACCAGGTAGCTCCATTATTACAAACTTTCGGGAAAATAGAAAAAACTGTATAACTAATTCTATTATGGTAATACAGTAGTGCTAATTTTTATTTAAGTAATACATATGATTGTACAATTATTAAAGTAAAAAAAATTATTGTAACATTTTTTGTTATACAGGTGTCTCACGTAACTGGTTCATTAGAACTTTTTTAGGTTCCACTATTCATAGAGGCTTGAAATTTTGGTAACATGGGTTGTTCATTCCGATCTATTAATCTAAAATATTTTCAAGATGGCCACCACTTCCGGTCTACCGGAAGTAAACCTCAACTTCGTTATTTTAAATGGAATGCGTTTTTATTATACCATTCAATTATACGTAAGAAAATATGATGACTTTGATAATAGTTATTGGTACCTAGCGTTTTTTGTTTTCGAGTTATTTTGATTTTTAGTGTTTTTTGGCAAATATCACCATGCTCTTTAAAAGTACATATCTCAGCCAATGTTAATTCAAAAATGTTTTGCATTGGTACGATAATTCTTCATATGCTGTTAAATAGATTGTCACTTGTTGTATCAGTATATCTTATACAAGGATGGTCAAAAATTGAGTTACCGGTTCTCTGTATTCAATTGCGTGAAAGTCGAAAATTTTAAATGGAACGCCCTATATTTTCATACCCCATCAGAAAGGGAATTTAATTATCTACAAATTATCTATAAACATTCTTATACCAATTTATTATAGTTTTCTTGCTATTAAAGAATTTATCAAAATCATAGGTAAAATGCTAAAAACCGTTTGTGTTCTTGTTAGAAGGCTATGACATTTTGACAGTTTTTTGTTTAATTTATTTAAATTATTATTAGTATTACTTTTACGATGAACTGCGATTGAATAAACTTTAGATTGCTAGCTGTAATTTACCAAAAATAACCATAAGGAAACCGAATAAATGAAACAATGAAAAACAACAATTTAATGACAAAAATTTAAATCAATAACATAAAAGAATGAAAAACTTAAAATTATAAAAATAAATTATGGGAATTTAATTCTCTACAAACTATGTAGATACTTTCCTGTGCCTATTTGTTGTCGTTCTTCTCATATTTGGAAATTAATGGGCGCATGCAATGCTGGAAAGCTTCTTGTTTTTATGTTAGAAAGATATGGAGTTTTGATAGCTTTTCAACCACATTTATGTTATTGTTGTCATTAGTTAGTTGTGTCATCATTTACTGCTGTTAATGTCTTTGAATATCATGACGAATTATTCCTATGCCAACATTGTAAATTCGTCTTATATTCATGGCGGATGTAATAAAGTTTTGAATAGGATAAGAGACGTATCTCTTAGTTTTGGAAAGATCAAAATAATAAGAAACCATAAATTTCTATCACCAACAGCTTAAGATAATAGAATAAATGTTTTGTCATATTTTATTGCTTTATCAAATTCGTCGGTAAGAGATGCTTCGGTCGATTTAGATGAATAATATTTTACAAGAAAGCACTGTAAATAAATAGACTCTACTCTCTAGGAATATCTCGCCCATTATTACGTCGAAAGTTACGCCATATTATTGTTTTTCATTGTTTCATTTATGCGTTCTTCTGCTGGTTATTTTTGGCAAATAAAACCTAACAAACTAAAGTTTATGCAATCGCAGATCATTCTAGCAATAATACCAATGATAATTTAAATAAATTAAACGATAAACTGTCAAAATGTCATAGCCTTCTAATAAAAACACGAACGGCTTCCAGCATTTTGTGTAGGATTTTGATAAAATACTCAATATGAAGAAAACTATAATAAATAGGTATACCAATATTTATAGATAATTTGTAGATAATTAAATTCCCGTTTAGATAGGCTAAAAGGATATGGGGCGTTCCATTTAAAATTTTCGACTTTCTCGCAATTGAATACATAGAAATGGTAACTCAATTTTTGACCAGCCTGTATAAGATATACTGATACAACAAATGACAATCTATTTAACAGCTTATGACGAGTTATTGTACCAATGCAAAACGTTTTTGAATTAACGTTGGCTGAGATATGGGCTTGTAAAGACCATGGTGATATTTGCCAAAAAACATTTAAAATCAAAATAACTCGAAAACAAAAAACGCTAGGTTTGTTACCTAGTTAACTGTTATCAAAGTCAACATATTTTCTTACGTATAATTGAACGGTGTAATAAAAACTATAGCATTCCATTTAAAATAAGGAAGTTGAGGTCTACTTCCGGTAGACCCCAATTTCGTTATTTTAAATGGAATGCTATAGTTTTTATTACACCATTCAATTACACGTAAGAAAATATATTGACTTTGATAACAGTTGTTGGTACCTATCGTTTTTTGTTTTCGAGTTATTTTGATTTTAAATGTTTTTCGGCAAATATCACCATGGTCTTTATAAGCCCATATCTCAGCCAACGTTAATCCAAAAACGTTTTGCATTGGTACAATAACTCGTCATATGCTGTTAAATAGATTGTCACTTGTTATATCAATGTACCTTATACAGCGTGGTCAAAAATTGAATTACCATTTCGCTGTATTCAATTGCGAGAAAGTCGAAAATTTTAAATGGAACGCCCCATATCTTCTTAGCCTATCAAAACGGAAATTTAATTCTCTACAAATTATCTATAAATATTGCTATACCTATTTATTATAATTTTCTTCATATTAAGTATTTTATCAAAATCCTACACAAAATGCTGGAAGCCGGTCGTGTTTTTAGTAGAAGGCTATGATATTTTGACACTTTATTGTTTAATTTATTTAAATTATCATTGGTATTATTTCTAGAATGATCTGCGATTGAATAAACTTGAGTTTGTTAGCTTTTATTTGCCAAAAATAACCAGCAGAAGAAGGCATAAATGAAACAATGAAAAACAATGATATGGCGTAATATTCGACGTAATGATGCGCGAGATGTTCCTATTATTCATCTAAATCGACCAAAGCACCTCTTACCGAAGAATTTGATAAAGCAATAAAATATGACAAAACATTTATTCTGTTATCTTAAGCTGCTGGTGATAGAAATTTATGTTTTCTTGTTATTTTGATCTTTCCAAAACTAAGAGATACGTATCTTATCCTATCCAAAACTTTATTACATCCGCCATGAATATAAGACGAATTTAAAATGTTGGCGTGGGAATAATTCGCCATGATATTCAAAAACATTAACAGCAGTAAGTGATGACACAACTAAGTAATGACAACAATAACATAAATATGGTTGAAAAGTTATCAAAACTCCATGGCTTTCTAACATAAAAACAAGAAGCTTCCAGCATTGCATGCGTCCATTAATTTCCAAATAGGAGGGCAACTACAACAAATAGGCGCAGGAAAGTATCTAAACAGTTTGTAGAGAATTAGATTCCCATAATTTATTTTTGTAATTTTCAGTTTTTCATTCTTTTATGTTATTGATTTTAATTTTTATCATTAAATTGTTGTTTTTCATTGTTTCATTTATTCGGTTTTCTTTTGGTTATTTTTGGTAAATTACAGCTAGCAATCTAAAATTTATTCAATCACAGTTCATTGTAGAAATAATACTAATAATAATTTAAATAAATTAAACAAAAAACTGTCAAAATGTCATTGCCTTCTAACAAAAACACAGACGATTTCTAGCATTTTACCTATGATTTTGATAAATTCCTCAATAGCAAGAAAGCTATAATAAATAGGTATAGGAATATTTATAGATAATTTGTAGAGAATTAAATTTCCTTTCTGATAGGGCATGAAAATATGCGGCGTTCCATTTAAAATTTTCGACTTTCACGCAATTGAATACAGAGAAACGGTAACTCAATTTTTGACCAGCCTGTATAAGATATACTGATTCAACAAATGACAATCTATTTAACAGCATATGACGAGTTATTGTACCAATGCAAAACGTTTTTGGATTAACGTTGGCTGAGATATGGGCTTATAAAGACCATGGTGATATTTGTTAAAAAACACTTAAAATCAAAATAACTCGAAAACAAAAAACGGTAGGCACCAACAACTGTTATCAAAGTAAACATATTTTCTTATGTATAATTGAATGGTGTAATAAAAACTATAGCATTCCATTTAAAATAACGAAGTTGAAGTCTACTTCCGGTAAACCGGAAGTGGCGGCTATCTTGAAAATATTTTAGATTAATAGATCGGAATGAACAACCCATGTTACCAAAATTTCAAGCCTCTACGAATAGTGGAACCTAAAAAAGTTCTAACGAACCAGTTACGTGAGACACCCTGTATACAGGGTGTTCCCGTGACTCGAGGCATAAAATTAACCACATATACTAGAGCAAAAATGATGATGATTCGTGAAAAAAAATTATTATAAAAGTCTTCAAATGGCCAAGATATGGGCCATCAAAGTTCAGAAATTTTAACACATTTTTTTAAATATTTTCAAAACCATTAATGGTAGAGGGTTGAAATTTGGTACAGAGTAAACAAACATCATGCAAAATCATTGAACCAATTTTGACTTTGGCCGGATGACGGCAACCATGTTATACAGGGTGTTCCTAAAATTTGTTTGCTCAGAACTTTTTTGTTTGTTCGTAACCCTACATTTATTTTTGTAGTTTTTAATAGAAAATTTATTTTCGAAACTTTTTTCACTCTTTGAAAATTTTGATAACATTGACTGTTTTCGAGTTATACGCGAAACTGTTAAGCTTTGATTTCAATCGTAACAAATAAAACATATTCCGCAAGATCTGAGAAGGCGATGACAATTGAAAAACGAACTGATCTAATAACCATTATTTGCATAAATTTCTCAGTGTAGATTTAGTTAAATCCAGTGTTAATTTATTTTAATTGAATAAAAGAATGTAATTTCCAAAACAATAAATTTAATTTTCGCGGTAACAACAAACAAGAACATAATAAAAATTCTAACAAAAATATGAACAAGAACAATAAAATTATAAACAAATGGTAATAAATAAAACAGAACAAAAAAAAATACTAAAGCAGATGTTCAAAAACACTCCCGCCGGCTTCAATGCACGCCTGATATCGCCGTCTTAAATTAAAGCGCACTCTGCTGAGGACGTTGATTTCAGTTCGAAGTTGATCAAATGAATCAACAATTCGTAACCTCAGTTGATCAACTGAAGTTATTTCAACGCAGTACACAAGCGATTTAATGCGTCCCCATAAATAAAAATCTAGAGGTGTAAGATCCGGCGATCGGGGGGGCCAACTTATCGGTGCATCCACTCCTCGTCCAATCCACCGTTCCGGAAACCGTTCACATAGAAATTCTTGGACAGCATGTGTACTATGCGCAGGAGCACCATCATGCATATACCACATTTCTTGTCTTGTGTTTAAAGGAACGTCATCTAAAAAATCATTTAATTGCTCTAAATGTCCCCTGTATGTATGGCCATCCAGCCGTGACGGCAAGAAAACGGGTCCTATAATGACATCGCCCACAATGCCAGCCCAAACGTTAAGAGAAAACCTCCATTGCGATTTCCAAGCTTTCTTAAATCTTGGATTTTCGTCCGCCCAACTATGTGAATTTCTCAAATTGATGATTCCATCTTTAGAAAATGTCGATTCATCTGCAAAAAGTAATTTTTCTAAAAATTGATCATCAATTTGGATTTTGTGCTGCATTATTTGACAATATTGCAGTCGTAGTGGGTAATCAGCCTGTCGAACTTCCTGAACTTTATAACTATGATATGGATAAAGCTGTTGCTCGTGAAGAACACGCCAGATAGTTGTTTTTGACGTTAAAAAATGCCTCGCCATATCCAAAGTACTAGCTGTAGGATTTTCTTGTACGTAGTCTAGAATATCTTCTTCTAGTTCGGTTGTTCGGACTGATCTGACTTTACCGTTGTTACTAAAATTCGGCTTAAACGTCCCATTTTCCCTTAAACGGGTTTCAATTCTTAAAAATGTTTTTCGATTGGGCGCTCTGCGGTTCGGAAATTTCTCCCGATAACGGTTAGCGGCTGCTACGGCGTTTCCATGACATTCTCCCAATGTCAAAATCATGTCAGTTTGTTCACTAAATGTGTAATTGTCCATTTTGAACACGCAAAATTAATAAAAACTTCATTAACAAACAACTTTATGTTTAAACTACATAAGCAAGTTGACGGCTCAATTTGTTTTTTTTTTAATTGCCATGGCCAACTTTTTCGAAAATTATTGTGTTTAGTGTTACCATTGAAATCGAAGCTTAATATTTTCCGTCCGAACTGATTTTGGCCCATTCCTCAATCATAACATTTCTTAACGTTTCCTTCGACGTTATGTTGTGTTGCCGAATCCTGCGTTCCAGTAAATCCCAGAGGTGTTCGATGGGATTCAAGTCCGGCGATTGTGGAGGTGTTTTAAGTTGCTTTGGGGTATTGTATAGTAGCCAAAGCATAGGTCCATTACTACCATCTTTTCGTTAAAATTATCTTATAGATAAATCCATCCACTAGCCAATCAGAATGCGTAAAACAGCTGTAACTATGGCAACAATCTCTTAGATAGCTTAACCAGAAGATGGTAGTAACGAGCCTTAGTGTTGTGGGCGCAATGTTTAGTGTCATTATTTTGTTGAAAAAAGTATTCGGGCCCCAAGCCCAAGTTTTTGATGCTAGGCTTCAAATTTTCTTTTAAAATGTCTATATACATTTTATGGTCCATTGTCGATGTTATGAAAACCAACCTTCCCACCCCTTTGGTGCACATACACCCCCAAACCATAACTCCACCACCTCCGTGTTTTACAGTCGCTTTCAAATTTTCGGGATTAAGGGCAGTATTAGGTTTTCTCCATACAAGTTGTTTACCCTTAATGCCGAAAATGCAAAATTTGCTCTCATCTGTAAAGAGAACTTTCTTCCAGAATTCAATGGGCTTGTCTAAGAGTTTTTTTGCAAAGGCGATCCGCTTCTGACAATTGACCTCTGACACAAATGGCTTTTTTCGTGCAACGCGACTGTGATAGTTAGCTTTTTTTACCGTCCTTCTCACCGTATCTTTGCTGATAGTTTTATGAAATTCTTCTTGTACATTTTCTACTATTTTTTTGCCGTCAGCCTAGGTTCTTTTCTAACCTGCTGTACAATTTTTCGCTTCTCTCGGTTTGTTAAAAGGGGTCGCTTCTCTCGGTCAGATCGCGGACGTGAGAGGTAATCTTCAGTGTCTTTATAATTATTAATTACTCCTTGAATGGAAGAGTGTGACCTGCCGACAGTTTCTCCTATTTTTCGAAAAGATTTTCCCTCTTTCCATAACTTTACAATAATTTTTCTCTCTCCCAAATCAATTTCCTTTCCTTTCGTGTCCATTCTAACTTTTAGCTTCTAAGCCTCTGCTAATATAATTGACACCGATTATCTTTTATTTAAATCGGAAAGCGTACATCGCCAACTACGTATTTAAGTAAATAAGTATATTTTGGAGAAGGCGTCTTTATTTGTACGCAGATTTTTGCATACGCATTATTTGGAGAATTTTTAATTTTAATTTTTTTTCTAACTAATATTTCTGTTTTATTGATGCATATTTTGTTAATAGAATTATATGTAGTTAATACACAAAATAAAAAAAAGTGAAGTTTATCACATTAGATCATGACCCTTATTTTTTCAGTTAAAGTGTTAGAAGTTTTTTGTACGCGGACTTCTGCTGCTAAGTGTATATCTATAAACAAGGCTTTAATATATAAACCTTGGGTTGAGGTATCCCTATATTCGAATTCAATTGAGAGAACTGAGCCTCAGCTCAATTCTTTAACTACTTACCTTCTAAATCTTCTAACTGAACTTCTCTTTCATTGTCGGCAATCAGATCTTGTTTAATGTCCTCTTCAGAAAAGGATATCCCAAAAACTAATTAAGACATAACGATTTAAATTTGATGTATATTATGGGTATTATGTACTTGAAACGATTATTAGACTTTCCATAAAAAAAGGTTAATTTCAAAGTTACGGAAAATAAAAAAAGTAACCAGATGCTTTCGGTACAATGGACAATCATAACAACACAAAAGTTCCTATATATATCTTAAATATTTATAAAATAATTATAATAAAAATATTAAAATCGTTAATTCATATGCAACAATACATTTATTATACATATAAATCGATTATTTATTAAATTAAAATTTCATTTCAAACGATTTGTCCGTTACAAATTTACGACATTTATTTTTTTAATGTTGGCGGAACATACAAAAAATTTTCTGTCATCCAAAGACGTTATACGTGCTTGCGGAATTGTTGAGATCCGATTTCTAGTTGTAATAAAGACTTTTAAGTAAGAAGTTAAATAAAAATGCCAAGAACTAAACGCGTAAAATCCACCGCTAATTCAATCAATAACAGTGCAAAATTACAGGAAGCCTCATACAAAGCCTTTAGGGATTCGTATATAGAAGAGGGTAAGTTGAAATTGGAGGCCTTTTGGATCTTTTAATGAGATATACATAAAAACGATTGAATTTTAGCTGAAGCCCTTTTGGAGCTTGCTGATATTGAGCTTGAAGATGCATTATCCAAAATCGAAATGGCATTTCACGAAGTAAAGCTTCAAAAAGCACAATATTTAAATAAAACGATAGAAGAATTGGTAAGTGTTAAAATATCCCATTTTGTTATATTACATAATTCTTTTTTAAAATTTCTAGTTAGTAAGTGGTTTTATGTCACAATCAACTTTAACCAGTTTACATACAACTTCTAATTTGGCGAGTGCCTCTATTAGCACAGTTAAAAAATCCAATGATAACCAAGGACGAAGCAGCCGATTACGGAATAAATCTAAAGATGATGAAGGTTTGATTTTAAAATATATCATTTTCATTCAAATTTGTGTAATTCACGCTTTTATGTTGGGTCCTTTTTGTGGTCTATCCTTTTTCTTATATAATTTTTTAATTTACAAGCTATAACTACATCATTACATCTCTAACATGTTGTACCTTCACGGTTACTTAGGTTATCTTACAGCTGGAAGTCGTACAAGTTCTTTAACCCGTGAGCCAAAATCTAAGAAAGCAATGTCAGTGAAGACAAAGACTCGCAGATCAAGATCTTGTTCGAGCAATAACGGTCCTGTAATTAATTATACAACTCCGTCCCAAAAACCGCAAAATTTTGGTTGTATTACCCCGAAAGTTAAGTTAAACACGCCACAAGCCCTTTTGCGAAGACCGGATATTGGAGAAATGGCATTTTCCGTGCAAGGGAGTCCATTAATGACGTCCGATGCTCAACCAAAAAATGCAAATATTAATATTCCTTTGCTAAATGGTCGAGTTGTCTCCATTCAACCTTTTGGAACGTTAAATGACTCCCAAGTTCCAGAACTTGATGGTACGATGTTGGAACAAGTGAACATACTTCAAAAGAATTTATTGAAATTTATTGAAAGAAATAAGAAGAAATGAAGGTTAATATTATTTGTTTGATTGATTTAATTGTATTGAATAATTTTTATAAAATAAATGTAAGTTTTCAAAGATTATTGTTTATGATTGTTTTAAGGTGCTATTTTATTTATTTATTCAAACAAACAGGTTGTAATCCTAATTACATGTTTCAACTAATAGTAATAAAGCAAATCATTTTTCAAAAAATAATACTAAAATCAGGCAAATATCAAAATACAATAGTAAATACAACCAATACTCAATCAAGCGCTACAAAGCATTTAGCTCTAAACTCCTTGTATAAAACTGAAAATATTGGTAGTGAGTTTTCTTCTGATACTTTATTATACAGGGTGTCTCACGTAACTGGTTCATTAGAACTTTTCTAGGTTCTACTATTCGTAGAGGCTTGAAATTTTGGCATCATGGGTTGTTCATTCCGATTTATTAATCTAAAATATTTTCAAGATGGCCACCACTTCTGGTCTACCGGAAGTAGACCTCAACTTCGTTATTTTAAATGGAATGCTATAGTTTTTATTACACCATTCAATTATACGTAAGAAAATATGTTGACTTTTTTGTTTTGTTGGTACCTACCGTTTTTTGTTTTCGAGTTATTTTGATTTTAAAACAATGAATATAATGCAACTTCTTACTTGCTTATAAATTATATTTATTCGGGACTAGTTTCGGTGTATATATGTTACAGTTAAAGCATTCATTACGTGAATGTATACACTATCTAGACAATGCATACATTAACTAATTTACTTACTTAATGTGTATATAAAATACGAAATGTAAATTTATACTAGTTGATGTATACAATTACTAACGATACTCAGTTAAAGTTTAATATACGTTTAAAATGTATTATATAACAAAAGTTGTAGAAGTTGTTTTAAATAAAAAACGAAGCGAAGACTCGATTATGACCTGACCGTATGAAGAAGGAACAACAAAGGTATAAAAATATTACAACTCAAGAAATACAACTATTTTTAAATTTATGCGAATTATGTTTGAAAAAGGGAAAAAACGAGAAGAAAGTCTGGTTTCCCCGATCAGAGTCTTTGTTTGTCTGTGGAGAACTTCAGCTTGGATGGGATTCCGAGCTTCTTACTGAAGGACTGTGCTTCTATTCTGGCCGCCTCATTGCTTTCGATTTTCAATCTAATCCTGTCTACTTCTACCTTTCCGTCGTTATGGAAGGAGTCATACGTCTGTCCAATTCTGAAGAAGGGCAACCCTGCGGAGATTGAGAATTACAGGCCTATATCGCTGCTGTGTGGTTTCTCGAAGATTTTTGAAAGCGTTCTATTCAAGCATATCTCCTATCATTTAAATAAGACCATAAGCCCAGTCCAACACGGATTTGTTTGTGGTCGATCCACTGTCATTAATCTGTCATGCTTCGCCCAATTTCTTGCTGATGTAATCGACGCTAGAGGACAGGTGGATGCCGTGTACCTCGACTTTCGGAAGGCGTTTGATCAGCTGGATCACTTTATCTTATTAAAAAAGCTGAGTAACTTTGAATTAAGTGCCCATCTGATGTCGTTAATGAAATCTTATTTGCTAGGTCGGCAGCAGTTCGTTAATTATGGCGTCTTTACCTCCAGAGGATTTTCTCCAACTTCAGGGGTTCCCCAGGGATCCAACCTTGGCCCATTGCTGTTCCTGGCTTTTATTAACGACGTAACTGAGATCTTGGATTGTGAGAAGCTGCTGTTTGCCGATGATTTGAAGTTATTCTCGGCTGTTGGGGAACTCAGCGATTGTGAACGCTTGCAGGAAAACTTGTTTCGTGTTGAGGATTGGTGCCTTAGCAACCGTTTATCACTTAATGTTTCTAAATGTTTTACCATGACATTTTCTAAAAAATTAAACACAATCGACTGGGCATATCACCTGGCCAGTCAACCGTTAATGTCCGAACGGTGGTTAAGCTGATGATATTTTCACACTATAACTCTAGATGCCAAGAAGACTTAATAGACTTTCAATAACAACCTGACGGAGAACTTAAATTTATATTGGTCTATCAAGATCATCTGACGAAATTTGTGATACTTAGAGCACTTAAAAGTAAGCAGGGATTGGAAGTAGCAGATCAACTACTTAATATATTCTTATTATTTGGTGCCCAATCCATGCTGCAGTTTGATAATGGACGAGAATTTGTAAATAATATAATAAAAGATTTAAAACAACTATGGCCTGAATTAAATGTGTTCATGGTAAACCGCGACATAGTCAATCGCAAGGCAGTGTAGAACGCGCCAACCGAGATGTAGAAAATATATTGAACGCTTGAATGCTACAAGAAAGATAAGTAAAGATAAAAACCTTTCAATCAAATCTTTCTTTTTTCTACAATAAAAAGCGCTATATAATAGGGCGCTTCATGCAGGAATTAAAAGAAGTCCATGTGAAACAATGTTTGGAGAGCCAGCAAATGTTGGACTTACTTCTTTTTCACTACCACGAGATGTTATTAAAGAAATTAATACTGAGGACGTCTTGGACATATTAATAAAGGCTTCTAATGCATCTAATACAGAAGAACAAGGTGAAAATGAAATCACTTTTCATAGCAATGTTGCTATTTTGTAGGAATCTATCCCAGAAAGTTCTTTGGAAATCTTAGAAGAAGCTTTGCAAGAAGAAATTTTGCTAGTAGAGGAAATAGCAACAACGTGTGTTGATAAAGAAAAAAATAACGATATATTGAAAGAGAAGAAGTGCAGAAAATGTGAGGTTTTGTTATTGTCGGAAGATAATTCAATTTGTAATGTTTGCGTGCGTCTACATGAAATTAATAATAACCTAAGTAGACCTGATGTAGACAGGGGAAGAGGAGATTCTCGTTCATTCTTAGGATGTATAATGAAAAACACCGATGATGGTTATTTTCAAATAGGAACAAGGAATGCCATTTTGAAAGGTCTTTACACTAGATCCCAATTTAGTGTATACCCAGAGAAGGTACTAAACATCGATGATATTCCACCACAACAATTACCTCTTAGAACAGTGGTCACAGAGCAATCGGTAGGAAGTGGACAGGGATTTGTGAAATGCAATTGCAAAACAAAATGTAATGGTAATTAAATAAAAAGTAATACAGCATGGTAAATAAAAATTTACCATGCTGTAACAAATAAAAGTTGTATTTGCATTAATAGATGAACGGATTTGTTCTTTATATTGTTTGTTTTTGTATTTTTGTTTTAAGGAATAAATATTTGTATTAAAAAAATCCGTATTTAAATTTTTATTACTTATCTTAGTACAAAGCTTCCAGTTATTTTTCGGTTTTTTGATACTACGTCAAAAATGTATTTATTACTATACTTACTTACCACTTGCAAATCCGTCTATTAAAAAAATTATACCGTCCTTTGGAACAACTTTTACAGATATTTGTTAGCAAATATCTAGTATATCACTACCTAGTATATGTACACATTCACTAGTAAATGTATACATTCTATGATTAGTAAATACCTTCACTAAAACGTTACGTAAATGTATACATTGACTAGTTAATGTATACATTAACTGAAATGCATACTTTACCTGTAACATATAAACACAATTTTCAGCCAAGTCTACATTAAATATAATAGAAATAAAATATTTATTTATAATTAAAAAATGATACAAACAGACGACTAAAAATAAAAAAGAAAAACTCACCGTCAGTAAAATTTTTTAAATCTACATAATTTAGATAACATAATGCGGTTATCTAAATTATGTTATTTCTATTATATTTAATGTAGACTCGGCTGAAGATGGTGTATATACACCGAAACTAGTCCCGAATAAATATAATTTATAAGCAAGTAAGAAATTGCATTATATTCATTGTTTTACATTTACATAACTTGCAACATGGATTCACAACATAAAATGTTGAATAATACTTCGTATTTAATCCATGGTTTCAAAAAAGTCTACATTAAATTGAAAATAACAAAAAATCCTATTAATTTTATTCACACATGTATGAAAGAAAATATAATTCCATCATTCGCTAGAATCAAATGTAAGAATCTTAAACAACAAACTAAAGACTTTATCACTAAAAAGATAATGCGAACAGAAAAGCGGAGACATTTTAAGGAGCCTAACTATGCATGTGAAAAATTAGCAAAATATCATAGACTATTAAGAGAACTTTTACACTATCTACAAATTGAAGAATTGATACAAGAGGCAAAGTCACAAGCCCTGATCATCAAACAAGAAGATCTTAAGAGAAAGCGTAAAAAGATAAACAACCTTAAGAAAAATAGTGTTGGATCACACAGAGTCAATGAGGTCGTCATCCCCAAAAAACCAATACAATTCACGAACCTTACTAATATGCTTGGAGCAGTTTGGAGCGCTGCGATGCCTTAGAGCAGTACTCCCGTCGTACGTCGGTGAGGATTAGCGGTATGGACCACTGCCCGAATACTGAGGTGGAAATCAGTGTTTTACGTGTTTTCAATGAAAAGTTGGAAGTTCCTATTGATGCTAACTATTTGGATAATGTATTTAATTGGTGTCGACTCAACAGTCTTCATTTTAATGTGTCTAAATGCGAGTCTATGTCGTATACTTTAAGGAAGAAGCCGATAGAATTTGTATACAAAATTAATAATGTAAGTTTGACGTCTGTGGTTAAAAAAGGAGATCTGGGAGTATTGTTTTCGCCTAATTTATGTTTTGCTGAACATATTAAAGCCATTACAGCGTCATCTTTACGTCTCTTAGGATTTGTCATTAGAAATTCTTACAGTTTTTCAAGTGTGCAAACGCTGAAGCTTTTATTTAATTCTCTAGTGAGATCTAAGCTGGAGTATGCAGTAATATTATGGGATCCTGGATCAATTGTTTATTCAAACTTAATCGAAACTGTACAAAATAAATTTATCAGGTACATTTACTTTAAAAAATACCGTATTTTCATTGGTTACAGATCGTACGTGTTTGCGCGTGAGTTGTTTGAGATCACGAGGTTATATGTCCGAAGGAAGATTATATCGCTTTGTTTTCTACATAAATTGTTGAATAATAACATTAATGCTCCGTTATTATTGGAAAATATCAGTCTATATGCGCCTGCATATTCTGGTAGGCTGAAGAGTCTTTTCTATGTTCCTCGTTTTTCTACCGAACTTAGCCGGAATTCCCCTCTTATCAGAATCCTATCACTGTACAACACACTGTCGGCTGCTTCTTTCATACCTCTCTTTGGTGTTGCTATCAAATCATTTAGAAACAATTTGGCATCTTTAATGAGTCCTACAGCCACCCAGTAGCCAAACATGATTTCTGTTACTTATTGTGATACTATGAAGCACATCATTTTTCCATTGTTTCTATCTATTTACTTATATCTACTATGCATGAATTGCCTTGCTCTGTTAATTTTTTTTTATTATATTATGTATTATTGTTAAGTTTTGTAAATGAATTAGTTTAGTTGAAGTTCTGAAATTGTAATTAGGGGTAACCCTGTTATTTCGGAAGTAAAATAAAATAAAATAAAAAGAAATAAAAAAAATATTTCATTCGATGAATGAGAAACTACATTACTGAATAGGGGACATAAATACGCTCTCCAGCCTAAAGTTGTTCTACCCCACATTGCCATAGACTTCGATGTTGCAATCAAAAATCATCCAGAACACAATGCCATTAAAAATGATTTCATTTCTTTTATCTCAAAAGAATCCAAGAAAAAACAACCTTACAACGAAAAACAAAAAGAAGAATGGCATATTATCAAATCCATCCGTAATAAACTCAATGCAGCGAATGGTACAGTAAGGCCCCAACATTCGCGAGGGTTAGGTTCTAAAAATACGCCGCGAATGTTGAATCCGCGAATATTGAAGCACTAGATATTATGAAGGATAAACTACTACTTCTATGTTCTTTTAACACGTTAACCGCCAAATGGTCACCGACGCCAAAAGTTTCATTTAATTTAATTTTAAAAATTAAAGATTTCAAAAATTAATAAATTATGCATACTAAATAAAACGCTTAAAATTGCAAAATAAAACGACTGGTCTTAAAACTTTTGTATTCGGAACTAATACAGATATTAAAATAATTACAATTGTTTAAAATATAAAAAAACTAAACTCGATAGCAATAACAAACTGCAACAAAATAAACTAAAAAAAGAAATAAAAGTTAACATTTCTACTCATCAATAATAATTGCTTTAGAACACGATGGTTTAAAAAATGAAAGGATAGTAGGTTGCAATGCTTTGTGTTGCATATCCTTTTGAAGCTCTTTGTAAGGAGCAAGAAGAGTATTCAGACCATTTTTAAATTTTGTGCTTCGTTCCGTTGATGGATCATATTCTACTATTTTTTCAGCAAGATTATTTGCTTCTTGTATAAATAAATTAAGTTCCTTCAACGTTAATTTATTACATAGGGAATTACTATTATCTTCTTCATCCGTTCCTAAAACATTTTCTATTAGTAGCGCTTCTAAGTCTGCACTGGACAACTCTTCCTCTTGATCATTGACGAGAGATTCGATATCAGCTGGTACAATGGTATGAAAATCATCTCCCGGTAGCAACCGTGCAGAAAGAACAGCTCTCTCTATTGCCTCATCAATTTCGCTTACACTTTGCGCAGTGTCTTTTTTCAACAGTTTTTTCCATGCATTACTTACGGTTGATACTTTAATGTCATTTAAAGCAAGTTTTATAGATGTAATCGCATGGTCAATATTGTATAATTTCCACACATCTTTTATTGAGAAAACACTATCATTTTGTATTTTCTCATGTGCAAAATCGAACATGTGCCGGATATAATGACTTTTAAAAGCTTTTATAACACCTTGATCTAAAGGTTGTAATAAGGATGTTGTGTTGGGCGGAAGAAATACCACCTCGACACATGGATGAGCTAATTTGAGAGCATCTACTGGATGAGATGGGGCGTTATCCAATATCAATAAAACGTGAAATGCTAAATTTTTAGATTTTAGGTAACGCTCCACTTCTTTAACAAAGCACTCTTTAAACCACTCTATAAATAGCTGAGAAGTCATCGAAGCTTTTGAATTAGCTCGCCAATAGACCGGAAGAGCTTCTTTGTCCTTGTTCTTTAAAGCTCGTGGATTAGCTGCTCGATATATTAACATTGGTTTTGTAATAAAGTCTCCGCGTGCATTTGCACAAAATAAAACTGTAACTCTATCCTTAGCCGATTTAAAACCAGGTGCTGTCTTTTCATTTTTTGAAATGTATGTTCGTGTGGGCATTTGTTTCCAATAAAGCCCGGTTTCGTCCGCATTAAATATTTGTTCAGGACGGTAACCTTTTTCTTCTATTAATTTTATTATTTCATCAGGAAATTTTGCAGCCTGTTGATGATCTGCTGAAGCTGATTCTCCACACAACTTAATGTTATGGAGATTAAAACGAGTTTTGAATCTTTCGAACCATCCTCTGCTGGCTTTAAATTTACAATCGTCTTCAGCACAGTCCATTCCACACGAAAAATGTTGATAAAGTTCCTTGGCTTTATCCATTAATCTAGTCCTAGTTAATGGTATATTTTTGCGACCATGGTCCTCAATCCAAAGATAAAGAGACTTCTCCATTTTTTCAATATTAACATCACGAACTTGTGACGTTACCTTTAATGATGACGGTATGCCACTTTTTACGCTATTTCTAATTACCTCTTCTTGTTTCTTTATAGATCTTATCGTAGATTCATTGACACCGAAGACCCGGCCTACTTCGGTAGCTCTTTTCCCTTCCCGGAGCATATCAAGAACTTGAATTTTTCTTTCTAGAGTCATAACTGACTTTGCACGTTTGGCAATTAAATTTATTTCCATCGCAGGCCTTTTTGTACCCATTTTGAGTACTGTTGTGAGATTAATTTATTGTTTATAAAATTATAGTAAAAAAACGGGCGAAACACTAACCTGAACGAAATACAGAACACAAAAATAAGCACCTAACACAAACATTAAAATCGATCATAAATGAGGGATTCCCAGAGAAACGCATATGTGAAGCTGGTTGCTTGTACAGTAAACCTACGGTAAACTTCGTTTTAAATTTTTAAAAAATGACATACATACTTGCTATGTATTCGCGAATAATCGAGTCGTGAATGTTGAAAAAGGCAGCAAAATTTAAAACGCGAATATGCGAATCCGTGTAATTTGAAGCCGCGAATGTCGGGGCCCTACTGTATCTTTGTGAAAGCTGACAAAGGTGCAGGAGTAGTCATCATGGATAAAGACACATATCATAAGAAGACATATTAGTTTATGACATTGAATAATTACCATCAACTTACTAACAACCCCCTAACAAATATCATTAAGAAAACTAAGGATATCATTAACAATTGTAAAGAAACTTTGATTGAATACACTCCTAATCTTAAAAATTCCAACAAAATACTTTTCTGCACCAGTTTTTTCATTCACATGAATCCTCGTGTTCCTGTCTTATATTCACTACCAAAATTACATAAAAAAGACATCCCAATTAGACCTATCACATCATTCATCGGCTCCCCCACTGAAAAATTGACAAACTTTATGCAAAACATATTTAAAATGATATGTTTCAAACCTACATTCAATATTACCAACTCGCAAAAATTCATCAAAGAGACAGAAAATTTAAATTTTAAAAACAAAATTCTTATTTCATTTGATATACTAAATCTATACCCTAATATCCCTATCGATCTCACATTAAAACTATGCTCTAACATATTTTCTACACAGTTTAATAACACAACTACTGTTAATCACTTCAACAACATATTAGAACACATAGTAAAACAAAATTATTGTAATTTTAATAATGAATATTATAAAATCTCAGAAGGCCTACCAATGGGAATGCCCCTATCAAGTATACTATCAGAAATATTGCTAAACCACATAGAAAATGAATTCATTATTAATAATAAAAATCCATATAGAAAATATATCCATAAATGGCTAAAATATGTGGATGATGTTTTTTGCTTATGGGAGGGAAAAGAGACTGATATTCAATTTAATTTAATTTGAGAATCCATGTTGCAAGTTAAAATTTTTAATATATGTTAAATTTTAATAAATAAAACTTCTTACTTGCTATTTATATTTTTATATTAACGGTACTAGTTTCGGGAAAACTAGTTTCCCATCATCAGCCGAATCTGCATATACAAAAAATGGTTAAAACAATAAATAAATAAACTAATACAAATATAAACAAAATTGAATTGAACTTACTGTCAAGTTAATAAAACTATAAAAAATGTATAAAAGACGAACATAACACTTTAAAATTACTGTAAATTGACATTTTACACAAACGGATAATATGACGAATACAGAAAGACTGGTCTTGTCAAGAAAACTTGTTTTTGAGAACCAATATTATGCTGCTATGTCCTTTAAATATGTATAAATAGGTCTTTCATACAATTGAACCTGTTCATTAAGTAATGTTTTTTATTTTTAACTTTATGTTTGTGGATTTCTAATGATTCCAATAAGTCCAATTTAAAACCTTTTCCACATCTGTGAACAAGATGCACATTTTCATAATCTATTTTGTGATTTGTTTCTATTGTATGTTTGTAAACATTTGAATTTTCTTTTGTTTTGTGTTCATGGATGCGTGTTTCAAGTTTTCTTCCTGTTTGTCCAATATATATAGAATCACATTCTAAACATGTAAGAGAATAAATACCACTTTCTTTCATTTTGTCATATTTATTATTGTGATAATTAGAAAAAATTTTTAGTAAATTATTATTGTGAGCAAAAGCCAAAGTGATGTTGTATTTTGAAAAAATCTTGTTTGATTTGAAAGTAATGTTATTGAAAGTTATGGGTTTATATACACGTTCTTTCTTTTCTGGTTTTACGCATAGTGGATCTGTTTTAATTTGTATTTTTCTAAAAATATTATTTATAACTTTATTAGGAAAACCATTTATTGCTGCTAGATTGTATATATAGTTCGATTCTTTAATTTTATTGTCTTGTGACAATGGGTATTTTAAAAGTCGGTTAATTAAAAAACGGAAACTGGCTAGTTTTTGGTTTTGAGGATGAGCGGAGTCATATGGGATAATTGTTGAGATCATTGATGGTTTGCGATAGATATCATATTCTATTTTTCCATTTTCAAGACGTTTTAAAGTTAAATCTAGAAAATTCAGTGTATTATTTTTCTCTATTTCTATTGTAAATTTAAGTTTATGATGTAAATTATTTAAATGTTTCAAAAAATCTTTCAACATTTCCTCATCTCCCTCCCAAACACAGAAAACATCATCGACATATCTTACCCAACAATTAAACAATTAATACAAGCGCTGTAAGGATTAGAATTGTTGATTATTTTATTATTCTCAATATAATCAAGAAACAGATCAGCAAGAGTTCCTGAAAGTGGCATTCCCATTGGTAGATCTTCTGTAATATTATAAAAATTTCCGTTGAATGAGCAAAAGTTTTGTGTAACGACATGTTTAAGAATTATGTTCAATTGTTTAATTTTTTCTATATTATTATTGTAATATGTTGTGAAAAGGTCATTAGCTAAATTCAATGTAATGTGTATTGGAATATAAATTAGTAACATCAAAAGATACCATAATTTTATTTTTAAAATCTATTGTTTTTAGTCTTTCAACGAAATTGTATGAGTTTAAAACTGTGTTTTGGTTTAAAATCTGCTTCCTTAAATATGTTCAACATGAAGCTGGCAAGTTTATATGTAGGAGATCCCTTAAAAGATGTTATGGGTCGAATCGGCATTTCTTTTTTGTGAAGTTTTGGCAGGGAATATATTCTTGGAATCTTCGGATTCATATCAATAAAATAAGAACTATTGAAATATTTGTTATTTCTGTTACTTAATGTTGGTTCAATTCTCAATCTCTTCAACAATTCTAATCCTTACAGCGCTTGTATTAATTGTTGGGTAAGATATGTCGATGATGAATTTACATCATAAACTTAAATTTACAATAGAAATAGAGAAAAATAATACATTGAATTTTCTAGATTTAACTTTAAAACGTCTTGAAAATGGAAAAATATAATATGATATCTATCGCAAACCATCAATGATCTCAACAATTATCCCATATGACTCGACTCATCCTCAAAACCAAAAACTAACCAGTTTCCGTTTTTTAATTAACCGACTTTTAAAATACCCATTGTCACAAGACAATAAAATTAAAGAATCGAACTATATATACAATCTAGCAGCAATAAATGGTTTTCCTAATAAAGTTATAAATAATATTTTTAGAAAAATACAAATTAAAACAGATCCACTATGCGTAAAACCAGAAAAGATAGAACGTGTATATAAACCCGTAACTTTCAATAACATTACTTTCAAATCAAACAAGATTTTTTCAAAATACATCACTTTGGCTTTTGCTAACAATAATAATTTACTAAAAATTTTGTCTAATTATCACAATAACAAATATGACAAAATGAAAGAAAGTGGTGTTTATTCTCTTACATGTTTAGAATGTGATTCTATATATATTGGACAAACAGGAAGAAAACTTGAAATACGCATCCATGAACACAAAACAAAAGAAAATTCAAATGTTTACAAACATACAATAGAAACAAATCACAAAATAGATTATGAAAATGTGCATCTTGTTCACAGATGTGGAAAAGGTTTTAAATTGGACTTATTGGAATCATTAGAAATCCACAAACATAAAGTTAAAAATAAAAAACATTACTTAATGAACAGGTTCAATTGTATGAAAGACCTATTTATACATATTTAAAGGACATAGCAGCATAATATTGGTTCTCAAAAACAAGTTTTCTTGACAAGACCAGTCTTTCTGTATTCGTCATATTATCCGTTTGTGTAAAATGTCAATTTACAGTAATTTTAAAGTGTTATGTTCGTCTTTTATACATTTTTTTATAGTTTTATTAACTTGACAGTAAGTTCAATTCAATTTTGTTTATATTTGTATTAGTTCATTTATTTATTGTTTTAACCTTTAATTAGGCGCGTCAAAAAAATAACATAATTGGTCGCGCGGTGTATTTTAAGCACCACCAATAATGTAGTGAAATTATCAAGTGTTTCAATGAAATACTTTTATGTTTTTGGTTTTTATTTATTTAAGATATAATAAAATATCGTTTATAGGAAATAAACTACCAAAATAACATAGACTTTATTGTGACTAAAACAGAAATGGACGTTTACAAAAAAAATTAAAAGAAAATAAACATAACTCTAAATAATAAATATAAATTAATACTTTGATTCCTAAAAAATATTCCAGAATATGAAATACTCTATCAATTTTCATCTTCTTGGATGAAGTGTCCTCTGAGCATTGTTTACAACGTAAGCATTTTTTGCTGTGCTCCTTACACACAAATAAATGGCAAAGATCACACCGCATAGTTGTTACTCTATTCTTCCTTCTGCCGCAAATATGGCATCTGCTTCTAATTTTTGGTGGTGGTTCGTCTTCTCTTTCCCTCTCTTCTTCCTCCTCGACGTGTTTCTTCAATATTAGTTTTATATCTAAAGGTAAACTTTTATTACGGAGACGATCACGGAAATAAAGCTTCATAAGGCTAATAGCAAGTGTTTTTAGAAACAGTCTTCTTGTGACTGCTTTATTGGAAATGTTATTATACAATATTTGAGCGTTTATTCCGGAAATATTTAGCAAGTGAAAAAATGTACACAAAGGCCACCTCTTTGTTCTTCTTGATACTGAGTAGTTTGAACAAAGTTGATCAACGGTATCTACACCGCCTTTCGTCATGTTATAGTCGTGAATTACTTCTGGCTTCTTTGTGTCCTCATTTAGGGAGCTGTCATTATGCATGGTTGAAATTAAAACAACAGATTTATTTTTCTTGGGTACATAGGAAGTAATTGTGATTTCTTGCTGGAAACCAAATAAAGAGGACCCAACTTCTCTCTTTTTATTAGGCAAAAACTCAGGAGGGATTTCTTTCTTATTTTTTCGCAACGTCCCTAGGTATGTGATTTTATTAGCAAGTAATGACTTTGCTAACTGATAACTGCTATACCAATTATCGCATGTTAGATTCCTATTCTTTCCTTTTACATGATCCACTAATCTTGAAACAATATCTGCAGGTGTGTTATTGATAAAATAAGGCCCATCTGGCTGCTTTCCGCAATAAATTTCTATTTTACTAGTGAAGAAACTTTTAGCATCGCAAAGTGCAAACATTTTGATACCGTATTTTGCCGGTTTGCTTGGTATATATTGTATAAAATTGCAACGCCCTCGAAATGGAACTAACATTTCATCGATTGTCATGTACTCGCTTATGCAATAAGTCTTTTTACAGTTTTCGTTTAGAGCATCCAATATCGATCTAATTGGTGCTAGCTTATCCAGTTCACGTCTTTATTCCCTTGTCGTTATGTCATCAAATCTCAGAACTCGTAATATAAAAAGAAATCTCTTATAGTTCATGCAGGCTCGAAATATCTCAATACCTGTACCATCAGTTGCCCATAACTCCAAAAAAGTTGTATGATTGGCTCGTTTCATGCCAGATAAGAAAAGTAACCCAATAAATGCTAACATTTCATTTTTAGATATATATTTGCAGTCCCTTTCCCTTTGAAATTTCTGTTTTATACTATCTATATATTTATTTGAGTACATAATAATTTCATGTATCATTTCTAATGAAAATATTTTCAAAAAACTGTCTATCTCGTTTTCTATATCGCGAGCATCCAATTTTGGCCCTGGCAATATTTTGACTAAATTACGTGCCTTTGTTCTTACTGCCTTACGAACTAAACTTACTTTAGACCATTTCGTCGTCTTATCTTTACCAAAATAAAATTTATCACTGAAAATTTCAGTATCTAAATTTTCTTCTTCACTATCATCGGTTGAAATTTCAGAATTGCTGCTACTAAACGACACTTCTTCATCATCCAGATCATCGTCCTCTTCGTCATCTATTTCTACAAATGTTTCGTCTTTATCAACGTCTATAAGGAGCCCCAGCTCTTGATTTATTTCTTTCTTTTTTGAACTTCTGGTTTCCATCTTATCTATAATAAATAGAAATAAATAAAACGAAAACAGAAAAAATTATAAAATACCAAATCCGTAATAAAATAAAAATGTATAAAGATGTATACAATAAAAATAATGTAATAATATAAAAATGATGTAATAAAATAAAAATGATGTAATAAAAATAATTGTAAAAAAAATAAAAATGTACTTACATAATTGGTCGTGCGGTATGCTTTAAATACCAACTTTTCTAAAACTCAAAATAACCACTTTCTAGCACGTTTTAACAAGCCGACGTGATACACCGCTAAACACAACAGTGAGATAAGGTACCTAGCGGCGCAGAGGGAGAAACGCCATATAACTATTTTTATTGGACATTTTTTGTAAATGGTGTACAAAATACACCAGCGCGCCTAATTAAGGGTTAACCATTTTTTGTATATGCAGATTCGGCTGATGATAGGAAACTAGTTTTCCCGAAACTAGTACTGTTAATATAAAAATATAAATAGCAAGTAAGAAGTTTTATTTATTAAAATTTAACATATATTGATATTCAATTATTTTTACAATTCTTAAACTCAATAAATAAAAATCTTCAATTTACTATTAAAATGGAAAAAGATAGAAAATTAAACTTTTTAGATCTATCCCTAGAAAACTTAAATGATAGGATAAGATATAATATATTCAGAAAACCTACAACCATAGCTTGCACCATACCTTTCGAATCTGCCCATCCAATAGCACACAAGTTATCTAATTTTAGATTCTTATTGCGTAGAGCTAAAGAATATCCTCTTACAAATAAAAACCGTACTTTAGAATTTAACTATATATACGAGTTAGCTCAACAAAATAATTTTCCTTTGAAGCTCATAAATAAAATATTACAAAATATACAAACGAAAAAGGGGGATCCTTTTTTATACCAATGATGTCAGTAATGCCAATTTTAAATCAGTACCTTACAATCACATAACACATAAGACCAAATACATTTTTTCTAAATATAACACAACATTAGCATATTCCAATTCCAACACCATTCTGAACCTTCTTTCTAACCATGGTTAAAATAAAAATAATAATATTTATGATAGATCCAGAGTTTATTCTATAAAATGTGGCAATTGTGATAGTATGTATATATATATATATATATATATATATATATATATATATAGGTCAAACAGGAAGAAAATTATGTACGCGAATACAAGAACATAAATCAAAACCACAATCAAATGTTTACAAACATAGAATTGACACAGGTCACAACATTAATTATAAAGAAACTACCTTAATACACAAATGTGATAAGTTACAAGATGGATTTACTAGAAATCTACGAAATCGATAAATGTAGAAAAGAAGATAAGTTTAACTTGTTAAATGATCAATTAGATATGATTTATAAACCTTTGTTTACCTTTATTAAAACATAAATATATATTTTAGATATTTCAGATCATTTCTTGTTGTATAACCGGTCTTTTCATATTGTGGACCTCTTACAAAAGATTTCCGTACATACGTTTTGTCTGTGTTCGCGTACTCGTCGATTTGTTAGTCGTTTTTATTGTCATTTCGACCTAATTTTCTCTGTTAATTTTATTTTGTTGTGATTGTTTATCTAATGATACTTGTTTCTTTTAATGCGGTTATCTAAATTATGTAGATTTAAAAAATTTTACTGACGGTGAGTTTGTTTTCTTTTTTATTTTTAGTCGTCTGTTTGTATCATTTTTTAATTATAAATAAATATTTTATTTCTATTATATTTAATGTAGACTCGACTAAAGATGGTGTATATACACTGAAACTAGTCCCGAATAAATATAATTTATAAGCAAGTAAGAAGTTGCACTATATTCATTGTTTTACATTTACATAACTTGCAACATGGACTCACAACATATTTTGATTTTAAGTGTTTTTTGGCAAATATCACCATGCTCTTCTTTACAAGCCCATATCTCAGCCAACGTTAATTCAAAAACATTTTGCATTGGTAGAATAACTCATCATGTGCTGTTAAATAGATTGTCACTTGTTATATCAGTGTGCCTTTTACAGCGTTGTCAAAAATTGAATTACCGTTTCGCTGTATTCACTACACTGTAAACATCGCAGCCTTCTAATAAACATAATCTTGGTAATTATGAAAGATAAAAAGTTGCGGTTTTCACGAAGCTGAGTTACTTTTTTGTTAAACTTATAATGCGACAAACAAAATTTTAATAGCTCTCTTCGTTTTTGATATACAGGGAGTTTTTCACGTAGAATTCAATAGTGAACGTAGAAGTTTTGCAGTGATCACGGTTTTTAAGTTATAAATACAACTTAGGCGTTTTTAAATGAAACCACTTTTATTTTATTGTTTTATTCAACTAGATTTTTTTAAGCTTTTTTAAAATATACAGGCTGTTCCGTAATGATATGCGAATATTGAAGAGGGTGATTCTACATCGAAAATTGATAATAGTTTCTTGTAAGTTTAAAAAAAGTTTATTAATTAATATTTTCGGAATCACTTTAGGTATTTTTATGAAATTTGGCATATAGTGATTATTAATAAAGACGCATATCTTTCAATACAAATCTAATCTCTATCTTTAACAGTGGCGTGCGTACGAGCAATGACTTTAATATTTTTGAAGAAAAAAATGGTACGCCTATGGTTTTTTCCCAAATAAAAATATTTTTGAACTCTCCCTTCTATTTGACAAATAAAAGCCCTCTTGAGTTTTTGGACTGCAATGCGTCGTTTTTCAGAGAAAAATTAAAAACCGTCGGTTGCTCAACAGAAATAATACGTATTGTAATTATTAAAGATACAATTTTGATACATTTTGAACAATTTCTGTAATACTTCCTCTGTCCGAAAATAGTTGCTACATTTCAGTTTAAATTTTGTCCGGAAATAGTTGCTACAGTTCAGTTTGAAAGTTGGCCGACAATAATATCTACATTATATATATATATATATATTTTCAATGATAATCAACAGAGAAGGATTTAGTAAACAAAACTATATTACTTAAGTTGAAAATACAAGAGACAATAACTTAAACTTATTTATAGAAGTACATTATACTAAGCAGTTAACAGTTATTCAAATATTCTTTTGCCGTTTTAACAGCATTTTCGTCACATTTAATGGACAATAAAGTCGAACTCGAATGATTACGTTTCAATCTCATTTTGTTTATGTGTTTTAATTTATAATTATTAGAACCTTTATGAAATAATGTACACTCCATTACTTTTTTCAATGAAATAAATACATTGTCTAAAGTTTCTCTATTTATACCCCAAAAGACTTTCTTACTGCATCGATCAGTTCATCGATATTTTTTTGGGGTAATTGATGTTGAACTGATTGAATTGAATTGAAAAAACCTAAATCCAGTACATTTCAGTCAGGACTGTTTCGTGGTTGACATTTCAGTTAAATATCTCAACCATCTGTACTGAATGCCTGGGTTAATGTAGGATCGTTACTGTACAAATGCGGTTTTGCATTGTCTTGTTGTATATAGAAGTATATTGTATTTTTCCTAGAATCAACAGGCCATGTATTGCGTATTGCTGGGACTAAATTATGCAAAATCATTTTTCTTATTTCTTCTTTATTGACTTCTTCTTGCTGTTTCTTTTAGCTGGTGAAGAAGAAACAAATGGCCAAATTCCTAATTTTCCATCAAAATATGCTTTCTTATGAAAATCCCAACGTGGACGAGGTACTGCTGCCATAAACATTACCTTTGTAATGAATCTTTTACTTTTACAGGATCTATAAGGGTGTTCTTCTTCGGAAGATATGTAAAAACTCTTTTTAGTTCTAGTTAAGTAGAACCATTTTTCGTCAATATGTACATAATCTAGCAAGTCCTCAAAATACCCCGATGGCAATAAAAAATTCAAACAAAATTCGATTCGGCGACGTTTATTTTCTTCAGTCAGCAATGGTTTAATAAAACTAGTGATTCTTTTTATTTCCTTTCCTTTCTATAATCTGTCATGCAATGTACTTTTTGGAATTTTACACGCATAACCTAACGACGTTAAGGTCGTTCTTTTACATAAAGGAAGGGAGGAAATGTTTGAATTTTGATGGCGATAATCTTTCACTTTTCGACCGCATTTATTTTTCTTAGAATCTTCATTAATTGTTGAGTCATTGTTTTGGCATTCTTTAACTTGTTTCCACAATTTGGAAATGGTTGAACGGCTACAACAAAACTTACGTGCAGCAGCATTTATCGCACCTCTTTTAAGTTTTTCGTCCGTCTCATTTTGCAATAAATAATGTAAAATTTGCTTACGTTGATCTTTACTAAATTCTCCACCCTTTTTACCACCTTTTTGGGTAATTTCCGTAATATTTCTCACCATTTTTTAAGAGCAGCGGTTAAGTTGCTTAAATATTCAAATTTAACATTTGACAGTTACTTATCACAAATCAAATACGATAGTTAAGTTGTATTTTGGACATGGCATACATTCATTATTATATTTTCAGCCCTTTGAATACAATACATCACTTTACCTTTAAATATTTACAATATTTATTGCATTGAACTGAAATGTAGCAACTATTTTCGGACAGAGGTAGTAATGACTTATTACTATTATTACAGAAGTTATCAGTTATAACTTAGGTTATAGCTAATAAATGTAACTAATAAATGTAGCTAATAATGTTAAATTAATGTATGTATTATGTTTTTGTTTTCTGTCACAATTGTATCCTTTAATAATTAGAATACCGAGTACAATACCTAGCTATTATTTCTGTTGAATAATGACATGTATTTTAAGCTCAGCCACCTAGATTTATTGCAAAATTGTATCCTTAATAATTACAATACGTATCATTTCTGTTGAGCAACTGACGGTTTATAATTTTTCTCTCAAAAACAAATTGAAGGGGGAGTTCAAAAATATTTTGTTCAATCCTACCTTTGAAATTGCCAGTTTCTAGCGTAGATACGGGTGTTGAAAGTTGTTATTTTCACTCACTCTGCTAACATTCATAGCAACGGGTGAGTGAAAATATTTTTCACTCACTCTAATTTTTTTCACCCACTATTAGCGAAATTTAAACCTTTAAAGGTACACCTCTTTGTTTAAACGTAACGGAGGTGAACTAAAAAACGGTAGAGAGCACACAAGGAAAATTAAATTAAGTATTTTACTTGTATAAATTATTAATGTTAATTAATTTGCGTAATGAGGACAATTAACAATTTGACACAATTGGTTGTTTATCAATCAATTAAGAGTATGACAACGTCAAAAAGTCTCACAATTTGACACAACTGGTTGTTTATCAATCAATTACGAGGATAACAATGTCAAAAAGTGTCGTCTCCGACATATCGACATGACATTAGCCAAGAATTAACGAATTTTAAGACCGAATTTTCTCTAAATAGTAGGATTGAACAAAACACTATACAACACACGTGAGAAACCAATATTTTCTACTCACTTATATGTCTTTCCACACTCGCCTACGGTTCGTGTGTAAATCTGACATACGCGTGAGTGAAAAACCTTCGTTTCCTCACTTGTACTGTAATATGCTATTTTATTTGGGAAAAAATCATTGGCGTACCATTTTTTTCTTTAAAAATATTAAAGTCAATGCTCGTACGCACGCCTCTGTTAAAGATAGAAATTAAATTTGTATTCAAAAAGATATGCGTCTTTATTAATAATCACTATATGCCAAATTTCATAAAAATACCTAAAGCGATTCCGAAAATATTAATTAACCCTCTATTGCATAATGTTCCCTTTCGGGAACACAACATTCTAAGCCAATAAAGTGGCCATATGTTGTATTAAGCGGCGAAACTGATAGATACATTATGAATATCTAGTATAGTTTTCTACCTTTCGTAAATTTTTTGTCCGAGAGGTGGTTTTTGTGTTGGTGTGTTGCATTTATATACAATTCGCGTCGAATCAATGGCCACTTGATCATTTTGATTGATTTTAGAAGATCAAATCTAGTTTCTAGGGTTATTTTCTGGTAAGTATGTATTTTTTATACTTAGTTTCAAGTGTTAGGAGTAGAATAATGCATAATTCGATATATTTCGTTCGTTCCTTTTTTTGCAGCAGGTCATAACTTGTTTGTTCCCATTTGGGAACATTATGCTCAAAAAGTTAAAGTGTGCAATTATTTCTTATTTCTACACACAGACGATCCACAATGGATTTTCCGGGCGATTTTCCAACAATTAGACCAAGCGCTTTTTATGGAAGAAAAAAAGTTCAAGTTGATGCAATTCGAGATATTCCTTCAGATAGCGAGGATTCTGAGCTATCAGATGATGATGAAGGTAAATTTTATGCCAGTAGAAATAGTTTGGTCTTGATGTTCATATGCATATTTTTCTCTGCAGTGGAAGTACAGGTTCCTCACGACTTAGATGATGACGAGATTGAATCCCAGGATATTGAGGACCCAGACGACATACCTTTGACGCAGTTATTTGATCTTCCCCCAAATACGAGATTTTTCTTTTCAAATGTTGAAAATGTTACTTGGAAATCTTCAAAAACTAATAGAGATCCACAGGGTAATAAGTTTTTTGGAGAATGCGATCTTCCAGAATATATTTTAGAATTACAAAGTGCATATAGTCTATTCAAATTCTTTATGTCTGATGATTTTATATCTATGGTGGTTGAGCAAACATGTTTGTACAGCACACAAAGAAGACCTGACAGGCCTTTGAGAACTGATGCTAAAGAAATTGAGCAGTTTTTGGGGATAGTTATATGGATGTCTTTGATAAGGCAGCACTCAACGCGTAGGTACTGGTCGGCCAATACTAGAACACCACAAATAGCAGACATCATGCCTCTCAATAGATTTGAGGAGCTGAAACGTTTTTTGCATTTCTCAGATAATACCTTAGCCACTGGAAGCACACATGAAATTATGCCGGTATAGAATCAAATAAAGAAATCCTGCCAAAAAATCCCTTTTGAGGAAAATTTATCCTGTGATGAACAAATTATTCCATTCAAGGGAAGAACATCTTTAAAGACATATAATCCCAAAAAGCCACACAAATGGGGTTACAAAATGTATGTCTTATCAGGAGTAAGTGGCTTCAGTACAAATTTTGAGCTTTGCAATAGTAAAGCTGACAAAAATCTATTGCCAGGGGAACCAAATCTTGGAGCTGCCAGCAATATCATCGTCCGTTTATGTAGACCAATTCCGAGAGACAAAAATCATAAGGTTTACTATGACAATTATTTTTCTGGTATAAATTTGTTATCCTATCTGGGAAAATTAGGCATACAAAGTGTGGCAACAATAAGAACTAATCGGCTGAAGGACCTAAAAATGGTTAGTGAAAAAGAAATGAAAAAAAGGGACGAGGCTCACACATTGAGAAAACTGCAAATGTTGCTGGAGTAGATGTTCATGTTGTGCAGTGGTATGATAATCGATTAGTTACATTAGTTTCTACATTCTCTGGTACATTTCCACTTACCAAAGTAAAGCGTTTTTTCAACTCGGAGAACTGCAAGAAAGAAATTGATCGTCCCGACATTGTTTCAATCTACAACATGCACATGGGAGGGGTAGATTTACAGGATTCTCTATTAGGATTGTATCCCATAAAATTGAAGAGCCGCAAATGGTATATGCGCATATTTTGCCACATGCTTGACGTTGTGGTAGTAAATTCATGGTTACTTTCAAGAAGAATCAATAAACAACTAAACAAGAATGAGAAGGTTTCTCTATTGGAATTCAAAACAATACTAGCACAAGATCTATGTCTAGTGGGAAAAATAAAGGCAAAAAAGAGAGGCCGACCTAACACTAGTGGCGCCAATACGTCCATCGACTCGCCCATTCCTTTCACACCTAAAAGAAAATGTTTGGAAGCACGTCCAACAAGAAACATAATATTGGATAATACTGGACATTGGCCTTTACAGACAGAAAACCGAGAAAGATGCAAAAAACCTAACTGCAAGGGTAAATCCAGAACAATGTGCGAAAAATGTGGAATACATTTGTGTTTAAATAAAGTAAATAATTGCTTCAAGTCATTTCACACCATGTAAAAAAAAATGTACTTTGAGCCCACAATGTGCCCATTTGGGAACACATTTTTTTTTCTCTACAAATACAAATTTTGAAAAAAAAAACTCATAGGTGTCTTATTTCTATGCACATTTATCACAAAAAATGCAAAAAAAAATTTTTTTCAAACTATAAAATAAATTATGCAATAGAGGGTTAATATCCTTTTTTTTAACTTTAACACCCTGTATTTTAATAACGAAACATTTTGAGACCATAGTTTATATAAGAAACTATCATTAATTTTCGATGTAGAATCACTCCCTTCAATATTCGCATGTCATTACTGAACAGCCGGTATAATACTTAATACTACTTTTATAATTAACCTCAAAAATTTTTTAAATAATACTAGCAGGCTATGATAAATTCGCGTTGCTAGGATACCGGAATAAACAAATAGCCAAATAGAAATCTCACAATCAGTAAATATCCACTTTACAAAAGCACTTTTTATATAAAATAAGAAAATATTCAATTGTTTTTATTTCAGAAAACAAATGACACTTGATTTTTTTTTAATAATTTAAAATTAATAACGAAGTTATTGACTATGTATTTTTAATACCTTAACCCAATTTTTGTTAC